>CM077643.1:87123437-88534270 GCA_039707465.1 Rhabdophis nuchalis
ATTTGATATTCTTATTGATTATATTAAATATTTCAAGCACTATATATCAAAAGATGTTTGCAAATATGTGGAAATAAATATATTGAAACTTACATTGAGTCCTAATATTGCAGTTTTTCAAAAGTCGATTTTGGTTCTTCCACTTACTGTAGAATAATATGAAACTATCACCATCCTGTCGATTACTACATTCCTATATACATATTAACAACCTAAATAGCCCAAATGTATTTTCTGACATACTGTATATCTAAGCTGCTTTATCCATAATTAAAACCAACACCTTTATCATTTGTCTTATAACCATCAATTCCACTCCACAAGGTGAGAAGTTCATTCAGATGTATTATATGCTTACCTTTTCTCCTAATATCACAAATACAGAAGCACTTATTTTTCTGTTTCTACATAATTCATTAATTCAAACTTGTTATCATGTACTCCTCTTTTATATGCCTTGGTCATAATCAGCTATTACCCTCTGTCACCTATGATGACTTTGGTTAATCAAGGCTTTCTTGTAACTTTTTTTTTTAGAATGGCACAGAAGTAGCATACTGGGTTCATGAAGCATTTCCTGCTAATATTAAGAGTGTTTTTGCTTAGTATGATACAACCACAACCCAAGACCTGTTTTATCCCAAACACAGACAAGCTATTCTATGCAAGCTGGGATAATCAAAAATTATCTTTAAGCCAACATACAATTGCCCATATATTTCCAAGTACAATGTACATGCATTACAATAGTAATAGCACTTATATATCACTTCACAGTGCTTTACAGCTCTCTCCAGGCGGTTTTACAGTGTCAGCATATTGTCCCCAACAATATGGGTCCTCATTTTACGGACCTCAGAAGGATGGAAGACTGAGTCAACCTTGAGCCAGTGAGACAAAACCCCTTTTATTTAGTTTAAAGTGAATTCCTCCCCAGCAAAGTCTCGGCCAACAGTCTTTCAAGAGATTTCACAACTACAGACCTTTATCAGGCTTGGAGAGTTGCCAGGCCGATATCTTTCAAACGGCACTCTGTAGCAGACAATATTTGGCAAGAACTCAGAAACAGATCGTCACCCTAATGAATCGAACTAATTGTCTCCTGCAAACTCCACCCCCCCTTTCGCTTCTCTTTATTCCCTATGGGAAGGGGCCATTCACTGTCCACCTGTGGCTTTACTCCTGAGTCAGCCCTTGTTCCTTAGCTGTTCCCTTCTCCTGGCAGTTCTGCGCATGCGCACACTGGGAACAGGCTCCATCTATTCTTCTGTCCCACTGATGTCCAACTCTGAAGGCAGCTGATAACTGTTACACAGCCCTGGAACCATCTCTGCCTCTGATGCATAGCACTTATCAGAGCCTTCCCCAGACTCCAGGACTGGCCCATATTCCTCCCCAACCTTCTCATTTCTGAGTCTGCCACAAGCTCCACTGGCCGCTGGTGGGCCACAACTACTACAAAGTACACCAGTTTTATCCTGTAAAAAAGATATTTAATTACAAATATGTATTCATATTTTACTGAACAGAATCCTTTATTTGACATAAGTGTAATATTATTTCAAAACTAATGAAGAAAAGAACGCAAAATTAAACACTGGCAGAACTCAACTATTTAGATAAGAGGACATAAAAATGAAATATGCTACATATGCAACTATCACAGACTTTTGAAATTTGCCACTTAGGTGGTTACAATATGGAACAATAATCATGTGCTCCAGGCAAGCAAGGGGAAAGCAAATTACAAGGCTGGTTGGCTGAGGAGAGACAAGTTATATACAAGGCTGTTTGGGGAATACTTGCTCTAGATTGAAAAACATTTAATTACAAATACATGCACAGGAAGAGTGATGGGAGAATAAGGTCAAAGAAATTATTGTCGATTACTGGAATAAGAATACATCTTTTTTATACAAACGCTGCCACAGTGACTCAGATATTCACTCTCATGCCTCTTTATATTCCCTGAATATTCCCTCTACATACAGTAGTTGCTGAAGGAAAAGCTTTGCCCCCAAAAGTTAAGGAGGGTCAGATGTGGTTTGAATTTGGATAGGAAACCACAAAGAACTGCCAAGGCTGTAGACCAGACTGACAGGAAACTATCCCAGAAGGTGATTAGTACAGACTGTGGACAAGAAATTACATAGATGAGTCCATACAGACATCAAGAGTTGATGACTTGAGACTTCGTTTCCGGTTCCCGAAGGCGACAGACGTGCCTTGTGGGCTGTCTGCCACTTGCTGTACCGGTGGGCTCCTTCCGGAGCACAAAAGACCTCGGGGGGGTCTTTTGCCATAGGGACAGCTCGCTGGGATCGCCCAGGCTGGTGGCGGCTGGCTAGGATGCCCTCAGACTCGACCTAGGAGCTGGCGAGCAAAAAGGGGGGGGGGATTCTGCCTCTTCACCGGATGGAGCTCGGAAGCAGAAACTACAATGAAAAGAGCATCTGAACGGCCGGAGGTGAAGGACGCTCCCAAATCACCTGGACAATTGAGGAAAGATGGCAAAAAGTCATTGTAAGTTCCAGTTCAATCTACTTTAAAAGGAAGATTGGAGGGGGGGGATTTTTAATCCCCCCTTGGGCCAAGCAGCAAGCAGAAAATTCCTCTCCATTTGAATGGAGAGAGGAGGACTAACTTGCCATTTGAATTAGCTATGGAAAAGAATTACATTGTATCACACTTGCAACAATTGCTTACAGAGTACCTTTAAGAAAAGAAAGTAAATGGAATGGAACTTTTACTTTTCTTCCTGTCGAGTGGCGAGGCAAAATGACTCCTCTTTGTTCACCGTTTGTAACTCCCCTGTGTGAAGTTTCGTCATTCTACAATCAACAATGAAGAAACTTTCCCTTTTAACATTCCTCCCAGAGGCTCCTAGATCTCTCCTAAATAGGTGGATTCCTGGATTCAGATTGTAAGAATTCTTACTTTTCTTTTGTTTTTGTTTTTTCTCTTCATCTTTAAAAAGTGAACTCTTAAGACTGTCCCTCTGTTCGAATTCTCGGATACCTTGGACTCGTCTTGGCTGTCTGTTTTATCAACACCATTTTTCCTTTCACTAACTGGCAAAATGACTTCCAAAAAGCCACCAACCGGAAAATCACTTTCTGCACCCTCTTCAGTGGCTTCTAGTCCGACCACACAATCAAAGATTTCACAACTCCTGTCGAAGCAGCGCGCTGAAGAGGGACCACAGGAACAATCAGTTACGGAGATGTTTCACGAGATTATGAATAAACTGACAGATTTAACACTTGAGCTTAGAGAAACAAAAAGGGATACAACGGAAAATAAACAGAAAATTGAGAAATTGCAGGAGGAAACGGCTGAGATGGTGGGGGGGAGGTTAAGGAGATCTGAAGGGAGGGTTTAGAATTAGGGGCTCACATAACTAAGATTGAATTTGAAAGAATGTCTTTCTTCCTCAGGTTCCAGAATTTGCCAGAAGCAGAAGGTGAAGATCTTAAAGATATTATGAGTACAATTTTAGCAGAATATATCAAAAAAGAGAAAGATCAGCTCTGGTGGGATATGGACCTGGTTTATAGAATTAATTCAGCTTATGCTAGGATAAATAACGTACCAAGAGAAATTCATGTTAAATTCCTCAGGAGATCCACAAGGGATGAGATATTAAGGGCCCAACAGGATGGAATTTTAAAATATCAGGACAAAGAAATAGCCATCTTGAAACAAATTCCGAAAAAGATTAGAGAAATTAGAAGGAAGTATTCCTTCTTGTCTAAGAAATTATATAAAAAAGGAATTTGGTTCAAGTGGTTAATGCCAGAAGGAATGTTGATATTCTGAGAAGGGGACAGGGTAAAAATCAAAACATTAACTGAGGCGGAGACGTTTATTAAAAAACATTCCTCCCAGTTGGGAGAATAGAAGGAGTGAAGGCCTTGCCTGGAGACGGGAGGGAAGAGTCAATTGCGAAAAGACTTAGGTCTCAAAAATGATTTATTTGAAAACTTGTGATTGTTGATACACAAGAAAATGGCAAAGGGAAAAATGATTGATTATATGGAGTATAAGATCTAATTTTTTCTATATGCTTATCTTTTATTTTTAAAATTGTATATGTACGAAGTTTTTTTGGGAGGGACATCGCCAACGGCAGGGAAGATGCCAAAATGTTATTGCACCTTGTACCCTTTTTTCCTGTAAAAATTAAAAAAATTAATAAAATTCTTTATAAAAAAAAAGTTGATGACTTGAAGAATACCTTATGGCTGAGGGAAAGCGAATTAAATTAGCAAAGCAAACAGTATAAAATAGGCATTTGAAGGCTGAATTCTTTGTAAGTTCTTTGTGAGGATAGATACAAGCAGGTGTGTATAAGGCCAACCTCATAACATAAGAATCTTAGCTAAGAATTAAGTCCATTCAGCTTTCAAGGTAAACTGAGTACTGTATTTTTCGCAGTATAAGACACACCAAGGTTTTGAGGAGGCAAATTTTTAAAAAATGTTTTTGCACTCTGTCGACCTCCCAAAAACCGCTCATTTTTCACAGAAACAGGCCCTTTTTTTCAAAAAAAAAAAAGGGCAGGCATGGCTTTTAATAGGCTTTTAGAGTGCTCCTGGGGGCAAGGGGCAAAAAAACAAGCAAAAAACAGCCCATGTTTTGCAAAAACAGGCCTGTTTTGTCCCCCAAAAAGGGAATGCATTTAGGAGGCTTATAGAGTGCTCCTGGGGTTGGGGGTAGGGGTAAAATTGAGCAAAAACAGGCTATGTTTTGCTCATTTCTGCCCTCCCCAGTCCCCAGGAGCACTCTGCATGGCTCCAAAAGGCTATGCACAGCCATTTTGGTAAATGGGGGGGGGGGGTGAGGAGGCAAAAAATGCTGTATTCAGTGTATAAGATGCACCCAGATTTTCAGCTTCTTTTTTGTGGGAAAAAGGTGTGTCTTATACTCCAAAAAATACAGTAGTTCAGTGAACTCTCAATTTGTTTGATTTTTTTTCCCTTCACAGTACCTAAGGTCCCCTGAGGTTATCCTGCCAATTTTAAACTCATCAAATTTATAAAATATAAACCTTTCCTTCCCTCAAAGAAAAATGAGCTAAAAATCCTCTTCCTTCAGCTGACATTATTGTTCTTGAAAAATCAAGAAAAAGATACATTTTTTTCATTTGTCATCCCTGCATTAAAGGATAAATATTCAGACAATGATGTCACTGCTCAGCTTCCCACTGGAAACGTTTATACCCTAAATCAAATTAGCATCTATTCTATAAATCAGTTTTTCTTAACTTTAGCAACTTTTAAGAGGTGTGGACTGCAAACGCTGGCTGGGAAATTTTGGGAGTTCCCACCTCTGAAGGATGCCAGGGTTGAGAAACACTGCTATAAAGCAGCATGACTGGTTTTTAGTAATAAATAACTTGTAACTAATTTGTGGCATTTTCTGTGCATTTTATTTTCTTGTACCTCTTTCCAGAGAAGCCGTTTCATTTTGAAATAATGAAATAAACATGTAGAGGCTAGCAAGATTAATGATAACAATTGGGGGGGGGGGAATCCAAGGATTATGTTTCAATCATTATTTAAATTATTTATTGAAATTTCAAAATCCATTATAACATGCCTTACAACGTGTCCTTAAATCACATTAGAGAAGATTGCCACTACCAGCACCTTGTGTTTTGTGTCCAATGCTGCAATATTTTGAATGAACATTCCAGGGTTGTCCTAGCAACCAAATGGTTCTACCTACAATCCCATCTTCACAAGAAGATTAAATCAAAACAAGGCTTTCTGCATTAAAGAATAGCAGAAATAAGCATTCTACTGGTCCATTTTTTTCCATCATTTTTTGTACCTCTTCCCTTTCTTTAAAATGAAATAAACAATTATAAGCTCATGTCATTGTTAATGTAAATAGTGAAAGTTAATTCCGCAGATGCATTATTAAACTCTTCTGTGACTGACTATACCAAATAGCGAGTGCTTACTATCTTAATATTCACGATGTACTTCCAAAACAGATTGGAAAATATTGTGTCCATACTTCAATAAATTAAAAATTCAACTTTATTTTCAATATATCAGTGCTCAGAATAAAATCTGCTTTCACTAATGTAGAAGTTAACAAAGGACAAAGAGCTAAAGTATCACGTGCTCCAACTGTTCTTGCTTGCCTGCTGCTTTCATTGTTAGCTCTTTCCACTTTAAATAAACGTGCTTAAAAAACATGACAACTGAAGCCACCTACTAATTACAGATTGGGTACTTTATGATTTTCACAAAATATTTATATAAGGTTAACTATAAACATGTAACAAAACACTTTTCCTAGCAGCTCAAGGATAACATCCGAATGAATTCCAAGTATAGCTTTGCATACATCACACAAATATTTAGTTTCTTTTGGATGAGAGAACACTGGAGATTTATGATATCTGTGCAATATTTGAAGTATTTCTCAGTAAGCAGGATTTATCCAGAACTTATTCAAGTAAGGAAAGGGATCTGCAGCAGGCAGCAAGTATAAAGGACTATGCTCTGTTTTTCTTTACCCTAACTAAACCCCTAAATTCTTGTCAGAATTCAAATTACAAAATCCCTTTTCTCACACATGCAGAGCACTAATTTCATGCTACTTTACAAAGACCACCTAATATATTCCTGTAAATAAACACGATGCACATTCACTAAATGTCATTATCAGTATCTGTCGTGTTCCCAACAACATGCCAAGTAACACTTCAGTAAAAATCAATGAGATACAACCAAATTTATTGCCTAATCCCTATTTTTAAATTTTGCTTAGGGTGCCATACTGAGGACTGGTTCAAGTTTCAGACACTCATTTCCTTACAAGATGAGAGCTATTATAGGAGGGGGAGGGGGGAGCGGGATGCTAAAATCTTCCATACATTTTGGGGGTTAATTCCTTGGTTTTTCATTCCTGATTTTTGTGGCAATATTTTTTTAGAAGTTGTTTGCCATTGTGTTCTTCCTAAGGTTGAGAAAGAGTGGCTGGCACAAGGTTCTATGCCTAAGGCCGAGATTAGGACTCATGATCTACCAGTTTCTAGTGTGGGGCCTTAAACTACCACCTCACGCTGGGTCTCCAAAATTCCCTTTCTTATAACTAATTCTATAAGAGTGCCTTTCCTGTGGCAATCCCAATTCTTATAAACTGCCCCAATTCTTTCTAAGCCTTTTGACCAATGTTTGTTGCAAAATCAAACTTCCCTTCACTGCTTCAGCAATGAAGAGTGCAGGTAATTTACCATGGGACATAAGTGCAAAGTGTACAAGAAACAGTGGAAGATTTGTTCGATGATGTTAGCCTTCTCAGGTAGACAAGACAGAAAACACAATTCTCTTTTTCTCTTTTACAGCCTCAGGAGCTAAGGAGATTCCTTTCTGAGTCTCTTTTTCTGCCCATTATGCAGCTGAAGGCTACGCTCTCTCTTACCTGATGATTGCTCGCTAGGTAGCATCTTTCCCCATCTAATCACCCACCCTTAAGGTCATTCCCACATACCATTACATATAGAATATATTCCCTTTCAGTTTGCTAGTATGAAGGTTACAGAAGCAGGAGATGCTGCTCTGCAAGTATATTGTTACATCAACAACTGCGCACTGTGACAAGAACAAGATACCCTTTTACAGCTTTCATGTTAGTCATCCCTGGAGTTGGAGACAAGCTAAGTGTTTTCACCATGAACCTGAATATTTCCACTGCAGGGCTAAGCAGTATTACAAATGTTATTCAGCACTTACCCTTCTTCTTCTAAGTTATTAATTTAATTTTGCATCAGGATTCTGCAGCCAATCTGACTAATTAACTATATGTCAGCTGTTTCAAAATCAACAGTAATATGATTTTGCATATGGATCCTTACAACTTTTAGTTCTCAGTATAATTTTATGGTCAAAGATCTGTATTTCTTCATCCGTTTCACACTCCATGGACTGTCAGACAGAAACTTCAAATCTCTCCACCGGCCCTGCAGATATTAAATTCTAGCACTATTTATTTTTTCCCTTTGAAATTGCAGTACATTTTGCAAATATGAGAAACAGCTGTTCCTTTCCTACAGCAAGAGGAAGAATTGAAACTCAAACCGTCATATCTGAATCACTAAAGATAAGCATTTTAACATGCTAAAATTAAGCTTAAATAAGACTGTGGGGTTTGCAACTCCGCAAAACTATGCAGTATTCTAGCATGTAATGACACCAAGACATGCTAAGTTTTTTTCAAGCAGAGCTTGCAAGTTATGAGAAAATAGCAACTACGGGTAGTCCTTGACTTACAACCAATGGTGGGCTGCTGCCATTTTGGACTGGTTTCGACGAACCAGAAGTTCACAGCAGTGGCTGGGCCCACACATTTGCCCCGGCGCTATCTAGTCCTATATAACTGCCATATTTTTGTTGCTGTGCTCATATATGGTAGGTGTACTTGCAAGCGAAGCTGCAAGTGAACCAGTTGTTACATTATGTGGTGCCCACCTCTGCTTACAATGATTCATTTAGTGACTATTCAAAGTTACAACAGCACTGAAATAAGTATTTTATGACCATTTTTCACACTTATGGTCAACCATGATCATATGATCAACATTTGGACGCTTGGCAAATTCACTTAAGAACTGTCTGACTTAGCAACTGAAATTTGGGGTTCAATTGTGGTCATAAGTCAAATACTACCAGTATGTTTTGTCAAATACTTAATTAGAAAATTGTGTATAACAATTTGTCTGAGACTCACAGTTAGAAATCTAAGGAATATGGCAGGTTAAAAAGACATAATTTTCCCTTCCTTTTCCTGAAATCCTTATAGAAATGATATATGAATGGTTTTCATATATTGGCTTTTGTGTTCACCTTTACAATTATGTCCAGTTTAATGAGTCTGCTGCAGAGGACTGAATAAGGTGTGCCAATTAAGAAACTATAATCAAATATAAAGGTGCTGGTATCAAAATCATTTGGAGAGACATGGAGGAAAAACTATTAGATCCTTTGTCATAGCATGCATGCAGTTTCAGGTCTGCTTTGGACAGAGACAGCAAAAATTTGATATTCTGTTATCAGAATAAAAAGGTTATAGAAAAATCACCACCAAAAAAATCGACTGAAAAGTAAACATTATCTTACAATGCCTTAATTACAAAGATCTGGTAATATGAACAACAACAACAAAAAGAGAACATTTCCCCAAAATTTAAGTAACCACAGATTATAAAGAAGGGAAAAAAAGTTAAAAACACTAAAGCCATGCTATTAAAAAGTTTTTTGAGATAAGACTTGCTTTAAATGTGCACAAGTATGACTCCTTTTAAAAAAAACCCAGCAAGGTGTGCATCCTACCTGCTCCCTACATATACTTAAAGAGGGAGAGTACCAGATGCTTAGATGAGGCTTTAGAATTTTAGAATTTCAATGAGAAGTCATTCAATTAGATGTGTACCCAATCTATGAAAACTGACTCTTTTCCTGCATCATCCCTATTGTTTACATTGGCAACATCCCCACAAAGGCAGATGTTTTTGAGCAGCTGCTATTGACAGCAACTGACATCCATGTGATTAAAGTCTCCATGAGATTATCAGATTATAAGCATGACTGCTCACCCGTGCCTGTGGGCTTCAACTGGTGCCTTATGAGTGATTCAGCCACACTTTCCCTTGTTTCAGCCTTTACTCCCAAAAAATATTGAATTGTATGCGGATATACATGACACTTAAAGCAGTTTATAGTAACAGAATCATTTACAAATCTGCACAACTATACATTCAGGAGAAACACCATAGTAGTATAACTAAGGACAGAAGTTAATTTTCTCGTTTGAAAAATGTATTTTGATTGAAGTCAAAATACCAATTGTATACCGAATACACGTGCATAATTTCTTTGCTTCAAGGGAATTGATACAATAAATTACACTGCTTGCTCTTTTAGAAAATGACCTCATGGCTGAGAGAAGAAACAGTAGGATGAGAAATCAAACAGTTTAGTTTTTTATCTCACATAAATTAATTTGATCATTCTCCATTATCTTCCTGCTTTCCTTGTTTCTCACTCTAAAGATAAGCTCCTTTCCCTTTAAATTTATCATGAACAATTCACTGGAATGTAATCATTTGTGTGTGGGGGGGGGGGGAAACAAACACAATTTTATCAGCTATAACAAAATAGTTAAAGTAGATCTTAGTCCTCCTAGTCCATTTGTATTTGCTTTTTTCAGACTCAACATGAAAGCTAAAGTCTAATGGCAAAACAGTGTGGTTTTTCTGTAGTTTTAAAAGCATTTGTTTTTGCCTTTCAGCTGCTAACAGAATTTCAGCTCAAGTGTGAAATAAATTCATGGAGATTATCAAAACGAGTTTACATGAAGTACAAAAAATGAGATTTTAGATATCTGTAGATACAGCTTTCTACTACAGCTTACTACTACTACTACTTACCACTATCTCCAGGTATGCCTTTGGTATCAGAAATAATATCTTATTTTATCTCATCTGTATATATACTGCAAGTTGAACATTTTATCTTTAAGATCTTCAAGCATTATTAATTTAATTTAATTTATTTCAATTTATAAACCGCGCCTTCTCCACCGAAGTGGACCCAGGGCGGTGCACAGGAAATTTAAAACAACAATAATAAAATACAATAAATACAATAAATAGATAAAAAGAATTAAATCACAGCCTGTGCTAAAAGTTCCCCCTAAAAAATCTAATATCATTTACGTGTTAGGCAGAAGCTATATTATAAGAGTCTGCACTACTACGTGAGACCATTATGAACAATGAGGTCCAGGCAGTCCCAAGATTAAGAATATCCACATATAATGTTGCTGTTGCATGTGCTGCACTTGTTATTGGTTTGCTCCAGAGTCCAATTCAAGGTATTAGTCTTTACCTTTAAAGCCATATATGGCATGGATCCAGGGTATCTGAGCAGTCATCTCATCCCAATGGGATTAACCCATTCCATTTGCTCCAGTGGAAAGGAGCCTGCTATGGACCACATCCGCTAAGAAATCTATTGGGCAGGGTCAAGGAGAAGAATCTTTTCCACTGTGGCCCCCACCTCTGTGGAACATTCTATCATCAGAGAGGGGAACTTCTCCCACCTTTTTGGCATGCCAGAAGGGTATTAAAACTTGATTTTGCTGGTTGGCTTGGAGCCCCAAGAGGTGCTCATCACTGGAGATGGTTGATGGGATAAATTCTCATCCCTATTTCATCCATCTCTTCGCTTATAATTTTTGAAATGATTTTAAAAATTTAATCATTTTTCTATTTGTTTTATGATTTCTAGGTCACCCAGAAGCTTTTTATTGAGGAAATGGGTGATATATAAATTAAATAAATCGATTAAATAAATAATGAATTTACCAACTATTTGTAGTTATGAAAAGACCACACATTACTAAAAATGGCAGACAGCTAAATGTAGAGTGATCTGACTAGAAATGGAAGATAGCTGAACAGCAATGGGATCCAACTACCCTGTTTCCCTGAAAATAAGACCTCCCCAGATAATAAGCCCAATCAGGCTTTTGAGTGCATGCGCTAAAATAAGCCCTTTCCCAAAAAAGCCTTCCCAAAAATATTGCAACACAGCGGCATCCATTGGGTGACTACACCCGCTGCCTCCTGCACCTCAAAAATAATAAGACCTCCCCGAAAATAAGGTCAAGTGCTTATTTTGAGGGTCAAAAGAATATAAGACCCTGTCTTATTTTTGGGGAAACACGGTAGAAATGACGGGTGCATTTTCCTTATTTGAGCTGAAGAACCGCTGAAATCACACTATGTTTTCATGACCATCACAAAATAGTGTGTGTGCATTTTTAATACACTATGCAGCTGGTTTTCAGAGGTTTTTAGCACTTTGCTAGAACATTATGCAGCTTCAGTGGTTTGCTGGCTAAAGGAAAGAAGGAAGAAGACTGTCCACCATTTTTAGTCAGATCATGTGATATTTTACTTGGATTATGTTGTTTTTCTCTATTTACCATGCTTCCAAAGCATAAATCCGATGCAAGTGTTGGTGGCATATCAAAGAAAAAAATCCAATCACAAATATAGTAGAATTAATAAAGCAGTCAGAAAAAGATGAAAGGCCATCAGACGTGGGAGGCATTTGACTACACTTGGTCAATGAACATTTTTAAAGTGTAAAGTAAGAATAATGGAGCATGTGAAAGGCGCTGCCCTGACAAAAGCTACAATAATTATTAAACAACAAATGTAATTTAATCATTGAAATGGAAATGCAATTGATAATTTTGTTGGCTGATCAAAATCAGCATAATATGCCTATTAGCCTTACTTTATTGAAGGCTTGAAACCTTCTCAATAATTTAAAACTATACGTGCAGCAACTGAAAGTGACTGCGATGGAGAATTTTTTGTGAGTGGAAGCTGGTTCAGACATTTCAAAGCGAGGGTGAATTTATATAATATTAAAGCTGAAGCAGTGGGTGCCAATTTAAGTGCTGAATGACTTTCCTGACATGTTTAAAACAATTATTGAAAAGGAATGTTATTTGCCAGACCAAATATTTAATGTAGACAAAACTGGCTGATTTGGGAAAAAGTACCGTATTTTTCGGAGTATAAAGATGCTCCTTTTTACTCCAGAAAAGAGGGTGAAAATCTGGGTGCGTCTTATACACTGAATGTAGCTGCCTGGGTCATCTGGAAAAGGGGCAGGTGAATCTGGCGCTGCAGAGATCGTGAACGCTGGAAAGGAGAGAGGTTTTGCTTTCAGGACTTCCACTAGGCTTGACTCCCAGGAGGGCTTAGGGGGTGGCGGCAGTGGCAGCGGCTCCTCAGATTGCTGAGGAATGCAATCATTGTGGCCATTGTCTCCCATGAGCTGTCCGCCGAATCTCTGAGGCACCTTTCGCTTGCAGGAGGAGGAGGGCGAGGGAGGAGTATACCAAAGACTTTGAGTATCTGGGAAAGAAAGACGCACTTGGAATCTGCTGGAAACTGCCGCCCAAAAAGCATGCTTTTTATGTATAAATTGTAATTAGGCAGGGTTTTAAATGGTTTTTTTAGCACGGGTTTAAATAATTTAATATGTTTTTAACGATGTATATTGTTTTATTGTGGTTTTTTAATAATGCGTATGCGCTGCTCTGGGTCCTAACAAGGAGAAGGGCGGGGTATAAATTCGATTAAATAAATAAATAAATAAATAAATAAATGCCTTTCTTTCCCAGTTATTCAGAGGCTTTGGTTTAAGGAGGCGCTGCTTTAAGTTACCCTCCTCCTCCACCTGTAAACAAAAAGTGCCTCAGAGAAGGCAAGTTTGAGAAGTTAAAAACCTGAAATGGAGACAATCAAGCTTGATTCAAAGGCTGCTGAGAATCTGGAGAGATTTGGGGGGGGGGGAGTCTAGTGTTCTGATAAAAGTCTTCATATATAGATTGTTCCTCTTCCCTTCCTTTCCTCCCTCCGCCTCTGCCCCAATCTCTCTGGGTCTGCTTATTGCTATTGCGCCCAGCAATCGTATCTCTTCACAACATGACAGATCCGGCCGGCTTGGGCGAGGGGGTGGAAGAAGGGAAGAGAAACAATATCCAAAAAGGCTTTTCTCAGGACTCTAGATCTCCACTTTCTCTCCGGAAAAATGTTATTTGCATCGTCGGGATTTTGGCTAATGGAACAAGCACGGGATGGAAAGGAAACTATGGAATACCTGAGCATCGTATTCCTGGAGCCTGGCAGCTGCTACATTCCGAGGTTTCCTTTCCATCCAGCGCTTTTTTCACCAGTCAAAATCCCAACGATGCCAATAGTTTTTTCCAGAGAGAAAGTGGAGATCTAGGGTCCTGAGAAAAGTCTTCGTGCAGAGGTGATTGGTTCTCTTCCCTTGCTTCCCCCACCTCACCGCAATCTCTCCGGATCTGTCATGAAGTGCTTATTGCTACTGCTGCTATTGAGCCCAGCTATCGTATCTCTTTGCTGCATGACAGATCCGGATGGATTTGGGGTGTGTGTGTGTGTGTGTGTGTGTGTGTGTGTGTGTGTGTGTGTGTAAACTGCTTCATTTCCTTTGTGCTTCCCTTTTGCCACTCAAGGAAGGGATCCCTGGAAGGGATCCCCAGCCCTCCTCATCCAATGGGCCGTTCCCAGCCAAGCACAGCAGCAGCCATTCAGCAGCTCCCACATGTCTTTCCTTCCTCGCTGAAGAGAAAAGTGGATTTGAGATCGATAAAAGCCTTACTCTTTAAGAAGATCAAGCTCCCATACTTCGCATTTTTGCCTTCCCTGGCCCCTAGGAGCACTTTGCAGGCCTCCCAAAGTCTCTGCATACCCCATTTTTCACAAGAAATGGGGTGTGCAGATGGTTTGGGATGCCTTCAGAGTGCTCCTGGGAGCCGGGGAGGGCAAAGCATTTTTTTAAAAATTTACCTCTTCAAAATCATGATGCGTTTTATACTCCGTTGTGTCTTATACTCAAAAAATACGGTAGTTGCCATCTAGAAATCTAGATCTAGCAAGGGGAGACAGTAGAGATTTTAAGACTGCAGAAGATATTTTTCAGGTAAATGTAACTTAAGAACAGGTTGCAACCAGAGTCTGAGAACCTGGTTTCCTACTACCAGCATCTTATCCTGATAATATAAACTCCTGCAGTGAACAGGCTCCTGGTTATATCCATTTCTCTCCTTCTAACAGCAGTTTTTTCCCCAATAGCAGAGGTAGTGGGATGACTGGAACTATCACCAACCTTTTGCATACTGTAAGAAGTGTGGCTGTCCCCAGAATTAGACCTTTCTTAAATCATAAGACATTTTGTTTTGTGAAATGAGAGCCTAAGGAATCAGATACGAAGGCTGTAGTTTTTCGAAAAAACGTGTCCAAATCCTATTTTTTAAAGTTAATTGTGGAACTTTCTCTTCTCTTGGCTTTTGGTAGCATGAGGAAAACTGCCAGAGAAACCAGAAACTGACATTTGGAGGGGTTTTTAAAGATGAATTAGACATGCCCTTTTTTCTTCTTGACTATTTCACCAAGAGTTTGATCCCCAACATCAAAGCAGTCTGAGAAAAGTGACTTCAGGCAGTCCCAAGAATAGTCTCTTTGTCTCTGCTTTGCCCCTGTTCAGCCCAGTTGAACAGGAAATGTTCGCTCTCTGGAGTAGAGCTAGGACACCGCCATCCTTCAGAGAGAGCACCGACCTGCCTCTGGGACAGTCAAAACAAATGCCACCTGACAGGTACATGAGGGTCTAATGCAAGACTTCTTCATACACAGCTTATGCACTGAAGTTCCTTCTGCATTCAGCATCTCAAGTGGGCAATGCTTGTCTGTATGGATTTCTGTTGCCTCTACACAAGAAGGGAGGGTGAGGTTTTGGTTCTGGAGTTGTGCCAGGTCTGGAAGCTGATATTTGAATCCTCCAAGATCAATTGTCATGTCTTCAAAGGGTGAGGAGATGGAAAATGACTTGACTCCAGTACCTTTCCTCAAATAGGCCAAGAGGGAATAAATTTTCAGTTATCTATTTATTTGTTTATTCATTTTTACATTGCCCAACTCCAAATTATTCTCAGTAAGTTTAAGAAGCACAAAAACAATTATATATAAAAAAGGCCTGGTCACCCAAATGGAAAAACCCTTTTCCTATCAGTGCCAACCTAAAGGGTTCACTAAATATCCTAACCAAAGGCCGAAGGGAACAGCCAAACTTTTAGGGTTCACTTGAAGGCAGATAGGTTGGAGGGTCTATACCAGTGTTGGCGAACCTTTTTGGCACCAAGTGCCGAAACAGGAGCATGTGTGTGCATGCGTGTGCCAGAAACTGGAAGAGCAGTCTCCCGGTGTGTATGCATGCGCCAGGAAGATAATATTCCTGTTTCTGGTGCACACATGCACACTGGCCAGCTGGTTTACTGTATTGTTGAGAGTCTCGGCTGCTACAAGGCCATTTATAATGAGAAAGAGAAAATGTGTCCAAACTTTCTTCAATGCCTACTTCAAGTAATTGACTCCAGTAGTAAAGCCTCCCTCCCCAACAGCAGAATCAAACCCTGAATCTCCAGCACAGGTTCCACCCTCTACAACACCAGACCCATCATCTTGTATCAGTAGCCATAAACTGTTAATTGCTAAGTATGATCTTCTTTTTCTATCTAAACTGGGCAGGGGGTTGGACTAGAAGACCTCCAAGGTCCCTTCCAACTCTACTATTGTATTCTATCTTTGCTTTATTTTGCCACAGTTGTTCAATTTCTATTTGGATCTTGTAGTTTTGTATTTTGTGGGTTTTTTTCCAGTTATTTCTCTTCTGTTATACTGTCTCCAAGTACTCTTCCAAGTAGTATCCGCTATCCATGCTTTTTTATCTTTCTTATCAACAATTAGGCTCAGAGTGTTCTGTGGCAGATGCTTGTCTGTTTGAATTCTAAAAAAGGATTTTGTCTTCTTCATTTTTTTGTCTATTTTGTGGTCCTAGTATATTGTTATTATGGTTTGTCACACAGTCAACCAGATGTTCAGACTTGGTTCAGCATTCTTCTCCGCCTATCGAGCCCTTTTCCAAGAATCTGGGATAGGCAGATGTAGATGTTGAATGGTATTACAGATATCATCACAGGATGTAAGCTGTTCCAAGTAAAGCTGTTTTTTTCTATTATTTACTATGTTATTGTGTTTACGAAGTTGTGAGGCATTTGGAAGTATTTCTCAAGTGTTTAATATACATATGAATGGTAAAATAAATGCTATATATGAAGACAAACATTTGGCTGACACTAAATAACCTGTTCCAACTTGTGATTCTATAACAGAGAAATGTAAAGTACTTCTGTACTTTCAAGGGCCTATACTTGAAGCTTCTTTCTCTGACCTTTTAAAATTACCTAGCAGCTGTTTGGTAGCCTTGAAACCAACTAGCCCTTTACATAATAGTCACCTGTCACTTGGGAGGTGCTTGTTTGTGCTTTAATTCTTACATAATTGATATTCAGGGACTGGTTGAAAAATGGACATTGACGTCTGATATAAAACTACTAGCTATGTACAAATCAACATGTTCATTAAATATGCATTGAAGAAGGCAGGCTTGTGCCTTGTTGACTTCACTTCAACATCTATCTCCCATACATTTTGTTTAATGCATTGCAAATTCTACACTGAGAGCAGTTATGTACACTACTACAGTATCCCATTTCTGATTCTTCACTCAGTGTATATATGATAGGGTGAGGCAATTGGGCATGTTCTTGCTTCATTTCAGGATTCATTTAATAACACTTAGGAAGAGGGTGATGAATTCCCAGTAATTGAGTCTTATTTATTGGAGAAGTCTCCACCCATTTTTTAAATATTAAGTTCTCATGACAAGTTTTTAAAAAATCTCAAATATAACATTAAAAACAAAAGGCAAGTCCACAATAGGAGCACAATCCCTAAGACACCCAAATGAGACAAGGAGATTGTCGGAAAACCTTGTTGCACAAGCAGAAGGCTGCTAGCTTAGCAATGGATGTGGGATTTTTTGTATGTCGCTTACATATTCATGTTTTAAATAAATTTAAAAAGATATATTTGAAATGGATAATTAGTATATAATTCTTATATTATCTTACTAAGTCCCATATAATGTCAAATACAAAAGACAACTGCACATTTTCTGAGATAGTTTGCTACTTCCAAATTTAAATACATGGTAAGGCTCCGCATACATACCAAGTCTTTAAATACAGTCTCCCATCATTATCTGAGGCCTGATATTACTAAAGTACATTAAGGAACTAGCCCAGGGGTATCAAAATCGCAATGACATGTCACAACTCCCCCCCCCTTCACTAAAATGGGGGTGGGCATGCGTAATCAGCATATGGCCCACAGGTCGTGAGTTTGACATCTCTGATCTAACCAAAAATTTTCTTCCTCTCACTACCTTGCCAATCAATTTCAACTTAGAATATTATGAATTCTCACATACAAAAAGTCATGTCCAAGCAACATATGGGGTTAGGATGGCAAAAAAAAAAAGATGGAAAAAACTTGGGGACCCATTTGTACATCTCCTGAATCTTCCATCAAGAGGCAAAATATATAAATAATGGTCCAATAATGTAAAAGCCCTGCTCCATCCTGACTGCACCTGGAATGGTGTGCCGTATTCTGGTCTGCGCAATATAAAAAGGACATTGATTGGAAAGAAGAGCAACAAGAGGGATCAGGTCCTTGGAGGCTAGATTCTATGAAGAAAAATTAAAGGAATTTAGTTTAGCCTGAAGAAGAGAAAGGTAGGGGGAAGTATCATAGCAACGTATCCTACATGCAGGGCAAAGGGTAAAATGAGACCAGTGGACGGAAGCTTAACAATGAGAGATCCAAATCTGAAATGAGGAGGAATTTTCTGACTGTGAGAGTAATTTAGCAGTGGAATAGCCTGCTTCTCCAAGTAACGGGGGTTCCATTACTGGAAATTTTCAAGGAAAAAATGGTTTTTTCCAGAATAGTCTGAGAATTCATATAATGTGTAAAAGGGTAGAGTAGAAGACTTCCAAGGTCCCTCCCAACTTGACAATTCCCTGATATATTTTACTGAATTTTAAATATGCATAAATCTCTTTTAAGAATTTCAGCTAGGAAGCAAGCTATAAGAATTTCAAGTAGACTTATAACTAAGACACTTCAAAAAGCTCATCTAGCACTGATTAGCTGAATAGTTGCCAATTCATGTTTAAGGGCACTTAACTACAAGTAAGTTTAGAGAAGTTTGCAGACTTAAAGAAGCAAAGCAAGACTTCTATGACTTTTGCCTTGAAATCTATAATCACTCTTACATTATCATTTTGCTTTTAAAGAAACTGAAACAAATAAACAGAACAAAGATGGCTCTGAACAAGCTCTGATGCATATTCAGATGTTGCTAAGCAACCTCAAAGCTCTTTTACTCTTTCAATCCAGAGAATTCATAATGCATTTATCCACTCTGACCATATGTTAGCTTTGTTTTACAGTATGCTATAGTGCAGAAAATGTGTTAGAAAATAGGAGGTGGAGA
Source organism: Rhabdophis nuchalis (assembly GCA_039707465.1). Taxonomy (NCBI): domain Eukaryota; kingdom Metazoa; phylum Chordata; class Lepidosauria; order Squamata; family Natricidae; genus Rhabdophis; species Rhabdophis nuchalis. Next base: position 87,142,466 of record CM077643.1, read on the forward strand.
TCAGAAAGCTTTAACTCCCTCCCCATTCCCCCACCCTGGATAACTACCTACTGCATCACATTATCATCTTAAAGCCATATTACAAAAGAGAAAAATGTTAAAATCAGTTCTGAACATGGTCTTTATGTTTTCATCTTCATCATTAATAATGAAGTGTATAAGTGACATGCTAAGAAAAAAAGCAAATAACAATTCAGGCTGTATCATTAAAATTATAGATTCTAAGTTATTCTGTGTTGGCCAAAACTCAATTCAGATACCCGGTCTGCCACCACTTTAATAAGCATTTAACAAAGTTTTTTTAAAAAGACAAAAGAGGGAAGGGCAATGAAGCACTCTTTAAGTATCTGAAAAGAAGTTCTGTCCTTCATTATCTCAGAAGGCAGAACAGTGTTTAAAATAGCAGTCCCCTAGAAATGGATACTTCCTTATATATTAATTATATAATAACAATGTATTAATAGATGTTTTCCCTAGAAATAGATCAGTTCAAAGAGAGGCTCTGCAGCCATCTGTTGAGCATGTGTTAATTTGCATAACTCAAATTAAGCAGGGGACTGGGTCCAATGGCTAAAATGGATTCTTCCATCTCTGTGATTTTCTGATGCTGGATCAGAAGCCAATAATTAGTAGCAGCAAATTGTGTATCTTATAAATTAAAAAACTAAAACTAGGGCCAATGATGGCTCACAAGCCACTAATTAGCAACACCAAACTGTATATGTTACAAAATTTTAAAAAAAAACTAGAATTAGAGGTAAAGTCTAAAACAGTTAAGATCTATAGCAGGGGTGTCAAACTCAAGGCCCAGGGACCCAATCTAGCCCAAAGGATGCTTAGATCTGGCCCGCGGGGCCACCCTGGAAACAGCAAAGGACTGGCCCTTGGTGCCTCTGCCAGTGAAAACAGATCTCAGGAAGGCTGCCTGAGCTCGCTTTTTGCAGGCAGAGGGTTGCAGGATGCCGTCGTTGTCAAAAACAGAGCTCAGGAGCCTGTTTTCGCTGACAGAGCACTTGGTCATCACAGGCGCCCCCAACACGAGTGACATTGAGCTAGCCACACCCACCCTGGCCACACACCCTGCCCTCCAAGGTCAAATTTCATTGATGCGGGCCTCAATGAAATCAAGTTTGACACCCCTAATCTATAGGATATAACACAAATTTCAGAATTAAAGGTTGCTTTTCTTCTGTGAAATGTAACATCACACTGTAGATTATCATTGCTACAAATATCAATAGAAGTTTTAACAGATCGTGAGGAAGATCCTTTGATGATATATTCAGGTATCGTTTCCAGGATGGAAGGATTTTATTACATTGACCAAAACATGATATCTAGTCAACACCAAATTATATGGACAATAATTACAATATGTTGGCTGTATCTAATGGCTGTGGAAGTCCTATTAACTGTTTACAAGAGATCTTGTCCTTCAGGTCCAAAGAAAAAAGATTTTATTACTGTACTATTTTTACCATGAAAAAAACCACTACCACGGGGAATTTCTAGTGGAGACCTCAACTTTTAGGCCAAAATTACAATGGCCTAAGAAAGGGTATCTCACGGCCTGTAATGTTCTTCCAGATGTTGCAAAATGTTGCATCCCTTTCCCCCTGCCACTATGTGATCCCAATCTGGGTGCTTGGCAACTTACTTGCACTCACAACCAGTTGCCAAGCCTGGTCATCATGTCACTGCCATTGGAATCTTATCTGTCAGCTTCTCCTGGGTCACTGGGGAAACATGCAGGAAAGGTTGCAAATTGCTGTTTTCTGCTAAGACACCCTCTTGTCTTTAACGCCTCTTGTGAAAGAGACCTTACAAATGGCAAAGCTTAACAATTTAAAGAATTTGAAATAAATAGCAATAAGATAAATAAGATAGTGATCTTAGAAAATTATAAACAGATAAAGGGACCAGATAAATTTGGAATATTGACTTCTACTATAAAATTTTGGAATTAACTATTAAAAAACAAACAATTTCTCACGGGAAACAAACTTACTTTGTTTATCCTGAAAGTTGCAAGTTGTAGCAAAAAATAACTGAAGATTTAGAAAGGGGACATTAGAGGGGACTAAAGGTTTTAAGCAAGGATTTTTGGGGGGGGGGGGAAGGCCAGTTAATACTGGGATTTGTTGAGTAATGCAAAACAGCGCAACATCAGAAATAGTACAGTAGATCTTTGAAGAATAGAATTAGATATCCACATTGTCAGTAAGATCTGTTTCTATAGATTAAATCTAAAAGATGTTAATAAAGCAATTATAGGTGTGGAATAAATTTTATCTGATAAGATAAGAAAAAATAACAGCTATGGATCTGCAAATGACAGGCCAAAAGAATGATTTGGAAATGATGCTTTACTGGATATACAAACGAAACTGGCTGACCTATTACAAATCAAAAGGGAAATGCAAATGATAAACCAACAAAAGTACCTGAAAAAGTGTTTTGTATGGAAATATAAGTAAATCACCACTAAATGGAGGGAACTATTATTTTTCTTTACTAATCACTCACCACCACCAATTTTAGATGTTAGAAAATATGTTCCCAATGGCATTTATTTTCATTCTCGATCCTAATTTTGTAACAGTATATTTGTTCTCAAACTTGAATGTAAATTATTTGACAGTCCTAAAGTTGAGACAAACTAGTATCTATTCTTAACGAAGATGCCTTTAAGGAGCTCAAATGCAAAAAGCTAGAGAAAAATATCCAGTGGAGTGCCAAAGCCACAGATCATAATTCATAGTTGAATTTAGAGAGCAGGTCCTAAAATGAGCACTGCCAAGAGAGACATCAACAATATCAATTACGACAGTCTTGTACATCATTCTTCTTTTCAATGGCTTATCCATCAGCAACATTAATAGGCCATCAGCAGCACTACAAACCTATCGTCCTTGTGCAGCTTGAAAGATCTGACAGCAGCCGGCAATTGCAGGCTAGAATCTTTTACCTTTAAGTCGGTAGCAGAATAAGATAATATAAAAGTTACGGCTTTTGTTACCTTTTTTTCCCTTCAATTTTTTTGTTTGTTCATACTGTTTTGGTAAGTCGGGGTTCAAGTCTGCCATACACCAAGCAAATGAATTATTTTCTGTATGACAGGTCACTTTCCAATATATGTACTTCCTATGGCCCCTCTCAAATCTTGTTTTCTGCAATGTATCAGTGATAGCTAAATGGATCAGAGGGGTGAAAAACATTTGAGAATTATAGTAAGCTCAATGCTCTAGGGAAAAAAATTGAAAGCAAGCAATTGTATCAAAAGTAGCAATGAATTCTTGTGCAGAATTTCATTCATTGGAAATATATCTTGATATTTTTAGGAATTCCTAGCCATTGTAAACAATTTTTGCATTAGATACTTCAACTATGCCACTCTAATTTACCTGGCTCTAGTTTACCATGAGCAAATTTGGACTGGCCAGGAAGACTAAAATTTAATTACTTAAGCCATTATTTTCACTATTCTGGAAGGTTTTTGTTGCTGATATAACCTTTGAGAGATCTAGTCTTCGTTTTTAGAAAGCATAGTTAACATAAAGTATTCTTCGTATTTTTCAGATTAATGTTCATTCAAATGTTTACTTTAGAACTAAGTTATTGGAATGATTTCAGCCAAGTTATATTTTTGCCATATTACAGTAAGACAACAGCTAATTGTTTAGTACAGTCTTCTCTATTTTAAGAAAAATCAAGCACATGCATTTTAAAGCTTCTTTTTAACAGGTAATTTAGTACAATTGAATTAAGGTGGCACATTCAAGATTCTTAATTTGTGTTATCCTTTTTATATAGATTTTGATAAGAATCACAAGTTTTCCTGCACTGAATTCCAATACTGATTGTCACTAAACCTCTTTGTTTTAAAACCATACATTTATATTTCCTGACTTAAAAATGGTTAAACTTGCTTTTTTGAAGCTCTAATTATGTATTGTAACACTCAGCTTGATTTCCCTTAAAACCAACCATTCATCTTTGTACTTGTTCCAAATGTTCCTTCTTTCTCAACTAAATCCTCCCTGTTAGTCTCTATCAAGTCAGATAACTGATCCTCTTGTACAATCCTTAACCCTCTGAAGGAAAATTTCCTGGGAGTGTCATGTTTGGGAGAGCTTGCCTCCCAAACAGATGTTGGTATAATTAAATTCTCTATCACTGCTATTTAAGATTCTTGGTAAAATCTGCAGTTTGCTTTTGGAAAGCATCATTTACATCTTCTCGTTGGTTGGCCAAGAAACAAAGACACTAGTAACAGTGTTAATTTTATACATATTAGCTTTTAGTTACCGCCTTGAATTAAGAATTCAAACTCATTTTGTTTATTTTTCATTGTTTAAGCATTTGTATATAGAAAGCCCCATAGAAAAGGCTATGAAATTTATGAACCAAACATATTTTTGATTTTCCACTGAATTGTTTAATAGCCTCTATTATAACAACACCGTTAACTTCCTTCCATGTGTGTAGTCTTTTCCCATGTCAGGATTTTCATTTCCAATTCACAAAGAACTCAGTTCGAAGCCACCTTGATTCAATTCTCCATGCTCTAGCCAAGCACAATTTTACTAATTCTTATGAAGTAGAATCCATGTAATGTCATCTGTTGCCTCCCAATCAATATAGGATACAGTTCCAGAAACAAAATTTTCCTGTCAACATCATTTGTATAGCCACTCATTCACTTGGGTATATTCCTGTTTCTGATTCTCTTCCATGGAGTAGCAGGATAGAAAAAATGTCACCTAAACTCAGGTTCTTGAACTTCCTCCAAGTCCAGGCTAATACTGTATGATTACTACTGCTGTTAGTATTATTTGGCAAAGCTCAGATAAGCAGATTTTTTTTAAAAAAAGTTGCTTTACTATATTGGAAAATATTGTTGGGAAACTGCAGATCTTTGTTCCTGACAAAGGGATGCAGTAGCTCAGTGGTTAAGAAGCTGGGCTTGTTTTTATTTATTTATTTATTTATTTGACTTTTATACCGCGCCTATCTCCCCGAAGGGACTCAGGGTGGTGCACAGGAAATTAAAACAAGTATAAACATATAAATAAATAGACGCGCCATAAATAATACAACACAATAAAAACTGATTAAATTTGGAGTACCCTGTGCTAAAAATCACTAAAAAATCCCACTAATTAAAACCTTGTTGATCAATTTCAATTTCAATTTATTCGAATTTGTATACCGCCCTTTCTCCCTTGCGGGACTCAGAAAGATTGGCAGTTCGGCGGTTCAAATCTCTAGTGCTGTGTAACTGAGTGAGCTCCCATTACTTGTTCCAGCTTCTGCCAACCTAGCAGTTCAAAAGCATGTAAAAATTCAAGTAGAAAAATAGGAACTGCCGTTGGTGGGAATGTAACAGCGGTCCGTGCGCCTTTGGCATTTAGTCATGCTAGCCACATGACCACAGAGACATCTTCGGACAGTGCTGGCTCTTCGGCTTTGAAACGGAGATGAGCACCACCCCCTAAAGTCAGGAACAACTAGCACATATGTGGAAAGGGAACCTTTACCTTTTTACTCCGGACAAATAGCATGTTTTATGAACTGAGAAGTCTCCTCGAGATATATTTCTATTTCCTTGCAACATTAAACCTTCAACTTATTTTGCATTGCTGTATGGTAAAGTTGTATTACCTCCTGTCTTCTGCCATGTGATACTTTTCCTGGATGCTGACGTTTTTTTGTTCTGAAAGGGCTTAAAGTCCAGCAATATAGAATATGTTCTGCTTCCAATAGTCAGGCTAATCCACTGGACTTCAATGTTTGTTTTCCTTATGTGGAATTGCTTCTTCTGTTCCCATTTCTGTTACATCACTTCCTTTCTTTGATCTAATAAGCCTTCATTTTGTTTCCTTGCTAAGGAAAGTGCTTAGGAGGAAAGAAGAGCTCCAAATTTCTTCAAGTACTATTGCAAGCATATGCTTGTTGCGAATACTGTCTGTACATGCCAAGCTATTCTCATGACAGAAACACAAACATGGCAGAAGCACTGCAGGTCAAACCCTGTCCATTCATCTTTAGTTACTCAGTTTATTTTCATTTCTTTCTCGAGATCACAAGCTAGCCAAATATTCATTGCTAACTAGGGACTTCCCCTTCAATTCCCTGAGAAAATTCCCTCTCTCTTAATATACTCACTCTCTGGAAAATTGGCTGCCTTGCATTGCTCTTCCAGTTCTACAATTATTACTTACAATGGACAATCAGCATCTCTTAAAACATATCTTCTGCAATCAGCAGCTATTCTGAAGCTTTACCCAGAATAGTAATTTACTATTAACAATCATCATAACTGAATATACACTTCTTAGAAAATAAAGTATTTTAGAAAATATAAGGCCTTGGTTCCTCTTCTCTATTCCTTTCTCCTACTGACAAACTCTTGTTAGCTCTCTACCTTCACTTACTCATTCCTGGTGTTTGTTTTCTGTTATAGATAGCTGAATGTGTGAATAGCATTATGTTTACAACAAAAATGGCTGTAACCAAGGAATCTCATTTTAAGGTTCTTTGCCCCTAAGAATACAGAACTCAGTGATAACCACTAAACTCTATTCAGATAGAGGTTTAATTGGAAGAAACTATTTTGTTCATTGTTTATTGCAAAGCAGGACCTGCTCCAAAGTATGCAGGAGATAATATACTATAAAACTAATATTTTAGAATGGGATTTGAAGTTTAGGGGAAAGAACACGTTTGGAGTTCCCTATTATCTTGACTAGTTTTAGTAACTTGTGTGAGTTACGTAGAATAGAAAAAAGCCTAGGACTGTTAACTGGGCCTATTGCAGCAATACTATTAGACATTATCCAGCTTTCCTTCTATACCAGTGGTAGTCAACCTGGTCCCTACCGCCCACTAGTGGGTGTTCCAGCTTTCATGGTGGGCAGTAGGGGTTTTGTCCGATACTGAAGCACTTTCCTTTTTTTAATTTAATTGACTTCCCTACTTTATAAATCACCATTACTGTGGAACCAGTGGGCGGTTAGAAAATTTTACTAACAGAGTTACAAAAGGGGGCGGTAAGTATAAAAAGGTTGACTACCCCTATTCTATACTATCAGTTAGGCTAAAATTCATGAGAAATTGCTAACCTTTGTAAAATTAATAAAAGCATCTCATACTATACTACTATAGTCACTGAAACAAATTATGCCATTCCATTTTACGATTAACATTAAGCTTGGATTTGTCATTTTCCTAAAAAAAATTAAAATGCAAAATTATTGAAAACTTACTCATTTCAAAAAAAAAGTTTAAAACCTGATCTCATATAGCTTTAAATTTGTATAACACTTTGTATTTCATCTCAAAATAAAATTTTATAGGTCATTTAATTTTTCATAAATACCACTAAACTACACTTTGAGAAAGAAATATGATATGTTATTATATCCAGAAGTATGCTTTCCAGGTACCCAAACAATCTGTAGATGTTTGGAAAAGAAAATTAGGTATCTACTTATTCATTGAATAAGCACCAAATTACTGAACTCAGCCACCCTTCTATTTAGTGGATTAGGCAAACATCAAGCATTAGTGCTGTACAAAACATTAACATTCAAAGAAGCACTTCACAAAGTATGTTGGTTTCTAGTTGCTTCTTCACACAACAACTGTTGGAAGAGGGTTTTTTCAAATTATGTAAGTATACATTTCTTCCCAGGCTGAAGGGAAGCAAAGCAGTTTGTGCATGTACATGAATATGAGTACAAATGGATAACTATATCAAGCTATCTGAAGGAATGTAGCTGCCTCCATATATATGGAGATTCTCTGTTATCCAGGTCATAGTTGTCTCAAAGGTGCTTTTTCAAAAGGCAACTGGTCTTTGTTTTTCCTTGAAGAAATTTTGCTTCTCATCCCAGAAGCTTCTTCGGTTTTGACTGAATGGTGGAGGATAGAAGACTTTAAATTCCTTGCAGTCATTTGGTCATTAGCACTCTTTCTGAGAGTCTTTGAGGCAACTTGGAGGTTTATTCGTGCCCTCAGGGTCACACGAATAGTGCAAATGGGTGTGGAACTTCTTGAAACTGCTGAAAGGACTGTGTTGTAAACAGAAGATAGGTGTTGTTGTATCCCTACCACTCAATTGAGAGAGGGCTGTTTAATCTTAATGTAAGTGGCCTCTTTCACCCCTCTTTCAAATCAGTGGTCCTTTCTGTCCAGAATGTGCACTTTTCTACCATCAAAAGACTGACCTTTGTCTTTGCACACTCATTCATTAGTTTACATCAGTGTTTCTCAACCTTGGCGACTTTATGTCCTGTGGACTTCAACACCCAGAGTCCCCCAGCCAGCACAGCTGGTTTACATTGATATGGAATGGATATAGTTATACCTTTTCACACTGTAACAGTATATCCAATATTTATAAACTGGTTTTTACCTATTATAGAAATAACAAAAGCATTTAATTCTGTTATTACCTATTCATATGTATTAGTAAACTGGCATAATTGCCTATTGCCAAAACAAATTACTAATATGTGCATTCTAATTGTTTAAGATAGCAAGGGTATTTCTGTCCGACAAGCAGATTTGTTTATAAAAGTGCCTGACAATGATAGGTTTGTTGAAATAGATAGCTTTGAATATGAATATAATTTCTGACAATCTGCTGTCCACTCAATAATTGTTTTATATTTAATCTTTTATTTGCATGACAATGTATCCAACCACTAAAATGACAGAAATTGGGTATTAATTTAATTTGACATAATATTTACAGATCTAGCTAAGCTTCCTCATGATTATACACATATAATATGAGACATGCCAACATGCATACAAGAATTAAATGTCAAGCATAATCATTCTCTCCACGATAGCGGTCCAATTTCTGCAACATACATTTATTATTGCAGAGTATTACAGACTGATTTTTCTAAGGTTTTCAAAATACTAAATATGTGAAAGTTTATTCTAGACATTTCTTGTTACTGAGAACTACTCAGTTGTTCTTTTAGTCTATATCCCATAAGTCTCAGCCATTATAGCTAATTGTGACTGCAGTTAAAATCCAATAATGACTATTGTAACTCTCTCTCTACATGGGGCTGCCCTTGAGGTGCACCCGGAGACTTCAGTTGGTCCAGAACGCAGCCGCGCGAGCAATAATGGGAGCCTCTAGGTTCACCCACGTAACACCGCTCTTGCGCGAGCTGCACTGGCTACCTGTCATCTTCCGGGTGCGCTTCAAGGTGTTAGTCATCATCTTTAAAGCGCTCCATGGCTCGGGACCTAGCTATCTGCGGGATCGGATCCTGCCCCATACATCCTCACGGCCGATTCGCTCCCACAGAGAGGGACTTCTCCGGGTGCCGTCCACTAGACTTTGTCAGCGGGTGACGCCCAGGGGAAGGGCCTTCTCTGTGGCGGGCCCAGCCCTCTGGAACGACCTTCCCCCCGATATCAGGACAACCACGGACCTCCGCTCCTTCCGCCTAAAATTAAAGACACATCTGTTTCGCTTGGCCGGCCTAGGGTAGTCTCTTTTTAGATTGGGGTTAGTTTTAATATGGGATTTTAGCGCAGGGTTAGTTTAATTTCATTTTATTATTGTATACTGTTTGTATTTTATATGTATTTTAAATTCCCTGTGCCCTGCCTCGAGTCCCTTCTGGGAGAGAAAGCGGGTTATAAATTAAATTATTATTATTATTATTATTATTATTATTATTATTATTATTATTATTATTATTATTATTATTATTATTATTATTATTATTATTATTATTATTATTATTATTATTATTATTATAAGATAGTGTCTGCCCAGCTCACTGTTGTTCAGTTGTAGGTGATTTCAGCATTTCAGTGTATACATTAAAATAAATGGTTAATTCAAATATGTTTGATTAATTTATTTGATGAATATTCTGTCTTTACAGTTCTCAAGCCATTTTGTGAAGGTCAGCTGCTTTTACAATTTTCATTTATGGCCTTTAAAAACTTTTGTGTGGATAAAAATCACTAAAACAGATTGTAGCAGGCAGCAAGATCAGTATTAGAAAAACACATTATTCTTTCTCCAGAGACTCAAGCAAGGGTCTGAAGAAAGGAATAGAATGATTCAATCAATCAAGAAGAGAATGGGCTTAGTCTGAATTGCCCGAAATATAGAGAAAGCTGGTTTAAAGACAAGTGAGGTGATTTAGAAGGTGTGTTCATAGGATTCACCTTGCCTTATTAACCATTTCTACCTTTTGGAAACTAGCTAAACTGAAACAATATGATCAGAGAAACCCGGTGTAGTCTCAATTAATCAAAAGCAACTACTTCTATTTCATCCTCCCTCATTCTTGTTATAATCTTCCTTCTGTTTTTTCTCCTTTTCCTTTCCTTTTCCTTCTTTCTTCTTCCTTCTCCTCTTATTTTTCCTTCCTTCTTCCCATCTTCCCTTTTTTTACTTGTCTCTCCTTTCCTGTCTCTTCTTACATGCTCATTTCCAGGGTGGCCCCATATGCCAGATCTAAGCACCACACGGGCCATTCCCAGCCCACGGGCCTTGAGTTTGACATCCCTAGTCTAGGCAGTCACTTATCTGAAATGGTATAGGTTCTCCTGCTTCAGCAGGGTGATGGACTAGAAGACGTCCAAAGTCCCTTCCAGCTCATTCTATTCTATTCTATTTCTGATAGTATTTGGTGTTTCCCTAATATATTAATTACAAAACATAAGTACAATGCCCTGATCAAGGTGAAAGTTTCTGCAGAGAGAATGCAGGTGAAGTTTTTGATTTCCCCATCTTCTCTTTGTTTGTGTTTCACATCTCCCCATTCACACACAAAAAAAAATCCAACAAGGGTGGGGTGGATCCAGCCCAATTTTTTTGCAGGTAGCTGAGTTCAAGACAGCTGACTTCACTTTTGTCCTCACTTCCAGATCTAGACAATACATAGTGCCTAAGCAAAAGTAAAGATATAAAAAGATAAAATGGCATCCCACTACTTTCCATTTACCATTTTACATCCTGACTCTAAGCCTAGAAATGCCTGGGTTTCCAGTACATGACACATTAATGGATTTGAATACATATCATGGGAAGAGATAATAAGATCATAGTTAAAAGGTCTCTTGAATGGAGGGGAAATATGGCATGGATTTGTTTGTACAAATATCTCCTAATGAAACAGAAACAGGGAGAGTGTGCAGGATCCAAACTGGATCGGTCACCGGGACCGGGTTTAGTCTTCCAAGCTTTCAGACTCATGCCCTTCCTCAGGGAACTTCTCTCGTACCAGAAGGTGAAACATTATGACAATGTGAAACACATTCTGGTAAGAGTCCCTGAAGAGGGGTTCCAGCATGAGTCCGAAAGCTCGGAAGACAAAACCTCTATTCCCGGTGACTGACCCAGATTGGATCCTGCAACATTGTCCTGGGATATGTATATTTGCCTTCAGTCATAGAGCATGTTTGTTTACAAATAAAACTTAAAAAACCATAATCTATTGTTTTTGAAACTCTATAAAAAAGTACAACCTTACAGAAATACATTAATGCATGGTTTATTGAAACATATAGAACTAGATAGTTCAAACACCACTTCTCTGTCAACTGTAGTGGTTAGGTTCACAAGGTACACATGTCCAAACCAAACAAACAATTTTATAACAAAACTGAGTGAATCAGGTTAGGACTGTAAGGTACAATCGTAAATCACTGAGCTCAGTTGGGCTTGTTTTTGAATAGATACAAGCAGGCTCCATTTCAATGTTGTAATCCCATGCACAATTATCTGAGTAATCATGCATAAAATGGGAAATAATTGGAAATGCAGCTTACTTGAGAATTACATTTTATCACACAATTGAAGAACAGTTCTTTTATAAACAACACTGTCAATAGATTGAGGCTTTTAAATGTTTGACTAAGTTGTAAAGCATGCATTATAACCCATTCTAATTCTTTTTCTGGGGTTACTGGCCTATTGAAAGGCAATACTTCGCAAAAATAAATTATTTATCTTATAAGTGCAAATGCAAGGTTATCTCCTTGCTGGAGGACGAGGTGGGAGGAATGAAGGCCAACCTTTCTTTTTTTTAAGGCTTAACAAGGAAAGGAAAACAGACGTAGTTACTACACAAAGAGGTCTGTATCAAGGTCAGTAAAAAGAGAACAAGCACTAAAAAATTGTCCAGTAACAGAGGTAAGAGAAAGAGGATGCCAAGGAAGAAGACTTCCAAAGAGAGTGGTGAATATTTGCAGCAGAGGAGGTATTCTACAGGTTCGGACCAGTTTGCCTGAACCGGTAGCAGAAATCGCGGGTGGCCCCGCCCACTCGCCCCAGTTCTACAGCACCCCATTTAGGCCCCTTTTTTCACCAAAATCGCATTCGCGGAAGGCTGTTCACATGCACAAAGGTGGTACATGCACTCACATTTGTGAATCGGTAGGGAAGGCAAGTCAATATTACCCTTAATTTGCAGCTATGCACTATAAATAAACAAGGAGATGGCCCATGCGACAGAAATTGACCAACCATTTAAGGCTCTGAACATGGAAGTCATGGACCATATACTTGAAGTAATTCTATCCAATCTTACAGAACAATTAAAAGAACTATCAATTCTTCAGGGATGAAGATGAATACACTGACAAGCTGTGAAGAAAAAGGAAAGGCGTAGAAACAATGGAAAATGATTAATAAATAAGGAGAAATACAAACTGGTAGCTCAAATCCTCTAGAAAAGGCGTCAGGAATGGCAAAACGTAGAATGAGATGGTAAGGCATGCAAACCATAATATATGGGGTTGGGGATACATTTGAAATAAAGTAAGAGTAAAAGGGTTTGTTATGTTGTAAGACTACCTTATAGTGTTGTTAGCCTATTTTATGACTATAAAGAGCAGCCACAGAATCCCTGCCAAGTCTGTTTTTTAATCTTGCTTGTCTCCAAGGGCTGACACTAACCTAGTTCAGTATTGTTAAAAATACAACAAGAATCCATTTTACTACTTTAAAGTAATTGAAGTCTCCAGTGACAGATGAATTATAGCTCAAGCTGTTAAAGGTGCTGGCAGAAAAGGTCTAGAAACTACCAATGTAATTTTTGAAAACCACTGGAGAACAAATGGGATGTCAGAAGAGTGGAGAATAGCAAACACGATCCCAAAATATACTTGTATAAAAAAGTACCCAATAACATACCAATTTAATGTCTAACCCATTGAAATATATTATGGAGCAACATAGCTGTAAACAGTTGGGGGGGAAAATGCTACCATTATCTGGAGCCAGCATAAGTTTATCAAAATCAACATCAACGAAGACTATTATCAGGTCAGATTCACATTGTCTTGATAAAGGGCACGTTGTGTATGTGATATACTTCTATCTCAGTAAATTTTTCACAAAGTTCAGGCTACATTCATAAAAGCACTGTGTTCACTCCATGCAAAGTAATAATTTTTCTATGCACTGCATTCCACGTGGGACGTGAGAAGTTAGAGCAGATTCAGAGGAAAGCTATTCAAGAGGGCAGGCAAACTGAATATTAGAAGAAATCCAACAAGCAGTGGAACAGCTACCTATAATAGTGATAGCTTCCCTCCTTGAAGTTTTCAAATGGAATCTAGATCAGGGGTCCCCAACCCCCAGGCCATGGACCGGTGCCGGTCTGTGGCTTGATAGTAACCGGGCTGGAGTGAGCCTCGGGTTCCATGTAACCGCTGAACATGTGCACGGCCCATGTGACTCGACTTACCCACTGGAGTCCCACCGGTCCGCGGAATTTTTTTTTACATGAAACTGGTCCCTGGTGCCAAAAAGGTTGGGGAACCCTGATCTAGATGGTCACCTGTGGGGTATAATGGACTCCTATCCTTGGGGGGGGGGGGGTTTAGGACCAGAAGACTTATAAGACACCTTACAGTCTAGGGTTCTATGAAATAATAATGAGAGGAAAGTGATTTTGCTTTTCCTTCTTCAGCTTAGTCATTTCATTGTGATGGGAAGAAAGGTCATTCTGTTAATTTGGTTCTTCGAGAACTATATAAAATTTGGTGTGACAGGAAAAAACTTGATTCTGCTGTTTTAAATCAGTACAGTTGGCTAATGATCCTGAGTTTTACGGGAGAACTCAATTTAAATATGAAATCTGTTTCCAAGAGCACAGAGCCCTCGAATGTCAAGAATGACCTATGAAGGCATTGTATGTTCCCTCACTTAAGAGATATTTGAGCTTATTCCTACACACCAGCAGTAAAGACTGAATTGTCAACACAGATGGTCAAAGAACTCTGAATCCTTACATGTCACTTTTTTAAAAAGCTTTCAGAGCGTGTGTCTTCTGGTGATTGCCTGGGTAAAACTCTGTAATTTCTTGGCAAGATTTCAAAAGTGGTCTGTCATTGCTTTCTTCCTACGGGATTGGGAGAAAGTGACTGACTCAAGTTCACCCAGATGGCTTCATACGTAAGACAGGATTAGAACTTTTGGTCTCCTGGTTTCTAGCCTGGTGTTTTAACAATTACCACTACCAATTAATACTATTATATAGTGAAATTGATTCTCTTCTATACATTAAAGATATACACAGGTTGATCTTAGCTATGACGGTAATTGGAACTGCAACTTCCATCTCTAGTTCATGGAAAGTCGTATGTGTACATTGCTTAGCGGCAGCAATCATGGGATTCTCCCCAGTAATTAGGCCCCCCACCCCCTCAACCTCCCATCCCATCACCTTGCACTCTGCAGCCTCTGCCAGTCCGGGGCTCTGTTCATCCTACACTTCCATTCCCTCTCCCTCTCTGTACTTTAGAGAACTTCCTACCCTCAGGTGAATTTTGCTATCTTCCTCCTGTTGCTTACAAGGTATATCAAGGCTGGCCCTTCACAAGGGCTTTCTTCCCGAGGCTGCATGCAGCCTGGTCCAAATCATGTACAGCTTTCTTGTGAGGTGTAACTACCATTCCTTCAACATCACTCGAACTTCAAACTTGCTGAACAAATTATCTCCAAGGAAGGACTATATGTATATCAATGTATATTAAGACATATATGAACATATATGTTCTATGGCCTCCCAAGCAATTGTGTCTCCTCTCTTTGTCAAATTTTCACTTACTGGAAAAAGAAGTTCCTTTTTATATCTGTTACTTTATCCAATGTTAATCATATGGGATCACCAGAAAATCTTTGTGTGTAGTAGGCAAATAATCTGAAATCAAAATGTCTTTATTCACTATCAAAATTAATGAGCAATGCCTTAGTTATAAATGGAAAGATGATGGTTATTTCAAACTATTTGATAATGTTGATAGTAATAATTAAGTTATTTTAGATAATTTGAAATTTATCAAGGTTTTTATTGCTCACCCAAAGTCAAAATCCTTCAGGCAGATAAAACCAACACCACTCCCAAAACGCATTATAAAAATTAGTAGTAATCAATTGAAAGGCACTTTTTTCAGTGTCCTAATTCTGAATGGTTGCTAAACAATGGTTGTAAATAGAGAACTATCTGTATTTAAAATCAAATCTCACCACAGTTCAAAAGAAAAGTATCAAAATGTGATTTCTAAATGAGATCAGTCTTCACAGGTTAAAGGAAGTAATATATATCCCATTCAATTTTACAAGAACTTTATAAACAAAGCTAGACCCTCTGCAGTTACTCCTCTGTGGTGAAATCCAATGACATTTAACATTTATATAATATATTTACATATCGTTCCTCTTTTAAATGAATAAAGCCACAGTGTTCCTTTGTAAGACACCTGCTGTTTTGTAATGCTGTTTGGCAGTTCAAATCTACTGAAACGTCATGTTGTTGTTTTAGATTAGTTACTTCAATTAAAAAAATCTATTAACTGTTATCCTTGACAGCTGCATGGAACCCAAATTTTCAGAGGCAATATGGAAACAAGTATCAGGGGGAGAAAAACCAAGCAAGGATGGCATTTGCAGTTTATCTCACAAAAACATCCAGTTAGCCATTGCTTAAGATACTTTCAATAAATGGCTTTGATGTGTGCAGCAAGACAACTGTTTCTTTCTTTCTTGATAGCTAACATTTAAAAAAACCCAATAATTTTACAGAGGGGAGCAAAGACATGCCATTTACAGAGCTGGAACCATGTGAAGCATAATTTACTTAAAATGTTTAACGAGCTAATGAATCAGATGTAAGGAAAAAATAAGCTTGTATTTATTACCCAGACTGAATTTAACTGAAGTCTGAAATGACTCCGCAAACATCAAGATTATTAGTTTGCTACTAGCTGTTCCCGGCCACACATTGCTGTGGCCCAGTCTGGTTAAATGGCCAACCAATCTGTGTGTAGATCTACACCTGCACACACAAACATGTACAAACAACCACCATATAACCCCCAACCTACCTACCTACTGTATTTCTCCCTCTCTCCACCTACCTACCTACCTACCTACCTACCTACTGTATTTCTCCCTCTACCTACCTACCTACCTACCTACCCTCCCTCTCTCTATCCGCATAGCTGCCTGCCTACCTACCTACTGCAGTTCTCCCTCCCTCTCTCTATCCCTATAGCTGCCTACCTATTTGTCCTTGAATCTTATGGACAGAGTATTTTACGTCATAAAGGATGACATAATACCTGTGGCCCACTGCTCTCTCTGTATCCATCTACCTACCTTTTTTACATTTCCGTTGCATGTACCTGGCACAGGTGTAACATCTACACAATCTATATATATATGATTGGTGCCACACTTGAAAGGAATATTGTGTGAAAATTTGGAAGCAATCGGTGCAGTACTTTCAGAGCTTAGCAGCTTTGAACAAACTCTTGTTACATTTTTATTTATATAGATTACAGTACCGTACTGATTGTAAGCATAATGTGGCAGCAGATTTATATTAGCATTAAAGCTAAATATTTTTTTTAAATGCCCTGATGTTGTTGTACCATATCTTCTTTATTACGTTGTCATGCCATGCAGTTAAACTGGGGTTATTTTTCTGGGCACATATTATAACACCTTGTCTTGTCAGCAAAAATGTATCTTCATCGTGATTTCACTTGCTATTTTATATGATATACTTGGAAAGACTTTATATATATGTACATCTTTCAGTTCCTGTGCCAACGTGAAGTACCAGCCAAACATCTGTGCATTGATACAACTATCATAAGGCAGCACAGTACTTGTGGGACCATAATTCTTTTAGGCTAAAGTTTGTGAGTATAGAGAACACCCATTAATAGTCTGATTCCATGAAAGAATCTTTTAATCCTCACCACCACCACAAAAGGGAAAAAAAGATGATTTGACTTCTCTGTTTTTACTTTGATTTAAACATGATGGTACTGGAAGTGTAATTAAAAGCTAATTACACAAAAACGGATGCAGCATCCTTTGGAGGGGGGAGACTTCGGGTGGAAAATAGTGAACTGAGATCCCTTGAAACCCTGGAGACATTACAGGACTGAAATCTGATTAGCGAAAGGAGAGAACTTGAGATCATCTGTGTGTACTTCAAAAAGCTGTTTGTGTTTGTGGGTAGACTGCAGGAACCAAGCTCAAGGGTCAACAAGGTAGCCTTTACAGAATCAAGATTCACTCAAATCTCACTTCTTAAATCACTTGAATTTTTTTTAAAGACTGTGAATTTTCAGAAATGCAAGTTTTATTATATACGCTGAGTTTTTCTTCAATCCTTTGAGAAATTTTAAATACAGATGTAAGATTTTATTTTAAAAATATATGCTTTGGAATATAAATCAAAAGATGGATTAAAGTATTGATTTCATAAAGTTTTAAGTGGATTACGTCCAGGTGGACTTGAATTATTTAAAATTGGTTACAAGAATCCTTTCTGTGGGAAACTATTTACATCTTGAAAAAGAAAACTTTGAAGGTTGATCACTAGGGAACACCAGAAGGAAATGAATACATCAATGGATCTGTTGAAAAAGATCTATAACTATTGGTCTTAGAAATTATTTTAAAGATATCTGCTATTATATATAACTCAGATGGTATCATGTCAAGTTTCACTGAATAAAACCGAATTCATTTTTTAAATGTGAATTTAAAAACCATCTTCTATAAGAGAAATGAAAAACATGAAACAGTTTATACAGAAAAAGATGCACTGTTGTACATACAAATGAAACCATGTCTTAACATTTAAAAAAGACAAATAATAAACCAGAAGAGTGATGTGAATTACCTTTTTATATCGGATTTACCAAAGAGACTTATTACCAATGATTCTGTGAGGACAGACAATATGAATATGAAGAGTGACATTGATAAATTGTTTATACTGGATTTACAAATGGGGTTTCTGAAAATTGCCAACGATTTTGTGAGAAAAAGCATAAGAAGAGTACAGATGTTTGGACATTTATCAGAGAACTAAAGATTCTTGTGACAAAGGGGAAAGAATACAAAATTGGTTTATTTGGTCAAGGTTAAAATAGATGGATTGTTATTTGTGTAATATTTAATAGATTTATGTTAACTAGAACTGGATGATGATGTTTTAAAGGTTTTATTTACTTAAAAAGAAGAGACAGGAAGATTGGTTTAAACAGAAAATGAGAAAAAAATGTAAAAGGAATTATTCAAAGTAAGTGTAGTAGCTATAGCTTATAATAGTTGTGCCATTATTTATGATAACTCCTAAGGGATTTTTGCTGATTTAAAATGGGGTGATGAGGCTTTAAAGATTTGTTTATATAGAAATGGTTGGTTGTACTGTAAGTTGTTAATGTTAACTATACTTTTGTTTCTTTTTGTGTTGTTTCTTCTTTTTCTGCACCTTTTTATTTTTATATCTTTTAAATTCATGCCAGATGCATACCATATTAATATGCTAATGTTGCATACACAGGAACTGTCAACCTGATATAAACACAGACTGCAATTCAGTAGTAAGCAATGAGTTTGACACCCTTCCCCTATAGCATCTCATTCATTTGGGGGCAAATCTTTGTAAGATGGAGCAAATACCCAAAGGTTCAAGGTTTTCAAGAGGCAACTGGCCTTTCTGGGGGGTTTTTTGAAGATGTTTTGCTTCCAAGAAGTACTTGGATGTGAAGCGAAACGTCTTCAAAGAAAAACCAGAAAGTCCAATTTGCCTCTTGAAAAAGCACCTTTGGGACAATCATGGCCTGGATGACTGAGAATCTCCATAAAAATCTACTTATAGTTTTCACAGTAGTAAAATATAGTGTCGTTTCAATATGGTTCAGTTTACCTGAATAGTCAGTCCCAAGGGACACAAATTTCTCCTGGTTCATGCCCATCCCACCCATCCCTGGCATAACCTATTTCTTCCTATTACTCTTCCAATTAACGCATTAAGGAATCAAAATCTAGAGAACTTGAGGAAGCTGAAATACAGTAACCCTGTTAATATAACCAAAGAAAAATCTTTCTTTTGTTATAAGCTTCAGAAGCTCTATTTGTCCTGAATGGGGAGAGGGTTCCTTGCTTGAGCAAGAGGTTAGACTAGAAGACCTCCAAGGTCCCTTCCAACCCTATTCTATGTTCCTTCCAGAAAGCTTCCATTAACGTAGCTCTAGATAAGCGATTGCATTAGGGTCTCCCGCTCTCTCGTATGAGTATTAATATTAATTTAAAAAGCAATCGAGAGCAACGCGGGAGTTGCAGCAATACGAAGCGGGCCTTCCCGTTAGCCCCGCTGCCTTCCTCCCCGAAGGCCAGCGGGATAGCCGGCGACAATCCCGGGTTTGTCCCGGGAAGGCAAAGGGCGGTGCGGATTCCTCTTACCGACTCACAGCCGCGAGGCGCGGAGGGAGCGGAAGCGGCTGGGCCGCCGCGGGTTCCCCGCCTGCCGCGTCCCCCGCTTCCTCGGCTGTGACTGTCATCGCCGCTGCTCTCCGCCGGCTTCTCCCTTCCGCCCGGCCGTCTCCGGTTGGGACGGCCGCCTCCCCTTCGGGGCCGGGCGCCGCGGTCGGCCTGCATTGCAAGCCCTCGGCCGGCCGAGCTCGACGCGGCCGGACTTCACCGGGTTCGCGTGGATCTCCGCCTCCGCCGGAAAACAGGCCGCTGCAGGAACTGGAGGCCGCGTCAGCCGGGCCCGAAGGATGGGGTGCCGCTGAACCCGCGCCAGGCTCCTTCACGGCCGTCGCTCAAGCTGACCCGAAAAAGGAATCCGCTGCGGGGCTGTTGCAAATGAATCGCTCGGCTACTTTTCTTAGAGAAGAAATATAGGGGGAAAAACGGATCCAAGCCTAAATTTCCAATATTTAAATCGGCATTATCCGATTTTTTAAAACATAATAATATGTTATTATTAACCCCAGTGGTGCAACTATAAGCATACATGTAGTCCTCGACTTAACAACGGTTCGCTTAGTGACCATTCAAAGTGACACTACTTTAAAAAGTGACTTACGACCATTTTTCACACTTAGGAATGCTACAGCGTCCCCATGGTCATGTGATCAAAATTCAGAGGCTTGGCAACTGGTTCCTATTTATGACAGTTGCATTGTCCCAGGGTCACATGAGAGCAGCAGAGAGAAGCAACTTAGAAGTGAGGAGAAATTTCCTGACAGTTAGAACAATTAACCAGTGGAACAGCTTGCCTCCAGAAGTTGTGAATGCCCCAACACTGCAAGTAGGTAGGTAGATAGAGGGATAGAGAGGGAGAGAAAGAGAAATACAGTAGGTAGGTAGGGAGAGAGAGAAAGAAATACATTAGGTAGATAGGAAGGGAGAGAGTGTGTAGTTAGGTAGGTAGGTAGATAAAGGGATAGAGAAAGAAATACGGTAGATAGGGGGAGAGAGTAGGTAGGTAGGTAGGTAGGTAGGTAGAGGGCTAGAGAGAGAGAAATAGAGAGATAGAGAAATACAGTAGATAGGGAGAGAGAGAGAGTAGGTAGGTATATTGAGGGGGTAGAGAAATACAGTAGATAGGTAGGAAGAGAGAGTGTAGATAGGTAGGTAGAGGGAGATAGATAGATAGATAGATAGATAGATAGATAGATAGATAGATAGATAGATAGATAGATAGATAGATAGATAGATAGATAGATAATTGTTTCCACAACTTCCTGTAAGGGCCCCATTTAAGGGAGGAGACATGCTGTTTCCCTCTCTGCCTGTCGGCTCATCACCAGAGACCATCTAGACCAGGGATGTCCAAACTTGGGAACTTTAAGACTTGTGGACTTCAACTCCAAGAATTCTGGGAGTTGAAGTCCACAAGTCTTAAAGTTCCCAAGTTTGGACATCCCTGATCTAGACAGAGAACCATTTTTTAGTTACGTTGTGTAATATTTTTAGATATGTGTTAGTTTTTATGATCAGCTCATAAAAACTAACATATATGTGTGTGTGTGTGTGTGTGTGTGTGTTAGATTTTTAAGGGCTGAAAATAAAGAGACCAGGATGGATCCATTTCAGGCTTATTAGCCTTCTTCAGCTGGCCATACTCCTTCTACTGGGATTTGAACCGGTGCTTTCCAGCATATGAGGCAAGCCTTTCTATGCCTTGAGCTCTCTTTATTTTCAGCCCTTAAAAATCTAACACATATCTAAAAAATTTCACACAGCAGCAAACTAATTGGTTCTCTGTCCGGATGATCTCTAGGTTGAGTCGAAGGGCAGAGAGGGATGACGTTAAGTCTCCTCCCCTTAAAGGGACCCTTGAACAGGAGCTGTGAAAATATTCTCTCATTAATAGAGTCCTGTAAAATTGGCTGATGTATCAGGGATACCGGATAGCTCAAGGCATAGAAAGGCTTGCCTCATATGCTGGAAAGCACCGGTTCAAATCCCAGTAGAAGGAGTATGGCCAGCTGAAGAAGGCTAATAAGCCTGAAATGGATCCATCCTGGTCTCTTTATTTTCAGCCCTTAAAAATCTAACACATATCTAAAAAATTTCACACAGCAGCAAACTAATTGATTCTCTGTCTGGATGATCTCTAGGTTGAGTCAAAGGGCAGAGAGGGATGACGTTAAGTCTCCTCCCCTTAAAGGGACCCTTGAACAGGAGCTGTGAAAATATTCTCTCATATATGTGTGTGTGTGTGTGTGTGTGTGTGTGTGTGTGTGTGTGTGTGTGTGTGTTTTCGTAGATTTTCACGGGTGTAGGTATGCTGGCATAGCTGGCTTCGGGGATTTTCCCGTGTATAAGGCATAGAAATGTTATTGCAACGTTTCGACAAGATCTCACTTGTCATCATCAGGCAGGCTTCTGTCAGTCACAGAAAGAAGCCTGCCTGATGATGACGACAAGTGAGATCTTGTCGAAACGTTGCAATAACATTTCTATGCCTTATACACGGGAAAATCCCCGAAGCCAGCTATGCCAGCATATATATATATATATATATTCTCATCAATCACTCTGACTAAACAGCTCTTCAATAGGGGGAAACAAACCTTTTTGCACTGTGAAAACCTCTACCAAACGGTCCATTTTTCGCCAAAATGGGCCTGGATTTTTTCAAATAAAGGGCATGAATAGCCGGGGGGGGGCTTGCAGAGTGCTCCGGGGGGGGGCAAAATGAGGAAAAACCATTTTTTTCGTGAAAAGGGGCCATTTTTTGGTCAAAAAATTGCATGCATAGCCTTATGGAGGCTTATAGAGTGCTACGGGGGGGGGGGGGGGCAAAAACGCCCTGTTTTTTGCTCCCCAGCCCCCAGGCTCTGGAAGCCTCCATAAAGGTATGCGCACCGCCATTTTGGTGAAGGGGCGGGATTTCAGAAGGCAAAAACTGCTGTATTCGATGTATAAGACGCACCCAGATTTTCAGCCTCTTTTTAGAGGATAAAAGGTGCATCTTATACTCCCAAAAATATGGTACTACTGCAAAATCAAATCCCTATGTTTGCAGTGACACTGTGCAGTTGGATCTCGGGTCCCGAACGGCTCAGACGATGAACCATTTGGGTGCTGACCGAAAAATCTGTCAAATGCTTCACTCAAATCACGAACGCATCTTTGGGTGCCGAATAAACACAGCCGTGATGATTTCCCCTTCCACACCATTTTTTGTGTGTGCACGCATGCACAGTTTGTCTTGCTTCTGGTCACGACCAAATCAGGTGCCGACCGAAGTCCCGGAACAGGTTACAGTCAGCACCCGAGGTCCCACTGTATGCAGGTACAAAGGGATGAGGCTGTGATGGTAACAATTTACCCCGCCTTCTTGGCTCTTCGCTATGTCGGTTTGTGATTTTATATAATCCTTAGCAATCCTTTATACAGCCTTCTCACATGCATTTAACCACAACCCAAAGCATACCATGACAACATCTATGGAGATTCTCAATCATCTAGATCACGGTTGTCGCAAAGATGCTTTTGAAAACACAACTGGGCTTTTTAAAAAATATATTTTGCTTTTCATCAGTTTCTCATCACTGAAGAAGCTTCTTGGATGAGAAGCAAAATGTATTCAAAGGGGAAAAAAACCAGAAAGCCCTTTTATAAAGCACTTTTGGGATACCCTGGCAACCTTTCGTTTCTGCCACAATTTCAAAATGTTAACTTCACCTGATACCCCAAGTCATGCATGATACAAGAGAAAGCGCCTACCTAGTCAGCATGAAATATTTTTCCTCCGGTTGCAACACATTTTTTTTTTTACCTACCAGTCTATCTTGGTGACCCCACGAAGATAAATTCAAACCATCTCTGATTGGCCAGTATGGGCTGTTGGATATAAGCTCCCTTCTCTCTTAACTGTTCAGAGAGCCATTCTCTAACTCAGGGGTTCCCAACCCACGGGCTGAGGCCCACTACCAGGCTGTGGCCTATTCACAACCAGGTTGCATGAGTGGTGGGCCAGCACGCATGTGCACGCACAAGCAGCTTAACTTGAGCAAGCAGTGGGGCCCGGCACACATGCACATGCATGCACAGCTCACCTTGTGCAAATTGAGCTGCACATGCATGCCACACAAGCCAGCCCACCACTCATGCAAGGTGAGCTGCATGCACAGCCCAGTTCCCTCTTTCCCCCTCTACTGGGCCACCAAATTGCAAAAGTTGAGAACCATTGCTCTAATCTACCAGAGTTTTTGAGCTGAACCAACCTTAACATTTTAGTCTTTGTTATATCATAACATTTTATTGTATTACCTTTTTTTTCTGTTCATGTTCGATTTTTGGGAACTGAACAAGTTCCTGCAGTTTTCTTGGCAAGATTTTTTTCAGAAGGGTTTTGCCATGTCCTCCTTCTTAAACCTAAGAGAAAGTGACTGGCCCAAGGACACTCACCTGACTTTGTGCGCCTAAGGCTGGATTAGAACTCAGTCTCCCTGTTTCTAGTCCAATGCTTTAACCACTACATCAAACTGGCTGTCGTTGCATTATCTGTTACACTTCACATTGTTCTTTTTTGGCAATAACCTAATTCAATTTCTTCTGGTCCAGCACCCTTTTTGGCCTTATTCTCTTTGTAATATTTTCTCATCTAAATGTCATCTTTAGTTTCTTTTATTAGCTTGTCAGATCAAATTTCTATTTCTAATTTTAAAGGCTCCTTGAAGACTTATTTCAGTCCCAAAAATATGTTTCCAGTATAATAGGACCATACTATCTGATATGCAGTACAGTGAAGTGCAGAAAGAATGCTATCTGACTCATCGCATATCAGATCTGGAGATTCACATCTGAATACATCTCAGGTTGTTATGAGCTGGTGCTTTCTAGGTTGTGTGGCATGCCTTTCATTCTGTTGGCTGTGAATGATGGGTGCTTTACTTCAAAGTGCTTGAGCAGCACCAACATGAGGAGTCCATCAATGCATCTCTCAATATATTATTTTAGTTCATACTATTTTGTTATTACACTTTGTTAATACAGATAGCTGGCATCCAAAGCCATTGTCTATGATTAGAAATTGCAGCTCTAGTATTCTGTAGGGCCAACTGCTAGAACCATGATGGCGAACCTATGGCATGCGAGCCACAGGTAGCATGCTGAGCCATTTGTCAGGGCACGCGAGGCTTGCCCTATCAACTGGCCATCACGCATGTGCGTGCTGGCCATCTGACTTCAGCCTTCTTTTGAGACCATTTTTCACCCTCCAGAGGCTTCAGGGAATCTTCCTAAGGGCTCCTGAATGCTCTGGAGAGCTAAAATCGGCCCTACAAACAACCTGTAAGTGACTTCCAGTTTGCTTGTAGTGTCGTTATTTGTCCTCCGGAGCCTTCAGGGAAGCTCCTGAAGCCTCCGGAGGGCCTCCAGAGGAGTGTAAAGCCTTTGGAGCCTGGGGAAGGTGAAAAAACAGTGCCAAAAGTGGGGGGGCTGGTTGCATGCGTGGGGGGGCACATAGTATTATGGGTGTGGCACACCCACGGACGAACTCCCGCTGCGCTCCCCCCACTTTTGGCATGCGAACCACAAAAGGTTTGCCATCTCTGTGCTAGAACATTCTGACCTTTTTGTCTTTAAACATGTTTATCCAAGTGGAAGATGTTAGCAGTAAAATGGAACTGAGTTTAGTTTCCATTTTAATTTGCCATAGTACGCTTAATCTAATTTTGAGTTGGCAAATTGTGGGAAATTATCATGGAAATTAGATTCAGGTGCCTAGTGTTACTAAAGTTGCTTTTGATATTCTTCAGTAAAGTTAGCACCAATACTCCATACAATGGTGCGTTGTCGAGCAGCTCTAACATGTAGACCTTGCAAAGTGGGACTCAAAACTGTATAAAATACTCCTCAATACTTGCTCTTTAGATAAACTCAACAATCTGTATTTCATAGTTTGCATATAAAATGGCTAAATAGCAAGGCTGTGAAATAGTTGTTATACAACAATTTTGTTTAATAAACTGAAGAATAAGATACAATTGGCTTACTTGTTTGCCTAACACTAAGCTAGATATGAATAGGCCATCAGAAACCATGTTGTTTTTTCATTATTTAGAAGCACTTTTATTGGGAGCCAGTGAATATGCAAGGAGGTTAAAGCTACTTTTTCCAGTTGTGACAATACAAACTGTGTGTATCACTTTTAACAGACTGTGACAGATGCCTTATTTGTAAAGGTTATAGATGTACAGTAATAAGGAAAGGTTTAATCAATTTTTCATTAGGAAAGAAGGAATACAACTTACATTTAACAGTGGTTAACATTTTAAGATCACTCTAGACCAGGAATCTCCAACCTTTGCAATTTCAAGTCTGAAGGACTTCAGCTCCCTGCGAGCTGAAGTCCTTCAGACTTAAAAGTTGCAAAGGTTGGAAACCCTTGCTCTACACCACAGGTGTCAAACTCACGTCGTCACATTGCCATGACATGACGTTTCGTGATGTTTTTCCCCTTAGTGGAGCTGGGATGGGCGTGGCCTCCGCATGATGCATCCAACCCGTGGGCTGCCAGTTTGATACCCCTGCTGTAGACTAACTTCTGTAAACCCAGCAGTCTGAGAGCAGGGGAGATATCTTGGTCAGGTTCAGTTCAATCCAGGTTTGTAGCATTTACCCCCAATGTCTTTTTGTTTGAAGCAGATACATGCATGGTTGAACTTAAGCATACATTTAGTATTTTGAAATCTTCCCTTACAAATTACCTCTGATTGCTTGTGGCAAGAAAGCATTATAAAAATAGTTTTCCAAGCCTTTCTTGTCATATAAGTCATTATAAAACAATGTTGACTGGATATTAATAAAGACTATGGCTTTCATTATTAATTTCTGTTTAACAAGGCTTTTCCTCATTGTTAGTAAATGTACATTCATGTAACAGTGAGAAAAAGCCTTGTTAAACAGGAATTAATAATGAAAGCCATAGTCTTTATTAATATCCAGTCAACATTGTTTTATAATGACTTATATGACATGAAAGGCTTGAAAAACTATTTTTATTCTATTCTATATTAATTAGAATAGAATTCTAATTTTTGGTACGTACAATGTTCTATAAAAGATACCTACATATTCCAAGTCATTGTGACTTGATTGAATAAAAGCTACCACTAAGCATTAATTTGAAGGACGTGGTAGCTCAGTGGCTAAGATGCTGAGCTTGTCGATCAGAAAGGTTGGCGGTTCGAATCCCTAGTGCCGCATAATGGAGTGAGCTCCCATTACTCGTCCCAGCTTCTGCCAACCTAGTGGTTCAAAAGCATGTAAAAAGGCAAGTAGAAAAATAGGGACCACCTTTGGTGGGAAGGTAACAGCATTCCGTGCGCCTTTGGCATTTAGTCATGCCAGCTACATGACCACAGAGATGTCTTCAGACACCGCTGACTCTTCGGCTTTGCAATGGAGATGAGCACCACCCCCTTGAGTTGGGAACGACTAGCACATATGTGCGTGGGGGAACTTTACCTTTAAGCATTAATTGCATCTGTTGACTGAATACATGCAAAGATACTTACATTGAGGTTCTGCAAACCATTCAGAGAAACACTTTCTGAGGCAGCCAAAAGGCTCCTCTGAACTCATTGTTCAAGACACTGAGGAAATGTATCCTGTTGGAGGCTTAGCTCAGTGGCTTCAAAGGCCACATCACATGAGCATGAAAATGAAAAGCCCAATAATACTTCCACCTGGATTTCTGCTGAAGAGTAGGTGAAAGCAGAGCCATTCAAAGGGGGTATGTTAAGCAAGATGTGACAGTTTGAACAGCAGATTTGGAATGCTAGTTGAGTTGCATTGCTCCAAAGGATTCATGTATCCTTCCTTTAAAATATCTTTGAAACTTGATGAAATCCATAATTGAAACAGATTGTTTTCTAATGCTAAATTCATTTGGTAGGTGTCCTTCATTTTATAATTTTTTTCTCTGTTTGTCATTTAAAGGATATCTTCAAATTCCAGTGAAGTGCCTAGAGCAAATTAAAAGAAGCTGATGTTAATCCACCACAAAAAAAAATGGAAGACAAGTTACACAGCAACTTGACCATCACCAATGGTTCAACTTCTAGCCAAAAACCACTTGAAGGCCACAGTCTTTGGGAAGTAATCACTATCGCTACTGTAACAGCTATCTTAAGTTTGATAACCATTGTTGGAAATGTTCTGGTAATGATATCATTCAAAGTCAACAGCCAGCTCAAAACAGTGAACAATTATTATTTACTCAGTCTCGCCTGTGCAGACCTTATAATTGGAATATTTTCTATGAATCTTTATACATCATACATATTAATAGGGCACTGGTCTCTTGGAATTTTGGCATGTGATTTATGGTTAGCACTCGATTATGTAGCTAGTAATGCTTCAGTAATGAATTTGTTAGTTATCAGTTTTGACCGATATTTTTCTATTACACGTCCTTTAACCTATAGGGCTAAACGCACACCCAAAAGAGCTGGGATTATGATTGGTTTGGCTTGGTTGATTTCTTTCATTCTGTGGGCACCTGTAATCTTATGCTGGCAGTACCTTGTAGGGGAGCGAACTGTCCCAGCAGGAGACTGTCAAATACAATTTTTGTATGAGCCTATTGTTACCTTTGGTACTGCAATTGCTGCTTTCTATATCCCGGTTTCGGTGATGACTATTTTATATTGCCGCATTTACAAAGAGACGGAAAAACGAACCAAGGATTTAGCTGAGCTTCAGGGCTCCAGTTCTGTGACTGAGTTTGAAACAGTAAAGCCTCAGAAAACACTGCTGAAATCTTGCTTTAGTTGCAGGCAACAAAATTTGACCAAAAGAGACCAATCTCAGGCTTCTTGGTCTTCATCTAGTCGAAGTACTTCTGCCACAGCAAAAGCATCTCAGATTCAAAACACCTGCCAAGATTGGTCGAGGGCAGAGCAGCTGACCACTTGCAGCAGCTATGCCTCATCTGAAGAAGAGGAAAAATGCCCACCTGATCCAGTCTTTCAAGTAGCCTATAAAACCCCTGTAAAAGAGAAGGTTGATGAGGAAAAAGAAGAGAAAAAGGAAGCTTTTATCAAAGATCAACATAAGGAGAATGACTATGACACCCAGAAATACTTTCTAACCCCAACCAAAAGTCAGATGCAAAAAAGTAATAAATGTGTGGCTTATAAGTTTCGGTTGGTCGTTAAAGCTGGTGGTGCACCAGAAACTAATAATGGTTGCCGAAAAGTCAAAATCACTCCTTGTTCTGCCAGTTTATCCAAAGACGCTTCTGTCAAAAATATGGATCCTAACCTAAGTAATCAAATTACTAAAAGGAAAAGAATGGTTCTTATAAAAGAACGTAAAGCAGCCCAGACTCTAAGTGCCATTCTTCTAGCTTTTATAATTACCTGGACCCCCTATAACATAATGGTATTGGTTTCCACATTCTGCTCAGATTGCATTCCACCAACATTGTGGCATCTTGGCTATTGGTTGTGCTATGTAAACAGTACTGTGAACCCAATTTGTTATGCCTTGTGTAACAAAACTTTCAGAAAAACCTTTAAGTTGTTGCTCTTCTGTCAATGGAAGAAGAAAAAAATGGAAGAAAAATTATATTGGCAGGGTAATACAAAGCTGCCTTAAGTTAAAATGAAGTAGCTGAAACATAATGATCTTGGCCAGAGTGTGTATATTAGCTACAGGTCTTTATTTGTAAAATTGTTGTTTTGTGCATTTGGAAGCAAAAGGAGCAACATTTCTATGATTTATGGTTATGAACAAAGCAGTCACAATGTAATTGGAACTATTTAAAGGACCATTTTGAGTGTTGTTAGCAGGACTTTTGGTTCCACACTTCTGCTCAATAATGGCAGAACACAGGACCTTAATAATTGGTGATTGAACAGATCCATAAATGTATTTGGTTCACATTCTTGCTAAGTTAATATTATACTTTCTTAAATATTTTTCCAGGACTTTTTCAAGTGAAATTATAGATCTGCAACCTACTGAAGTTAGCACTGTTCCCCTTGCAAAATTATCTACTAATTGAACAGATGCAAAGGGAATGAATATAACTATAGCCCATGATAAATGATTGAAATTGATTTTTGGAGGGCAAAAAAGTTCCTGATGTCAGCTTGAGTTATGAACAATGACTGAATTTGAATTCATCCTATTTTTTAATTGGGGCTAGATGTGGCTTGTAAGGGGAAAAGTCTTTTTATAAGGTGCATACTGAAACTGAATGTGATTTATTTAAAGATTTAAAGTTGCTGTAGTGAGATCTACATATAAAACTCATATTAAACACTAATATTTCATACTTTATATCCATAGTTTTAAAAACATTTGCATGAAATAGTTTTGGGTCATATTCCTCTTTGAATGTTATAAATTGTGTAATCAGACATGAATAATATTATAGCATTTTAAAGAGAAAGAGAGGAATATGTAAAACATCTACCTCTCTTTGCAAAAGTAATTAAATCCATTGGGCAACAACTACAACTTGTCAAAGAGTCTATCCCTTCAGCCTGAATAGGAATTATAATTTATATAAGAATGTATATTTAATACATAATTTTTTCAGCAAAAATTTGAATCTTATAAAACAAAGGCAGTTAAATAGAATAGTTTCTGAATAGCAGAGTCTAAACTAAAATCAGCTACCAAAACCGATCTTGCCAAAAATGAAAATTACAATGAGCAAGTGAAAATATAAGTCCCATATCTTTTGGATCCAGATTTCCATAGCTACTTACCTGGATCCAGATCTAATTCTGTGAAAATAAAATCATTTAATTATCTCTTGAATATTATAAATACATACATGGTTTCTCATTTGAAAAGGTGTCTCTCTCTAATTCAGTGGAATAGTCAAGTTCTTCCCATAAAGGGATATACAGTAGATGGGGAAATGCATTCTACTTATGAACGAGAATATGAAGCATTTAGAAACTCCATGTATGTATGTAAATGCACAGGAATTCTAACTTGGAATGTAATGCTAAAGTTAATTCAATTCAGGAAAATTGAGCTGGAGGATTAGAAGAATCTGAAGTTCATGGACATATGGATTTTGTAATTCTAAGTTGACTGTCAAGCTTTGAACATTCATTGTTTGCTGAACTGCAATTTAAATGCAGATTCAGTTCACATCCACATCTATAGCTTGGTATGGTTAGTTGTGTAGTTATAGTATGATTGTAAAGTGTAATTTTGTATAGTTCTGAGACAATACAGTAAAGTTTATAAGGGTTGCAAAATAATAAGGATTCCAATGAGGTCAAAAGCTCTTTCTTATAGAGCTTATTCAGTGATTTTTAACAAGCTTCTCCATAAGTACTGACTGAAACAATATTTTGGATAACTTGACTACATGTGGGTTATTTACAAAAGAGTCCCCCAATTATTTTTATAGTGGGACTAATCATAATTTAAACAAAATGTATAATAATGTGAACATGTGACTGATTCTAAGTGTTTCTGTATTGTGCCAATTGTTTTTGGAGCTATGCTGTTTGTTAAAGGAAAATGTGGATTCCCATAAAGACCTTTTGATTATTATCTTCAGTCAACATTGAAGCATATCCATTGTGCTTTGGGGTTTTCTGGCTTTAAAAAAATACATGTATGTATGATATGTGTGTGTCTGATCCAGATGACAACGCATTTCTATGACTCAAGCTATGTAATATTGGCAAAATGTGTTAAGATTGTAAAAGTTATTTGCTTGCTGCAATTTTATTGCTAAAAATACCCTTGCCTTCTACTATTGAGGTTAAATGGAAAATTATTGTCACCTTTATAAGAATGTTTTATATATGTTTATGGTATGTGTTGAATAGATATATAAGACTACACAGTGATGGATGCCAAAGTATCAGTTTTCTGTTAAATATATGCTCAATCTATGCTGCTAAAAACTGAAACGTAAATTGCCAAACTCTGGGATACATGGTAAATATCTGGTACCATATTAAAATGGTGTGTGCTTATTCCTTTCCCATACAATATATTTGCACATTTTAGAAGGTGCAAATTGAGAGATATCTAACAACAGTGTCAAAACTGTAACTTTTCATTTTGAAGAAACAGAAAGACATAAACACATAAGATTTCATGGAAGGAAAACTTGAATAGAAAAAGAAATTCAGCATAGGTGCTGGTATCTAAAAAAGTAGGTGCTTAGAGCTCAGTCACAAACAATTACAATATTAAAAAGATAACTTGCAGAGCCGGGACAAAGTTACACAAGCTTTTTCATGGCGATATAAAGTCAAAATAAATATACAGGATGAGGAAAGGAAGTTACTCATGAGCGATATAGACAAATAGGATGGAATTGTAGAGATGATGTCAGGAACCCCAAAACAGAGAATAAGCTGAAGGATATTAAAATATTATGTGGTTGATGTAGAGCTAACTATTGTGCAACTGCAGAGTTCAAAAAGTTAGCTGATGAAAACAATTAGAGGTTTTCATGAATTCTCAGGATAGATAAATTGACACATTTTTTAAAAATTACCCTAGATGGAAAAAGCTTGGTGCAGAAAGTGTTGGGATGCCAGTCAAAGTCCAGTAAAATATTTGTGATTGTTCCTGATTGGTGGTAACAAAGATATATGTCAAAATTACCTCCAATTATGGAGAAAATTAAAAAAAAATCAATTTCTATCATTTAGGATTAATTGTGATTGTTAATATCAATATATAGTACTTAGGTTTTTTAACTTATTTGAAATGATGCCATTTTCAATTCCAGAAAAAAAATCTTGTATGATGAGCAAAGAATAGTCAATAGATTTTTTGGGAGTGGAAAAAATGTGGAATAAATTCAAAAATAGCAGGGAACTAGGTCTTCTGATTTTTTATATTATATTACAATGCAAGTTGTTCGTAATGGATAGCAATAGATAAAATTCCTAAATATCAAAATATCAGTATGAGAAGGAGCTGACCAGCTAATGGATCTCCTAGAGAGTTCTAGTGTAAGGATTGAAAAGAATATAAAAATGTGGAAGGACATATTTTTAGACAAAGCTTGATAAAAGCATGGAATTCTATAAAAATCATAAGCTCAGCAACTTCACCTCTAGCTTCACCTTCAAATGCTTTGTATTCTGGAGAAAATTATTGCAAGAAAAGTATAATTATATATGCAGATATGGTGCACTCAGACTCCAGAAACAGATTAAAGACAAAGCGAGAATTATTAGGTGAAAGCTCAAACCTATTATGGTTGGTGTATTTTTAAATTTCTGGAAGAACAAAAAGTGATCTTAAGAAAGAAGAAAAGTGTGTAAGAGAAAATATATAATGGAGATGGAACAAGTCAAAATGGAATAGGAAAATGGAGGTTGACTCATAAGGTAGAACAGCTACTATCTTGATTCAAGCTTCTCAGAAAGAGAATATGTGATTTATAATGTCAATGCAAATAGTTGAATGAAGGCTCAGAATTGAAGTTTAAGGTTAATACACAAAGTGTCAGGAGAGATTTGAATAACCCTGAATGAGTTCAAATCCTTGGAACCAGATGAATTACATGTTAAAATATGCTACATCTTATGAAGGTAAGAATTACATCTTATAAAGAGCGGTTGTCAGATTTGGATGTGGCTAGTCTAGAGAAGAGAAGGACTAGGGGGGACATGATAGCAGTATTTGAGAGGTTGCCACAAAGAGGAGGGGGTCAACTTATTTTCCAAAGCACCAGAGGGCAGGCCAAGAAACAATAGATGGAAACTAATCAAGGAGAAAAGGATCTTGGAATTAAGAAGAAACTTCCTAACAGTGAGAACAATTAACCAGTGGAACACTTTGCCTTCAGCAGTTGTGGGTGCTTCATCCCTTGAGGTTTTTAAGAAGAGATTGGACAGTCATTTGTCTGAAATAGTATAGCAGGGGGTTGGACTAGAAGACCTCGAAGGTCCCTTCCAGCTCTATTCTGATTGAATGCTAAATAAACTTGTTTATTATATGTCTGCATTTGTGTTACTTTTGAAATATGCTACAGAAAGAATGTATATGTATTACAAGATAAACTATTTAATTTTGAAATCAGGTATTTACTTAATATGTGCTCAGATGATGTTCTGATCAGCAGTTAAATTTATGTATGGGTTCCAAGCGGTGTCTATTAGATTGACGGCTCAAGAATTATATTCAAAGTTGTGTGGATCTATTTCAAAATTGAGGGACATATTATATGAGGAGTTGGTTTTGTATCAATGTTGTTAACCAAGAGTAAATAATCTGTTCTCAGTTGAACATTAAGAAAATCTCACTAGAGAAATTCAAAAGAGAAACCAAATATCAGTGGAACATTCATTCATTTGAAAATTTTCAATCACAAGTTGAGCGTCATCTGTCATAACTGCTTTATTTTGATTCCTACCTTGGTGGAATTTTAAAGGCCCAATTTTATATTGTTAAAGATGTATGGAAGCTACTTCCTGGGTACTAAAAGGCACATATAAACCAGTGTTTTAGGGGTTTAAAAAAAATTTTTTTTACCATTAGTCACACTCCCTTCTTTTAAGCAAAGGCATTGCTTAAACACTCCTAGCAAAAAAGGATCTATTGAGAAAGTTGATAGCCCAGGAACAAATTTATAGAAAACCTTACATTAGCAGTTGAAAAGGAAGTATGCTATGGAGCCACAATTTTATAGTTCTTCTTCCTAAACAGAACTCTGATAATGAACACTTATGTAACCAAATAAGGGTTGTTCCAATATTGACCTGTTGTAACATTTATTCTTGAGGGGCCAGGTTGAGCATGGCCAGAGTGGGCATGGCCAGCTCAATGTCACGCATGTCAGGGACGCTTGTGGTGGCCTGAGTGCTCTGCTGGCGAAAAAAGGCCCCCGACCTCTGTTTTCGGCTGCAAAGGCTCCTGAGCTCCATTTTTTTGTGGCAGAGGTCCCATGGGCTGGTCATTTGCTATTTCCAGGGCAGTCCCATGGGCCATATCTAAGCATCCCATGGGCTGGATCCGCCCACCGGGCCTTGAGTTTGAAACCCCTGATTTAAAGGATATTTTCCAGTTACAACATCATATCCAAAGAAGAAAAGAACAGCTGTTGGAACCGAAGTCCATATCTAAACAAAAAAATGTCCTGGTAAGCATTTGAATTCTACAGGTGAGAATTGCACAACCTTGAATAACTTATTTTATCTCACATAATCATCAGGAAAGATTCTGACTCATATAGCATCGGATGCACAATTGATGGAAGCAGTAAAGGACACGCTTTTTCATCCTAGCACCTAAGCTGTGGATTTTCATGCCCTGGGACATGGTTTGTATAACTCTCTCATAATGTTTAAAATGTGCATTAAAAATGCATGTGTTGGATTATTATTGACATAAAGATTTAAATAATGCCTTGCTTTTAGTTTTGCTGCATAAATATTAAATTACTATTTATATGAGTGTCTTAGCTTCCTTCAGCATCTTAAAGATACACGAGAAAGCAAGGGATACAAAAGATAGACAAATAAATCACAAATCAATACACACAGCAAAGTGACTTTTTCATACAGAGCCTCAAGAGAGCTGTTCCCCACACTTGATTGAAAAGCATTCCACTATGTGAGTCGCTTGAAGAGAGATAATTTAAAAATACAGTTTAGCTACAGATTTGAACAGAGAACAATAATTTCTGACAGAGTTGAATGAAGTGAAATTCCAGATCTGAACATTTACATTTTATTATTATTATTATTAGAAGAAGAAAATGCTACATTTCCATTCTTTATATTGCAAAAGATAACTCAATTCTTTTCTGTGGTGCTGCAATTGTTTTTACTTGGCAATAATAATTTCCAATAATCTTTGAAACTTCAGTTTATCTTCCATTTAAAAAAGAAACAAGTTGCAGCAGAAAACTATATTTGGAAGAAAAAGTACAATGATAATGAAGTTGTTTGATTAATTAAATACACAATGACCAGGTTCATCTTCACATATCCATCAGTACATGAGTCTCTGATATGAATGAGATTTGTCCATTCATGTTCGGTTATGATGAACTCCATTCGGTGGTGGATTCCTACCGGTTCGGGCTGGTTCGGACCAACCAGTAGTGGTTTGGCGGCCTGGGTCCTGGAACCGGCAGTGACCCAGACCTGTCATGTCCCTGAACCGTTCTCCAGGTGCCGCCATAGGTGCCGCCACCATCTTATTTTTTGCTGATGCACATGCATAGAACAATTTTGATTGCACTGCGCATGCACGCCCAGCATGCATCAAGCAGGTACACAACGCACCCATGAGTAAACCGGCAGTAGTTCCTGCTGGAACCCACCCCTGACTCCATTGTAATTAGTCACATTTTTACATATAAACAGTTAACTCTATTTTGAGTCAATATGCAACTGATTAAATATTGAAATATTGCCAATATTGAAAAGTGGTAGAATTTTGTTTTTGACAAGTGTGACTCAAACCATTCCATTTTATATTCCATCTCCAATCTACACTGAAATCTCAGTATATTTTTTAATGCATTTTTCTTTTCTCTTTGTTCTTCTGTAAACCTCACATTACCCTAAAATTATTGATTTTATTAATGTTATTTATTTAGGAAATGCCAACCCAGTTCATTCTCAGTGGCTCTAAGCACATCAGAACCGGGAACAACCAAAATGTTTCCGTTTTCTAATTGCAGCTACCCAACCTTTGCAACTTTAAGTCTGAAGGAGAAGTCTGGGAGCTGAAGTCCTTCAGACTTAAAGTTTTATTTATTTTTTTATATTTATATCCCGCCCTTCTCCACAGAGGACCCAGGACGGAGTTGCAAAGGTTGGGGACCCCTGGTTTAGTAGATTTCCCCAATATGTCTGTGGGAGTTGGAAACAATATTTTGCATGCCATGCATTGTTGGAAACTGGTAGGTTGTATGGATGTTCATTAAGAAATAAAGAAAAAAAGGTTCCTTTAGAGACTTATATAAGATGTCTCATGATACTACTTTCACAACTAAAAATAGTTTGGATCATTTCTATTTATTTTAATGATATGAATTATTGGGCGGCCAAAAATCAGGAATCTGGTAGCACTTTTTAAGCTAATGTATTTTATTAATAGACATAAGATCCGAATCATTCTAATTTTTGGCTACCATAAATTAACACAATTCTCCTCCTACAAAGTCTCAGTGGGATGTGGAGGCAACATAGATGGGTTCTATTTATGGTGTCATGCTTAGAAACAAGAATAAAAAATGTTTAATATTCAACTTGAAAAGATTAACTGAATAGAGTGTTAGTCTATTTTTAGACTGAATAAAGGGATAAGATTTCTGTTGATAAAACAATGTTTCAAGTAGGAGTTTTACTCTTCATAAATATATTTAGAGTTAATCTTGTAGAAGTTAATCAAGCTTGGCTTTGTGAGTAATTTTTAAGATAAGATGTCTTTAGGATTTACACATAAACTTGACTTCTACAACTTATTTCTATATACCAGTAGCTTATTCTTTGTGTTATAACTGCAGGTTCTTTAAAGCAGGGGTCCCCAACTCCCGGGCTGCGGTCTGGTGCCAGTCTGTGGCTTGATAGTAACCGGGCCGGATTGAGCGGCAGACAGAGTAGCTCAACTCTTAGGAAAGTGTAGCAAACACTCTGCTTTCCTGGAGGCTGGCTGTGGTGCTCCCCGGGGGCAGGATGGGGGTAATGACCTGCATTGGGGGGGTTCGGGGCATCACCCAGCCCTGCGCGGGGGATGGGGCTGCTAGGCCCTCTTGCCCGGGACGCAGCCAGTCTTTCCCTGCCCCAGCCAAGGATCCTTCGCCCAGGACCCCTGGCAGCTTTCCTGCCCGGTTGCACGTGACTGCCGAACGTGCATGCAGCCCACGTGACTCGACTCACCCGCTGGAAGCTCCCACCAGTCCACGGAATTTTTTTTTACATGCATTTTTTTTACATGCCAAAAAGGTTGGGGACCCCTGCTTTAAAGAAAATAACTGTACTATTATTTAAACCAGGCACATGGACTGCTGAAAGATATATAGTGCCTAGGTAAAGAAATAGCTTCTCCTGGATATTCCTTTTTGCCAGATTTCCTTCCCTTCTAGTTGACAGTAGAAGATGGTTGGAACCACTCCTTTTTACATTATGTACTCCATCTCTTAAGGATCAGAGGTGGGTTCTAAATTTTTTTTACTACCGGTTCTGTAGACGTGGCTTGATAGGGAGTATGTGACTGAGTGGGGTGGCCAATTTGACATCATTCATGCACACACCCACTCAGTTACATGCCCACCCCCACCTAGCCATGCCCTCCCGAACTGGCAAACATTTCTGTTTTGCCAGCTGGGAGGCTGGCAAAGAAGCCTTGATTTCCCCGCTTCCGTGGCTGCTTCTACCTCAGCACTGAATGGTCCAAACACACACCTCATGCTTGCCCTGGTGGCATTCCTGCGGTAAAGCCGAGTGAGGGAAGGAGAGGAGCCGGAGAATGAAGCAGGCACGATGGCGGCCAGAGTCGCCGCCACTTCTTCACAACAGCCAGTTTGGGGACTTGGCCAGTCAGCCGCCACTACCGTTTCGGCAACCCAGGCCAAATTACCACTACCAATTCACCCAAACCGGTGCGAACTGGGAGCAACCCACCTCTGTTAAGGATCCAAATTAAAGGGGATGCTCTGATTTGAAAATCTTTGTGTGCCAAGTTCCATCCACTTAGTCATCACATGCACGCCCTAAATTTGGGTTGCCACAATATATTAAAATGATTTTGAGACTCTAGAAAGAGTGCAGAGAAGAGCAACAAAGATGATTAGGAGACTGGAGTCTAAAACATATGAAGAACGGTTGTAGGAATTGGGTATATCTAGTTTAATGAAAAGAAGGATTAGGGGTAACATGATATCACTATTCCACTAAGGGGTTGTCACAAAGAAGAGCGGGGTCAACCTATTCTCCAAAGCACCTGAATGCAGAACTTGAAGCAATGGGTGGAAACTACCTAGAGAACCAATCTAGAACTAACCACAAGTTTCCTGACAGTGGGAACAATTAATCAGTGAAATGACTTTCCTCCAGAAATTGTGGGTGTTCCAACACTGGAGGTTTTTAAGAAGAAATTGGACAGCCATTTGTTTGGAATGGTATAAGGCAGTGGTGGGCAAACTCATAAGTCAACAGAGCCAAATATCAACAATACCACGATTGAAATTTCTTTTGAGAGCCGGAAGGTGTCGCCTGTTTTGTGGGAGTGGCTCAGCGGTCATGTGACTGGGTGGGTGTGGCCAATTTGGAAAATGTGGTGAAACTCACTTAACGACAGTCTTGGTTAGCAACCAAACTTTTAGGCACAATTGTAGTCATAAGTCCTTTCTTTCTTTCTTTCTTTCTTTCTTTCTTTCTTTCTTTCTTTCTTTCTTTCTTTCTTTTCTTTCTTTCTCTCTTTCTCTCTTTCTTTCTTCCTCTCTTTCTCTCTCTCTCTCTTTCTCTTTCTTTCTGTCACTCTCTCTCTCTCTCTTTCTCTCTTTCTCCATTTCTCTCTCTCTCTCTCTCTTTCTCTCTCTCTTTCTCTCTCTCTTTCTCTTTCTTTCTGTCTCTCTCTCTCTTTCTTTCTCTCTCTTTCTCCATTTCTCTCTCTCTCTTTCTCTTTCTTTCTTTCTTTCTTTCTTTCTTTCTTTCTTTCTTTCTTTCTTTCTTTCTGTGTCTCTGTCTATCTTTCTCTCCCACCCTCCCTCTGTCTCTCCCTGTCTCTCTGTGTGTGTCTGTCACTCTCTGATTCCCTCCTCCCTCCCTGTCTCTGTGTCTGTGCCTCTCTCTGTCTGTCTGCCTGTCTGCCCTCCACCCCCTGCGGAGCCTCCTCAACCAAGCCCACCACGCTTACTCACTTGCTCGCCTTAGCCTGGCACGCACGCCACACTCGTTCGGTGCAGAGGCTCCGCGGGCGGGAAGCCGAAAGTAACCCGGCTCGCCCGCTCGCTTGCCCGCCTGCTCCAAATGGGGATGGAGAAGGCCTTCTCACCCCTGGAAGTAGCCTGAGCGAACGGGCGGGCGGGCGAGCCTCACCCCTGGAAGTAGCCTGAGTGAACTTCCATTCGCACCCCCGGCTCCCTTCGCGCCCTTTTGCTGGCACTGACCCCGCCCGATCTCTGCTCGCTCTCCGACCCGCCCGGGCTGAAGCAGGGAACATTGGTCGAGATGACGCGGAGTCCAGCGGCGCTCGGGCCACCAGTTGAGGCGGGGCAACCCTGGAACCTCCACCGCTGCCACCCGCCGCCGCCACCGCCACCATTCCCGCGGAGAGCCAGGTGAACAGCAGACAGCCCTTCTCTTCCGCTTCCGGATGATTTAACCCCGGAAGTCCTCCTTGTCGAGGAAAGCCACTCATATTCTCCTGCCGGCTGCCCATTCATCCACTTCCAGGGCCGGCTGGGGAGGTTCCACGGGGGGAGGGAGGGAATTGGCGGCCGGTAGGGAGGGTTTCTCCGGTGGGTCCCAGGAGTCCCACGGTCAGCAAGGGTGGAGGAAGAGCCACACTCGAGGGGCCAAAGAGCCGCATGCGGCTCGCGAGCCGCGGTTTGCCGACCACTGGTATAAGGTCTCCTGCTTGAACAGAAGTTTTGACTAAATGACTTCCAAGGTATCTTCCAATTTTGTTATTCTATCAACAGAACCATAAGACCTACAGTATCAGTATAAACATTTTAGAAGTTTAGAGGCACCCTCTTATTTTTAAAGTCTTCTCTTACTACAGTTTTGATCACGTAGCACAAGCACTCCCAGCTGAAGACGGTTAGTAATCTACAGTAGTGTTTGACTTGCAAGCACAAGCACAGAATTTCAATTGCTAAGCAAGGCAGTTGTTAAGGGAGGAATGACCAATTTTATGACATTAAGCAAATTACTGCAGTTGCTAAGTGACTCACATGGTATTTAAGTGAATCCGACTTCCCCATTTGACTTTGCTTGTTGAAAGCTGACTGGGAGGATGCATCAGACATTGTAAACACGTGCCAGTTGCCAAAAATCTGAATTTTCTTTACATGACTGTGGTGATGCTGTAACAGTCATAAGTGTGAGGACCAGTTGTAAGAGACTTTTTACCAGTGCCATTATAATTTTGAACAGTCACTAAATGAATGATTGTAAGTTTTGTTTTGTTTTATGTACTGCTTTTATCCTAAATGATAACAAGAGAAGCAACAGGGAAGGCATCTGAAATAATTAAAATTTGAAATAAGGGAAGGAAATGCTAGAGAGGACACAAATGTAAGGAAAAGCATTTTAAAATATATCTAATTTGGGGGGGTTAAATTAATCAGACAAGGTGTGCATTTTGGAAGACCGCATTTGTATTATCTGTATTAACTTGGATATGCTTCACTGTCTCTGTTGGATGAAGCAACTCAGATAAGCACAGTAGCTCTTCAGTCGTGCTTCATACTCAGATTTGGAATCGCTATTGAAATATTTCTCTATCAATGGTTCTCATGATTCTTCTTTTTGGGTTATTTGAT
Source organism: Rhabdophis nuchalis (assembly GCA_039707465.1). NCBI lineage: Eukaryota > Metazoa > Chordata > Lepidosauria > Squamata > Natricidae > Rhabdophis > Rhabdophis nuchalis. The sequence goes on from CM077643.1 coordinate 87,183,748, forward strand.
TGTGAATCGGTCACTCAACTACACGCTGTTGCTGCTGTAATCTTCCTGAAAAGAAGCATGTTGGTTTTCTTCAGAGGGTTAGTTATGCTACTTTCTAGAGAGAGAAAAATAGTTGTGGCTTACAAAATTCAAAATCGACTGAGTTGTGAAAGTTTCACCTCACGTTGTGCATCGCGGGAAACAGATATTAAACAAAATGTTTTAAAAGGACCATATAGCTTTGTATAGGACAGGGTGCCTCAGTGGTTAAGGTGCTGAGCTTGTTGATCAGAAAGGTTGGCAGTTCAGTGGTTTGAATCCCTAGTGCCGTGTAATGGAGTGAGCTCTCGTTACTTGTCCCAGCTTCTGCCAATGTAGCAGTTTGGAAGCATGTAAAATGCAAGTAGAAAAATAGGGACCACATTTGGTGGGAAAGTAATAGTGTTCTGTGCACCTTCAGCATTTAGTCATACTGGCCACATGGCCACAGAGAATGTCTTCGGACAGTGCTGGCTCTTTGGTTTTGAAACGGAGATGAGCATCGTCCCCTACAGTCAGGAATGACTAGCACATATGTGCGAGGGGAACCTTTACAGCTTTGTAACTTTCAATTAATTGTGTTTCATTTCTTTTTCTTAGGAGATTGTAACTGCTCAGAATTTACTATCGGGGTGACATGCTGAGGCTGAAAGAAAACAGATGAAAGATTATAGAATATAATTTCATAATGTGAAAGACTCTGATGTTCCCTTCACTGTAAGTTTATGTGGTAACTCATACATTATTTCACACAGATAAATAGTATTCCTTTAAAGAAAAGTAAGATTTCTCTCTCTCTCAATATCTCTATCTCATTATTCACTAATTTGTTATTTCTACATGTTCACATCCTTCTCATCAATCTTTTGAGCATTATATATGTGTAATCTAATATTCTCTTGCACTTAATCTAGTTTGATTCACTACTTAAATATAAACAACAAATAAAATAATACCTTCCTCCTTCCCACGTTTTTGCAGGCAACTTGATGAAACAACAATTCCTTTAACCTTAATTGCATGTAACAATCCAGGCAATAAGCAGCAGGCTTGATCCTCTAGGTATATTTTCATATACTGTATTTCCTCCATCCGTGCTTTGTTATTATACCTTGTGTATACCCTGCTATACCTATTATTCCCTGTTGCCCAAGGACAACCTTCTACAATTTAAATTTGCTTCTACACAAGCATCATACTGCAAGTCTCCATGCAAGAGGACATCTCATTTTGTAAGAGTTCTAAAATATATATATATATTGGTATCTTTGCCTTTTGTAATAAAACTTTGCTGTATTATGACCTTAACAGAAACCAAGCATTATTCTGCATTGAAATACTTCATTTTCAATTTTCTTCGCTCTGATGTATTTGAGTTAGTGTTGGTACCTGGCAACCACTGGGACTTGCTCGTGAGATTTTTCTGGCAAGATTATCAGAACTGGTTTGTCATTGCAGTAACTACCATAAGGTAGTGGAACTAGAAACCACATGTCCTAGTCAATTTAGAATGCCCCATATTCGCCATATATTAAATGTCTGCTTTGAAATACTTCCTCTTCAGGGTAGAATGTCTTGTAGTCTCCATTCTACCAGTTTAATCCTAAATACATTTTTGACCAACAGGATCATTTGTTCAATCAGCATATGCACTCCTTATCAAACTTAGGGATTCTTAAATTGGGAGTATCAACCAAATTCGCCCCGCCTGGACATGAGCAGCCTTCACTGAACTGTTAGTACTGGCCATCTGTCCTGCTGATCCCCTATGCATTGGCTCTAAACAATCCAAGCATGCTGGCCTCCTATCATAGGATGCTATCCTTTTCCAAGAAGTAAGGTGACTAGCAGAACTTGGGCTGCTCAGAGATGTGACACTGGCTCAGTGCCAGTACCCAATGAGACAAGAAGCAATCCAGCAAGAGCTTCCCTTGGGATCAGGAAAAGTGACTAGACACCAGTACCTTGATCTTGTATCTTAGGAGGTGCTCATGAATGTTTTGGAGTTTTTTCAGGAGCTACTGCTATGACTATGGAGGCCATCAAAGGAAAGCCTTGGTTTCAGAAATAAGTTCTGACAGTGTTCCAGCAACCTTCCTTTGGATGTGAAAGACTAGCATGCACACACATACAGCTAAACTGTGTGGATAGATAGCAGGAGTATCTACTCCCCCTTTAATTGGAGGGGATGTCACACAAGTTGATGTATTATTTTAGACAGTCATTACACCACAAAGTTTGATAACCCCTGACCTGGTCAACAATTAACATTAATTGAACCAGATCCATCTTTCCGACAAAATGTCCTGCCATTTTCCGACAAAATGTCCTTCCTGAATTTCTGTCCAGCTCCTCTCTTACCAATTGCAATAGACAGAATTAAGAGCTCTCTTAGCTGTTGAAAAAAATATCTCACTGTAGTCCCTGGGATACAGTGCACGGAGATGATAAAGAAAACTAATACTGTGTATTTAGTTTGTTGACAAGTGTACTAAAATGGCTTTACGCTCTAAAATATAGCAAATGGATTATTTGATCAGGATTTGAAATGGACATATGACATAATTCAGTCTACATAATGCTTCTGGAATGGATGTAGAAACAAAATTAATAAAAGCTTTTACTGTAATTCCTCAAGTTGACCTTGAGTGACTAATCTCGAAGAAGAATGTCATATTCAATGTGTAGAAGGGAGGAAATGCCTGAGCTTTGTCAAAAACCTGAATTGCTTCCCTCCATTTCCTTTAAACCTTTTTCAAGCATAAGAACGATATAATGGCTGTCTATAAAACAGCAGTATTTGTAAATGGGGCATGTGGAGAAAGTTGGAGAGGATGCATGTTGGCAGAAGTAATTTTTTATTGTAATGTTTGAAGAGCAGCTATAACAAACCCCAAGAGACTCTAAGCAGATGGGAGAGAATTTGCTTCCTATTTCAAATCCTTCATGCTCCTTTCTTGTGTTGTCTCCAGTGCAGAGAAATCTTAGCTTCTCATAGCTTCAAGACTGAACTATTGAAGTCAATTTCATGTTTGCATTCTCAGCATTTTTTGCTTTTTCCACCAGACAAGTCTCTCTTGATATAGTAGCTCCCACACATTAGTTATAGGAACTCTGTCAAGTTGGTGGCAGAGATAGAAGGCTCACTATCATCAAAGTATTCCTGTTTCTCTGCATCCAGGATGGATGCTGGAAATATTCTGGATGGATTTGGACAGCGTCCCTAGAACCCCAGGTAAATATTAAGACATTTTGCATACAGATGGTGTGTGGGAACTGGTACAGGGAGTGCAAGATAAGCTTCTGATATGCAACTACAGTCCAAGATATTTCTTCCTTTGAATTCATTTTTATTTGTGCATAGATGGATGAAAATACTGACTTCATGAGCAGACATGACTGTAAGGGCACAGATGGGAGAGGGAACATTGGAGCTTAATAGATGACTTCTCCAGGAAACATAGATATCTGCAAAGGAAATATTCTTTGACTTTCTGGTGGAAAACACTATCCTCTGTAACACCTTGACTCAGCATCAGCCTGCAGGCTGACTTCAAGATGAAGGCTCCATTTTGAGAACATGTCTTCAAAATATATAAGCTGGGTTAGAACAGGTCATTGAAACTGTCTGGAAGAACCCAGAGTAATATTTGCCTAAAGTATTTAAATGTCAAGCTATGTTACAGTGTAGATCTGGAAAGAATATTTTCTTAGCCCTTTACTTTCTTTTATAGATGTACTCCGCCTGTTGTCAATTTTCTGAGGTCAGTAATAGTGGAAAAAGTGCTCAGCAACACAGTAGAAGCTCCTGAACTTAGTCCAGCTCCCAGGGGAACGTCAAAGTATCATGCTCTGCTAAACAGATTAATTAAAGAAGAATTATTACTCAGAAAAATTGAGATTTCAATTATTAGTCAGAAAAATTGAGATTTCCAGAATGATTGGAAATTGTGAACTCTTGGTTATTATGCCTGATGTGGGCAAAGCTTATGTTCTCTATCGCAAATATCTAAACAAATATTCATCATGATTACAAGGTTTCTTTGATAGATTCATTTGTTACAGACCTTAGAACCAATATTTTTACACTTGTACTTAGTGAAGATTTCTTTGCAGAACTCTGACAATTTATCTATTTGTGTAGGAAATTGGCCCATCGTGATCTGATAGAAAAGCTGCTCCATTTCACAGTTAAGGGTATTTGTTTGTTTAATTCAGAAAAATTAATGTTGAATAGCACATCATGATATCCTTTATTTTCTTATTTTATTTTTAACTTTAGTTTTGTATCAGTGTATTAAGAAATCACAGCGTTCGTTTCGGGCAATTGAACTTAGTCATAATTTGACACTTAATTTGACTTTGAGATTCTTGCACTAGAGGGAAACAGAGGTAAAGAAATCTTTTTAGCTCTTTGATGCCATCTAGTGCTCAATTCTTTTGTAGTCCAGACTTAGTGGCTTAAATTTACATGTGGACAATTTTTTTTACAATTTTTGGCAACTTCTGAAAACATTATCTACAAGCTCAATAGGGGTCAAGGTGTTATGGAAATAGCTTTTTTTAATTTGGAAGAAACCAGCTGATCTAGGCCAGCACTCAAATCTTTTTTGTTTCTCCAGTCTTACAAGTTGCCTTGTGTTTGTCTTTTCAGCCCCTATTTCCCGCCACCATCACTTGGCCCTCAAGTGCAAACTATTTGTAAATAGGAAACATGGCTATCCTAAGGGCCCCTGGAAATCTAAAGTTAATTTTGTGTTTCTTATAATTGAAATAATCGCATATAATTCATACTAATCAGGGGTGAAATTCAGCTGGTTCTGACAGGGTCTGGAGAACCAGTAGTGGAAATTTTGAGTAGTTCGGAGAACCGGCAAATACCACCTCTGGTTGGCCCCAGAGTGGGGAGGGAATGGAGATTTTGCAGTATCCTTCCCCTGCCATGCCCACCAAGCCACGCCCACAAAACTGGTAGTAAAAAAAAAAGAATTTTGCCACTGATACTAATCATATTGGTTGTAGATGACAGAAATCATAGGTAAATGCATGCTAAGTTGGGGAAGGCATGTTTTGCTACCCTGACCTCACTTTTTTTTGCATGTAAATTTTCCATCTTTCAATGAGATGTAAATACAGTTAATTATGACCAGAGATCTGGATTGTCTCTTTACTCCTGATCTTCAGAAAGGGTTAAAAACAGTACCCTCTGAACATACTCAATGTCACCAGAGTGGCTTGACTTATCTAATCACAATGAACCTTGGTTGATACTGGTTGCCACCACTGGGCCAGAGTGGCCTTTAGGAGGATGCCATTGCATCTACAGCTGGCTATTTGGGTTACACTCTAGGTTTTCTACCAGTAGGGCTGCATCCCTAGTCAACCAGGTTAACACTCCTTCATCACCCAATTCAAGTCCAGAGGATTAAAGAAAGGATTAACTAAGGATGTGGGCTAGCAAGTGTAGAAGACAGACAACGGCAGTAAATGACAGAACTTCAGCAATGACAAGGGGGTATCAAGATCTATCAAGAAAAGAATAGCAGTAAGCAGCCTGTCCCAGGGGAAGAAAAGAAATTGTAGGTTTGTTCCAGTGGCAGCTCTACTAGAGTTTGGTTTGGTGTACAGCTTGAAGGATTCAGCCATTATTCCGCTTCATATCTTGACTGTACTAAAGGACCACTAGAAACAGAGAGATCCTTGGCCCAGAGCAAAGACTGTGCCAAGTCTGGTGAAGGGTTAAGAAAGGGATGCAGGTAACCAATTAAGCTAGCTAAGAGAAGTTCGGAGGCTGAAATTAATCCTATCCAAACCAAACTGTATGTATTTCCAAGACAAGGAGAAGAAAGGACCGGGGCCCATACAGGGATATCAAAAAGATCTAGATCAGTGACAATCAACCTGGTCCCTACTGCCCACTAGTGGGTGTTCCAACTTTCATGGTGGGCAGTAGGGGTTTTGTCTGATACTGAAGCACTTTCCTTTTTTAAATTTAATTGACTTCCTTACTTTATAAATCACCATTACTGTGGAACCGGTGGGCGGTTAGAAAATTTTACTACTAACAGAGATACAAAAGTGGGCGGTAAGTATAAAAAGGTTGACTACCCCTGATCTAGATGATGGCTTCAATTTTGCATTCAAAGCTTTGCCCTTTTTTCATGCGCTACATATATGACCCAGTCTGGACCAGTTTAAAAAGCCTTCTCCTAAGAAAAGTTTTGAAAACATTTAGCCTATTTAGGTAGATGTCCAGTTTTTCTCCAAACAATTCCACAAGGGACAAGCGTGAACTCAAGCACACTGATGTATCACTGTCAAGCTAGACAACAGCCAAACACTGCAAGGGATGTTATTTCAGTTGTAGAACTCATTTATTTCTTAATTTTGTGGCAGCTCGGGAACACCCAGGAAAATGTATTTTTAAAAATAATTTTACTTTGTTCTTATAGCAATAAAAGAGCAAACTGGCTATGAATTCTATACTGTGTATGGGTGCTTCAGCAAAAGCGAGAGATATTATTTTCTTCTTTGTCACAGATTAATATTGAAAGCAAAATGTCAAATAATTGAATACACACACACAAACTCACACATTATAAGTGGCTTAGGCATTTTTTTTGTTTGCAGCATAAATGAGTGAAAAGGTAACTATGAGCTGGAAGAAAATTATTAACTACTAGCCGTTCCCGGCCATGTGTTGCTGTGGCTCAGTCTGGTTAAATGGCCAACCAATCTGTGTGTAGATCTACACCTGCACACACAAACACGTACACACAACCACCGTATAACTCCCAACCTACCTACCTACTGTATTTCTCCCTCTCTCCACCTACCTACCTACTTACTGTATTTCTCCCTCCCTCTCTCTATCCCTATAGCTGCCTACCTATCTACCTACTGGATTCCTTGAATCTTATGGACAGAGTATTTTATGTCACAAAGGATGACATAATACCTGTGGCCCACTGCTCTTTCTGTATCCATCTATCTTTTTAACAATTTTTTACATTTCCGTTGTGTGTACCCGACACAGGTGTGACATGTACACAATCTATAATATACAGTATCATTGATGCCGTATTCGAAAGGAAAGTTGTGTGAAAATTTGGAAGCAATCGGTGCAGTACTTTCGGAGATTAGCAGTTTTGAACAAACTCTTGTTACATTTTTATTTATATAGATAAATTTTAAGCAGGATGAACGCATTGAAAAAATTCAGCAATTATAGAAGGTAATCAGGAAAGATTTTCTTAAAAATTGAAATGGCAACATATCCTGCAAATTGTCTTATTTCATAGCATAAACAATAATGCAGCCATCAAATGAGTTCTCAAATATATGTGATCATCCTATCATTAAAAAAAAGTTTTCTGAGATTTCCAAACTACCTTTGAAATTCCCCTTTTAGCAGCAGGTATCTAAGTTTAGAGTTGTTTGCTCCTTTTTTTATTTTTGCTGAGGCTGATAAGATGAGGAAGTAGTATGTCAAAATGTCAAATTGCCTTGATTTCAGTAAGCCAGGAGTTTCTGCCTAGTGTGCTTTTAACAAATTAGAAGCCATTCTATACTCAGCAAATTGCCAAAACCATGAAACTGCATGAGTAACTAAGACTACACTAACAATGAGCCTTTAATTCACTATTCTTGACATCAGGTTGGGGTTAGGTGTGAAGCCATGACCAACTCAATGGATCAAGCATCTTAGATTAATTTAAATGAGCCAGTTCCACTAAAGTATCTATAAAACATAAATTAGACTCCTTAAAGGAGATTTTTGGATGGCCTGGTTACTAATGGTTCTCTGTTGATGCTTTACTATTGATACACTGTAGAGTGGGGGTAAGGTAGAGGTTTCTCTTGTCCAGTTGTGTTTGACTCTAGGGAGATGTTATCATCTCCATTTCCTAGTCGAGGGAGCCAACATTGTCCGAAGACTGTGTGTGTGTGTGTGTGTGTGTGTGTGTGTGTGTGTGTGTGTGTAGGGGGTATATCTATATAATACAAACTCATCAGATTTACCTCCCTCTTTCTGTCCATGGTGAAGTTCCTGTTAGGTCATTGTTCAGGTCAACTTGTTACATGGGACCATAGGGATGCTTTCTTCTCCCGTAACTTAACAATTACATCCAGGTAATGTACTTGCTTTGTTTATGCATCTTTTCAGCCAGGGATTAATGAAAAACAGTTAGAAAACAGGAGCAGAAAATACTTCATGATGATCAGCCAAGTACATTGCAGCTGTATTATCCAAAATTTGTATTTGTAGTATTCTGTATAGACACACTGTATACACAGACATACAGTTTTTAAAGAACATTGGATCATTTTTGATGAAGCTTTAGACTATAAATGACATGAGTGAAACTAGAAAAAATGGACTCTTTAAATGGTGTCAAACTGCTTTGGTACATCGTCTTTCTTTTTTTAACTAGAAAGTGATGCATAAAATGCTTACATCCTCTGTCTTGAAATGTATATGATGTACTATGTATGGAAAAGGTTGCCTGCCTTTTTTCATCTCAGCTAATATTTGTATCAATTGTACATCTCCATTGCTGAGATACATGTCATTCCAATTCAAAATAGACTGCCATTATGCTGAGAAAGATTTACAACCACATGAATGGCACTTCCATGCCAGTGGTGGGTTTCAAATTTTTTAGAACCTACTCTGTAGGTGTGGCCTATTTTGTGGACGTGGCTTGGCAGTCATGTGACAGGGTGGGAGTGGCCACCTTTTAAAATGTGGTGAAACTCATTTAACAACGTTCTTGCTTAGCAACCAAAATTTTGGACTCAATTGTGATAAATTCATTCATTCTTTTTCTTTCTTTCTTTCTTTCTTTCTTTCTTTCTTTCTTTCTTTCTTTCTTTCCTTCCTTTCCTTTCCTTTCCTTTCCTTCCCGTTGGGTCACTGGCAGCGGCGGGCCAGATTTACTTCCAGGTACGCAGGTGGAACCCCCTCTCACCGGTTCTCTAAATTTCACCAACCGGTTCTCGCGAGTAGGTGCAAGCCTGCAGAAACCCACCACTGTTCCATGCCATGTAACTCGCTAGCAAAGCAAATTGCTAATTTACTCTCAAGGTCACTGAATGGTACCATCCCCTTTGTCAAGTTAGCATCAATAATAGAAATTAGACATTCCTTTTATAATCTCTCCTGCAAAGAAGTCTGGTTTGCATTAAGTATGGGTTATTCATTTGGCCTGAAATTTGAAAGGTATTTGCCTCAGCATCTTTAGAGTAATAGCTACTTTGTGCCATTCCTTCAAACTGCAAAGAAAATAAGATTTGTGTCACTGCTAGTTTCCTAAGTATATACTTGCCTGGAATTCCTGTAAGAGATGCTAGAAGACAAATTAATTGCTGCAAATACGCTGTTGCAACGACAACTGTTTCACAGATTGCATGGGAAGGTCGGGTTCTTTATATGAGTGTTAACTTTTTAATAAATTGACTCCTAGAATACAACTGTATGCATTAAGAATACTGCCAAGAAAAGTTAGGGACCCTTGAGTTTTATCATCAAGGAATGAAGAATTTGGAATGTTAGTCTCTCCAATTAAATTTTCTTGTGAAAAGCTTATTTTCACTGGCTAGATTGAACAGCAACGAATTCACCATTCAGAGATCTGAAGTTTGAAGACAGATAACTCTGGAGACAAACATATGGGGTCTTGGAACTGAGCCCCACAGAGTATTCCCAATCCTTTTAAGATGGTTTTGGATTGTTCTTGGGGAAGAATTCCATTTCCAGTTTTCTTCCTGAACCTTCTGCTAATTTAGAGGTTGCTGAGCCAACTGATTCCCTATTTCCCCTGGTTAGTCAGGAGCTATGCAAAGAAGGGGCAGGAGACACAGTGTAGGCTAAAGCAACCCTGCAGTCCTATATCCTCTTGCTCAGTATTCCCCAAACCGAAACGGAAGTTCTCTTCTTCAGTTAAAAGACACAACGTATTCTTATCTGAAAGTACTCTACTTTTACAGTGTGCTATGAGTCACAATGATCAGTTCTTAGTGAAGTCCTCCCACACAGTGCATCTTTTGCGTGAGTCACCATGCAGGGCAAGTCTCTCAGTTGGAAATTGGCAAGAACAAAGAGCAATTCATGCTCTGAAATGGGACAGTGCCTCCTCTGGGAATGGATAATTCTGCTACCTCTTTACTTTGGGAACAAATGAATGCGCCAGTTGTGTAGACACATGGCAGTATTACCCTTGGTGGAGATTAGCTTGAATGAGTCAATTGAGCAGCGCATGCTGCAAGAATCCAATGTGCAGTCACCTTCATGTTAGGGACACATAAGCCTTGCATGATTTATTTCTTATGGTTTCCTAGCAGTTCTCTCTGGGGGATACTATGTGGAAAACACTATTTCCAATGCTGCCAGTGTTTATTCAGGACACTGATGGGAGTTTCTAGTACTAAGATGCCTTGGATAACCCCAGAAATGATTCTATGAATCACTTTTTATAACACTGTTTTGCTGAAAGACTAAGGTGCTATCATTATAGCCTAAGCATAGTAAACAAAGGGCTACATTTGAGCTGCCAAAATAGGATAAGCATACATAGCAGCAAAAAGCAGCAGACCGGAAAGCCTAAATAATATTCATTAAATTGTAAAAGTACGTGTTTAAGTTAAATTGAGACACATTATATGTATTAACAGCAAAAAAAAAAAAAATCTGCAACGTACCTATGATGTTAACAAATATTTATTTCACCAAAAGCAGTACAAGGTAGTATTGGTTATTCTTAGCCAGAATTTGGCATAATAAAATTTTGCTTTAATATTATATGTGCTTAAGTGAAAGTTTTAGGCCTAGAATTTATTAAATGTCATAACTAATTAATATTCAACATGTATTTTTTAAAAAGTAATATTAACATCTACCTAGGTGCAATGAGCTCATAGATGATAAATGCCAACAACAGCTGGAGTTTCTTTTTCGTGGGCATTTTTTAGATGTTTTCAAGACTTTATTGAAAACGTGAAATTCAGCAGTTTCTGTAATAACTATTTCTACAGGTCTCTCTGCTGAGATTACTGAAAGACCTATTAAGATGGATGCAGCAAAACATCAGTCCTGTAAGTGCTTATAAATTGATACATTCGCTCTCATATCATCTTGTATGGATTGACATTCATTTCATCAATATTTTTTCTTCACTGGGATCATTTCTGCTGAGGGGCAGTTATATCAACCTGTCAATAATCAATCACAGATGCAGGAAAACTTTGATTCCCCCCTCCCCCCAAGAACACCAATCATCCAAATGATTCACAATTTGTGCCTTTATTCAACTTCCAACATACTGTTTCTTAAGCAGAACAGAAAACTACGGAGGCAAATCAAGAGTTTCTCTGAGTTAGCAGTGCTTCTTAGTATATTTTAATATTTGTATTTTGAAAGAAACCGCTTAACTTATAATTTAAAAGAGTGGGCCAAATGTCTAGCTTGCTTACTACTGGCATGAGACCCTGTGAGTAACTTGGTTACAGTTGCTATGGAAGAAATACTCCTAGCTGATCCTTTGAAATGATACAGTAGTTAATAGCTCCGTAAGAATAGGATTAATCAATGGTGTGATAAGGTTTTTAAAAAGGCGAGTTGAACTGCTGATATAGAAACAACAGTTAAGAAAGTATAGTCATGTTACTTACGCTTGCTTAACATGTAAAGTACATTCAATTATCTGACCACTTCTTCCCTATGATCTTTGGGAGACAAAAGAGTAGCAGCGGGGGTCTGAGTATAATCATACTGCCTCTAAATGGTTATTAATTTTAGTCCTATTTCTCAGTGTGCACTGTAAGCCGTTTGTCTCTTCAGAACTAGGGTGGCATATAAGCTGAATAAAATTGTTATCTGGAATTTTAGGCTTCATTTCTTAAAAAACGTGATATTCGCTTTTGAGCAAGGCATCCATACCTCCTTTGAAGTTCAGAAAACCATATATTTCTTTTTAACCATTTTTTTACATGCAGAAATTATCCTATTGATAAACTAAGCAGGGCCATATTATGGAATCCTTGAATATTGCAAATGTTAAAGAAGACCCAATGGGAAAGGAAAAGATGTAACATATTTTAAGAGTGTCTTGTCTTTTCTCATATCAATGTATCTTATTGTTGCTTTCTGATGTTTGCACATATATCAAATAAAGCCAACAAAATTAAATAGAAAATATAAACATGGCATTAAATAATTCATGGGAAAATTAAAATAGAAGAGCAACTGGAATGAGGAATCAGATTACTGAGAGAAAAACTAAAGCATAAGAAGATTTAGAAAAATAAGCAAGAACACCAGAAAAAGGCTTGAAATCATTTATTTATTATCAGTTAGAAACAGCATGCTTTGTATGCAGGTATAGTTGCACAAGTGAGAAGTATCCTGAGATGAGCTTCAAGTGTGTTCCCAGTGACAAGGAAAGCAACCCATTTTTACATGTGTAATTATTTCTATGAATAAATTGATCTCCTTTATTAGAATACAACTAGGGAGAGGACTTGAATGGAAACCATTTAGAGGGTCTTGATAGAAATTCCATATAGAACAAAGGAGAAAAATAGACGTTTTAGTTTAAGCATTTTTTTGCTTTGTTTACGTAATACAATGATCTATAATTGCATGTTTGATTTGGGCTTAATGTGTTTTATAAACTGAGTTACTTGTAATTTATTAAATAAATCATGGTAAAACAATCTCTGGCTTAGTATAATTTCTGACACAAGTCTTTTTCAGTGGTGCACAGGTTCAGATCAACCAAACTAAGTTATGGTTTGTTTTAATTATAATTTGAACAAATTATATGATAACCTAGTTCACACTTTATATTACATGGTTTATATATTAAAAAATATAATTTTCTTTTCCCACGAAGGGAGATAAAAAAGAATTTTTAGGAATATATGCTTTCAATTAAACCCAAAATTGCATCTTCAATTGCTTTAATCACCTGTTTTGTTTTTGCCCACCTCACAACTGTGTGTAATAGTACAGCCAGACCATGTTAACTTTTATGGTAAAATGCAAGCACTTCTTTGTTCAGTATAAACCTACTTTTTATACTCTGTATTTCATGAATTATTTTTTTCAGTCTCTCACCTATAACACCACTTCACTATCAGGGTGTGAATAAAACAGGAAACACATTTTGGTTTGAACCCAGAACAAACCACTTTGTTTTCAAATTCTACCAGACTACCTTGGATTTCCTGGAGTTCAGCAAAAACCAAACGGTGAGGGAGCCTATAATTTTAATGAGTCGGGAAAAATATATCACTTTCTTTCACCATCCCCCAGAACAGCATATGTTAATCGGCCCGTTGGCCTCAATTTTCATGGACCCTTCTTTTTCTTCCTTCATCACAAAAGCACTGGCCTACTTACCTGTTTCCTACTGAAATGGACTTAGTAGCAAAGAAAAGATTCCCAAAGTGACGAATCCCATCAGTTTGTCCACCTCAGATCTTCCCTCCATTTTTTCCTCTCTTCAGGCCCTTGGCTTTTTACCTGCCAAACTACTTCTGCTCAGAACACCTGTGTTTCAGTCTATAACCTCTCTTTCAGTTTGAGGCTGGATAATCCCAAACCAATGTCTTCATATATTGAATTGTTAGAATACCTACTATCTCTCTGCTTAAACTGAGATAACTGTTTGGCTAACTTGCAAACAGTCCCTGAAATGGACAACAGATGCCAAGGTAGATAAAGATAAGATAGAAACTGTGGTTCAGTGGATTTATCAAACAACTACACCTAAGATATTGAAAAATGACTGTGCATCATTTGCATGCAAGAAAAAAATTGCATGGGATCTCTCCATAGAGCTTTCAAATTGAAGATGAAAGAAATGGATACCAAATTTGCAGGCAACATCAAATTAGTAGTAGAACTTCAATGATTTTGTTATCATATAATTGTTTGGAAAACTTCTCAGCCCTGAGAAAAGTACAAGTGTTTGATTATGTGAAATCTCAATTTAACAAGCTACAAACTCTTCATGCAAGAGACTAAATTTCCATCTAGTCATTTCCCCTGAAATAATAAACAAGCCTACCATATATAAAACAATTTGTAAGAGGCAGTTATATATTAATTTTCTAACACCATGACAAAAATATGTAAGCTGTTATGATGTATTTTTGCATTTAGCACATTTGGAATATCACTTTATTCCAAAGTTTTCTCTAAAATGAGACAACTGGATTCAAGAGTAAGCTGGATTCCTATCAGCCTTTGTTTCTGCAGCATCCCCTTGACAGACATGGAGTAATTGCCATTCTTAACAAAATAATACCTCCCATGTGTTTTTTTTCCTGTGGCTGAAAACACGTATGGTTAGAGATATTAAAATTGAAATGGAGATAAAAGGACAATGATTTTTATTTTGCTGATGCCTACTTACCAGATTTTTGGAGTATAAAACACACCTTTTTCCCTCAGAAAAGAGGGTGAAAATCTGGGTGTATCTTACACACTGAATACAGCATTTTTGGCCTCCCGAAACCCTGCCTCCTTCACCAAAATGGCCGTGCATAGCCTTTAGGAGGCTTCCAGAGTGCACCTGGGGGCTGCGGAGGGACAAAATGAGTGAAAAATGGGCCATTGTTTGCTCATTTTTGCCCCCCCCAGCCCCCAGAAGTATTCTATAAGCTTCCTAAAAGCTATACATGCCCTTTTTTTTTTTTTTGACAAAAAACAGGCCGTATTTGAGAGGTCTGCAGAGTGCAAAAACTTTTTTTTTTAAATTTGCATCTTCAAAATCTTGGTGCAACTTATAATTTGGCGCGTCTTAGACTCCGAAAAATACGATAGCTCTATGGGCAAAGGTGGCAAACTAGTGGCTTTTGGCTTTGAATAAATGTCTAATTATCATGCATTGCACCTACCAATAAAACAACCCCCCCCCAAGAATAAATTATTTCTCTTAGATACAAAGTAGGCATCACTGTTTTTCCTGAAACTTTCACCAACCTTGACTATAAAAATCATACAATAGATATAAGCTTCTAGGTTATTTTATAGAGAACAGGGAAGGAGTTAAAACCTAATCATACATAAATCAGCTGTGTATTAATATTGTACTCAATCAATACATAATTTATATTCAAGTGTATTTCCATTCTTCAGATGTTAGTAACATGAACACCTATTCCATTAGCCTTGTATTATGTTCATAGTGACAAATTGCCAAGTAAATGGCTCTCTTTACTTATACCAGCACAGAACTGTATTATCTTTTATAGTTTACAACACAAGGTACTCAAGGAATTCTTTTTAAAAGTAAGATTAATAGAGGAACATGTGTTTCATCACTGGGACTTTTCCTAAATAAGGTTTAAATAATGAGAAATGTCAAAGCATTCCACAAGAAAAAAATATTAAGTAAATTTGGGAATGAATCAAATAGGAAGTTAAACTAAGATTCTGGAAGCAAACATCTGCAACTGATGAAAAAAAAACTTTCCCAGCTAGCAATTCATTGTGTTGAATATTAAGAAATGCACAATTATACAATTGCCATTATTAAAGAATGTTTTCTTAAAATCAAATTATTTACAGTGATGTATTGTTTAAGAATCATTAATATATTGCACATAATTTAAATTCTTTAATGTCATTTCTACAAAGGAGTTAAATTATCATCAGTACTGACCTTACATATTTTAGACAGAAGTGATGCTCCTGGGTATTTCAAGAACAAGATACTTAAATAGATTAAAAAGCTACAGTTGTATCCTTTCAAAATTCAAACTGAATTAAGGTTACAGTAGTGGCTTTCTGTTCTTTCATAGAACATCCAGATGATAACACATCACAGAGCTGTGCAAATTGTGGTTCCAGGAAAAGAAACAACTACCTCCTTTTTCCTGCACCACTTTTTCCTATTTTACTGCTACTGCCAGTAGACTTGCTGGAAGATTTTGAAGAGAAAAGTCTTGTCATGAATTCTGACACATCAGGCAGCTCATGGTTAGAATTCAACATATTCATAGATTGCTCCATTTCCTAAATACATACAAACAGAGGGAAGTATAAGATAAAACCATTTCTAAAGTATATATTAAAGAATACACAGTGAATGTTTACAGTTTGCAATTGCTCTCTACTCCCCCCGCCCCACTACAGACTCCTCTATTCAGCCAGTGTGAAGAACTTAAAAGAAAATTATTACATATATAGGAAAGAAACTACTAAAAGCAAAAAAGCTTAAAAACATGTCTAAAGTAGTCTTACAGGACAATATTAATTCTTACACATTTTGAAAAACTGAAAAATCTCAGTTCTAAGTGTTATTTTTTCTTATAGCTTTTCTTCAAACAAATGAGCAGAGAGATATCATCCAAGTATAATATTTGACTATTAGGACATTTCAGGATCTAGACTAGAGTGCAATAGGAATAACTTGAAAATAACTTGATACCTGTAAAGAACTACTGAAGACAGAGATAATTCAGAGGAAATTAAAAATTAATACCAACTGAACCCCAGAAGCAGCAGCCAAAGGCACACAGTAAGCACCACTAAATAAAGAAGATTTAGTAAACACCTTGAGTCTCCATTTTGTTCTAGCCCTCCGCTATTCAGCATAATGCATGGTGAAAGGACAATGAATTAAAATATTGAAGAAATATCATACTACAACTTCCTATTACTGTGAATTTATAAAAAGTATGAGAATTCTTGCTGAAATAATAATGACAAAGAGAAGGACAACAACATAAGGTGGCAGAAAGTTTTAGAGACATATTAAGCACAGAAACTGAATTCCTTTTAACCAATGTTAATTAAAACATTATTATTAGAAATCTGTACTAAACAATTTGTTACAGTGAATACAAAAGAGCTCTTGATCTAATATCAGAGCAGTTCAAGAAATCAAGTCAAAGAGCACATGTGCTCAGCTAGCCATAGTTCTGTGCTTTAAATAACTATGTTTACTAGAGCTCCCATATCCAAACAAATAGTATGCAAATTCCTAATAGGAGCAGAAGAAAGTTTAGGCAGCAAGTGCCTTTGTTGATGACAAAATAGTAAAAGCTAACATGCTCCAAATAAGCTTTGATGAAATATGGGAAAATAGAAAAAATAGACCTGTTTTTTGAAGATTTCCTATTCAATCATGAAATGAGAGTGGATTAATGGGGATGTTTTCTTGATTTGACTTTAAGATTCAGAGCACCCCACAGTATTTTGTGTAGGTGGGGAACATAAAACTGTTGAAATTAAGATTATCCAGCATATACATTCTCAAGCACAACAGCTTTATCATATTTACTTTTCCATGTGGGGATTTAACTAAGAGACAGGTTAGGCAGGTACCTGGGGGAAGGGTATTTTTGTTTCAGGTGAGCTTCATAGGAGGTTGGTGAGCAGCCCACAAATCATTTTATGAGAAACTCCTATAACTAAATGTCATTTCATCACGTGATCCTGACTCCATTCTCTTTAAGCTCATCCTATATTTCATAAGCTTTTGGGGAATGCAAATAAAACATGGAAAAAAACTAATCTCCTTTTATGTCTTAAACCTACTTTCCAGCAATAATTTCCATTTTTTTTGTATTGTTGAAGTTTTTAGCTCACAATTATATTTCAATTATAGCAATAAACCAAAAGCTCATTATTATATCTGACACTTTCCTGATTCTGTATATTATACATCTATACCTATACCATCTATAACTATACCTTGATTCAATATTTGCAGTTTTCACTTTTGAAAAGCTTACTCACCCGCCTCATGTCAGGATCACTTGTATTGACAACTTTGGGTAATAATACAAAGATTAGCAATGGAAGGATCATCATCATAACCTTAGAAAAAATCAAAAGGTCATCAAATTTGTTAATCACTTAATAAATGTTTCACTTAATAACAGAAATTATGGGCTCAATTGTGCTTGTAAGTCAAGGTCTACCTGTATTGAACCTTTCACAACAAATTATGGTCATCAGAAATATTCAAAATATAGCTTCATACAATTCCTTAAGATTGAAAAAAGAAACTACCAACCAAAATTACATTTACCAAACATGTTCTAAGTAACCACTGAGATTACAAATCTTTTAGGATTATAGAGATGCGAGATCAGCTAAAACACATTTGTTCTTTACTATATTGGAAGGAAAGGTCAATACCAAACAGCAGATATTAAAATAGCAGATTTTTTTCTTTAAAAAATTAAAATGTTGAATTTGAGTGGTAGCAGCAGTACAAAATATTACAAGCTGTTTAATAGTGAACTTGTATTTTTCAGAACTTTGTGAGCATTCATTGAAGAAATTTTAAAAAAAATTGAATGGCCATTATCAGATAACCTGTAATTGAACTTTGCAGTGGTGTTCCTGTCTTAGTAACAGCACTGGATTATATAATTTTCAAGATTCTTTCAATTCCAGATTGATTTCATTATGATCTCATTGCCTGCAGCCATTTCTCCTACAATTCTGTAATCACTTCTAAGAACAAGTAGAGCCACTCTTCCCAAAAGGTATTCAGATGCTATGCTTTTATACCAGTGATGGATTCTGGATTCAGTTCCAACCGGTATGGTTGGAATGGGCTGGGCGGCATCTATGCAGATGTGCGCATGCATCTTGGCGCTTCTGCAAGCCTCCGCGACACTCCTGCTGCTCAGTGGAGCATCACGCAGGCGATATACACACCATGTACGTGCGTGGAAGCGCCAAAAGCATAAAGAACGGGTAAGGAGCGAGCGAGCGTGGGCCCAGTGGGCCCTCTGGAGCACCGTACCAGAATGATATCCTGTGCTCCAGGCAGGATCTGGTACGCCTTACTGGGGCTTACCACCTGCAACCCGCCACTGTTTTATACCTATGAAAATCAGAATAGTGCAAACAATAATATTTCATGTGATACTCTATGGGAACAAATCTTGGACTCTGAAGAAGTAGAAATTCCTATTTATATGGTGTCAGTTTCAAACATGCTTATCTGAAATGAATATAACTACTCCATGCATTATTACCTTACAGAACACTTGAGATTTCTCAGGACAACCTATAACATACTACAATCACCAAATAAAATTCTGAATAGGAAGAAGGCGGAGCCTCCCGCGTCGACACAACTGGGCTCCCTAAACTGCAGGGACCCGGCTGGAATTCGCCTCCCCTGTGATTCCATAGAGAATCTAAGCCGCCCCGGAGAAGTGGTGATTAGGAGATAAATCTTCGCTGGGTGCAGGGAATACGCAAGATCCCTGCCCGACACGAAGCAAAATCTCTGAAGGGAGATGAATCGCATCCCCCCCCCCCCCTTTTCTGGAGGGAGGACCAAAGGCAAAGGAGAATCTCTGGAAAAGAAAGGAAAGGATTTGCTGGGAAACATCGGGAAGGTATTTTGCTTTTGTTTCTGAAACACTTTGCTAAGAAACCTTTTTTTAACCAAAACTTTGAATTTAAAGATAAGCTGCGAACTTAAATTGAATTGTGAGATTTCTCTGGTTCACAGAATGCTTTGAAATGGCCGATTGAACTGTAACAAAGAGATAGCCACTTCCGTTTGCGCTGAAAGGGATTGGATTATGACTTGACTTTTCTAATTCTTTTTTTTTCTGTCTTTTTAATTCATTTCACTCAAAACTTTGAAACTTGGAGCACTTCTACAATTCTATAATTATTTGGACACTCTATTGCACATTTTTAAACTTAAATAAGGACCATATCTTTATTTCTTTTTGTTTCTGTTCTCCTTCCAACAAAAAGGACTGAAACACTTTCAAATTATTTAAACTATTTGTTACATCATGTCGCTCTCGGAAAACCAGTGGGCGAACATGTATGAACAGATTTACTGGAAACATTGTGTAGAAACAAACTAATAGAGATAAGCTAACTGTTAACAAGGTAATTGGAGCTACTTTTTCCTATTTTGTGGATTCGCCAAAATGTATAGGCACATAGATATATACACTGCAGAAAATCAGGAGCTTCTGGCTGAAACCTTGAGGGAATTGAAAAAATTTCATGTAATATTCGATATTACACCAAGTGAAGAAGTTAAACAGATTAGAGAAATTAAAGAAGAAAAGGGAAACGGTGCTGTTTGTGGACTGGATTTAACTGAGGAGGAAGGAGAAAATCCAGGAGAGGAGATAATATCAAGACCCCATCAGAAAGTTGAATCTCAACCTGACTGGCAAGAGGAAGGAAAAAGAGAACAAAAGAAAGAGGAAATCACATCAGAGATAGATTTGATATTTGAAAATAAATCAAATTTGAGGAAAAGAATTGGTCAGCACTATGATTGTACAGCTATACTGGATCACAATGTGCCAATGGAAGTTTATAAAGAACTTGGGAAGAGGGAAAAAAGGAGATGGAGAATGTGGACTTTAAAAGAGGCAAATTTAATTCATCCTTGGAGAGACAACGGCTGAAAAGAGGAACTTTTATCCCTTGATGAGTAATAATTAGGCTGGGTTTAAATTACTATCAAGGATTATTAATTAATTGATTGTTAATAATAACTATAGATGCTTATAATAAGATTATGTTTTTGATAATGATATATATTAGTTTATCTATAGATGGGGAATTAGGCTATTTAGATGGTTATAGAAAGATGATGTGTTAGTGAATGATATATATTTGCTTATCTATAGATGGGGAATTATGCTACTAAGATGGTTATAGAATACTATCACTCTTGGTAAATGATCAATCAATTAACACTTACATAAAATTTTAGATAATTATATGGAATCTATAGAGATATGATGGGATTAAATAAGGAATATTAATAGTAAATAGGATTTAAAGATATTATTAAAGAAAAAATAGATTGAGGCTTGAATACTTGATAAGACTTGTGGATATTGATATTGAATCTCAGGATAAATTGTTAGATTTAAAATTAATAAAATGAGACTACTCATGAATAATAACTATTCCTGAAGGGCACAGAATTTATGGATATCCGATTAGGTCTTCTTATATTTAAATTTATTTAAATTTATCTATATTGTTTTTGGTTCTTTTTTGCTTGGTTTTATAAATAGAACGTCATTATACAATTAGGCTTTGCTTAAAAGGGTATTAAAACAACTAGCAAGATTTGGGGTTGAGATATAAGAATTGTAATAATCGATATGAAAATTAAGCGATAAACCTTGAATCTGATATTATAAATACCATCAACACAAAATAGAGTTAGCTCAGAGGCTGAAATACACCAAGTAAATGAGATGAAGAATGTGGAGTAGAGAGATAAGGGAAGAAGAGAGGGAAAGGAGAGAGGGCAAGGAGGGGGAAGAGAGAAAGGAGGAGTGGAAAGGGGAGAGAGGAGAAGGAGAGAGGAAGGGGAAGTAGAGAAGGGAAGGGCACCAGAGGGAAGAAAGGAGGTAGGGAGGAGGAGGAAAGAGGGGGAAGAAAATGATGGATAAGGCACAAATATGGTGTATGGAGAGCAGAAGAACCCTCTGGGAGTTTTCTGGGAGTTGATGGTAAAATGAAATGATGGTAAAATGAAATGATGTAAACATTTAATAATACAATATGATGTTGGCTATGTAACAGTATATATGTTGTTATATATTTTGAAAATCGAAAATAAAATAAAAATACATATTAAAAAAAATCTGAATAATTAAAATATGCAATAATTAAAACACAATAGAATATAAAAGCTAAAATTTGTTAAATATGTAATTTCTATAAATTTCTATAAATAGAAGAATAGTCTGGTAAACTTGTTGATGTTTACACAATTCCATACATACCATGGGGTTCATTAAAAAGTCTGTCCATCCCCAAGACTCTCTCTTTATAAAATATGAAGGAGGTCCAGAAGATTTCATTTGAAGAGGATATGGCAATCGAACGACTTCTGATGTTTTGATATAATTCACATATCTTGCTCTGAATTAAAAAAATTAAAACCGTGTTCTATAGATTTTTCAATTTCATCAATACCTCTACACAGTACCCTATGACAATGTAAGCTGCGTACCTCAATGCATTTCCATCAAAGAGCCTACAATTAGATTAAATGCTACTTATTTGCAGTTAAATGTTCTTAGGACAGCAATCTAAATTATTTTTATTTCAGTATGTGTCTGCACTCTATGTACAGTTGCTACCAACTCATCCAGAAATTTACTATACAGATAGCCTTTGAATTGGGAGAAATTAATTTACTTTACTAACTGAAGCAAGCATATATTACATATTACACTGTTCATTAACAAATATTTTATCCCAATAAAAATGAACACAAAATGGCCCATTTTGATTTTTGACTCACTAGATCTTAATTTCTTGAAAGTCTTTCTAAATGTAATATGGTGTATGCAGTTATTAAAGTTAAGATTTTCATCTCATATTTTACAAAATATATTGACGTTGCAATATGAAATTTTAAATAGTTCACCTCATTTTTCCTCTTGAAGTAATATCTACTCGTACTGGTTCGAATTTGTAAGCTGGAGATATAACTTCAACAACATATGATCCAGAAGGAATATCGTGAACCACAAAACTTCCATCTGTCCTGATAAAATAGAAAAGAGCCAAACATATAACTCTATCACAGAATGTTTTCAGAGATAACACAATAATTTTAGATCACATACCACAGTAAAAGTTTTGTGAAATCAAATAAACTAGCCATAGTTTAGAGCTACATTTCAGAGCATTAGACTCTGCATTAAGAAAATAAAATTTTAATACCTGCCAACATATATGTTAATACAATGTTTTTCATTACTAACAAGTCACAGTGAACTGGTATAGCCGGACAGTTATGAATACAAGATAAAACATTCTAGTTTCTATCGCAGCAGAATCACTTGGCCTGAGACAAACTGTAAATATCACTAATGTGTTAGATACAAATAATATTTATCTCATAGACCTGTTGAATTTACATATAAAAACAAATGAAGTATATTGTTTCCAATATGTATTTTTTTTCTGCTTAGGAAAAAAAAGGCAAGTAAGGCATTACACATGGCATTGAAAAAGTTAAGAGGGAGAACATTTTGGCTTGCCAACCCAATAAATTGGAGTCATTCAATGAATATGATTGATGGATTGTATTTAAATATATTTAAGTACATAATTCAGGAAATGTATTTATTCCTTAAATTTCTAAGCTACTCTATATTTTTAATCAAAGTGAACAGACATTTTTTTAAAAAAAAGAATAAAAATATGTGAACAAATTTACAAGTCATAATGACTATAAAAGAACATAAAAACAACCCCACTGCATCAGGACAAATCTAACATCATACCCACGATTTATATTATTTGCAGATCAGAGCTCAAATGTTTAAAGCTATGATGGCCTTAAAATCATACAATTGTATGATTTGTAAAATACAATTTGTAAAATCATACAAAGCTGCAGATTCCTGCAGTTAAAAATTTGAAAGTTGGTTTATCTGTGGATGATGCATTTTTGATGGTATTTTGGTTGACATTTTGAGGGTTGGGTTATCTGCAATTATATACAGCGTTCCTTTCAATTAGCTTGATTGGATGACCCTTGGTCCCACTATTTTAAGAAGAGAGAAAAATATTAATATTTCATAAACTTAAATAAAATTTAATAAACAAAATGGCAAAACTCTGCGCAGTTTTCTCATCTTTTCCGCCTGGCCGGCCTAGGGTAGTCTCTCTGTCTATGGGTTTTTAAATGTATACTATATTTATTGGATGTTTTTAGTTAAGGGGATTTTAGCACAGGATTGACTGAGTTTAATTCGTTTTAATTTGTATGTATTTTGTATATTTTTCGTTTTTTAATTTCCCTGTGCACCGCCCCGAGTCCCTGTGGGGAGAGGGTGCGGTCAATAAATGCAACTTTTTTATTATTATTATTATTATTATTATTATTATTATTATTATTATTATTATTATTATTATTATTATTATTATTATTATTATTATTATTATTATTATTTTACAATAAATCTGTCCAGTTTCTTTTTCCAAGTTAAAATGCCAAATGTACCATCCCTTTCTTGTATGGAAGGTATTTGATTCCCCAAATCATTTTGATTGGCAATTTCTGCATTTTTTCTGCTGTGTTACTTTTCTAATATGATGACCAGAGCAGAATATAGTATTGTAGATATAGAAGCATCACAGACTTGTACAAGGACATTGCAATATTGACAGATATTGCACATTTCAGCCAACATCTGCACTGAACTAACCACTAGGATTCTAAACACTTTCCCCTGGATAGAAATCAAGCTTTACCAGAGCAAATGTAAAGTTAGGAGGTTTTGCTCTGATGTACCATACATTTCTCTTCATGTAATGAAATCTTGGTCAACCATACATTGGAATATATTCATTTCTCAACATCAGAGGCAACCTGATCATGTGTGCATGTACTTCTAATCTGCAGGAATTCATTAGTGTAATATGAAAAGTTGGTTTAGCATTTCAACACAGACTATTTCAACACTAAGGATAAGTTATCTTACAAACTCTGATAAGAGACATTGGGTACCTGCTTAAAATGCACCTTAAAAGCACTTGTCCTTCTGGGAGCAGCATAGGGAGAAAGCAACAACAACTTCCCCATCAATATAGTGCTTAAGGATACCACAGTAATGTAACTCTTTTTGACACTTATCATTTCTAGTTCCAGTTCTGATTTACCATTAAGAAAAAAACAACCCCATAATGTTGGATGCATGAAATTGTATGTTCAGGTTTTAATAAAGATGTACTCTAAAACATGTTGGTAATTCACATTTTCAAACAACTGAGTATGTGTGTGTGGAAATTTATATCTGCAGATCAGAAACACAAGGACATCTGAAATTGAGCAGTTTATTCTTCCTCAGAGCAGAATACCAACTGTAAAGACTGAGAGGTATTGCTTTGCCAGGGCAAATACATTTAGAAAATGCTGCTTGTGATCTTCCCAAGCAATCCCAACACACTGTGACACAACAAATATGCTTTAAAATCTGCCTTGACCTAATCCAGACCAGCTTTCCCCACAGCCTATTCTCCGGCATCAAGATTTTAATACAGAATAAAATAGTAATGATGAGGAATTACCTCCAGTTATTTTTACCTTTGTCTAGGGAGTCAGGAAGCTTTAAATTGTGATATAATTTATATCATGCCTTTCCTTTAGAAACTCTTTACTCCAACTTTTGTCCGCATCAAATGCTGTCGCCAATTAGGATTGGGTGGGAGGAGTGACAGGGCCAAAGTCGTCCCCTGAACTACCCAAGGCTAAAGGATCCATTTCCCAAACTGTCATATACAACAAGGCAAAACCTCCCTTGACACAAGCCTGACTCCACGGCACAACTACATTGTTTACTTGACAACACCAGGGGAGTATCTCGCTAGCGTCTTCAATTCCTTCAATTAGCATCGTGGGGGTTTTCTGGTAGGCTTTTCCCTCAGGTATCAAGTGTAAAACTTACTTAGTATTTTTCTTGGGGGGGGGGGGGAGACAGTTCAAGGCGACAGATATGTTAACCCTGAGGGAAGACTTGTTGGACTGGTAGGAGACCCGTCTTCGCGTCGGTCATTCCTTTTCTGGAATTAATAAATACATTAATAAATGGTTTTTTTTTAAATTGCGCTCTTCGTGGTTGCCCAATTTAGCCTTGCGAAAGGCTTAACCACAAACAGCAGCCAGCCTCCCGGGGTTTTTCCTGAGGATCCAAAGGGAATTAGAAACCAGTTCTCGACGTGGTCCGGAACCAAGCGGGAGCCTTCCTCCCCTCCCCGCAACAAGCACTCCAGAGAGGGTGGCTGTAACCGCCGAGAGTGCCGGCGGTTACCGCCACCGCGGCTGCTACTCACTTGAGGAAGCCGACGTGCTCCTCTCCATCCACCAGCACTCGGGCGCCCGCAATCCAGTCTTGAGGCTTCACTCCGGGCACCACCGCGCGACCTTCGATCTTAAATCGCTCCCCGGCGCCCAGAGCATCCCCGCCACCGCCGCCGGACGTTTCTGAAGCCCGCGAACACGAGGGGAACTGAAACGTCGCCGCCAGCAAGAAGACCGTCCCAAGCAGACCAAAAGATCCGGCCGCCATGATAGGTCTTGCGCGAGATACCGGGATAACGAACAACCGGAAGGAGGCTTCCCCCCCCCCCTTCCTTCCTGCCTTCCCCTTACCGGCGCATGCGCCAAGCGACCGGAATGCGCCTTTCGACGGGCTGGCGCTTCATATGGTCACGTGACAAATAAGGGAAGTGCCCGGATGTTATCCTTAACTCTGAAACTCCGGACTTCCGCTTCCTTCTATCATTTTTTCCTCCCGAGAGGGGCGTGGAAATTAGCCTTGGATTGGTAGTAAATTGTTTTTTGGTTCTTTTTTGTAAACACTTTTTATTTTTAACATAGAAATAAGTAAAAAACATTATTCATCTTGTGCTTTGTACAACATGTCGTTCGGGCAAACGTTTTGTGCATCAGTACTTAAAATTGCAAACATATTTATCAATTTTCCCTTCATTACATATATGTCACCTTATTTTCCACATAGTAGCATTATTATTTATCAAGTCAGTCTTTTTCCATAATTATTCAATATATAAAAAAAATATTAAAAAATTTCCCCCATAAATTCCTGTTTTATAACATTACTCTCAATTATGTCTAGAAGCCACTTTACTATTATAAAATACATACTCATAATGTTTTCTCCTTCTAATACAAAGTTTACCCAAATTTTCCATTATCTATGTGTCTCATTGTTAATCTAGTTGATATACACTGTGTCTTTTATTGGTAGTAAATTGTTGCCAGACGAGGCTATAATATTACTGTGACTCAACAAGAGTACACACCCTATCCTGCTCGAAGAATCAGGATAAAAATCTTCGTGAGCCACCTGAGCGGAAATGCTAATTAGAGTCATTTTTCAGCAACTGACACAAACAAAGGGTTTTTTTTAATGTTTGAAACACACCTAGTCCCTTCTAACAATATTAATATAACATGTATTATTTTGGTACAATTTGTGCAAATGTAATATGTGTACTTGTAAAGGGTTGCAGACTATCAAAAGTTTTTAATGGGAAATTAAATTCTCATATATAGTGCATATATTATGATGGCACCATGCTGCTTTTGTCATTTGAATATTATTTTGAATACTTTTATCTTTACTGCAATTGTGAAAATTGGCCTTATCAGTTAAATAGATCTCAGGAGTTGGCAACCTGTGGCTCTAGAGCCGCATGTGGCTTTTAACCCTCTGCTGTGGCTTCCTTTTTTCACCCTTCTGCTGTGGAGAGAAGCGGCTGCCGCTGCTGCTATTGCCATCTCCATGGCCTGCCCCCTGCTCTTCCATCGCCTTGTGCAGCACAGTGAAATTTAGCACGCTTCATAATGGGGGAGATGGGGTTCCATTCTCCTGAAGCCCGTTATAACGTGGAGCCATAATGCGATCCTACCCCACTCGTTCCTGGCAAGAGCAGTGGCATTGGCTGTGGGGTGAGTCAGTGTCTTGGGGCGGAGTGTAGGATGCACTTTTCCCCAAGTGACTGAGATGCATCCAGCATCAACAAAGGCTGGAAGTAGTTTCCCACTGTTTCTGCTAGTTGGGGAGAGAGGTGGGGGTGAGTGATGTTGAATTGGCAACGCCCACTCAGTCACACTGGTTGTTAAATTATTGGCTCCCCATGCTTTCTGTGGGAAACGGGTCCAAATGGCTGTTTGAGTGTTTAAGGTTGCAGAACCCTGCCCTATCTGCACCAAAGCTACTAAGGGAAACATAAAGCTCAATTAACCCTGAAATTATCCAGTTGCATACAGAATTGCTAAGGGCAAAAAGTTCCATACAAATGGAGAAAATTGCCTTTTTCTAGCTGTGGTTTAAATTAATAGGGCATATTTTCTTTTAAGTAAAAGAAATAGGTAGATCAAATACGGGGGTAATTTTCAAGTAGACTTGTCTACTAATATTTCCATCATATGGCAGATGGGTAGGATGCTGACTCTGTCTTGGCTTCACGTACTTCATATTTAGTTAACTTTTCCAGTGCTGGCCCAAAGCTTTCAAAGCAAAAGCTTAGGTGTGTATCACAAAATGTTACCAACCAGCACAAGAACTGCAGCATATTAAACAGTTCTCTGTGATACCCCAACATGCAGCATTCTTCATCTGGTTTTTCACAGAATTTGACTACACGGGTTTTCATAAAATGGTTTATTTCTTGGCTTTTTAAAAGCCATCCTTTAAGCAAAGATGAGTTTTTGAAGAGACTGGTACTGAATACATCTCTTTATTGCTTACCATGAATCAAGATAGTTTAGAGAAAAATGTTGACAGACAGGTTTTCAGATGGAGAAATTAAACATATTAGTATTTAATTAAGAAAAAGATCAGTAATGCATGTTATTGATTATGACATGTAGTTATGCTTGTATATTTAAATAAGATTTGGTAAACTGAATCTTTTCTCATTGCTTATGCATTGTGGTCTGTAAATGTTTTATGACACATTATGTCATACAAACCTACTTTTTTTTAAAATCATGGTTCAATATAATTTGAGTTCATTTTTTCATTTTCAATTCTCCACCAAGAAAGGCATTTATAATTGCTCATAATTTTATATAACATCCTGAGTCAGGCAGACACAAAGATTACCAATGTTGATATTAAAATAGGAAAATAATCACACACAAATACTATATATAGAATTTATTGCCAAAGTCTACTGTTTTACAAAGTTCAGATGATACCTGGCAGATATTATAGATCTTCTCAATAAAAATAAAAATTCTATTCAAGTACTTGATGTTGAGCATTATGTAATTATTTTGTTGGTTTCTTACGTTGTTTCCTTTTTTTCTTGCAATTATTTCATTACTAGCCTAAGTAAAGTAAGTGCGTAAGTGATGAAAAAGTTGCAAGAAGAAAGCTCAAAAATAAGAAACCAACAATTCAACCATGAGGTATATTGATTCTCCATTATTAAAAATTTATTTTGCCTAACTTACGTTTTCCTGAAGTATTCTTGTCAAAATAGACATACCAAAGTACTACTGTATTAGTAATTGCAGCAACAGGGCTGTGTGAAACAAATGAAAGTAAAATCTGTACATGCACACTTTTATTCAGACACCACTGAAGCTAAATTATTGCAGACATATTTATGCAGACTGCAAGAGTTTTTGAAGCAGCTTATAAATTCTCCAAATGACATGGCTTTTTAAAAATCTTCTATGCTTCAATTTCAGTAGAATGCTGTATATCACTTTGCAATTGATCTCCAAAAAGTATTTCAGAGTTGCTTTTCCCCAGGACTGATCTTTTTGGTGACTGAATATATACAGGCAAACTTTGCTTACAAGTTGCCTTGTGCAGCAATCCTTTGAAATTTTGACAGTGCTGAAAAGATAACTAAGCTGAGCTTTTACAATCTTTGCAGCATCCCTCAGTCACGTGTCATCATTACAATCCTATATATTGTCCTGTACATGATCGGTTTCTTTTCCCCCGCTCACAGAGCAGAGAGAAAGGAGAAATAGAGATTACAAGACAGTAAACAGGCACACAATGAAAATACGTTGAAAGGAATGTGCTCATGTTGTCTATTGCTGCATTCTTTTCAATGTGTATCCCCTATTGTGTGTCTGCTTATCTTCTTGTAGTCCCTCCCTCTTCAATGAATGTAAATAGAAACATTAAATCCCTACTTAGTAATTATCCTAGTGCTGAGAATGAGCATTTTGAAAGGTAGGGGAGTGGGGGGAAAGGAAATAAAATCATAAAGTAGTCACAGCCTTGTGATTTTTCACTTAGCAACTGCATCACTTAGTGACTGAGTTTCTAGTCCCAACTCTGGTCACTAAATGAGGACTACCTATACTGCAGTTCTATAATTTTGCAAAACACACCCTTCAGATGCCTCATCTTATCCATCCTTCGTTTAGTACACATTGGTGCAGCATATACTGAAGCTACGTACATCTAATGTGTAAGTCATAATTGATTGGTGGCTCATTCTCTGTTGTATTTTCTAGTGACTGATGTTGCACAAAATGTGGATGTATGATTTAATATCAATTTTAATGGAAAACAAAACAACAAAAACTCTAAACTACTTTTAATATGTCTTAACATTTATAAAAAAAATTCAAATCTCCATACACAAAACATCCCAAAATCTCCAGCTACTTCATTCATAACTATTGTAAGTCTTTATTTTTTGCAATGCCACTTTATATTATCCTTCTGTAGAATGGAATAAAAAAAGCAATTATCAAGGCAAAATGGCCTATGAAATAGGAGGTCAATGTGAAACAGTATAAAATTGCTACTTGTCTTAAGTTAGCTGATCAGATGAGTACAGCAATGTTATAGAATTATACAGTCTGTTATTGATGCTACTGATTTCATGTAGTAAGCCCTTAAAACATTATGGTAATAATGATTGATTTTACATATTTAGTCTTTAAATTGTTTTTAGCTCTATTGGCCCAAGAGCTGGACAGCTTTTCTCTTATATAAAGACAAAAGACCCAGGAAAAATTTGCATGACTCTGCACAGCTGGAAGTTTGGAAGTCAACAGAACTAGATTTATAATTTTGATTTTAACAATTCAGAATTGTTTTTATATGGAAATGTACATAAGGCCTCTTATAGCCTGCAGTTGCTTATATACATAAAACTAATATTTAAATTTAATTTGGGATTACATTAAATATAATGAGCAACTTTGCTAGCATGCTACAAATATTTCAGCTTATATTTTGGTGCACTGCTGGCACTTCCTAAACTTTTATTTGGAAATATTTGTTTTCTACTTATATAAAACACAGGTGCAATCTTAGAAACACATTAAATTGTTTTTCAGTTCAAATGACCAAGTAATTCATAGCAGATTGTCCTAAAATGTCACAAATAACCCAAACAAAGTACAGCTGTAAAACTTGTACATGGGATGTACTGCATTTATTTTTTTAAATTTTTTTAAAATCAGTGTTAAGTTAGGAATTTGACCATGTGGCATCTATGTCTGAAAGCTCTGCAGCAACATTTGTTAGAAGAGGTAGCAGCTGCGCTGTTAAATCTGAAACGCACAAGTCTAGGCAGGCTGTAAACATTTCTAGGAGTTTTAAATATCCAAAGAACAGCAGAAAAGGTTTTGAAGTGGGAAAAACTGAACTTAAAACAGTAACATTAGTACATTTACTAAGCTGCATGTAATTCAAACTACCATGTTTCCCCAAAAATAAGACAGGGTCTTATTTTCTTTTGACTCCCGAAATAAGCACTTGGCCTTATTTTCTGGGAGGTCTTATTATTTTTGAGGTGCAGGAGGCAGCGAGCATGGTCACCTCATGGCTCCTGCTGTGTTGCAATATTTTCAGGGAGGGCTTATTTTCGGGGAGGACTTATTTTAGAGCATGTGCTCAAAAGCCCGATTGGGCTTATTATCCAGGAAGGTCTTATTTTGGGGGAAACAGGCTATAAAGAGGAGAATATATTAGAAAAAGTATTAAAATTCTGCAAGATATACAGAATCACTATTCCGTTGACATCTACAGTTAACTTTCTCCATGTTCTACATTTTAATACTCTTATAATTAAGTCATACAGGTATTTAAGTAGTCAATTTAGTGGAAAGCCCACTTCAATATATTTCAGCGTGCAAAACGTTTCAAAATAATTTGTACACAATTTGTGTAAACACTTTGATTTTTTTTCAAAGGAATTTCCATCCCTCTATATAGTTATTTAATATATTGGCTATATGATATCCTAATATATTGGCTATTTGCAATTCTAGTAGTTAAGGCCTCTTTGCTAGATGCAGTTTTTCAGTAGTGCAACAAAAATAGTCTTTAATATTTTGATTAATATAGCAGACACATTTCAGAAATTCAGTACATCAAAACTGTCAAAATTTGTAACATATTTGAAAATACATTTTTACAGTTCATAAGAAAAACATGATTTAAAAAAATCTTTATGGCGAATGGTCTTTTGTGGTTCCTAGTAATGGTTTTCAATTCTGTCTTCACAATTCGGTTTTGTTATATTATATAGTTATGTAGAAGAAACACTTTCACGATTTCATCAGGTAACTGAAAATATCCCCCAAATGCGGCAAAGGCATACATACAGTTTTCATAGTGCACTTTTACCTCACTGAAGTAAAAGTTGCTCCTGTTAGATTTTTTTTCCACTTCAATGTGAAGCAGATGGATATTTAGTGTTCGCATTAAATAATCCAATGGTCTAGCCTTCTTCTGTCAAAGACAGTCCTCAGATGAGGAATTATTTGGAAAGAGTATTTTGCTTAGTGTTACTGTTGACTGTTGACAGTTTCTGTTTAAGCGCATTAGTGCACACACAGCTTTGTCCTCCAGGTATATCAGTGCAACTGTAACAAATAAGATTCCACTTCCTAAAAAAAAAAAAAATAGAAGTAGTAAAGCACATTAATTCAAAAAGTAGTTCAAAACACCAAGCCTCTCTTTGAATGCCAGCCATAATAGTTCAAAACCCAGCATGTTGGCTAAGGAATTCTGGGAGTTGAAGTCCACCCATCTTTCAAGCTGCCAAAGTTGAGAAACACTGCTTTAGCAAACACTTACATGTTTATCTCTATTCTTACTCAAACATTTCTTTGTAGAAACATAATAAAAACACCCATACTTGAATACAAGGTTTAAAAGATTATCAGAGGATTTGAAGTGTTACCTAGGAACCGTAGTACAACATAGCTTGTGAACGGCCAACCAGTATATATTGTAGGTAGTGCTCGACTTACAACATTTCATTTAGTCACCATTTGAAGTTAATGAAAGTTACACCGCCAATGAAAAAAGTAACTTATTTTTCACTTATGACGCATCCCCATGGTCATATGATTTACATTTAGATACTTGACAACTAAATCATATTTATGACGGTTGTAGTGTCTCATAGTGATGTGATCCCTTTTTGTGACAAGCAAAGTCAATGGGGAAACCAGATTCACTCAACAACTATGTTCCTAATTTAGTAATTACTAATTACTAAAAGAATTGCAGTGATTCACAAACAAATGTGGCAAGAAAACTCGTAAAATGGGGCAAAACTCACTTCACAAATTTCTCCCTTAGCAACATAAATTTTTGGCTAAACTGTGGTCGTAAGTTGATGATTAGCTGTATTTCATTAATGAATTGTAATTAAAATAAACTTGTAGCTTAGCATAATGTATTAACATCATTACTAAAATATTTTGGTAACTCACATGCCCTTTAGTTCCTGTTCAGGTTTTAATTTAACCTATACAATAACAAGTAAACTGATCTAGTAATGTAACCTTTGACATAAAAATAATATCGCCATGTCTCTCCCATTTGATGCCCTAAACAACAAACTATAAACTAGAGTTTGCTGTAATCTGCTCTGATAATTAATTACCCAATTATGCTGAAAGTTCTATTTTGTATTCATGTGAATGCACGTAGAACCTCAACTCCTAACTTTTCTATTTCAATTAACAAGTATAGAGGGAGGGATAACTAATGCAGAGATTAGGAGACAATATTATATACATTTCTGTCCTATAGCCTTCTGTCTGCAATATAGGAAATAGTATTTTCTGTTATCTGCAAGACAACATGATCTTTGAATGTTATTCTGTGAATGCTAAGAATGATTGTGCTGACTGTTCTATGAAATAATAATAAAAAAGTTCTTCTCTGATAAACAAGGAGGTAAAATTTAATGGAAAGCAAAGATTGGGATAATAACCAGATAAAATAACCAAGGGATAAGAGTCAGAGAGAAGAGCCGACATATACACCAGATTCAATTTGTATCTCAATAGTGACAAAAGGGAGAGGTGTGAGAGGTTTGCTCGACTAACCCAGAATCTGCCTGAACATGAGTGCATTGATATACAAAGAAAAATACTGTTAATTCCAAACAATTAACCTCAAATGGAGAAACAAAATAACTCAGTAGGCTATCTTCAAAGTTACATAATGGGGTTTCAGCTCATGTCAAGGGACTCCCCATCTCCAACATAGGTCTGGAGAAGTTAATTCTTTAAGTTAGATTTTGAGTATCACAGCAAGGGAAGGGCAGAACAATATAAATTTGGTACATTTCATTATAAGTTACATTATTTAAACTTAAGACCATAAATTAATTTTAAAAATATATTATCATCAAATAAATTTCATTACCTTTGCTATATTACCCGTATATCCTGGAACCAAAGTAAGATGATGTTCTTGTTTCCACAATATACTTAATTCTTCTTTTAAATTTTGAATATTTCTAAAAAGAAAGCCAAAAGTATGGAATATTAATGCAATAAAAAAAGGGCAATCAGTATTTTACCTAGATTTCAAATATATGACCAACTGTATCTTTAGTAAGTTACTGGCTAATGCAGAAAAAATGTTTTTAATAATTTTAAACTGAATTTTGAGAAGGCCCTCACACACATTTCATTAACCTTAGAGCATATTTTAACTTAAGTTCAATAATTTTTTTCTTGTACTGTGCTAGAGACCTCAACAGATGCCATATTTTCAAGATGAGACATATTGTTTCTGTAGGAACGAAACCACTGGGTGCTGTCAGCTAAGAAGTGTTGGCTGGCCTTTTCTGACATGGTACCTGCTTTGTGGAATATCATTTCACCAGAGATTAGATGGGCCCCAACCCTACTGGCTTTTCACTAGGCCCTAAAAACTTGGTTTTGAGCTAGAGCAGACTGAGTGCCCAAAGCGTGTGTGCCCAAACTCCCAAAATGCAATATGCGTGTGCCCCCCCTGCATGCGGGGCAGAGACCCAAAGACCAGCTGGCCGACGGGAGCCACACATGCATGCATGGCAGAGCTGAATTGGGGCGACGGTTCGCGTGCCATCAGAGAGGGCACTGCATGCCACCTCTGGCACGCGTGCCATAGGTTCACCATCACGGAGCTAGAGCCTGGGGACCTGGAAGTAAGATAGAGCTCATCTCTTGTTTTGTTAATTGTTATTTTATTTGCTTGACTGCTATATGTCAGTATATAATGTTTTTGGTTTTATCTATTTTACTGTAATCCCCCAAAGTTACATATACCGTGTTTTCCTCTTTTGACCCCTGAAATAAGCACTAGGCCTTATTTTTGGGGAGATCTTATGATTTTTGAGGTACAGGAGGGTGCGAGCATGGTCACCTCATGGCTGCTGCTGTGTTGTAATATTTTCAGGGAGAACTTATTTTCACACATGCACTCAAAAGCCCAATTGGGCTTATTATCCGGGGAGGTCTTATTTTCAGGGAAACAGGATATGACATAGATAGCTATATAAGTCAAATGAATAATTCTATGTGCATCTTACATTGATAAAATTACTTTGCAATTGTTATTCAAGTTAGTGATTTTTTTAACCTTCAGTTTCACATATCAAAAAGTATAGATAACAGGTTATTGAAAATTAGGCAAGAAAATCTACAATGAGCTCTAATAGAAAAAAAAATTCTACATTTTTATAGCAGAGTTTTCAATGTTCAGTGAAAGAGAAAGATCTGCACGATCAAACTTCTTGCATACTGTTTAATCTGATCATGTTTAGAACTGTTCCCAAAAGTATGTTAAAAAAAATATAGTTTTTTTTAATAAGGAAAGTTTTTAGTTATTAAAAAATATCCAACATGTTTTAGGCACTATATAAAAGTTTAGCAGCCATACTAAAAACCACACTGCATGATTAAAAAGGATAACTTACCCATCTTCTATCTTCTCTGTATGGACAGAAAGTTCTGACCACCATCTCTTAATCACAGCCTGAAGCCAATTTAAACCAACAATTACATATCTAGGGGAAAAGAAATCACCATGTTAAGACTTTATTCTGAAAACTGTTTAAACATTGGCAAAAACAGTTGTAAAGTACTCAGAAATCTTTCAAATCAAATGTTTTTTTTTTAATGAATGGAAAAACCAAGCAAAGTAATTCTTCCTAATAATGTATTAAGGGTTTTTTTTTTCTTAGAAGGCAAAATATCTGTGTTATATGGGTGTAACTCAACCAAGTTATTATTGAGAAACATTGTTTCCAAGTTATTCTGTTCAGTAAAACTGATTTTGGTTTTCCCAAAATCTTTTTTATTCGAACAGGCTTAAGAAACTGAACTGACATACATTGCTTGTTTTAAATATATAAATAGTAGGAGACACACCTTTAGCATCAGTAAATCAGGCTGAGGAAGACTAAGTGCAAATACGAAATCGTTGTAGAACAGATGGCTTTTTAGGATCCCTTACTTTAACCCATCCTGCCTGGGATTTTGGAATGTATAGCACAGCAACATTGGAAAGGCCACATATTTGCCCTGAATGTTAGGACAATGAGACCAATAAAATCACTGTTGATCCCACCCTTGACATGCAAGTCTATGAATTTAAGACAAACAACAAACTACCAACAGTAAGGATTAACTTTTACTTTTATTCTCTAAATAATCACAAAAGAATTTTTTTTTTAAACTTACTCTTCAAATTTGCTTTTAAGCATTAATTTTACTAATGGTAGAAGGTCCACACAGCAACCAACAGAAATATAAGGTTTTTCTTCCTGTAAACTGAAACAAGGCATTATTAATATGCATAAATATACATTTTCAGACTCCATTAAGCCTTTCTTCTAGATCTTTCTTTTACCTGCTGGTAAGGACAGGGAGACAATCTACAACTACTCCCAGATCTTGTATCCTAGAAACATCATGAAAAAAACACCATTAGTCACTGCTTTGTGTAATTCTTCAATACATTTCAAAACTGTATCAATATTTTAAGGCCAGTATATTAGAAATCGCTGGATTTTATTACATTATTTTACACAGACAAAAGTCTGTGCATAGTAAGCCGATGAAGAATTCCCCCAGGTTTTAAAATTATGGTCTCACATTCCATTAATAATTATCCCATTATTATTATTATGGTTTGTCACAGAGAGAGTCAGGTGTTTATACCGAACTTGACATTTTTATCCCCTTTTTCAAAGGATATATAGTTGAAGGCGTGAAGGTGGATTTGGCATTTAGGTCCACTATTATTGTTATATAAAACATAATTAATTGTGTTGTGGACACTTCATGGAACACCCAAGCTAACATTAATAGTCTTCAACCAGGCTTTTCTTTATAAAAATAATCCTACATATAACCTCCCCACCACCACCAACATACAATGTGACCTCAGTTCAACTAGCAGCAGTTTTACCTCACTAAATAGGCTACAAGTTCACTTATACTTCTCCTCTTCCAAAAGGTTAAAGCTACATTCAGCCGGAGATTTCTACTGAAGAGAACTTGAGCCATTGTATCATGATCTTCAGAAACCTAGAAACACAAAAATAGTGTAAATGTTATGAGTCCAGAACTATGATTCTCTGAATTTCTATCACATGAGTCTATTAAAGATATCTATATGCTAAGTTGTTTAATGAGAAATAAACATTATCCTAGAACATTATTTCCATGAATGGAAGCAACTGTTGGTCATGGAATAGGAAGGATGATTTCTAAGCCTGACAGAATGCTCATGAATGGATTTTTAAATTTTACTTATTAAATTTAAAAATGCATTGTTCCAGAGAACTAAGTGTTCAGAGATCAGCTTTTTGTTGAACTTTATACCTACAGAAATCTGAATTTATATAACAGTTGTTGTTTTTTATAAACAGTATTTTGCCAAAACCTGTCTTAAGTTCATATTTATGCATTACTCTACAAATAATACGAGACGTTGT
The DNA here is from genome assembly GCA_039707465.1 of Rhabdophis nuchalis. Lineage (NCBI taxonomy): Eukaryota > Metazoa > Chordata > Lepidosauria > Squamata > Natricidae > Rhabdophis > Rhabdophis nuchalis. The sequence goes on from CM077643.1 coordinate 87,221,507, forward strand.
TGCCAGATTTTGCTCTAATTTGCATGTTCCTCTATAGTATGAACAAAAAAAAGTTGTTGCATTAGCCAACTTTAGCCAAATAAAGACAGAATGTAGTCACAGCATGATGACATTATTTCCAGCAGTAAAATAATGCCGTCCCTACAGTTCTCATTATCCCTAATCTGAAGTAGATAGTGGTAATAGGTGGTTTATAGCAAACGTGCATAGAAAAAAACAGAGGAAGGTAAACAGGGCGTCTTGCATTCATAAATTTTTAAAACGATAAAACATTTGATTTACCTCTGAAAAAAACCCACTGTATTTTGATGAAGGACTCTCTGTTTGAGATCGGCCAGCATCACTGGAGTTCAGTAAGAAAGTACGACCATTAGGAGGCAATTTGGCTGGCAGGTTACCTGCACAGGCTAGTTCATTTTCCTTATTTGCCATGTCACGGCCTCTAGCTTTAGGGAGCTGTTTCTTTCTGAAACAAGGCTTTGGAGAATAATAGTGAGCCTTTTTTCTACAATAAGCTACTTTGAACAGAGAATGAGGGCTGGTTAGAGTTTGTCCAACTGTTGTTCTGCAAGAAAAGAAAGTTCATTTAAAATCTGAATATAAAACATCCAAGTAACTTATAAAGTCACATGCAATCTTAGAATCATTTATTCCATCTTGCATTTACTATGAGAATACTATTAGACATGTAAGTTTGCTTCAAATCTGGGAAACACTATTTGAAGCATTACCCCTAAAAATGTCTATGCTTAAAGACATAAAAAGTTGAGGATAAATAAGAATAGATACAGCAATAAAAATATCCTATTCACCATCACCCACCCTATAAACATTTGCACAATACATTGGTCCAACATAGATTGGCATCATTTTTGACCAATTGCTGTATATAGCTTGGCAGTCACAAACAGAGGCCCCTGGAATTGGAACAGTAGAAGCAGTTTCGGTTGGTTAATTATTTTTCCTTATAGTCAACCACCAAACAGGTCTATAGGTGTGGAAATTAAATTCCTTATAGACCAATTTACATGACCAGGAGACTTCCTTCAGTGTGACAAATCAGTTTTATCAGATGCCTCTGACATTAAGACAATGCTATTTTTATCCTAATTAGAGATGAGCACCAAGAGATGGAATGGGACTAAAAAACTATTTCAGGTCATGCCAAAGATGCTAACAGCATTTAGTTCTAAGGAACCTGGACAAAATGCCCTCTTTCAATCGTTTCAATTGATTTATTTAAATCAGAAGGTTTTCTAAACACACTAGACTTCTCACAATCAATCAACCAAGGAAGTTCTTACCTGCTTGTGCAAGAAGCCAAATGTTTTGCAGATTTCTTATCCTAGAAATAAACAAAAAAATATTACCAACAACAACACACACAAATAGTAATACCTTATTTCACCCATATTTTTAAAATGCTTTTTCACTTAGTTTTGATACTATTTGGAGAAAATCAAGTTAGTTTTGGCTTCAGAAAAATAAAATTACCAATGGTGACCCTAACTATTTAACTGAAGTACAAGATATTATGACATCCATGAGGCAGAAGAGATTATGACATCAGAAGTATGAAAAAACTTTGTGCTACATCAGGAATATAATGTCATTTTCGACATATGGAAAAAAAAGTATCATTAAAATCATAATATAACAATTAAGAATTTATTGCATTCTATACCAATGGCTTAAAAATACAGCACATGGCTTACTTCAGAATATCAATTTAGCTAGCATTTATTGTGAAACTAGATCATTGACTAAATGGATGCTTTAATATTTAATATTCTGATCTATAATATAGTCTATGCACAAAATAGCTTAGGATACAAGTGGTGTTTCAGTTAAAAGGACTTTTATCAATATAAGCAACATTTTGTTTGCCACCTTTATGTTCATAAGTGAAAAACATTCCCATTTAATTTACAATCTCTGTGGTATAAGCAAAATTGCATTTTAACTTCTTCATTTTACAACAGCACTACTGCTGAACATTCAGAATCTATAATATAATCTATAATATGGATTGCTGTAGTATAAACTCTTTCCATTTTCTGGTGTTTGGGGTTCTGTTACTTCACCTATTTGGATTCATTAACATTTCAGAATATAAGTCATAAATCGAAGAAAACTCTAGTATTATTATAATACAATAACTTATTGGGATGGATGGAATGTGCAAAGGAAGCCTTTTAGAAACTTAGTTAAAAGATAACCATTTATGTATTAATGATTAACATTTGCAGCTTGAACCTCAGATAATGTTTAACAGGAAGTGCCAGTATCCAAGCCTATTTGTCCCCAAAAGATTTCCAAATTCTACTATCATTTTCTGTTTCTTTTCCTATATTTTCATTTTTCCCCTAGCTTATTTTACAGTCCTGTAATTCAGAAACTTGAATTGTAGATTGTCATCTTATCACTTTTTACAATCTATTATTAGTGAGCATGACTCTGCTGAGATCTATTACTACTGACAGCAATTCTTTTTCCTATATATATATATTCCTCCCCTTCTATCTATCTATCTATCTATCTATCTATCTATCTATCTATCTATCTATCTATCTATCTATCTATCTATCTATCTATCTATCTATCTATCTATCTATCTATCTATCTATCTATCTATCTATCTATCTATCTATCTCTTCTATATATTCCTACCCTTTTGCCCTCTGAACTATCTTGAGTGGAGAACTCTCCAGAACAGCGAGGTTTTGTTTCCCCTTTTTAATGGAAACTTGCACTAAATTAAAACTTAAGTTTGCTTTTGGCTGGGCAAATCAAGGTCCAGACATGTAAAAAGCATATCCACAGATATCTCTGGAAAACCCAGTTTTCATCCATTAGCTACTGAACAATTTTTCGTTTCATGGGACTTGCTGAAAATCCTTGGATTGTGGCGGTATATATGAGGTTATATATGTGATAAATAAGTAAATAAATTATCCAAATTCAATAAATACTGGAAACTAGCCTTTCTGTAAATTGAACAAATCACAAGTAATCAATAAAATCCATGTGAATTTATGGCAGCACTTGAGTTTACACTATGGTATATACTCACAAATAAACTGAGAATGCTACGTTCCAAAATACACCCCTAAAATTGCTTCAGCTTAGCCATGGATGTGTTTAACCCAAATGCCATGAAAACTTTGCCACCCACGGTAAGCCAATTATAAAAATTAAACATGATAAAATTTCAAGGGTCAGCTTATTCATGAGAAGCACGTTTTCATGGTATTTTGGTTAATAGTTAGAGGGTCATCTTATCTGTTAATGGGCTGTTCCAAACGTATATCTAGTAGTTGCATTCACAGAAAAATGTCAAATTATAACAAATGAGTTTATATATGATTCTAAGACTTTACTATACTTTACTATAGTTTAATGTACAGGTAAAACTGTTTTACCCAGTAAGGGTAAATTTCCCCTTACCCTAAAATAGACTCTATTCCAAATCACAAAGTGAACAGATTACTCTATGCCTTTTAGAGAAGACTACCAAAATACAATATGCTTCTCAGCAATAATAAAATATTTCACAAAACATTTGCAATATAGATATATCAAAAATTCTCTTTAAAGCCGAGTTCTAATGGCTTAATGCAGGGGTCCCCAACCTTTTTGGCACCAGGGGCCGGTTTCATGTTAAAAAAATTCCGCGGACTGGTGGCCATGGCTCGGCCGGCGTAGAGGGGGAGCGGGAACAGGCGGCACATGCGCGTGCGGGGGAGTGAGTCAGCTCACTCACCCCTTTTTGGGGCCCCAACGGCGTGAGCGGCCGCGCCTGTGCTCTCCTGCCCCAATGTTTTCTTTCAGGATAGTTTTCTTCCTTGTCTAATCTAAATCCCCGGAATTCTCCACAGATCTCCCTATACAATAGTACCAACTACCCACTATCCAAGACAAATCAATTCACTTGTTGCTATCTAATAAGATTAATACCCCTTTATAAACAGCAGCTTTCTCACAAGATACATTTACTGAACAGTAAAGTGACATGTATTAGTTTTTAAAACTAGTATTCAAATACAAAAGGTAAGATTTAGACAAATAATATATGAAAAGCTTACCTCCTTCATATTCTCATTAAAGGAACGAGAGCTCCTTTTCTTAGGGAGATCAATAGGACGACCCTCAATACATAACAGGTTCCGTTTTCTAACATTTTGAGCTTCAGATGCCATAATCTCCACAATTCCTAATTTTGGAGAAAAAATTAATTTACAATCTTAATATTAGCTATCATATTTATGCTCATATTTATAACGGTAACAGTCTCCCAGGGTCACGTGATCCCTTTTTCCAACCTTCTGACAAGCAAAGTCAATGGGGAAGCCAGATTCACTTAACAGCCATGTTACTAATTTAACTGTACTGATTCACTTAACAACTGTGGCAAGAAAGGTAATAAAATGTGACAAATTAAGTATCTTTCGCTTAGTAACAGAAATGTTGGGCTCAATTGTGGTGGTAAGTCGAGGACTACCTGTACTAGATGCTCAACAATCCTCTCCCAAAAGAGAAAGCTGGAACCTGGGAAATACAAGTGCTGACACAGAAAACGTACTTTTAAATACCATTCATTAATACAATATTAAGAATACGATTACCTTTGGATTCAGAACTAAACTTTCTTAGCAATGTTTAACACGTTCCTGTAATATTGCTTATAACAGTGAACAAATCTGTCTAAAAAGCGTGAAGTGAAACTTCTGTAAATGTTGGGTTATGAAAACAAGTTTGTTCTCAGATAGCTGCAATGTTGTAAAAATATTCCCAGAGTTCTTCTCAGCTTTAAATTCAAATTCTACCAGATTTTATCTTGAAGGGAAAAAATACCACTTTAATTTCACATTTTGGGTAATATAGAGAAAGGATATGGTAGAATCTATATTACAATATGGTCTAAATCTAAATGTTAAAATAGAACTGGATATCCTGTGTAATACTAAATTTATAGTTAAACTATGTGTTTTTACTAATCATGCATAATATTGCAATTGTAGATTGTACTGTGCACTGTAATTATTCTCTAGGTATAAGATATAACATTTTAAATACTAAAAGCCATTTCTTAAATTTTATTGTAAACTCCAGACCTGTTTACCCTAATGTTCATAATATGTACCGCATTTTTCGGAGCATAAGACGCACCGGAGTATAAGACACACCCAGGTTTTGAAGAGGCCATTTTTTTTAAAGGAGGTAGGTAGATAGAGGGATAGAAAGGGAGAGAAAGAGAAATACAGTAGGCAGGTAGGGAGAGAGAGTAGGTAGGGAGGAGGGCAGGGAGAGGGAGAGAGAGAGAGAGAGAGAGAGATACAGTAGGTAGATAGGAAGGGAGAGAGAGTGTGTAGTTAGGTAGGTAGGTAGATAAAGGGATAGAGAGAGAGAGAAATAGAAAGAGAGAGAAATACAGTAGGTAGGGAGGGAGGGAGAGAGAGAGTGTAGATAGGTAAGTAGGTAGAGGGCTAGAGAGAGAGAAATAGAGAGAGATAGAGAAATACAGTAGATAGGGAGAGAGTGAGTGAGTAGGTAGGTATATAGAGGGAGGAGAGAAATACAGTAGATAGGTAGGAAGAGAGAGAGTGCAGATAGGTAGGTAGAGGGAGAGAGAGAGAGAGAGAGAGAGAAGAGAGAGAAATACAGTAGATAGGTAGGTAGAGAGAGAGAGGGTAGGTAGGTAGGTAGATGTTTCCAGATGTATTTACTCATGTGCTGGAGAAGGAAATCATTGGCCACCTTTGGAACAAATCTTTGTTTCTGCAGGCACAGAACTTGACCAACGTAATTCTCATCAATCACTCTAACTAAACAGCTCTTCAATAGGGGGAAAAAACCCTTTTTGCACTATGAAAACCTCCCCCAAACGGCCCGTTTTTGCCAAAATGGGCCAGTTTTTTTTCCCAAATAAAAGGCATGAATAGTCTTGGGGGGGCTTGCAGAGTGCTCCTGGGGGGGGGGGCAAAATGAGGAAAAAACGTTTTTTTCCGTGAAAACGGGCTGCTTTTTGGTCAAAAATTGCATGCATAGCCTTATGGAGGCTTATAGAATGCTGCTGGGGGCTGGGGGGGGGCAAAAACGCCCTGTTTTTTTGCTCATTTCTACCCTCCCCAGCCCCCAGGAGCTCTCTGGAAGCCTCCATATAAGGGTATGCGCGGGGCCATTTTGGTGAAGGGGCTGGGTTTCAGGAGGCAAAAAATGCTGTATTCGATGTATAAGACGCACCCAGATTTTCAGCCACTTTTTAGAGGAAAAAAGGTGTGTCTTATACTCCAAAAAATACGATACTTGCACTTCTTGGTTATTTCTCAACTAGCAAAGTAGCCAAAGAGAGCCACTTACAGACAAGGTAGAAGCTTCTGAGTATTATCAATAAAGAACTAGGCCAGTGTGATGAACCTTTTGCTCACCATGGCAAACATTCAGAAAATGCCTTAATTTGACTCTGCTGGCCTCTTACGCCCCTCACAAAAAAAAAATTGCATATTTATTTAAAACAATATAATCAAATCATGAGGTGGTATGTATTACATAAAAAAAACATTAAATGGTTACAAACATGAAATACAAGTAAAATAATATCATTTTCAGAGTTGCGCTTTTGAGAAAGTTGTTGTCAAGTGTTGGTGTGACATGTCACCTTTGTTTGACACATATGCCATAGGTTTGCCATCAATGAACTAAGCCAGAGTTCCCCAACCCCTACTTGGTACAGGTCTGCAGCATGCCAAAAACCAGGCTGCGCAACCAAGCAGAGCCCCATCCGCGGGATGCTGGCAGCACACAAAACCACGCCCCTCTGGTCCATGGAAAAACCTCTTTCCCCAGGTGCAATTCCTGGTGCCCAAATTATTGGGGACCGCTGAGCTAGGGGAAACTGTAGGAATATTTCTAGTGATAGAACAATAATGAAATAAAACTACAAGCACTCCTGCCTGCCTGCTCTGCCTCTCCTGTTGCAAACTCCCCCATTCCCTTCTGCTGTTTGCTGCTCTCCCATTTGCATATATAAAATTGAACCAGCCCCAGGCTGTGGCACATTATGTTTCTACTGCAGCAATAGCTCTTTTTAATTCCTTCACAGCCAAAACAATGAGAAAGCCCTCATCTATCATCATAAAGGTTCATCGAGGGTGCAGCCTTAAAGAGTTATGCATCTATTGATCATTGCGATAAACATGGTTCTTCTTCTCAGCACTGTATTCCTTTCTTCAGCCAAAAAGCTCCACTACCGTTCAATGGATATTTTTCAGGCAGAAGGTAGACATATATTGTAAGTACTGCACATAGCAAAGGATAGGCCAAGATGGCTTAAAAGAATCCTTTCTAGCTCTGATGGTGAACACCACAAATAGCTTGGTGAACTGACTCTGAAACCCCTATAGCAGCGATGGCGAACATTTTTTGGCTCACGTGCCATAAGTGGGGGGAGCGCAGGGGGGGTCGTGTGCGGGCATGCCGTACCCATAATGCAATGCGCAACCCCTGTGCGCACACACACACTACAGATGCGACCCCCCATTTTTTGCATAATCTTTTCGCTCTCCCCAGGCTCCAGAGGCTTTATAGGAGCCTGGGGAGGGTGAAAACAGCCTCCCCTGACCCCCACCAGAGGCCCTCCAGAGCTTCAGCGACCTTCATGAGGCTTCCCTGAAGCCTCCGGAGCACTTGAAATGACGCTCCAAGCAAATTGGACATCAGTTCCGGTTTCGGCGGCGCGTCATTTTGAGCGCTCCGGAGGCTTCAGGGAAGTTCATGAAGCCTCCGGAGGGCCTCCCGGGGGGGGGGGGGGAAGGGAGGCTCTTTTCACCCTCCCCAGGCTCCTATAAAACCTTTGGAGCCTGGGGAGGGTGAAAAAAGCATGCAAAAAAGGGCGAATTCAGCTGGCCAGCACGCACATGCTCACTGGCCAGCTGATAGGGTATCGCCTCGCATGCCCTGACAAATGGCTCCGTATGCCACCTGTGTGCACGCGTACCATAGGTTCGCCATCACTGCCCTGCAGTATTAATGTGGGATTGACCGCATACTTAGCTTCAAAATACAGCCCCAGATTTCCCCCTCACTCTGTTTTTCTGAATTTTATTAATTATTATTTCATTGTGAGAGTTTAATAGTGACTCTTGAAATATTTTTCCTTTTACAGTTGAGGTCTGAAACTTCTGGGATTCTGCACCATTTAAATGGGAGTCCACTCTCACTCTTCATCTGTGTTCAAAAAATAATCACCAACTGCACTCCTGATATGGTTTATCAGCCAGCAAACATCCCACCCGAAAATAGGGGGGAGAGAGAAAGTCTACTCCAGTGGGTCGCTGTGAGACAACATCTCTGTTACTTAAAGGAATTAGACCAGCAATATAGGATGTATTCGAGAATTATACTATCATCGTGAGAAAGAAAGCCAAAAAGTTAAAAATAGGTTTCCAAATAGTCTTGTCTTCCTTTTCTCATCCCCTATTTTTTGCAAAGCAATACTGTATTTTAAACTACAAGTCTGAAAAACAGGGTAGACATGTTTTACATAGAAATCAAACATGTTGTAACACTGGAGGCCATCTGCTTTATTTAAGCTGAGGAGATCAAGTAATCAACTTAGAAGTTAAATCCATGATTTGGATTTCATAGCACTATTGTATATGAAATACCTGAAGTGATTTGATCTTTTTTACTTCAATATTTTTACGTTCAAATTTGGCTTAAGTACTATAATTAAAGAACAAATGATAAAAAGATATTCCAGTATTACATCAATAAGGAACAGTCATCTATAATATGTTCCCCAATCGGGCACACACTAGTTGTGCTAGGCTTCAATTTCTATAATCTCCCAGAGAAGATAACTGGATGATACCAGGTAAGATTGGCTTACCTGTAGCATATGGAATGGATGATGCGCTTTAAGGACAGAAAAGCGCATATCAATAATTCCTTTAAAACCTATATTACCATACAATAATATATACATTTACCACCCAATGATTAAATATCACTAAAGCTTCACTCTCCGCAATCACAAATGGGTAGATTGTTTGTTCTGCCATACTGTATTCATTTCCTGCATATGGTCTCTTCCACAGTACATGCAGATATTCCTAGTCATTAATTAAGACGTCTAGTCAATCTACTTAACTGTGTTAAAACTATCAGTTATTACATGAGTAATCTGATTTAGAGCCTTTGTTCACATTTGAACATATGAACACATTTGCAGCCTATGTTCACATTAAATTATTTTTCTGGAATGGATTTTTGAAAGCATTTATTTCTGTAAGTGCAGTTTTGCAATCTACTAAGTTGTTTCAGGATGGCACTTTATAGCAATCTCATTTTCTCATACAACCGAATAACTACCCAGAATAGCTAGGTAAAGTAATTATTTTACAATTACTTAAGTCATTAGTTGGAATTATCTGCAAATTCACAAGCTTACATTATTAGATGTACCCCATTTTCAGAGTCAACGTGATTAGCATTTTATGTTAAATCATCAACATCATAAAGAACAAGTTGTAGAGCTTTTTTTAATCATGGTTTTAATAATTGTGGTTTAATACAAATTATGGATTCAAGACAGAAGGAAAGCAATGATGATGGAAAAATCCCATGCAGATCTTTTTATCCCAGGCCAAAGCTATGTAAAGCAACTATCATTTGATCAGAACACTTTAACACAATACTGCCAAAATTTTATTTTATTATATTTAATAGGCCTTATAGGCTTTTCCAGGCTAGATAAAGACTATACAATTATAAGAAACAAAAATATTTGTTCCTATTTGACAGTCTTCACTTGAATCACATTACAACAACAAAAAAGATAATAGTGATATCTTCAATTCAGAAGTTCCCTTGATTTATTACTTTACTTTAGTAAGGTTTTTTTGGCTTGCCATAAAACAAGCAATATGGAGTCTGGTGCTTTTTGAGCATGGTTCTTGGTTACAGACATTTCATTACCCAACTAGGTAACATCATTAGTTCAAGTGAGTGTCAGGTTTGCTCCCTATTTATATACACTAGTTTGCCTGACAGTGTTGATGGGGGATGTGGTTTTCTCCTTGGTCATTTCTTGATTGGGATATTTTCTGCTAGATTGTTTGCCTGGTATTAATCCCTGCTTATTTTTTAATTTTGATTTATATACCGCGCCTTCTCCATCGAGATGGACCCAGGGCAGTGTTATTTGGGTGTTGGTTACTAGACAGGATATATTCTGATTGTTTTGGTTCCTTCTTAGCTTTATACCGGTATTGGACGCAGAGTGGTTAGAATGCACTATTGCAGGCTAACTCTGCTCACAGCCAGGAGTTCAACCCTGACTGACTCAAGCTTCACTCAATCTTCCACCTTCTGAGGTTGGTAAAATGAGGGCCCAGATTGTTAGGGCAATATACTGAGATTTGTACAACCCTCAGAGTGTGCTATAAAGCACTATGGAGTGATATATACTGTAAGTCTAAGTGCTATTGCTATTGCTAAGTGCTATACCAATGATGGCAAACCTCTGGCACACGTGCTACAGGTGGCACGCGGAGCCATTTCTGAGGGCACACAAGGTGTTGCTCTGTCAGCTCCAGCACGCATGCACATGCTGGCTAGCTGATTTTCGTCCTTGATTTTCAGCAGTTTTTTGTCCTCTGGAGGCTTCAAGAAAGCCTCCAGGGGGCTCTGGGAGGGGGGCTTTTTCACCCTCCCCAGGCTCCAAGAAAGTTGTGTGTGTATGCGTGGGGCAGCAGGACGGGCTGTCACATACGCATGCACAGGGGGCATGTCATAGGGGGATTAAATGATGGGGCTGGGCACCCGAGTGTGTGCAATATTGCGCAAGCGCGTGCATTTGGCACCCAAGGCAAAAACGGTTCGCCATCACTGTGCTATACTGTCTTTTTTGAATGTTATCTATATAATGGTTTATTTCTGTGCCTATTGGCTGGTTTGTCTGAATGCTAACTTTTCAGAAATTCCCTAGGTTTTGGATTTAGCTTGGTGTACTAAGGCAAAAGTAGCATTTTGTTCTTTAAAATTATACTAGATAGCCACCTTGGTGTGGAATTATGACAGACTCTGAGCTTATAAAGCACTTCCAGCTGTCACGTGTTTCAGGTTGGGGAAGGCCCTGGAAGGTCCAGTGCAGGTCATCCACAAGTATCTCTCCACTTAGAGGCTGACTATACTGCTTAATGACCAGAATCAGGAGTGCTGAGATTTCTGTAATTCAGGAAAATAGTCAAGTGGGCAGTAATGTGACATTCTGCTTAACAACAACTTCACTCAACAACCTAGAGTCCCAACTGTGGCTATAAATTGCGCAGTACATGTGTCCCACCACATCTTTATGATCTACAAAATCTGTCCCTGTATGAGGTTTCTTTCACTCCCTCACTTTCCTATTAAGTCAGCTGACGTCTTCCGTACCAAAAGTGGTTTTTTTAAAAAATGCTAGGAGGTAGAGACTTGCACTCTCCTCAAAACATTAGGCAGTGTTCGCCACAGCTATTCCTCTTCCGTTGTTTGATGCTTCCAGGATCCTTTCATAACTGCTGCCTTCTTTCCCCTTCATTCCCCCATAAATTCTCTAACAAATTTTTCTATGGGCTTTCAATGAGGTTGAAAATCAGAAGTTAATTTGGAAAAGTATATTTCCATTTTTCCATGCTACAAAACTTAGTTATTTGTAATTGGGTATAGTGGTTAAGACATCAGGCTAGAAACCAGGAGAGCATGAGTTCTAATCTTACATACAAAGGTAGCTGATTGACTCTGGGCCAGTCATTCTCTGTCACCACTAGAAAGAAGGCAATGGCAAAACACTTCCACAAATCTTATCAAGAAAACTGCTGGGAATAGTCTAGGCCAGGGCTAGTCAAACTCATGGCCTGTGGGCCAGATGCATCACGCGCTGGCCACACCCACACCCAGTTTTGCGAAGGGGAAAAAAGTCATAATATGTCACATGATGATGCTGTGACACCGTGAGTTTGACACCCCTGGTCTAGGCAGTCATCAGGAGTAATGTATCTGTTACATATTTTATACAGTAATTTATTAAATTTATGTCATCCACTCCCAGCAGATAATTAATAGCCAGTTCTCCCTCCCTCTCTTCTAGGGCAATTTCTGCTTTGTTGTCTATGTATTTCTTTATTTCAAATATTTTTAATTTTGGAGATGCCCACAGGAATGACTCACCCAATTCAGGATGCAGGTCCTTTTGGCAAGAGACATGCTGAGGAAGGGAGCAAAGATGGGGCAGAGGGTAGGGAAATTAATCATTTCCCCATTAACAAGTAATACCCTCACACTCTGAGTAAAATCAATTAGCCACAATTCATAACAAATGCAACAGCGGGATAGGGTTTGCAAACAAGGTCAACACATTTTATGCCAGTATTGTTTTGTGTCAATTCAAGGATTGGTACAGAATGCTTTAATTGTGTGAAAAAAGCCAGATATTTTGCGAGAGCCACTTGGAGATTTACTATTAGTTATTGTGACAGTTACAATAAGGTATGGTTTATTGATGTTTCCACATGAAACATATAAAGATTAAAGATATTAATTATTATTAGATTAAAATTATTTTCTAAATAATGTCAAACATTATAAATAATGTCAACAAACTCCGGAAAGAGAAAAATAAAAAGTGGTATCAAAGCTAGATTATTTTTCTACAATACAGAAATGGAAAAAAGCTGACTTTAATCTGTTAAACCATAAGGAGAAAGAGGATTTCACATCCTCATTGCAGGAACCTATGAGGATAAATTCCCTCCCAATACTAGCTAATCTTACCCAATTTATCTTTGTTTCTTATACAGCAAGTTTAATTACTGCTAACTTCATTAACATTGATTTTTATTCTGCACTCCACAAGTCAAGGGACTTGTGCATGTTGTATACGATGCACACAGTCTTGATTTTAGAATCTGGAATTTGTTCCTTCTTTCCACTAAACTTGGGACAGCTCCTAGTACAACTACTCCTTGTATTCCATAATGTCAAATTTGCATGTCTAAAGACTGACTCTATCTAGGAATACTAGTGTAGACTTTGCTCAAAAATAAGGCAACCCTCTTCCCCCCCCCCCCAGTTTTAATCATTTGAACTGCAGAAAAGTTCAAATGATAGTTATTATAAACTTTAGTTCAGTGAAATTTTGATTCTTTTCTCATGGCCTACACAGGTTTTTTTTAAAGTTAGCCATTAGAATGCAATTCTCATCAGTGTACCAAAAGAATTATCATTACAGCTATGCTATAATAGTGAAGATACTAACCAGCAACTTTTATCAATATAACACAAACCTTTCTTTATGCTTTTTTTCCTTAATAGTGTATGTTTCAGCTCAGTAAAAATGGAGCACATTCATCTCTTATAATGAAACAGAATCTTCAGTTAGCAAAATATTATATCCAAGTTTATCCAGAAATCCACTGTGTTATTTTTAGGAAAGAGTGACAGGAGAGCATAGATGATCAAAAGTCCCACTGAATTTGAAGGACCTCATTCTAAGATAAGTACAAACAGTACTGCAACATATCTAAAGGGTATTACGGTACTATTCTCAATCCCAGATAATACTTCACTGGGTCTTTTCAAAACAAAATCCTGTTTTGTTTGGCAGCACTTGGCTGATCTGAAAAATCAAGGCAGAATCTGAATTGGTTAGTACTAAGATGAGATACCAACAGAATACCAGGGCTATAGTTTAAAAAAAAACTGCAAGAAGATACCAGGAAACTATATGGACATGTCCATGAAATTACTAGTAATTAAGCCTGATTCACACAAAATGATAAGCTACAATGACTCTAATCTTTGGGATGATAGAAAGAAACTAAAAAGGATATAAAGTAAATAATCAGATAAAAGAGAGTCCACATTGTATGAATCAGTCAGTATCTCTGTATATACAAAATGTTGTGTGGGGTGAAGGGAAGCATAGCTAGAAAAATACGATATACAATATATGCCAACTTAAGCTTCTGAAATGAAGGAAAAATATATGGCAAATACCCTAGGCTAGGCAAGAGGTATCTAGATGATACCAACAAATATTAAATCTCATTCTCTGGACCTACATAGCTAGTACCAAAACACTATATTCTAAAGAGTCAGTGTGGTCCAGTCAACATAATTGAAGCGATGTGGTATAAGTTCAAGCCTTGCTGTAAAGTGGCTTAAAGGATTACATTCTATACATCTATTGCCAACGTCTAAGATGTGAAGCAGAATATTTAAGGGAAAATATTTTATTTGTAGAAAATCTATACATCACCATTTGGCCGTTAAGGACATTCACAATAAGCAATCTTGTTTTAAAAAGGCAGTGAGCAGCCCACCAAAAAGAAAAAAAGAAATTGCCTAAAAGGCAACTAAATAATCAATGTCTATTATCCTCTTGCATTTCTTTTTGTTATTTCTACCTCTTGGTCCTTTTTCTCTTTATGACACATTATTTATTTTATTTTATTTATTTTATTAAATTTATACCCCGCCCTTCTCCAAACGGACCCATTATCTCCCTTTTAGAGATCAAGAGGGAATTCTGGAGACAGGCATAATTCGTATTCTGCACTATGTCATACTATCACTATTGTAGGTATGGTTATTTTATTTGTATTCCATCTTTATTATTTTTACACATAACCCAGGGAAGCAAACATATCCAACACATTGTTCTATTTTCCCCACAATTACTCTCTGTGTGAGATGGGTTTAAAGAGGCCCAAAGTCTCAGACTTTCATGGCTAAGGTAGTAGGACTTGAACTCAGCCTCTAGCTTTCTAGCCTGATGTCTTAACCCACTAAGACCAACCTGGCTCTATTTATGACTTATATATCCCAGCCACTTTATTGGCCCTGTCGATTGGCCTTGAGCTGCTGGGATTAGCAACATTTAAGACATATCTTATCTTCAGTAGCATTTCCACTTTGATCTCACTATTAAGCAGACACATCCCATGTGCAGATATGTCTTCAAATAACCCAAAGTAAGCTATGGACTTTTATCTTCTACCTAAATTACTACTCAATTAATAACAATATTTCCAGATTTAAATTTGTCAACATCAAGGATCCACACACAGCTGCTTTTGCTTTGGGATGGGGGAGGGGAGAGTTTTTGGACAGAGTGGAATTCTGCAATACAGAGAGGTAGCAAAATTGATTTCATAAATGATCACGGGATCCGAAAAGTCACACCAATGCAATCCTAAGCATGCTTACTCAGAGGCTAATTCTACTTAAGCAAATAAGTTCATTCTTGTTAAGTGGCGGAAAGTCAGCTTTAAAAGACTCTATGCATCCAAAACCCAGGTGCTTTTTCTGAAAAAAAAAAAAAAAAAAAGCCTGAAAGAAAAACTAGAACAACTGGAGCCATTTTCCATTCGTCAGACTCAGCAGCTATGCGAATGGAAAGCCCAACACTGACGGTATTAGGACCTTCCTCTAGTTCAAAGCCAAACCTGAGAGAGAATTCCTACCGGGGGAATCCTTCCTCGGGCAATCAGGGGCAGGTGCAGGCTTCCCAACAAGCACCACTTAAGGGGGTGGTTCAGAGACAGGTAGAGACTAGCCAACTTCATCCCCGCCCAGGAACGCTCCTGCCAACAGGGGCAGCAAAAGATGGGCCTTCTTCCTCACAGGCGCCCAGGGGAAAAAATAAAAATAAAAACCCAACCCACCCCGGGAAGAGCGAAGAACGGAGGACGCAGAGCAAAGGGCGCCATCGCCCCATTCCCGAACCCGCAACCCGCTTTAGAATCCGAGCCCGGCCTGCGGAGCCGAGAGCGCGGGATGCAGCAGCAGCGTGGCCGCCGCCCCTTCGAGAGAAGCGGCCGGCAACGGCCTTCGCTCACCTGCTGCCGCTCATGGTCCAACGCGCCAGGGGTTCCGCCGGCGCCCGGGACTCCGATGCCAGCCCTGGAATTGGCAGCAGCGGCGTCGGCGGCGTCCTAACACCGCGGCCCACTCGCCGTAGACAGCAGCGCCATTCAAACTGCGGCGCGTTGCATGCTGGGACTAGGGAGTCCGGACAGGCGGGACTGTCAGCGAGACACCGCCGTTTCTCTCCCCACCTCTTTCTCCGACGTGCTCTCGCACAGCAGTCAGGTCTCGGGGCGCCGAAGCTGTTCCTGGCTCCTGTGGTTAGCGGCGTGCTTTGGCAGTACAATGGGTAGCAAGAGCCTCTACCCACCCCTTTTCCTCTGCGCCTCTTCTCCTCCTTCCAGGTGCTTAGAGAGCCGTAGAGGAGGCGCTTGCCTCGTGATTTCCGCGCTGTAGCTCTCTAGTCCACAGGTATATCGCTCTATCGCATTGCGCGAACTGGAAGTGAATAGCTGGGCTGGCCAAAGGAGGCTCCTCGGCTGTTTTGGTAATCCTGCGGTCAGACTGGTTCGAAAGCCTTTGTAGGTCGCTGCCAATACGTGTTGCTTCTCTTCACCGTTCCCTTCCGAACTTGCAGGTTCCCAGTGTTCTCACTGGGCTACTTTGCATTTTTTTCTTTCTTTAATAGTATCACGTTGCAGCACTTGCTCAGCGTAGTGAGTGGATGAGTAATCCCGGTACGCTGGCAAATCCTTCCCTTCCCCCACATTCCTCCAGACAGCCAATGCAGAACCCCAAATTTAGGGTGGCAGGAGAGCTCATACTGTCTCCAAAATCCAATGGGGTGGGGATGGAGAGAGAGAGAGGGAGAAGACACCTGCCAAGGCTGGCCTAACAGGTTCTCATAAGTCCCTCCCTGAGACTTATGGAGGAAGAGAGTGTGAGAGCTGGGGGATGTGAGAGGAAGCACTTGGGAAAGAAAAAGAGGAACAACACCTGGAGCAAAGGGAAAGCGGTACCTGAAAGATGTAAGCAAGATGGAGACTGGAGACTGCCACTTAGTTCTGGTTTCCAAAAAGAGGAGTGAGCTGAGCAAACCCAAGAGAGAGGAACTGATAGCAACTGCGATGAACTTTTAAAGGGACAGAGAAACTACAACTCAGAACCAAGAAAATATCTAGGAATTGTGAAATAAGACCTGCTTGTTCTAGACTGAGAGAGTCAATTGCTTGGGGCCAGTAGTAAGAGCAGGGACTTTCTGGTTGAAGGTGAGAGAAAACACCAAACTATGACCCAGTAAACTCTAGGGCAGTGGTAGTCAACCTGGCCCCAACCGCCCACTAGTGGGAGTTCCAGCTTTCGTGGTGGGCGGTAGGGGTTTTGTACTTCCCTACTGTATAAATCACCATTATTGTGGAACTGGTGGACGGTTAGAAAATTTTACTACTAACAGAGATACAAAAGTGGGTGGTAGGTATAAAAAGGTTGACTACCCCTGCTCTAGTGTTGATGTTTCTTCCTCCAATTTTAAAAACATGCTTATCCTTAGTCCAATCCAGCTATCTTCAAGATATATTCTGTATATATATTAAATAAATAAGAGTATACAGCCTTCTCTCCATTCCTTTGCCAAACTGGAACCAGTATGTTTCTCCATGTTATATCTGTACTGTGACTTTTTGATCTGTATGTTTTGCA
Source organism: Rhabdophis nuchalis (assembly GCA_039707465.1). Taxonomy (NCBI): domain Eukaryota; kingdom Metazoa; phylum Chordata; class Lepidosauria; order Squamata; family Natricidae; genus Rhabdophis; species Rhabdophis nuchalis. The sequence continues at coordinate 87,239,054 of CM077643.1, forward strand.
TAAGGATAATAAACTCTTTTGGAATTTCCATTTTTCTAAAAAAAATCATCAATGAAGCAAATTTTGATTTTTTTTGTAGTATTTGGCTTTCTCAATTATCTGGTACACATCAACAATAATGTCATATTCTTTGATTTTTTTCTAAACATTATTTTGGCTTTTGGTTCTTATGTGTCTTAAAAAATAAACTCAGGTATGCACACTTATGTTGCGAGGCTTCAAATTTCACCCATATCCCTATATTGTTAGCAATCCTAAAATGTAGTCTTTAGTGTTTTTTTGTTGCCATACTTCAAAATTTGGCCATAAAATTAAAAATTACATGGGAAGTGTGGATGCTTCTATTTAGCAGACAAATCTATCTGACCTCACATTTTGTTCTCAGGGTAACAAAGTAGAACAGGTCTATTTAGTCAGGACTGTTTGCATAATGAAACTTTTTCCAACAGTCTGCGATAGTAGACTTGTTAAAAGTGCTATAAAAACTAAACAATACTTTGCTTCACAAATACTTCCTAAAAATATCCAATTAGAGGTAGTCCTTGGCTTATGTTCTAGGGCAAAATTTCTGTTGCTGAGACATTTGTTAAGTGAATTTGTCCCATTTTATGACCTTACTTGCCACAGTTGTTAAGTGAATCACTCCACTGTTAAGTTAGTAGCATGGTTGTTAAGTGAATGATTTTGCTTGTCAGAAGGTTGCAAAAGGTGATCACATGACCTTCATGCAACCATCATAAATATGAGTCACTTGTCAAGCATCCAAATTTTGATCATGTGACCATGGCATGCTGTAATGTTTATAAGTGTGAAAAATGGCCATAAGTCACATTTTTCAGTGCAGTTGTAACTTCGAACAGTCACCAAACAAGCTGTTGTAACTTCTGAGGACTACCTATATTTCATTTTTTCTCTTTGATGTAGTACGTTTTTATCACTGTTAAATTCTACCTGTTTTATTACAGGATGGTCTCGGCATCTGTTTTACTAATACATTCTGATGATTTCCCGTTTATTTCCTAATTCTGTTTGCTTCTTTTTCACTCTGGACAAGTCCATTGATTGCAAAGAGCAGTTTGAAAATTGTTTTCAGGTGTTGCATTTTATGTGTCACCTCCAATCATTTGGTTTGTTTGTTGATCTCTTTACTGGTAATTCATCACATTTCTTCAAATTGATTTGGATTTTTTTTTCTAAGAGTGTTTTATAATGTGGATGTTTACATTGCTATACAAAAAATTCCATGTTATAACTTAGCTTTATAAAGTTTTGGCATATCTAATGAGTATCTCTCATTAAGGAGATCATAAAAGGGGAACCAAAACATTTACCAAGAACCTTTTTATAATAACATAAAACATTAACACTATTGTGACCTTCCCTTTTGGAATAAGATACCAAATGCAACATTTAATTATCACATTAATTGCTTGATACTTTCAAAATAAGTTATATTTTCATCATCTCTCAAATTTTATTTGCTTTGCTTTTTCTCACAAACACCAAGACTGTTTTCATTTTCCACTTCCACTTTATTTTCCCTTTGCTAATTTCCTTCCATTAATTATCAGACTAAAGTACTACTAGACCAACTGGTTTTCCTAGTTTTCCAGCATGATTCCCTCGCTTACCGCTTTGGAGATAAAAATCCAGTAAATGAAATCTCATGGGTGTTACACAATGCAGCTTCTGCTGAGATTAGGCTGTGCTCTGAAATCTAACATAAATTAGTTATCTAAGGAGATGATATCAACAGCCTCACTTATCTGATAATCTGTAGTTTGCCAGTAGGAGACAAAGAAGCTCTGGAGACTCTAATAGGATCGAATCATTCAAATCTGAATTGCTAACTGAATTTGAGCCAAGTCTTGAGACAGAATTTGAACCATCTGTTTTGTATATCTTCATCAAACAAATCACTGTCTTGCTCCACTTTCATATAGATAGGTATTCTGCAACAAGCCGGACAATCCCAGAGTATTAATGGCTTTTACTGATGGATATTGTTCCATATAATATCTGATTACATGTTCTTCATATTTTGCTAACATTCTCTCTAACATAATGCTTCAGGGGTCTGTTGCTATCAACCTCAGGCTCAACCCGACCAAGACCGAGTGGCTGTGGTTTCCGGCTGCCCGTTTCAACCAGCTCACTCCAACGCTGGCCATAGGGGGCGAACATCTTGCCCCTGTGGATGGGGCGCGCAATTTGGGTGTCCTCCTGGATACCCGGCTGTCCATGGAAGATCAAGTGACAGCCGTGGCCAGGAGGGCGTTTTACCAGGTTCGCCTGGTTCGCCAATTGCGCCCCCTATTGGATCGGGATGCCCTTCGCACAGTCACTCACGCGCTCGTGACATCCCGACTGGACTATTGTAACTCTCTCTACATGGGGCTTCCCTTGAGGTGCACCCGGAGACTTCAGCTAGTCCAGAACGCAGCCGCGCGAGCAATTATGGGTACCACAAGGTATACCCATGTAACACCGCTCTTGCGCTCTGGCTGCCTGTTGTCTTCCGGGTGCGCTTCAAGGTATTAATTATCATCTTTAAAGCGCTCCATGACTCGGGACCTAGCTACCTGCGGGATCGGATCCTGCCTCATACATCCTCACGGCCGATTCGCTCCCACAGAGAGGGACTTCTCCGGGTGCCGTCCACTAGACTCTGTCAGCGGGCGACACCCAGGGGAAGGGCTCTCTCTGTGGCGGGCCCAGCCCTCTGGAACGACCTCCCCCCCGACATTAGGACCACCACGGACCTCCGCTCCTTCCGTCTTAAACTAAAAACGCATTTCTTCTGCCTTGCCGGCCTGGGATAGTTATTCCTCTGTTTTTGGGTTTATTGGGGATTTTTAGTTTAGTTAGTTTTAACGGGTATTTTAGCACAGGTGTTGTTTAATCTATTTTTAATATGAAATGTTGTATATAGTCATTGTTTTTATTCTTCCTGTGCACCGCCCCGAGTCCCTGTGGGGAGAGGGTGCGGTTTATAAGTATTAAATTATTATTATTATTATTATTATTATTATTATTATTATTATTATTATTATTATTATTATTATTATTATTATTATTATTATTATTAATTATAAAAGCCTATTGCTGATATAAAGGAACTTTATATCTGGATAAGGAAAGACTTTGAGAAGCAATTATGTGGTCCTGAGGTTGAAGCAAGTGTGCAAATAAAACTCTGAATAACCCTTTGTGAGAGGTGCCAGAGAAACAGATAGGATTTCAAGTTACTATTATTATAACCTACTGTAGTAAAGATGGGAAAAGTGGAAGGAAAGAGAGGAGGAAAACCAGCATCCAAGTAGACAGATTCAGTTAAAGTGATGGATGAACCTTGGAAGATATGAAGGGCCAGGATGGAGGAAGTTCATTCTGGAGAAAATATGTGTGATTGCCAAGAGTCAATACTGAGTGGATAGCACATAATCAATTGGTAGTAAAGGAGTGTTCCTGGAATCTCTGTGGTATTCATCTTTTGTTCTGGCCCTCCTTGAAGGGTTGACAACTTGTGAAAATAGTTCTATCTCTAAACATTGGCCATAGGGAATAACTGATGGCAGAGATAGAAAGATATGGCATTCAGGAAAAGTTGCATACATACAATAAAACAAAAATAGCTTTCCAGCCGATTTCTCCTATTTTTGAAGTATTGTTACTTTTCTAAGTAGCATTTTACAAAATATTCACTTTTCCCTGGCATCAAGAAATAAATATTATTAGATGTTATTGCTTTATCCAGGATATTAGCTCTTCAACATGTCTATCTGTGGAGATTCTTAGTCATCCAGGTCATGGTTATCCCAAAGGGACTTTTTCAAGAGGCAACTGGACTTTATTTTTCCTTGATGTTTCACTTCTCATCCAAGGTTTCTTCAGTTCTTCAAGGAAAAAACAAAGAAAGTCCAGTTGCCTCTTGAAAAACACCTTTGGGACTTGTTCGGTAACATAATTTGATTTCCATCTTGTAGAGAAATTTTCATTTTCAAATCATTAACTCTTTCTTTTCCCCTTAGTTACATACTCAATTTTTCACATGTTTTATAGTAAGAAAAATATTGAAGGATAGGGCAGGAAAACAGGAGAGTCATAAACCAAAGACGACAAGTAAAATTATCATCTGGAAGTCTCTCTATTATGAAACATTACCTTGGATTCTACCCAACTCCTGCTTGCAGTTGTTTGTTGAGCTCAGAGTACTAATGAATGCAAGAGGTTTAATTTTGCTAGGTGTGGCTTGGATAATATTTCCACATTTTCATTCACCCAGACTTGTAGTTAAGAAATGTATCATAGACCTAATAGGAACAATGTGATTTGAAGATGCAAGGAAAAGGGGTACATACTTTGAGGATAAATAGAATTAAATAATTAGCTAGTTATTTGCTCCCTTAGATAAGAAACAGAAGAATAAAAGGATTTAATTTTTATGTGTAGAAATGCAAACAATGTTTTGTAAAAGAAAAATCCATGCTTCCCTGATAGGTCATAGTTAAGACAAGCCCTGATAGGATCATGTTGTCATTTTATGTTTTGCTAGTAATGGCAGACTGATACAAGAAGTATTTGTTAGATTTAGATTTATGTTACATTTCCTTCAGCAGCTCAAAATGGCATAGCCTCCTTTTGTTCTCAACAACCATATGGTGAAATAGATTGATCTGAGTGAGTGACAGTCCCTTGGTGAATTTCTACCCTGTTTCCCTGAAAATAAGCCCTCCCTGAAAATATTGCAACATAGCAGCAACCACCATGAGGTGACCACATTCACTGCCACCTGCGCCTCAAAAATAATAAGACTTCCCTGAAAATAAGGCCAAGCGCTTATTTCAGGGGTCAAAAGAAAATAAGACCCTGCCTTATTTTTGGTATGAGTGAAGGTAGACTTTTTGAAATATATTTTATTAGAATGGTGAAATACAAGGGGGAAGAAGTTTAGGTTAGATAGTGGTAATAGAATGAATTAAAGGAAAAATAAAAATATTAAGAGAAAACTATACTGACACATTCTTCCATTCTGCTTCCTCAATAGTTATTTCTATATATTTATAATATACTTTATGTTGAATATTGAAGATTATTAGTAATATTTATTTAAGAGCCTTTCATCATGATTTTTATACTATTCTCATAACTTTTTTCTAGCAACCATGTTCCATTTGTCCTGATGTTTAATAGTTTACTTACTTACTTACTTACTTACTTACTTACTTACTTACTTACTTACTTACTTACTTACTTACTTACTTATTTATTTATTTATTTATTTATTTAATAGTTTGTTTGTTTATTTATTTATTTATTTAGAGAGCAATGCTCTCTACATGGGGCTTCCCTTGAGTTGCACCCGGAGGCTCCAGTTGGTGCAGAATTCGGCTGCGCGGGGTATCTTGGGAGTTTCAAAATACTCCCATGTAATACCTCTCCTGCGCAAGCTGCACTGGCTGCCGGTAGCCTACTGGTAGCCTCAAGGTTTTAGTGACCATCCTTAAAGCGCTCCATGGCAGTGAGCCTGGTTATTTGCAGGACCGCCTACTACCACATACCTCCATTAGACCTGTCCGCTCCCACAGGGAGGGCCTCCTTAGGGTGCCGTCTGCCGGACAATGCTGGCTGGCGACGCCCAGGGGAAGAGCCTTCTCTGTGGCAGGCCCCGCCCTCTGGAATGACCTCCCCGCAGACCTTCATACTATCACCGACCTTCGCCTCTTCCGCCGGACACTGAAAACATATTTCTTCCATATGGCCAGCCTGGCATAGCTGTTATAACTATGCTATTCTTAGAGTTGGGTTTTAAATTAAATTGTTCTTTTAGCACGGGCTAAATTATTTAATTTTAGTTTTAACTTTTGTAGAATTTTGTATTGTTGTATTTTTAGATTTTTAATTCCTGTGCGCCGCCCTGAGTCCCATTTTGGGGAGATAGGGCGGGATAGAAATCTAATAAAATAAAATAAATAAAAATAAATAAATAAATAAAAATAAGTTTAATAGTAATAATCTACACTGGATATATATTGTCAGTTATAACATTGCTGCATATTTTTCAATTTTGATCTTCCAATCTGGTATCAATGTTTTGCCAAATATGTATTTGCTGCTGTCAACCTCTTATCTTGGTAAATAGTGCCATTTCTCATTTAGGGTTTCTAAGATTATACCTAATAAGAATATATTCAGATTTTATTTTCAAAGTTTTCTGAATATTTTTAGATATTTATATTTTTAGATAGATATTCAAGTATTCTGGATGTTATTTTTACATAACCACCACCTATGATATCTATGGAGATTCTCACTCATCCAAGTCATGGTTGTATAGTTGCTTTTTTTCAAGAGGCAACTGGACTTTCTGGTTTTTCTTTGAAGATGCTTCACTTCTCTTCCAAGAAACTTCTTCAACTCTGACTGGATGGTAGGGAATAGAAAGATAAATTGTTCTTCTTTAGCATTTCTTGTTCTATTATTTGTCTATCTTGATAAATTGAAGATAGATTTGAACCTCAGTTTCTCCAGTTCTACACCTTTATCATTACACAAACATATATATATACTCCACAAAAGAAAACACTGAATGGCTCATTGATTGTTTTGATTGTTATTCTTTAATCATCAGCACTGTAAACAATGCTAGATCTTCACTGTAACTTATTGCAAAAAGTAAAGTTTGCTGCACTTACATAATCATTAAAGCTTAATCTTCTACATACAAACCACACTGGTCTGAGTCCCTACAACAGGACAAAAATATTTTGCACAAAGAAATGTAATACATTGTGGCTTAGTGCACACACAGGAATAGTGTCTATACCATCAGAGTATTACTATCTTTTTTTCTAACCTGCTGTAGTTAAAACTACCATAATCCCCCCTACTCCCTTCACACACCCTGTATAAAAGTCACTTTTGATCACAGAATCCCAACAACAAAAAACTGGTATAAAAGTGTTGGGGCAAAAGTGCATCCTGTCCTTCAAAGCTAATCTTCTAAAGAATCTCGTAGCCAGTTGATTCAATCCAATTTGCCTTTGAACTACAAAGTCTTTAGAAGTATCATTACTGGCTATAGAATGAATACGCTGCAGATGCCAGCAATATAATTGGCTGAGTAACAGAGCTTTCTGGCAGGATTAAGTCTTAAGTCAGGCTTCCAGCAGGATTTCTCCCTCCCAAGCCAAAGGAGCAGCGAAATGACAAAGACTGCATGTCTGATACCTAGTTTTCTGGCTGTGAGTATCTCGGAGCTTATAAAAATGAAACAAGATAAATTGGAAGGTGCCGGTTTGAATTTAAACCAGAATTTCCACCCAACCCATTTTCTTCTACCGTGTTAAGCAGATGTCACCTCTATTGCTGTGACATGCAACATAGCTGAAAACAGCTGAATGTCTGAAATCATTTTGTAAATGCACTTCAGTTGCAAAATTCAGTCCAAAGATAATGACTTATAAATATTTGTTCATCCTGTTCAGAGCTGCAACTGTATTTTTAGCCTATATATTCCTTAGAGGCTAAAATCGTCATAGTATAAAATGGAATCTGACTTCATTTTACCAGAAGAAAAGAGACCTGTATTTCTTTACAGTACGCCACTGTTCAAATATTCTTGATAGAAACAAGTACAGTAAAGCTAGTCTTTCAAGTAATATGGTCACATGATGTTGTATAGCCAGAACATGCAAAGCTTTGTGCTTGTTTTCAAATACTGTATGCAGTGAATAAGATATGATACGTGATACATCTAAGAGATATATTATTTTCATTCGATCTTATGCTTTTTATCATGCTGTTACAAGTGCAGTTTTAAAACGTTTTTCTAAGTCTCTTGAGAAATCATGAACATGCATTCATTTTCACTAGTAATCATGATGTATTAAAAACAACAACAATTGGCTCTATCACTCACCCTCTGAAGGAGGCAGTAATTCTTCCAGCCATTCCCAATTGAATCCCCCAACAATTTCCATCTTCACAAGTTGGTATCCTGTTTACATCTGTGCTTCTTGGGCTGAGCTGTCATGAATATTCTCCCAATTCATCACAAGATGACACCATAATAAGAGGTTCCTGATCATGCAATTAGGAGAAGAGGCATATGCCCAGATCATGTGTTCCAAGAGACCTTGCACATATACATGTCTTGATCTGCTCCTGTGGCACATTTCTGGTGGCTTATGTTGTGTATTTTTTTTAATTGGACAGTGAACGGCTTCCATAGCAGAAAGTAGAAATAGGATATTGGAGAAGAGACCTCTCTATTTCCTCAGCAGAACTGTCAAACTTGCAGCTTGCAGGTCGGATGTGTTATGTGCCGGCAACGCCCATACCTGCTTTAGCAAAGGCGGAAAAGTCGTGACCTCACGTGACTACACAAATTTGACACCCCTGTTCTATGTATTGTGGAAGAGACTGTCAATGTGGTATTATAGAGGAATTTAGCTGTGACCTTGAGAAGAGGGTGGTGGAATCAGTTACTTAGCCCGTGGGAAAGTAGAAAGTGTCAAAAAAAGACTCGACCCCACCTGTATCTTATGGCCTTTAAAAAGCAGCAGTAAACTTCATAAATCCTGTTAATAAACAAAGTTTGAAAAGAGAAGTTTTCAAACTTAAGATGCACAGACTTTAACTCCCAGAATTCCCAGTTAGCATGCCAAGTTTGAAGAACACTGTCCTACCACAATATAGCAGTACAAGTAGTCCTCAACTTACAGCAGTTCATTTAGTGACTGTTCAAAGTTACAACAGCACTGAAAAAAGTGACTTCTGACTGTTTTTCAGACTTAAGACCGTTGCAGCATTCCCGTGGTTATGTAATAAAAATTTAGACACTTGGCAACTGATTCATAGTTATGACAATTGTAGCTTCCTGTGACCACTTTTATGAGATTCAGATTAGCAAAGTCAATGGGAAAGCCAGATTCGCTTAACGACCATGTTGCTAATTTAAGAAATGCAGCATTTCACTTAAAAATGTGGCAAGAAAAGTCATAAAATGAGGCGAATGTCACTTAACAAATGTCTCACTTAGAAAAAAAATTCATTCAGTTGTGATTGTAAGTTGAGGACTACCTGTATTCCTGGTGTTGTGCTTGCTTCTTGATCTAGCTTATCTCAAAAAACTGGCAGTCATTAAGATTCAAATGCTAAAAGAGATGGCTATTTTGCAATGGCATGACATTGCACCTCATTCACCTCAAGTAGCAAAATGTCTTATGACAATTACACTTCACCAATTATCATGTGACAGTCATATTCTCTCAGGCTTTGTTTTGGAAGTCAAGCTGGGATGGGTGATTCCTATTTTGATTGGACACCTCCAGAGAACACAAGGGTTGTAAGGCTAGACTGAAAAGTCTCCCCAAAAATCCTACAAGAGCAATGACAAACAATATACTATAATAGCATACTACAATAGCTTGAATTAGTATTTTGGCAGCACTTCTTTCATTAAAACAAACATGTTTACATTTTTATTGATGGTGAGCCTTCATTGCTTGGCATTATTAATATAGGGGCAACTTTATAATGAACCACAGTTAAGGAGGACTGGGAGCAATGCCAACCACAGAGGGAAATATAGAAAATGTATCTACCCTGTTTCCCGGAAAATAAGATATCCCCAGATAATAAGCCCAATTGGGCTTTTGAGTGTATGCGCTAAAATCAGCCATCCCCCCAAAATAAGGCCTCCCTGAAAATATTGCAACAAAGCAGCAGCAGCCATGAGGTGACCATGCTCACCGCCTCCTTCACCTCAAAAATAATAAGACATCCCCGAAAATAAGGTCAAGCGCTTATTTCAGGGGTCAAAAGAAAATAAGATCCTGTCTTATTTTTGGGGAAACACGGAACAGATGTGAAGCAAAATCCAGACATAGAATTTAGGTAGGTGTTTTTCCTGATCTGTTCTCTGGCTTTGCATTAAAAACATCCTTCTCGTTTCCGGTTCCGGCTCCTGCGGCGACGGGCGAGCCTAGCGCTCGCTCGCCGCTTTGTTTCTTCTTCTGCCCCCCAACGGGGGCGAGACTCCTCTGTTTGAGGGTCTCCCGTAGGGCCGGCTCGTCGGGGGGCGTGCCCCCCACGGCGGTGGAGGAAGCGGCTCCCGGCGCGGCTCAGGTGAGGGAGAACATGCTAGCGGGGGGTTTTCCCTTCGCCCAGGGAAGACGGCGCCATTTACAATTATGAGGAGGGCTGATCGGCTCAGTCAGAAGGACTCCCGAGGCTTCAGCTGCGAGGAGAGAGTGAGTCTTTAAAAAACTTTTTTTTCCTGCTGCCAGCCAGACTGAACGGACTGGGAGGGGGGTGTTTATTTTTAAAAAACCCCCCCTCGGATTTAAGCGGCACGTTAAAATGGCTTCTCTGCAAAGGGAAAGCGGAAACTTTCACTCCGGACGGTCTCTAACAAGGGAAAGTGGAATGTGACTTTTTGCAACATTGTTTCTAGGTCTGGCTGAGTTTAAAAAAATTCTTTTTTTGCTACTTTCTCCCTCTGGCTGAGATGGGCGGTGGAGGTGGCTTCTCTGTGTCCCTGCCTGATTATTTCAACTAAGGAAAATTTCCAGCGTCTCTTTGAAAGCAGGACTCTCTCTGGATTTTTGGAAAAAAAAAATTTTTCTTGATGGATTTGTGATTTCTTCTTTGGAATACCTTCGTTATTACTATTTGTTGATTTGGGAAATTGTGTCTCTTTTGGTTTCTGAATTGTTTGCAACTTCACGGCCCTGAACTGAACTGAGCTCCTGATCTGCCCTACCAGCCCCACCCGGAAAACGCCATCTTGGTGGCAGTGATTCTAACTTTTAACCATGGCACAAGAAGCAGCACTTGTAAATTTGGAACAAAGGATGGCTTCTCTTGAAACCTCTATGCAGACTTTGATAGCAGAAATAAAGGCCCAGAGGGCTGAAAATAGTACTTTCAAAAAGGAACTATTGGATACCCGGAAGCAAGTGTTGGAGAATACACAGAAGAATGAAGAATTGGAAGGAGGGTTGGAGGGGGCTAAGGGAGAGATTAAAAATATTTCTAATGAGGTGGGGGAAATAAATGGGCGTGTGTCTAGGATGGATATGGAAAGAATGACATATTTTTTGAGATTTCAGAATGTTCTTGAGGATTCTGGTGAATGCCTACCTGATCTTATGAGTACAATTTTAGCAGATTATTTACAAAAACCTAAGGATGAGATCAGGGGGGACATTGACCTAGCCTATAGAATTAACTCTGCATATGCCAGGATGAATGAAGTGCCTAGAGAGATACATGTGAAATTTGTTAGAAGGTCAACCAGAGAGGAAATCCTGAAAGCGCAGAGAGAGAAACCTTTAACTTATCATCGAGAAACGGTCACTATCTTGAAGCAGATCCCTAGAAAAATTAGAGACTCAAGAAGGAAATTTTCCTTCTTGTCTAAAACCTTGTTTGATCACGGGATTTGGTTCAAGTGGATGACACCTGAAGGGATGCTGGTGTTCTGGGAAGGAGGAAGAGTGAGGATTAAAACAGTTGCTGAGGCGGAAGCCTTTCTTTAAAAACATTCCTCTGCCCTGGGGGAAGATCCAGGGGGGACGGAGGGGGCCACGGCTCCGCCTGCGGGGGGCCAGGGAGGAGAAAAAGAAGATACAATAGCCAAAAGACTTAGATCAAAAAAATAACTTTGCCTTGATTTTTTCCTGAACAATTTTGCATAATATTTCTATCCGGACCTTTTGTAAATGTCTGACAGCATGGAAGGGAGAATTTAGGTAAATGTACTTGCTTTCAACTTGTAGTGGTATGGAAAATGTTTTCTATATTAACTTTTTTAATGTGTATTTTGAGGTCTCGGAAGGTCCGATGACTCTGACGTGAATGCTCTCAAAATTTCTTTGTAACCATTACCTTACCCTGTTAAAAAATGTAAAACCAATAAAACTTTTTCAATATAAAAAAAAAAAAACATCCTTCTCTATGGATGCCAGTGATAAAACATCTGCCACCAGCTTTGAAATGGGAAGATGCCCAGATCTAGATAACAGATAGTTACTACTAGGAGTGAAGCCAATAAAGATGGATTCATGTCTCATTTTGACTGTGTTTTTCACATTACAATGAAAGAGAACTTTATAGCAAAATCAGAAAAAAAGCCATCTTTCCTCCCAACTCTTATAACACCTAAGCTGAAATAGAAAATAATATCACGCCGAAACAATAACAATTATTTTTGGCCATCATGGTGGCATAGTGGTTAGAATGCAATACTGCAGGCTACTTCTGCTGACTGCCACCTGCAGTTTAAATCTCAATAGGTTCAAGGCTGATTCAGCTCTCCATCCTTCTGAGGTGGGTAAAATGAGGACCCAGATTGTTGGGGGCAATATGCTGATTCTGTAAACTGCTTAAAGAAGGCTGTAAAGCACTGTGAAGCAGTATATAAGTCTAAGTGCTATGGCTATCATAACAGGACTTTAAAAAACTATTGAAATCAAGTTGCCTTGATTGGCTATTTAAAAACAAGTAGTATTTTTTAAAGAAAACTTTAAATGGCAAAGTTTATCTTCATAAATAGATTATTGATGTATTGATCCAGTTAGTACATAGATGTATAGAAGCTACATTTATTTTTTACTCTGGAGAAAACTTAACGTCAAAAATACCTAGCTTTTTGAAGTCTTAAAGTTCAGAGTTGAGTCTGAAAATCAGTGTCAAAACATCCAACATTGGTTGACAAATATGCACAATCTATCTGTAAATAACCAGGTGTTTTAGTAAGTATATTTGATGAACAATTAAGAATAGATAGTTGGGGCAGAAGATTTTAAACATTTTCAAAAGTGTTGCAATCTTCCCCAATGAGAGTAAGAATTCAGAAGAGAAGATTCTTTCTCTTTCATACTGAACATTTTAAAAGGAGAAAAAGAAAAAAAGTAAGAAAAGCACAAGTAGACAAGTATCATAAAACTGAGTAAAATTTTAAAATTAGAGTAAACTTTCAGGGTAATGTAAGCTTAGTTCTATCTGTCTGAATACTTTGTTAAAGTCAAATTAACACGGCTTCCTGTTCCGGCTTCTGGCGGCGATGGATGAGTCCTGGGACTCGTCCGCCGTTTTGTTCTTTTTTCTGCCCCTAACGGGGCGGGGTGCTCCTTTTTTGGGGGGGGACCCTCCGTAGGATCGGCTTGCCTGGACTGGTTCAGCCTGGCGGCGGCTGGGGAACAATCCTTGTCTTCGGTCTAGGTGGAAGAAGACATGCTGCGGGGGGGCTTGGTTCCCTTCGCCAACGGAGGACGGTAACGACTAATTGATTTGGAGAGAACGGAGCGCTTGGGTCGGATGGCTTTGCCGGGGCTTGAGCTGCGAGGTGGAGAGTAAGTGACTTTAGCTTTATTGCTGGCGGCTTTGGATGAGAGAGACGTGGAGGGGGGTGTTTGTTTGCTAAACCCCCCCTCGGATTTACAGCAGCGGCACGCAGAAATGGCTCCTGGAATGCAGGGAGCGGATATTTCGCATCCGGACTGTTGTGCAACAAGTGAAAGTCTTCCGCGGCTTGTTTTCATACAATGTATCTAAGTCCGGCTTGACTGAAACAATTTCTCTGCTGTTTTCTCCAACTGGCTGTCAGAGTGGGTGGTGGAAGATGGCTGCCCTTTGTTCCTGAACACTTATTTCTTTATGGAAAATTTCCAACATCTCTTTGTGATTTGGACTGCCTCTCTCTACCAATGGAGAATTTTTTTGGATTAATTGATTCCCTCTCTGGAATGCCTTCTTTGTCTTAATAATTGACTGTGAAAATTGCTTCTCTTCTGGGCTCTACAACTTTTTACAATTTTGATTGGAACTTTCTTCTCCTGACTTGCTCCAGCAGCCGCACCCAAAAAACGCCATCTTAGTGGCACTGATTTAAACAGCTCACCATGGCTTCAAAAAAACAACCAGGAAATCCAGGATTGGAAGAGAGAATGACAGCTATGGAAACAGTGTTAAACTCTTTGGTGGTGGAAATCAGAGAATTTAGAAAAGATCATACTAGCACTAAGCTTGAACTCTTGGAGACACAGAAAAAATTGATGGAGAACACACAGAAGACCGAGGAGTTAGACGTGGGGCTGGCTGGGGCAAAGGGAGAACTTAAAAATGTTAATATTGAAATTGGAGATTTGTCTGGTCATATGTCTAGGATGGATTTTGAGAGGATGTCATATTTCTTAAGATTTCAGAATATTTTTGAGGAATCTGGTGAATGCCTTCCTGATCTCATGAGTACAATTTTATCAGACTATTTACGTAAACCCAAAGAGGAGATCAGGGGGGACATTGACCTAGTCTACAGAATACATTCAGCATATGCCAGGATGAATGAAGTACCCAGAGAGATACATATTAAATTTGTTAGAAGGTCGACAAGGGAGGGAATCTTGAAGGCGCAGAGGGAGGGTCTGTTAATTTACCAACAAAAGGAAGTCGCCATATTGAAGCAGATCCCAAAAAATATTAGAGAGATGAGACGGAAATATTCCTTCTTATCTAAAAAATTGTTTAACCACGGGATTTGGTTTAAGTGGGTGATGCCAGAAGGGATGTTGGTGTTCTGGGACGGAGGAAGAGTAAGGATTAAAACAGTTGCTGAGGCGGATGCCTTTCTTAAAAAACATTCCTCTATCCTGGGGGAAGATTCAGGGGGGACGGAGGGGGCCACAGCCCCGCCCGCTGGGGGCCAGGAAGGAGAACAAGAAGACACAATTGCCAAGAGACTTAGATCTAAAAAATGATTTTTATTTTTATTAATACAGTATAATTTTTGTCTGGATGTTTGTACACGACTGCCAGCATAGAATTCAGAATTTATATGTATACATTTATTTTCACCTTGTTGTATTATTGAAAAATGCATTACCAATGTCTTGTTAAGAAGCCCGGGAGGGCCAACGTTCCCGACGTGAAAGTTCTCAAAATATCTTTTTAATTCACTTTACCCTACCCTTTTTTGTTAAAAAATTTGTAAAACTCAATAAAACTTTTTCTATATATAAAAAAAAATCATTAAAAAAAAAGTCAAATTAACATGCAGATCATCCTAGTGATATTAATCAGCACAGCATTAATGTTCAACTCTCACCCTATCAATTAAAAAATCTTTTCTTCTTTAAAAGTCATCCAATGTTAACTATTAAAACATATTAAGAAAGCCAAATTTGGGTTGCAACATAATCCCTGAGTAAAACATCCTCAGTGGGTGTTTATTTGGGAGTCATGCACAAAACAAGTACCTAATGAAAATACATGTGGGCATGAAATGTTTTTTTTATGAGAACGAGGTAAGTTGGCAGTAGCTGAGTAAGAGGGTTAAAAAAAACTTGTCAATGTTACCTGCTCAATCATAGTAATTTTACATCTGCTCCAATCTCCTGACTCTCTGTCTCAGTGTTTCTAAATCTCAGCAACTTTAAAATGTGTGGACTTCAACTCCCAGAATTCCACATGTGTCTGGGAAATTCTGGGAATTGAAGTCCACATCTAAAAGTATCTGAGGTTGAGAAACACTGATCTCAGTTGCTTAGCCTTAGACTGTTAAAGATTACTAACTGCTGGCTCTAGGATAGAGATCTCATCCTTATCCTATTTGTTGCAGTTAAATTATTCACTGAAGACTAAGGTGACCAGACATCCCACTTTTGGCAGGACATACCTGCATTTCAAGCATCTGCCCCGCGTCCCACGGCCTCTTAAAAATAGCCAGGCCCAGGCAGGCAGCAGGCGGCGGAAGAGGAGGACAGCCTGCCAGAGCCCACGCAGCCCTGAACTTCTTTGCACCGCACCGCGATATGCTGAGAGCAGCTGGACGGAAGCCCCACCGCCGCCTCCTCCTCACCCGGCTCGTCCTGGGCGCCCATGGCGGAAAGGGCGGGCGGTGGTGGGGCTTCCGTCCGGCTGCTCTCATTGCATTGCGGCGCGGCGCAAAGAAGTTCAGGGCCGCGCGGGCTCCGGCAAGCTGTCCTCCTCTTCCGCCGCCTGCTGCCTGCCTGGGCCTGGCTCCTCCCTCGCTGGCCCTCCCCTTCCGCCAGCCCGCCGCTTCCTGCCCCCGCCCCATGCCTCTGAGCGTGTGCAGAGTGCCCGCTGCCCACCCAGCCCTGCTCCGCCGCCCCACCAGATGCCTACCTGCAGGTGCCCTGTTGGGGGGGGAGGGAAGGGAGGGAGGGGGTCGGCCTGTGTGCCCCCGGCCAGCGAGGGAAGTGTGTGGCAAGGCTGCAGAGCTGGGAAAGGCTGCTGCGCCCCCCCCCCCCCCCCCGTCGATGGTGTCCCGCTTTAGTCAAGTTGAAATCTGGTCACCTTACTGAAGACCCTACTCTGTTACTTTCCTTAACATAAAAAATCTTCAATTCTTGATTAACCCCATGTTGGGTGAGTGATCTAGAACCAAGCACCCCCAAAATGCTTTAGCCTAATCACATTGCTTCTGATCTATCCAGAATCTAAGGAAGATAAGCATTTCCCCTTTGGGAATAGGTGATGTCAGTATAATTACTAACTATACTCTTTTTCCTGGAAAAATAGCCACACCAAACATCACCTCAGAACTCAGGAAAAGGGAATATGAGACAATCAGGGGATGAGGTATCTATCAGATGTGTAGCTTCTTTCCATGCTGCAACCTAATTTTGATTTACCGTATTTGCTTTGTAGTGCTGCAGTTAGTTTAAGGCCCCAATGTCATAAGCCTACCTGTGGTTAGCACTGTTAATGTGTTAGAATTCCAACAATTTTGATTAAGTTTTGTATATATGGGGTGGCAATTTTTTTTTTTACCTTCTCTTGCAAAACATGGAGAGTAAAGCAGTTTGAAGCTGATTCTTGTACTTAAAATTGCTGTATGTTTAAATACACATGCAATGTAATGCATTTGCTTAGTTTGCTGTTCTGCTGTTTTCCACACGATGGCTTCATTTACTATAAAATCCTTACAAATAGCCACCATCTGCTCTTGATTTCTTTTTTCCCTTTTCACTTATTTTTACTCTACTCTTGTATTTATTATATATTGTCTATTCAGGACAGAAACTCAATTTCTCAGGGATTAAAATTGAATTGTATCTTAAATGTATCTAAAAACACTAGCAGGATGACATTGAATTAATATTTCTTTAAAATGTTTATTAGAAGTTATCAAAGACTTCTGTTTTATTACTGTATATTTATTTTCAAAGGATATGTTTATATTTCTTAGAAATGATATTTGGTGACGATTTCCAAATGTATGCATTTATATTATATTTGTACTAGCAAATGAAGTTATATCAGCAATATTTCCAAATCACAAATAAAACAAATGGTCTTAATGGTTCAAAGTTTCAGTAACAGATCATTGCTTTATTTATAAATAAAACAAATCTGAACAGCCATAGGAAAAAAAACTGAAGTAAAAAACAGAGGGCAACTTTTTTCTTAGGCAATTTAACATAATTGATTGGTTTGAAAAACAACCATGATATTAAAAAAACCCTCAGAAAAATTAACTTTTCAAAACAGATGGCTTTGTTTAGATAAGATGATGGGTACAAGCCAAAATTTAAAATCAAATTTGTTCTCATGTAAAAGATTTAAAAAAAACACAATTTTTCACATGAGAAAAATCTGTGGTTAATTTAAAAAAGAAAGCTAATCCAATGAAATTGTTACTCCAGTCATAGACCAACATAGGAAAAACTATGTTTCTTTCTTATCTGTTCTATGATATAATTAAGATATAATGCCATTGTCAACTCTGAAGCTGACCTGACTGGCGCCATTTAGGAGCTTCACTGAAGCTGAAGGAATAGACATAGCTGGGGTTTGAAGCCAAAACAAAATACTTTCTCTTGGGAACCAAGGGCATTCTCACACCAGAGAGAGAGAGAGAGAGAGAGAGAGGAAAAGTGATGTACCAGGCAACCAGCTGGGGTCCTGATTGGATCATGTGATTGATTGATTGATTGATTGGGGAAGGGGAAAACTTTTTATTTTAATTTAGTGAAAACCACAGGAACCTTCAGAGTCAGTTTTCACCAGAACTATGCCAATATGATATTTCCAATAAAACTATTATTTGAGAAATCTACCGGCCTCAGAGTTTTGTTTGCTTTGGGATTATTACTTGGAAACCTGACAGCCATTATATATAATGCCATATAATGCTAAGATATGGTATACTCTAATTGTGCACAAGTGATTCAGTAATAGATAGATTCATGTTTTTCAAAAGGCCAACATCAAACAAGCAAACTACAATGTGAAAGTAGACATACTTTCTAGAATGATTACACCTTCCTTAAAAATTCAGGCATCGTGAACAAATTTGGCTCGGCCAGTTGGAATCCAACCAATAGTTTCACATCATAATAAAATATTTCATTACTAGGGTTGATTCCTGCTAAGTTATCAACTGAAATTTTCAGTCTTCAGAATCCAGGGTTGATCTTCTATACACATCATTATGTTTTCCTTCAAATAAAAGCATCCCTTAAAAGCATTTGAACTGAAAATAATATTGGTCATATTTACATGACATGGTTCAGTATAGAAAGGAACAGTGAGAAGGCAACATCGATGTCATATATTAAAACTAAAGGCTTCCTTTGGCTTTATTTCAGTAACCGTGCATTAATTTGCAATTTATGCACTTTTATGGGTACAGATTTCTACAAAAACATTTGCAAAACCTGAAAATGTCTTCAGATTCCAGGATCCTAGAAACAAAGAGGAATCTATGTATAGGTTTCCTATTCTGGACATCCATAAATCATACAGTGATTAATGATTAAAGCTATTGAGGCTGAGAAGTTGGGAACGAAATCAGTGTTTTGGTCTCCCTGGATCTCTTCTTTTCATGAATAACATTTGAAGAAAACTTTGGCAACACAATCATAGGGCCTTTCAAAATTATTGTTTCTAGTTTTAAAAGAAAAGCTACTGACAATGCTGTCTAAAACAATTTTATGGGCAGTCTGGTATCCCGATCATTTTTTTTTTAGTATAAGGTAACAGTAAATATACTATATTTCTTATGCAATTCAATATAAACCCTAATATAGTATCCAACTGGTTACTATATAGTAGGGATCTAAATAAATATGGGGGCAAGCTGGCAAGAAAAGTAAGGGAGATAACTTGGTGCTGGGATTTTTTGCATATAACTGGAAGAAGTCAGAAAGACAGGAAGGGGGAACCTGGGCGGTAGTAAGTTTAATATATTTAAACATTAAGGGAAATGATAAGAAATGCACTATGTCATTAGACAGCTTGCAGTTACTATTGAGGATCTCTAGAACAGAGGGAATTTGTCTACTCTGAGAAGGGGGGGAAATCTCAAAAGAGGAAAAATATGAAAAGCTATGGAGCAAGACACACACATGCCCAGTGAAGAAAGTAGAGCACCAGAAGTTTAGCTTAGAAATCAAGAGCTAAGAAAAAAGAGGAGGAGGGGGGAAAAGAAAAGAAAAGACTTGAAAGAGACAACCTAAGAAAATAAATGAAAGCTTTGTTTCTTATTCCCTTTCAGTGAGTAAAAGTACTTACGTATAAAAAGAAGAAAAAAGTAAGTACTAAGCGTTCCTTCCTGCACCACTTTGCCCAGTTGGAAATCCATTCATAAGGAGGAGGAACAAGAAGAAATAATTCAGAATTATTGGGTTAGCAGATTGGCCAATAAAGAGCGGGAGGGAGGCTGAATATTTTGTTGGTGTGAAATTCAACCTCTGGTTCTGGTCGGAGAAGATAGGGGCTCAAGAGGCCAAGACAAAGAGAAGTGAATCCAGTTCACAAAGAGGAATCTAACAGGAGGAATCCAGAATTCAACCCAGAAGGAAGAATTATGCAGTCCTAAACAAAATCCCTGCCTGAAGAAACCTGCTATATAAGGTTTTTGGAGTGATAGCTGTGGAACTGTGTATTTTGTTAAAAATGGTGGGGAAAGTTGGTTTGTTTCAATATGGGTGTGCTTTTTAAATGCTTGGTACCTTTATTGTTCAATCTGTTGTGAATGAACTGCTTGTTCTGAGCAAACCACCCTTATGGATGCAACAAGATGCACTCCACTTTGTTCAGGAAATTACTATTGCTTATACTTCAGGGGTGAGTTCTGGCAGGCACTACTGCTGGTTTGCTCATGTGTGCGCTTTGCGCGTTTGCACAGTACAATAAAAACAGAAGCGAAAAACAAGATGGTGGCGCCTGTGGTGCCGTCCGGAAAACCGGTTCGGGGGCATGGCAAGCCTGTGTCGCTGCTGGTTCTGGTAACCCAGGCCGCCAAACCACTAA
Organism: Rhabdophis nuchalis; assembly: GCA_039707465.1. NCBI lineage: Eukaryota > Metazoa > Chordata > Lepidosauria > Squamata > Natricidae > Rhabdophis > Rhabdophis nuchalis. The sequence continues at coordinate 87,259,340 of CM077643.1, forward strand.
TGGTTCGGCAGAACCGGTCCAAACCGGTAGGAACCCACCATTGTTATACCTGTATGATACTATTTGTGTATTTGAGTGGTTGTTAGTGTATTAGTGTATCCCTAAGAGAAAAATATATAGGGGTTGGATAACTAGGGGTTAGATATTTTTCTTGTTGGTTGGTCCAAGAAGAAGAAGCAAATTCCTTTAATTCCTCTCATGGCTGGATGGCTGTTGGTAGCAGATCCTTATTTGTGGGATTCTGAAACAATTCTGATATTAAAGCAAGTTCTACACATATGTGATGAAATATGAACAGTGTCATAGAAGTATCTAGGGAGGGTAAACCATCAAGAACAGAAGGTTTGTTCTGTTTCTGCCTTATGTTGTCTTGATACAAATAACACACCATAAAAGATGATACTGCGCATAACAAGAGTTTCTGTTTCCAGTTTATCATTTGCCTACAAGTTCAAATGTCATGTGTATGCTAATTAAAACATTTATGTTGAATATCCTTTTCTCAGTCTCTTGAGGACATTTCTGAAGCTTCAAATGTACCATATACAGGTAATCCACAAGTTACAGCCGTAATGGATCCTGCCTATTACCATAGTTATTTGTGACAGTTGTTAAGTGAGGTGCTCATGTAATTAAAACAGCCCTATCCCTGCTCTTCCCAATGCGGTCATTAAGTGACTGCACTGGTCTTTAAATGGTCCTCCTCAGTCACCCCATGCTCTCCTTCCAGTACCTCAGGATTCCTGCAGATCACAGGTCTAGTTCCTCATCCTGTTAGGTCCCAAACCCTCTTTCCACCGCCTGTCATGATCAATCATTTGCCTTTTGGTATTGTAGGTTTCTTTTTAAATCTAAAATGAACGATAGAGCTGAAACAATGATTTATTTTGAAAAGCTTAGCCTCAGCTCACGAAGAACCTACTTCAAACTCCATTTCCATCACACAGGAGGTGGTTGGTATATTATATTTAAACAATTTAAATTATTAATATCAGATGAAAGCCACCATTATGTTGTACTGGCAGACTATGTGGCACCCACGGAATAATGTGAATTATTTATCTGCTACCCCCTCCCCCTAATGTTAAACATGTGTTTTTCTCTGATGTTAAACATCTCTGCCTGCCCAGAGTAATGAATTTAAGATGGGTAAATATATATATATATATATATACGGTATGTGAATACAGTATATATATGTGTGTGTGTGTGTGTGTTATGTTTTTGAGCTGATCAATAAATATTTATTGATCAGCTCAAAAACGTAACACACATATAAAAAAATTACACAACGGAATTCATGGCTTTCTGTCTAGATGGTCTCTGGTGATGAGCCGAAAGACAGAAAAGGAAACAGTATGCTTCCTCCCTTAATTGGGGCCCTAACGGAGTTGTGGAAGGGATTTTCCCGTGTATAAGGCATAGAAAAGTTGTTGCAACGTTTCGACAAGATCTCACTTGTCATCATCAGGCGGGCTTGTGTCTGTGAGTGTGACTCACAGACACAAGCCTGCCTGATGATGACAAGTGAGATCTTGTCGAAACGTTGCAACAACTTTTCTATGCCTTATACACGGGAAAATCCCCGAAGCCAGCTATGCCAGCATATATATATATATTGTTTTCTGAGGTTTTCGCGGGTGTTTGTATGTAGGTCTTTGGTTGTTCGGGTTTTCTCCCGCGTAGAATTGGAAGTATCTTCATGACGTTTTGATTAAGTCTCATTCATCATCTTCAGGCTGGTGCTTCCGGCTTGGTGCTTCTTTGGTTGCTCCTGGAGCAACCAAAGAATTGCTCCTGGAAGCACCAGCCTGAAGATGATGAATGAGACTTCATCGAAACGTCATGAAGATACTTCCAATTCTACGCGGGAGAAAACCCGAACAACCAAAGACCGACCTACCTACCTATATACATACATACATACATACATACATACATACATACATACATACATACATACATATATATGATAAGTCTCCCTGACTTATTTATTGATCAGCTCAAAAACGTAACACACATACACATATATATATATGTGTGTGTGTGTGGTCGTTCAAATGCTGTCTGCCACAATTTTCTCACAATTTTCTCACTCTCCATGTATAATCTGCTGTTCTGCATTTTATATTTCATTCTCTATGATATACTGTATGTTGCTGTTTCTTAAGCCAAGAAAAATATATAACGCATCTGAAAAATATTGCTGATTTCTTCTAATTCTTGAATAAATCCATGATAATGAGAAATTGGAATTTTAGGTGATAATAGCAAACCAATAAAATCAGAAATGTGATATTTATCACAGGTACATATTGGAATTGAAGATACAATTTGTATTTTTTCTCTATATTTTACTGAATATTTTGGAAGGGAAAGGAGTATTGCTCTTTTTGCATATAAAAGAAATGCCAGTGCTAATGAAATGGAATATTTTCTGAATTTCAATATGAAGCTATTGTGAAGTAGCAGCTTTTAACATGAACCTCTCCCATCACCCACAAATTCTTGTTTATAATGCAGAACAATTGTCCCTTTGAATGAAAATAGGTGAATTCTATCTACAGGCAGAAGAGACACTCTGATTCTCTCTTTTAACTTCACTTTTTACTTGGCCCAGATAGAAATTTTTCCTGAGTTGATTTCGGGGGCTGCTTAATGTAAGCAGGGAAGAGGGAATAGATGGTCTTTCAGGAAAGCATTGGTTCGCCTGTATTTCATTTGCATATCAACTACATTTTTTAAAAACCATAGTGTATTTCAATGAAGTTTTGTATAAACTATAGCAGCCAGATGGCAGCACATACATGATCTTGAGTGACCAGGAAGCTAAGCAAATCCTTATTATTACTTTGACAGAAGGGTCTATTTGGGAAGTATAGCACCGCAGGCTAGACTAGCAATTGAAAAAAATAATCTGAAAGAAGTCCCATCAAGCTCAATTGAAGCAAATTTTATTTTATTTTTATTCCTAGATACTATTGAAATATTTTGGATCGGACTGTTGAAATAAAACCGTCCCAATGGAGACTAGTTTATATAATTGAAAAAGCATTAGTACAAACTGGTTTTGTAATTTACATTCTTAATCTGTGTTTTATTTGTGGCTGGTGTAGATATACCAGATTAAACTTCCATCAAGAAAGTAGCTGACTTATATTGCAGGCTAGGAATCAAGCTCTGTATAGACTAATTTTGCTGTATGCCACCCAGAGTTGTTTTCCATGAGATAAATTTGATTAATAAATAATTTATTACAACTGTTGGAGATATTTTTTCTGTGTTCCAAAAAATAATATGTCTGCTAACCACTGCAAATCATAGAATTCTTTAGCATATGTTTAATAAACCAGATTGAATATTATGGCATACTTATTTTGGTTTAAGGTTAAAAAATGAATGTGTTTCAGAACAAAGAATATATCTCTTATATTTAGATAGTAATATGTACTACAAATATGTAAAGTATAAAAATCCCTCCAAAATTGTTTAAAATACACATAAATACAAGCAGATGATGAGTAAAGTATTATCGTAAGTCACACCAAGCCTTTTTAAAGGAGATGGTACCTTGAGGCTTAGAGTCGTGGGTTTCAAAAAGTAGTTGTTTTCACAACCATACCTCTGTATTAATGTCAACAGATATTCTAGAGAGCATTTGCAATAGTAAAGACTCTGAGGAATGAATTCTAGTGAGAGATAATTCATTGGTAAGGGAGTACAGAGCCAGGGCCTGCGGCTGATGTTTTGCAATGCCAGGTCCGTGGTCAACAAAGCCCCCCTCGTTCATGACCTTGTGTCAGAGGGGGAGCCGGATCTGGCAGGAATAGCGGAGACCTGGTTGGGCCACGAGGGTGGATTCCCCCTCGTTGAAATGTGCCCACCAGGTTACCGCGCTTTTCATCAGCCCTGGGCCCTAGGCAGGGGTGGTGGGGTAGCGGTTATTGTAAAGGAAGGTCTTGAGCCGAGAGAGACCGTTGTGGCTCAGACCACCGGTTGTCCCTCTGTGTGAAGTGGGGCCTAGGGAGGCAGTTGGGCTTGCTGGTTGTATACCTGGCTCCCCGCTATGTAGCAGCAGCCCTGCCCGAGCTCCTGGAGGTGATCGCTACGGTGGCAGTTGAGACCCCCAGACTTTTAGTCATGGGGGACTTTAACTTGCCATCAGTGGGCGAATCATCCGAGGTAGCTCGGGAGTTCATGGCTTCCATGACGGCCATGGACCTGACCCAATTAATTCAAGGCCCCACCCACGAGGGTGGACACACACCGGATCTCATCTTTGTCTCTGGCCAATGGAAGAGTGATCTGGGTATAGGGGATATAGTCATCACGCCCTTGTCATGGTCAGACCACTCACTTCTCCGGCTCGACTTTCCAACCGCTACTCCCCTCCGCGGGGAGGCGGAACCTAAGTCACCAATTTGGTTCCGCCCCAGGCGCCTGATGGACCCTGATGGGTTCCAGGCGGCGCTTGGGCCACTTCCTGTACCCCTGACCCGCGCCCCGATGGAGGACCTCGTGGCCGCATGGAATACTGCGACCACGGGAGCCTTGGATCGGGTCGCGCCCTTGCGGCCTCTCTTGCGGCGGCGAGCCACCCTGGCTCCTTGGTTTACCGAGGAGCTGAGGGTGATGAAACGCCACAAGAGATGCCTAGAGAGAAGATGGAGGTCTACCCGATCTGAATCTGACCGGACACAGGTAAGAGCCCATTTACGGACTTACATTGTGGCGCTGAGAGTGGCCAAACGTCATCATTGTGCCACTCTCATAGCATCCGCAGACAACCGCCCTGCCGCCCTGTTTAGGGTGACCCGCTCCCTCCTTCAACAGAGGGTGCGGGAAGCCCCGCTACAGGGTAGAGCAGAGGAATTTGTGACTTTTCTGCAGGAGAAAATCGCTCAGATACAGAACGAGTTAGCCCCCATTGATGGCCCAGTGGGATGCCACAAGACAGATCTTGTTTGGGAGGAGTTTGACTCCGTTACTTCCGAGGATATGGACAGGCTACGTGGGCGACTGCGAGCCACCACATGTTTATTGGACCCGTGTCCCTCCTGCCTTGTACTGGCATCCTGGGAGGTGACACGAGGCTGGCTCCAAGAGGTTGTCAATGCATCCTTAAGTGAGGGTTCCTTGCCTGCTTCCCTAAAAGAGGCTATGGTGAGGCCCCTCCTTAAGAAGCCCTCTTTGGATCCAGCTTTATTAACCAACTATCGTCCAGTCTCCAACCTTCCCTTCTTGGCGAAGGTTGTTGAGAGTGTGGTGGCACAACAGTTTCCCTGTCACCTGGAGGAAGTTGATTATCTAGACCCGTGCCAGTCCGGCTTTCGGCCTGGGCATAGCACCGAGACGGCATTGGTCGCGTTGGTCGATGATCTCTGGAGGGCCAGAGATGGGGGTTGTTCCTCCATCCTGGTCCTATTAGACCTCTCGGCGGCTTTCGATACCACCGACCATGGTATCCTATTGCATTGGCTGGGGGGGTTGGGGGTGGGAGGCACCGTTTTACGGTGGTTCTCCTCCTACCTCTCTGGCCGATCGCAATTTGTGTTGGCAGGAGAGCAGAGGTCGACCTCGAGACCCCTCACATGTGGGGTGCCTCAGGGGTCTGTCCTCTCGCCTGTTCAACACATATATGAAGCCGCTGGGTGAGATCATCCGTGGTTTTGGGGTAGAGTACCATCTCTACGCTGATGATACTCAGCTATATATATCTACCCCAAACCACCCCAACAATGCCGTAGCGGTGATGTGCCAGTGCCTGGAAGCCGTACAGATCTGGGTGGGAAGGTACGGACTCAGACTCAACCCGACCAAGACCGAGTGGCTGTGGTTTCCGGCTGCCCGATTCAACCAGCTGACTCCATCGCTGGCCATAGGGGGCGAACATCTTGCCCCTGTGGATGGGGCGCGCAACCTGGGTGTCCTGGATGCCCGGCTGTCCATGGAAGATCAAGTGACAGCCGTGGCCAGGAGGGCGTTTTACCAGGTTCGCCTGGTTCGCCAGTTGCGCCCCCTATTGGATCGGGACGCCCTTTGCACAGTCACTCATGCTCTCGTGACATCCCGACTGGACTATTGTAACTCTCTCTACATGGGGCTCCTCTTGAGGTGCACCCGGAGACTTCAGCTGGTCCAGAATGCAGCCGCGCGAGCAATTATGGGAACCTCAAGGTTTACCCACATAACACCGCTCTTGCGCGAGCTGCACTGGCTGCCTGTCGTCTTCCGGGTGCGCTTCAAGGTGTTAGTTATCATCTTTAAAGCGCTCCATGGTTCGGGACCTAGCTATCTGCGGGATCGGATCCTGCCACATACATCCGCACGGCCGATTCGCTCCCACAGAGAGGGACCTCCGGGTGCCGTCCACTAGACTCTGTCAGCGGGCGACGCCCAGCGGAAGGGCTCTCTCTGTGGCAGGCCGAGCCCTCTGGAACGACCTTCCCCCCGACATTAGAATGACCACGGACCTCCGCTCCTTCCGTCTAAAATTAAAAACACATCTTTTCTGCTTGACCGGCCTAGGGTAGTCTCTCTTCTATAGGGTTTTTAATATATTAATTTATGGGGAATCTTAGTATTTTAATGGGGAATTTTTAGCACAGGAATATCGTTTAATCTGTTTTTAAATATGTTTGTATATTTATTGTTTTTTATCCTCCCTGTGCACCGCTCTGAGTCCCTATGGGGAGAGGGAGCGGTCTACAAATTAAAATTTATTATTATTATTATCGTGAATGGCTCTTTTTTTAAAAAAAAAATCCTTGAGTTATGGAATTGTAAACATCTTGACAATGACATTTAACAAGAACTAAGTGAGCAGAGGTCCTGGAAGAACAATCTTATAAAGGAGAGAAGATAGTACTGGATGCTACCAAGAGTGGGGGAAAATGTCTTGGACCTTGGAATCCTAGTGGACAACCATTTAAATATGAGCCAGCAGTGTGCAGCAGCTGCCAAAAAAGCCAACACAGTTCTAGGCTGCATAAACAGAGGGATAGAATCTAGATCACGTGAAGTGTTAATGCCACTGTATAGTGCCTTGGTAAGGCCACACCTGGAATACTCCATACAGTTTTGGTCGCCATGATGTAGAAAAGACGTGGAGACTCTGGAAAGAGTGCAGAGAAGAGCAGCCAAGATGATTAGGGGACTGGAGGCTAAAACATATGAAGAACGGTTGCAGGAACTGGGTATGTCTAGTTTGATGAAGAGAAGGACCAGGGGAGACATGATAGCAGTGTTCCGATATCTCAGAGGGTGCCACAAAGAAGAGGGAGCCAAACTATTCTCCAAGGCACCTGGGGGCAGGACAAGAAGCAATGGGCGGAAACTAATCAAGGAGAGAAGCAACTTAGAACTAAGGAGAAATTTCCTGACAGTTAGAACAATTAACCTCTGGAACAGCTTGCCTCCAGAAGTTGTGAATGCCCCAACCCTGGAAGTCTTCAAGAAGATGTTGGATAGCCATTTGTCTGAAATGCCCACTCAGGGGGTTCGACTAGAAGACCTACAAGGTCCCTTCCAACTCTGCTATTGTATTATTATTGTAATGTGGCACCCGGTCCAGAACACACTGTAGCGTTTAGGAGGCAGGAATGCTTAAGAAAGTTCCACCAAGTTTTCAAGGGCTCCTTAGTTCTGATTTACAAACTAGGGAATATTCTGTAAATTACAGATTGTCCTGATTTATTGACTGCCTCATTTAATGATCATTCACAGTTATGATGGTAATGGAAAAATAACTTTGCAACCAATGCTTGCATTTGTAATCTTTCAGGACTTGCTTTCAGCAAAACAAAGCCGAAGTAATACTATAAACACAGTAGCAGATTCACCCAGCCACTGTTTTGCTTAATAGCTATTCCACTTAGACTTATATATCACTTCAAAGTGCTTTACAGTCCTCTCTAAGTGGTTTATTATTGCCCCCAACAATCTGAGTCTTCATTTTACTGATCTCGGAAGGATGGAAGGCTGAGTCGACCTTGAGCTGAGTCGATTGAATGTTGGCAGTCGGCAGAGTTAGCCTGCAATACTATTTTAACCACTGTACTACCATGGCTCTAAGTGTAATAAGGGTTTATTTAGTCAGTTTTATTCAGTGAGCTTTAAATTTGTTTCCAGTCCTGATTTGGGTTGCTAACCAAGGACCACCTGTATTTCTTTTTCTGTATCAAAACCAACTTGATAAACCTGAGGATTTTTTGAGATCTTATGGATATTTAGATGGATAAGTGCTTAAAATGGCTTCCACCAGGATGATAAGCATAGCAAGGAATTATATACATACATACATACATACATACATACATACATACATACATACATACATACATACATACACACACACACAAACACAAACACATACACATACACATACACACACACACTGTAAGACACACCAAGATTTTGAAAAGGCAAATTAAAAAAAAGTTTTTGCACTTTGAAGACCTCTCCAAACCAGCCTGTTCCCCCCCCCCCCAAAAAGGGCATGAATAGCCTTTATGAGGCTTGTAGAGTGCTCCTGGGGGTGGAGGCTCCCCAAAATGAGCAAATCCAGGTGCTTTTACATAAATTCTTACTTATTTCCCTGGCTCAGCTGATAAGGGAGGAGGGCCTATGGCTTAGTGGCTAATACAACTGCCTAACATGTAAATACTTCCCTGGTTCGAATCCCAGTAAGGGTATGGCTAGCTGATGAGAGCTAAATAGCTTGAAATATATCTATACTAGTCTCCCTTGTTTATTTATTTATCAGCACAAACGTAAACACGAATGAAAACAAAAGGCAACAAAACAAATAGCTTTCTGTCTGCATGGTCTCTTGTGATGAGCCGAAAGACAGAGAAGGAAAGCAGCTTGCTTCCTCCCTTAATTGGAGCTTACCAGGGTGTTGTGACACAAGTATATACTTATTCCCCTGGCTCAGCTGATCAGGATGAGAACTAGTGGTCTAGTGGCAATTACAACTGCCTTACATGTAATACTTCCCTGGTTCAAATCCCAGTAAGGGTATGGCTAGCTGATGAGAGCTAAATAGCTTGAAATAGATCTATAGTAGTCTCCCTTGTTTATTTATTTATGAGCACAAACATAAACATATGTGTGTGTGTGTGTATAAACACACACACATATTATATATAATTGTTTCCACAACACCCTGTTAAGGCCCCAATTAAGGGAGGAAGCACATTGCTTTTCCTTTTCTACCTTTCAGCTCATCACCAGAGACCATCTAGACAGAAAGCCAAGAATTCCGTTGTGTAATTTTTTTATATGTTTGTTACGTTTTTGAGCTGATCAATATATGTGTGTGTGTGTGTGTGTGTGTGTGTGACATTTTTGAGCTGATCAATAAATATATATATGTGTTGTGGAAAGAATTATATATAACTATCCTCCTGTCTCAGCTGACAAGAAGAGAACCAAGCTGGCTTAATGGCAAGGCTCTCGCCTGGCATGTAATACAGCCCCGGTTCGAATCCCAGTAAGGGTATGGCTAGCTGATGAGAGCTAATAAGCTCAAAATAGATCTATCCTAGTCTCCCTGACTTATTTATTGATCAGCTCAAAAATGTAACACACATATAAAAAAATTACACAATGGAATTCATGGCTTTCTGTCTAGATGGTCTCTGGTGATGAGCCGAAAGGCAGAAAAGGAAAAGCAGGGATGGGTTCCTGCAGTTGCTACTACTGTTTTGCTTGTGGGCATGCCATACACATGCACACAATTGATGCATGCTGTGCGCACATGCATAGTGCAATAAAAACTGCTTTGCGCATGTGCAGAAGCAAAAAACAAGATGGCGCTGCCTATAGCGCCGCCCAGAGAACTGGTTCGTGGGCATGGCAGGCCTGGGTCACTGCCGGTTCCAGCGACCTAGACCACCAAACCACTATCGGTTCAGCCAAAGCAGTCCAAACCAGTAGGAACCCACCACTGGCATAATGTAATATATAATTCAGTGATGTAATATGAACAACTATCTTCCATTTTTTTTTAAAAAGAAGCATACACTTTCTGACCCTGCTTTCCACAGACTTTTCTCTTTGAACACTAAAACCAAAGTATTAATTTTTTTAGACAAGCAATTTTGTCTTGGCAAAAAAATTCTGGACAATCTCCATCATAGCATATTTCTGCTTATTGTGGACAGAACATTCAGAATAGGATTAAACCATAAAAATGATGAATGAAGATAGTGTTGTATTAAATCCATGCTTACTTTTGCTTAGTGTCAGGCTGTGGTTGATAGGAAGTGGGTTTTTTTCAGGAGCTAATTGAAGCAGAAGGCTTGACCAAATCAGGCTGAAATGTTTGTCTTAAAAATAAGAAAGTGAAAAAAAACTGGAAGTCCAGATTTCACTAGAAAGGAATGCACATAGCCAACTGCAGAGCATTGGTGAAAAAAGAGACAAAGGACTCAAATTATTTGCAGAGTTTCTAACTTTCCAGAGTCCAGAATCCGCAAATCTCTCAAAGTATAATTAAACGTACACGTGACTTTTTTTGCTGGTTGATTCTTTAGTTATTTGTCCTGAGATACTACATGTGTTTGGCTGAGATTCCTTAAACAGTGGGACCTGAACAGGTAGAAATCAGTGGTGGGTTCCTACCGGTTCGGACCGGTTCTCCCGTAGTGTTGCCTTCAAGAGAGAGCAAACCAATTGCCTGTGTTGTTTTTTTTTTTAAAAAGAGGGCCCACCCACCTACCCCTGGGTTATATTTACCTTTATTCCAGTTTCCAACTGATTTGGGGTGGCAGATTGAAATGCTGCTCCTCAGCTATTTTCCTTTCTGAGTAATTTTCATTCAATTGAGCACACCTGTGCAGTGCACGTCTGAGGTATGCGTGCTCAGCAAACCGGTAGTAAACCGGTTAGGAACCCAACACTGGTAGAAATAATTATTGCACTGAGGATATTTTCATATTTATTTGAACAATCCTTTAAAATAGGTTTTTTTCTAAGAGCTAGAAAAAGTAGCAAGGAAATACAATTTTAGGTTAGCACTTCCATGCTCCTGGTATGGAAACTGCCTAATTTTTATATGTTGCAATTAATACCCTATTTTTGCTTTATTTGAAAGTATTATTCAAAATATTTTCATTAATTTGGGAGATTAAGGTTATTGCTTTGAGAAGAAAAGTAAAGAGAAATCCCAAAGTAAGACTCCTTATAGACAACAATAAAGCAAACAAATTATAATTAATGTATTATTAAATTATTCTGCCATTCTTTTTCATCGGGTACCACATACCAGAATGTTATTTTTCAGATTAACATCTGTCTGTAACTCTATTGAATCAATTTATATTATCACAGTTGATAATTTGGTAAATTGAGAAGCCACCCAGTTGTATAACTTCCTTTCTCCATATTTTATGAAACAATTTGTGCCACATTTTACTTGCAACTAAACAAATAAAACAATTCTTGATATCGCTAGAAATAATCCTTGAGTAAAAAAACAGCAACTCATGACCATTTTTTTTGGCCTTATTAGGTCAATGAAAATTAATAGATTAGATACACTTTAAAAACAGGTTCTATACATATAGTGACCAGACGTCCGCTTTTGGAGGGACAGTCCCACTTTTTACCAATTTGTCCCACGTCCCGCGATGTTTTTAAAAAGTCCTGATTTTTGGAAAGAATGCATGACAAGCTAGGGCAGTGGTCGGCAAAATGCGGCTCGCGAGCCACAAGTGGCTCTTTGGCCCCTCGAGTGCAGCTCTTCCTCCACCGGGCAAACTCCGTCTGCGGCATAAGTGGCTGCTGCTGCTGCTGCTGCTGCTGCTACCCCCGAGTGCTGCGAGAAAGAAAGAAAAAAGAAAGAAAAAGAAAGTGGGAGAGAGAGAGATAAAGAAAGAAAGAACTTATGACCACAATTGAGCCCAAAAGTTTGGTTGCTAAACAAGACAGTCGTTAAGTGAGTTTCACCACATTTTCCAAGTTGGCCACGCCCATCCGGTCAATGGTGTCCCGCTTTACCAATGTTAAAATTTGGTCACACATATACATGACATGCATTGTGCTATTAAGCTACATGTGATTACTATTTACAGTCGTAGTCCAATTAAAGGCTCTGTGAAGAGAAATCACTTTGTAAATGGGTAATTTTATAAAGGCATTATTATATGTGATAACTCAGCATTTATATACACACCCAGGATCATTTCCAGGTGAAAGGCACACAAATAGATTCATCATTTAAATTGTCCTAATTTTATCTACCACTATTTTACAGTCAGAAGTGATTATTAATCTTCTGTATCTAAGATTGATATCTTCCAGATGTTTTAGATATCACTTTACAGTAGATAGCTTGTATTGCAAGGTACAAATGATGCAAGTTTGAATACTGTTGTTAACCCTATTGATTAAAATAAAGTTGTCATTTTGAAGCAACTCCTTGTATCTTTAGTAGTCATGGCTAAATCAAAAAATCAGACAGACATCTGATTGCCTGACTGCTCCAAATGGAAACTAATCAAGGAGAGAAGCAACTTAGAACTGAGGAGAAATTTCCTGACAGTTAGGACAATTAATCAGTGGAACAGCTTGCCTCCAGAAGTTGTGAATGCCCCAACACTGCAAGTCTTCAAGAATATGTTGGATAGCCATTTGTCTGAAATGGTATAGGGCTTCCTGCCTAGGCAGGGAGTTGGACTAGATGACCTCCAAGGTCCCTTCCAACTCTGCTGTTGTATTGTATTGTATTATTGTATTTCTTCTCAAACCTTTGTCAACATATCACATAACGTCATTCTATTCACTGATTTGTAAATTGAAAATGTTAGATTTATTCCTAGTCACAGAACATATATTGGACGATTTCCTTGATGATTTGATTCTTCACGTAGTCCTTGAGTTATGACCACAATTGGGCCCAAAATTTATGTTGCTAAGTGAGAAATTTGTTTAGTGAGTTTTGCCTCATTGTATGAGTTTTGCCTCATTGTATGACAAGACCGAGTGGCTGTGGTTTCCGGCTGCCCGATTCAACCAGTTGATGCCATCTCTGGCCATAGGGGGCGAACATCTTGCCCCTGTGGATGGGGCGCGCAACTTGGGTGTCCTCCTGGATACCCGGCTGTCCATGGAAGATCAAGTGACAGCCGTGGCCAGGAAGGCGTTTTACCAGGTTCGCCTGGTACGCCAGTTGCGCCCCCTATTGGATCGGGACGCCCTTTGCACAGTCACTCATGCTCTCGTGACATCCCGACTGGACTATTGTAACTCTCTCTACATGGGGCTCCCCTTGAGGTGCACCCGGAGGCTTCAGTTGGTCCAGAACGCAGCCGCGCGAGCAATAATGGGAACCTCTAGGTTTACCCACGTAACACCGCTCTTGCGCGAGCTGCACTGGCTACCTGTCGTCTTTCGGGTGCGCTTCAAGGTGTTAGTCATCATCTTCAAAGCGCTCCATGGCTCGGGACCTAGCTATCTGCGGGATCGGATCCTGCCCCATACATCCTCATGGCCAATTCGCTCCCACAGAGAGGGACTTCTCCGGGTGCCATCCACTAGACTTTGTCAGCGGGCGACGCCCAGGGGAAGGGCCTTCTCTGTGGCGGGCCCAGCCCTCTGGAACGACCTTCCCCCCGATATTAGGACAACTACGGACCTCCGCTCCTTCCGTTTAAAATTAAAGACACATCTTTTTCGCCTGGCCGGCCTTGGGTAGTCTCTTTTAAGGTTAGGGGTTTTAGGGGTAGTTTTAGTTTATGGGTTTTTAGCGCAGGACTAATCTAATTCATTTTTAATTTTGTATTCTGTCTGTGGTTTTAATTGTATTTTTAATTGCCTGTGCCCCGCCTCGAGTCCCTTTGGGGAGAGAGAGCGGGATATAAAATTAAAATTATTATTATTATTATTATTATTATTATTATTATTATGACTTTACTTGCCACATTTGTTAAGTGAATCACTGCAGTTGTTAAATTAGTAACGTTATTGTTGATCTAGCTTTCCCATTGACTTTTCTTGCCAGAAGGCCACAAAAGGTGATCACATGACCCTAGGACACTGCCACCATCATAAATATGGATCAATTGTCAAGCATTTGAATGTAAATCACACAACATGGGGATCCTGCAAAGGTCATAAGTGTGAAAAATGGTCACACGTTTTTTTCCAGTGCTGTTTGAATGGTCACTAAATGAACTGGCTTAGGACCTGGGTACTTACAAGATCGCCTTCTGCCACCAAGAGCCTCCCACCGGCCCATACGCTCCCATAGAGAGGGACTCCTCATGGTGCCGTCGGCTATACAATGTCGACTGGCGACACCCAGGGGGAGAGCCTTCTCCGTGGGAGTACCTGTCCTCTGGAATGAATGGCCCCTGGAATTAAGAACTATCCCTGACTTACGCACCTTCCGCCATGATCTCAAAACCTTTTTCTTCCAACAAGCCGGACTGGCATAAAACATGATTTTTAAATTTAAATTTTTATTATTTTAATCAGGGTTAGTTTGGGTTTTTTTTCCACGTTTCAGCCAATAGTTTAATTATGTCTTTTAAAAGCCTTCTTTTAACTTTTATATATTTGTTTTTATTCTGGCTGTATACCGCCTTGAGTCCTTCGGGAGTAGGGCGGTATAAAAAACCAATAAACTCTAAACTCTAACTGTTGTAAATCAAGGACTACCTGTAATGGTTACAACAGAATCAGACATGAATGAAAAAACATATCCTGTGAATGGAGGGCCAACCTTTGAAAGGTCCCGTTTTGAAAAAAACACTTCTTACCCTTAATGATCACAGGATGAGAAATAAATGCTATTTTGAAACTTTTTAATTTTCGTTTATTTAGCGAGCGTGGAACCTGACAGGTTTTAATGTGATATTCCAGGTATCTTGGCACACTATTTTATTACTCAAGGACTCAGTATTCCTAGCTAGTAGAGAATAAAGTTTCTCCCAGATGACTTCTGCTGGCCAACATAGATGGAGGTCTAACTTTCAGTTGGTTGCTTGCATACCTTCAAGGAGCCCATTCATAATATAAATGACAGGAATTGAATTTGATCCAAATATGGAGCGTGAACAAGATTCTTATATGTCAAACTCTGACCACCCTAGTAGAGCCATATAAAAGCTCTTTCTTTCTACAAAATAGCAAACTTACCATAGTAAGTAGAAAGCAGGTTTTAGCTAGCAAAATCTTGGGCTTACTAACTTATTTTTCCCACCAGCATAGTTCCATGGAAGAGAATTTAATAGGCATATATTACCTCATTTTGTATTAGTAAATATTGACCTGATATGGGTTAGAACTGTTCAGTTTAGCAATTAAACTATTGTGTTTTGGATTTATATGTAGGTTGTTTGATAGGATAGTGAGAACCTTCCTATGAATTAGTATGGAGATTAAGCTTCCCAAAAGAGTTGAGATTATAGTGCACATTTGAAAAGTAAAATATGAAACTGGATCAGGCAGAAAAAGGGCTAACTCATCCAAACTAACTCGATAGTGGTTGTTTAAAAGGCTTGGAGATAAACATAACTAAACAGAGGGGGGAAAATCCTTAACCAAGGTACTCAGATCACCACAGACCAATCCTTATGACCCAAGACTTCAAAAAGGATCTCCAAGACATATTAGCTGATAAGAAAGTAGAATGGCAAAAGATCCCAGACTCTAGAATGCTTTGTATTTGTATGTGTATGTATACTTGCATTTTAAATACATTTGTAAAAAATGCAAATTAAATGCATTTAATTTGCAAAAAATGCAATTCAGTGGTAAGAAAATTAGGTGTAACACTTAGGCAAGAAAAAAAAAACCAAATGCACAGGTGTAGAATAAGTGGTACCTGACTCAACAGCAGTAACTGAGAGAGGAATCTAGGAGTCCTAGTGGAGAACCACTTAAATGTGTGCCAGCAGTGTGTTGCAGCTGTCAAAAAAGCCAATGCAGTTCTAGGCTTCTTCATCAACAGAGGGACAGTATCAAGGTCACTGGAGGTATTAGTACCACTTATATTGCATTTTTAAGACCACACTTGATATAATGCATCCAGTTTTGGTCACCACAATATAAAAAAGGATGTTGAGAATCTAGAAAGAATGCAGGGCCCCTGGGCCTAAAACACACAATGAACAATTGCGGGAATTGGATATATCTAATCTAACAAAGAAAAGGACTGGGTGGCATGATAGCAGTCTTCCAATATTTGAAGCTGTCTCAGAGAAGAGGTGGGTCGCCCTATTCTCTAAAGCAGGGGTCCCCAACCTTTGCAACTTTAAGTCTGAAGGACTTCAGCTCCCAGAATTCTCCAGCCAGCTTTGCTTCTGGGAGCTGAAGTCCTTCAGACTTAAAGTTGCAAAGGTTGGGGACCCCTGCTCTAAAGCAGCTGAGGGCAAGACAAGAAGTAATGGATGGACGTTTATCAAGGAAAGATTCAACCAAGAATTAAGAAAAATTTTCCTGTCAGCGAGAATAAATATCAGTGGAACGACTTGCCGCCAGAACAGTGGTGGGTTGCAGGTGGTAACCTCCGGTACGAGTGTACCGGAGCCTGCCCGGAGCACCGGATACTGTTCTGGTACGGTGCTCTGGAGGGCCCACCCACCCGCCCTCACTTCTTGCCTGTCCTTTATGCCTTTGGTGCTTCCACACACGTGCATGGTGCATATGGCACCTGCATGACGCTCCACTGAGCAGCTGGAGTGTCACGGAGGCTTGCATAAGCATCGTACGCAAGTAAGACGTGTGCGCACATGCTGTGCGCGTGCATGTGGGTGACGCCAGGTTGTTCCAACTGTACCAGTTGGAATGGAATCTGGAACCCACCACTGCTGCAGAAATAGTGGATGATCCATCCACCCGACATTTTTAAGAAGAGATTGGGCTACCATTTGTCTTGAATGGTATAGGGTCTCTTGCCTGAGCAGAGGGTTGGACTAGAAAACCTGCAAAGTCTCTTCCAATTCCGTTATTCTATGTCCTTATAAATCTTTCTTAGAAACCTGGCAGTGAGACCAATGTTTGTAGGACCTTTGCTGCCAGATTCCAATATATTACTTTGGCTCTAGCTGCAGCTCCACCTGCCATGCATTATGATAGGTCATTATAACATTTTCTCTCATTAGAAGGGTCATGGGTGTGGTGGGTATGGGGCCATTACTCTAGTATTCGGTTGTTCTTGTTTTTTTACAATTATTTTTGGTGGAAACCACTAGAAGGAATTGTACTACAAGTGGTATATGAAAAAGTTTAAGTAATAATAAATAGCAATGGCAGGAATTGCTACAGCTTGGATATTCCAGGAACTGCTGTAGCTGGAAAATCAGCTGGAATGGATAAAAGTCAGTCTTTCTCATAGAAGCATCCCCCCCCCCCCCTAAATTTAATATCTGATTAAAGCCACACTTCTCAAGTCTTGTAAAGTTGCTACTATGGCCTTAGTTTTTCTCTTTCTAAAAAGCTGTTGCTTAAGAATTCTAATAAATATCACAGGACATTGATTTGGTCTTATTAAATCATTTTTTTTTTACAAAATAAAAATTCTAAGCATTTAACTACCATATACCATAAGAGCCACAGTGGTGCAGGGATTAAAATGCAGTACTGCAGGCTACGTCTGCTGCCTGTCAGCTGCCTGTAATTTGGCAGTTCGAATCTCACCAGGGTCAAGGTTGACTCAGCCTTCCATCCTTCCAAGGTGGGTAAAAGGAGGATCCGGATTGCTGGGGGCATTATGCTGACTCTGTAAACTGCTTAGAGAGGGTTGTAGAGCTCTGTAAAGCATTATATAAGTCTAAGTGCTATTGTTATTGCTATATACACATGATTAACCATGCAATATTAATAAACCTACCAAAAGAATGAATAGCATGGCATTATTATGGAAGTAGCTGTCAGGCCCAGGCCTAAAGACAACACAGCAAAATCCAATCAAGTTCAATCCTTCATTTGTTTATACCTAATGGGCACAATCTTGTCATACTAAAGGTATAACCTTCCAAGAGATATTAACTGAGAGATTCTAGGATGTGGCTACCATGAACCTCCTCCCTTCCCATTCAGCTCAGGGCTGCACAATTTCTTATTTTGGGCCTCTCTCCTGAAAAGGTCTGTGTTGCAGTTATAGACTCTTAACACATACTAACAGTTAATAGAATTGGAAGAGACCTTGTAGATCACCTAGTCCGGCATTTGTCGCATTGGTTGATGATCTCTGGAGGGCGCGGGATAGAGGATATTCCTCTATCCTAGTCCTATTAGACCTCTCAGCGGCTTTTGATACCATCGACCATGGTATCCTATTGCGCCGACTGGGGGGGGTTGGGGCTGGGAGGCACCGTTCTGCGGTGGTTCTCGTCCTACCTCTCTGGTCGGTCGCAATATGTGTTGGCAGGGGGGCAGAGGTCGGCCTCAAGGCCCCTCGTATGCGGGGTACCTCAGGGGTCGGTCCTCTCACCCCTACTTTTTCAACACATACATGAAGCCGCTGGGCGAGATCATCCGTGGTTTTGGGGTGGGATATCATCTGTACGCTGATGATACTCAGTTGTACATATCCACCCCAGACCACCCCAACGATGCCGTCGAGGTCATGTCCCGGTGTTTGGAGGCCGTACGGATCTGGATGGGTAGTAACAAACTCAGGCTCAACCCATCCAAGACTGAGTGGCTGTGGCTTCCGGCACCCCGGTTCAGCCAGATTATTCCAACTCTGGCCATTGGGGGTGAAACACCGCCCCCCGTGGAGAGGGCGCGCAATTTGGGTGTCCTCCTGGATTCCCAGCTGTCCATGGAGGACCATGTGGCGGCCGTGGCCAGGGGGGCTTTCCATCAGGTACGCCTGATGCCCCAGTTGCGCCCCTTACTGGACCGGGCTGTCCTTCGCACAGTCACTCAGGCCCTCGTGACCTCTCGACTCGACTACTGTAATGCTCTCTACATGGGGCTTCCCTTGAGGTGCACTCGAAAGCTGCAGTTAGTCCAGAATGCAGCCGCGCGGGTGATTACGAGAGCGCCTAGACACTCCCACATAACACCAATCCTGCGCGAGCTGCACTGGCTTCCTGTGGTCTTTCGGGTGCGCTTCAAGGTTTTGACGACCATCTTCAAAGTGCTCCATGGCTCGGGGCCTAGTTATATGCGAGACCACCTCCTGCCCCATACATCCCTCAGACCAATACGCTCCCACAGAGAGGGCCTCCTCAGGGTGCCGTCGGCCGGACAATGCCGACTGGCGACACCCAGGGGAAGAGCCTTCTCTGTGGCAGGTCCAGCCCTTTGGAACGACTTACCCCCTGAACTTCGCACCATCTCTGACCTCCGCCTCTTCCGCAAGTGTCTAAAGACACATTTGTTCCATCTAGCCGGCCTAGCGTAGCCCCCTAATCTGACTTTTAGATAGTTTTTAAATTTGGGGATTTTAATCTGGTTTTAGCACAGGATCCATTGAATTAGTTTTTTAAATTTTTATATGATGTTTTGTATGTATTTTTAATTTTCCTGTGCGCCGCCCTGAGTCCGCTTAGAGAAGGGCGGGGTATAAATTGAATAAATATAATATAAATATAAATATAGTCCAATCCCCTGCCCAAGCAGGAGACCCTACACCATTTCTGACAAATGGCAGTCCAATCTCTTCTTGAAAGCCTCCAATGATGAAGCTCCCACAACTACTGAAGGCAAGCTGTTCCATTGGTTGATTGTTCTCACTGTCAGAAAATTTATCCTTTTTTCTAGGTTTAATCTCTCCTTGATCAGTTTCCATCCATTATCCCTTTTCTGGCCTTCACGTGCCTTGGAAAACAACTTGACCCCTTTCTCTCTGTGGCAGCCCCTCAAATATTGGAACACTGATATCATGTCTCTCCTGGCTCTTCTCTTCACTAGACTGTCCAGTTCCTGTAATCATTCTTCATATGTTTTAATCTCTAGTCCCCTGATCATCCTGGTTGCTCTTCTCTGGTTGCTCTTTTTCTAGAGTCTTAACTCTTAAAAGATATTTCATGCAAACACTTACACTAAGCATAATAATAATAATAATAATAATAATCCATAATCAATATTAATATAGATAATTAACATTATTATTAAATAAAAACTAATACTAATTAATAATTAAAATACTCACTACCAGTATGTTAAATTAAATATATATTAAATGTAGTATTGCACTAAGAAATATTCTTAATGTTAACAGTTACACCTTTTGAACATTCTGGGTTCAGTGAAGTAGAACTTCAAGATAATGTCCGCTACCTTTAGAGGGTAATAGAAATATTGGCATTTAGAATAGTCTATACCAGGAAAGATGAAAGGCTGCCAGTTTTATTTCAAATTTGACAAATAGCTTCCTGTATGAAATAGGTTGCATTTGGCACAAAAGTAGATTCTGGAATGCAGAATTTACAAATGTCTACAGTTATACCTTTTTTTATTACTATGATTCCAGGATATATTAGGTTTCAAAATACAGGCAGCTGCCTGGATATTTATTTCTGCTGTTGTCTGTTTTATTTTCTTCTGTCAACATGTTTGATTAATATTCTAACATGTTATTTCTTTTATATTTTATCAACCTTGAATTTGAGTGGAAGGGAAATTACCATGTGGGACTCTGTATGCCAAGATTACCTTTCAGCTCGGATTCAAAGATGGCTTTCTGCTAGGTCTCAGAATCTTACCTTCTCCACCCCAGCACCATTAACCAACTAGTCAGGCTACATCTTCACTGCAAAGATGCTTTCTAAACTACCATGCTGAGTCATATTGTCAGGTGTCCTGCCAAATTAATGAAAATGCACTTCATCTTGTATTGTCAAAGTTGGTATATCTCTCAGCTTGATTAACTTGTGGCTTAAAGTACTAATACAGTTATTGCTTGACTAATTATTATATATTCTAATTATTATATATTCATTCATACATTTATTCATTCAATTTGTACAGGAAAATGTATGTCAAGATAATAGAAATAAGATTAAGAACCAAACTAGCGGAAGAGCAAATGGGTTTTAGAAGAAATGGAAGTTGCACTGATGCAATTTTTGCGCTCAACAACTAATAGAAAACTAAACAATGAATAGAAAAGAATATGGAATACAATAAGAATCTCTTTGTTGCATTTTTAGGCTAAGAGAAAGCATTCGATAGAGTTGATAGGAAATTGTTAAGGCAATGTGGAGGAAGTGAACATCTTATTAGAGTATGCAAGAGCTTATATAATGATTGCAAATCTGTAGTCAGAACAAATCAAGGAACATCAGAACCCTTCACAGTAATATCTGGACTAAAACAGGAATGTGTACTATCACCACTATTGTTTATCAACTATATTGACAACATAAGCAAAGAAGCCAAACCCAAGAATAGAAATAATATCAACAAACTACTCTTTGCAGACAATCAGGTATTGACAGAAACTGCAACAACATCTTATGGTGGTGAACCAAGAATGCCAGACATAATATGAAAATCAGCAAAAAGAAAACAGAAATAATGGCAATCAGGGGGGAAAAGCATAACCTTAAATGGCCTCAACCACTGTTAATTGTTGTAATATGTCTCACATATCTTCTCTCCTTCTCCTCCTGGGCCTGCCTCATGTTCTTTGACCAACTCTTCTTTTTCTATATGCCTTGTATGGTATGGAATACACCACATCCACTCCAGGTGAGCAAACCGCTTAATTGTTGTTTTTGCATATAATATAAGATTGGTTCTATGCCAATTCTTTTTCTTATGGTCTCATTTCTGATTTTATCTTTTTTGGTCTTTTCAGCTGCTTTCCTCAAACATCTCATTTCCATGCTATTTTGTTTGTTTTGTTGTAAGCGTCCATGTTTGGCACTGGTAACATAGGGTGGGGATGAATATGCTTTGTATGAACATAGTAATAGAAGGAACAAGCATAAAACTTGATAAAAGTATCAAAGTTCAAATATCTAGGAACAACAGAGAAGATGGTAAAATGGACGAAGAGATTAACACACAATGCAGTAAGGCAAGGCAAGTATTAGGACAGCTTGCTTCATTCCTATAACATAAGACAGTACCAATCAGCACAAAAAAACCCTTTCATACAAAGCATATTCATCCCCATCAATTAACAACGGTTGATGCCACTAGAAGAGTGAGAGCCAGAATTTTGTATTTCCTTCAATACTAGAAGTGGAATGGAATATAAGTGGAGGAAGAGGAGGAGGAGGAGGAGGGAGAGGAAAAAGAGTCTTAGTACATGACTCTGGAGGGTGAAAAATCTTAAAATAAGTTAAAAGCAATTCCCATCACAAATATAAACATTTAAATATACACCAGTGGAGGAAGGTAATACAATCTTGTATCTTTCTATCCCCTAGCCTAATCATAGTCAAAATTTCTCTTTTTGACCTGTCATTGATGACCTGTGCAGCAATCCTGATGTTACAATAGTGGTATATTTTCGTTCTGTGTAGTGATATACACTAAGTGCAAGAAAGCACTGTTTTGCTCCATAGGATTTCTTATTTTTTCTCCACTAAGATGTGGCTACCTGTTTCCCTCAATCTCTTCTTGAGGTTTCCAGAAATCTAGAGAAGTTTTCAATGAGGTGAGAGGAGTAGAGTAGAATGAAGCATTGAGAAGATTCTTTAATATGCGTGTATATATATAAAAGAGAATATTTTCACAACTCCTGTTGTGGCCCCATTAAGGGAGGAGACAAACTGTCTTCCTTCTTTGCCTTTCGGCTCAACCCAGAGACCATCTGGGCAGAGAGCCATCATCCTTCTCTGCCTATTCGGCTCATCCCAGAGACCATCTTTGGCAGAGAGCCATGAGATTACTGTTGAATTTTTTAGATATGTGTTAGGATTTTAAGGGCTGATTAATAAATAAGAGACCAGGATGGATCCATTTCGGGCTTATTAGCCTTCTTCAGCTGGCCATACTCCTTCTACTGGGGTTTGAACCCGCACTCTCCAGCATATCAGGCAAGCCTTTCTATGCCTTGAGCTATCCGGCTTCCCCTGATTACATCAGCCTTTACAGGACTCTTAAATGAGACAATGTTTTACAACTCCTCTTATTTATTAATCAGCCCTTAAAATCCTAACACATATCTAAAAAATTCAACAGTAATCTCGTTTTGAAAAAGTTTTATTGGGTTTTACAATTTTTTTACAAATAGGGTAAGGGTATGGTGTAGAAAAGATATTGTGAGAACCTTCATGTCGAAGTCGTTGACCCCTTCCGAGGCTTCATAACAAAATATAGATAATACATTAAGTTTTCAATTGTACTACAAAGTGGAAAGAAATGCAGATATATCATTGTAAAGTCTATGCTAACAATCATGTATAAACATCCAAACAAAAGTTATATTGTACTGAAATAAAGTCACTTTTGAGATCTAAGTCTTTTGGCAATTGTATCTTCTTCTCCCTGGCCCCCAGTGGGTGGGGCCACGGCACCCTCTGCTCCCCCATTTTCATCCTCCAGGATTGAGGAATGTTTTTTAAGAAAGGCTTCCGCCTCTGCAATTGTTTTAATTCTTACTCTTCCACCCTCCCAGAACACCAACATTCCCTCTGGCATCACCCACTTGAACCAGACCCCCTTTTTAAATAATCTTTTAGACAAGAAGGAATACTTCCTTCTTATCTCTCTAATCTTTTTCGGGATCTGCTTCAAGATGGCAATCTCTTTCTGCTGGTAAATTAAAGGATTGTCTCTCTGCGCTCTCAGGATCCTTTCCCTTGTAGACCTTCTTAATATGTATCTCTCTGGATACTTCATTTATCCTGGCATTTGCTGAATTTATTCTATATATCAGATCAATGTCCCCCCCCTAATATCTTCTTTAGGCTTTTCTACATAATCTGCTAAAATTGTACACATTAAATCAGTTAAATCTTCACCACTTGTCTCAGGAACGTTCTGAAATCTTTAAAAAATATGACATCCTTTCAAAATCCATCCTAGACATATGACCAGTTAAATCCCCTATTTCATTATTAATACTTTTAAGCTCTCCCCTTGTCCCAGCCAACCCCACCTCCAGCCCATCAATCTTTTGTGTATTTTCCATTAATTTCTTCTGTGTCTCCAAAAGTTCTAATTTAGAACTGACATGGTCCTTCCTCATTTCTTTAATTTCATCCGTACCTGATTTTTCAGGTAACATCGAGGTGATTTTAGGCTGATGCGTCTGCTTTTTTGAAGCCATGATGAAAGATTTAAGTCTTTGTCAGTAAAATGGCATCTGCTGGAGAGGAGTCAGTGAGTCAAGGTGTGAGCAAATTCCAATGAGCAAAGTCACAATTTTGTCTAATTAGAGTCCAGAGAGAAACCAAGTTCTTCAAACAATCAAATAAAAAGAAAAGGAAGAAGGCACTTCAGGGAAAGGTCCAATTAATCAATTACATGCAATTATTAATAAAAAGAGAAAGGCAGTCCCGAGCACAAGGGAATGTCAGCAGTTTTCCATAAAAAGTATGTCTCCTGAGAACAAAGGAACGCCATCTTCCCCCGCCCATCTGGAAGCCACCAGGAATTAGCAAGTAAAAATTGTCTCTTTGTTGCCAGACTTCGATACTAAGTATCCAACGGTCATGCAGGAAAGACTTTCACTATAGTTTAAAAAGATTCGGATGTTGATTTCTCCGCTTCCTCAAGCCTGAGAAGCATTTTTAAAACGCCACTTTTTTTCCAATCCGAGGGGGGGGGTATTACAAACTCCCCCCTCCATCTTCTTTCAAGGCAAAAGTTGCAAGCATTGAAGTAAAATCACTCACAATCCACTTTATAGCCGGGAGTCTCGGAGTTGCCTCCAACTCTGGCGATTCAGTTCTGCTCGAAAGCGGTTAAGCGTTCCGGTCCTCCATCGGCAAAGGGAACGGAGCCCCCCGCAGCATGTTCTCCCACGCCTAGGTCGAAGACAGGGACCCCCCCCCGACCGCCGTCAGGATGGGGAGATTCCCCGTACAGCGGGAATCCTTTTGAAGGACTCCCTGCCCCTGCGGGGCCGTAGAAGCAACAAAAACGGCGGACGAGTCCCAGGACTCGACCGTCGCCTCCGGCCAACCGGAAGGAAGTCCCTGTGACAGTCACAGTCACAGTCACAGACCAAAGCCTGACGATGACAAGTGAGATCTTGTCGAAACGTTGCAATAACATTTCCATGCCTTATACATGGGAAAATACCTGAAGCAAGCAATGTCAGCATACCTACACCCGTGAAAATCTACGAAAGCATATATATATAATTGTTTCCACAACACCCTGTTAGGGCCCCAATCAAGGGAGGAAGCATACTTTATTGATCAGCTTAAAAACGTAACATATATCTATGTGTGTGTGTGTGTATGTGTGTGTGTGTTAGTTTAATGAGCTGATCAATAAATAAATCAGAGAGACTAGGATAGAGCTTTTTAGCTCTCATCAGCTAGCCATACTCTTTACTGGGATTCGAACTCTCTCTCTCTCTCTCTCTTACACACACACACACACACACACACACACACACACACACACACTGTATATATATGAAAAGATGGCACGTGGTTTCACTTTTGGAATCAGCAGGGTGAACATTTCAAAGTCTATGTGAGTTTCCATTAAGAAACTGCCATAACTTCTGCCAGTTTCTTTCTATGTATGAAAAAGTTGAATTACAATTCAGGAACTTAAAAGGAATCTTGCTGAGTAGAACACCACAAAAGTCTTACAGCACTGAAAAGGAATTAAGAAAAGAAGTCAGAGAAATGTATCCAAAATCTGTATTCCATCAGTACACTATTTTATTTAAAATACGATTTTCAAATAACTATGTTTATTGTTTGCTCAACGTGAGGCAAAGTTTCTAGTTTACCCTCAGTGGTTTCTGTGGTTTTTCATTGGCCTTACTGCTGGAACATGCTGCTATTCATTAACAAAACACAATGTATAAAGTTCTGATTTTTATGGGTGCTAGAAACCCCCCAATATTTGGAAAATCAGCTTATAAAAGGAAATCAACAGCAATATACTGTACTTAATGAAATGAAGTTGTTTGTGAATGTTCTTAATCGATAAAAATAATCTGGATTGTTCTTGCTTTCCATTTTGTGAACCTTCTAGAAGGTCCAAACCTGACGTGAAGTGGAGTTTTTGAAGACCCATATTTATCTTTAAACAAAAAAAAAGGAATATGTACTAGGAAATTATGCTTCAATAAAAATGTACACCAGCAATCAACACCAGATGAGCAGAGATTAACACCATTATTAACAGACTAACAATCAAGAAGCAAATAAGACCCCAATCAATCAAGGAGCAAACAAGCAGGCAAACAAGCTAACAGTAAACTACAGTCCAATCAATGAACCGTGAAGACCACTCTCACCAACACTGACAGTGTTGGTGAGCCACTAGCATGGTATAAAAAACGAGAACAGATTCCACTCCCTACTAGCACTGATGATGTTACCTAGTTTGGTGATGAAAAGTTAGCAGGGAAACAACCAAGCTCAGACAGCACAATTGTAGGAAAATGCCTGCTGTGAAAACTGGAATAAAGGGTGGATAAAAGCAGGGGTGGGTTCCGGCCAGCTTTACTGCCGGTTTGCTCGTGTGCATGCTTTCGCACTGGATGTACGCTACTCGTGCATGCACAGTTCAATTAAAATTGTATATGTGCATGTGCAAAAACAAGATGGCGGCAGTGATGGTGGGGACCAGGGAACTGGTTTAGGAGCATGGCAGGCCTGGGTCACTGTCGGTACCAGTGACCCAGGCTACCATACCACTACCGGTTCGCCCGAACTGGTAGGAACCCACCTCTGGATGAAAGGGTAAGAAATCTGGAAGATAGTGTATGTATGGATGTCCTTGGGAATGAGAAGGAAAAATTCTGCCAGAGAAACAGGCAAGAGAGACAGGAGCTCCCAGTGGCTTAACAGTCAGAGAAAGAAACTTAAGAAGGACCAATCCTAATGAAACAAGCAGTTAAAAGGTGGGCTGTCCATTCTTTCAAACTTGCAAAGTCTCCTAATGTAGCTTTACAAAAAAAAGTAGACTTAGTTAATTTACTCGTGTTTCCTATCTGGTTTACCTGGGAAGGCTACTATCATCTAAATTTCAAATTGATAGTTTCTTACTTATATTGTCTGAGATATGAATTAACAAAAACCACGGAAAGCAAACTTACAAAAAATTTAAGCCTTGGAATTTATATATGGCCTCTTCATTCTCCTTTTCATTTGAAAATTATGCAAAGCTGTTAGATTCATAAGTAATTATACTTATTTGTGTCAATCAATAAAACTTTTTATTGGCAATATTTTAAAAATCGAATTCTGTGATAAAGTGTTCTCTTAGAAGTTTTCTTAATCTGGTATTAATAAAACACAAGAGAAATTACCTAACAAACTACTATATATTTTGCTCCATAAGACTCACCTGACCACTCCCATTTTTGGCCTCCATGAATTCCATTTTTGGCTTCTGTGTGCCTCATTTTTGGCCTCCATGCATCCTATTTTTAGCCTCCGCGTATCCTGTTTTTGGCCTCTGCATGCCCCATTTTCAGTCTTTGTGTGTCCTGTTTTCTGCATCCTTTCTGTATAGTGGGGTGTTGTGGCCCAGCCAGCTCTGGATGAGCTGCTGATGGACTCTTCTAGTGACAAGTCCTATGAGTCTGCCCTGGAGGAGGAGGGAGACCTTGAGGAAACAGAAAGTCTGGTTGGCCACCCGGAGGCACCTGGGTCATGGAGCAGTGGAGAGGATCAGGGGCAGTTTGTCCCTGATGCTAGATTATGCAGGGCTGAGAAAAGGAGACAACAGTTACGCAAGCGGCAAGCTCGTAGGCCCTGATGAGCACCAGCTGGTTGCTGAGTGGCCCCTCCCAAGAGAACTTATAGGGAAGGCTTTGGGGAGATGTCATTTGCAGGAAACAACAGTTACAACTCATCATTGGAAATTCTGGTCGTTCGAGTCTGCAGTTCGCTGTCTGTATTTGTTATGTGAGTTAGGGCTCGCAGCCAAGGAGATAGTCTGTGTGTCCGTCTGTGGGGCAAAACAGTGGGGCTTCAGCAATATTCATTCCATAAGATGCACTGTTTTGTTTCTCAAAAGTGGGAGGAAATGTCTGTGCATCTCATGGAGCAAAAAATTCAATATATTCTTTAATTAGTAATTAAAATACATATACAATATACAATAGCAAAGTTGGAAGGGACCCTGGAGGTCTTCTAGTCCAAGGGTTTCCAACCTTAGCAACTTTAAGATTTGTCGAGTCCAAATCCCAGAATTCCTCAGCCAGTTGCTGGGAGTTGAAGTCCACAAGTCTTAAAGTTGCCAGGGTTGGAGACCCTTGTTCTAGTCCAACCCCCTGAATTGCACTAGAATTTCTCTTCAAAGCAAATTTGAATAAGCTGATGATTCTAGCATCTGATTTGCTCTGGGTGGTCTGAAAGAAAAGTCTTAAGCAGAGCTGACAAGGAGGATAGAATTACAGTCTTAACTCCCTTGTTTCCATAAGTCGATATCAATATTGTGTTATTAACTTTCCAAATTACTCTTTTCCTATGGACGTTGAGGAAGACCCTTGATGAACTGCTCAGTTATTCTTTGGGACATGTTTGTGAATTTTCATTTCTTATGTAATGCACTTTGAAACAAGAACCTTCAATCCCAAAGAAATAGTGTATAATGCAGTGTGAAATGGATATCCGCCTATTTAGGAAGAGACCTCACTGAATCCAGTGAAATTTATTTTTGCATAGAGACAAATGTGACTCAGTTATTAGATTATTTCCTTTTTAGTGTGTGTCTTCAAGTCAGTGTTGACTCCCAGCAACTGCCAGGACAAGTCCCTGCAGTTTTTCTTGGCAAGAGTTTGGAAGTTGGTGTGCCATTGCCTATTTCCTAAGACTGGGAGAGAAGTAACCGGCCCTCCTCTCCCCCGCTTCCTATTTATCAAGAAATGGAAGACAGAGAAAGATGCAAGCAACTCAATAAGCATGCAGATTTAATGCCATCTCTAAACAGCACCATGAAAAGGGATTTGACAGGACGGTGACTGGGCAATGTCTTTTAGATTTGTATCTGCTGAATAGTCTTAAGATATAGATGTGTGTTCCATTAAATTTTAAACCTCTTCCTTGGCAGGAAGGGGTTCGAGGGCAGGTAAGATAAAGCTTCCAAGGAAATGCCATTGGGTCAGTTGGTGGAAAGTGAGCATGTTAAATTCTGGTCCATAGGGAGAGATTTAACTATAAGCTCTCCACAAGTATCATGACATCAGAAGTATTTACTCAGCACAGTAAGTCTCTATTTAGGCCAACACATAAGTTTTGTTAAGTATGACAAGTTTGTACTCTAGTTCATATTTTCCTGGAAAAAAACCCTAAACCCACTAGCTACTTGTGGATAAAACAGAAATGGTATTTCCATTTGCTGACCAGTCTGTTCATTGAGAGCTATTTCCTAAAGGATCATGTCACCAGCCATAACTGGATATACTAGAAGAACAAAAGGTGGGAGGGAATCTCTTTTCTGCCAAATCCAGGAAAAAACAACTAAACAAGTAATTATAATCTACTTGTGGAGGAAGAAAATGTAATACTGTCGAAGCATTTCTATGTACTTTTGGTTGATTGTCCCTTTGGCTTACCAGCAAACCTAATCCTTTTCCTGTAGGTCTACCAAGAGTCTTTTTATTAATGTATGTTTCATACTAAAATGTATTTTTATGTTCATACCTTCACTTACATTCTAGTTATGTTAATCTTGCCAACATTCCCAGGTTTTCTGGTAATTCAGGGAACCTCTTGGGTTCTGCAACATGGCCAAAGGCTCGGAGAACATTTGCATCAACAATCTCTTTTCTTAATTTCAGATATTTAAAAGTTGTTTCCCAAGTCCCAGAAGCATAAGTGATGGCATTTTTAAAAAAATAAGAAATTCAGGTTCAGTCATTCCTTGGCAGTACAAAATAATCTTTCCAAGAAAAAGAGTAAGATATTACATCCATACCTTGTAGAAAGCTACACTATCCCTTTAGGCCAGGGGTCTCCAACCTTTGCAACTTTAAGTCTGAAGGACTTCAGCTCCCAGAATTCTCCAGCCAGCTTTGCTGGCTGGAGAATTCTGGGAGCTGAAGTCCTTCAGACTTAAAGTTGCAAAGGTTGGGGACCCCTGCTTTAGGCTACAAAGTGTTTATGAAGATTTTAGCCACTCAGACATTGTTATGGAAAATGAGAAAATAAAAAAAAAAGAGGATCCCAACTATTGTTACAAGCCTAACAGCAATACTTGGAAAGATGTTAAAGCAGCTAATAAAGTAGGCCTACTTGAAATCATCTTGAAGACAATATTGTGATTGCTAAAATTCAGATTGCTTTATTCAAAAACAGGGCCATGTGAGACAATTGTCATGTTTGATAAAGTAACTATTTAGTGACAAGGCTGATTTATTTGTTTATTTTTTTAAAAAAACCCACTGAAATCAGATGATTCTAAGTGGTATTTAAAGGGGGGGAAAATAAATTCAATTAGAAAATAATAATAGCAAAACAATATTAAATTGTCTTAAACAAGAATCATAAGAACAACTCCATGGCATTATTTTTATTAATTCAAAAGCTCTCCAGAAGAGCTCCATTTTAATTTGTTTTGGTTATAATGTACTTTGATTTTAGCAAGGTTCATGGTAAGATTTCACAGGACACTCTTACTGACAAGCTGTGAGAATGTGATTTGGACGACACTACATTAAGGTGGATCCACAACAAGCTGGCAAACTACCCTTAGAGAATCAGCATTAGCAAATGTGTGCTTAGTTGTAAGTAATCTCAAGCGAGGTTCCACAACGATCTGTCTTTTATTTTATTCAACTTTCATTGAATATTAATGAAACTTTAATGTTGAAACATTACATAATGCAATGTATAATACAATGTATTAATGACCTGGAGAGTAGGATTGCTGGAAACCTATTATGAAGAGAACTGGCAAGATGAAAAAGACAGACAGTGAAAAAGCTGGCTAAAAAGGAAAGACAATAGGGATAGTATTTAAGATCTCCTCTAGTAGATCTTCCATTGATTTCCTGACTCTTTACTCCTTTTTACTGTCTGGCTGTTGCCTGCTTACATGTACTTGCTGATCAGAAGGTCAGAACAGAGTAATGAAAAATAATAAGCCTAGTAACAGCTAGCTATTAGGGTGAACACCCCATAATCTTTTTTTGCTATTCTTTGAAGGTCAAAACGATGGCAGTAGAGGAATATCTATACTAAAGTTGCTTCCCAGCAACTTGTACTAATGCTGAGTCAAAATAAATAAACTTCTATGGATGTATAACTTATCATCAGGGTCTTCATGTTCTATGATGCAAGTAATATAAATAAAATTTATATTGAGCCTTTTGTCCACAAGCATTCAGGATCAAAGGTACAATTTTAGAATTAATAGAGGTCGAAAAGCATTTAGCTTACCAACCCAATGATTCATCTGAGAACCCAAATGAAAACATTCATGATAGATGGTTGCGCAGCTTCTATTTAACCATCTTTTAAAAGGGACTACAGGTTGTCCCTAAACCTACTACAGTTCTTTTAATGACTGTTCAAAGTTACAGTGACAATGAAAAATGTGACTTATTACCATTTTTCATACTGACAACCTTTGTAGCATCTCCATGATGATGTGATCAAAATTCAAATGCTTGGCAACTGGTTCATATATATGACTGTTGCTGTGTCCCATGGTCACATGATCCGTTTTGCGACCTTCTCACAAGCAAAGTCAATGGGGAAGCAAAGTTCACTTAACAAGCTGGTTACTAACTTATCAACTGCAGTGATTCACTTAACAACTGTTGCAAGAAAAGTAATAAAATCGGGCAAAACTCAGTTAACAAAGGTCTTGCTTAACAACAGAAATTTGGGGCTCAGTTGTGGTTGTAAGTTGAGGACTTCCTATAATTTAGTCTCTGCTGTGCTTATTGTTAGGATTTTTATCCCCTATCATTTAACTGGAACATTTAACTGCTTTCCTATAATTTAAATTCCATATTCTATGTCCTTCCTCCAGAATAATACAAAATAGGTCTTGTCCTTATTTTATATAGGATATCCTTTAGTGTTTGAAAAGTGCTACTGTACCCTATTTTCTCTCTTCAAAGCTAAATATTTCCAGATCCTTCCATTCTACTCATAGGAGTTGAAGATGCCTTTGTCCAAATCTATTCCAGTTACTTTGAACACTGCTTTAAATGTGATGCCCAGAATTTAACACAAACCATCAAAGGAATCTGATTAACACAGAATGAAATTGAATAAGTATTTTCCAATAGAAGTATGCATCCTAAAATTGCATTTGCCATCTTTTTTTGTAACCATATCATACTTTCTGTCTCATATTTAGTTTGTAATCAATTCAGTTGCTAAAATTAATTTTAACATGTGTATCTCCAAACTAAGTATTCTATAATCTATACCTGTGCATTTGATTTCAAGCCATCCTTAGAGTTATGTGTCCATAAGTTATGTTAATTGTGATGCAATCCAGCCCATAAATAATTAGCCTGTAATCAGAATGCTATCAAAATTGTGCTGTATTAATTTCTAGATAAGTATTTGTAAAACCAGGATATGAGATACAAAACCTTTTCAGTGCTGTGATTGGGAAAGGCAAGAAGTAATAGTACATTTGCAAGTATTGTATGTGTTCTTTTACTTAAAGTAAGTTCAAAATAATGAAAATGTTTCTTCAAAATCTTCACAAGCCAATTTGCCATCTCTTCTCTTGTGGAATGCTTATTTTTAAAACTTGCCTTGCCCTTATTTGGGATTCCATTTTTAAACTTGAAAACATCCCCTTTAAAAGCATGTCTGCAGTTTGATTATTCTAGCAGAAGTTGTCTTGTGAAGTTGGCAACATCTGATGCCTTCTTCTGGTTTTTGGTCAGTAGCAATTTAACAGCATGCAAAAACCACAAAATAGCCTTTTATGGACTATATTCAGTTACCTCATGTCTCAGGTAGTTGAGGCATGCTCAGTTAATCTTGCTGTCTGGTTTCTGCTAAAGAGTGAAGTGTATTGTCTCAAGCTTCACTCATGAGAGACAGGCATATAGTACAAAAAATAGTTTCACTTGTCTGAAATATCTACTGGCTAGCCATGTTGGAAACAGTTTTCTTGTTAGCTGTCTTGTCTATAGAATCATAGGGTTATAACCATGGTGGGGATTCAAATAATTTAACAACTGGTTCTCTGCCCTAATGATTTATTCTAACAACCAGTTCACCAAACTGCTCAGAGAGTTAACAACCAGTTCTCCCGAAGTGGTGCAAACTGGCTGAATCCCACCATTGGGCAAAAAAGATGGTGAGAATGCAAAATTAATTCCATTAGTAGAGGCTATTCAGTCAGTTAGAGGCACAACTGATTTTGATCCATTCTCCATTTCTTCAGAATTAAATTGTTCTGATGAGGAGAAAGTGCTATTCCGTTTACTGAACATGTATGCAGGGTAAGAAAATAACTGGGTTGTATGATCTCATTATCAAAGGACACAAGGTCCAAGTATTCTAACTATCCCAATGACACATTTACTCTTCCTACATTTTTGAAGAGACAAATTAGGTAATGAAATCTTCTGAATGTTATCGCATTATTGCTTTAAACCCTTTTTATACTTTGTGCATGCATATATATTTCTGAATGAGTTTTCCCAGTAGACTCTAATTATGCTTATTTTAAAAAGTTATCATATTACATCTAACCTTCTTAGTTCTTCTTCCACTTCTGGAGTTTTCCTTGTATAGAGAGCTTGAAAAGATATAGCAGAATTTACGAGCATGCTGTATGTGTCTGTGGTTTATTTAGCTTACCACATGAACTTTTGCTTTTCTAGTACCTTCCATAATGTTCTCTTCCTGTGTAAATCATGTATCAAATTTTGTGAAGAAAACTACAAAGAACCTTAATTCAAGGTTCAACCATTCTAGCTTCACATGTGACAGGAATCAGATGGAAAACCTTCATTAGTAGGTCCTGCATTAAAACCATAGACCAAAAGTGATTTTGGTAATATTTCAAAAAAATTTCTGAGACATTGTAAGAAAAGGCCAAGAAAATTTTAGAGACAAATCAATATGTTGGGCCCATGTCAGTTTGAAGAGAAACACCTGATTCTGATCTTGTCTGAAGGAAACAAAGGGACTTGACTTGTTTCCTTTATCAAAGTTATCAAATTTGAAGCATTTGGCTTAAGCATATCTTATCATTTCACTGACTACTAGGTCTTGGGGATGTTAATTTAAATTAAACAAGTTTTCAAAAGATTTGTTGAGGAAAAAAAAGGACAAATTTATCTGGTTGTGACAATCAGGTCTGCTTTTCACAAGTTTCTTTTAAAAATAATCCTTGGAATTATAAAGTGAAGAAATCGAGCCTTGATGCACAGATAGAATGAGTGCCACCTATAAATATATCCTCACCATAACATTAATCCTAACTCAATATTTTTCAACTCTTCCACCAAAGCTTCTGAGCTTTTCATTTTTTCCCTTTGTTTAACTGCTGAATTAAAATTTCCCAGACTATATTACTTCATAATGTATGGAAGGCTGACATGTTACATGTGCCCACATGTAGAATAATTAAATAAACCATTTATTGAAAGGATTCATTTTTACTGATAAGGAACTGTTTATAAATTCTAATTCATACATATGAGATTTTATTGATTGATTGGATTCGATGATTTCTAGAATATCACACAAATTTTTGGGAGGATCCTATTTCAGAGGCAGGAACTAAAACAGTCTAAATTAAGCTGGCAATTAAACTGAATCTTGAATGTTCAATGCACAGTGTTATTTCTATAGAATTATTTAGTATAGTTGTTAAGTGACAGTGTCAGGGTTCCAGATAATAGATCCATACTAAGCAAAATTCCAAGGCAGATGAATTTGTCAAAGAATAGGTTTATTGGATATATCATATTGGCACAAATCTGGTGAAAACCTCTGAGGGAGCCACCGTTTTCACCTAATTAAAAGTAACAGTTTTTCCCTTAACCCCAAACAATCAGTCCCATGGCCCAATCAAAGCACTGTCTAGTGGCCTGGTAACATCACTCCTCCTTCCTCCATCCAGGTGTGAGAATGTCCTTTGTTCCCAAGAGAAAATATTTTATTTTGACTACACAAGCCCAGCTATCTCCAATCCCCCCCAGATCCCTCAGCTCCAGTGTGGCAGCACTGAAGCTCCAAGATGGCTTTGGTCAGGCCAGCTTCAGGGTGACAGACAGTTAAAATCTGTTAAATCCTCTTTGATCCATGAAAAGTTATTGGTATAATAAACGAAGCTCAAAGTTTAAGACACTACGTTTCTTCTAAAGTTGCACAAAGTTATTTTGTGCATATGTAGCAATTATTTTATCTGGTCAATTCCAGATTGTTCTCTTTGTATCATTAGGATAGTATGTCTTGAGGGTATGCGCATGTATGCAAGCAAAATACACAAGGCTTGAACTTCTTTGAACTAATCTGCATACAGACATGAAAGTAGTTAATAACTGAACTATGCTTGGAATCTTTTTAAAAATATAACCAATTGGCTACTATTTGAAGCAATGGTTTTCTGGCTATAATTTGCGGCATATTTGAAACAGATGGAGGCATCACCAAGTCTAGTTTATCCAAAGCCAAGAACATTTTTTTCATACAAACGTATAAATTTATTGCTGCATAAACAAAATGAATGATTTAAGTTTAGCATCTGCATATTCTACACAGATTAAAAGTACTCAAATCCAAAGAGAAGGGAACCAAAGACCAAAAGGGGGAAAAAGGAAAGGAATAAAAACCCAGTTGGTTACTGGAAACAGTCAACTACATGTGCTTGTGTTGTAGAATGATGAACAAACATTGGTATATCGGGAGCAGGTGGGTTTATACTGAACTTGTTCTATAAGCACACAGATAAATTTGTATATACCAGAAAAAATGTTGGATTACTTCAATAGTTTCTTTGAGAAACTAGTAAGATTCAAATTCAAATTCAAGATTCAAATTCAAATTCAAAATTCAAGATATTTTGTCTCATGGAGTGTAATATGTACTCTGAATTCAGCAGTGCCTGATTCTCTGAACAGTTGGCTAAATGGCAGACTTGGGAAAATATGCCCTTGTTGCAATTCGTTTGAATTTGATTTAGTGATGACAAACTTTATTTTCCACCAAGGCTTTCAACTATATTTTGAATTTCTTTTAGAAAGATCATGTACTTTGAGGATCATTAGATTCATTACCGAAGTTGAAGCAAAGGGAAAGACATGTTAAGAAACATTGCTTATGGTAAGAAAACAGTCAAAGGAGAGAGGATAAATATTGCTATAGTTCTAAACTGTGATTCCTTTTGGGACTGAATTAACTTCTCCAATATCTTGCCTGTTCTTAAATACTCAGGGTCACTGCCGATAAATATTCAAAGTTGCTGCAGATACAGTGATTTCTGGGATGCCTCATTTAGCAACTATTTGCAAGAGAAGATTTTATAAAACCCATTAAGAGTGGTTTGCCTTCTGGATCATTAAAACTGTTATTAAGATCCTCCCTATGAAATCACTGTTGTCCCCAGTAGACATGTAGCCTTCATTCTAGATTTCTCCATGACTAGAATACATGCTATCAGTTTTAGGTTTATATCTTAGCTCAAACAGGTGTACATGGTGCATGCTGTTTCCCCACCTCCTGTGAGACCAGTTGCATTGAAAGAGAGCAGCTGGCCCCAAACTACACAGCCACATAAAAGGTTGGACTTATATCTAAGTTTCCTTAATTCTAGGTCAACATCTTGTCAGCTGTAGCCATATCAGCTTTCAGTTTTAAATATTTGGGGCTTCCAATTTTCCAGATCTTCGATTTTATGACTTCTGAGATGTTTCCTTTGTGTTCATTTATTTATGGATATTTACAGGAATTATTACACCACCAACTATTTTAGTCCTTCTATCTTTTATTCCCACTTCTGTTTTATATAATATCTGGAGCTCTCTGAGCATTGGTAAATAAATTGGTACAATATTCATATCATATATGTTAATCCAGAACAGTTTTTCAAGGAACAGTTAAGCAAGGTGAAATATTTTGGACACATCATGCGAGGATCCAGTTTCCTTGAAAAGTTCTTAATTCTTGGAAAATTGGAGAAAAAGAAAAGAAGTGGATGATCAGCTGTCAGCCTTGCAAAACAATCCAGACAAGAAGCACATCCAGAAGTACCAGCTCTCGTTTATTTCATTAGCAGAATCATGTAAAATACATTTCTTCCCTGTCACTTTTACAGCCCAATAAACTAGGGAGGGCTTCTTCTGTGACCTATGCCTACATTCCTTTTGTGGATTGAGATGCTATTTGTGTGAGTGTGTGTGTGTGTGGGGGGGGGGTGTTTCCCTGGCTGCAGCCCTTCCTTCCATCTCCCAAGGTCATTCTCACATACCATTACACCACCATCTGCACATCCCAGCAGTGGATGTACTAGATTAGAGTGTTGAAAGACCCTGTTAGAGACAAGCAATCTTGAAGAAAATACCTCTACATAGTCATTACAAGTTGAAACTTACTTGATGGCACATAATCAATCAATCACAGATTGATTTAATGGAGATCAACTAATTTAAAATTAGCCTATTTTCTATGACAGTACTGGATTTTCTAGCATAGTTAGAAAAAGAATTTATCAGTTGGTATCCAAAAAGATTCATAATCCTTGAGATATGAGGATACCACTTCCAGGTAGACTTATGGAATTTCTTGTTGAAGGTAAAAAAAAAAAAAACCAGACTGCCAAAGCTAGCCTGTTGTTCAATATTTTTAATTTAAAAAAAAAAAACCACCAGACACACAATAGACAAAGAAATAGTGAAAAGAATATTACATGTTATCATCCTAGGCACCGTAGGAATGGTAACCATAGTCATGAAATAAAGAGATGCTTTATTTTATATTATGAGCAAAAGAATACAAATCTAAACAAAATACTAAAATGCAAACCCAATAAAGATACGAATTGTCAAAACTATAGTTTCCCCATATATGGGGAAGTAACATTCAAGCTCAACCCCATATATGGGGAAGTAACATTCAAGCTCAACCCGTCATATATGGGGAAGTAACATTCAAGCTCAACCCGTCAAAGACTGAGTGGCTTTGGCTACTGGCGCCTCAGTTCAACCAGCTGACTCCATCACTGGCCATTGGGGGCGAACATCTGACCCCCATGGATCGGGCACGCAACTTGGGCGTCCTCCTAGATGCCCGGCTGTCAATGGATGACCATGTGACAGCCGTGGCAAGGGGGGTGTTTCACCAGGTTTGCCTGGTGCACCAGTTGCGTCCCCTATTGGACCGGGACGCCCTTTGCACAGTCACTCATGCGCTTGTGACGTCCCGTCTAGACTACTGTAACGCTCTCTACATGGGGCTCCCCTTGAGATGCACCCGAAGGCTGCAGCTGGTCCAGAATGCGGCCGCGCGAGCAGTTCTGGGAGTCACTAGATACTCCCACGTAACACCACTCCTGCGCGGGTTGCACTGGCTGCCTGTGGCCTTTCGGGTGCGTTTCAAGGTGTTGGTTATTATCTTTAAAGCGCTCCATGGCACAGGACCTAGTTATTTGCGGGATCGTATCCTGCCCCATACATCCCTTCGGCCGATTCGCTCTCACAGAGAGGGACTTCTCCGGGTGCCGTCCACTAGGCAATGCCAGCGGGCGACGCCCAGGGGAAGGGCCTTCTCTGTGATGGGCCCGACCCTCTGGAATGACCTTCCCCCTGACATTAGAACGACCATGGATCTCCGCTCCTTCCGCCAGAAACTCAAAACCCACCTGTTTCATCTAGCCGGCCTGGCCTAATTCCATGCTTCCCGCCTCAGTTTGTAATTTTAAATTATGTTATTAGGTTTTTAAGGTTAAGTTTTTAATTTTTATAAATGTGTACAGGGGATTATTTAATTTGATTTTAGTTTATATATATTGTTGATTGTCATAATTTTAATTTTTACCTGTACACCGCCCCGAGTCCCTTCGGGGAGAGGGGGCGGTCTAGAAATCCAATAAATAAATAAAATAAATAATAATATATGGCCATGTAAGTTGGACCAGCTGAAAGAAAATGAATGTTTTTGAACTGTAAGCAACTGTTGACGATATCTTGGGTCTCAAAAGGAACAAACCATACAATAATAGATGAAGTAAAAGCAGAGAGCTCACTGGAAGCATGACAAATGAAGGTGAAGTTTAAAGATTTTAAGCCTGTAAGGAGAAAGAAAGAGTTCTTGAAAAAGACTCTGATGATTAGAAAAAGTGAAGACAGTTGAAAAAGAGGCTGGTAGGAGATCAGGCATCTAAGTACAGGTCCAAATATCACAATTGAAAAAGACACTGGCAGAGGATGGCCAATATCACAAACATGAATTTACATAAACACAGTGAAACAGCTACTGGCAGACTCTTGTCCATTGGGTCATCAAGAGTTGGAAGCAAATGAATAACAATAACATCCAAAGTGCCTGCACTTAAGAGAGAAAGCTGTCTTTCAATAAAACTAAGAAATAAGTCACAAATGAATAAGAGAACAGTAAATGAAAAAAGACATTTGCTCAATTATATAGAAGAGATCATTTAAAATAAAAACAAACCCCCAAACCCAAAGCCTAGTCTTTTACTCTCAGAAAATGTGACTGCTGGTTTCTAGCAAATACCAGGGTTGATTTGTTTGTATAATGTGGTTTTGAATTCTTTTGTACATGATATATTTGTCTATTTCTTTTGCTCCATAACATCACTTGTTGATGTGCTTTAGCAAATAAACATTTCCATACATATTTTATGCTTTTAACAGAGGTTACTAGCAGAAATGAAGAAGCTGTAAAATTCTGCAATAGGAAATATAAAAATTTACACTTGCCATTACGTACATTTGGCCATGGAAATAATGTAATTCATTACTGTTTCAGTTGTGAAGAAATTATATATGTGGTGAACTCTCAATAACAAAACACTGATCCATTTGTGGAACTGCGCCAGAGGTGGTATTCAGGCAGTTCTGACAGGTTCTGGACAACTGGTAGTGGAAATTTTGAGTAATTTGGAGAACTGGAAAATAGACTGGTCCCAC
This sequence comes from Rhabdophis nuchalis, assembly GCA_039707465.1. NCBI lineage: Eukaryota > Metazoa > Chordata > Lepidosauria > Squamata > Natricidae > Rhabdophis > Rhabdophis nuchalis. The sequence goes on from CM077643.1 coordinate 87,299,475, forward strand.
CCCTGCTGCCTCCCAGCCTCTAAGCTAATGTTCTTTTGTTGCCATGAATAGGAGAACAGAGCTGGAAACCAGGTTAGTGGGGGTGGAGTGGCGGGAATGGGGATTTTGCAGTAACCTTCCCCCAGGAGTGGCGAGGAAATGGGAATTTTGCAGTATCCTTCCCTGTCATGCCCACAAAGCCACACCACACCCAAAAAGCCATGCCCACAGAACCCGTAGTAAAAATTTTTGAATCCTACCACTGAACTGCATGTATATATAATGAATAAAGTAACATAACAAAGCTGGCTTAGGGTATTGGTCAATGTAAAACATGAGACAATATTTAGGGTAAAGATACTCTTGCATAAGAATTTGGCAAAGACTGAATTTGTTGTGAGTAGTGGAGTATTCTCTACTACTGTATACACTAGTAAAGTATATGTAAAGTATATGTAAACTAGTATACACAAATTGCAGATGATCAAGTTTTGAGAAGACTTTTCTATTAAAAGCTGGTATAACTCATGCGTTTGTTCAATGTAACTGTTTTTAGTTGCAATGTAACTCTCTAGAGTTTACATCTATAACATAATTAATTACGTTAATTGTTGTACCTTACCTTTGAAGATTACATGCAAAGCTGTCATTCCACTAGTGTTTTTATAACTTCATCTTTACAAGTAATATTTATTTACTTGTACACAATAAATGCAGACATAAAAATTGCCCAGTTGGATGCTGTGTTTGATCAGGAAAGATGGCATTCAACAATCTGAAAAACGGACCCTGAACCTGCAGGAATAATGCTAGGAAAATGATGGTGATCATTACAAGTAATATTTCACAATAGGTAGCCCTGTTCCACAAATAACACTCTGTACTAGACAAAAATGTGAGTTAAATTTACAGAGAATCCTGCTGGTACATAACTGGTGTAGATCTAAGGAACCTTATTCCAAACTAATTCTTCCAAATCCCATAAAGCTCTTCTTTTCCTACTGACTTTTGTCTCATATGGTGGGTCATCCTTTTCCAGTAGATTTTTGGCACTGAAAATGAGTCTAGCTTGCTTGCCTGCGTGACTTTTAAGTTATTTTGCAATTTAGTTTTTCTAAACCAGCCCAAGTCGTATGAAGAGCTAGACTGGTATAGAAATAACACAGTATACTTAACTATATAAGTAGCCAACTAATAATTAAATCTTAGCTAGCTTGGAAAGCATCAGCACCACATCTAATGTGAAATATTGAAGTACTTCATCTCGAATTCTCCACTCTCTCTTAGAGAGCAAATCCATACAAAACAGAATCTATGGAGACAGAAATTTTCAATTCTGATCATTATTAAATAGTATCTTTGGTGGACGAACTTTTCAATTCTGATTGTTAGTAAGACAAATGCATTTTGGTTTATAATATAAAGAGTTTTATACAATTGTTCTTGTAAAATAACTTTTAAAAAACTCCACTGTTTTCAAATGTTCCCATGTTTTGAATGCTTGCTTATGTGCCATCATGCTATTGTCTACTGTTAGAAATCATATAGATCAGGGATCCCCAACCTTTTTGGCACCAGGGACTGGTTTCGTGTAAAAAAAATTCCGCGGACTGGTGGGAGCCTCCAGCGGGTGAGTCGAGTCATTTGCAACCGGGCGGGAAAGCTGACAGGGGTCCTGGGTGAAGGATCTTTGGCTGGGGCAGGGAAGGACGGGTTGCATCCCGGGCAGGAAGGCCTGGCAGCCCATTCCCCCTGCGCAGGGCCGGGTAGTGCCCAGAATCCCCCCAATGCAGGCCGTTGCCCCCGTCTTGCCCCCGGGGAGCGCCCCAGCCAGCTGCCAGGATAGCGGAGCATTTGCTACACTTTCCTAAGAGTTGCGCTACTCTCTCCGCTGCTCACTCTGCCCCGGTTACTATCAAGCCATGGACCGGCACCAGTCTGCGGCCCGGGGGTTGGGGACCCTGATATAGATGACGGGTGGACAACTATGCCCCTTTTAGTACCTATGGACTTCGACTTATAGAATTCTGGGAGTTGAAGTCCGCATGTCCTAAAGTGGCCATAGTTACCCACCCACAATATAGATTGATTTTCTCCATGATGCTTTGTCCCTAACTGCATCCTTTAGGTCTCCCAATGGTGCACCATAACCTTTGCATCTGAGTCCATCCACCTTGCTTCTGGTTGTCCTCTTTCCTTCCACCTTCCTTGGCATTAGAGTCTTCTCCCGAGAACTAAGTGTTCGCATATTGTGTTTCCATGAATATAATTTTATTTTGGCTGTACAATTTTTCTAAAAAAAAAAAACCCAACAACCACAGAAACCTTATTTTAAATGACTTTTACTTTTGAGATATTTTCTCTCTTAAATTAAAACAAGTTTTCCCCCCAGCAGGAAACATGTGTGCTTCCTTGTTTCTGGTATGTGAACCGGAGCATGTATTATGTAAGTTATAAAACTCTGGACCTAAATATGTTTCAATTCCTTAAGCTATTAAGACTGTCAAATAAAAGACATTGAATGTTCCCAGAAACTGACAGTGTAGCTAAAAAAACCACCTCGTGTCATTACATGTGCCGGATTTCCACATTTTAGTCTCAATACAGAACATACCGTTATTCAGTTCATTTTTCTGCTTTGTCGTAAGCCATACCTATGGCAGACATGAAGACACTTCTGGATTATTAATCTGCATGATGGTTTGCCCTTTCTTTTAGTTCAGAAATTTACAAGCTGTTTTATTCATTATGTGAAACTTGACTGAATAGGGAACAGAAGCTGGTGAGCCTGACATCAATATGTTCACAAACTCATTCTTCTTTTTGTAAATGAAAAGGATTTGGTCCATTTGGGAATCTGAAAGTACAGTGGCCTTGAATATGCATGGAATCCTTTATACACTTGGGAGATGATTCACACAGAGACAGTTCTTGACTTACGACCACAATTAACTCCAAAAATTTCATGGCTAAAAGAAGACAGTTGTTAAGTGAGTTTTGTCCCCTTTTACAACCTTTCTTGCCACAGTTATTAAGTGAATCACTGTAGTTGTTAAATTGTTAAGAGAATCCATTGATTTTCCTTGATGGAAGACCACAAAAGGTGATCCTGTGACCTTGGGATACTGCAGCTGTCACATATGCATGCCAGTTGCCAAGAGTCTGAATTTTGATCACATGGCTATAGGTATGTTGCAATGGCTGTAAGGGGGGAAATGATCATGTCACTTTTTGGAGTGCTGTTGTAACTTTGAACTGTCACTAAATGAATGGTTGTAAATTAAGCACTACCTGTACTCCTGACTATTCTTTCAGCATCTGTACTTCTTTTATTCAAGTCTTTGCAGATTGCCTGTAGAATTGCAAGACAATTCTACCAAGATTAATGGTGTCCTAGAGTCATGAGCTAATTATCTCCATAAGCCAATGATAAGAGGATGAGTAATTTCAGTTTTAAATATTCCTTGTACCAGCTTACCGTGCAACAATTTGATAGGCATTATACTTCCTAAAAATACAACTGGAAGTGAAGAAAGAAATGTACATACCCTGGCTCAGTGTCAGTTTCTAAGCCCCTACAGCTTCTGGTGGAAACCAAGAGTTATTGAAAAGGATATCATACCTCTCATGTGACAAAACAGCAGAGGTGAATGCATTCTTCAAGACTGCCAATAGACTAATTCCATTCATTTTATCTAAGCCATTTGGCCTCTACTTCTGCCTTCTAAAGCAATGCAAACTGAATATTCTGGGTATCTGAATTTTTCTTTTTCAGTTCCAGAAGCCTCCCTTTTTCCACTAAATATCTAGAAGCCACTAAAAATTACATTTCACCCGCCATCTGGTTTTGACACGTGTCCCAGCCAGTAATGTTTTCCTCATTGTCACAGGCACATGTCTCTGTGGTGACTTAGTGAGGAGGCCAACCAAGTAAATACTTTTTGTAAACTTATAACATGTTATTTGAGGTATGAACTGCATGTGCTATGTAATCTTTATGAAATAATATTTTTTCTTCCTTCGTAAAATTTATTCTCAACTATTTTTACTCTCCGGTCTAAGAAGAGACAAATAAAACAAGACATTTAGAGAAAAATATAAGTCTCTGTTTGGCTTAATGTGGAAAGTGTGAAGTTCCCAGAAGATGACCTAATTAGTCATGACAATGCTTTAGAAGTTGACATAAAGATGTGACTTACATCACTGGGTATCATCTTCTGAATCCATTTCAATTATGTTCCCTTTAGCTAGAGCAAGGGTGTCAAACTCACGGCATCACGGCTGCGTCACATGACATATTAGGACTTTCCCCCTCTTCACTAAACCGAGTGGGGGCGTGGTAAGCATGTGACTTCAACCTGCAGGCCGCAAGTTTGACAGCCCTGAGCTACAAGTTCTTCTAATTAGCATTTTAAACCTCATTTAATATTTGTACAAGAAATTCAACATGAGTAAAAATGAGGATCTCTTGTACTGGTATTGGATTTCAAAAATTATTTAACATTACAGTGAAGAAATATAACAATCACAATACTGAAAATAGACATAAATGCCTAAGTAGAAATTGTAAACAAAGTGATGGAATTCAGTTGGCTTATAGGAAACTGTAACATTATGGTAAATCAACATTCTTAAAAATTATGATGTGCTTCTTGTTAGTCAATAGTGTATACTTGGCTAACTCAAGGGCCGGCAAATAGGAAAAAAATCAAAACCTTTCTAGTGATGCCTTAAGAAAAGAAAAGCAGATAAATTGATATTAAATCTGTAGTTCCAATGATTGTGGCATGCTTTTTTTTGCTTGTCTGAGTATAGGCACATGTTTGTGGCACCTGCAGTCTTGCAACAATGCTTGTGGAACAAAGGTGAATATTAGAGTAGCTAATGAATGAGAAGATGAAGATTTATCAGATGAAATAAAGGAGGAACTACAGCAGGACTTGATAGGGACTGCAACTTTATTGCGAGGTACTGAAACCAAGGTGTGCCCGTTGGATCCATTCTTTCATTAAATGTGCAGCCTCTCAGTAATACAGATCAAAGGACAATTCGCAAGACTTACCAAATTCATTGGAAGTTTCCCTATTTCAGTGGTCGGCAAACTGCGGCTTGCGAGCCAGTAGTGGCTCTTTGGCCCCTCGAATGCGACTCTTCCTGCAACTAGCCACGGGCAGACTCCGGGAGCCGCACGCCCACCTCCCTCCTCCCGCAGCGAGCGTGCGTGCGTGCGGGGGGAGGACCCAAGGCTGCGGCTATCTAAACGCCGCGGAGGCCGTCCGGGCGTGGCACGCCCACCTCCCTCCCAGCCCGTCTGGTGGGCAGCCCTGGAAAATGCCCCTCGGTGGCCTCTGCAGGTAGCTGTTGTTGTTGCTGCTGCTCCCGAGCCCTGCGACACGCAGTTCTCGCCGTCTGAGGTCACCCGGCAGGGGCATCGGGCAGGACAGTCGGGCTGCTCACTCGCTGACATGCCGGGCTTTCCGCTGCTTCCCGGGGAGGGGGGGAAGAGAGGGAGGGAGAGACTGACATACACACAGAGAGACAGACAGAGACAGAGGGGGAGGGAGGGAGAGACAAACAGAGAGAGACAGAGAGAGAGGGAGGGAGAGAGGGAATCAGAGAGAGAGACACACACACACATGCAGAGTGACAGATGGGTGGAGGAAGGAGAGAGAGACAGATACAGAGAGAGACAGAGAGACAAAAAGAAAGAGAGAAAGAGAAAGAAAAATAGAAAGAAAAAGAAAGTGGGAGAGAGAGAGAGAGAGAGTGAGAGAGAGAGAAAGAAAGAAAGAAAGAAAGAACTTATGACCACAATTGAGCCCAAAATTTTAGTTGCTAAGCAGGACCGTCATTAAATGAGTTTCACCACATTTTCCAAGTTGGCCACACCCACCCAGTCACATGACTGCTGAGCCACTCCCATAGAACAGGCCACACCTTTTGGCTCTCAAAAGAAATTTCAGTCGTGGTACTGTTGATATTTGGCTCTATTGACTAATGAGTTTGCCCACCACTGCCCTATTCTGTTAATATGTACCAGGGAAAATTATATTTCAAGGAGTAGCTACTACTGTGTAATTATGGATTATGAAGATCTAAGAAGGAAGCTCAAACATCTGGATTTCAGATGGCATTCACATTCATACTTCGAGATGATAGAAGAGGACTGGACAAGTATGTGTATTTCTGCAATGCCACAACTGGAAACAGATGTAATAGAGCTGGAAAAAAAACCAGAGAAGGGAAATGTCTATGGAAATTCTCAGCTATCCGGGTCCAAGTTTTTCCAAAGGTGCTTTTTCAAAAGGCAATTGGACTCATTTTTTTCCCTTGAAGAAGAGGAAGAAAACATTTTGCTTCTCATCCAAGAAGCTTCATCAGTTCTGGTAGGATGATGGGGGCGCAGGAAGGATTAGTTCTGACAGGATGGGTGATGGTCATATTCCTTTGCAGTCATCTGATCATTAGCACGCACTCTGAGAGTTCTTGAAGCCACTTGTGGGTTTATCTGTACCAGGAGTGGGTTCCTGCCAGTTCTAGCCTCTTCTATAGAAGAGGTTCCACAAATCTACAGTGCTGTTTAGAACCGGTTCCAGTTCCCTCCTCCTGCCCGTCTTCACATCATCAAGATGAAGAGTGAGAGGAGGAATTCTGGGAGTTGAAGTCCACAAGTCTTAAAGTTGTCAAGTTTGAACACCCCTGGGGTTTTTTTTTCTAAAGGGTTAGGGGTGCAAGGGTCTCGTAACTTGACAGCTTTAAGACTTGCATGTTTCAAATGCCAGAGTTTCTGAGCCAACATTTTGGTTGCTAAGCAAGAACGTTGTTAAGTGAGTTTCACCACATTTTACAAGTTGGCCATGCCCACCCAGTTACATGACTGCCAAGCCACTCCCACCTGGTCACATGGCCGGCAAGCCACTCCCACAAAGCAGGCCACACCTACAGAAGAGGTTCTAAACAATTTTTTGAAACCCTGATCTGCACCCTCGGGGTCACCTGTATCAGGGTCCAAATGGGAGTGGAATCTTCTTGGAACTGCTCAAAGGACTGCACTGCAGACAAGAGATAGATGTTGAAGTGCAATCAATATTATCAGGAAGCTCAAACACTTTCCCTATAAGAAAAGGTTAAAATGTCTGAAACTTTTTTGTTAGAAAAATGGGAACTGGGGAGAAAGCACGACTGAAGTTTATAAAGTCATGCATGACTTGGAGGAAATACACAGGGAAATGTTTTTCTCTTTCTCCTAAAATAGCAGGACCATGAGTCAACCGCTGAATTTGATGGGAAATTCAGACAAAAGAAAGCACTTTCTTTCCACATTATGTGGATTTACGTTTGCTGCAGCATTCCTGTGAGATTTTTGTTTGTTTGTTTTTGTTTTCACTTTATCGTTACTTTTTCCCTCAGGAAAAAAAAGTTACTTAAAAACAAACACAATCGGAAAAGACAAAAATATGTGTCCCAGTATACTCCAGGAGATGGCATCCACACACAATCTAAATAAAAGAGAATTAAATTATCTGCATCTATAAGGCTGCATGTTTTTGACTCATGTTTTCTGTACCTAATTGTTTAATAATTTGGTAAGAACCCAGGGACTTCCAGTTATACAGGGGTAAAAAAAAGTGTATAGATTTTGCAGCAGAAATTTTGTAAATGTATGGGGGGGATGTCAGTGACTTCCTGGAAAAAGTTAAGGCAGGTGTCGTGTTATGCTGATGAATAAATAGTTGTTTTCTACATTGCCATGGATGTCATTGTTACTGAACATCAGTTATGGGGATATTTCCTTTACCAAAAATATATGTCTACTAGATCAGGAGTCCCCAACCTTTGCAACTTTAAGTCTGAAGGACTTCAGCTCCCAGAATTCTCCAGCCAGCAAAGCTGTCTGGGAACTGAAGTCCTTCAGTCCTTCAGCAAAGCTGGCTGGAGAAGTCTGGGAGCTGAAGTCCTTCAGACTTAAAGTTGCAAAGGTTGGGGACCCCTGTACTAGATAATTTGTGCCCCATTGGACATCATTGAGTATTTCCTTACCTAAACAGAGAGACAGAATTACCATGGGAGTAAACAGTGGGAGTGGCAGCAATTTCCTTTTACCAACTTCCTCACTAAATTGTGAGAAGCTGGCAGGGAGCCTCAGGAATCACCCCCTTCCTTTCCTTTCCCTTCCTTTCCTTCCCTGTAGGTAGACATTAACGAATTAGTATGTCCCATTTACATCAACCTACTTTTAAAAGAGTCAGAGAAACTAGAACAGGAGTTTCATTGCTTGCTCAGACATACAACGGAGTGCACTGATGATGTTACCTAGTTGTATAATGTAATGTCTACAAGCAAGCAACCAAGCTCAGAGACTACCAAAGACTTCACAGTTGAACCCTGAGTTACATACCAGTATATAGGTGATCCTTGACTTACAACAGTTTGTTAAGTGACTGTTTGAAGTTACACCAGCACTGTAAAAAAAGGCGCTTATGACCATTTTTCACACTTACGACTGTAGCAGTATCCCTATGGTCAAATGATCAAAATTCAGATGCTTAGCAACTGACTCATATTTATGACGGTTGCAGTGTCCCAGGAGTTCTGTGATTCTCTTTTGTGACCTTCTGACAAGCAAAATCAATGGGGTAGCCAGTTGCACTTAACAACTGTGTTACTAACTTAACAATGGCAGTGATTCACTTAACAACTGTGTCAAAAAAGGCCGCAAGCTGAGGCAAAATTCACTTATCAACTGTCTTGCTTGGCAACAGAAATTTTGGACTCAATTATGGTTGTACGTTGCGGACTACCGTATTATCCTCTATTGAAATTGGAAGAGATGGAAAAAACCAAGAAGGGTTATTTTAGGCCTGGACACAAATATTATCCAGGAGAGGCTGAGAGAACTGGATATGTTTAGTCTGAGAAGATATTACTAAGGGTGACGTGCTTTCCAATACATAAAAGAACATAACAGAAAAGAAAGTTTGCTATTATTGCAGAGTGTTAGTCACAGAATACCAACTTAACTCATAGTTTTCTTTTTAATTAATTAAATACAAGCAAGAAGTATAATGTAAACATTATAAAATAAGTAACAAAAGATAAAAAAGAAACACACACACCTATATCAATAAAGGGAAACCAGGATTAATTACAATCACCCATAGTTAATGTATATTAATCGTTTCTCCAGACTGTTGAGTAGTTAGAGCCCAATGTTTGCCTTTCCAATGCTGAACAGTAAGTCTTTTGGCTATAAATAAGGTACAGGAAATCCATCTTCGTTGACTAGATGCCAACTTCCATGTGATAAACTTCAAAAGAATATAAACATCTGAAAATATTAAATCTCAAAATTGAATTAATGCATGAAAAAAACCTCTTTCACAAATGGAACAATATAGCTTGGAAGACTAAAACTCTGGTCCCAGTGACCGACTCAGATTGGATTGTGTAACATTATCCTGAGACACAGATATTTGCCTTCCTTCAAGTCCTGGTGCTCAGTAGTTTGCAGGAAGGGATTTATACAGGTAGTTCTCAATGTATGACCACAATTGAGCCCAAAATTTATGTAGTTAACTGCGAAATTTGTTAAGTGAGTTTTGCTCAATTTTACGACTTTTCTTGCCATATTTGTTAACTGAATCACTGAAGCGGTTAAATTAATAACATGGTTGTTAAGTGAATTTGGCTTCCCCATCGACTTTGCTTGTCAAAAGATTGCAAAACAGGATCACATTACCCTGGGACACTGTAACCATCATAACTATAAACCATGACCATTGGGATAGTGCAATGGTCATAAGTGTGCAAAATGGTCAAAAGTCACTTTTATAGTACCATTGTAACTTCAAATGGTTACTAAACAAACTGTTGTAACTTGAGGCCTACCTATACCTTAGAATGGTATATATGGTTCATCTTCCTTTAAGTTCTCAGAGCAAAACGAAATGTATGTTTCATTATATCATGCCCCCAAGTACAGGATGTTGGGGAATCATTAGCTCCTAAAGATAACACACCATACAGTATATAGTCCATGAGTTCAGTTCTTGATAGATGGGTTGAACATCATGGAATAACATCTGGTTACCCATATCTTAGAAGTCCCAATAATAATAAAGAATAAAGATAATATGATACCTCTTTCTAGAATTCCCAGTAAAAATTGAACTACCTTTTCCAAATCACACTGTAACTGGGAATGAACTAGAATGGTCTACCCCAGACCATTTATTCTTTGAAACAAGCTGTCTTAGTTCTTATACCTCTTAAGGTTCATTTTGGGTGTCTATAAGAGTATCGATCAAAGATAATGAATGCCTTAGGAGAAGCTATTTTAATTTGCAGCCAAATAAGAGGTGGAAGGTAGATCTGGTTTCAACACCAGAAGAAGATTGTAATAACCATAACATCATAGTAGGTTTAGTAAAATGGTATTGGTAGTATGGGTTGTTCACATAAAATATATTGCTTTGGTCAACACTGACTTAAAGCTTCTTTTGCAAGCTCGTCAAATGATATGCTCACAAAAGTATTTCTTTTGGTATATACTTTTTTCCCTTAAATTCAGTACAGAGACGATTAAGTGTATTAGCTGCTTTAACGCACAATAGAAGTCACAATAGAAGCTATGCTATTACACTATTCCCTAGTGGTGAAATTATTATTTTTTTACTATCAGTTCTGTGGGCGTGGTTTGGTGGACGTGGCCGGGGGAAGGATACTGCAAAATCCCTTTTCCCTCCTCACTTCTGGGGGAAGGATATTGCAAAATCTCAATTTCCACCCCACTCTGGGGCCAGCCAGAGGTGGTATTTGCCCATTTTCTGAACTACTCAAAATTTCCACTACTGGTTCTTCAGAACTTGTCAGAACCTGCTGAATTTCACCACTGCTATTGCCTGGTTACACTGTATGTGTGCCTGATTTTCTTTAAACTAAATGTTGGATTACTGTACAAAATAAATAATAGATCTCAAACTACAGGATAAAGATAGTTTGCGGATAAGGATACTTCATACCCCCTCCTGACACATGTGAGCACAAATGCGCATGCAAAACATTGAAAGTTTCTAATGACATCATAGGAAGCCACAAGAGAAACAAAAAAGTGAGATATTTCTATGTTCATAAGACTGCCATGTAATTATAGCCTTTCACAAGTTTTCCTGCCCTAGCTTTATAATTCAGGGATATAGTTAGTAATTTTAGTGAGGAAATGTTTTTAGACGACCAATGCCTGTGGGAACTTTATCAACTGTTATTTCCCCTGCGAGACACATTCCCAGACCAAACCAAAGCTACTAACTTCATTCATTTCCTGTGAGTTGAAAAGTGTCTCCTAGTGTTAGTACCTACCACCAAAACCTTCACATTATTGTTATACTGCCATCAAAGCAGCAAGCAGCATACAGTGGTACCTCGGTTCACGAACTTAATTCGTGAACTGACTCTGTTCGCGATCCGAATTGGTCGTGAAGCGAGGCACAATTTCCCATAGGGTTCAATGTAAATCCGGTTAATCCGTTCCGACCTTGTTTTTTGGTCGTGATTCTTGAACTGACTCTGTTCGCGAACAGAATTGGTCGTGAACAGAGGCACAGTTTCCCATAGGGTTCAATGTAAATCCGGTTCATCCGTTCTGTCCTTGTTTTTAAAATGTCCGCGGCTCCGGTTCGTGAAGCGAGGCGGGGTTCGTGAATCCGAGCATTTTTACGAACTTTTCTGTTCGTGATGCGAGAGCGGAGTTCGTGAAGCGAGGCGGAGTTCGTGAAGCGGAGCGTATTTTTACGAACTTTTCCGTTCGTGAACCGAAACGGTGTTCGTGAACCGGGGCACATTTTTTGGGAAATTTTTGGTCGTAATCCGAATTGGTCGTGAACAGAGGCGTTCGTGAACCGAGGTACCACTGTATCTTCTGTGTAGTTTATTGTACTGTAATAAGCAGTACAAGAATTTTGAGGAATAGGAGAAAGAACTATCAACTTAGGCAATGTCCAGATAAAATAAATTTGAGTCCAAGGCAGGAATGTAATTGGAGAAATTATGTTTTACCATTCCTAGTTTGCAAGATTCTGTTACTGTATTCTTACACTGTAATCTTACATTAAAAATTTTATATTAAAAGGTATATTAACATTAAAAATGAGAAAGATTAATCAGTGGAAAAGCTTGCTTCGTGGAACTATGGCTTGCCCTCCACTGCCTAGGGCTCTGAACAGCCTGTGCTGTTGATCCTTCATGCCCTGAGAGAGACACCGAGGCTCCTCTGGGGGGATAAGGGTTTGGTGCTCTCCCTTGTCTGGCCTTCCTCTGCTAGAGACTATGGATTCCCCCAGCCCTGCCTGGGTCACCACAGGTACCTCTGACGCAAATGATGTCAAGTGGGCCAATCCTTCCTAGCCACGCTCCCCCTCCCCACTCAAGGTCAAATACAACCCTGATGCGGCCCTCAATGAAATCGAGTTTGACACCCCTGGATTAGAGTGATATGTTAAAATATTCAGCCTTATATTGGGTTGACAATATATATGAGCCTATGTTCTTAAAGAGTATATGTAGCTTTAAGAACTGTGTTGAATTCGAATTGGCTGTGCTTCTCAGCTCTACCATAAAGGAAGCCCAGGAACACAGTCCATTCCCTTTTCGATTCCCTTTGATTCCTGTTCTTACTGTTGGCCGCTGAGGAGCTGAAGCTGAAAATTGAAAGACTGAAGAAGTATTTGTTTTGCATCACTGTAAGATAACTGTGTTGGGTGAAGGACTGTTATTGTTTTGAGAAGTTAGTATCACTGGTCGGAAGAAGTACTTTAGTTGCTACAAAGTAAAAGACTATTTATTTTCTTACTATCGCTGTTTTAGAGTTTGTGTGTGGTTAAAGCAACATATCTCTTTACTGTCCGGTGTATTACACTATTCTGCATTCATTTTCAAACGGGGATGTTTGTTACCCCTAACACTGGTTACGGGACCAGAGTTGTAACACTGGTTCTGAACATGATATACAGGACACAAAGCAATAGACCACAACAAGGGAAAAGGGAATGGCAATGATGAAGAACTAGACCAGGGGTCTGCAAAGTCGGCTCTTTTAAGACTGGTGGACTTCAACTCCCAGAATTGCAGACCCCTGAACTAGACCAAATACAACCTGAGGACCATATCATGCTACTGGTGTTTTTGCTTTCATCGCAGGCTGAATAAGTTCCCCAGAATTTATTTTTCTTTATGCACTCTAATCTTGGCAGGCACAACATAATTCAACAAGATTGAAGATTCTTCTGAAAAGACAAACCAGCTGGGCAATGTTGCAGCTGGGCAAGTTGTGATCACCAAGCACCAGTCAACAATCCCATTGTATGTCTTTGTAAGGAACACATGTTTTCTTTGTAAAATGTACACTATCTATTTTACATTTCACAGATTTAGTCCTATATTCAATCATTGAGACTAAATTATGGTTAGTTGGTTAACCAACCCCCCAATCTAAGTTCCAAGATTTTGTCGGTTCAATATAATTATTGTTTCCATTTTTCATTCTTGACTGTGGTAATCTAAAAATGCATTGTTTGACATACTTGGCTTGTTGGACCATTGGAAAAAAAAATCTCTTCCAGGAGTATGAATAATTAAAAAGTTATCCTTTTTGTGCAGATCGTTATTCTGATCTAAAATGTTGGCAAAGGTCAAGATAGTTAAAACATTTTTGCTCATTCTTACCACAGTATTGCAATAGTAGATTGTCATGATTTATTATAAGCTTCTAAGATATACAGACCAAGTGGTGGTATAGTAACAAGTTTTTGTTTTGCAAACATGAAACTAATCTTTATATTTTGCACTGTATCATTGATTTTTGCTGCATAAAAGAAATGTTTTAAACACAACGTCTAAAACGTTGGCAAAATAAATATTTTCTGAATGAAAGGCATCTGCAGAAAGGGCAAAGGGTGACCAAATGGCAATAATGTATTTAGTTACTTATTTGTCTTGTTAGTTAATTTATAGAGCTGACCACCCAAAGCGAATCAGGGTGCTGCAGAGGCAAAAGCAAAAAAGAACAAAAGTAAAACATAAATCAGAGGTTGCCAAGTTTGGGAACCTCTGACATAAATGAAATGTTACAGTTCTGCCAAGGCAATCCAATCAATGACATTGGATCACATTGTCTCAAGACTTGTTTGTGTGAGTGAGCTGCGCGTGCGCAAGATGGCGGGTTAGCTCCGGAGCTCCGTGCGGGCTGTGGAGGTTCGTTAGCCTTCTTAGTGCTCCCAGCCCTCTTTTATGGCTTAGAGGGCTGGGCATCTGTAAGGAATCCATCCTGGTACTACAGGATGAGGTTCGCGGCGATTTCGGAGGTGTCGGGCGTGGGCACGGCTCCGGGGACGCTCAGACGGTGAGAGCGTCGGAGCGGGCCGTTTGAAGTGGGGGCCGGAGCCGGAGCGGAGCGGTGGCCGGCGTCCCCGATGCCGGAAACAGGGCGGAGGCGCCGGTCGCGGCCAGAAGCTCCCGACGCTGATGTCAGCTGTGGCTCGTCCGGGGGGCAGAGACGGTGGTGAGAGCGCCGTGAGGCCAGCGGCAACGGCGTTAATGGTGGCAATGAGGATGGCGGTGCTGAGAGGTGTTTGAAAGATGGTGAACGGGGCGCAGCCGCGGGAGATGGAGTGGCAATGCGGCTGCGGGAGATGGCGGCGGTGAGAGCGCCGGAGAGGGGGGAACGCCGGAGGCCAGTGGCGATGGCGATGGCGAGTACGGAGGCTAAAGGATGATGGCGGCATGTGAGTGCCGAGAGGCTGGTGGAGGAACCCTGAAGCGGCCGCTGGAAGCCTGGCCGACGATGGTGGGAGCGTTGAGAGGCCAGTGGAGAAGGCGGTGGCTCAGGAGAGATAGAGATGGCGGCGGTGAGAGAGCCGAAAGGGACGCGAACGGCCATGCTGGCCATGCTGACCAACTTAACTTCCCCCTGAGACTGAGAACTGAGCCATGCTCCCGAAAGACGGGATTTGTCCTAAGATCTTGGGCCGGAACAACTCATTGATTGACTATTTTCAACTGACATTGCGAGCTGTACCATCTTTATATCCTTATTGTTTGCACTTTATCTCATTTTAATATCAATTGAGGACTTTAAATCTTGGCTAACGACCTTCTAATTTCTTTTAAAATCTTTGTATTTTAAATCCCAGCCCCACTGATGAATTTCACCTACATTAACTATTTATTAATTATTTATTAACAACTTTACTATTTATGCATAGTATAATGTACTCCAGAGCTAACCTTTTACTGCTGCGAGAGCCCCCGCTCTCGCAGGTCTGGCCCTCTACACTATCGAGGGCCCGTCTCGATGATGGATATATTAATCCGGAGAGACGGGCGAAGCGCGGCCTTAGGGGATTTTTAATTGGTAAATTATTGGTTATTTTAGGGGGTCCCAGGGAGGGGGGTGGGCATAGACAGATAGAGACAGAACAACATGAAAGAAGGGGCCGGACCAGTAGCCGACGGGAGGAGACGGAAGGATCCGATATGAGGGGGGAATTACGAATCGGTCCGCCGGAGGGCATATCAATCCAGACGGTCGTGGGGAGGGGCAGGGCCGAGGGGAGACTAGTTCCATCCTCCCGGTTGGTGGCACGTGGCCGTTGGTTACAAACGGTCGGGTGCCACAACCCCCGTAGGCTAGGTGGTCAGGGGATACAGAGCCAGGGCCTGCGGCTGATGTTTTGCAACGCCAGGTCCGTGGTCAACAAAGCCCCCCTCGTCCATGACCTTGTGTCAGAGGGGGAGCCGGACCTGGTAGGAATTGCAGAGACCTGGTTGGGCCACGAGGGAGGACTTCCCCTCGTCGAAATGTGCCCACCAGGTTACTGCGCTTTTCATCAGCCGCGAGCCCTAGGCAGGGGCGGTGGGGTAGCGGTCATTATCAAGGAAGGCCTTGAGCCGAGAGAGACCATTGTGCCTCAGACTACCGGTTGTGAGTCCCTCTGCGTGAAGTGGGGCCTAGGGAGGCAGTTGGGCTTGCTGGTTGTATACCTGGCTCCCCGCTATGTAGCAGCAGCCCTGCCCGAGCTCCTGGAGGTGATCGCTACGGTGGCAGTTGAGACCCCCAGACTTGTAGTCATGGGGGACTTTAATCTGCCATCGTTGGGCGAATCATCCGAGGCAGCTCGGGAGTTCATGGCCTCCATGACGGCCATGGACCTGACCCAACTAATTCAAGGCCCCACCCACGAGGGTGGACATACGCCGGATCTCATCTTTGTCTCGGGCCAATGGAAGAGTGATCTGGGTATAGGGGATATAGTCATCACACCCTTGTCATGGTCAGACCACTCACTTCTCCGACTCGACCTTCCGACCGCTACTCCCCGTTGCGGGGAGGCGGAACCAGAACTTCCTATCTGGTTTCGCCCCAGGCGCCTGATGGACCCTGTTGGGTTCCAGACGGCGCTTGGGCCACTTCCTGTACCCCTGACCCACGCCCCGATGGAGGACCTCGTGGCCGCATGGAATACTGCGGCCACGGGAGCCTTGGATCGGGTCGCGCCCTTGCGGCCTCTCTTGCGGCGCCGAGCTGCCCCGGCTCCTTGGTTCACCGAGGAGCTGAGGGCGATGAAACGCCGCAAGAGATGCCTAGAGGGAAGATGGAGGGCTGCTCGCTCCGAATCTGACCGGACACAGGTAAGAGCCCATTTACGGACTTACATTGTGGCGCTGAGAGTGGCCAAACGTCATCATTGCGCCACTCTCATAGCATCCGCAGAAAACCGCCCTGCCGCCCTGTTTAGGGTGACCCGTTCCCTCCTGCAACAGAGGGTGCGGGAAGCCCCGCTACAGGGTAGAGCAGAGGAATTTGTGACTTTTCTGCAGGACAAAACCGCTCAGATACGGAACGAGCTAGCCCCCATTCGTGGCCCAGTGGGATGCCACGAGGCCGATCTTGTTTGGGAGGAATTTGACTCCGTTGCTTCCGAGGATATGGACAGGTTACGTGGACGACTGCGAGCCACCACATGTTTATTGGACCCGTGTCCCTCCTGGCTTGTACTGGCATCCTGGGAGGTGACACGAGGCTGGCTCCAAGAGGTTGTCAACGCATCCTTGAGTGAGGGCTCCTTGCCTGCTTCCCTAAAAGAGGCTATGGTGAGGCCCCTCCTTAAGAAGCCCTCTTTGGACCCAGCTCTTTTAACCAACTATCGTCCCGTCTCCAACCTTCCCTTTCTGGCGAAGGTTGTCGAGAGTGTGGTGGCACAACAGTTTCCCCGTCACCTGGAGGAAGTTGATTATCTAGATCCGCGCCAGTCCGGCTTTCGGCCCGGGCATAGCACCGAGACGGCATTGGTCGCGTTGGTGGATGATCTCTGGAGGGCCAGGGATGGGGGTTGTTCCTCCATCCTGGTCCTATTAGACCTCTCGGCGGCTTTCGATACCATCGACCATGGTATCCTATTGCATCGGCTAGGGGGGTTGGGGGTGGGAGGCACCGTTTTACGGTGGTTCTCCTCCTACCTCTCTGGCCGATCGCAATTTGTGTTGGCAGGAGAGCAGAGGTCGACCCCGAGACCCCTCACATGTGGGGTGCCTCAGGGGTCGGTCCTCTCGCCTCTCTTGTTTAATGCATACATGAAGCCGCTGGGTGAGATCATCCGTGGTTTTGGGGTAGAGTACCATCTCTACGCTGATGACACTCAGCTGTATATATCTACCCCAAACCACCCCAACGATGCCGTAGCGGTGATGTGCCAGTGCCTGGAAGCCGTGCGGATCTGGATGGGAAGTAACGGACTCAGGCTCAACCCGACCAAGACCGAGTGGCTGTGGTTTCCGGCTGCCCGATTCAACCAGCTTTCTCCAACGCTGGCCATAGGGGGCGAACATCTTGCCCCTGTGGATGGGGCGCGCAATTTGGGAGTCCTCCTGGATACCCGGCTGTCTATGGAAGAGCAAGTGACAGCCGTGGCCAGGAGGGCGTTTTACCAGGTTCGCCTGGTTCGCCAATTGCGCCCCCTATTGGATCGGGACGCCCTTCGCACAGTCACTCATGCCCTCGTGACATCCCGACTGGACTACTGCAACTCCCTCTACATGGGGCTCCCCTTGAGGTGCACCCGGAGGCTTCAGTTAGTTCAGAATGCAGCCGCGCGAGCAATTATGGGAACCACTAGGTTTACCCATGTAACACCGCTCTTGCGCGAGCTGCACTGGCTGCCTGTCGTCTTCCGGGTGCGCTTCAAGGTGCTGGTTATCATCTTTAAAGCGCTCCATGGCTCGGGACCTAGCTACCTGCGGGATCGGATCCTGCCTCACACATCCTCACGGCCAATTCGCTCCCACAGAGAGGGACTTCTCCGGGTGCCGTCCACTAGACTTTGTCAGCGGGCGACGCCCAGGGGAAGGGCTCTCTCTGTGGCGGGCCCGGCCCTCTGGAACGACCTTCCCCCCGATATTAGAACGACCACGGACCTCCGCTCCTTCCGCCTGAAACTAAAGACACATCTTTTCCGCCTGGCCGGCCTAGGGTAGTCTCTCTCTCTATGGGTTTTTTAATTGTTTATTTATATTGAGTGGGGATTTTTAGTTAATGGGATTTTAGCACAGGTGTTTGTTTAATCTGTTTTAAATTGTATGTATTTTTGTATATTTATGGTTTTTATTCTCCCTGTGCACCGCCCCGAGTCCCTGTGGGGAGAGGGAGCGGTTAATAAATTCAGTTTTATTATTATTATTATTATTATTATTATTATTAAGATCACAAATCTTTCTCACCCAATGCCTGGGGGAAAAGCCAGATGGTTCAGGCTTTACAATAGGCAAGCAGGGTCAGGTTTTCCATATCTCAAGGGAGATGTGAATCCATAAGGCAAGTGCAGCAACAGAGAACACACATTTCTTTGGGTTGCATGCATGAGATAACTTTGTACTGAATGAGACAGTTCCACAAATTACTCAGCCTTGAATAAATCCAAAATGGATTTTTGCAAAGGTCCTGTAAACCGCAGCTGTTTGAGCAGAATTTGTGAATCAATGTGAATCAATCTTCAGATTTTGTTCCAGGGGAAATAAAGTCTCATTTAAAACGAGAGGTAGAAAATCTCTAGTTCATAGCAACTTGCTTTTACTAGGGATGAGCGTAGTAAATTACTCCTCCACATACACATCCCCACAGCCTCCAAACACACCAAATGTGCATTGGAATATCATCATGCAAATTATATACTTGTCCGTCATGCTTTGTACAAATATGCATGAAGTGGAACTTGCACTCTGACATTACAATGCATATTTTGTCACGTTAGCACTACTGTGATTAGGAATGGGCAATTTTGATGCTAATAGATACTTTAATACAGAGACACAGACCTATAATAAAAGAGCCTTTAATTTGTTAGAACAAATAATGTGTAATGCCTAGCCTAGAAACTTCATGCAGTGATTGGGCACTTCAAATTAAAAAAAAAATTGCCTATACACACATAGCCACTTATTTGTCAAAGACACTGCATAAATAGACCAGACAACAAAAAAACAAGTAAATAGGACATGGTCTGGAGGCATAAGCATTGTTGAAGTTAAGCAGATATCTTTCTACATCTGAATAAGGCAGAAAGACAGCTGTAGAATCCTAAGTTGATGATGGTGGTTTCAAAGTCATGTCCAACCCATTATAATACAATACAACAATACAATACAATACAATACAATACAATACAATACAATACAATACAATACAATACAATACAATACAATACAATACAATACCAGAGTTGGAAGGGGCCTTGGAGGTCTTCTAGTTCAACTCCCTGCCTAGGCAGAAAATCCTATACCATTTCAGACAAATGGCTATCCAACATCTTCTTAAAGACTTGCAGTGTTGAGGCATTCACAACTTCTGGAGGGAAGCTGTTGCATTGATTAATTGTTCTAACTGTCAGGAAATTTCTCCTCAGTTCTAGGTTACTTCTCTCCTTGATTAGTTTCTACCCATTGCTTCTTGTTCAGGTGCCTTGGAGAATAGTTTGACTCCCTCTTCTTTGTGGTAACCTCTGAGATACTGGAACACTACTATCATTTCTCCCCTAGCCCTTCTTTTCATTAAACTAGACATACCCAGTTTCTGCAACCGTTCTTCATATGTTTTAATCTCCAGTCCCCTAATCATCTTGGTTGCTCTTCTCTGCACTCTTTCCAGAGTCTCCACGTCTTTTCTACATCGTGGCGACCAAAACTGTATGCAATCTCTCTTAACAATTGCATTCAGAAGTTGTAGGTGCTTCATCACCGGAGACTTTTAAGAAAAGACTGGACAGCCACTTGTCTGAGGTCTCCTGCTTGACCAGGGGGTTGGAATAGAAGATCTCCAAGGTCCTATCCAGCTCTATTCTTATCAAATGCTATGCTGTATCCAAGGAGTGAACCATTTTTCTCTAAAAGGAAGACTGGACTATGGCCTACAGTTAAAACAATATTGCTCTGGTATCTAAGGGCTCATTCAAAATAAACTTGACATCAGTTTTCTTGGGATGGTCACACTTTCCTTATATTCCCCTAGCGATTGATAGTACATCGGAAGCTAAAGCAGAAGCTATAAGAAGTATATAATCATCATGGGTAACACTAATAGCTCCATTGTACATGAAGTTACCTTACATATTTGAAATGAAAAAAAAAGTGTGTTTCTAAATAAATATGACTTGGTATTTAGAAATGGAATTCACATTATATTTCCTGGAATATTTAATTCAGGAAAAACTTTTCTGAATTTTTCTTCTTAGTTACATGCAACATACAGTACACTACTAGTTTTGCAATTGTAAGTTGCAAGCTTTTACACTGTATTTTAATTTATTTTATTTTAGATTTTGAATGACTGCTTGCATGGTGTTTTCACAATGGTTTATTCTTTTTTATATGTTTTTATTCAAATGATTTCTTTTAATGTATTTTTTTAGTAAACTGCTCACTTCTGCTAGTTCTGCTAGTTTAAAATTTATAAATAAAATAAAAAATAAAATATGTAACAATTACTTAGGATGCAGTAACTTTCATAATTTATATGTTTGATATCAACAACCTCAAAAATTTCATACAGAAGAAAGAGCTGATACATGTTAGGCTTCATTGTTCTAAAACTTTAATTTCTTTTAAAATACTATTTTCTATCTTTTTTACACATACAGTACTTATAGTTGCTGGACTTTCTGCAATTCACACATTCATCCAAACTTGTGTAAAATTTTCTAACCCTATATGTTTCTTTCTCATGTTTACTTAACATACCCACCAGTGGTGGGTTCTGGATCCTGTTGCAACCGGTATGCTGTGACGGGGCTGGACGTCCACCTTGGGCATGCACGCTGTGCACGCATGCTCGTGTTGGGTTCTGTAATTGAGGGAGTCCAGACCAGGTTAGCTGGAACAAATGCCGTTTATTTGGCAGTACGAGAAAACACAGGGAACAACTATTTACAGAAAATAATAAGCGCGGTAGATAGGGGCTCCCGCGTTTGACAGCTATTTATATGCGAGCTGTCAAACGGGGAGCCAATCAGGTCGGGGCTATACCGGCTTTTCCCGCCAGTCGCGTCTTGACCAATCAGGTGCGACTAGCGGTTTACAGGCTTGTAACAGCCTGTTGCCAAGGTTCCAACCGGCAGATTGGAAGACCTGCGGCTGGTCATAAGTCGAGACCAGTTGCAGGTCGAGGACACAACAGCTCACACCGCTACCCTGCGATGCCCCAGCTGCTCGGCGAGGTCACACAGGTGCTATATGATGTGCATGTGTACACAATTTGCCCGTTTCCTCAAAAAGAGGTAAGGAACATGGGCTCATGGCTGGCCCCACCAAAACACCATTCTGGTACAGTGGCGGCTGCTCACAGCTGCCACCGGTACACCCATACTGGGCTGTACCACGCGGAACCCACCACTGATACCCACCATATCTTTCAAAATATGATAACCTGCCTATGCCATAACTGTAAAAATTTGACATCAGGAAAGGACAATGGCTAGAAATTTTTCTATGTTCAGTGAGAATCAACTATATTGTAAAGACAGTGTCAACCAAGACAGTAATAAAAATGTGATCATATTGCTGCTAAATTGTATAATTTAAGAATTCAGAAAGGTAGATTATCAACTTTAATACTTTCCAATAATGAAAATGAAAATGTCTGAATTTAAAAAAAACCTACCAAGGGAAAAAAAATCCCCAAGTAGCTTTTCCGTCAGTAAGAGAGCCCATTTATTATTGTCAGGAACAGTTTTACCATATGATGTAACTATTTATCTACTCTGTCTATTATAAACAGAAATATCCTTGTATCCAGAAAAACTTCAACTCTGTGAATTGGCTACTTAGAATAAATGTATTGTGAAACATTTAACCGTATGACATAATGACCTTAGTGACCAATAAACAGAGTAGGAATTTGGCAGCATCCAAATGCCACTTGACATACATTTACACAGTGAGAAAACAACAGATTTGATTGATTGCTGGGCCGTTGCTCATTTGATAGTTAATGAGCCAGTTTTGCAGAGAACTATATAATGTCTCCATCTTTATAGCCTTAAAGGGTATTAATCAAAAAGCTTTCCCCACTGTGTTTCATTATTGTGAGATTAGTTTCAAGCTGATAAAAATGCTGATATACTTACATTCATTGTAGTTACCTACTCCAAACACTTTGATTGCAAATACAGGAAGAGAAGAAACAGAGGGGATAAACAATCCTTTGAGGCATTAGGTTTATTAAATTCTCCAGGTTTGTTTACATGGCTGGCCTCTTGAATTAGTTTTTCTGTTTTAAATTAATTAAGTGTCAACACATTAGATACTGCTTAATTTGCCCTATGGTAGCTTTGTCCATCACTAAGTATGCTAGAGAACATTCATAGTCCAAGGAACAGAATGAAGATGGGAGGTGACATCAGAGAAATATGTTCCCCTGGGCTCTTCACTCTTCACCAAATAGGGACATTATTAATAGCTGCCCTGTGGGAAGACTCTGAGGAGAGAGAGAAGGCAGCTAAATGAGAATCACCAAAGAACTGGGTGACCTTTCCTTTTAAAGAGAATGCAAACAGTCTTAGAAATATTTTTTTTATATATTTTGATATAATGGATATACTAGTTTTACTTACAATTATATGTATCGCTTATAAAATAATAGAATAATAGAGTTGGAAAGGACCTTGGAAGTCTTCTAGTTGAATCTTCTGTTCAAGCACCACTTCAGACAAATGGTTGTCCAATCTCTTCTTATAAAACTTTAGCGTTGGAGCATCCATAACTTCTGAGAGGCAAGTTATTCTATTGATTAATGCGCTGAGAAGATTTTTATCTCAAAAGCTGAAAAATACAGGTCCTCATTTACGTCCTCACTTAAACAACTGCCCTGTTTAGTGACCATTCAAAGTTACAGCAAAGATATTTTTTGACTGATCCTCACATGATTATTGCAGCATCTGTCATGTGATCAAGTTTTGGATGCTTTGCAATTGTTGGCTGTCTATGACTATCACCTCATCCCATGGTCATGCTATCACTATTTGCACTCTTTTTTTAAATATTTTTTTTTATTTTTATTTTTAAAGACAACATAAAAATCCTCCTTCTTACATACTTTGGAAAGTGTATCAGTTGGGAAGAAGGGGCTTGTGTCGCTGCAACACAGCAGTTTTCTGGGAGCTCCGGTAAAGCCGCTGATCCTTAAGCGCCGGGGTGGTCTAAAAATAGACCCAAGTCGTCCTGAAGAGACAACAAGAGGAAGGGGAATTTCCGGAGACCCCAGGGATGCTCACAAAGTCTCTGGAGGTCAGGAAGAAACCCCTGTTCTCCAGGGCTCAAGTGCCACTTCCCCCCCCCCTTTGGGGTGGATGAAGCAGCTGACAGCCCCATAAGACAAAGCAGATTGGAAGGAGAAGAAGTGTTTACAGCTGATAGGAATTTTTATTACTTCAAAAGAGACTGCCTTTACAAAACATAAAGCTAAACTAAATCTGAGAATAGAAGGAATTAGCGGCGGAGATAAGCTCTGGATGATTTTGGACTGTGTGTTGTCGTACATGGATGGGACTTAATTAAACCTTTTAAAACAAATGGATTAAGCTTTCTTCTATTTTTTCTTTCTTTTTTGCTAACCTGGATTAAAACTTATTCTTCTCAAGATTACTTTGTTCTATTCCAAGCAAGAATTTGACTCTTTAACTTGAAACAATCAAATAATAAAAAGGTTCAAAAAGAAACAAAGAAATTGTTGAATAACAGAGTGAAACATGGCGCTGCTACTCGAACGCTGAGGTGTTGAAACAAGATACCTTTATTTACATTACTGACTAGCCTGATTTGAAAATTCAAAATCTCACAGTTTGTTTAGAAAGTGAAAAGTGTATTGTTCTTACAGATACTCCTTTGAAGATTATTTTTAACCGGAGACTTTATTGTGAATCTAAATGTTAACTTGTCAAAAACCCTCTTTTAAGTCAGAGTAGCAGACTTTTAATCAGTTGGTGACAATGGCTTTCCTTGAACAACAAAGTATCATCTTGAAAGATATACTGGTGGCAATATACGAAACATTGATTTCATTTGAAAAAAAACCTAGATTACTTAATTGGAAAATATGATGAAAAGGACGGAGGCACATATCAAATGAGAAGAACAGAGGTTAGCTATTTAAACACCAAAGAGAAAGACACCTATAAAGAAACTAAACCTGTTGACTTCGCAGACGGAGTGGGACTCCACCATAGATGGCAAGACACAGAAGAAGAAAGAATAGAAGAACCTATGACATCAAAGAAATAAACTTTATTATTAATACTATTGACAACAACTCTGACAATTAAAGACAAGTGGATTAAGGAAGAAGAAGCAAAAAGGCATCAAAATTACAGGAAAGATAAAAAAAAGAACGAGTTGCAAGGAGAAGTCCATACAAATTTGATTAAGGAGATGTCTAGAGGACCTATGCCACAAATGGCAGATGATATGAGACTGTTTTACTATTTGAAAGATACAGATTGACAGATGGAAATGTTTAAGTTAGAATTAGTTGAGCTTAGGGAAATTTAGTGACAATGGACATGGCTAAACAAACAACAGAAAATGGTAATAATGTATACACATTGTATTAGTATAATAAGTAGTAATTGGATATGAATATTGAATGGCACATATGAAAGGATAATGGGTAATTGTTTGGTTATAGAGAGATTAATAAAAAAGAAAATCATGATAATAGATAGAATTAAATAAAGGAGAAATTATGATAACAATGTATGTATAGGTATGGGCAATAATATGGGAAAACTGGCTGTAAATTTTAAATTGTGGTTTGAAAAAAAAGATTAGAAATTCTTTGTTACTAAATATTATTGATGCTTGGTTAGAATAGGCTATAAGGAACAGTGGTATTGGAGGACATTAGAATTGGTAAATGAGATGCCAGTATGTGGTTTATTTTTAAGCTTTAGTTTGGTTTTATGATGAAGGACATGTAAATAATTATAGTCAAATAAGAATGGAGGTATGATGAGGGTAATATGTATAAACATATTTGAACTAAAATACATAAAATAATATGAATATTAGATAACTGTGGAAGAGTTGCACGAAAATACTTTGTAACCAACTTCACAGCCAGCTTCTGACAAGCAGAATCAATGGAGAATCCAGTAGTAAAATCATGTTGTGGTCATAGGATGTCTTGCTTAATGACAACTCACTAAGTACAGAATGGCAGATTCCAATTTGGTCGTTAAGCATGTACTACCTGTAAAGAATTGTAGTAAAGAAGAAGTCAATCAAAACTTACTAGGACCAACAAAAAGGCGATGATAATAATGAAGGATATCTAACTGGTCTGAAAGAGTCTTCTGTGCCATTTCCAACTGTGCCATTTCCATCCTTGGTGTCTTTATTTGGTCCCCAGACTGTTGAGTTTTAACAAAGGCCAATATTCTAAGCAGCTTTTAAACTACTTGGCCAGAACAAACTTACTTTTAAAACAGAGCACTCAGCCTAGCAACTCAACAACATTTATGCCATTGTTTTCCATGTTGATAATTTGTGCCATTGTTTACCATGGTGATAATGTGAAAGGTCCCTTTCAGCGCATTCAAAGAAAGAACTATATTGAGCTGTTCAAAAGATCTTATAATAATTAGCAAATGCTGGGTGTTGGATACTTTCTAATAATCAAACATAAGTTGATAGATATTTCTGCTATTTGCTTCATTAAAACTTTTAAAGTGAATCTTCAGTATATGTACAACATACACAAGCAGCCCAAGCCAATCGAGAACTGTTATAAACTAATAGGGATTTGTAATAAACCATTAACAGCAATTAAACCTGTACATTACACTGGCAAGATGCTAAGCCTATGGAATGAGCGCTTTCAGAATGTATAGACTTGATGAGATTTGCAGGATCCTTGTCAACAGCTGGCATGATTCAGAGATATTTGTCTTTATTACCACAAATCCCATGACATACAGTTCTTTTAAGGTTGATGGGGAATCAGTTCAACTACTTGCATCCTTCCATCATAATTAATCAACGGGGTACAAATTCATTTACTTGCAGCTTATCCATGTTATTGTGAAATTTTAAAAAGGTAAAATTCAGGACTGCTGAGATAAATCCTTATGCCTATATCACATGATTGTGTATAGGGTGCCAGGTTTTCCTGATAAATGTTCATTGGAGAGTAGAACTAGAGTAGAGAAGAACATCTGAATGATGCAACCTTAACTAGTTTCAACACATGACCTTCCAGAAAATGAGTCTGAATTTTTTTTTTAAAGGATCTGTGGCCGAATCCCTTTAACACAAGACAGCCAAGGAAACAAATCTGAATGGATTGATTGATCAATTTCATTTGATTTGTTGCCCTTCTCACTTCAATGCGACTGTTCCAGATTTCACCTCTAAATGTACAAATTAAGAAATTAAAGACAGAATTGCAACCCATAAAATTAATAAGTGGATTTCTAGAATCTGAGAAATTGCTAGTAAATGTTGCAGAGGGCAGTCTTACACTAACCAGCCAGCCAGGCACAGGGCTACATTGTGAGGCACCTTAGTGCCAATTACATTATTAGCTAAGGAATTCTAGGCATGTGTTTGGATTAACCGCAAATTTCACTCCTTTTCCTGTTGCTGCTCTTTTCAAGCAGAAGCAATTTTTCCAATTGCAGGAAAATGTCTATAGACACCAAGTTTTCATCTCAATAGGAAAGGATCTTTAAAATATTTTTTTCTTGCCATTTCCTCCAAGTGAACCTGCAACATATTAGATTAGTATTTTTCAGACTTTGCTTTTTAAGTATGCTGGCTTGGGAATTCTGGGACTTGACATGCACACATCTTAAAGTTGCCAGCTTCGAAAAAGATTGCAGTAGGAAAACACATGCCACAAATATAGGCTATCATCAGAGGTGGGTTGCTGCTGGTTTAGCCTGGATCAGCCGAGGTGATAGTAGTGGGGCGGGAGGCACTGCCCACCCGCCTGGACACTTCTGTGCATGCGCAGAAGCATTGCACATGCGAGCACACCTGAACTGTTAGTAAAAATATTGGTAACCCACCTCTGGCTATAATGCATCTAAGGGGACTCTGTGATGGT
Source organism: Rhabdophis nuchalis (assembly GCA_039707465.1). Taxonomy (NCBI): domain Eukaryota; kingdom Metazoa; phylum Chordata; class Lepidosauria; order Squamata; family Natricidae; genus Rhabdophis; species Rhabdophis nuchalis. The sequence continues at coordinate 87,327,094 of CM077643.1, forward strand.
TTAATTCACAAGATACAGGTAGGCTTTGCTTAATGACTAATTGCTTAGTTCCCTTCCTCCCCCTCAGGGTACCCACAAGCAGAGGATGCTTATAACCTTTCCAGAGTTCCGATAGTGGCATGGTCAAATGACCTCGTTTCAGTCACTTGATGACATTTAATCAATCAATCAAGTAATTAATTGGACACTTCCGGTGACGTCACTTTGTAGCAGGTCAGTGTCAGATAGCACTCCAGAGCCGATCACCTTTTCTCTGGCTATGAACGGCTTTTAATCGTCAGTGCTGATCGCGAGAGGGTCAGCGAAGGTGTGGTGAGCTGAGGCGCGTGAGGAACTGGCAACTCCCACGTGCTGATAAGCAGATCCTTGGTCCAAGTGGCTGGAGAGAGGGCGCCGTTAATGGCTGCCCCTGAACTGTGACTAAGCCTTTTTTGGAGGGGAAGTCTATATTGCAACAAGCAGCAGAGTGCATTGGATTTACTGACGCTGAATTTGCCAACTCAGCGTGGCTTAAACCACATGAAGAGTAGCTGAAAAAGGATGGCTAACTTTTTTTTACGGAGCTGATTGGAAACAAAGAACTTGGGTCGGATAGTAACTTGTAGGAGATTCGGGACTGGTTGTTTCTTCTCCTTTGCCTCCTATCATTCCCCTCGGTAGGCGATCGTCCTTCCGGTGATTGACTATTTAACCCTTTGTTGGCTTATTCCAGACTCTCAGGATTGCCCTATCTCTTTTTTGGCTTTATACTTCTTCTGGCTTAATGTTGGTCTTAATTAATTAATGGCTGATTGCAGCATTTCACGATCATGTGACCATGATTTATGACATGTTTTGCATAAATGTAAAAAAATGCCCATAGGAATGAATTGACTCAGTTTACATTCCCATGTTTGCTTTACCACAGCAAAATCAAGGTGAGCAAAGTCTACATTCTGGACAGAGAGGACCGCTGGTTTGAAAGAGGGGTCAAAGAGGCCATCTACGTTAAAATTGAACAGCCCTTTATCAATGTGGTGGTGGGAAAACAACATTACTTATCTCCAGTTTGCGACACAGTTCTTTCAGCAGTTCCAAAAAGTTCCCACATCCATGTTCTCTATTCTTGTGACCCAGAGGGGATGGATAAATCTCCAAGTGGCCCAGTGGTGGATTGCCATTTTTTTCACTACTGGTTGAGGTGCGGTCCTGCACCTGCATGTGTGCATGCATGCCATTTCTGCACGTGTGCAGAAGCATCCAGGTGGGTGGGCAGAGCCTCCCGCTGCTGTTACTACTGGTTCATCCAAACCAAACAGGGCCGAACCGGGAGCAACTCACCACTGAAGTGGCCTCAACAACTGTCAGAGAGAATCCTAATGATGACTGTAAGGTATAAATCCTTCCATTCTCCATATTCAGTCAGAACTAAAGAAGCTTCTTGGATGAGAAGCAACATGTTTTCAAGGAAAAAACAAAGAAAGTCCAGATACCTTTTGAAAAAGCACTGTTGGGACAACTAAGTAACACTGCATGATTCTGCAATGGATATAACAGTGATGGCGAACCTATGGCAGGGGTGCCACAGGTGGAACGTGGAACCATTTCTTAGGGCACGTGAGGCATTGCCCTGTCAGCTCCAGTGCACATGTATGCGCTGGCCAGCTGTTTTAGGCCTTTTGAGGCCATTTTTCGCCCTCTGGAGGCTTCAGGGAAGCTCCTGAAGCCTCTGGAGGTGGGGAGGGGAAGCTGTTTTCACCTTCCCCAGGCTCCTAGAAAGCCTCTGGAGCTTGGGGAGGGCAAAAAAAGCACGCCAAAAGCAGGGGGTCACGCACATAGCATTATGGATGTGGCACACCCGTGCACGATCCCCCCTGCGCTCCCCCCGCTTTTGGCACACGAGCCAAAAAAGGTTAGCCATCACTGGGATATAACCATCAAAAAATAGATTCAGGATCTGGCCAAAGATCAACTATGAATTTTTTGTTTATTCTTTCAATTAGTTTCCTTTGAATAAAAACTAAAATACAGTTAGTACATAAAAAAAAGAATCCGGAGGAAAGTGGGCTTCCTGTATTAAGAATTCCCTTGAGGGAATTCTTCAGAAGCCATTGCAAAAAGAAAAACAAAAAAGGCAGAAGCATTCAATGAACCCTGGGAAAGGAGATAAGTGGTGCTTTCAATGTTCACTCATGATGTTACCTAGTTGGGCAATGAAACACCTGTAAGCAAAAACCAAACTGAGGAAACACCAAAGGCTCTACAGCAGGGGTCTCCAACCTTTGCAACTTTAAGTCTGAAGGACTTTAGCTCCCAGACTTCTCCAGCCAGCAAAGCTGGCTGGAGAATTCTGGGAGCTGAAGTCCTTCAGACTTAAAGTTGCAGAGGTTGGAGATCCCTGCTCTACAGTTCATCTTTGAGCTACGTATATTCTCTTTTTTTGAAATAGTATTATGCTGCTCTTTCCCTTGATTCACAGGAGTATGAGGGGAAGGGAGAAAAAAAACCCAACACAACCAGACTGGCAAGATTCTGTTAATATAGCCTTTCTCATTAAAGTTTAGTTTTAGTTTACTCAATTCAACAAAGCTTTGTGGAATCTCCTTTGTACGCTAAAAATGCCTTGTTATTCTAAAGTCCTTGGGTCACCCGTCTGCACTTGCTTATTTAGCAACACCACACCCAGACAAGGGACCTTCCTGGCTACTGCAGTTTCTCCACCACAGACAGCCAGCTTGGTCTCCATGCCCATTATGAACACTTTCTGTATTTAGCCGTCAGCTGGAAATATGGTAACTGTGCTATATTCTATTTCAAAAGAAAAACATGGCACAAATGACTTCTTTCAGATCTCAGACTGAGATTTTCATACAATGCACTGTTTAAGAGGTGATCATTAGAAATTACCTGTTTGCCAGAATTTTTTTCTTGAAAAAAAATATATATATTTTGTTATATAATATTTGATAATTCAAAGTTGGCAATGTTGACTCAGAAAACAAAACATATTACTCTGTTATTCCAAATTGTTCAAATGCAGTATCAAATTATTTCCTGACAGATTTAATTCACATTAAATAATAATAATAATAATCATCATCATCATCATCATCATCATCATCATCATCATCATCATCATCATCTTTATTGTCATTGTACTAAACATACAATGGAATTGGTTCTCTAAATAAGAGAAAAAAAGAGAAGAGAGCATTGTTACCTCTCAGACCATATAATTTATATGGATTTATATTCTTCCTTTCTTGCAGGACACTCCTGTCTCCAATATCTTTCCCATAGCCACAGCTCTGTGAGGTAAATGAGAGAAGCAAAGGTAATTAGTGAACATAGATTAAGTTGGTCTGCAGATTTTGTTCCTTGAATAATTTTCTATAAACATCTTCTACGAGATACTGAAGATTAAAATGTTCTAAATATTCTATATAGCTAGAATATAAATACATAATTTATATTTTTAATGTAATGGTTTTCCATCAATTACTTAGATCAGAGGTAGTCAACCTTTTTATACCTATTGCCTACTTTTGTATCTCTGTTACTAGTAAAATTTTCTAACCGCCCACCTGTTCCACAGTAATGGTGATTTTATGAAAACCTAATGAAAATGTTTTTAAATAATGCTATGAATTTTTTTTAAAAGTCAATTAAATTAAAAAAAAGGAAAATGCTTCAGTATTGGACATAACCCCTACCGCCCACCATGAAAGCTGGAACCTCCACTAGTGGGCGGTAGGGACCAGGTTGACTACCACTGACTTAGATGATGGAGAACAATGGGTAGGGAAATAGCAGATGCCATTTTAATCTGGAATAGTATGTCCCAACTTTAAAGTTATTAATACATTTATTAACTTTATTGCATTCTCATTATGTATTTAATGGAGTCTTCAAAATAGGATCAAATGATAGGGATATTAAAAAGCATGTTTTTCTTTAACATTTGAAAGACAAAAATTATTCATTTTGTTATTTGATTAATCTTGACAACTTTCCCCAAAGGCTTTAGGCACCCATTACAGTGACGCCAGATCACAGATAATTTCTTTAACTCATGGAAGCAGAAAGTATTGCAGAGTGTCACTGGAGAAACACAGCTTCACCTCCCTTCCTTTTCCCTTTTTTATTAAGATTAATGACTAGGATATGTATCAATCTGAAGCTTGATTGAACATTTTAAGCTTCCCATAGATGCATGACTAAAAACAGATGTCTTAGTGAGAAGAAAGTCATAAATGCATAAATAGCTACATCATAAAGAATTTTGCTTAAAATATAAAACAGGACATCTCTCCAGATAACTTGATAAAATACACACTAAAAGAAAATAAAAATAGTAAAGATGGCATGAGTTTTCTCTGGCCAGGCCAAATTGCTTCTGTAAAAAATGATCTGGTAACAGACTGCAATAAATAGTATCTATCTCTATCTCAAACTCTATTTCTATCTTTCTCTTTCTCTCCATCAACTTGTCTGTCTGTCTGTCTGTCTGTCTGTCTGTCTGTCTGTCTGTCTGTCTGTCTGTCTGTCTGTCTGTCTGTCTGTCTGTCTGTCTGTCTGTCTGTCTGTCTGTCTGTCTGTCTGTCTGTCTGTCTGTCTATCTATCTATCTATCTATCTATCTATCTATCTATCTATCTATCTATCTATCTATCTATCTATCTATCTTTTTCATCCCAAATGATTTTATCACTTTATTTTAATTATTATTTTTACTTCTATTCATCTTGCTTGGAGAAGCATTTGGGATGGATGGAAAACCACATGAATTCCTCCACCAGTTTTTTTTTCTTTGTTTCGTTTGTAGTAAAAAGTTTGTGCTACATTTAATCCTTAAAACCTTAATTCAAGGCTTTCTCTGCAAATGACCCTTTCAAATATTTTTAGTTTTTAATATCCATGAGTATTGGAAGGCTGATAACTCACGGGAATTCCAAATGTCAACTTGGAGTTTGAGCAGCCTTAACAAATCCAATGAAATAAATAAATGCAAACATAAACAATTTGAGTGATTCATTACTATTTTAATATAGAGAGTTTTTACTGATCTGTATGGGGCCACTATAACAGAATACTGAACAGAGATGGAAAGGAAAGAGAAAATGAAACAAACATATAACAATATAGACAAATGTATTTCCCATTTCCCTCCCTGCTTTTATATTCAATTTTCCTCCCTGCTACTGACTGAGATGCAAAAGAACTAATTTTTCCACCTGCATGTTAAGAGTAAGCATAGTTAACAGAGAGACAAACAACAGGGAGAGACTTTTCAGGATATTTCTGGTAGCATCAGGCTAGCCTTTGTGGGAAGCAGTGTGATGCAGGAGAGGAATTCCTGCCCTCATTGAGCACAGTGTTCCCTATGTTGTTATTTAAAAAAAAAACAGGTGCTTATGGTGTCCTTGCTGAGCTGGCAAGCTGGCAGACAACTATGTGTTGCAGGAAAAACAAAACAGCTCTGATAATAACAGATCTGGGGGCAGAATTATCCTTTCTTAAGGTTAAAAGAGGAACCAAATTTTAGTGTATATCAACCGTACATGTAATTATCATTCCAGTTGTAAATAAATATATCCTCACGGTGGTTAGAAAAGGGTGTCTCTTTGCGAGGATCTCATTTCTTCATGTGAAAATATAGACAATAATAAAGCTGACTTTTCTGCCATCAGCTGTCAACATACAGCCATTTTTAAAAGCCACACAGTCTTGTTGATGCCATGTGCATTTCTCAGTAACCTCTGGATTCTTTGCTTTCTGAATTGATGCTTTTAACGGAAGCTCTTCCCCTATCTGCCTACCCATTTGTGGATTCGAGTACCATTTTCAGTTTATTAACACCACAATGATAGATCTTTGCCTTTTCCTAACTATACATAATACCCTACTAGGACACCGTGTCCTTTCTATCATCTGCACGTATTTGTGACGCTGAGAACCAGAACCAAAACCATCAGCTTGCAAGCAATGAACATTGCAGCTTCAGCTAATCTATTGCATATGTGAATGAACCATTCAGATGAAATATTCAGATACCTTTTTCCCCATAATTCCAAATGTAATTGGGAACATTACTCAAAGCCATGACAGTAATGTCATTAGAGGTGGCAACTCAGAGCTAATCTACTTAATATTTTATCAGCATCCAAGAACTTCATGGAGTGATTTTTTTTTATCCTGGTGCTATAATTTATATAAAATGAATAATGAAAAAGGATTTATCATATTATATGATCACTCCTTTCACCTAAAAACTATTAGTAGAAGAAGAAAACTCTTCATGCACATGGTAGTTCAGAGGTCAATTGTAGATTTAGATGTCTATTGAGATTCTCAGTCAGTCATGGTTATCTCAAAGGTGCTTTTTCAAAAGGTAACTGGACTGTTTTCTCCTTGAGGAAGAAGATGTTTCACTTCTCATTCAAGAAGCTTCATCAGTTCTGGGAGGATGATGGGCGTGATGGATGGATTAGTTCTGATAGGAACTAAATTTGTAGATTTAGGTTGTTAGGATGTAAAATTACTATGCAAAAAGCATCTGAAGGAGTATTACTGTAAAATAGAGATGTCAAACTCACAGTGTCACATTGTCATCACGTGATGTATCATGACTTTCCCCCCCTTTGCTAAAATAGGTGTGGGGGTGGCCAGCATGTGACGCATCAAGCCACTGCCCATGGCCCACGAGTTTGACACCCCTGCTATAAAAGATTATTTAGCTCAAATGATCACATTATCAGAAAAAAAGGGACTTATATGCAGGTGCTTATAGAAGAAATAAGGCAACAGTTTTTGTCATACAGGGGGACTTATGACCACAATTTCCATTGGTAAATAAGATGGCTGTTAAGTGAGTTGTGCCTGATTTTATGACTTTTTTTGCCATGGTTATTAAGTGAATCACTGCAGTTGTTAAGTGACTCATGTAGGCATCTGGCTTCCCCCGTTGATTTTGCTTGTCAGACGTTGGCTGGGAAGGTCACAAATGGCAATCATTGTGAATACAGTTGACAAGCACCTGGGTTTTGATCATCTGACTGTGGGGATGCTTGATGGTCCTAAGTGCAATGACTGGTCATAAGTCACTTTTTCCAGTGCCGTTGCAACTTTGAACCACTAAACAAATGGTTGAGGACTAGCTGTAATTAATAAAAACCTGCATTCACACTTTTTGCCTAGAGGTCATCAAATGTACTGTATTGCAGGGGTCTCCAACCTTTGCAACTTTAAGTCTGAAGGACTTCAGACTTAAAGTTGCAAAGGTTGGAGACCCCCGCTGTATTGGATCAGAAGTCTAACAACTCAGAAAGTTGAGATCAGCTCACCATGAGTGAGCTATACAGTGTTATAGCCCAATATAACTGGATAAGACCAAAAGACAAACGATCGCATTAAAGAAACTAAACATGTATTATTTTATCATCTAAAAAAAATATAGTATCAAACACATGTTTCTGTGGCAATGATTCATGGTCAATGGGATTCATCTTCCAATACATATTGAGAGGGAAAAGTGCATGCAAACATCTTCAACATCTTCTTCTCCTCCTCCTTTTTCTCCTCCTCCTCCTTCTCTTTCCTCTTCCTCTTCCTTCTCTTCCTCCCCCTCCCCCCTCTTTCTGTCTTGCTTGTTTGATCTGATCTTATGAGATCTTAATATGAAATGGTCTCATTTGCTTGGTGCACTACAATGGAGTGCGCCACAACCAAGTAGGACTAAATGGTCACCAAACAACTGGTCAAAGGCTTTTGAGTTAGATGTTCTCGATGCTTTTCCTCCAATCTATCACATTAAGTGTGTTTGTTTTGTTTTGACCTATGTATTGTCTGGGTCTTATTCGGACCATAACAGTGTGTGATACCATTTATTCTACCCTCTCATTTTCACTGCTTTCTCTTCATGACTAAGTCTAAGCAGTCGAAAAAAGAAGCTTTGAGTTTCTCAAGGATTCTTAGCCCTTGTTTACCTCTTGGAATCATAAGTCCAGTGACAACTTAAAGAGAAAATGACAGAGGTCTCTTTAGCTCTCCAAATAAATACAGCTTTCTTCCAAAGGGTAGTTCTGGTGTCTGTCATTAATAGTTTTTAATTCTAAGCATAATTTGATCTAAACTTTTTTTTTTAAAGGCAGAAAGGGATTATTTGCGTTTAATCATTTTAGGCAGTATTACAGTTCCGATAAACCTTTGAAATCACTGACTTGAAGTAACTTTTGTCTTCTTTCTTCCACATGAAAGTAGGAATGTAATTTTAGCCTTATGGTGCTCTTAATACTTTGGCTTGGCATGTATTATCATTGCACATTCCTATTGCTTTCTGTTTTCTTTTGGCTGCTTTGCTCTTGGAAAAGTATGACATTAAAACAGTGAAAACCCAAAACAAAATTTTTTACCATGTGTTTTTTACATTGTTCGGTCACATGTTGCGGTTTTAAAACCTAATGACCAAAATTGTGCAACAGACATTATAAATTAACCTGGTGTCACAAAAAATTGAGACTGAATATTATGGTTATTTTTAAATATGGTGGTTTACATTATCCCCTATTTGCTACTGAATTCTCAGTAATGACTTTTTCTATTTCATGTTGAGCAACAATGCGCTTTTTGTGCATCAGAAAAATAACAGCCATTATACCTAGCTATCTGCGGGATCGCATTCTGCCCCATACATCCCTGCGGCCGATTCGCTCCCACAGAGAGGGACTTCTCCGGGTGCCGTCCACTAGGCTGTGCCAGCGGGCGACGCCCAGGGGAAGGGCCTTCTCTGTGGCGGGCCCGACCCTCTGGAACGACCTTCCCCCCGAAATCAGAACAACCACGGACCTTCGCTCCTTCCGACAGCTATTAAAAACACATTTCTTCCACTTGGCTGGCCTAGGGTAATTCAAATTTTAAATTGTTAAGGGGTTTTTAGGGGTAGTTTTAGTTTTATAGAAGTTTTTAGCGCAGGGTAAGTTTAATACGATTTTAATTTTGTACTTTGTCTGTTTTAGTTGTTTTTTAATTCCCTGTGCCCCGCCTCGAGTCCCTTCGGGGAGAGAGAGCGGGTTATAAATAAAATTTGTCTTTACACAAAGGGATAAAACAGTCCAACCAATCAAAAACAGCACCACAAAAATCAGATTAGGAACACAAGTTGAAATAGGGAAGAAAATGGTAAGTGAGCACCTGTCTGCCCTGGACGGTTTCAAATCACCAGGACCGGATGGATTACACCCCAGGGTTCTGAAGGAATGGGCAGACGAGATCTCAGAACCACTGAACTATATCTTTCAGAGATCCTGGAGCACCGGGGAACTGCCTGAAGACTGGAAAAGAGCTGATGTGGTTCCCATCTTCAAAAAAGGGGAAAAAACAGATCCAGGAAACTATAGACCCATCAGCCTGATCTCAATACCAGGAAAGATTCTGGAAAAGATAATTAAACAACAAATAAGTGAACACCTAGAAGCAAACAAAGTAATAGCCAAAAGCCAACATGGGTTTGTCAAAAACAGATCATGCCAGACAAATCTAATTGCATTCTTTGACAAAGTGACAAAATCAGTGGACCAGAGGAATGCTGTTGATATAATTTACCTGGACTTCAGTAAGGCATTTGATAAAGTAGACTATAACCTACTATTAGATAAAGTAGAAAATTGTGGGTTAGACAGCACCACCAGCAAATGGATTCACAACTGGCTGACCAACCGCACTCAACGTGTAGTCCTCAATGGAACTGCATCTACATGGAAGGAAGTATGCAGTGGAGTCTCCCAAGGCTCTGTTTTAGGCCCAGTACTCTTTAACATCTTCATCAACAATTTGGATGAGGGGATAAATGGGGAACGCATCAAATTTGCAGACGACACCAAGCTGGCAGGAATAGCCAACACTCCAGAAGATAGGCTTAAGATACAGAAGGTTCTAGACAAACTTGAACATTGGGCACTATCTAATAAAATGAAATTCAATTGTGAAAAAAGTAAGGTCCTACATATAGGCAAGAAAAACCAGATGCACAAGTACAGTATAGGTGGTACCTTGCTCAATAGTAGCAACTGTGAGAGGGATCTAGGAATCCTAGTGGACAACCATTTAAATATGAGCCAGCAGTGTGCAGCAGCTGCCAAAAAAGCCAACACAGTTCTAGGCTGCATAAACAGAGGGATAGAATCTAGATCACGTGAAGTGTTAATGCCACTGTATATGGCCTTGGTAAGGCCACACTTGGAATACTGCATACAGTTTTGGTCGCCACGATGTAGAAAAGACATGGAGACTCTGGAAAGAGTGCAGAGAAGAGCAACCAAGATGATTAGGGAACTGGAGACTAAAACATATGAAGAACGGCTGCAGGAGCTGGGTATGTCTAGTTTGATGAAGAGAAGGACCAGGGGAGACATGATAGCAGTGTTCCGATATCTCAGAGGGTGCCACAAAGAAGAGGGAGTCAAACTATTCTCCAAGGCACCTGGGGGCAGGACAAGAAGCAATGGGTGGAAACTAATCAAGGAGAGAAGCAACTTAGAACTAAGGAGAAATTTCCTGACAGTTAGAACAATTAACCTCTGGAACAGCTTGCCTCCAGAAGTTGTGAATGCCCCAACCCTGGAAGTCTTTAAAAAGATGTTAGATAGCCATTTGTCTGAAATGGTATAAGGTTCCTGCCCACGCAGGGGGTTGGACTAGAAGACCTACAAGGTTCCTTCCAACTCTGCTATTGTATTGTATTATTATTATTATTATTATTATTATTATTATTATTATTATTATTATTATTATTATTATTATTATTATTATTATTATTATTATTATTATTATTATTATTATTATTATTATTATATTTAATATAACTTTATTCAATAGCCTACTGAGCTGGTCTAGCAGAAAGCATATAATTTTTTTCATTGTATAGAGGCATCTTGCTGTTGCTTGCATTGTTACTCTTGAATATATTTAAGTAGTTCTAACACAGGGTTGTCAAACTCGATTTCATTGAGGTGGGATCAGGCTTGTGTTTCACCTCGGGGGCTGGGGTGGGAATGGCCAGATTCGGCATGGCCAGATAAATATCACTCGTATTGGGGACACCTTTGGTGACTCGAGTGCTGTGCCAATGAAAATGAGCAAGCTCTGTTTCCAGCTGCGATGGTCTCCTGCAACCCTCTGCCAGTAAAAATGAAGCCTGGGAGGGCCGCACACAACCCTTATGATCTCCATTTTCAGCTGTGATGCCCTCCGTTTTTGCTGGCAGAGGTACTGTGGTTCTGTCCTTTGCTGTTTCCGGGTGACCCCATGGACCAGATCTAAGAACCCAGCAGGCCAAATATGGCCCCTGGGCCTTGGGTTTGACACTCCTGTTCTAAGAGAACTACTTAAGACTTTTAATTGCATCATTCATATCTCATCAGATTCTTTTCAACTATTATTAGTACTATTATCTGTTCCTGTTTGTGGTTAACTACAGTATAAGATGCACCTTTCCCCCCACAAAAAGAGGGTGAAAATTTGGGTGTGTCTTATACACTGAATGTAGCCCCACTCACCCCCACCAGAGGCTAAACAGGTGATGTATGGAGGCAGTGATGGTCTGTGGCAATCCCTGCAGCCTAGAACAGCTGATTGGCAGTATTCTGGCAGTCCGATCCACCTGCCAATCAGCTGTGATGAATCAGGCTGCAATAAGTGCTAAAGCTGACCTGGCTGGTCAGAGTTTGCAGCAGCAATCACATTCAGAAAGCACACACAAATCACTGATTAATCAGGATTCAAAATAATAATAATATACATTACAATACAGTACCAAAAGCAGATTTTCCAAGTAGCAGTAAATACCAGAAAAACATAAACAGTTTCACTTTCAGCTAAGCCAGGCTCCTTCCTGTCTCCTTGTTGCTCATATAGCAAATACTGTTTCAGAGTCCGAATAACCCTCATTGGCTGATTTAGTTGTTATGCCTATTAATTGGCTGACCTTGTTACCATGTGTTCCAAGTCATGAACTCTCACACGACAGGAAGCTAGCCAGCTGAATTACCATGGATGCTGGTAGGCAGAGGCAGAATTTTTCTTCTTCTCATTTTCCTTCCCCAAAACTAAGGTGCGTCTTATACTCCGGAGAGTCTTATATGCTGAAAAATACAGTAATATATTGTAATACATCAAGCTAATCTGCATTTGAAGATTATGTGACCACTCTATTTATGAAAGTCTTTGCTGAATTGTAGCTTTAACATATGCTCTTGTTGGGGTTAGAGACTAGTACATTTTAACTGCTTATTAAGCAGTATTATTGTGGTATTAAACAGTATTAAGTGGTATCATTTTATATAGATCCAACCACAGTTTCATTGGAATGCCAGATTCTAAGAAAAAAAAATAGCGCTAAAATCAAAATGAGATTGATATTTAGATAGAAAAATAGAATGTTGTACAGAAAATTAAATCGATTTTTACCATCAAAAATGCCCTCCAAAATTCTGGATGTGCATCAAGAATCCTAGTGCAGCTAGACTGGGTGTTTCTGAACATATATGGACATTTCCAAAAATATTAGAGTTGATTATAATATCTCAAATTCCCTAAATCAATGGCATCATTCTTATTCCAGCCCAGATCCCTCCCCCAAATAGGAGAATGTAAAGATAAAATATAAATGCAAAATATTTTAGGATCTTCCACCTATTCTTTCATTTGATCTAGAGATGCCTGTAATTTGCTCCTAATTTTTTGACCTTGGTGTTCTCAGTAAAATAAAATATGTTTATTCTATTTTACTCTATTATTAAGCAAGCGTTTGCTTTATAAGCAGGACAGTCTTCTACTATATCTGGTGGAAGAAGCCTTTTTCCATAATCTGTGCATGTCATTCTGTTAAGAAAAAATAACCCCTATCCCATAATCATATACTATATGTGGAAAATCTATTTGAATTCAATTTGCAAAAGAGACATGATCTTAATCAAGTTCGGTTAAACTCTGAATAATGTCTTCAATATTCGCCTTGCAAGAAGAGCACCTTCTTTGTTATTTTTTACTTTTCTAAGTCAAGAAAATCCTTCCTGAGATGAAAATTTGTAAGTCAATTTTAGCCACAGATCAAAATAATATTGATTTTTTTTGCTGTTTCCAAATATAAATCCAATGACTGAGTCTGACTTTTAATTAAGCCAAGATTCTAGATTCTTAAAGGGTGCAGACAGTTCAGTTATTGAACTGAAATGCCTCCTGATCATTGTCCGTAATTCAACATCTGGAGGGCTGATCTTTCATAATATAGTGAACCAGACTTTTGCACTGGTGGGTGATATAAAAGGTCTTGTTTGTCAGGTCAGTTTGAATCTTGTGATCAATGATGAGATAAGCCTGTCCTGTCTTGGAGCAAATATCTGGACTTTGCTTCTATTGGTATGAATATGGAGGCAGAAGGAAAACAGCTAATAAATTTTCTAATATTTTTCGAAGCTCAGAGTAGTGTTTTGGCTGCTTTTTTTCCCAAACAGTCTCAGTTAAAAGCTTCTATAGTACATAGGTATAAATAAGAAGTAAAAATAACATGAAATATACAGTGAAATAACAGAAATCTATCATTTTTTCAACATTATGTATTCACAAATGAAAAACTTAAAAGCATGAAAAATTGTGAGCCAAACATATATTGCTTTTTTTTTGGCTAAAGCTTTTGAAGCTCTTTTTCAAAAATTCTCTTTTGAAACTAACAGTAGCAAAGCTGATCAATTACTGTTACATTCCTCAACCTTACAATGAATGATTTACAGTATCTTTCAGTCATATCAATCTTTCAGATGCGATTTTCAGATACATTTTCAGATTTTTTAGATTTTATTTAGATTTTATTTGATTTATATCCCGCCCTTCTCCAAAAGGACCCAGGTGGCGCACAGGAATTTAAAATAAACATACAAAATACTACAAAAATACAAAAAATTTTAAAAACCCATTAAATATCAAGTCCTGCGCTAAAACCAATTAAAATCCCCAATTAAAACTATCTATGCTAGTCACAGAGGAGGTTATGTTAGGCCAGCTTGATGAAAAAGATGTGTTTTTAAACACTGGCGGAAGAGGTGGAGGTCGGTGAGGGTACGAAGTTCAGGGGGTAGGTCGTTCCACAGGGCAGGGCCCGCCACAGAGAAGGCCCTTCCCCTGGGTGTCGCCAGTTGGCATTGTCCGGCCGACGGCACCCTGAGAAGGCTCTCTCTGAGGGAGCGTATCGGTCTAAGGGATGTATGGGGCAGGAGACGGTCTCGCATATAACTAGGTCCCGAGCCATGGAACGCTTTGAAGATGGTCGTCAAAACCTTGAAGCGCACCTGAAAGACCACAGGAAGCCAGTGCAGCTCGCGCAGGATAGGTGTTATATGGGAGCATCTAGAGGCTCCCATAATCACCCGCGTGGCTGCATTCTGCACTAACTGTAGCTTTCGAGTGCACCTCAAGGAAAGCCCCATGTAGAGAGCATTGCAGTAGTCGAGTCGGGATGTCACGAGGGCCTGAGTGACTGCGTGAAGGGCAGCCTGGTCCACTAAGGGGCGCAATTGGCGCATCAGGCGTACCTGATGGAACACCCCCCTGGCCACGGCCGCAACATGGTCTTCCAAGGACAGCCGGGAATCCAGGAGGACACCCAAATTGCGCGCCCTCTCCACGGGGGCCGGTGTTTCGCCCCCAATGGCCAGAGTTGGAGTAATCTGGCTGAACCGGGGTGCCGGAAACCACAGCCACTCAGTCTTGGACGGGTTGAGCTTGAGTTTGTTACTACCCATCCAGATCCCTATGGCTTCCAAACACCGGGACATCACCTCAATGGCATCGTTGGGGTGGTCTGGGGTGGATATGTACAGCTGAGTATCATCAGTATACAGATGATATCCCACCCCAAAACCACGGATGATCTCACCCAGTGGCTTCATATATGTGTTGAATAGGAGGGGCGAGAGGACCGACCCCTGAGGAACCCCACATAAGAGGGGCCTTGAGGCCAACCTCTGCCCCCCTGCCAACACATATTGCGACCGACCAGAGAGGTAGGACGAGAACCACCGCAAAACGGTGCCTCCCAGCCCCAACCCCCCCAGTCGGTGCAATAGGATACCATGGTCGATGGTATCAAAAGCCGCTGAGAGGTCTAACAGGACTAGGATAGAGGAATATCCTCTATCCCGTGCCCTCCAGAGATCATCAACCAATGCGACCAATGCTGTCTCGGTGCTGTGACCGGGTCGGAAGCCGGACTGGCGCGGGTCTAGATAATCAATTTCCTCCAGGTGTCGCGGAAACTGTTGGGCCACCACACTCTCAACAACCTTCGCTAAAAAGTGAAGGTTGGAGACTAAACGGAAGTTCTCTAATAATGCTGGGTCCAGGGATGGCTTCTTGAGGAGGGGCCTTACTACCGCCTCTTTCAAGACGGCAGGCAAGGACCCCTCACTCAAAGATGCGTTGACAATGTCCTGGAGCCAGCCTCATGTTGTCTCCCAGGATGCCAGTACAAGCCAGGAGGGACACGGGTCCAATAAACATCTGGTAGTCTTAAGTCTCTTTGACATTTTGCCCACTGACCTGTAAAATCTAAAGTAAATTCAGCTTGCATTAATTTGAACATGTGTGGAATATCCATTGCAATGTTGGCCTTTAATCAAATTAGTAGAATTTGTCTCCTGTTTATATAAACATGACCAGAAGAGCTTCCTGGTATAGATTCTGCTACTCAACCTAGCCAGCTCGGAGAAGACAAGTTTTGCATGCTGAAAGGATGTAGGAACAGGAGCCCCCAAGGTTTCAAACCCATATCCTGTAAATCTAGATGACCTCTTGAATTGGAACTCTACAAGATCTAGAAGCTTTGGCAAGGAGAAACACTGTAGGAAGTTTAGTAACAAGGCCAATTGTTTGCAAGTAAAAGATCTCAGGTTGTTTCTTTGACCTCTGCAGTTACTACTTGGTGTGGCCAGCAGCTACCACCTGGTGATACAGTGGTTAGAGTGCAGTATTTCAGGCAAACTCTTCCCACAGTCTGGAGTTCAATCATGACAGGGGTCAAAGTTGACTCAGCCTTCCATCCTTCCGAGGTTGATAAAACGAGGATCCAGATTGTTGGGGACAATATGCAAATAATGTTTATATTGTAATCCCCCAGAGAGTGTTGTAAAGCAGGGGTCCCCAACACCTAGGCTGTGGCCTACTACTGGTCTTTGAGTCTTTCAAAACTGGGCTGTGGAAGTGTCACATGTGTGTGTGTGCTTGCACACATCCCCACTCACACAAGCAGTAGGTGAGTGCATGTGTGGGTCACTTGCCCACCACATGCATGGAAGCATCCTCTCCCCCCCCCACCCCCACTAGTCCACAAAAGGTTGGGGAACACTGCTATAAGTCACCATGGGGTGATATATAAGACTAAATGCTATTGCTACTTCGTGTAGGGCAGGAGCAGCAGGAAGGAGAAGACAGCAAAGAATAACTGGGGGTAGCAAGCCCAACAAAGCACAGGGAAGTGAGGCTGGGTGGGGCTTTGTGCGATGGCTCTTGAGTAGCTGGCTGCAGTGCAGGGTTTAAGAAAGCACTCCTCAGTGGCAGTGGTGGTGATGGCAGCATTGGGGCTGAAGTAGAGGCTCAGGTGCACTGGCAGTTGGTGGAGATTTTTGAAGGCTCCAGGCCTCTAATTCAGTCCCAAGTCCATTGGTGCTACCACTGCCACCACCACCATGAAGAACTGCTAAACAGGCCACCAAAAGAGAAAACATGGAGAGATATAGGCAGGTGGGAGGAGTTCAAGAGGAGGCAGTTCCTTACCTTACCAAGATTCAAAGTTGGAAAGACCAAGGCAGGAATGGCTTGGATTGGGGAGAGTCCTAAACTAATGACCAATGGATTTTGGTTAGTAATGGCAATGGGAACTACCAGGATTATGCTGTTATGTGACATCATGTTTATGACCACCTCACAGGAATGGAAATGCAGGTCCAATCAACATTATTAACCGAGGAATACCTGTATATATTCCTTGGCACTAGATATGGATTTCTTTTTTAAGGTATTAGTGCTTAACACAACTTGCTAATGGATCCTTTGTATTACACCATTAACAATGCTGTTACAAGTAAAAAAGTTTAGGATATTGTGCATTTTTATATCAATAGAAAATATATAGTATCTCTGAAGAACCAAACATGACTGAAGATAGAAATATAGACCCGGACTAGAATTTGAATGCGGTTACATTTAAATAAAAGTATTACATCCGTTAAGCTTGTGGAAATGGGATATAACCTGCACATTTCAGTCAGTGTCTTCATGTATTCCATAACGTCTATATTTGAAATATTTCAGTGTTTAAGTTAGGAAGGAAACAGTCTGTGGGAAAAGTTATTTAAGCAAGGACAGATTTAGGCAATGCCATGTTTAAGTTGATGTCAGAAAAATATTTGTCCCACTGCTTGGAAAAAAGAGTAACAACCATAAAGAGAGCTAATAAATGCTGGCAGCATTAGGAAATTAGTTCATCCTGTTATAGGTGGAAAATGTGATAATGTGAACCTTACCTGTGAAGTTAGCCATTATTTTTACTTTGGACAGCAGTAAGTACACTGAGGTTAGATGGTTCACTTGCAAAAAAGAAAAAAGTTATACAAACTATATTAAATTCAATTTCTCCACCCATCATACACCATAAAGTTTCTAGGGATTTCCCCTCCATCTTGGATGAGGACACAGCAAAGTCTCAGACTCTTGAAGAGATAGTTTTAGTTGCTTTAGAAGTTCTCTGAAAGATTCACATTCTTAAAAAAAAGAGACAGAAATTATTTTACTGGGAATTGCAGGGTTTCATCTGTTTTATAAATTGTTGGTGACGAGTATAAATTTATTTTATTTAGTTAATTATTACATTTCTATATAAATCATTTATATTTGTTTCATTTTATTTTGGAGAAAATTTAAACTTCATCTCCACCATTTTTTTCAAATATATAAATAATGTATTTGTAACTATGTATTTATTTATTTACACCTGCATTCTGACAGCCTTATTTATGGGATTTTATGCATGCAGCTGGCTGACTATATTGCCTGAGAAATAAGCAGTTGATCGTTCCCCAGTGCCTTGAAGTAATGTATGTTTACTTTGCATAATTTATTTCTCTTAAAGATTCAGTGTATTTTTTTAAAACTGGAAACTTGTCTGCAAAATTTAAACACCTGCACAAACCAACAATAACTGCACTTTGCTCTGTAGTTCATTTAGGAAGTGCAAATTAGATTAGTTCACTTGAAAATCAGTTAATATTTTCTAATGAGCCACTCAGGAGAAGTAGACAAAGAATCACAACTTTTTTTGTTGTGTTTTTGTTGCTTGAGAGACCTCTTCCATCTTTCATTTGGAGAAGATTAAGCTTGGATGATTAAGACAGGGAGAATAGCCAATTGGAGCCAATTTTAACCATTGGAACTCAGAAAAAGAAACAGCTGTGAACGGCTTGCAGATACAATGATTTAAAGTTCATGGTCTCCTTTCTACAGTCTGAGCTACAAACAATGGCATTTCTGCCTATCTTTTTATATTCTGAGTATTTTTATTTGTTCATAAAAGTAATATGAAGTAATGTAAGAGTTGTCAAGTTCCTCATCCAAGGTTGAGATATTCTTTGGTCTCCCTTAGAATTTCTTAAACCTTGTTGAACTGACACATCAAAATTGACTTACTTTGACCAATATGAACTAGCATCCCAAAGAACTTCCAAATGCACACCTGCGCTCTACGTGTTTTCTGAAATGAGAGAGGGGAAGGGGGAGAGAGGGGTAAGGTGAAAGGTGGTTGTTCTATTTTTGTACAGGAAAAGGGATTTCTTTTCATGCTGACTGAAATGCTCTACTAGATTGAACCAGTTCTGCCTTAGCTGTCAGTCTGTGTTTTGGTCTTCTGTACTCAACTGACTGCACAAAGCTCCTCTGTGTTCAGGCTAGGAACTATGATATTCCCAGACATACTTTTTTACCCACATTTGCCATTTCAAGCACTGAAGAGCTGTGTGTTTCTCTTTCCTGTTATTCCAAATTCCATGCAAACGCCAAACGTTTAGAAGTGCAGAGAGATGTTTGCTGAAGATTTGTATCTAACAGGGTAGGCCTTCAGAGACAATTTGAAAGCACCTTTAGCCTTGTGCCCAGATTTGCTGAGGAGAGTCTATCAGAAGATAGAAGATCTTGAACTCAGACAGGACAAAGGGCATGCTATCTTTGTAGTAGGCATGGTTCTCAGACAGTCTCTGTAAACTGGTGATGGGCTCGCTGGCTGCTAAAGCAAGGTCATGGCACACACTTGAAAGTAAATCAGGAAGAATGTAGTTCTGGGTGTATGTCTCGCAAGAACAAAGAATGCTTATCAACAAGAACTATGCATGTGTAAAGCTTGTAGCAATTATGGGTAGCTAGAAAGCTGATAAAAAAATAACAAGGATTAGACAACTTGCAGACCTCGGCCAAAAGTTAGCAATGGAGATGGCCTGCAGCAAATGAAATGTGTAGTAGACAACTCCTGGGGAATTCATTAGCCAAGGCTTAGGAATGGGACAGCTATAGACCAATAGAACAAATTGTAGAATTATTGTTAAAATGTTTATTAGATGATATTTCTTATTATTTCTCCTTTTCCCGCCTTCTCCTTTAGTGAAAATGTATAAAGCTTACTTAATCCTTTCTTCTTGGTTCTTGGCCTTTTGACTTGGAACCTTTTTCATTGGAGTACTCCAATAAAAAGCAATCAGAAAACCTACAACTCCTGTCTGGCATCCATCATTGGCTTCGGTACCAGACTCAGACCCGAATTGGGGACAACACTGGTACAAAGTACATAAAAATAAAGAGAGCTAAACCAAGAGCTGAATTTCAAAGTATCTTCCAGATAGATGATACAGCTAACATCACTGTCATCAATTGTAATTTATAATTGTGCTGCAATTTTACTTAAATATTGAGCATGAGATAGGTAGACAAATGAATTAGGGATTGTGGTTGCTAATACTAAGATTATAGTTTTGGAAAGTGAGATACATCTGAATTATAACCCCTTAAAACAGCAGTTCTCAACCTCTGGGTCAGGACCCCTTTCACAGGGGTCGCCTAAGACCATTGGAAAACACATATTTTTGAAAAAATACTGAAAACATAAAATAATTTTATGGTTGGGGGTCACCACAACATGAGGGACTGTATTAAAGAGTAGTGGCATTAGGAAGGTTGAGACCCACTGCCTTAAAAAGTTATCTCGACATTTAGTGCTAGCTACAAAATTGGTAGATCAGTTTTAATAAAGTTCATGTGATTGACTTTATTTCTCCCACAGAAATATTCCAAAAATAAACAATATCAGAACTTTTTTGTTTTTGTAATTGCAATATTTACATTTAGAACTTAGCTTTAGATCTACAGACTATATGTAAATCCTTGAATGTAGTAAGATTTCTTCTAACTGAACATGTATGTGGGACAAGCTACATGTTTCGTACTGTTCAGAAAAAAACATTGCTAAGTTTGAAACTAATATTAACTGATATTAAAGTGAGGATTTGAACTATGTAGGCATTGCGTACGAAGCACTATTCAGTACAAATTGAATGCTGGCAAAAGTAAAATCTAGTAGCATTTGTATTTCCTGGGAAATATCCAAAAATATTTGAGAAGCAAGAAAATATGTGTGCTCCTATCCTCTGGAATGATCATAAGAGAAGCTTCAACTCTTCTCCCCTTTAGGAAAATCATTAAGACTTGGATCTTCCCCCAAGTATTCTGACTGAAAATTTGGAACATTGGTCACTTCCTTAATTTTACCACCTTAATTCCTCCTACCTTCCCTCCCCCGAAATGCAAGAGAGTAGGCCCAAACATCTGGAACAGTGATTTGCAAACTTGGCAACTTTAAGATATGTATTTCAATCCCAGAATTCCCCCAGCACATCCCCTCCTCAGATATAAATGCCCACAGAACTATCTCAACAAGATATTTTGCTACTATAGTACTGGCAAAATGTAGCACACATAGCTCTTGCTTTCAATATACAGAACAAGTAGAAAGTTGAGAGCAAAGTCAACTACAGGCAGCTACTGCAATGCTTTATTTTGCTTAATAATAGGCTTTGTCCAATAATAGGCTATTATCTCTGTTGCTCCTTTCAAAATGCAATAACTACTATTACACTTTATATATATTATTTCAGTTCTAAACATATTCTCTGGAAACAGATTCTGCTAAAATCTGCATTATTTATTGTGGTATAACCTGATTGTAACAAAATTTCATTTTCAAAAGGTATTTTTCCATATGTGACCATCTCAGTTTCCTGCAAGATCAGTATCTAAATTTTGATCTTTCAACAATAATCACATCAAGAATTTTCCAAGCAATCCTGCTAAGATATACAGATAAATGTTTACTATAACTCATATTTCCTTTTGACATAAATTAATATTAAGAATCAGATTTTATAAATATTCAGTGGGAAGAATTCCCAGATTTGCTTCCATTTTAACTTGAAAATTGAAAATGTGATATCTGAATATACTGTTTATGGAAAATTGCAGGAATGTAGGTATGGAAAACCATGTATCATTGATAACTGGCACTAAGTTGTTAAATATTTGTGTTGGCAAGTGTATCCCTCCTTATAATATTGTGGCAATTTATGCCATCAACTGGTTTTGCAATTTGTCATGTCCATTTCAGACATGCAAAAATATTTCACCTAGCAGGAAGGGATGGGAGAGCTCTTTTGAGAAATGAGTGAGCCTGACTTTTTAAAAAACCTTCTCTTCAAAAATAACCACACCGAATTTTCCTTGCATGAAAACCACTTCATTCCTCAACATTCATGCCTTTCCATTGAAGTTACTTTGGAACAAGTCAGCTTCTTAATTGCAACTTCTCTTTCGTCAATTATTTATTTAACAAAATTATCCACCAGTTTCCCTAGTAGTTCAGTTTGAGTGACAATAATAATAAAATATTCACCCTGCCAAAAACCATAGCAACTGCCAATCATTAAGTTAATATAAACAAGGCGCATAAACTGGGCTTAAACTGGATAATACATAGAAAGATTTAGGACATATTTTTAAGGACTTCATTCTGTATAGAACCAAATGCGTTGGTTCAAAGTAGGTTAAGCTTTGGACAGCTCTAGCATTAGAAAGAGTGAGACTTTTGCTTCAGATTACTTATTTTATGCATTTTTAAATTAATTTCATTTGCTCCCTATCTTGTTTTGAAGTGATTCTGGGCTTAATACATTCATGTTCACAAATATCATATTTGTTATTCTCCTTTTGTGAAGGATAGATTCTCTTAGGGCCAAGGTGAATAGCCTCACATATCCACCCATGAAAAACCTTGTTGAACTGACACATCTTTGATCTATATGAACTAGCTTCCCAAAGAGCTTCCCAAATGCACACCTGCGCTCCACATGTTTTCTGAAATGAGCGGGGGACACTAATATTTACTGAAAAATGAAAATTCTAGGGCTTTTTGATAGAGCATTACAGGCAGGAATAAATGTTTCTCACGTTCTCCCCTCCATTTCCAGCCTTAATCTTAGAAAAAAGGGGGAAACAAATTTCAGTGCCATTAGCGCCTGCATGTTGCCCACTTTTTTCAAGGAAATGCACACAGTACAAGTATGTCACATGTACACATTGGTTTTTAAACCAGAATTTGTCTCAATTGGAATTGACTATCTTGACAAGTATATAAGGTGTAAAGATAATACTTTTATATTGATGAAAGTAGTAAGGAGATCGCTGGTTGCAATCAAGTTCCTTCTTCCAAACTCTGTTCTTTGTCTGTATGCTTAATATAGGATAAAACAAGACCCAGTTCAAAGATCTACCCTTTAAGTTCATAGGGATGCATGTTTTGCCTTGTATCTGTGCATCCCTGTGGTATTCTTGGGTTAATTGAGCACCAAAGGTGGAAAGTATTTTCAGACTTAACTTTATTGTTTTGCATGCCTTCTGTCACACAAGTGGCAGTACCTGATCTTCGCTGAAGTCAAACTAAAGAAGAATGAACCTTGTTTATTCTCTCATGAAAGAGCACCACACACACACACCTCAGTTGTAATTGGACTGGGAACAGAGGTGGAACAGAGGTGGGTTGGTCCCGGATTGGCCTGGTTTGGCCAAACTGGTAGTGGCTCTGCCCACTCACCCGGATGCTTCTGAGCATGCGCACGTGCACGCGTGAACTGGTAGTAAAACCGGTACAAACCAACCACTGACTAGGTGGATGGGGAAAATTAAACAGAAGAAGGCAATAACAGTTGTCGCTGAGAAGAAAATGTTGGTGTGTTGATATGAGCTTGGTTCAAGTGAGAAATTACCTTTTTACTCAATGACTTCTGGTTATGTCTTTTTTTCTTCTTTGTTTTTTTTTGCAAAAGGCTTAATTGAGATGAATGATTCTTTGGTCGACCATTTCCCACTCAATATTATAAAAAGCATTCATGAAAGAGACCTAAAACAAGATGGATTGATGACATCAGCAAGTATTGTGGGCCCAATTGGCAAAAGAAAGGACCCTATTTATTTATTTATTTATTTAAATTTGTATCCCGCCCTTCTCCACAGAGGACCCAGGGCGGCGCACAGGAAATTTAAAAGACATACAAAATACAATAAATATAATTTAAAAAACTATTAAATAAACCTATCCTGCGCTAAAACCAAATTTTAAAAACCCAATTTAAAACTACCTAAAAGTCCCCATGGGAGGTTAGGCTAGGCCGGCTTGTTGAAACAAATATGTCTTAAGACATTGGCGGAAGAGGCGGAGGTCGGTGATGGTACGTAATTCAGGGGGTAGGTCATTCCAGAGGGCTGGACCCGCCACAGAGAAGGCTCTTCCCCTGGGTGTCGCCAGTCGGCATTGTCCGGCCGACGGCACCCTGAGAAGGCCCTCTCTGTGGGAGCGTATCGGTCTAAGGGATGTATGGGGCAGGAGGCGGTCTCGCATATAACTAGGCCCCGAGCCATGGAGCACTTTAAAGATAGTTGTCAAAACCTTGAAGCGCACTCGAAAAACCACAGGAAGCCAATGCAGCTCGCGCAGGATCGGTGTTATGTGGGAGCATCTAGTGGCTCCCATAATCACCCGCGCGGCTGCGTTTTGGACTAGCTGTAGCTTTCGAGTGCACCTCAAGGGAAGCCCCATGTAGAGAGCATTACAGTAGTCGAGTCGGGATGTCACGAGAGCCTGAGTGACTGTGCGAAGGGCAGCCCGGTCCAGTAAGGGGCGCAATTGGCGCATCAGGCGTACCTGATGAAATGCCCCCCTGGCCATGGCTGCCACATGGTCCTCCATGGACAGCCGGGAATCCAGGAGGACACCCAAATTGCGCGCCCTCTCCACGGGGGCCAGTGTTTCGCCCCCAATAGCCAGAGTTGGAGTAATCTGGCTGAACCGGGGTGCCGGAAACCACAGCCACTCAGTCTTGGCAGGGTTGAGCTTGAGTTTGTTACCACCCATCCAGATCCGTACCGCTTCCAAACACCGGGACAGCACTTCGGCGGCATCGTTGGGGTGGTTTGGGGTGGATATGTACAGCTGAGTGTCATCAGCGTACAGGTGGTACTCCACCCCAAAACCACGGATGATCTCACCCAGCGGCTTCATATATGTGTTGAAAAGGAGGGGCGAGAGGACCGACCCCTGAGGAACCCCACATAAGAGAGGCCTCGAGGTCGACCTCTGCCCTCCCGTCAACACTTATTGCGACCGACCAGAGAGGTAGGATGAGAACCACCGCAAAACGGTGCCTCCCAACCCCAACCCCCTCAGTCGGTGCAATAGGATACCATGGTCGATGGTATCAAAAGCCGCCGAGAGGTCTAATAGGACTAGGATAGAGGAATAACCTCTATCCCGCGCCCTCCAGAGATCATCAACCAACGCGACCAATGCCGTCTCGGTGCTGTGACCAGGTCGGAAGCCAGACTGGCGCGGGTCTAGATAATCAACTTCCTCCAGGTGTCGCGGAAACTGTTGGGCTACCACACTCTCAACAACCTTCACCAAAAAGTGAAGGTTGGAGACCGGACGATAGTTCTCTAATAAAGCTGGGTCCAGGGACGGCTTCTTGAGGAGGGGCCTCACTACCGCCTCTTTCAAGACGGCAGGTAAGGACCCCTCACTCAAAGATGCGTTGACAATGCCCTGGAGCCAGCCTCGTGTCATCTCCCAGGATGCCAGTACAAGCCAGGAGGGACACGGGTCCAATAAACATGTGGTCGCCCTAAGTTTCCTTGACAACCTGTCCATATCCTCGGTGGTAACAAAGTCAAACTCCTCCCAAGAAGGAGCCTCAAGACTAGTCTCGGACAGTCCCACAGGACCACTGTCGATGGAGGGTAGCTCATTCCGAATCTGAGTGATTTTCTCCTGCAGATAAATCCCAAATTCCTCTGCTCGCCCTTGCAGAGGGGCTTCCCGCGGCCTCTGATGAAGGAGGGAGCGGGTCACCCCAAACAGGGCGGCAGGGCGGTTATCTGCGGATGCAATAAGGGCGGCACAATACTCACGTTTGGCCACCCTTATCGCCACTAAGTAAGCCCTAATATGGGTTCTCACTAGTGTTCGGTCGGCTTCGGAGCGAGAGGATCTCCATCTGCTCTCTAGGCGTCTCTTGTGGTGTTTCATCCCCCGAAGCTCCTCAGTAAACCAGGGAGCCTGGGTGATTCATCGCCGCAAGAGAGGCCGCAAGGGCGCGACTCGGTCCAAGGCCCCCGCGGCCGCACCTAACCATGCGGCCACTAGGTCCTCAGTCGAGTCGTGGGGCAGGGTCACAGGAATTGGCCCAAGCTTCCTCTGGAACCTTTCTGGGTCCATTAGAAGCCTGGGGCATCCGGTTCCGCCTCGCCGCGGTGAGGTGTAGCGATTGGAAAGTCCAGCCGAAGGAGAGCGTGATCTGTCCATGACAAGGGAGTGATGGCTAGATCCCCTATTCCCAGATCACAACTCCACTGTCCCGAGACAAAGATGAGATCCAGTGTGTTTCCCCCCTCGTGAGTGGGGCCTAAAACTATCTGGGTCAGGTCCATGGCCGTCATGGAGGCCATGAACTCCCGAGCTGCTCCAGAGGCTTCGCCTGCCGACGGCAAGTTAAAGTCCCCCATGACTACCAGTCTGGGGGTCTCAACTGCCGCCTCGGCTATCACCTCTAGGAGCTCGGGCAGGGCTGTTGTTGCATAGCGAGGAGCCAGGTATACAACTAACACGCCCAACTGCCTCCCTAGGCCCCATCTCACGTAGAGAGATTCACACCCGGTTGTCTGAGGGACTGTGGTCTCCTTCGGCTCAAGACCTTCCTTTACGATAATCGCCACCCCCACCCCTCCCTAGGGCCCTAGGCTGATGGAAGGCGCGGTAACCTGGTGGGCACATGTCCACGAGGGGTATACCCCCTTCGTGGCCCAACCAGGTTTCCGTTATACCCACCAGGTCCGGGTCCCCCTCTGACACAAGGTCACGGATGAGGGGGGCTTTTTGAACCACGGACCTAGCGTTGCATAACATCAGCCTAGGGCCCCGGGTCTGTGATTCCTACCCACCTAGTCTGCGATGGGAGAGCGGAGAGTTGGAGCACGTGACCGCCTGAATCCAGCGGCCACGGTCCTCCAACTGAATATTGGTTGGAAACCTGTGGCCTTCATCCTGCAGTGGATAGACAATGACTAAAATGATAATGATGACAACGATAATGATTATTACATCATTTAATTCTCCAAAAGGACACATATATTGAAATTTGTATGGACATATAATCATAGTTTATAAAATGCATGCCTCCGATTGGTTAACATGAGAAATTGACAAACAAACCTGCCTTATCTCTTTAGATTATTTCCTTCTGTTTTATGATTTGAATTATTACTGTAGGAAAATACTGAGTAAAGAAATATTAGGAATTTTCTAATTTTCAGGTACTGTTTCATACACACACAAACATATTTAGCAACAAGACAGGCCATTAGTTTGAGTTTTAAACTCTCCAGAAAAATAATGGCAGGCAGTAGATGGAAGTTGTATTATTTTTCAATAATAAAGTAAAATTAGATTTAGTTAGAATCCAACCCGACTATTAAGTATCATATTAAAAAGATAGTCTAAAAGCAACTGGTGTTTTCATATAATTTAATATCGGTATATTTATTCAGCTCTCAGCTCTCTGGCATACTTTGATTACATTTCTCTAATTTTTTTATATCCAAATATCTACCCTTATATATTATGGCTTTCTCCTAATTTTTGTTGGAATCTAGGATTTTATCACTTCTTTCTTTGCATGCTGGTCTTGATAGATGGTGAAAGAAAGTATGTAGAAAGAAAAAACCTTATAGCATTGTTAATTGAATTTTCTTCTTTAGATTGGACTAAGAAATGAGCAAGTAGGTCAACATCAGGTGACTGTAGCTTTGAAATGCTTTTGATGTTGAATGTATGAACCGCCTTCCAGAGAGAATGTTGTTTTGTTTTCCAACTTGTTTTCCAAGTTGTTGACTTTCAGCTGCCCAGAGTATATGTGCCACTCTGCCAGTGACCAGAAGTCAAATTACCCTGGACTTGTCTGCACACTATATAATGTGCATTTAATAATACATTTTAGGAGGCAACAAGAGTTACCAAATCACATCAGGGCCATTTAACCTCACTAATTTGTTGTGAGATTAATATTATTAATTTTTTTAGAACCTCTTCTGTGGGTGAGGCCTGCTTTGTGGGAGTGGCTTGCCGGCCATGTGACTGGGTGGGAGTGGCTTGCCAGCCATGTAACTGGGTGGGCGTGGCCAACTTGTAAAATGTGGTGAAGCTCACTTAACAATGTTCTTGCTTAGCAACCAAAATGTTGGCTCAGAAACTCTGGCATTTGAAGCGCGCAAGTCTTAAAGCTGTCAAGTTACAAGACCTTTGCACCCCTAACCCTTTAGAAAAAAACCCAGGGGTGTTCAAACTTGACAGTTTTAAGACTTGTGGACTTCAACTCCCAGAATTCCTCCTCTCGCTCTTCATCTTGATGATGTGCAGATGGGCAGGGGGAGGGAGCTGGAATCGGTTCTAAACGGCACTGTAGATTCAACAATGCAGTTTAGAATGAATGGCTCTTTTAACATGTTTAGAAGGGGTAGCATCATTGAAAAAATAACCTTTGATAGAATCTTTCCCCCAATAAAATTACACTGAGAAATTACATCTATAACCATTTAGTTATAATCTGCTTTACAGTTCTTGTCTGGAGGAAAAATAGATCAGAGACTGTGGAATGGGATGTCAAACTCATCATGGCAGCATCACATGACATATCACGACTTTTTCCCCCTTTGCGAAACCAGGCGTGGGCATGGCCAGTGCATGATGCATCTGGCCCACGGGCCACAAGTTTGACAACCCTGCTATAGAGGAACCAAGAATGACAAAGGAAAAAAAAATAGAAGTATTTCCCATTCTTTCTGTTGATTTTCTGGTAGAAGTTCCTTAGCATCACCTTAACCAATCAGCCAATTACAAGTGCAGATTTAATCAAGACTTCCTTACAGCATCTTGCTGCAACTGGATACAGATGTTCCTGATTAAACCATTTGTTTAGTGACCCTTTGAAGTTATAACGGCACTGCAAAAGTGAATTATTGTTATTCACAGTTATGAGTGTTGTTGTAGCACTCTTATGGTCACATGATCAAAATTCAAGCGCTTAGCAACTAGCATGTATTTATAACAGTTGCACTCTCCCAAGGTCTTGTGACCACCATTTGTAACCTTCCCAGCTTACTTTTGACAAGCAAAGTCAAGAGGGAAGCCAGATTCACTTAATGAATATACAATTCACTTGACAACTGCAAGTTGTTATTCGCGTAACAACTGTGGCAGAAAAATGCACCGTAAAATGGAGTGCAACTCACTTAACAATTGCCTAGCTTAGCAACAGAAATGTTGGGCTTAGTTGTGATTGTAAATTAAGAACTACCTGTAAATATACGTATATGTTTGGTTCATGTATTGTAGTTGCTTGGATTGATTTATATTAGATTCCTTAAGATATTTTAATGTTTGTATCACTGATAATTTGGCTCACTTGCTTAGGAAGTTGATTGCATTTTTACTTTAAAAATATTATCATTATTTATTTGCATGCAACCAAAAACATTGTAAATTATATTGCATGTATGGTTGACTTCATTGAGAGGGTAGTAGGCAATAGTGTCTTCTAATTCTGAGAACTTCTGATAAAGGCAATTGCTAGAAGCAATTGGTGAATAATTCCATAAAAAGAATAATTTAGCATTGGAATTTCATGGCAAATGTTTCTAGTTTTATACCATATTATGTGCACATATTTCAATATTCATAATATTTTTGTTGCCCGTAGCCAAGATGAATGAAAAGGCGTCTGTCAACCAAACATTTAAGGGGCTGTGAGAAACAGGATAGAGAACAGGATATACAAGCTCTTAGTAGCCTTAACCACTATAATTTAAGCAGCCACATGTGTCTGGCTAAGTGACAGAATACAATGAAATGTTAAATTAGCCTGTATGGTGTTAGTAAGGACAGAAGATAAATTTTATTTAAAGAAAGTGACATTGTATTTCATGCCAAACTGAGGTAATTTCCTTCCCCTTTCTATATTTCCTTGCTTCCCAGATTCAATGGTGCTTGTCGCAGCTTACTTGAAGAAAGCATTGTTCAGATAATGTAGTTAATTCAGAATATGTAAAGGAAATATTTCTGCACAGGACCTAGATTCATAAAGAAATACTACCAAGCGTAGCTCCCTTCCAGTAAAATTACAGCATTAATTGAAGTAATAAATAGAACACTATTAGCATAGATTGAAGATTTGGGGACTATTACACACTGGGTTTTCTATGCAAAAATAATTGGAACTTTGCTACTTAATAGTTCCTCAAAATGGAATGGTGATTTATAACCATTTTAATAATAATAATAATAATAATAATAATTTTATTTTTATAAACCGCGTCCTCTCCCCACGGGGACTCGGAGCGGTGTACAGGGAAAAAATTAAAACACATAAAATACATATACAATAAATACACTAAGTTAAAAACCAAATATTTATTTATTTATTTTCAAACTTTTTTATTAAGTTACAAAGTATCCTAAAATGCAAAATACAAAAGTAAATAAAAGAACAGTGAGATGGGAGGGGAAAGGGGAGAAAGAAGTGAGGAAAAGGTAGGGAAAATGAAATAAAAAGAAGCATTGACTTCCGATTCTCTCTGTTTCAATAGAATAAGTCATTAACATCACTTTTTATTTTTCCATAATAATATGAACAAGTCATTTCTATAAAGATCTATCAATTTAATCTGTAAAACCCAAACTCAAAGTTACGTTCTTTTCCACATCGATTTATAACCATTTTATGTAGAAAAAGCTAAGATGAGAGTGTTAAAGGCAGTGGTGGGTTCCTACCTATTTTGATTGAACCTGTAGTGGTTTGGCAGCCTGGCTTGCTGGAACTGGCAGCGACCCAGGCCTGCCACGCCCCTGAACCGGTTCTCCGGGTGGTGCCATAAGCACCTCCATCTTGTTTTTAGCTTCGGCTCATGCGCACACCAATTTTTATTGGATTGCACAGGTGCACGCAGTCCGCCCACAAGCTAACCAACAGTAGTGCTTGCCGGAGCCCACTCCTGGTTGAAGGCCTTCATTCTGTGGATGAATGACATAGGCAGCTATTCAAATATAATAACGAAGCAAATAAATAAATAAATATAAACATGTTTCTCATAAATTGCCATTATTGGGGCCCTTTGTTTCAAGGTCGTAGATCCGTGATGGTGAACCTATGGCACGCGTGTCACAGGCGGCACGCGGAGCAATTTCTTAGGGCACACGAGGCATTGCCCTGTCAGCTGCAGCGTGTATGCACGTGCTGGCCAGCTGACTTCGCCCTTCTTTTTTGGCCATTTTTCGCCCTCCAGAGGCTTCCCTGTAGCCTCCGGAGGGCTAAAGACAACCCAACGCACAAACTGGAAGTTTGGGAACTGACTTCTGGGTTGCCTATAGGGCCATTTTTCAGCCTCCAGAGGGCTTCCCGGGGGGGGGGACTATTTTAGCTTTTGGCATGCGATGGGGAAAAGGTTAGCCATCACTGTCCTAGATATTGTGGATTCAGGCTAACTGAAGGATGCCCCCCCCCTTATTACATACAAGGACCTGAAAATATTTCTCAAAGGACCATCTTCAGGTAGTCCTACTCAATGAGAGAAAATGGCTAGCTATAAAAAGAAAATGTTCAAATCATTCTGTGGAATGCATTCTTTAGAGAGACTTGCCAAACTCCCATGTTGTTTTCCTAAGCATTTTAAAGATCAGTTTAGATGTTTTATTGCTATGATGACTTTTCTTTATTATTATTATAGTTGGTCACACATCTAGCCAAGTGTTTAGATTGGATCTGGCATTTTTATCCACCTATCGAGTCCTTTCCAAGGACCTGAGACAGGCAATTGTTGATGTTTGATGGTGTTGAAGTATTATCACAGGATGTAACCTGTTCCAAGTTAAGCTTCCTTTTGCAATTGGCTGAGGGTGATTTTGGCAATGCCAAAGGTATTCAGATGTTTTGGAATTGCAAGCAAAATGCTGTTTACTATTTCTACTACGTTTGGTTCTTTTGCCACAGTTGTTCTAGTTTTATTATTATTGCTGCTCCAGATTATTATTTTATTTGCTATACTGTTTTCTATGAAGATTAATATTTAAAAATTCCATTAATATATTCACTAAAGCAGGGGTCTCCAACCTTTGCAACTTTAAGTCTGAAGGACTTCAGCTCCCAGAATTCTCCAGCCAGCAAAGCTGGCTGCAGAAGTCTGGGAGCTGAAGTCCTTCAGACTTAAAGTTGCAAAGGTTGGAGACCCTTGCACTAAAGGATTTTTATGTTGCTACTAAACGTTTTCAGAAATGTAGGGGTGCATGACTATAAGTATTTGGAAAGCAATTTGACAGTTTAATGATAAAAAGAGAAAAAAACAGTAGCTTAAGTTATGTTGACTTAGTGTAGAAAACAAACGGATTTTAGAAATTTGCTTTTGGCAAGCAAAGTAGAATTGCACAATAGGTTAGAAGCTGCTGATATTAAATTCTGATGTCTTTATAATCATTTACAATGTATTTCTCCTGTTTTTTTTTAAAATATTTGTATTATAGAGGTTTTCAACAGAATAAAAGCAATACCAATTTTAAGTTGAAGGTTAGAATAATAAGGAAAAAGTAAAAAGTAAGTGAAGAGCAAATAAAAATAGTATAAAAGGAGGAAAAAAGAAAGAAAAAGAAAAAAATACAAAATAATACAATAAAAAAAAATTCGTAAGTTGGTTTTCCTATTTTTAATGCAAAGTCCAACAAAAGTACAGGTAGTCCTCAATGTATGACCTTAATTGAGCCCAAAATTTCTGTTGTTAAATGAAACAATTGTTAAGTGAATTTTGCCCCATTTTACAACCTTGCTTGTCACATTTGTTAAGTAAATGATTGCCAATTGTTAATGTTAGCAACTCTGGGTTCAGAACCAGTGTTACAACTCTAGTCCTTTGAAAATGAATGCAGAATAGTGTAATACACTAAAGTATAAATAGATACATTGCTTTAACCACACACAAACTCTAAAACAGTGATAGTAAGAAAATAAATAGTCTTTACTTTGTAGCAACTAAAATACTTCTTCCGACCAGTGCTACTAACTTCTCAAAACAATATCAGTCCTTCACCAAAACACAGAGTTATCTTACAGTGATGCAAAATAAATATTTCGTCTTCAGCTTCAGCTCCTCAGCGGCAAACAGTAATTACAGGAATCAAAAGGAATCGAAAAGGGGATGAACTGTGTTTCTGAGCTTCCTTATATGGTAGAGCTGAGAAGCACAGCCAATCAGAATTCAACATAGTTCTTAAAACTACATATACTCTTTAAGAATACTGGCTTATATATATTGTCAACCCAACATAAGGATAAATATCCTAACAGTTAAGTTAGTAACATGGTTGTTAAGTGAATCTGCCTTTCCCACTGACGTTGCTTGTTTGCAAAAGGTGACTTCAGGACACAGCACCATCATAAATATGAGTCAGTCGCCAAGCATCTGAATTTCGACCATTGGGATGTTGCAGTGGTCCTGTGTGTGAAAAATGATCATAAGTCACTTTTTTCAATGCCGTTGTAACTTCAAAGAGTCACTAAATGAACTGTGGTTAGTCAAGGACTACCCATTATCTTAGGAAAGGATCAGCCATTATATAACCATAATCTTCAGACAAAGGAAACAAACTTTGTGATTGAGGTCTTAAGAGCCCCATGGTACCAAAAAGGGTAAGTGGGAAACCAGAGGAACGAAGATGTCAGCATATACTAGTACCTGCTTTCAAGTGGATGGACATTATGGCAGCCCAGCAAATTTTGACCTTAATTCTACCTTCAGGAATAACTTAATGTATTCATTTAAGTGTTTCAAGGGGAGCCATGGAAAACAAGAGAAAGGTTCGGCTGGAGCTTTTATTTTAAAGATACAAGAGTCAATATGTTAAGAATTTATTGTTGTTACTTCTTATTTTTGCTACCCATTTGTTTTCTCCTGTTTCCTCTATAACTTAATATTTTGTACCATGACATTTTCCCCAGATCCAAACTAAACCTGGACATTTCCAGCGAGGAGCAAGCAGGGCGCAAGGGAGGCATCTCTTCCGGTTTCTCATTCCGGGACTTGGGATGCCGCGCTCTCCTGCCGCTGCTGCCCTCTCCAGCATGCTAGGCTAGCGCAAATGCTTATCTGTGTAGGTAGAAGTTATGTGGATGGACATGGCGAAGCTGTGGCAGGGTGAGCATCAGAGAGGGCCGATTTAGAGACATGGCCAGCCAGCCATCACTACCGGTTCGGTGACCCATGCCCAATTACCACTACCGGTTTGGCCGAACTGGTCTGAACCGGGAGCAACCTACTTCTGAGCAGGAGATATTATCAGTGCATTCATCTGTAAGATTCAACATTAGTGTTCAAAAGGGGTGCAGGACAGGGCTGGTATAGACTTCCCTTCCCTAATGGTTTGCAAATATGAGCATGCATGCGCACTTGCTTTGCTCGCAAACAGTACCCCCGTGCATGTGCTTTTGGCAATAAATGGCTTAAATAGGATGCTCTAGAGCTGGCTGCGGGTGGGCAGAGCCACCCACTATTTTTGATACCAGTTCAGGCGCCCTGGTCCGAACTGGTAGAATACCACCTCTGGTCCAGGAGGCAAAAACAGGTACATTGGAATGTAGCTTATATATGCAAATATGGGCATAATGCATTTGTAGTATTCTCCTGGACTTATTGAATATATATAAAAGTTTCTATATTCAGCTTGCCAAAAAGCACGGATCTAATGAGAAAGCTGACCCTGCCCAGCAATGCCTACTTAGCAGATAATGAATGAATCGGTAAGTCTCGTTATCACTTAGCAGAAAGCAGCTGGCACCATCCAGATGTTCCTAGCATTCCTCATTGTTAGCCATGCTTCCTAGGAAAGTAGCACTGTAGCAAAATCTAGAATGAAAGCAACAGCAGCTGCTTACGCCTGTAAAGAACACTGTGTATAGCAATCATATGTTCAGGCTGACGTAACCAGTGCAAGAACCAAGCCAGTGAACAGTGAAATAGGGGATGGGGCGCCCATTATGGGATTTGTAATTTTAATTATCTTTAGAATTAATAAAGGGATGCAACTCTGGCTGATTTGATAATCCCACCTGTTACAGACATTATAGATGGGACTTTAAATTAAACGCTCATAAAACTTTCCCTTGAGAAAAGTTTTGGAAAAAGGGTGATGAAATCGGTATGAATCTGATCCTTTTCAGATGAAATATTTTATATTAGTGAGCAAAATAAATGGAAAAACATGCTTACATTCTATAAGATTATAGCCGTATTCCCCAAAGTTTTCAGTAAATGGCGCGTATCAGTCCTTCTATTGCCGCCTTCTTGATTCAGCTGTTTGCAAGCTGAAATTGAAGGAGGAGGAGAACAATTGCCAGTGTAGGTTTCTTGGATCTTAAAATCTGCACATCTGTGAGAGCAGATATTTTAGCACTTTTGGAAAGCCTCCAAAACATCTGTCATTTCTACTCCCATGAATGTAATGGTATTTCTGAGAACTGTGTAAAAATTTAAGAACAGTCCCTTTTGCTTAGGCTAAAGAGTTATATGGCACAGGATTTTGTTTCTCACATTAGCTAAACAGTTTCATCTCCCTCATTTATGGGTTGGTTAAGAAGATGATAATTATTTCTTGTACCTGGTATTCTGATCCTATATGCCTGGGGTGTCAATCTGGTGACCTGGAGGGTGGATGAGTCATGCACAGGTCATGCCCACCCCAGCTTCGCAAAGGCAAAAAATGTCACGATATGTCACAATATGAGAGAGAGAGAGAGAGAGAGAGAGAGAGAGAGAGAGAGAGAGAGAGAGAGAGAGAGAGAGAGAGAGAGAGAGAGAGAGAGAGAGAGAGAGAAAGGGAACAGATACTCATATATAAATTCATTAAATGTATTAACATAAAGGGGAGAAATTGAAATTTAGCCTTACTCTGGCCTTACTTCAATGTTGTGGTAAAGCAGAACAAAATGTAAAGTTAGGAAAAAGATGAGCAAAGGGACAGTTGATCAGCTAGAAACAGCTTCTTGCTATGTCTGAACTCAAATAATGGTCACAGCCTAGATCAGGGGTATAAAACTTGTGGTGTCATGGTGGCGCCATGTGACATATTGTGACTTTTTCCCCCTTCACTAAACCAGGTGGGGGTGTGACACATCCAGCCCATGGGCTGTGAGTTTGACAGCCTTGGTCTAGATTATATGGTAGCCTAATCATAGTAAATATCTAAAAATATTTATCATTTATAAATTATAATTTTAATGCATATACTTTATGCCTAGTGTACGTTAATAAAGTCAAAGAACCAGAACATACTGGATAAGGAGTTTATTAAAAAGGGTACACATTCACATGTGAAGTTCAATTAAGAATAATTTATTCTAGACTTACAGATCTGACTTAGAGTACTATGAATAAGGCATTGTCTTATGCAAGAATTGAACACGTCTTATGCAAGAATTATACTCTGCAATTATTAAAAGGAAAAATAGCTCCAGAATAATGTATATATTAGGCCACTCATAATTCTACTTTTTGTTTCATTCCTAAAGAAGGGCCAGTATTGTCCTTGATCCTGAGAGTTGAAAAGAAGACATTGGCTGCCTGCTTTTGACTTTTGGAGATCAAAAGTCAAGAGTCCCCTAGGGGAGATAGGGCAGTATACAAATTTGAAATAAATAAATAAATACATACATAAAATGTCCTCTGAATGAGTTATTTGGAACATAAACATAACCAATACTGGTAAGCAGATTATCAAAGTCTCAGGCAGCAACAGAACAAAATCTCTCAAGACTGATCATTTGGGAAGAAAATTATTGATATTCTGCATGATATCTTAACATGTTTTGACCAGAGTAGAGGGATCTATTGCACCTGCCACAATTCAGAAAACCTTGAATAATGAGTATGTCATTAACCTTTCAAAAATGGTGATACCCAATAATGTTGAAAATTGAAAGGATACAATGTAATAGCATGTTGCAAATTGCCATCATGTGGAGGATTGTCCTAGACAATCTTCCAGATGATCATTGGACAGGAGATGTAGATCATTAGAGGAAACATCTGGGAAGTCTAGCTTAAGGTAAATCTACTTGGGCTGGGGGAAGTAGATCTACAAGTAGTAATGAGACATTCGATGGCCTCTGAAAACAGATAGAAGAAGAAAAAAGTAGTGAGAGGAATGACTGAGAGCAACTCAGAGAAGTGTGAATTGAAAACACTGCCATGGCTCTGAATCCCCATTTCTAGTTCCATTTTTCCTCTAGCTCTCTGGATTTATGAACTAGAAAGAACCTCAAACTATAATGTTTGTATTTATCTTTAAATCCTATCTCTTACATATTGAATCAAAGGTGTTCCATTACAAAAATCATGAAAATTGAATGCTTTAGCACCCTATTTGAGTTTGCTAAAAAAATATTTTTACTTACTAACTATGGGTGAAATTGGTAGGAAGCTAGCCATATCCCAGAATAAGATGATGCAAATCTTCCAAATTTGTAATATGTGATCAACAGGCGTCTTCTTTCCAAGGTCTGAGAAGTCCGTTATGAATTTCTATTGCTGTTGTTCCATCTTCCTAAATTTTGGGAGAAAAATATACCCTCTAGATATTGCTTTCCATAGCCTGGGATCCATAATGGAAAAGGCCCTCTTTCCATATAAGAGTCTGGCATCTGGAGTACTATCAGAATACACCTCTAGTCTCTAAAATTGTGTCTGGTAGGCAACCGATAAGCAATCCTCATATAAACCCTATATCATATACTAGCCAATAACTTGGTGCAACAAAGCATGTAAATATTAAAAATCAATTTATCATCAATATAAATTGTAGATACTGTTTTGCATATATAACTTTTGTATTCAGAACTATTGAATAATATATAATAACAGATCTCCATAGTTTTGTTAAAGTGATCGGTTCACCTAGCTATCTGCGGGATCGGATCCTGCCCCATACATCCTCACGGCCGATTCGCTCCCACAGAGAGGGACTTTTCCGGGTGCCGTCCACTAGACTTTGTCAGCGGGCGACGCCCAGGGGAAGGGCCTTCTCTGTGGCGGGCCCAGCCCTCTGGAACGACCTTCCCCCCGATATCAGGACAACCACGGACCTCCGCTCCTTCCGCTTAAAATTAAAGACACACTTTTTTCGCCTGGCCGGCCTTGGGTAGTCTCTTTTTAGGTTAGGGGTTTTAGGGGTAATTTTTAGTTTAGTTTATGGGTTTTAGCGCAGGATCAATTTAATTCATTTTTAATTTTGTATTTTGTATTTTGTCGGTGGTCTTATTTGTATTTTTAATTGCCTGTGCCCCGCCTCGAGTCCCCTTGGGGAGAGAGAGCGGGATATAAAATTAAATTATTATTAAATTATTATTATTATCTAATAATCTTTTAAACTTCCATACAGCAATAGCAGTTATATACCACTTTATATTGCTTTACAGCGTTCTCTAAGCAGTTTACAGAGTCATCATATTGCCCCCAACAATCTGGGTACTCATATTACCTACCTCAGAAGGATGGAAGGCTGACTCAATCTTGAGCCGGTCAGGATCGAACTGCTGGAGTGAGTAGTGAATTAGCCTGCAGTACTGCTTTCTAACCAGCATGCGCATCATGGGTCATATGTTGAAAAATTGCTTATAGTTAGGCAATGTGTCCTATTAAATTCAATGATTCAATGTTGGCTTGCGTGTGCATTGGGTGTGTGTATGTGCCCATTCTATAACCGATCATTTTATTCTCATTGCCAGGAGGATGTAATTCTCATTGGTGAATGTCTTAGAACCACAGCTGCAGTAGCTACAACCACAGTAATCCTATCTAGGAAAAGCAAACATGGGTATTGCAGAAAAGTAATTTCTTCTAAATGACTACTTGTCCATTTGTGGCTTGCTTGGGATGGAGTTTGAAAATGACCCAGGATCTTCAACTGCTTATTGGTACTATATTTTGAAAACTTGTTTTTTGTTCTCCTTATTTTGGTAACCTGGCTGTTTTATATTTTAAAATGTTGCTGTTTATTTTGAATTACTATCATTTAAGAAGTTTCAGCAATGCAGTATTATTTCATGCTTTGATTTACATTATGCGTGCTACACTGAGATTTTTTTTCCCAAAGGAAAAATTGTTTTAAAAATCAAAACACAGAAAAAAGACCATGTAGTTGGTATATGTTTTTGGTGGATCAATTCTTATGCTAGTGCTTGCTTACTTATATGAATATGAATCAATTGTTATTTAATTATTTCTAAGGAAGTGGATTAGAGTCTGATCAGAGGAGAAATAACTAATATCCGAGGGAGATGCATTAGTTATAACAAAATTAAACCATACAAGTTTATATACCTACCAGTGTATTTAGGCTCAGGAAGGTAGGAATAGCTATGAGATGCATGCAAAATGTGCTTCATTTTTTTTAAAATCTAGTTTTGTATTCCATGAGTTAATCTTTAAAAGCCAATAAAACCTTTCTTACCTAGAGAAATATTTGACATTTTAAAATATATTTGTCTGAATTACTTTCACAATTAATTTTTCAAAGAGTAGAGTAGAATAGAGTAGAGTAGAATAGAATAGAATAGAATAGAATAGAATAGAATAGAATAGGCAGGAAACCCTATACCACTTTAAACAAATGGTTATATAATCTCTTCTTAAAGACTTCCAGTGTTAAGGCATTCACAATTTCTGGAGGCAAGTTGTTCCACTAATTAATTGTTCTAATTAATTATCCTCAGGTGCTTTGGAGAATAGTTTGACTCCTTCTTTGTGGCAATCCTGATATTGGAACACTGCTATCTTGTCTCCCCTAGTCCTTCTTTTCTTAAGACTATACATATCCAGTTCCAGCAACTGTTCCTTTATATGTTTTATCCTTGAGTCCCTATCATAGACCTATATCATAGTTCTGTATTCTTTAATCAGATGTTCTAATATGTTTGTTGTATTCTCCAAAGTTTTCCATCAATATGGTTTGCAGTTGTCTATGTGTTTGTAGCTAATATGACATTCCTTGACAGTGCAAATTTTTCTAATTGTTACCAGCAAAGGGTATGAGGAAGGTAAAGTTGTAGAGCTTCCTAAAGAGAAAAATAATCAGGATGCTTCCAAGCAGTTCAGGTACTAATACTGGGTTTTTATGATTAAAGGTGTCCAGGGAGGAAGGGAGGGCAAAACAGTTAAGATGGCAGATGTAACAGCATAATCAAAAGCCTTGCATGCATGGCATATTTAATTAAAGGGACAGGATTCAATTACATGATTGTAGTTGTCATTTTGACTTTAAACCACACAGATAAACCCTATGTGTGATAGACGACAGTTTTTAAAGTTTTCTCTTCTAAGTTGCATATTAGCCTACATTGTATTGTGTACTGAAAGAGTTGGGCGAAAAATCAGTTCAGTCTTCTTTTAGTGTGCTGCAAACATCTATGTCAATGCTGTTTATGGTTTATTGTGATACTATTTGGATTGTATTTATGCATTTTGGGAACCATCCAGAGAATGTTAAATGTGAGGCTGATGGGACCTAAAACTTTCAATATGCACAAGGCTTCACGAATATTTTTGCTTGTTCTCATACATAATAGTGTCCCAGAATTATACAAAATGGGGTAGATTATTTAAAAAACATTTTCTCACTTGTTTTATGAGCAAATGTGTTCAGATTTGGAACAATGAAATGAGAGGCTCCTATCAGCCATTAGACTTACTACAAGTCATGTAAAATATTAATACCTTAACATGGGGATAAAGTGATATATGAGCTTCCAGAAAAATTGTTTTGTCTGATGGATGGGAAATTAGTGTTAGAAAATAGATATATTATTTCAGTTACAAATATCATTTCTGCATTCCAACATAAACAGCACATTCTCGTATAACCAATGGGTATATTTTTCATATCTGAGACACAAGGTGAATCCAACTGTTAATTGAGTCTGTCTCTTGGAAGATACTATATATATTTCTGCTATGGCATACTAGTATTTCTATGCTTACAAGGAAAAGCAACAAGAAAATTCACATTTCTGTAACTTTATGAATCTTCCCCCCATTTTCTCTGAGACAATTTTCAAAATTTGACTAGGTTATAAGATCACCTTTGTACTACAAATATTTTATTGATTGTATTCAATTTACATAATAAGCTGCTCCACTCACAACAGGATTGGAGGGGCATGCAGTATACCTCAGCAAGTCAGATTAAAACAAACAAAATAAAACCATACAAACATAATGAGTGAGGGTTCCTTGCCTGCCTCCCTAAAAGAGGCCATGGTGAGGCCCCTCCTCAAGAAGCCCTCTTTGGACCCAGCTCTTTTGAACAACTACCGTCCAGTCTCCAACCTTCCCTTCTTGGCGAAGGTTGTTGAGAGTGTGGTGGCACAACAGTTTCCCCGTCACCTGGAGGAAGTTGACTATCTAGATCCGCGCCAGTCCGGCTTTCGGCCCGGGCATAGCACCGAGACGGCATTGGTCGCGTTGGTAGATGATCTCTGGAGGGCCAGAGATGGGGGATGTTCCTCCATCCTGGTCCTATTAGACCTCTCGGCGGCTTTCGATACCATCGACCATGGTATCCTATTGCATCGGCTGGGGGGGTTGGGGGTGGGAGGCACCGTTTTACGGTGGTTCTCCTCCTACCTCTCTGGCCGATCGCAATTTGTGCGGGCAGGAGAGCAGAGGTCGACCCCGAGACCCCTCACATGCGGGGTGGCTCAGGGGTCGGTCCTCTCGCCTCTCCTGTTTAACGCATACATGAAGCCGCTGGGCGAGATCATCCGTGGTTTTGGGGTAGAGTACCACCTGTACGCTGATGACACCCAGCTGTACATATCTACCCCAAACCACCCCAACGATGCCGTAGCGGTGATGTGCCAGTGCCTGGAAGCCGTGCGGATCTGGATGGGAAGTAACGGACTTAGGCTCAACCCGACCAAGACCGAGTGGCTGTGGTTTCCGGCTGCCCGATTCAACCAGCTCTCTCCAACGCTGGCCATAGGGGGCGAACATCTTGCCCCTGTGGATGGGGCGCGCAACTTGGGTGTCCTCCTGGATACCCGGCTGTCCATGGAAGATCAAGTGACAGCCGTGGCCAGGAGGGCGTTTTACCAGGTTCGCCTGGTACGCCAGTTGCGCCCCCTATTGGATCGGGACGCCCTTCGCACAGTCACTCATGCTCTCGTGACATCCCGACTGGATTATTGCAACTCTCTCTACATGGGGCTCCCCTTGAGGTGTACCCGGAGGCTTCAGTTGGTCCAGAATGCAGCCGCGCGAGCAATTATGGGCACCTCTAGGTTTGCCCATGTAACACCGCTGTTGCGCGAGCTGCACTGGCTACCTGTCGTCTTCCGGGTGCGCTTCAAGGTGTTAGTCACCATCTTCAAAGCGCTCCATGGCTCGGGACCTAGCTATCTGCGGGATCGGATCCTGCCCCATACATCCTCACGGCCGATTCGCTCCCACAGAGAGGGACTTCTCCGGGTGCCGTCCACTGGACTTTGTCAGCGGGCGACGCCCAGGGGAAGGGCCTTCTCTGTGGCGGGCCCAGCCCTCTGGAATGACCTTCCCCCCGATATCAGGACAACCACGGACCTCCGCTCCTTCCGCTTAAAATTAAAGACGCACTTTTTTCGTCTGGCCGGCCTTGGGTAGTCTCTTTTTAGGTCAGGGTTTTTTAGGGGTAATTTTTAGTTTAGTTATGGGTTTTAGCGCAGGATTTATTTAATTTATTTTTAACTTTGTATTTTGTATTTGTTTGTGGTCTATTTGTATTTTTAATTGCCTGTGCCCCGCCTCGAGTCCCCTTGGGGAGAGAGAGCGGGATAGAAATTAAAATTATTATTATTATTATTATTATTATTATAATACAAGGTTGTCATCTACTCTTCTCCACCCCATTAAGCCATTCTCATGGGGATGAGAGATGTCTCATTCAATCTTTTGGCACTTTGATTTGCATCCAGAAGCCAACTGGCAACATTCCCAAAGTTGAAATGTTACATAGGAGCAACCAGGATGATTTGGGGCAATGCATTTTGTAGCTTCTGGATGCTTGTCAAGGGTAGTCACATAGAGCACAATAGAGTAATACAAAAGAGACATGCAATAGTGCTCAAGGGAGCTGACCATAACACAGAAAACATATAAACATATAATTAAAATAACAATCAAACACATAAAACAGATAAGCAAACTTGTCAAAATCAAAATATCTATGCTGATGAAAATATAGCAAAGATAGAAGTAGTTCTGAGATTCCTGCTCTTGATCTCCCTTTTGCCAAGAATGGCTTGGCAACAACAAGAGTAGGACACAGACAGAAGGAATTGCTTAAGCAATATGAATTATTATCCCTATTAAATTGCTCCAACTGCAAATCACAGTGATGCCAAATTGATGATATCACTGTCCACAGTGATATCATCACAGAAAAGACACCATTACATACTTGCATCTTGATGTCTCAAACAAGTACAAAAGTCACAGACTATACAGGATGACACTCTTACAGATGTTTTATCTTTTGGTTCTCCGTGCCTTCTGCTGCAGATGACCACAGCCACATGTGTCTATTGCTTGAAGCAGCTGTGGCCACAAATGTCAATGCAAGAATTGGCCCTGACCTTTCCTTCAAAGCAAAATCTGACATGTTGCCCACTTTCAGTTTTTCCATTTGGAAATATTTTCAAACAAGTGACTCAATGCAGTGAAAGTGAACAAGCTTTATTCTTAATCAAACTATAAACATCAGAATGAGTTATTCGCTCCTCCTTTTGTGATTACTAAACCCACAGCTATTTGTATATCTCATATTGTTTCTAAGAAAGAGGGTCTTTCACCAGAAAAAGAGGTCAGTTTAGCAACTGTTGCTATTTAAAAAAAATATTTTTTGAAAGTAAAGCCTACAACAGGATTGCTTGTCTATTTTAGCTTTACTCAATTTCTCAGGCAATCCCAGTTTTAGTCCATTTTAACTACTGCAGGGATTAGCTTAAATTTTAAGCATTAGCATTTGCTCAATTCCCATGTATTTAGTCTTCAGTTCAGTGAATCATATTAATGCACCGCCATTTATCAGAAGTAAATCTTTTACACGTATCAACTTTTAAGTTTTAAAAGATGTGAATCAGATGACACCAATCATTTCAGCTGAAAAGCTGACAGGCTGGGTTTGAGACTCATGCGCCGTGCGATGGAGTGAGCTCCCGTTACTTGCCCTAGCCCAGGGGTCTGCAAAGTCGGCTCTTTTAAGACTGGTGGACTTCAACTCCCAGAGTTCCCCAGCCAGCATAGCTGGGAGTTGAAGTCCACCAGTCTTAAAAGAGCCGACTTTGCAGACCCCTGCCCTAGCCAAACAGTTT
This sequence comes from Rhabdophis nuchalis, assembly GCA_039707465.1. NCBI lineage: Eukaryota > Metazoa > Chordata > Lepidosauria > Squamata > Natricidae > Rhabdophis > Rhabdophis nuchalis. The sequence goes on from CM077643.1 coordinate 87,371,189, forward strand.
TAAAACAGATGCAAATGCAAGTAGATAAATAGGTACCACTTTGGTGTGAAGGTAACAGTGTTTCATGTGCTTTTGGTGTACAAGCATGCTGGTGACATGACCATGGAAGCATCTTCAGACTATGCTGGCTCCCTCAGTTAAGAAACGGAGATGAGCACCACCTTCTAGAATTGAACACTCCTGGACAGAGGAAATATTTAGCTTACTTTTCCAACCTTATCAATGTAATGAACAGATATATAGTGCTTCAAAGACCACTTCTGGTCAGACTTCTCCAGATAGTAGATGGGTATACTTGGTCCTATTGATTTTTGCCAGTTCTGTGAACATGTTCCAATGGCAAAGGAAGTAAGTATGATGTATCTTTCATCAACTGCATTAAATTTCTTTGGCCAATCACTTCATCTACGGTCCTCAACATTTCCCATTTCTTTGTGTTTCTTCAAAAAAGTTTGAACAGAACACCTTGAAACCCCAGGCTGTTTTGAAATCTTTGCTTGGGAGAGACCCTGCTGGCACAGTATAGCTACCTTTTGTCTCGTTCCCGTGCTCAGTTTTCCTATGGTGTATGACCTGTGACATGAAACTGTCTTCCATAAACTCATCCTAGCAGCAGAGTTTAGCTGCTCTTCACCCAGTTTTAAGCCCACCACACAGCTATTTCTGTTTCAGTTAATGACTGTTTTAGCCTACATGTGAAATTGATGATCATTAGCACTTGCTTGGTATAACTGGTTAATCACACGCCTGACTCTAATCCTACAAAATCACTGAATCAAAATCACCAAATAAATAAAAAAAATATTGATTGATTTGGATTTCTCTGCTGTTCATTTACTTTCCATTTTGTTAACTAATAAAAATAAGCTGTTAACACTACGTTTCTGAAAGTATTGTTAATTTACAGCATTATTACACAACTACCTAACACGTTTGCACAGTATATAAATTTGTGTGTGTGTGTGGGGGTGTGTGTATGCAGTGGACCAGTTGCATAACCTTCAACCTCTTTCCTCCACTCCATCATTGAGTTGCTCATTGTGGGCATCAGGAGGGGAGGATTGCCTACTAGCAAGGCTTTAATGCATTGTTATGCTTTTAAGTACTGGGCACCTAGTGAAGGCAAATGTGGGAAATAATTAGTTAATTGAGATAAGGCAGTGTTTCTCAACCTTGGCGACTTTAAGTCCTGTGGACTTCAACTCCCAGAATCCCCCAGCCAGCACAGCTGGCTGGGGGAATTCTGGGAGTTGAAGTCCACAGGACTTAAAGTCGCCAAGGTTGAGAAACACTGAGATAAGGGAATAAAAAGAGACTAGCGTGTCCAAGCTAATTAAAAGTTCAGTTCATCCACAGGACAGAATGTTAGGACAATCTGTGATAAAAAAGGAAGACTTTCGTGAAAAAAAGTAATGACCATCTCCCCCACAAGCTTTTTTCCACCCTTAAATTTCCCAAAAGCTGTTTCCCATTATGAAGTTCCAGATTTATTCAGGAGAAAACATAGATCCAGAACCATGGTACAAATGAATGAAAATAAGTTTCAGGAGGAAACTTGGTATTGATGGAAATAGGTTTTAGGAACTTTGCAGTTTCTCATTTTCTTATAACACTTGTGCGCCTAAAAATAAATATTGTAATTAAGATGTATGGGTAACAGAGTCATAAATACTTAAGCCTATTAGCTTAAAACATGTCACTTTGGTTTTGGAACAATAAGCTTGGCATTTGCTGTTCAAAAACCAAAGGACATGTTATCAGCTAATAAAAGCTTGAATTAAATATTTAGTTTCTTGTAGTGAATTGTATTCTGTACTTTATATTGGTGTATTTATTCCCCCCTCCCCACACTGCTTGCAATAATTCAAATCAGTGTTTCTTTTACTGTCTGCTTCCACACAAAGTTAGGCTGTATATATGTCCACTTAAATCAATAGGCTTTACATTTGACTTTACATAGGGCTGTACTTTTTTTATTTCTCCCATTGTGGAGCTAGATTTTGAATAAGATACAAGAGTGCCCCACCTCAGGAAATAACCATAAGCATGGAAGAGGGACAAAAATGCTTTTGTAAATCAAACCGTTTAATGCTGGAAGGCTGCCCCATTAATTTACTATATAGTCAAAGACCTTGCTTGAATCATTTGCCAAGATCAAGGGAAAACTTCATTTCTAAGTTCATTTCTTATAAGGTTGCATACAAACAGTAGAGACAAGAATTTGAACACTTCTTTAAGCAGGTAAAAATGAAGCTTTTAGGAGTGGGGGTGGTAAACCCTTTTGTTTTTTCTTTAGAATCTAAAAAGCAAAGCAAAAACCATGTGTAATAAAGTCTGGGTTCAATAAGATTAATTTCTATTTAAATAGTTTAGAAATTTTAGTAACAGTAAATGTTTAAAGATTGCCAATTTAAAACACAGCTATCACAGAGATATATATGTATACTAAGGAGATGACTTTGACAAATATTTGGAAAGGGATAGAATCTTGAGGAGCAGAGGGGCAGAAAGGAATAAAGAGAACATCTCAGATCCCAACATACACACACACACACACACACACACACACAAACACACCCCTAGGTCTTAATAGCTTTCTGATAACTCAGGAAACTAGGAGGTAATCTGATTTCTGGAAACAGCCACAAACTGAGAATATTTGAAACCTGGAGCAGATCAATGGAAAGAACAGCAGCTACAGGATCCAATATAACCCATTGTCATCTCAACCAGGAAATCAACTTCATAAGAAGGCTTTTATTGAGATTTGCTATTATCTGATTGTGCTGTACCTCCTTCTTCTTACAATTCAGTAAATTAAGAAGGCAGCTGTCTGAGCTACTTCTGAATATTACCTGGACTTTCTAGACTTAATAAATTGCCTTTTGCTTAGGTAGAAGCTTGGCACATCTCAGTCAAGATCATCTTCCTTACTCTCTACGCCCAACTACATCACAGCAGGCAGCCTTGCTCCATCTCCATGTCTACATTATGATAACTACATATAGTCAAAGAGCTTATTGGCAGGTTAACAGCACTGACTCACACCAACTTTGTAGATCAGAGGTGTCGGCCCGTGGGACCACCCTGGAAACAGTGAAGGACCGGTCCATGGTGCCTTTGCTGGTGAAAACAGAGCTCAGGAGATCCGTGCACAAGCCTCCCAAGCTCCATTTTTGCTGGCAGAGGGTTGCAAGAGGCTGTCCCAGCCGAAAATGGAGCTTGGGAGTCCATTTTCACTAAACGAGCACTCAGGTCACCACAGCCCCCTCCTCCGACATGAGTGATGTCAAGCTGGTCATGTCCACCTCAGCCACCAAGGTCAAACACAACCCTGATGTGGCTCTCAGTGAAATCGAGTTTGACACTTGTGCTCTAGATCGTTGGTAGATAAGATGCTCACTGTCCTCTCGTTTGCCAAAAAAAAATCCAAGACTTTTATTTGATTGGATGTGTCACTTTATTTCCTGCACCCCTGGCATAGATCACTATCTGGGGGAATTCTCTTCTAGAGAAGGGCCTATTTCAACTGGAAGGGCCTATTTCATTATCTTACAGGTAACATTTCCTTAGGGGTGGGGGGAGATGCAAAGAGAATCTTGTCTTCCAAATCTTAATAATTAGGGAGAAACAACTAAACGTAGGCAATTCCAAAAAAAAATCCTAGCCCCTTGCCACAAAGGGCCTTAAAGATAGTATTCAGCGAAAATATATATTTAGAAAAAAGAAGACTGGGACCCTTGCAATTCAGTGGTGATAGCATTGACAAGAGGTAGGCAGCCTGGTTTCTTTCATATGTTTACAGCTCCAACCAATCACTTCATTAAAGATTATTGAGAACTGAAGTTCAAATTGGAGAACATCAGTGCAACCTATTTCTGATTTATATCCCCAGTACTTGAAGTTATATACAATGATCTCTTGTGTTATTCTTTCATCTGGGATTCAAGCCAGCGAAGACCTTTAGTTAAACCTTTACATTTAACCAATTTTGTTGTAAACAAGTACAATGACAATAAAGATTATACTTACAAAAAAAAAGATAGTATTCAGCATGAAACAGAAGTTCAAGTCACTATTCTATGTGAGATGGTCACAGAAGCATATCGGTTTCTTTTCTAAAGATGACATACAGTATAGCCCTAACAGCCCTTTCAATCCAGGGTCACTTATGCTAGCATTTAAATATTTGTTGTTATTTTATCAGAGATTGGTTTTATTACCTAGAGAAAATCTTTCTTATATATGAAGTAGTGAACATACCTAATGCTCCTGCCTCCTATTTTTCCCACAGTAACCATCCTATAATCTGAGAGACAGAGAGTGATTGGTCCACACAGTCACCTTTCATGCCTAATCAGGGGCTTAAAATACACTTCCTGGGCCAGTATCTTAACCACTACATCAAACTGGCTCTCATAAGTATATTGCAAGTATATTATGCAACCTGTTCAGAATGTAATTTACCTTTTTTTTTAGAATGAAGAAAAAACAAACTTGCTGCAAGAGCTTCTCTCTAGGTAATAAAACCAACCTCTGAATAAATATTAATTGATAATTGTATTTACTTAGTTTTAAAATGAAATGTTTTAACATGGTTCACTACCAGCATTGGGAAAATAAAAGACAGATTAACAGAGTTGGAAGGGACCTTGCAGGTCATCTAGTCTCCCCTGCCCAAGCAAGAGACCCTACATCTACCTCTACCAAGGATTGAACTAACAACCTCCTGATTGGGAGGCGAGAGCTCCACCTCTAGGCCACAGAAGCTTGCTTTTGGCCATAGTGCAGTCCTTAAAACTGCTGTCCAACATATGTCCATTGAGAAATATGTTGCATTAAATTCAAGAAGTGGGGAGGGCTTCATTTGAAGGCTTCATAGAATTGCACAAGGATACATTTGTCTGCACACAGCAAAACACTTCCTTTAAAATCTCTGGATGGAGTTGCCATAGATTCTACATCTGTAATGTAGCATATGAAATTGTTCTGCTGTGCATTAAATCAGCAGTGCCAAATGAATCGCTCTTTGTGATGGTGTTCTAGTGTGAGTTGCCAGGACTGGATTGGACATATACACCTGGTAAATCTGCTTCAACGTTTATTTTTTGAAAGTACAGCCAATGTCATTTGACTTCAGTCCTAACCTGGGAAGAACTTTATTTGGTTTCTTCTAGAGTTTATCATTTTTGGCCCTTAATGTGTCAAGCTTTGGAAATAGCACCAGCTCCAAGGCAGACAGAGTTGGAATTATGGAAATTGCATCTACCATGACAGGTGTTTTTACTGGAGCAACAAATGATAAAGAACAGAATTCAGTGTCTGTTGAATACTTTTCCTAGAGTTTGCTCTCTAGCAACATAAATTTGAAGATTAAAGGATTTTTTTTTTTTTTTGGTATAGTGGAAGCTGTGATGGAAACCCCAGTGTGGTAGCTTACCTTCTCAAAGCAGACTATCATTCAACTTATTTCATTTAGTTTCAGTAGATGGTAGCATTCAATTTACTTTGTCTGTGCCCAGAATTTAAGTAGGGCAAGGTCTAATAAGTACTTTAATGGAAATAATACAAAAATGGGTTAGCATTTTTTAAAAGAATTAAAAAAGAAAATAGTGATACTATTTTTGCTAAAGAAAAGTATGAATGTGTTCATGAAGTAACTAGAAGTAACTAGAGATCAAACTTGATTGGAATGGGTGCGATTCTGTTTGGGAAGGCACACTCAATAGTATAAGGCACTAGCTGATAACCCGGCATTGCCCAGGTATTTATTTATAGGGGGGAAATGTCTGGAACAAATGTAATTTCTAATGTTGGATTTTCCCCCTTACCAGAGGGAGCCTCCTTGTGGAGTACTGCGAAGGCGTTACCATAACAACACCACTGCATTGTAGAATAAAAGCCATTTTATGGCAGTACAGTAGAAGCCATTTTAAGGCACAACAGGATGTATCTCAACAGAACACACACCCCAAGGGATGTTAGGGATGTCTTATCCATACATATTTTTTTTCCAGAGAGTAAATCATCTGTGTACCAAGTTTGCTTATATTAATTATATGGTCCACTTCATAAAACTTGCAGATTCACTTATATAAAACCATCAAATGATTGTTGTTTTGTTTTTGCTTAGTACGATGTCTACACTCAACAACAATAGTTTATAAACTATGAAATGTGTTAACCGATGTAACCATGATTTGGATTGGAGCCTGACAGTCTGAGAATGGCTTTTCCTCTTATGTGCCCAGCCCAGATGTAAATATCTGCAGGAGAGGCCACTCTGAAGATGTCATCCTTCTTAAGACTAATTGATCTAGCCATAGGATATTTCCTACCTCATTTCCAAGTGGTGAAATTCCTTTCATGAGAAGCAATAATAATAATAATAATAATAATAATAATAATAATAATAATAATAATAATAATAATAATAATAATAATAATAATTTATTATATTTATAAACCGCCCCCTCTCCCCGAAGGGACTCGGGGAGGTGTACAGGAAAATTAAAAACCAACTAAAAACATACAATACACACAAATTAAAAATGAATTAAACTACCCTGTACAAAATTTAAAAACCATTAAAATTACTACCCATTATATTAGCCCCCATTCACTCTGACTTTTAAAAGAAAGTCAAAGTTCACATCCTTTTTACCAGATGTTTAACTATTAATTGATGTTAGGAATTTTAATGTTTGTGTGTGTGTGTGAGTGTGTGGAGGTGGAGATCTAGATGAAGATGAAGGTAGGAAGAGACAGAGACAGAAACAGAAACAGAGACAGCTATGTTATGTGACTATGGGTGCCTGCAGATAGATCAGTGTGTCTCAACCTTGGCAACTGCAAGATATGTGGACTTGAATTTTAAGAATTTCCCATGGTCACATATTAAAGTTGCTAAGGTGAAGATACACTGATATAGATAGATAATAAAGAGAAAGAGGCCTAGTATTCAGTGTTTTATAGCCACTTCTAGCCACTTTAGAAACGTTAGAAATGTAACAGAGATATAAACTGAATAAAGGTAAGAAGAAAATAAAGAAGGAATAAACAGCCTACATATTTAAAATTCTGGCTGGGTGCAATGTGTGAACTAGACATTGTCCTTGTGCATTGTCTTGCATAAGGGTTCACAGCACAGCCCATTACCCAAAATTTGTTTGCTGTCATATTTCAGGATCTAATTTATATTTTCAAAGAATGCAATGTATTATTTAAAAAGAGGGAGGGTTTTTCTGCTACCTTCCAAAAAACAGTAGCAACAGAATAATTTTTAATCAAAAGCAATTTGGACCATTTTAAAGGTAAAGGTTCCCCTCGCACAGATGTGCTAATTGTTCCTGACTCTAGGGGGCGGTGCTCATCTCCGTTTCAAAGCCGAAGAGCCAGCACTGTCTGAAGTCATCACTGTGGTCATGTGGCCGGCATGACTAAATGCCAAAGTGCATGGAATGCTGTTACCTTCCCACCAAAGGTGGTTCTTATTTTTCTACTTGCATTTTTACATGCTTTCGAACTGCTAGGCTGGGACAAGTAGAACAGAACAGAACAGAACAGAACAGAACAGAATAGAATAACAGAATTGGAAGGGACCTTGAAGGTCTTCTAATCCAACCCCCTGCCTAGGCAGACAAATGCTTATCCAATCTCTTCTTTAAAATTCCCAGTGTTGGAGCATTCACAACTTCTGGAGGCAAGTTGTTCCACTGATTAATTGTTCTAACTGTCAGGAAAGTTCTCCTCAGTTCTAAGTAACGGGAGCTTGCTCCATTACTCACCACTAGGGATACAAACCACAAAACTGCCAATCTTTCTGATCAACAAGCTGAGCATCTTAGCCACTGAGACACTGCATCCCTTTTGGATCATATTAGCAGAATTTTTTTCCCCCCTACGAGTGAACTCATGTGTTCCTTATTTGTGAACAATGTGATCATTTTCTTCAGGTAAAATGGCTGTGTCTATTTCCCAAACTGGGCAATTCATCTACTGCTTTTGTCTGAGAATGTTGTTGCGACGGAGAAAGGCTGAGGATCTTCATGTGCAAAGAGAAGAAAAAAGCATTTGTTTCTCAGGCTGGCAGGAAGAATCAGTCTGCAGACGTACCTGCAGAAGTCATTAACTCCCCTACCAATTCTAGAATGAAGCTGACCAGACACAAACAAATTTAAAAACAAACTTTTAAAGGAGGACTTTGGCTTTTCATGCCCAAGGTAAGATAAATATTGACCAAGTAAAGGAGGCTCCTGTTTCCCTGATTGCTCAAACAATAATGTTTTTTATATATTTTGCATCTGAGGAAATGTTGTTTGCTACAGGAAATACTGAATTCTTACATTAATTGAGGAGAATTCTAAGCAATTTATATTTCCATAAGCTTTTTGATTTTATTACTTTCATTGTGTGGCAGTACAGCAGTGATTCAAGCATGCTTCATAATAAAATACTTGACAAATATCGTAATATGGGTCATCTTCCCCTATCTTTTTTTTAGCATATGCAAAGTAATCCACTTTTTGCCTGCCATTGTTTAGATCGCATTGCATAAGCCAGCCAGAGAAGGGAAGCCAACACACCAGATCCTCCTGCTGTTTGTAAACAATATCTCACCTAAGTTGGATCCTGGGGTGTTGAGTTGTCTTGCTTTGACTGAATGTCCTTATTTCCCCTTCCTATCCTGCCAAAAAATGTATGAGGTAACTGGAGCAGCCTTAGTTTGGCTATGTGGTAATACACGGCCCTCGCGCAGAAATAATGTACACGTGAAAGGAGGGCATTTCATAAAGCTTGTAGAGAAATGTTACAAAGGTCACCTGAGGTTTCTGAAGTAAGATCCCTGGTTTTGATGATGACTCCCATCAAGAAACAGCTTGTCCTTGGCTTTGATTGCACACTAGCAAAGCACAAATCTATCAGTTTCAATTTCTCTTAGATATTTATTTATTTTATTTATTTGTTTGTATGTCTGACTATTTATTTATTTATTTATTTATTTCTTGCATTTTACATCTTTAGAATACATAATTAGCCAACTTTAAAGAAAAAAAATTAAAACCAAAAGAAAAAAAAGTTCTTAAACTGAAAAAAGGGGGAAATTATCCTATGTACTATACTTATAAATAATCACTGGTTTACTAATAAATAGGCTAATGTAATCAATACTAAATATTATTGTTAAATACCACAAATCTATGCCTTGGTAGCACATATTGCTTAAACCATTCATTAATAGAAAATATTGCCTTTCCAAAACAGATAAATCACACATTTCTGACAACTATTTTTAAACACCTCGAATAGTAATCCTTATCCAGTTTCTCGGTTTGATTCCTTAAGCCACATACCTTGGTTGATACGACCATAATTCTTAATAAATAGTCAGATTTGAAAGCTTTGTAACGTCACATTACAATAACATCTTAGCATTTATAGATTTCCCCTTAAATCTATTTACTATACTTTAACATAGTAGAAAGATATCAAATGATCACATGATATGGGTCAAGGAGTCCTCAACTTTTCTCCTTCCAAAATCGAAAATATGATATCTCCTTGGGGAGTCCAATGCACCTAAATATATTTTAAATAATTACGTTTAATTTTGGAAAGGTTAAAATGGCTGACTGAACAAAGGATCACTTAGAAGCAACAGAAAGTTTGCGTTATTTGGATCTCTTTACTATCTGATGGTTACTATCTAATTTTATAGTCAAATTGCAGTCTGAGAATAAGTGCTAATGAACAACTGGACTTTGAAATGGGAGGAGATATTAGGGCCAACTAAGAAGCTAAGTGAGAAGAAGAAGCAAGGTCATTGGGTTCCTGGGTGAAGAAGTCAATAGGAGGAGAATTCCATATTATGCAAGCTACTAGAAGAGTGTTTTCCACCATAAGCTAAGACAGGGACAAACATGTCAAGTTCAGTACTTTGTAATTTCCAGAACAACCAGTCAACTTACAGTCAAACTTACAGTAATATTGTACTACTAACTAGAGAATACAAGATGTTTGCTAGACCAGTTCTCAAATACAGATCATCTGTTTGGAACCTGCTCTGCATATCGGATATTAATTGAGCGAGTCCAGAGATATTTCACGAGAAAAGTTCTCCACTCCTCTGCTTGTGACAGAATACCTAATGCCACCAGGCTTGAAATTTTGGGCTTAGACAAATTAGAACTATGCCGCCTTCGATCTGGCCTAAGTGTAGTAAATAAAATTATCTCCTACAATGTCCTACCTGTCAATGACTACTTCAGCTTCAACCACAGCAATACACATGCACACAATAGACACAAACGTAAGGTAAACTGCTCCAAACTTGATTGTAGAAAATACATCTTCATCAACAGAGTGGTCAAAGCTTGGCATGCACTACCTGACTCTGTGGTTTCTTCCCCAAACCCCCACAACTTTAACCTTAGACTGCCTACTGTTGATCTCACCCCTTTCCTAAGAGGTCTGTAAGGGGCATAAGCACACCAAAGTGACTACCGTCCCTGTCCTAATGTTTCTTTTTATTCATACCCATTTCATGTATCCAAAATCATGTTTATACTTATATATGTTATCTTATACATGCTTGACAAATAAAATAAACGAATAAAAGAAGTAAATATAGGGCTTTCAATCTCCTTTCAGAGGCCAGATGAAAAGAAATCACCACTTTCAGAATGGAGCATCTAAAGCTGCCCTTAGGCTGCCCTTAGGCATGTGTACGATGTGTGTGTTTGTGTGAGGCAGAGTCAGACGTTTGACATGTATTTGGAAACGCGTATGTTCCCTCTTCATGCTGTGTGGACTGTGCCTATTTTGGTGTCTATTTCATTCTGTTGCTTTCTGTCCCTTTCTCAAGTTGATTTCTTTTTCATATGCAAAGAAAGACCTCTTATTGGGCTCCACTCTTAGCCAGAACTGGATGAAGAAGAATGAATTGTCTAACTAAAGCTGATGGCATCCAGTTGCAGGGATGTGAGGATCGCATTTCAGACATAGTCTCTCAAAGTCTCTGACTGTTATTCCCTAGTGGGAAAGTATTACCTTCCTCAAAGCCAGCAATTTCTATAGCAAAAGGAAAGAATGCCTGGAATGGTGAGCTATTCACGGCAATATTAAAAGCTTAAAATAGAAATCACATCTTTACGTGGAATAGAGCCATGGCTGCTCTGAAAGTTTTTCTCTCAATTCTTGCTTGTTTTGGAATTATGTTTTGTTGAAGTTATACACCCAGAGGCTCAGTAATGTGGTTTCAATTCTGAAGGATACAAAAGCTACAAGAAAGCTTTTTTGTCCTGAAGGATCTTCAGGCATCTGGCATTCCTGAGTAATCATACTGACTCTTCTGTTAGCAGTCAGTATTTTCACCTCTTAATCATATCTGGAAAATGAAGGAATCAGACTGCCAACATATTGCCTTTCAAAGGCCAAATATTAAATCTGCATTTTTTTCATTATTTTTCTACTTTGATTCACAGCCAATGTCTTGGCTTCATTGCTATGGCATATCTTATCAGCCCCAAAATTCTTCAAGATCATGAAATCCTGGGTAACCTGATTCCTCTTTCTTCCATTACCCTTTGTTACTTCTATCACTAAGTCCCTCAAACTAATGATAATAAAACAATTTCTTCTGGTATTTTGGGCATCAGTCCCTGGTGGTTTCCTCCATAGCACTGGACAGGAATTTTCTGTGTGCATTTACAGTATAAAAGACCTCCCTTGGAAGAAAGGATAGAGTAGGAAACTCATTCTTCAGATACTACCTGAATCTATCCAAAATTCATCCCCTAACTCAACTTTCATAGATAGATGTGATCTATGGCTCTTTGATTCTAAGCAGCTAGGATAATAACACCTTCTCTTCTCTTCCCTCTTCTCTTCCTTCCTTCCTTCCTTCCCTTCCTTCCTTCCTTCCTTTTTTTCTTTCCTCCTTCCTTTGCATCAATTAAAACAAAAATGATGTTTAAGATAGTAGATAAGTATTTTTCTACCACTGTTGCTCACAGTCTTCCTTGTCAAATATCTCCCAAGTGTTTACACAAGGAATTGTGTGATGTCTCAGATCAGAAGGGAGATTTTCATTGGATTTTTCATACCCACAGATCAATGCAGCTATTGTATTTCAGAGAGAATAGTAGGACAAAAAAATATCCCTAGTGGTATGAACTTACAAGCCAAATATTTCATTCCTTCCCTCAGTGATAGCAGCATCTCCACTCTGGGAGAAACTAGATCAGGTTTGCTCAACTGTTCACTTCTAATTTAAAAATATATAAACATACAAAACATTTAAAAATGCACCTGGTTTCTTTACTTTATTACAATTATTATTAGTTTTTAAAGGCTTTTTTCTTGGAAGTTCCTGGAAAAGTCATGTGGTTACATAATCACATGATATCTATATTTATAATCGTCATAGGTTTTGTGATGGAAGCCCAATCAAAATGTTATCTAGAAGAATTTAGGTTTTTTAAATTTTTGGCATAGTTCTTGTTGTATGTTATTACTGTAAATTGCCAAAATTCTTTGGAACAAGTTGTTTGTACAGAGGTTTAATAAATAATTTATAATTAATATAACTAGAAAATAAACAAAAAACTTTCTCAAACAAAATTTATCCCTTGCAACTCTCCTATGGGAGGGAACCAGTAATCCAATTTGCTAATGACACAAAATTGTATAAACAAACAACCAATCATAGAACAAAATATCTTGTAGGATAGTCAAGATCCTAAAGATAGAAATAAAAACAAAATTATCTTGCTAAGTTAGACATATAGGGAGAAAATAGAGAGAAAGAGAGAAATCAAAAGTTATTCACTAAGGAAACAGAAATCAATGGAGTGGATATACATAGGATGCCTTGTCAAATGGTCTTGGCATAGTAGGTAATTTATAAGTCATATATATAGTCAGGAATGTGATGTGGCATTGATCAGGCCCCATTTTGAGTAATGTTCTGAACACCATCTTTTTAGGATGACTCAGAGAAAATTAGAAAAAAATTCAAAAATGGGCAGTGGGGATATTTGGAAACTAAATTCTCTTAGATGTTGTTAAAGTAATTTGGAAAAGTTTTAAGAAAAAAGGTTGGGTGGAATGGATTTGACAGTATTTGCAGGAATGTTATACAGACGAAAGTGAGAACACATTCTCCATCATTCCATCTTTTGGCAAGAACCAAAAATGTTTGTAAATTACAGGAATTTGTGATTGGATTTAAAAAGATCTCTGTCATTAAGAATACTTTGAAGCCAAACTATCTATAGAGTTGGTAAGGGATCACCCATTACTAAATACAGTCCAAGTTGCTTTCATCTGGATCCTTGTATGGAGCATGTTATTGGATTCAGTGGTTTAAATGGCCCTTCCCAGTTCTATGATCCCATGATTCATTGCTAACTCAGATCAAATGAAAGCTTTCTACTAAACCAAACAATGTTGAAGATCACTGCTTTAAAAAGGATACAGCAAAATAAACAAAGATGAGCATCTCCACAGACTCAAATATATGTCCTGCCAGAACAATTGTAAGAAAGAAGGCATATGGCAGCATTTTGCTCTAGTTCTCAGTATGACTTTGCTTAGCAACATAGGGTGTTGACCCACAATGCAATTTTACCTCACAAAAAATGTCAAAGTTATATTTGCAATGTGCTAGGTAGCACATGTTTCCCTTCAGTAATGTCAACAGATTGCAAGACTTCCCAGAAAGCATCTAGAGATTACAGTTTTAATTTTCCCCACTCTGTTATTTCTTAAAGATGTGTTGGCCATGACGCTGGCTAGATGCGGGAACCCAGTGTGAAAAAGCCAATTTCTACATAGGATGAAGGAAAGACAAAACTCTATTATTAAGAGGACCTCTTTGGCTATCATACTCCAGAAGTGCATCAGAAATCAGGCACCGTTATTTTTATACCATTTGCTACAAGAAACAAAATGAATAGAATTGTTGATTGGTTATAAAGTTACACTTGGTACAAAACAAAGCTATCCCATAATACTCCATTAAGTATTAATTCTACTTCATTATCATAAAAGCTTATTACTTCTGGGTGTGCTTTTATTGTACTAATGAGGAATTTTGCTTACCTCCAGACTGTTGGCTTGACATCGTTCATCACTGCTTAAGGTAAATGTGGCATCACCTTCCATGATTCCAGTAACAGATTCACTTGCAAAGTATCTTAGTCAAGTGTCAAAGCCACAACATGTAAGTTAGTCTAAATAGGAAACTAACAAACTAAAAATGGTTTGTGGTCAATCCATGAGGTGTTTGTGGTCAGCCTTTCTAGTTCTTACTGACAGGTTACTTCTAGCGGGCAAAGGCAAGATAAGAGATAATGTTAATTCATATTATTTTTTAAAAGTTATTAAGTCAACAGGAATATCATAGCTATAAGTAAAAAGTAAGCAAATTTCCTCTCATCCTACAGATAGATATATGATCTTTTATATGCTGTGGTACTTGTCTGGCTAAGTATGCAGTGAAAATGGAAAAGTTTTCATGAGCATCATATATGTTTTATGAAAATGTCAGGATCCTTTTTTCTTTGTGAAGGACTTGCTAGCAAAATACACCCAGAAATCCATTGCCTAATTAAAAATAAATTAACCCTTTTTTCCGTACTAAATTGACTTTATAGGGAAACTCAACTTTTAAAACTGGAGAAAAAAAGATGATATAAACAAATAATGGGTAGAAATGGGAATATTGTCCTTGTATGCTTATGGAGATTCTCGGGCATCCAGGTTAGGGTTGTCCCAAAGGTGCTTTTCCAAAATCCAACTAGATTTTCTTGGGGGGTTTTTCCCTTAAAAACATTTTGCTTCTCATCCAAGAAACTTCTTCAGTTCAGCTTTTTGGAAAAGCACCTTTGGATTGACCTTGTATCAACTGACAGATGATGAGGATGATTTTTAAACTATATTATCTTTTAAAAGATATTAAATAATATCCACTGGCTGTAACCCAACTGCAATATTACAGCATTTGTTAACAACATTATTTGGACCAGTAGCATTTTCAGCTTCTGAGACAAGTAAGATATTAAAATAATAAAAACATATTAAATCCTTTAAAACTTAAAAAAAACCTATTATTAATTTCTGTAGTTATCTGTCATCAATAAATCAATTTGATATGCAGATATTAGGAAATGAGTGAGATAAAGAATTAGAGGTTCTTATATTGCCTATAAAATGGGAGAGTTTGATCAACAATGTCAATGAACTTAAACTACAATTTATACAAAAAAAATTAATATTTAGAATTTATTGGATTCCATTATGTCTTTACAGAAAAAGATTGCCCAAGACAGCATTTTTTGGAGATGTAGTAAGGATAATGCTTCTTTAAAACACGTGTTTTTACAATGGTATATATATAATGTTTTGGGAGAAAGTGACTATATATTCATGATTGTGCAACAAAAGCTAAAATTTTCAGACAATAATATTCTTTTCAACTACTTAGCCTAGTATCTGGACATTAACAACTGGACAACATAAGGTTCTTCTGTCCTTCCTATGCCAAAAGACTGATATTGAAGCATTGGAAAGATAAATGTGTGACCCCTTTTTACTGAATGGCCTGAGGATCTGATTACACTTGCCACCTGTAAACTGATTGCCTACGCCGGCCTGGCGTAGCTTTTATTTGGTTTTAGAGAGAGTTTTTAGATAGGGCTTTTATCAAAATCAGGCGTACCATTTAATAGATTTTTAATTGTATTTTAATTGTTTTATATTAGTGATTTTATACTAGTTGATTTTTATTGAGGCCTGTACACCGCCCTGAGTCCCGCTGGGAGAAGGTGCGGTATAAAAATTCAAAAATAAATAAATAAATAAATAAATAATACAGGGGTCCCCAACCTTTTTGGCACCAGGGAGTGGTTTCATATTAAAAAAATTCCGCGGACCGGTGGGAGCCTCCAGCGGGTGAATCGAGTCACGTGGGCCGTGCGCGCATTTGGCGTTCACATGGAACCCAAGGTGGGAACCCGCATCTCATTGGAATGCGACCCGGGGAGGGCGTCTTGCGTGCAACTGGGCGGGAAAACTGCCAGGGGTCGCGGGCGAAGGATCCTTGGCTGGGGCAGGGAAGGACGGGCTGTGTCCTGGGCAGGAAGGTCTGGCAGCCCCTTCCCCCCATGTAGGGCTGGGTGGTGCCCTGACCCCCCCCCCCCCCAATGTAGGCCGTTGCCCCCATCCTACCCCTGGGGAGCGACCCGGCCAGCTGCCAGGATAGCGGAGTGTTTGCTACACTTTCCTAAGAGTTGCGCTACTCTCTCCGCCGCTCGCTCCGGCCCGGTTACTATTAATAATAAATTTAATTTGTTGACCACTCCCTCTCCCCAAAGGGACTCGGAGCGGAGGGACTATTAAGCCACGTACTGGCCCCGGTCCAGGGGCCGGGCGGTTGGGGACCCCTGGCCTAATAGACAAAGACTTTGTATGGACAGATGTAATGATATTTGGGACTCATATATACTATAGTTATAAATGTATTATAAATGATGCTATAGAGCACTGCACTTCAAAACAACTAGATGCAATAACAGTTTTTCCCCGAATGCCATCACTCTGCTAAACAAATAATTTCCTCAATACTGTCAAACTATTTACTTAGTCTGCATTACTATTAACCTTCTCATCATTCCATCTCCTCCCACTCATGACGGTATGACTGTAACTTTGTTGCTTGTATCCTTATCAGTGGTAGGTTCCTAACCGGTTTACTACTGGTTCACTGAGAGAGGGTGTTTTGCATGCACACAAAAATTTTGCGCACATGCTGGTCGCTTCATGCGTGCACACACCTACCACACATTGCTGTGCATGCGCAGTTTACTGAAAATTGTTCTGAGCATGCGCAGAAACATGCAGGTGATGTGAGAAGAGATCGGGGAACCAGTTCAGAAGTGTTGCAGGCCAGGATTGTTGCCATTTCCAGCAACCCAGGCTGGAAAACCACTATGGGTTCAGCCAAACCGGTCTGAACCAGTAGGAACACACCTCTGATCCTTACGATTTATATTGATTGTTTCCTAGTATGATTGAATTGCTTATTTGTACCCTATGACGATCATTAAGTATTGTACCTTATGATTTTTGATGAATGTATCTTTTCTTTTATGTACACTGCGAAGTGCATGCTCGGCAAACTGGTAGCAACACTGGTAGGAAGCCACCACTGCTGTGAATCTGTTGTAAACCTAATGTTAAAATTGACTGTAAAAAATGAATTTAGTTACATGATAGGGGTGCTTTGCATTTGCTTGTCAGTATCCAAGCACTCATTTAATCATCTTTTCATTTTTCTTGTTTTAAAGATGCTTGTAGCTGGCTGGGGAGAAATGGCCAGCAGACCACATGGGTGGCCATTTGATATGCACTGGCTCTCTGGGGAAGAAAGGAAGGATGCAAATTGAGTGTTTGTTTAAGTAAATAAACTGCCTTGTGAACATTTCACTTAATACTGCATTATTTGGCCCTTTCTGAGCAGAATTCTCTAACATCTGACAACACTTTTCTGCTGTTGTCTGTTAGTGAGCACTACATAAATTACTCAGAAGGGAGACATTTGGGATTGTTCCAGTTTTCATTTCAAAGCTATGCAGTGGACGATTGGGGTCATAAATCATTGCAAGCTGTTTATGGGATGAAGAGTTTTATATCTGTTAATTATGAGGAGGGGAAGAGACAGAGACATTGTTTATATTTGTCACGATGAAGATGGGAAGTAACTTTTTTTTTTGCTCTCTTGGACTCCCCACCCCCTTTTCTTTCTTTCTTTCTCTTTCTCTTTGTATTATCTTTTACTATAACAATTAAAACTTTTTAAAAAATAAATTATTGCAAGCTTTTATTCTGACTTCAGTTAAAGTACGATGTCATCAATTTTGGTAATAATGAAAACTATAACACTTTTTAACATTAATCAGACTTCTATGCATTATATTACTTTGTGGACGCAGTTAATATATTTTTAAAAAGATACTTTACTTTTTAACTAAGATGTATGCTCAGGAAAATACTGTAAGAATATTTTCCATTCGTTTATTAGAATATTAAAGTAATGTGAGTCAGTTTTCTTGTTTTATGGAATATCCTGATCTCTCTAAGTCAGGGGTGTCAAACTCATGTCGTCATGGCAGTGTCACATGGTGGTATCACATGATAAACTGGGTGTGGGCATGGCCAGCGTGTGACACATCCATGTGTTTGACAGACCTGCTCTAAATCATTGGAACCAATTCCTAGTAAAGTGAAGTGGGCTCTCCTTCATAATATATGTTCAACCTGCCTTGAATGATTTAATGTTGATTTCTGCAAGGAATAGATTGCAAACTGGATTATGACTATAACTTTGCTGTTTGTATCTTATCTTGCTTTTATTTAGTATTCTATTATGATTTATGCTGATTTCTTATTTAGTATCCTATGACTATCACTGAGTGCTGATTTATGATTTATGATGATTGTATTTTATTATTATGATAATGGTTTATCACTTGTTACATGCATGTACAATACAATACAATACAATACAATACAATAGCAGAGTTGGAAGGGACCTTGTAGGTCTTCTAGTCCAACCCCCTGCATGGGCAGGAACCTTATACCATTTCAGACAAATGGCTGTCTAACATCTTTTTAAAGACTTCCAGGGTTGGGGCATTCACAACTGCTGGAGGCAAGCTGTTCCAGAGGTTAATTGTTCTTACTGTTAGGAAATTTCTCCTTAGTTCTAAGTTGCTTCTCTCCTTGGTTAGTTTCCACCCATTGCTCCTTGTCCTGCCCCCAGGTGCCTTGGAGAAAAGTTTGACTCCCTCTTCTTTGTGGCACCCTCTGAGATATCGGAACACTGCTATCGTGTCTCCCCTGGTCCTTCTCTTCATCAAACTAGACATACCCAGCTCCTGCAGCCGTTCTTCATATGTCTTAGTCTCCAGTCCTCTAATCATCTTGGTTGCTCTTCTTTGCACTCTTTCCAGAGTCTCCACGTCTTTTCTACATCGTGGCGACCAAAACTGTATGCAGTATTCCAAGTGTGGCCTTACCAAGGCACTATACAGTGGCATTAACACTTCACGCGATCTAGATTCTATCCCTCTGTTGATGCAGCCTAGAACTGTGTTGGCTTTTTTGGCAGCTGCTGCACACTGCTGGCTGAGAGTTTATGGACTGGAGATAAATCCCTTGTATGTCCAATTATACATGGTCAATAAAGAATTCCATTCCATTCCACTCCATTTCACTCGACTCCACTCCACTCTACTCTATTCTACTCTACTCTACTTTATTCTGTTCTCCCATCAATATGAATTCCATCATTTATTTGCTCATAAAAAATTACTTCTCTCTTTTGGTCCTGAATTTTCCTACATGTAGTTGATATAGCCACCCTTCTCAATGCAATGTAATGCAACAATCCAAATAATAAATTTCCAAGGTTGGAAAAATCACTCAAATTACAGAAGGGAACAATAAAAATTAATTTAAAAAAATCAGGTTCCTACACTCAGGGGAACATTTTGAAATATAGGATCTATGTAATGCATGATTTTATATCTCACATTGTTGTCCTTCCTTCCAAGCTTTTCTTACAGGTGAAATATTCAAGCCCATAGTTATTTTGGCCCTCACTGAACCTTTTATAAATTATTTGTATTCTTAAGAAGATCATAACCTTAAGAATATTATACAGTTAGGTGGTCAAAACTAAAAACAACACTCCAAGTTTGGTTTCATCGTAAGCATATGTCAAAACATTCTTACATTAGCCTTTCAATTTTTAGTTGAAGCATCATGGTAACTTTTACAGAGATCAGTAAAATGAGGACCCAAATTGCTGGGGGAAATATGCTGACTCTTATAAGAGGGCTGTAAAGCACTATGAAGTGGTATATAAATCTAAGTGCTATTGCTATTGTTATTGCTAGTTCTTTTCCTAATGATTTTAAACATGGGTTTTACCATTTTTGATACAACAGTGGTACAACCACTCATCTCTGGGTGGTGGTGGGGGAGATGAATATACCTATTGAGATGGGGTGGACTGGTTGCTTTCATGGTGTGGAGACAATAATTTGGTCCTTAACACCAATAAGACCAAGGAACTTATAGTGGACTATAGGAGGAATAGATCAGACATCCAGTCCTTGCTTATCAATGGAGACTGAGTGGAGCAAGTGGCCAGTTTTAGGGTTCTGGGTGTTATCATAAAAGAGGACTTGACACAAGAATTCTACTATATTAGGGGTTTTCAATTCAGTTGTGTAGAATGTGAAGGATATATGTGTGTGTGTTCTTTTTAAATTTATTATTATAATTTTCTTATGTATGATGTACACTGAAGATTGCATTTAATTTCATTGTATGAGGTGCAAAAAAAGTCAACTTAACTTTTTCAGCAGCTACACATTGGATTACTATTTCCATTTAGCTATCCGTTGTGTCTCAAAAAACTTTTCCTAGTTAATCACTGACAGTTTAGTTCAGTTTTAGCACTAAGAACTATCAGTACAAATTTGTTTACCCTGAACTGTATTTAGCATTTTGAAATTCACTGACCTAGCTTGGAAAAAACTTTTTGGAACTATTCCCAATCCCTTTCTGGTTTTACTGAACAGTTAGGTATTAACAAATACTGCTACCCCACTACTCATCTTAAATCCAGATCATTTACAGACCCTCCCACTACTTGAATTTCCAATCTCAGTAGAAATGTCAAAACACCCTGATTCAGGAATGTTCTGTTTTTTCTCTGTACCATGAAAATGTTGGACTGTACATTTCAGCATTTTTGGAAATTAATCCCAAATTGGTTCAGAGTATCCTAAACATAGCATTCTAGACAAAACAAGCCTGTTTGGGGACTGGAGCACCACAGAATACCTGAGCCATCAGATGTTCCGAAGATTTACTACTGAAATCTGTGAAGCCTCATTCCAGAATTGCATGGTTGAGAAAACGTTGGCATGAATCAAAGAACTCTGAAATGTTCTGTTCCTGAATTGGTGAGGTTTTGGACCCCTCCTCTTTGCTACAACTATTAAGGCACCAAACTTTGGGAGTGAGCTCCTAAACTTCTTTTTCCTAAAAGAAACATCAGTTAATAGTTGTTCGAAAGTGAATGCAATAAAATTGAACTCACTTTTGATTATTCGTCTGTCTTTCTAATTTTTATCATCTTTTCCACAATTAAACATCATTTCATTTATGCTTTTGCATTGGTCTTATATGTACTGTATTAAGGAAGAAAAATGTTGTATTTTTGTTTGTTTGAAAGGCAGAAGGAATAATCTTGTTCAGTTTCACACCAGATACAATATATTCTTCATTCAAATTCACAGAAAAAATGATTTAAAATGACTGCAAACATTCTATATTGCCTCTGAGGGGAGCCATCAACCAAAAGTTGTTATTCATGGAAAGAAAGTTATGTCTGACTACTATCTCTAGAAAATTTTAATAGGTTTCAAAATCTCTTCCTAGATCTGAGCCAAGGCAACAAAAATGCTATGTACTTGTAGAAATGTTTAGGCATATTTTAATGATCTTATGTGAAATGCACTGATCTGTTTCAAAAGTTGAACAGAAAATGCATTGGGCAAGCAATGACCTATTAACTGTATTAATATATTTTTTTAAAATAAAGCAGATGAGTTACTTTATCAAGTAACTGAATTGCTGTCCTTGTGTAAGATCTTATTTTGTTCAAAATTTTATCACAACATTTTCCCCACAGCGTAACAATTGTAAGACATCTTACATCTTCTGTGGGACCTTGCCTTTAAACAGAGGAAACCAGATCAGTCCAGCAAATTGTGTAATATTTTTAAATAATATTAATCCCAAATCAATCCACTGCAAAATAAAGATTTCCTCATTGAAGATTATAGATTATAATTTACAACACTAGCCCAGTGCCGATTGGGGTGATAGACAGAAGCTGAGTGAGTGTGATTGGCTCAAAATCATCCATCCAGCTTTCCTACCTAAAAGAGGACTAGAAGTTAGGTCTCCTTGCTTCTATTAACACCTCAACTACAACACTAGATTGCCTCTCAAATCCCATTTATCTTTATGAACCATTACTATTGCAGGAGAGCCTGAAGAGTATCATTAAGTGTTGAAATAAGAGAGAGAATTTTGTACTTTGATAAGTCTGATAAGGTAATAAGTCTTTGCAAAAGCACAAAAATGGTTTATGGAGAAGCAGTGAATAATCTAAGTCATTAAAATCTAAAGTCTCATTTTTCACTCAAGGAGGTGGAGAATATAATTCAACTGGCAGCTTTTGGAAACCAATTGGACAACTATTTTTCTGAAATGGTAGGGTTCATGGTAGGTTTCCTGCTTGAGCAGAGGATTTGGCTGGAAGACCTCCAAGATCTCTTCCGTTATTCTCTTATTCTGTTATTTAAATAGAAAGTTGCATAGAGTCAACACACTAAGATGCATTGTGTATTGTCTTGCCTTAATTACCTATATTGTCCTTTTTCAGAGAATGGGGATACTTGGCTGGCTTGCCTGAATATTCGAAATATGGATATTCGAAAACATATACATTATTTTGTAAAGTTTAAGTTGGCCCATTAAAATAATTAAGGAAGTGATTTTGCCAAAGATCCAGTGGATCCCTGGCATTCTCCATCATTAAGATAGAACATGAAGTTTAATTATTTCAAAACTGCATTTTCCAGTAGTTGCAAAAAGATCCCACAATCCAGCAATAAAATTAAAACTTCAATTAATATTTATACACACATTTCAATAAAGCAAGAAACAGAATTTCAGCTACATTCCTTGCTTCACAGCTATAGTGATATTACTGAGCTTTCCAGGAAACTGTAAACTGGCTTAAATATTTTTTAAGGATTTGCATTCTGTCTCTCTCAGTCATTAAGATCAGTTAACAGCTGTTCAATTTATACTCTGAGGGATATCATTTATTTCTTTTTGTGGCCAACTGGAATAAAACTGCAATGCAAAGTTTAATCATTCATTGAATGATCATGAGAGACTACAAATTATGGGCAGTCCAGAGCATTCCCCCTGCAAAATACTTCCATGTAAACATGATTCTTAAACACTGAGAAAATGATCTTTGACACCAAGTTTTAATTCTGATGTCTTCCACGTATGAGAACAATGAATGAGCCGAGTGAAGCTTATTGTAATACTGTACTCACGTACTTACATTCTCACTTGTCAATACAAAGCGCATGAAATTCTGTATCTACACAGGAAATCATCTCACATATAACATACTTTCATGTGTATATTAATAATTACTGGCAACATATTTTTAGTTAGGCCCTAATTCCAATCCAGTCAATAAGAATTAGTTGCACCAGTTGAACTATGGCACTGATAATAAAAATGCCTAGGCCTGAATGTGTGTGGTTTGTTTTTTTTAAGTCTTTTAAATCAGGACTTCCATAAGTTACATCTGAAATAACTTCTGTCCTCTTAGGGACCATCACCACAACCAATCAACCATGGAAGGAACTAACAGATATGAGAGATAATGCCCTTTGAAGGTAGTTTTAGGTGAAATGGCCCTTGCTGGGAAAAGGAGTTGTGTGTTTTGAACATTTTGCATCTGGGTTGTAGCCTTTTCCATTTAGAAAAAGCCATCCACAAATATGGGTGAAACAGGGAGAAATGATCATAGTCACACAATGTAAATTCTACCACATCAGTATGTATCGTGATATTACCTGCATATATGAAAGTGGCAAGGATTATGTCATCACTGTGATGTTTTTATCATTTTGACAAAAAAAGCTAGATCCTGAATCATTTTATTTTATTTTATTTTATTGGTGAAACAGTAATTATTTAGTATGATACTTTATAGTTACTTCATATTGCAAATTTATTATCCTTAGTAGGTCTTTATTATTTAAAGGAAGTCCATGGGCATTTGGGGGTGGTGGTAAATAAAATATTTTTAAAATCCTTATGATTTCTTTATCAAAACAGGAAATTACTGTACCTTTCTTCTGCAGTTGATAAATGGGGATTCACTGGTGTTTATATTTAGTTGAATACACTCATCAGGAAGTAATTTGTTTCTCCAGAATACTATTTATATGCCAAACATTGCAGATCTGATAAAAATGGAAAAGGATGAATTAGTATAGGGAGTATACAATATGAAGCACACTGCTTCAGATGGTGAGATACTTTCACTGGAGGGAAAGCTGTTCAGGATGCACTATAAATTTAAGATTCTCATGTTGCTCCAGAAGGCTGGACCTATAACTTCATTTTAGGTTTTATAATAATGTGTTTCTACAATGTTACGATGTTTGTCTTTCCTGGACTACACATGATATACATTTGTTTCATTTAGTTAAATAAAAATCTGCTGCTGTGGCCTAGAGAGGGAGCTCTCGCCTCCCAATCAGGAAGTTGTGAGTTCAATCCTAGGTAGAGGCTGATGTAGGGTCTCCTGCTTGGGCAGGGGGTTGGACTAGATGACCTGCAAGGTCCCTTCCAACTCTGTTAATCTGTTAAAACATCTGTGGAAAAAGTAATTCTTCGTCATGGTCTTGAACATCATGTTTATGGATCTTGGGTTGCATAGATATTTCTTGGAACGGTCTCGAATCGAGAAATTTTACAAGTATCCCCACTATACCATACTACATGTACTTGGGCAAAAAAAACACCCGCTGTTAACTTTCCACAATTCTGCAGTGGTGGCATTGTGAAAAGAGCATCTACTTCTTTTTAGGGAATATCAAGTCCTTTCACGTGCATTGTTACTGTCTCTTTTTGCAGCTTATGCTGGATCAAAAGAACAAAAACAAAAACCACCCCCCTCTTCCTTTGGACAAAGTTCTGGCAGAATGTTTCATTTTGTGACCCTGGTTCCCTGTGGCCTTGCTTTCACTTCTCTAAACAGGACAACACTGTTTTGTCCATACTTTGCATGTGCTTCTTATGCCTTCTCTTATTGTGGGACCATCTCTGCTTTGCCACTGATGACTGCAACCATAATTTTGATCTCACCTTTGTTACCAATACTCACCCCCCCCCCCCCCAATGCTTTCTATCACTCTACCCCAACATGTTCTCTTATAGGTATTTTTCAGCAAAACCTAAATTAGCCTGAGCTAACTTGGCCAATGAACAGGGACATAGGGAGTTACAGTAAAAAAAAAAAAACATCTGGAGGGTGCTACGCTAGGGAGGGCTGCCTTCTCTAGTCTATTTTGGCTGTAATGAGATGAATATTATGTGCATATGGATTGGACTGCAACATTAAATTAGATATTAAACCTTGTAAATACACAAATTTGAAAGAAAACACATGGAATTTTGGATGGCTTAAAAAAAGATTAAAATAGGAAAAGTCTTCAGTAACAAATTAGTATATTTGAAAAATTATCAACCATTTACTTTTATGAATCCTGTCAAGATCCAAAGGTGAAGAGTTAACAATTCTGGATGCTTACTGTATAAAGACAATAATATGGGACAGATCCATTCATTCTCAGCTTATAAAAAGCAGTTATCGGTCTGAAGCATCTGTTGAAATGGAAGGAGGCCAACCAGGGCGTGAGCTGTAGAAATGGCATTAACCCAGCAACAGAGTTACTGAATGCATTTATCCTGTTCTCACACATTCAAGAGATGCTCTTTTACTAGATAGCATTATTTCATTACAAATATGTTACATGTTGTAAGCAAAATTTGATGGATGTGATCCAATCAAAGCTGAACACGTAGAAACTTCATTTTTAATTATATTTGGAATATTCCTCAGCTGTCTGCTTTACTAAGGCTGTCCAAAAAGTAATATGAGAAAGAAATATACATTTGTATGTTTATTATCTTAAAATGCAGTATCTGCTCTGTATTAATAACATCTTCTTTTAAAAGGCATTGTCTTTTAATTTCATATCAGCAAAGGACTCGTCTATGAAGCAAAGTATGCAATTGTAACTTCAGAAAGGGTAGAGCACTTCCTGCCATCACAGAATGTTGCACCACCACTCCTGCAGTCATGTGACTGGGATCTGGGTGTTGGATAACTTGTTTGCACTTATGGTTATCGAGGATCTCACAATCATATTATCGTCATTTGAAATCTTCTCTGATGGTTTCCCCAGAAAGTCAGTGGGGAAGCCAGCAGGTAACATTGCAAGCTGCTGCCACCTCTGGCGGCTGGCTGAAAGAACTGCCTTCCTAGGGGAGCTGAACTCCTTCAGCGATGTGCAGAAATGGATCTGCAATCTTAATATTTTTGCTCCATTCCTCTACGCTGCCAAATGAGTTCATTTCTGCGTATACAGGGGAGCTGAATTCATTTAGTGGGATGAAGAAACAGAGCCAAAAGTTTTGAAGGCTTCAGCTCCTTCTCTACACCTGCTAAAGGACTCCCTGTCTGTGCACAGAGGAGAGCTGGACTCCTTTGGCAGAGGGCAAAATGAAGCAGAAATCCTGAGTTTTTTGGTTCCATTCCTGTGCCCTGCTTAAGGAATTCCCTTTGGGGCATGGAAGGTAGCTAAATTCTTTTGGCAGGCAGCTCTTTAGAGATGAGGGAACAGAAACCCAAGCAGAGAGCAGAGTCAGCACAGTAAGGGAAGAAGTGAGGAGTGCCTCAGGCTGGAGGGAAGGTCCTAAGAGGTTTGCACAGGCCATGCATGAGCATGGGGCTCAAAATTCAGACTGGGTTTCAGCAAGGATAAATTTCAGTTTATGAGCAGAGAAGCACTCTGGTAAGAAAGGAGTGTGGGGAGTAAAGGAGACCAGCACTGGCCACATGAGAGTGTCTCTCCACTCAGGGGATGAAAACCCTGCTTGACTCCATCCACTTAACAGCATACATATTTGTTTAATGACCATAACTAGGGAGGGCGCATGCACACGAATGTGCGGTGGGACTGTGCTGGGACGACAGCTTGCGTGCCCACAGACAGGGCTCCATGTGCCACCAGTGGCACACAAGCCATAGGTTCACCATCATGGGTATATACCATCAAGTTGTTTTCAAATGCTAGTGACCACATAGATAGATTTTCTCCATTAATCCCAAATCTGGTCCTTCACGTCTTCCAATGTTGTTGGTCTTCCTCTTCTTCTCCTTTATTCCACCTTTCCCAGCATTAGATCCTATTGCAGAATGTGTTCACATCCCGGAAAGAAATTCTTTTACGACGCAAAAGAGAAATGTTGGCTAAGCTGTAAAATTTCTGGAATAGACTGAACAGTTTATGTTGGATCATGATCAATTATTAATAGTGATGTGATGCAGCTGACCTCAAAAATGCATTACCAGAAGAATGAGACAGTAGCCCTGCTTAGCTAGGACTCAAACAATTCCCCTGTGTCATTTAAAGGCATGTAGGTGAGGGGGAGTGCTTTTTACAAACATCTAATTATCACAAACATGGTGTCACAGAGTCCATATGATATCCCATATTGATTACTTAATATTAAAGAAAAATAGTACTTTCTGTCTCCCCTGGTCTCAAGCCCCTGCACTAAAATATACATCATACTCTCACTTAGTAGTCTTGCCATTTGACATTGACATTATGTTTCAATATGATAAAGATTTATTTAATTGATAAGTAAATCCAGGGGACTAATTGAACTAACAGCCAGTAAAATGCAAAGATCTTTTATCTCCTAAAAGAAAGATAATGACACAAAAACATAGTTTTTGGTTTGCTCCTAAAGTTTGGTCTTAAATTAAGTTAAGGTTTGCACAGGCCATGCATGAGCATGGGGCTCAAAATTCAGACTGGGTTTCAGCAAGGATAAATTTCCGTTTATGAGCAGAGAGGGTTTCTGATAACAGTCTCCAGAAACTACCAATATTGTTCAAGAGGAACTGCTAATAGTTCATACACAATTTTTACTTGGAGAGAATTTAGGTGACTGCAAGAAGAAAGAGAACAGGAAATAGCTCTTCTGCAAATCTGGCTCCTTAAATCTCAAGTCTTAATCTTCTTATGTGCAGCAACATGCTAGTATGGCTAGACCCTTGCTAAGCAGAAATAGCAAGTGGGTATGTCTAATAAGGGGATTAAGTAAAATATGGATTACTACTGAATGTAATATTTTTCTGCCAGAATGTTGTATTTAATAATGTGTCAAGGCTGCTTTTCAGAAAAAAATGCACATAATGGGATATTCTTCAAAAATGGAGCTTGATATGATATGTATTTGTAGTTTAGCCTAAAGGTAAAAAAAAAAAAAAAACCTGTACGAATCACTTTCTTCTAAATTCTTCTTTTAATTCATGTGAGAAATGATGCATTGTTTTATTACAGTATTGCTCAATGATTTCACATTCTACACAACCTTATGAAACACCACCAGAGTTTATTAAATAATATGCATTAGTTAACAGAGAGGTTTGACATTTGGAGTTAGATTGTGAAGTATGTTTGCCTACATTGTAATAAAACTGCCCCCACAAAAATTAAGAAGATTTGGACTTGTATAACTCTCTGTGGTTTTAGGATGGACCATGGTCTGAGGTCTAAATGAAAAACAAACAAACCCAAATAGCTGTAATTGATCCATTTCAAGAAACTCTCTTCAGCCATTTGTAGCTTACTCAGTGCAAATAACACAAACCCAGGATAACTGATGTACTGTACTCCCACATGTCTTTACTTTTGGTAATCTAAGACAGAGACTGACAATGTGGACCAAAGCACTCTTGCTGATCTTATTCAAAACTACTTTTACCAAACATACCAAAAACACCAACAATTGATGACAGTATAGAGAGGGGATGGCAAACCTTTTCAGCACCAAGTGCCCAAACCAGAACATGCATGCATGCACGTGCACGTGTGTGTGTCAGAGCACTAGAAAACTGAAGACCAGCTGGCCGGCGCATGCATGCCTAATTTTTGGCTGTTTTTCAGTCTCTTTTCCATTTGTTTTCTGCCCCAAAAGTGACCAGAAAACAGCCAGAAACCACCAGAAAAGACGTGGAGACTCTAGAAAGAGTGCAGAGAAGAGCAACCAAGATGATTAGGGGACTGGAGGCTAAAACATATGAAGAACTGGGTATGTCTGGGTATGGCAGGAACTGGGTATGTCTAGTTTAATGAAAAGAAGGACTAGGGGAAAAATGATAGCAGTCTTCCAATATCTCAAGGGTTGCCACAAAGAAGAGGGAGTCAAACTGTTCTCCAAAGCACCCGAGGGCAGAACAAGAAGCAATGGGTGGAAACTAATCAAGGAGAGAAGCAACTTAGAACTGAGGAGAAATTTCCTGACAGAACAATTAATCAGTGGAACAGTTTGCCTCCAGAAGTTGTGAATGTCCCAACTCTGGAAGTCTTTAAGAAGATGTTGGATAGCCATCTGTCTGAAATGGTATAGGATTTCCTGCCTGGGCAGGGGGTTGGACTAGAAGACCTCCAAGGACCCTTCCAACTCTGCTATTGTAAATTGTAAACACCACAAAAACGGCCTGGTTTTTGGACATTTTTCAGGATGTTTTCAGGGCATTTTCTGGCGCTCCAGTGCCTGCAAAGACCAGCTGGCCAGCTTGCATGGAAACCAAAAGAGCAGTTGGTGATGGTGCATGTGCCCACCGAGAGGGCTCTGCATGCCACCTCTGGCACATGTGCCAGAGGTTCGCCATCACAGGTATAGAGAGTCATAAGCAAAATCATTAACTGCTCTAAAAACATACTGTGCTGCATGGTTGTGAGCATTGTAGAACAGGGATGTTAGCTAAAAATCAGAGTCTGGTAGAATCTCTACCACAACTACAGTATAATTGTGAAAGCTGAAGAAAGCAAAAGGTGATAAGATCACAAGGTTCCTGACTCCTTAGGAGATGACAGTCCACCTCCAGATTGTGATGTTGCAATGTTAAAGCTCAGCATTCCAGATACAATTAATTTTACTATTTTAGGACTTTGGTGTTTATTGCAATAGTTCAGTTTAATTATTTTTTAAAGTTAAGTCTTGCAGATGATTTCATACATATACAGGTAATCCTCAAGTTACAAATTAAATGGAGCCTGCCAATTACATTTGTAACCTAAGGATTCGCTGGAGTGAATCACGTAAAATGAACATGAAATCTCCCTGCTTTTGCCCACGCATTCGCTAATTGAATGTGCAGTTTGTTAAATGCACATGAGGTACCTCAGGGTGGGGAAGGCCATTGCGGGGGGGAGGGCTGGTGATAGAGCAAGCTACCTGGTTAACATCACCCAAGGCCTCCCCCAACCCACTGAGATACCTATGCTCCCCACAATTGCTTCCCCCACAATCCTGCCACACTGGGTCACTTACTTTGCAAAGATCTAGTGAGCTTTCTCCTCTCCAGCCTCTCTGCCACACAAGATTATGGTCTCCAGAAGCTTCCAGTCTCTGCATAAAATATTTGCAAGCCAATGGGATGCTTTGAGGGAAAGTAAGTGACCTGGCACAGCAGGATAGGGGAGGAAGTAATTGTGGGGAGCCGGGCAGGGGAATAAGAACATAAGAACATAAGAATAGCCTTGCTGGAACAGGCCACAGCCCATCCAGTCCAGCATTCTGTCTCACACAGTGGCTCACCATTTGCTTCAGGGTCTTCCCAAGCAGATGTCTTCACCTGCTTATGATTCCCTGCAAATGGCATTGAGAGATATCCTGCCTATCTCTCCAACCCGGAGGGCGTCCTTAGGCATCCATAATGATAACCATGGATACCCTTGTTCTCCATGAACTCCTCTAATCCTTTCTTAAAGGTGTTGAGGCTGACAGCTGTCACCACTTCTTCTGGCAGGGAGTTCCATAGACCAGTGATCCTCTGGGTGAAAAAGTACTTCCTCTTATTTGTTTGAGGTCTAGCTTCCAAAAGTTTCATGGAGTTTCATGGAGTGCCCCCTAGTTCTAGTGATGTGCGATAGGGAAAACAGTTTTTTCTTTTCTACTTTGTCCACACCGTGCATGATTTTATAGACTTCAATCAGGTCACCTCTCAGGCGCCGTCGTTCTAGAGTGAAGAGGCCCAGCCGTTGCAGCCTCAGATGGTAAGGAAGGTGTTCCAGCCCCCTAATCATTCTGGTTGCCCTCCTCTGCACCTTTTCCATTTCCATAATATCCTTCTAGGATAGGCAGGGTTAATGTTGCAGTGCCTGTGTGGTCATATGTAATGGTGAACAAATGCTGTGCTGCTTCAACATTCATAATTTTGGGACTGTGCCATAAATTCTCGAAGGGGGTTATCGTGTATCTTTGAACAGTCACTAAATAAACTGTCGTAACTGGAGGATGTTCTGACCTAGGCTTCTTTAAAAAGCATGAAGCAGAGTCTTGATCCCGGCAAAACCTCTTTTATTTACACGACTGTGAATTCCTTTCATTCACAGTCAGCAAGGCTTGGCAAATGGTCTTTCAGAGGAATATTTATCAACATGAACCTTATCTCGCTTAGACAGCTGCCAAATAACTAGTTTCCAAATGCAGGGCAAGGCAACACTGGGCACAGAGTCTCTTACAGTCACAAACAGAACTTTCCACTCTTGAAACGACCAAAGGAACGAATTGTTTCCTGCAAAAGCTCACTCCCCGTTTGCTCCTCTTTTGCTTCCTGTGAGAGGGGCCAATCACCTCCAAGGTGTGGCTTTACTCCCAAGTCAACCCTGCTTTCTTAGTTGGTCTTGTCTTCTGGTAGCTGTTCCTCTGCCTCACTGCTGTTTAGCTCCTTCTCTACCTCCAATGCAGAGCCTCATCTGAGCTTTCCTCAGCCCCCCCACCCCAGGACTGACTCAAGTTCTTCCCCAACCTCCTCACTGTCTGACTCTGCTGCCAGAGGATTACCTATAAAAGAAGATGGGGATGGACTTTTCTCCAGATACCCAAAGGAGAAACTACATTGAAAAAACATAGCAATATTGTTGTGATACTTGAATGATATTTGGGTTTTTTTTTTAAAAAAAGTTTGTTTAAAGAATACGCACACCACACAGTTTTAGGCTGATGGGGAAAAAAAGAATCCATTCATTATGAATGGAAAGCTTCCGGAGTGCGTAATAGTAGGTTATTGAGAAGGTGACTCTGCGTCATGCCAGGAACCTTCAAGAGGGTGTTTAAACAGTAAGTGGTGATAATAGCAAAGAAAACTCCTTATGAATGAACATGCCAAAGGCCATCCGATCTATGCACCAGTCTGACTCATGTCCACTTCAAGTGCAACACTTGACAGCCAACTTAGTAGTAGCTGCTGTTTGAGACACTGTTAACACCCACAGTAAATCATTTGTGTGGGCAGGAAGGAGGTGGTCATGCTCGCTCCTTTTGTATAATGCAAAGGGCAGGGAAATCGTCAAGTGCTGGCTAAGTGTTTACCTTACTTCACCTGACCAGATTCTCTACTCTGAGATGGAGACACCTAATTCTTTCCATATGAATATTCCTCACAATTAGATCTTAGCCACAGCTCTCACCTCTTGTAACAAAATCTCTTTTGGGATGGGGTTGGGTGGGTGATAAATCATTTGCGTGGGCAGGAAGGAGGTGGTCAATCTCATTCCTTCTGTGTCATGCAAAGGGCAGGGAAATACCAAGTGTTGACTGAGTGTTTGCCTTGCTTCGCCTGTCAAAATTCTCCACTTTGCGATGGAGACACCCAATTCTTTTCATATGAATAAAGTTGTTCCTCAGAATTGGATCTTCTCTTCTAATAAAACCTCTATTGGAGTGGAGGTGCAGGTTGTTTATTCAAGGCTAACATGGATAATTTGTCCCAATCTTTCTAGAGGCAATTCATTTCACTCGTTTGTGGATGGTGGTAAGCTGTCCCTTTGGCATGTTAATTCATAATATGTCTCCTTTGCGATTATCACCACTCACTGTTTAAATACACTCTTGAATGTTCCTGGCACAATGCAGAGGTTCTCTGTCACCATCGTGTAATCTGCTATTATCCAATTCATAGTGAATTGGTTCTTTTCTTTAAAAAGTCTCATAACCTGGCTAATGTATGCATAGCTCTCTTGTTCTCTTATGCTTGGGCAGGGTCCATGCCATCTCCACACTGGTCTTGCAGGATACCAGATTTCTGCTTTTCCAGCTGACTATGCTGGAAACATTCTTGCCCCAGATTTAGTCCCATCTGATGACTTTATGGTTGCCTGTGTAAGTTTCGGCAAAAGGAGAAGGAGGGCAGTAGAGGATGGAGATGGTTAGATGGTGTCATTGACTCATTAAACATGAATTTGGGCAAACTCTGGGAGACAGTGCACCACAGGGGGAACCCTGGGTTCTATGGTCCATGAGGTTGCAAAGAGTCAAACATGACTTAGCGATTGAACAACAACAACAATGTAAGTCCCAGCTTATTGGTGGCAAATGAGAAAAGTATACTGCAAATGTAAGGCTCTGTTTTTGTTTCTGTTTCTCTCTCTCTCTCTCTCTCTCCGTCCCCTCCCTCTCCTCCCTCTCCTGTATTATTATCTTGGCTTTGGTCCTAGCATGTCACTTCTTTACCTGTACCAAGCACTTCCCCCATGGACATGTTTTCACCTATGATTACAGATTGTATCACAAGTCTTCGACTTATGATGACGATTAAACCCGAAATTTCCATTGCTAAGCAAGACAGTTATTAATAGTAATAGCAATAGCACTTATATTCTGCTTTACAGGGATTTACCGCCCTCTCTAAGAAGTTTACAAAGTCAACCTATTGCCCTCAACAATCTGGGTCCACTTTTACCCACTTCGAAAGGATGGAAGGCTGAGTCAACCTTGAGCCTGGTGAGATTCGAACTGCCAAATTGCAGGAAGCTGGCAGTCAGCAGAAGTAGCCTGCAGGAGTGCACTCTAACCACTGTGCCATCGTGGCTCACGGTTAAGTGAGTTTTGCCCCATATTGCGACCCTTCTTGCTACAGATGCTCAGTGAATCACTGCAGTTGTTAGTAAGACAGTTGTTAAGTGTATCTAGCTTCCCCGTTGACTTTTGCTTGACAGAGGGTTGAAAAAAGTGATCACATGATCCTGGGATACTGTCATTGTCATAAAGATGAGCCAGTTGCCAAGCGACTGAACTTTAATCACCTGACCATGGGCGATATTGTAATGGTCATAAGAATGAAAAATGGGCATGTCACTTTTTAAAGGGTTGTTGTAATTTCAAACAATCACTAAACAAATGGTTGTAAGCCAAGGACTAGCTGTACTGGATAATGCTGATCCTTTGAAATGATCTATTGTCACCGTGCTCATTTTTTGCAATAGCTCAGAAATTCTGCTTGAGTTCAGAGTGCTTTCCTTTAGTGATGTAGGAGAGAAAGAGAACATGTATAATGTATACCGGTATATCATGTGTATCAGGAATGCATAGTAGTGAAATGCTTCTGCCCCCTCCTTTTTAGTCAGAATGAAGGCCATGCCAGTGGGAAAACTGGCACAACTTCAGAAACATTGCATCCTCCATTGGTGACTATATCACGTTCATTTTAGACTGAGCTCCAGGAAAAATATAGGACGGTTAATTGGTTAGGGATTTTTTTAATGGAAATGTATGGTAAGTCGATCGCTTCTGTGCCATAGAAATGTCTATAGTGCAATAGTTACCAGTATATTCCAAAACAACTGATTATTGTGATGAGATTAAGCTATTTTTCTCGCTCTGGCTCAGAACAAATTGTTCTAGAACAAGCAAAATGTTGTTTTGCATCAAAATTGCAAAACTCCTTTTTTATATCAGGTGGAAAGATGCATTTCACAGGTGTTCTCATCAAAAGATTCTAACCCCAAGTGGAAGGGGGAAAACCCCAAGCCATTTCCAGAATGAATCAGAGTGATGGGTGGGCAAAAGAGCAATGTTGACAATTTAATTGCTAAATTAAATATAAAGGAACTATTTTAATGCCAATAAGCACCAGTTTTGTCTATAATTATTTCTTCAAACCAAAGGCTTTTTTGCTGACAGCTGGTTTATAGATGCTCTTCACAGTATAAGTATTAGTTTGTTTTTAATGTTTTCCTTATATTTTTGTACTTATTTACATTTTACTCTTATTAGCCATAAGGATCACTTATTTTAGGGCAAAGGCATGACATAAATATAACAAACAAACCGAGTTTTGTGGAGAAAGTATGGTTTTGCATGTAGAACCTAATCCTGTGCATGCACAAATGAAACTTCATTTGCTCATTTGCTGCTTGGGTGGCCCAGTTCCCAAAGGACCATAGCCCAGTCTTTGGCCTAGGGGTTGGCGCCCCCTGCTATGGCTGTTCTAAAAACAAATCAGTAATAATTTGTTTTCTTTTGCTGAATAGAACAGAACAGAACAGAACAGAACAGAATAGAATTCTTATTGGCCAAGTGTGATTAGACACACAAGGAATTTGTCTTTAGTGAATATGATCTCAGTGTACATAAAAAGAATAATACATTCATCAAGAATAAAAAGATACAACACTTAGTGATAGTCAAGGTTACTTTTAAGCTATCAAATCGTACTAGGAAACAAATAAAAACAATATAAACTGAAAAATAAAAGTAACATGGTTATAGTCATAAGTGGGGAGAGATAGATACTAGGAAGGAAGAGAAGAATAATAGTAATACATTCTTAGTAAATTATTGACAGTGTTGTGGGAATTAATTGTTAAGCAGAATGGTGGCATTCAGGGGCAAACTGTCCTTGTGTCTACTGGTTCTGGTGTGCAGTGCCCTATAGCCTCGTTTTGAGGGTAGAAGTTGAAACAAATGTCCAGGATGTGAGGGTTCTGTAGATATTTTCACAGTCCACTTTTTGACTCGTGCAATATATAGGTCCTCAATGGCAGGCAGGTTGGTAGCAATTGTTTTTCTTTTGCAGTTTTAATTATCCTTTGAAGTCTATGTTTGTCTTGTGTGTTTTTTAAATATCAAGATAGCTGCCATACATACAGACAATTGAAACCCCACATCTTTTTTCATGCATGTAAAAAAAAGTGTGAGGCTTCAGTCATACGGTCACCATATTGACTTTTCTGACACACACAATCATGAACCTCTGAATTCAAGGGAGAAAACATTGGCCTTGGTGTTGTTCTTTGACATCATTTAAAACCTAATGGATAAGCTCAGGGTAGTTTGGGGTAGAGGTAGTGCAAGTCGATTGTGGCTTATTGTCACAATGTAATAATTTTATTTACTGTAACTTTATTATTGGAATCAGAAGCAGCTCTGAGCTGTTGATTTGAGTGGCACAGAAGCATTAGTAAATCAAACAATAAATCTTGGTCAATGCTTACAAATGCTAAAAGGTTTCCTCCATTTATTTTACTTGGAAATGACTTTTGACTTTAAACATAATGATCAGTTCTGGTTGCCTCATTTACTTTAAATTAGCACCTCCTTGCTCATAAGAGCTTCTAGGTGCTTTCTTTGAAGACAACCAGCTCTGCAGGAGATATGAAAAGTATAAAAATAGGGTTATAAAGATTGATGGAAATGAGGCGTCTATTAGTGGTGCGTGTATACACATATTATTCTGTTCTATTCTAATTTCTTGAAATGGTATTGATTTTATAACATAACTTCTGTCAAGGACATAAATGGGTTTTAGATTTAGGGAATTTTAGCTTAGGAGGGTTCCTATTTTAATATTTTTAAATTCTAGTACAGGTAATTTAATTCGTTTTTAGCTTTGTTATATATTGTCTGTTTATATGGTTTTTAATTTTTCCCCCCTGTACACCGCCCCGAGTCCCTTCGGGGAGAGGGGGCGGTTTATAAGTCAAATTAAATTAAATTAAATTAAATTAAATTAAATTAAATTAAATTAAATTAAATTAAATTAAATTAAATTAAATTAAATTAAATTAATTAAATTAAATTAAATTAAATTAAATTAAATTAAATTAAATTAAATTAAATTAAATTAAATTAAATTAAATTAAATTAATTATTAAATTAAATTAAATTAAATTAAATTAAATTAAATTAAATTAAATTAAATTAAATTAAATTAAATTAAATTAAATTAAATTAAATTAAATTAAATTAAATTAAATTAAATTAAATTAAATTAAATTAAATTAAAATTAAATTAAATTAAATTGACCAATGGAGAAAAGTCCTGAAAACCATGTTTCCAATTCAACGTTTGCAATGAAAAGTAATTGCTATACAAAACATATTGTTTCTTGTTTTTGTTTTTACACCTAAAAGAGAAAACTGGTATTTCTGAAGTGCCCAGGGAATGTGATTGGTAACATTATGAAGGGCTCAAATGCTTCCGCTTTTTTGAGGAAGTCAAAAATTGTAAAGGTTCTGCAAAGTTTAAGGGATTGTTCCCTCCAAAGCCCTTACATTCCCTTCAAAGCAAAATGTTTGGCTCTATCTTTTCTAGAAGTGGTGTATATGCTTTGGAAGTACATGTGGAGTTACAAAATGGTGCTCAAGACACATAATCTATAATCTATGGGTGAACAAGTTTGTCTGAAATAAATACTTCTTAATTTCCTTTACTATATAGTTGATTTAAACATCACTGAGCCTCAACAGACATTAATGGTGAATTTCATTATGAAGCCATTTAATCTATCTCTATGGCACTGGGTTGATCAGTATCCTTCTGCCACTCATTGTTATTAATTGGCCACAAATTTTAATCATATAAACCAAGGGAACAAATTTTACCTTCTGTAACTGATGTGTAATTATAGAGACCCATCCTTCTAGCCCTTTTGATATATAAAGATAAACTGCAGCCTTGAATACTTATTCTTCCCAGGCCAATGATCTATTCAACATTTCTCCCCATAAAGTTTTAGACTAGACTTTATAGGTAAAGAAACAAATCAGTAGAGGTGAAGACAAAGGCAGGTAGGAGAATACTAAGCACATCCTTTTTCTATACATTTTAAAGATTTTTGCAATGAAAAAGGAACTTTTGTTATATAGGTTTATTTATTTTATTCATTTTATTTTATCAAATTTATACCCCGCCCTTCTCCTTGTTAGGACCCAGGGCGGCGCACAGGCATTATATAAAACCATAAATACAATATACATCAATTAAAAATATATTAAATTAATTAACCCGTGCTAAAACCCATTATTAAAACCGTAACCAAATTATAATTTATATTTAAAAGTCAGAAGCGGGGGGTTATCCTAGGCCGGCTTGTTGGAATAAGTACGTCTTAAGACGTTGGCAGAAGAGGCGGAGGTCCAAGGTAGTGCGAAGGTCGGGGGGTAGGTTTACCCTTTGACCCTTTGTATTCTAAATCCTTAGAGTAACTTTATGTTCTAGAGAATACCTTTGTACAATGGTACATTTCTAAATCAACTCTAAGTAAACACATAACATAGGTGGGGATCATCTGGCTCTATTAAGTTAATACTTTGTTGTTTTTCTTCTTGTCATGCCCATTTAGTTTCATTCTTTGGTCTGATTAAGAGAAAAAGTCTGAGAAATATCTGAGGATATCCCTAGAGTGAAATAAGAATATTTAGTCTTTGAGTCATGAAGTGTTTGGGTACTTTCCGTCCTAGAGTAAATGACTGGTAGCTTTTGAAGCAGATAGCTAATGCTGTGTTGTTTATAAACTGGAAGCTGCTCCAGATCTTTCATATCCTTCCATTACCAAGATTTCTCCAAGAACTTCAATCATTTCAGGCCGTGTAACTTTAATACAGATAACTTTATAAAGTTAATTTGTGGAACTGTTCCACTGAAAATGTAATCCAGCTAGGCTGTTTCATATAAAGCCTCCACTATATGTACATTGTCTTTCATGTTAGGGAAGAAATTATTGTTGAAACAAATCCAAGTAAGAGTTGAAACCATCCATGAACTTAATAGTCCAGACAGAACTGCCTTACCTCAACTGTAAAAGAATTCTGATAAGAACAGTCTCAGTCAGTAACAATTCACTTCTCATAAAATATGAATGTATGAATCAGATTATATCTCCAAATTTCCATGATGGGGACTAAATAATATCTCTCTGTTTTGATTCATGAGGAAAAATTACATTGGTGTTCAGCAATCCCAGAACAGTATTTGGGAAACATGTTTTATTCTATTTCAAATTTTAATATTTAAAACAGAGACTCCAGGGAACTGTACGTTTTTGAGTATAATGTACGCACACCATAGACTAGAACTCAAATATTCCTAGCAATGCTCTTGGGAAAAATATTTTATTATTGCTTAATAGAAATACTCCTACAACACTCTTTTCCCTTAGACAGCACTGATAAAAAATGAGGTACCCTATGGCTTAGGTGGACTACCACAACTAGGTCAGGTCCAAGCTCATGAAGCTTAGTGATTACTGCATCATACCTGCATTGTTATTCTTGTTTTCATTTTCATTCACTATTGTCTTTCCTTCTGTGTAGCATTGTGCCACTGAGTGTGGTGTAATGTAGTCGAGAGGTACAGGAGGGATGGGCTCTTTCCCAGAGAGCAAAGAGACAACATAGCTTAGACCAGGGGTGCTACAGGTTTGCCCGGGTTTGGGAGAACCCATAGCTAATGTTATGGCCAGTTTGGAGAACCTCCAAATCCCACCCCTGGCTGGCCCAACCCCACCCCACCCCTCCCACCTGCCCCTCCCCTCCCAGGAGTCTCCACACAGCTTGTTTTGGATGCGAGGTAAGTGCAGGGCCCATGCGGAGGCTCAGGGAGGGGAAAAACAGGCCTCCTGGAAATTCCAGAAGCCCAGAAACAGGCTGTTTCTGTCCTCCGGAGAGCCTCTGGAGCTGGAGGGGAGGAGGTTTTCACCCTCAGAGGCTCAAGGAAAGTTTCCAGAGCCTGGGGAAGGTGAAAAGCCCCCCCCCCATGCTGCAGGAGGCCAACTAGGTCACGTCCACCATCACCATCACCACTCCCACCAGGCAGAGAACCTGTTGCTGAAATTTTTGAAACCCATCCCTGGTTTAGACTCTTTGGTACAGTGGTACCTCGGTTCACGAACTTAATTCGTGAACTGACTCTGGTCGCGAACCGAATTGTTCGTGAATCGAGGCACAGTTTTCCATATGCTAAAAGCATAGCAAAAATAAAAAAAAAGTCACTGAAAGTACTCACAGTGTGCGTGCTGGGGCTTTTTTCTGTGTTTTCTTCTCCCTACGATCTTCCTACAGGAAGTCACAACTACAGAAAGTGACAGCCAGGAATACATTAAAAATGGCCGCGGTTCCTGTTTGTGAACCGAAGCAGAGTTCGTGAACCGAAGCACATTTTGAGGAAAATTTCTGTTCGTAAACCGAATTGGTCGTGAACAGAGGTGTTCGTGAACCGAGGTACCACTGTATACAGAAAAGGGGTGAAGGTGGACACCCTCCTAGAAGTTCACAGAGTATGTCTAATAGTTATGCAAATAAGTGCTTTAGTCTGGCATGTTTTCTGTCAATATGCAAACAAAAATGAAGAAACTACTCTAAAGGAACTTCTCATATCGTTCTTGGTTCCTTGGGCTTGATACCGATCACATGAGTCCATCCTTATTTAAGTATCCACTACTCTAGCAGATGGTTAGAACTGGACCTTTCTACCCCTAAATCCTGAATGCAGGACTCAATGACACTTATTCTTCAGTGTTTCATCCCTACGGGGGAAGAGTGGGGACCTGAATATTTTTTCTTTATTTTAAGGCATCCACAAAGAGTCTGCAGCTTCTATTGCACCATCTCCTTAATGATCATTCATGTTTTGTTGAAATACTTTCTTATGAGGATTTTTGGGGGGCTGCTTAGTGCAGCTTCTAGAAATTATCTGCAGGATTACCTCACCAGAACTCATTTGGGTTATTTCAAATCATCTATTAAGAATTACAGCAGTGGAAAATTGCACCGTTCCAATCAATTTCCTACAAATATAGGCATGTGGTAAATGCTACCACATAGTACAAGCTGATTGTGAGGCTCTGTCATGTATCAAATATGTGAAAATTATCACCGGTTGACAAATACAGACAGGGAAGCATGCAACTGCTAGATTACAAGTGTGTGCCAGAAATAGAGCAACTAAATAGCTTTTCAGACTGTTCAATGTTGAACCTCTCAAAAACAATAGAAAGAAAAGCTCTAGCTTTATTTTTGTCTTTGCATGCACCAAAATATATTTATGAGGTTAACATTATTGTTGTAACAGTAACGCTTGTGTTCCAGTGATAATTGTGCCAAACTTTGCAAACACAGCTTCAGGAAAATTAGTAATCCTGTTGTTTGGTTTCTGCCTTTATGGATGTTGCTGAATTCTCAATTCATAATCATGAGTATTTCATTCATTTATTCATTTACAATGCTTATATTCTGCCACAATGGTGGGTTCCAGCCGGTACAGCTCGATACATCCATACCGGTAGTAGCCAGCAGCAGCTGCCACCGTACCAGTACGGTGGCTCGTTTGGCCCATTTGCCCGCCCGCATTCTATACCTGTTTTTAAAACAACCAGCCAATTGCACACGGCACACAGCGTGCGGCACTTGCGTGACCTCCGACAAGCAGCTGGGTGTCACAGGGGCGGTGAAGTGTGCATGTGTGCACATGCATGAACAGGATGCCCATCCCCATGTGCAGCGTACCAGTAGTGACGGAGAGAGGAACCCACCACTGTTCTGCCCTTGTCCTGGAGAATTCTGAGCAGTGTACAGCAATACTCCAAATTAAATTACATAATTACAAAACCATTAAATTAAATATAGGGTTTGACTTCCCCAATTCAGGGCTACTCTGGGCCAAAGGCTCATTGAAATAGTAGGAGAAGGAAGTAGCTTGTTTTGCACCTATGTGTCTGATTGTGTGTAAAGTCTTGATCTTTAAACAGGTCTTAGAAAGAAGGCCTGGCACCTTCGGAAATTTAAAGAGACAGATGTATATATCGTGAAATATCTGCTGCCTGAACTATTGACTTATGCTTCCAAGAAGGCAGATTCCAGATCAAGATGGCCTGCAGATTTTAATTATATTACAAAATTTTGTTATTTAATTCACCCTGAATTAAACATATGCACCTTGTAGGGGAGATAGGTGGCATAATTATTGGCAAATAAATATTATTTAATTCACATATCCTAAAATCCCATCTTCTTGTACAGAAAAACAACCCCTGCCATCTCCAGATGTGGTAATTGAAGCTTCAGT
This sequence comes from Rhabdophis nuchalis, assembly GCA_039707465.1. Taxonomy (NCBI): domain Eukaryota; kingdom Metazoa; phylum Chordata; class Lepidosauria; order Squamata; family Natricidae; genus Rhabdophis; species Rhabdophis nuchalis. The sequence goes on from CM077643.1 coordinate 87,413,298, forward strand.
TCCAAAGTCCATTGTCATCTAATGGCAAAACATCCTAATTCTAAATCACCATAGTTTTACTCTTATTATCTTCCACTCTGTTACCTTCTAGAGGAAAATAAATGTGGATGTTGACACTGGAGAAGGATTCATGTTGGTAGCCCAATGCTTTCTGTTGAAGAAAGAGAAAATAAAAAGAGCAAACCATCTGTGTGATGTCATGGATCAGGATGGGAGAAAATCTTAGTAACAGAATGGAACTTGTGAATTTTAGCATTTTGTTGCAAACATTTTACAGTGCTGTGGTTCTCAATTCTAGGCAAAGCTATCTCCTGACTGTCTTCCCATAATCATCTGGATGTTCCTCCTGGCCTAGGTAAGGCAGCCCTAATTTAATAGACCTTGCATCAAAAGAGTTTAGATACTGGAAGAGACTGGAGTATGTTGGAGAATCATTCTTTCTCTTGGCATTGCTGCTATGCTGTTGTTCTTCTGATTCTGTATCTTTATTTGCCAAAAAAAGGCTGCTGATATAGCCCCTTTTCTCCAAAACAGACAGATTGTAACAAAACACTTTGGCATTGTAGAATGCAGTAAATTATGATTGCACTGGGACTAAAAAAGCATTCCATAAATTCCAAATGTATGCGATTTAAAAGGCAGAAACATTTGCATCTTGCTAAAATGATGTTACCAAATGTTGTGTTTTCAGCAAACACACCCCAATGATGGGTTCCGGATCCTGTTGGAATGGGCCAATGCTGTCTTTTGCAATCAATTGATAGTGGTTTTGTAAATGCTGATGTTCAGGTAGCGCTCCCGGTGTTTTGGGATTGTACCCAACATACCTATTAATATTGTTACTATCTTTCTTTTAGATAGAAAAAAATAGTCATTCTACTTCTATTCTCAGATCTTTTATGTTGTGATTTTCTCCAGTTCTTTTTCATCTGTTATATTGTCTCCAAGTATTGCAGTGCTCACTATTCAGTCTTTTTTTTTGTCTTTCTTATCGACAGTTATTAAGCTTGAGTTGTTATGTGGAAGGTGCATGTCTGTTTGATTTCTAAAGTCCCAGATCCCTTTCCATTTACTATTACCTTGCCTGTTTTATGATCCCAGAAATTCTTGCTTGCAGGGAACGGGTATTTTTTGCAAATCTTCCAATGCACTATTGTTGCTATTTTGTCATACTGTCATTTGTTGTCAGTCTGTTTGATCTTCTTGCAGCATCTAGCTAGTGGTCCATTGTTTCTTCAGCTGTTCTTAAGGTATTATTATTACTATCATCATCATCATCATCGGCATCTTTCAAGCTGACAGCATCAACATCAATCATACTGAAGTAATAAAAAAAAGATTAGAGGTGAATATATCAAGAGAGTGAAAAAGATCTTAAAGTCTGAACTCATCGAAGGAAGTACATCAAAGCAATCAATACCTGGGCAATACCAGTCTTTAGATACACAGCTGGAATAATGAACTGGACTCAAAAAGAATTAAAACCAATGGATAGGAAAATCAGAAAAATAATGGCAATAAATCATGCCCTTCATCCTCTCAGACTCTACCAAGGCAAATAGGTGGGCGTGGAATGTTGCAAGTCCATCAGATAGTTGAAGAAGAAAAAATGGTTTTGGAAGAATTTCTGAAGGACAATGAAGAAGATGCACTGAAGTTAGTATGCAAGGAAGGCTTGCTGACTATTGGAGAGATCAAACTGGCCTACAAGAAAGACCAAATGAAGAACAGAGTGGAGGGATGGGAAAACAAAGTACTACATGGCCAGTACATTAAAAAAAATTAGCAGGGAAAACAGATAACAAGACCTGGCAATGGCTAAGAGCAGGAAAAAAGAAAGAGACCAAGGGATTAATTCTGGTTGCACAAGACCAAGCCTTAAGGACAAATGTATACAAAGCTAGAATTGAGAAGACAGCAACAGACAGCAAATGCCTTCTATGCAAAGAAGCTAAGAAACAGTGGACCACCTGATAAGCTGCTGCAAGAAGATTGCATAAACTGACTATAAGCAGCAGCATGATAAAGTAGCAACAATGGTGCATTGGAAGATCTGCAAGAAATATCATTTGCCTGTAAGCAAGAATTGGTGGGACCATAAAATAGAAAAAGGCATAGAAAATGAAGATGTTAAATTGTTCTGAGACTTCAGAATCCAGAGAGACGGGCACCTGCCACATAATACCCCATAAATAACAGTTGTCGATAATGGATGGGGCAGTGCCTGAAGACAGCACAAGAGAAGAGAAAGAACTGGAGAAGATAACCAAATACAAAGACCTACAAATAGAAATAGAACGACTATGGCAAAGGCAAGCAAGGGTAGTAACAATAGTAATAGGCACCTTGGGTGTTGTCCCAAAACAACCGGAGCACCACTTGAACACTATAGACATTGACAAATTTGCCATCATTTAATTACAGAAGGCAGTTTTACTTGGAACTGCTTTCATAATGCAACGATATCTGTAACACCATCAAACATCCATATTTGCCTATCCCAGGTCCTTGGTAAGGACTTGATAGGTAGACAAAAATGTCAAACCTAGTTTGAACATCTGGCTGATTGTGCGACAATTAATAATAACAATAATTTATTTGTTCACACCAATGTGAAGTTACAGCTGCCAGTTGTTTAGCTAGTATTAGCCTTCGGGTATATCGAGTTCTTGGGAAGAACCTAGGATGTTTTCAATGATTATTGTGTTATTAAGAAATTTGGCACACACACTTCTAAATTTTGAATCTTGATGATAAGTACAAAAGTAATGTTGCTGTGATTTTGATAAGATAAAGGTTTGAAAGGGCTTGTTGTAACATACTTGGGATTTCCTAAGAATGTTTCCTAGGAATGTCTCGGAGATCAACAATTTGGTTGCATGGTTACTAAAAATGAGAAGTGATGACTGAACAGAGGTTAAATACCATCCAATGTGTGATTGAAATTGCACGTATGTGTAGCAATAAGTCTAAACTAGATATACACAGTTTAATCACCTCAACTATCTGATGTTTAAAAAATAGGATAGAAACATTGGTCATTTGATGGATGATCCACTTAGTGTGATGCAAAAGATGATGGATTGAAGCTATATAGAGATAGCATTGCATAGTGTTGGCCATGGCCACTGGAAAAGAGATGAATAAAATTACATCAGGGTAAAAAGGTTACTTCATCTTTACAGAAATAGTGGCTTAGTAATGATGTAAGGAAATGTGGATTTTAGATTTCCGGTGAATACATGCAATTTTCATTCTCCATCAATCTTTTGTTTTGTGGTCTGCTGATGATTATGTTTCAAAATTTCTTTTTTTTTTTTTTTGTATTCCATTGGTTTTGTTAAATCAAGTAAAGTTTGCTAAATTCTTTTATGACTGACTTCATCTCCTTATTCAAAGATTCCACTAACAATATCATATAACACTGGAGTAATAATAAACTGCCTGTTGATGTATTAGCCACCTATATAATGAGATAGTTTGACTAACATATAATACACATTGGGTTGTAACTTTGTAAAGCAGTTGTACTTTTCTTTTTCTTCTTTCTACCAAATTAATTGATTTTTAGAAGGTTGATTTCATAATCGTCTTCTTAATTGGAGTTTTTATTGTTAGCTCCCTAAGATGACGGCATAACATGGCAAGCAAAAAATATAGTTAAATAATTGTGTCACAAAAGTGATTAAATAATAAACATAAATAAACCCATTGGGATCTACAGGTACTTACAGATACTGAGATGTTGGGGGTAGGGAGTGTTCAAATTGCAGTGTAACTTGATTTTGGGAGATAAAGAAAAGCACACTAATTGGTGAATAAGATTGTAGTGAAGATAAAAATATGTTATTAACAATCGATGAGGAACCATACCCCCCTTGAAAAACTTTAAGTGAAACAAAATCCAAACTAAGTCTGAAAATTTAGTTACTTATCCTAAATTTATAAAATAGCTTTCTGCAGTCACATCAAAAGGAATTCCCATACTAAATTTCTCTGAATCATATCATATCTGGCTGCTTAAAAGGGACAGCCTCTACATGGAAATAATAGAGCTGCCCATATATGGCTTGAATATTTGCTGTTCAGCAGCGTCACAGCCAGAACAATGTTCTCTGAGGAAGTTTTGCAAAGAGAAAGAGACATTCTCTGCATAATCATTACAGGGGAAGGTTAATAATAGACGTTACTTTTCAGTAGTACTCATTCTGGAATGTAAGGAATCTTCTCAGGATTTTCTGTGTGTGTGTGTGTGTGTGTGTGTGTGTGTGTGTGTGTGTGTGTTAGAGACACAGACAGACAGACAGATAGACAGAGAAAGATAAATTATATGCACACCCACAGCAAGAAAGTTACACTAAGGCTCCTTTGAAGCAAATTCTGTACATGGTTTCTTGATTTTATTTATGCAGGAAGAAGCAGTGTGATGAGTGTTAAATAAGACTAGGTACATGTTGACAAATATACATATTTATTTGCAGCTGCTGCATGGGGGCCACAGGACAATTCAGTATTGTGCTGGATATATCATTAATCCCTAATAAGAAAGATTATTTGAGGCAGACATATCCATACAAAAATCACTGTCGTATGCGTATTTACTCATTGGCACACCTACTAATTGGCACACAGCAATACAGACTAGAAAATCTTATCTGTATTAGTTCTGAGTTATAATACAGAATTTGAGTCACCACGTTTTTTACTGCGACTAATTGTAATCCAGTTTATCCATGGTGGCCTGATCCTTTCAACAATGAATTTATTTATATTATACCTTCCTTATTTAAAAGTAATCTATTGATTTAAAATCCAATTTCTATATTACCATGTGTCTTATATCAACTATTCAGGAGTGTAGAAGAAAACGGTTGCTGAAAGATATTTGGGAATAGAAATCCGAGATTCCTGGAGTACATTAGGTTAGAGAAGGCTGTTAAATGCTGAATTTAAAATGTGCCCTTTTGCCTATTTTTCTGTCTTGTGTTGGGAGAGGGAGTTAGCTTCCTGGAAACAAATGTTAAATCCAATGTTGTTTTATTATTGCTACTCTCATGGTAACTTGTTGTAACGCAGGGCATGGATTTATGCTATTAAATGATTTTGAGTTTTATTTTCAGCAGTTTTTTTCCCTGGCAGGATATTGAGAGTATTTTTGAACTGTCACAAATGAAACAAATATTTATGAATAAAAACTTCCAAAAGATGCTGAAGGGAATCTTGAGAGCTTCTGAGCTAAAAAAAAATGTACTTTGGGCGTCTACTGACTGATTAGGCGAAGAACTGCTGGAGTACAGTTGTTCAGGGGGTTAGGTGCAAAGATTCTGTGTATGTTTTGAGATACTTCTTGCTTTGTAAAACAAAGAAGCCTGGGTGCTGAAGAATCAGGGGCTGAGTTGAAGTTACATCTTGGTGGAAATGCAATGTAGTAAAGACTTTTTGAAAAAGCTTGACTATAAAAAGGAAGCAAATTGTGACAAAAGAACATTTTTGGGTGAAAGGCTATTATGAGAGGAAATAAGGAGGGGGTTCTTCTATGGAAAAGAACAAAATTTATGTTCTTGTAGATAGAGTTTACTCCTTTCAAAAAAATTGGAATTGTTTCAGTCTATCTGGGAAATACGCCATTAGTTCAAAAGGTCTGTTTCTTAATTCTGTTTCTAGGAAGGACTGAAGATTGTAACTGAAAATGACAAAAGAAAAAGGTTCTGCAAACACTCATATTATTCAATATGACAATGGCTATTAATACTGCTCCAGTGTAATAGGTTGAGTATCATAGTATTTGTTATTTCCTAAAATGAAAATTCTTGGTTAAGAGCCATCTGTCACACATCCGCCTATCTCACATTTATTTCTGTTTTTCTTTTTCAACTGACAAACTCCATTTAAGGTTCTTCTTCCTTCTTCTGTTTCTAAATAGAAGATTCTTCCATGTGTACCATTTCCTTTTCCTGTCCTCAGTAGGTTGAAGTAGACTTCTAGATTGTCTTCCCCTCTATTGATCTTGAGCTGCTAAAATCACACTGAGCCAACCTGTGGTCTCCATCTGAAGATCCTGGGGGGGAAAATTAGTGAATGTTGCATCCACATCTTGAAGATCATCCTCATCATCCTCATCGTCTAATCTAAAACACGCCAGATATCAAGTTGTGAAAAATCAAAAAGTACAATTTATTGATATCACTGTACCAGGAGAGTCCAAAGTTGAAGAAAAAGTACTGGAAAAATCATGATAAATCATGATCTGGCCATCGAAACTATGCGATTCTGGATGAAACATGTAACGGTGACACACATTGTCATTGGGGCACTTGGTACCATGTGCAAGAATTTTACAAAGCACATCAAGAAATTCCTGCAACACCATTGAAACTGCAAAAATATGTGCTACTTGAAACATTATACATTTTAAGCAGGTACTTGGTTGATACCTAGGATGCTGGCAGCAACTCATATCAACCATCAGTGACAGTCAATGATATTTGTGATACATTTTTAAATGTTCAGTTGACTGAACATGTTTAATGAATAAAAGAGATAATCTTTAAGGACAAATGCACACAAATGCCACTCATGCAAACAGTGGACCACCTGGTAAGCTGCTGCAAGAAGATTGCACAGACTGATTACAAGCAGTGGCATGATAAAGTAGCAACAATAGTGCATTGGAAGATCTACAAGAAATATCATTTTTATGCAAGCAAGAACTGGTGTGATCATAAAATAGAGAAAGTCATAGAAAATAAAGAAGTTAAATTTCTCTGGGACTTTATAATTCAAACAGATAGGCACCTGCCGAGTCTTAACAATTGATAAGAAAAACAAAAAAAATCTGGATAGTAGATGTAGCAGTGCATGGAGAGCAGAATAGAAGAGAAAGAACTGGAGAAGATAAAATACAAAGATCTACAAATAGAAATAGAACAACTGTGGCAAAGTAAGCAATAGGGGCCTTGGGTGCAATTCCAAGACAACTGGAACACCACTTGAACACCATTGGCATTGACAAATTTGCCATTAGTCAATTGCAAAAGGTGGCTTTACTGGAACAGCTTCCATCCTGTGATGATAGCTGTAACACCTTCAAGCATCCACATTTGCTAATCCCAGGTCCTTGGTAAGGACTCGATAGATAAAAATGCCAAACCCAGTCTGAACATCTGGCAGACTGCAATGAACAACAGCAATAACAACAACATGCCCTTCGCACAGTCACTCATGTGCTCGTGACATCCCGTTTAGACTACTGCAATGCTCTCTACATGGTGCTCCCCTTGAGGTGCACCCGAGGACTGCAGTTAGTCCAGAATGCAGCCGCGCGAGCAATTATGAGAGCCCCTAGGTGCTCCCATGTAACACTGCTCTTGCCTGAGCTGCACTGGCTGCCTTTGGCCTTTCGGGTGTGCTTCAAGGTGCTGATTATCATCTTTAAAGCGTTCCATGGCACGGGACCTAGTTATCTACGGGATTGCATCCTACCCCATACATCCATGCGGCCGATTCGCTCCCACAGAGAGGGATTTCTTCGGGTGCCGTCCACTAGGCAATGCCAGCGGGTGACGCCCAGGGGAAGGGCCTTCTCTGTGGCGGGCCCAACCTTCTGGAACGACCTACCCCCCAAACTCAGAATGACCACGGACCTCCGTTCTTTCCATCAGAAACTCAAGACTTACTTTTTCCAACAGGCCAGCCCGGCCTAACTCTACCTCGCCTTTAGCCTGATATCAAATTGTTTTAATTGGTTTTTAAGGGTAATAGTTTAATTTATTGTAAATTTTAGCACAGGGTTAATAGTTTAATTTGATTTTAAATTTTGTATATTGTCATGTTTATATATGCTCTTTTAATTTCCTGTGCACCGTCCCGAGTCCCTTTTTGGGAAAGGGAGCGGTATATAAGTTTAATAAATGAAATGAAATGAAACAGTAATAATAATTCTGTTAGTTCCATTCCCCACAAAAAGAAGGTGAAGTGAATTGGGTGCCTTCAGTATATCTGTTTGGATTTATAAGTAGTTATTATTTTTACCATTTGCAAATAAAAAATGCTAGTAATACTGTTATTATTAGGCTGTTTATAACAGGTTGACGTTGCCTGGCTACAATTCTTACTATATTATATATCTTTTTGACAACTAAAAAAAATGGCTTAATATCACATGCTTGGTTTTGCACTCATGGCTTCCATCTGCCATGTCCCCCTCTTTCTATATCCTTGTTCACAGTAGCAGTTGCGGGGGGGACGACACACAGGACATAATAATTTCTAAACAGCCCAAATTCCTTTATCCTTTCACTGAAGATAAAGGAGAATGAAAAGAAAGAACAATATCAAAACCTGCCTGTTTCTATAATATATCATAATAGTTGCCCTTTTTTCCACCATGAAATAGTTTGAAGGAAGATGACTTTGAGCAGTTTTTCCCCAATGGAGTCCTCCAAAATATAAGAACAAATCCACAAATCATAAAAGTATGTGCCATTAGATGCTGTCTATGCTAGATAATATCCATTCCATTCATTCATTCATTCATTCATTTGGTTTACAGGTCAACATATTGCAAATTTCCCAATGCAGCGTGGATAAAAAACCAAATTCAGCCACTGCTTTACAAGAAAGGCAGTATGAACAGTTAAATTATAAATATAGAGGGGCACATGACTCTTTTTTTCTTTTCTCTTAAGTGAGCTAGAGGGTAATAAAGTTGTTTAGTATATATAAAATGTGAATAATGGAGGTCTTGAGTAGAGAAAGTCTTTATGAGAATATAACTAAAGGATAAGATCTTTTTTAGAGGAACAATGTGGGGGAATGAGTGGGAGCTATTATTTCAACTACATTTCTTTCCTCTAATGCATGTCTCCTTGAAAAGAAGCAAATATTTATTTCTTTGAGTGTGATTAGACACAATACTAGTCATGAAAACATCAATCCTTCAACTTACAGCTGTTGCAATTCAATTACACCAACATCTTCATTTACTTTACTAATAATAAAAGCATTGAGAAAAGCCCAGTCTGAGCTTGAAAAAAATATGAATTGAGGTTTGCAGCCCTGACATCTTGAGAAATAAAACTCAGCTGCTGCCTCTTTTAATAGTAATAGTGGTTGCCTATGGTGATTGTCTTTTTTGTCACTTTCAGAATGGGACAACTCACTGCAGTCAACTCGCTGCACTCAATTCACTATGGCCAACTCGTTGAGGGATCAGTCACCATGGCCAACTTCCTGAGGGAAAATTTAACAGTTTAATTTAATTATTTAAAATTAAAAAAAATATTTTTAATTTGTCGTTCACATTTCATTCTGCCCTGCCTTTTACATCCTTTCTTTAATGATTCTATGCCACCATTCCTTTGATGTTAGTGAAACTCTTGTCCTGAAGCAAGTTGTGCCATGACGAGTTGGCCATGGCGAGTTGTCCCACAGTGAGTTGGCCATGGCAAGTTGGCTGTGGTGTGTTGGCCATGGTGACTAGGGTGTGCCAAATTGACTGTGGCAAATTGTCATAGAGCTGTTATATTATGTTATATCATTGCTTTCATCATTTAGATGAAAGTGGTAGATCCTGCAAACAGCTCTGATGGTGCCACTTAAGGAAATGATTAGTGTGTTTTTAGATAGAAGGAACCTCTCTGAAATGAACAATGACTAGTGAAGTATCCCATCTAACTTTCACAGAAAGAGTATTTAATATAGGATATACTTTACTTTATTGTCATTGTACGTATATACACAGTTTACACATACAACGAAATTCACGAAACACCCAGAGATCAGGCCCAAGACCCATAACAATCCCCAAACACACTCCCACCCACCAAAAAATCCCCACCTCTAAACCACCCAAACATCTACACAACAGACCGAGTAGTGCTGTCCAATAGCTCACTGATGGTGACGCTTTAGTTCATTGTTGAATGCAATTATAGCTCTGGGATAAAAGCTATTCAGAAGACATGTGGTCCTAGTTTTAATTGTTCTGTATCTTCTGCCAGAAGGCAACAGTCTAAAAAGATTGTAAGGAGGATGGGAAAAGTCTCTGAGAATGTTATGCAACTTCCTCAAAAGCGAGATGTGAAGATGTCATCCAGGACTGGCAGCTGGATGCCAGGGATATTCCCTGTAGAGCTTTTTTGTCTGCTGCAGAGCTGCTCCCATACCATGTAAGAATGCCTTATGTCAGGACACTCTCAATAGTGCTGTGATAGTAGATATGAACAATAAATTAATTAAAAAACACCGGTCTCTGGAGCATCAAGCCGCCATTTTTAACGGAATTTCCTAATCCTTATACATGGAAGAGTGGAAGCTTAGCTCAAAACTAACTAATTCTTTTTAGGTGAGACTCAAGGCAGCACCTGGGCTTACAAAAACAAAGGCAGGAAGAAGGTATTTTGTGATTAGCAATCACACAGACAAAGAGCAGGCAGAGTAAAAGATGGAGGGGGTTAACATCCTCAATTCAATAGGATGTAAAGTCTGAGAGTCATTGAAACTGGAGGTGTTCTTCCAACATTCCTGGCTTTAATCATTTCAGTAGTTTTATTATTTTGTTATTTGTTACACAAATAACTATCATTCTTAATTATGGGGAAAGAGAAAACTCCCTTGGATATAATTCAGAAATTGTAATATTTCCCAATTTAGAATTTAACGTTACTGATTTTATTAATGGAGATCTTGCATCAGAGTACTGTGACTGACTGTCATGAAAGGATAAAATTGGCTCTTAAAGTATCTTGCCTTAGGCTCATTATGATATAATTCTTAGTAAAATTCCTACTCATTAAAAATACTTACAAGAAGACTTTCAGGGAGGATATGGTGAGCTGTGAAGATTATCAATGGATTGGGGACGGTGTTGTAGAAAGTGATCAGTGATCAGAAGGTGTATTCTGGCTGCTTTCTATCTTTCCAAAAAAAGAGGTATTATGAGATATGCACTCCAAGCAGCTGTGCCTCACAAGTTGACTACAGGAAACTAGGTTTTTATGATTGGTTCATGAATGGAATGCCTGGGAGTTGAGGGAGTTTCATAAGCTCATAGCTTTTAATGTAGCCTGTATGGACAAAAAGCTCAGTTGAGCCTCATTTCTGAATCACTTTTGGAGTTGCTTTTTAATTGCTTTTTACTTATTAAGAACTTTTGGTTTGTCAAGTTTTATTACATTCATTGGGTGACTTTCTTTCAACCCTTGGAAAAATAAATTTTAGGAGCAAGATTGCAAAAGCCTTCCTGTGGGAAAATGTTATTTTTCAGAAAACAAATATGATAAGACAGGACTTTGAAGATTGGACAGTAGAGAGTAGGGGAAAAAACCCTAAAGATTATAATTAAAGAGGAAGAGCACTTAAATTCAACTCACTAATACAGGATGAAGCAAAATATTGTAACTTTGGATGAACTTAAGGATATTTGGGAACAATGGACTCAGAAATTAATCTTAAGATTTTCTGCTATAATGGACAAACTGGATTTAAAAGGGGTTATCAAAGGAGAACAGTTACACTGGATAATACACAGACTGACTGATTCAACTGTGGATTTAAAAATGACTTTACAAAAATGATGTTACACTGGATGTAAAAATGAAATTGGATGATCCCATAATAATTAAAAGAAATATATACATTATAATTAAGAAGAGTGACTTGGATAATTTTATTGTTTTGGATTTATAAAAGATTTGTTAATGAACGAAGGTGAATATATGTGTTCCAGGATAATGTTGTAGGATCCAATCTGGGTCGGTCATTGGGATTAGAGGTTTTGTCTTCTGAGTTTTTGGAGTCCATCTTCAGGGAACATCTCTCTAACAGAGTGTGCCCTGTGTGACTGACCCCGATTAGATTTTTTAATATTTCAAAGATTTTCTGAAAAGAGACAAAGAGAAAATGAAAAGGACTCAAGCTCTGGAATGTTGAATTAAAGATGTGTTGCATTTTCAGAGAAGATGATAATTTACAGAAATTGTTTTCTACTTGTGAATAATAATAATAATAATAATAATAATAATAATAATAATAATAATAATAATAATAATAATAATAATAATAATAATAATAATAATAATAATAATAATAATACATTTTAATTTGTAGACTGCTCCCTCTCCCCGAAGGGACTCGGAGCGGTGCACAGGGGAATTAAAACATACAAACATAAATACATCATAAATATATATAAAATCAGATTAAACAATTTATCCCTGCGCTAAAAACCCAAAATACTAAAAACTAAACCCCTTAAAAACCCAATTAAAACAATTTAAATGTTCAGACTGAGAGGCTGGAAGGTAAGTTAGGCCAGGCCGGCCAGTTGGAATAGATAAGTCTTGAGCTTTTGTCGGAAGGCGTGGAGGTCTGTGGTTGTCCTGAGGTTGGGGGGTAGGTCGTTCCATAGAGCTGGGCCCGCCACAGAGAAGGCCCTTCCGCTGGCATTGCCTAATGGACGGCACCCGGAGAAGTCCCTCTCTGTGGGAGCGAATCGGTCGGAGGGATGTATGGGGTAGGATGCGATCTCGCAGATAGCTAGGTCCCGTGCCATGGAGCGCTTTAAAGATGGTAGTCAGCACCTTGAAGCGCACCCGGAAGACCACAGGCAGCCAGTGCAGCTCGCGCAGGAGTGGTGTTACGTGGAAATGCCTAGGGGCACCCAGAATTGCCCGCGCGGCCGCGTTCTGGACTAGCTGTAGTCTCCGGGTGCACCTCAAGGGAAGCCCCATGTAGAGAGCATTACAGTAGTCTAGACGGGATGTCACAAGGGAATGAGTGACCGTGTGAAGGGCATCCCGGTCCAATAGGGGACGCAACTGGCGGACCAGGCGGACCTGGTAAAACACCCCCCTGGCCACGGCTGTCACTTGATCTTCCATAGACAGCCGGGGGAGAAGTAATTCCTTTATATATATATACTTCTTTTTCTTTACTATATTATTTGTTCCTTTTTTGCTTTGTTTTTATATGCTCCTTTCTGCATTTTATACGTCCTTTCTTTTATTCTTTTTTTTACTTTTTACATTTTAGATGGTGAGTTTGGAAAGTGAGCTGAGCAGCATATTAATTAATTAATTAATTAATTAATTAGCCTTTTATATTTTTAACTGCAAATTTTAATAAAATTGTTCTAAAAATAATTTTAAGTTCTAAAGAAGAAAAGATTTGTCATGTGTAAGCTACCCAGAAAAAGTTATCTTGAGGACTGCATACAAATATTTTCAACAAATAGTATTCATTTTCTCCATATTTCATCTTTCTTTCTTTCTTTCTTTCTTTCTTTCTTTCTTTCTTTCTTTCTTTCTTTCTTTCTTTATTTATTTATTTATTTATTTATTTATTTATTTATTTATTTATTTGTCAAACATGTACAAGATAGCAAGTATAGTATGAACATAAACATGGGCAAAGGAAGTAAATATAGATAAATGGGGACCGTAATACAGGAGCGATAGGCACGCTGGTGTACTTATATACGCCCCTTTTATGGATCTCTTAAGAATGGGATGAGGTCCATGGTAAACAATTTGAGATTGAAGCTGTGAGGGTTTGACGCTGTAACAATAGAGTCAGGTAGAGCATTGCAGGTGTTGACCACTCTGTTGCTGAAGTCATATTTTCTGCAATTGAGTTTGATGCAGTTTACCTGGAGTTTGTATCATCTATGTTTTGGGTTGACTATAGCAGTCAGGATCATTCAATCGTCTGAAAAAAAGCAGTCTTAGTATATCAAGTGCTGTGTGAGGATTGAAGATGATGAGCAGGAACCGCACTTCCTTTGATGAAGAAAATGTCCATGCTCTCATACCCTTGAGGGCATAGCAAAATACCCAACTGATTCTGAAAGGTTGGAGGAAAAAAACCTAGAATTTAATTTCACCTCTTCCTCTTTCTCCTTCTCTTGATTGTGATGAGTTACAGTAGAGAAATCTTCACTTCATAATGGGCTCATTCTAATCTGCCATAAAGTAACTAGTCTAAGCAAGTCTTGTTCATGAGCTTTCAGTCAAGAGTCCACTTCCTGAATTATCTGACGAGAGATGGACAGAATTCCATTCAGAAAAAAACTTCCTGGGGTACAGCTTATGTCCTCAAGAGCTTCTAAGAATACGAATCCTTTCTCTTCCTTGGCTCCCATCTTGCATTTCATTGGTTAAGAGTCAACATCTGTTTGAGGGGGCCAAGGAACTACCTATAAAAGTAACTTGTAGTTCTAGAACTATAACAAGAAAAAAAAAACCTAGAACCATAACAAGCACCAGCCCTTAATTCCATGGGGGACTCTAGAAATGTTCTTTATCAAATACTCATAATTTGATAAAGCTCAGTGATTAAAGAAGCTCAGACTTGCTGTGTGTACATTCATTTTAAAGGAAACACATTCTCTATCTGTAGAATAAGTGAATCAAAGCAACCAGATGCACAATAAGCATAGGATATCCAGCACATGCAAATACATTCTGACTTATTTTTTCTCTGGAAACTGGGCCTAACCTTTTGGTAAGCTCCCAAGAAGCTAAGGTTTTCCCTCTTATAGATATTTTTCTATGGAAAACACTGCAGAATACTTCATTAAGTATGTTAATCTCAAAGCAGAATTTTCTCCAACAAAGTGCAATAGGTGAATGAGTTCTAATGAAAGAATCTAAACACAAACCAGAGCTTCTGACTACTCATCAAGGAAACATGCTTTTATGTTGACGTAAATTACCTTCAATGTTTAGAGATCCCTTTCCAAATATTGTGCAAGACAGTTGCCTATTCAACACACTATTGCTGAAATCAGATGAAAGGAAGTATATGAAATTCTAAATCTAAATTAATACATTCAAAATGTCATACCATATCGGTACACAATAATTTTGCCCAACCTGACACCATTCAATAGCATTAGACTAGAACCATCATCATCTCAAGTTTGCACGGCTGTTGACAATGCTGGCAATGCAGGAAATGATAGGTCTAGTTTAATGCGTCAGATTTGGGGAGATTGGTGTATAACCTCCATGCCATATATGTACAAAAGGTGAACAGTCTTGCGTTCAGGCTACACTTGGAATCATGTTACACTTAGAAATTTGGAAGGTGGGCTGAAGAGAAGGGAACAAAAGAGATGGAAGAATTAAATTACTGAATGTATATACTACTAAAACTCTTGTGCTTGTTTGATACTTTGTAACCTTTAATTAGGCAAAATCGGAAAATATGGGGCAACAATTATTGAACCAAGGTAACTCAAGTGGATTAACATCCAGAATATCAAGATCCATTGCTCCCAAGGGAATGAAATTTGGGGAATTTGTGGCTGCTTCAGCTTAGCCATAGTCAGGAAACTCCGTGGAGAAGCTGGCTGTAAGATGCTGCCTCTCCAGTCTTCTCAAGAAAGCAGAACTCTTGAAATGATTATCATTTCAAAAGGAACTTTTATGGAAAGACAGTGATAGCAAAGGAAATGTAGGCAGGATCTGAAGTTTCCCGCTCAAAGCATTAGGTTAAACTGCTACAAGCAAAGCCCCTCCCAATGTCCAGTTCAACATCGAGCCAATCCCAAGGTGTGAATATGTTTTGAGAACCTCGGGCAGAGAAGGTGATAACTGTCAACTCCCAGGCACTTCACTTTCACTTTCTCCAGTGGTGAGATAAAGCAGATGGCTCAAAGCACATTATTTCCCCCCTCTCTATTTCTCACAAGCAAAAGAAACCCTTTTCAAGCCTTCCCTCTCCTATCAGAATGGCAGCATTCATATAGAGCAGGGGTCCCCAACCTTTGCAACTTTAAGTCTGAAGGACTTCAGCTCCCAGACTTAAAGTTGCAAAGGTTGGGGACCCCTGACATAGAGGACTATGGGACCTGACATTGAAAGTTGGAAGTTGCTCCAGCTCCCATTGCTTTTTTGCCCACTTGCAGCCATTCTTCTTTCTTTCTTTAGGTAAGAAAATACATCCAAAGCGATAGCCCAATGGGACACAGATTATCTAGCAAATTTATAAAATAAGATGATCCTGTACAACTACTTCTTGAGAAAGATTGCAGTACATATTCAGTTTAGGCCAGAATTGAAATCAATCTATAAAATAGAACAGTGATGGCGAACCTATGGCACGCGTGCTACAGGTGGCACGCAGAGCCATTTGGCAGGGCACGCGAGGGGTTGCCCTGTCAGCTGGCCAGTTTGTTTGTGGGGCCTTTTTTAGTCCTCCGGAGGCTTCAGGGACCTTCAGGAGGCTTCCCTGAAGGCTCCAGAGGACTAAAACAGGGGAGGGCGAAAAAAAGCATTATGGGTGTGGCACGCCAGCGCACGACTCCCTTACGGTCCGTCCCCCCTTATGGCACGCAAGCCTAAAAAGGTTCGCCATCACTGAAATAGAAGAATTTAAAGCTTGAAAGTACCCTATTCTCTTTCTCTTTCTTTTTTTAAAACCAGGTTAAGCAGAATTTAAGAAAAAGTGATAAGTGAAAATAAATAAAAACAATAGCATAATTTACAGAGTAAGGAAGCTCTTCACTCTTAGCCTTAAAATTATTTATGAAGAGAAGAACAAAATATTTAGTTGGAGTGAACAACGATGACATTCCATCTATTATTATAGTAAGAGACTGGTGCATTGTGATGACAGGAAATGAAAATTGTAGCCTACTATCCCTCAGGACAAGCTGGATTGTTTCCAGACTGACAATATAATTCCAAATTCCATTTTGGAACAGACACCTGGACTTATGCCATTTCTACAATGAATTAACTGGAGTGTGAAACAACACAGCATCAAAAAAGTTTCAAATATAATAAGCCTGCAAATTTGTACTCTTTCGGATGTTTCCATAGCTGGTTTAATTTCTTGTCCTCTCATGTAAAGCTGCTCATGATCCTCTGTGTGTTTAGCACATTTGTGCAAGTTTAGTGGAAGGTGGACCATGCATTGCTATAATTGTGTTTTTCTCCTATTGCTAGCTGATGTATCCAGTTATAAAACTCTGTATGACTGGACTAATAAAAATAATGGTGACATATATAAATGTATGCTATTTACAGGTATTACCTGTGACCAGGACCTTTCTTTAGCTTACTTTCAAGTACAGCACTAATAGACATCACATACTTTGAAAACCAAAATAAAGAAATTCATCATTGTTTATCCTATGCTCTCTTTACTTTTTCCACAATCATCCTGTAAGCCAAGCTAAAATTTCTGTGTAATGTTGAGAAATTTAAATTATATCCCCAAATAAAAAAGAATCCAAATATTTCCACAAACAAATATTAGGATCAAAAATAGGAGGGAAAACCCATAAACAATTTCATATTCCCATTTAGTAAATACAGAAGCAATATAAATAGAACTACTGGTTTTCAGCTGAAAAACTCCAATCAACCAGTAGATGCCAGTAAAGGGCTAGTGAAGTCTTCTGCAGTTTAATGGCTAAACTTATTTTGTGTTATAATTAAATGTTGCAAAATACATAATACAAACTAATGAGTAGTAAGTACAATACACAATGAAACTGAAATTTTTCCTCAACACAATGTAACAACAATCCTAGTACCAAAGCCAAAAACCTAACTAGCACAATAAATTCAGTAAGATTTAATAAATATGCACATCAGATCAACAACTAACATAATGTTGATAATCTATTTCTAAACATTTGATCCCAGTGAATTTCCATAAGGTAATGAACTTAGCCAAAAATCATCTAAAGCAGTAATAATTTTTCCACTGGAATAGGACATCAAATAACATTGTTTTTAGCTCCTCTTTTAAAATTATATTAACTCAGACCCTAACTGAAAGTTCAAAGGAGAGCTTCATAAAGCTGGCATTAGATAAAGCGAACCCAGAGATAACATTTTGTAGTCCAGATGAATGGAGCTGGCAATAACAAATCGGCTAGTTTATTCACCAAGGCACACCCGAAAATAATAAAGCATGAAAGAGTGTCTGAACTGAGACAAGGAATCTAAATTAATAATATGACTGGATTAATAGCCAATGTTCTTCTCATAAAAACAGAAGGATATCCAAAACAGTTTTCAGAAGATATAATAATACTGCAATCCATACATCCTGAAAATAAAAGCGCGGGGGAGTAGAAAAAGGAAAAAGGAGGGTTTGGACAAAAAAATAAAAGACAATATACTCAAATAAATGTTGGGTCTTTTGTTTTACGATAGCATAAAGCCCTCACAGCAAATTTAAAATGGAAGTTAATTGGTCTGTAACAGTGATGGCGAACCTATGGCATGTGTCCCACAGGTGGCACGCGGAGCCATTTGGCAGGGTACGCAAGGCATTGCCCTGTCAGCTGGGCAGCGCACATGTGTGCACTGGTCAGCTGATTCAGCCATTTTTAAAACCACTTTTCGGCTTCCCCAGTCTTTATATGAGCCCGGGGAGGGCGAAAACAGCCTCCTGCCCCCTCCGGAGGCCCTCCGGAGGCTTCAGGAGTTTCCCTGAAGTCTGTGGAGGACTAAAAACAATGCTACAAGCAAACTAGAAGTCACTTCCGGTTTGCTCATAGAGTTGTTTTAGTCCTCCAGAGGCTTCAGGGACCTTCAGGAGGCTTCCCTGAAGGCTGCAGAGGACTAAAAATGATGCTACGAGCAAACCGGAAGTCACTTCCAGTTTGCTTGTAGCATTGTTTTTAGTCTTCTGGAGGCTTCAGGAAAGCTTCTGAAGCCTCCAGATGCCCTATAAAGCCTCTGGAGCCTGGGGAGGGCGAAAAAAGCATATAAAAAATGGGGGGAGCACCTGTCATGCGCGCATGCACACTGGGGCCGTGCATTGCACTATGGGTGCGGCACACCGGCACACAACCCCCCTACGCTCCCGCCCCTTATGGCACACGAGCCTAAAAAGGTTCGCCATCGCTGATCTATAAGATCTCCTTGCATTATGATATGCTTCATCCTGCCATTCTTCAGAATGACCTGAGCCACCATGAGAACACTGACTTCTTTGATACCTCTTGAGTCAAGATAACTTGAATGCCTCCTTTTTAGCATGAATTTCTTCTTCTTTTCCCCCCCCAGTTCTTTCTTAGGGGATGGTTTACATCACTGTTGGAATCTGGGTCTAAACATAATCTATTGCTTCTTTCGAAAAAGATTTAAATCCCATGTTGTGTGAGCATACTTCTGCTTGTGTGATTCCTCGTCCTCTCCTCCTAATCCAGTTCAGCTCCAAAAGTTTCTCTAATCCTCTTAGAAAGGTGTTGAGGGCAAGTGGGAAGTTGCAAAGGGAAAGATGTAATCACGTCCTCCTTGTTCTATTGACAGAGGATGTTGGTGTCAAAGGGAGGGAAGTTGAATTTCTGGGCTTTGTGTGAACATTCTAGGCTTCTTTTGGGGGACATGCTTTGCAGATCAGTTGTGTGAAAACTGAGTTGTATGGAAACAACTGTAATGGAGGTATCATCCTTCCCCCCCCCCTCCCCCCAGATACCAAAAGGGCTAAGATGCTGAGCTTGTTGATCAGAAAAGTTGGCTGTTCGGCAGTTCAAATCCCTAGCACCGCATAACGGAGTGAGCTCCCGTTACTTGTCCCAGCTTCTGCCAATCTAGCAATTCAAAAGCATGTAAAAATGTAGAAAAGTAGAAAAATAGCAACCACCTTTGGTGGGAAGGTAACAGTGTTCCATGTGCCTTTGGCATTTAGTCATGCCAGCCACATGACCACAGAGATGTCTTTCGACAGCGCTGGCTCTTCAGCTTTGAAACAAAGTTGAGCACCACTGTCTGGAGTTGGGAACGACTAGCACATATGTGCGAGGTCAACCTTTACCTTTACCAAAATAGAATGGTGAAAAAATGTGAGGAATCAAGACAGTACTTTGATGTCCATGAATATTTATCTATCTGTCTGTCTGTCTGTCTGTCTGTCTGTCTGTCTGTCTGTCTGTCTGTCTGTCTGTCTGTCTGTCTGTCTGTCTGTCTGTCTGTCTGTCTGTCTATCTATCTATCTATCTATCTATCTATCTATCTATCTATCTATCTATCTATCTATTTATCTATCTAATGTAACGGCCACCTCACTTGGATGTCCAATAACTCTAACTTTTTAATTGATTGATTACCTCCCAGATAGATTATTTTAGAAAGTTACCAATGGATAGTTCATAAAATTTTAATACAAAAAAATACTGATACATTATTATCATTGGGAAGTGAAGTGCTGGTTGGGAAGGGGGGTTGAGAAGATGGTTTATGGGTCAGACTTCACCATCACAAGACCTACTGGCCACATGAAATGTTCAGAAACCAACCTACAAGCTAAGACCACATACCACCACCCTCATCCTCTATCCGAGCTACAGATACTCACCACGCTTGCAAATAAACAGAGTTTTCTTCATGCCTCAAATAGTAGAACTTAGGAAAATTTATCAAAACTGAAAAAGGATTGATTTAAGGTGTTTTTTAAACTCAGCATTGAAATTTGCTGCTGCCTGATGAGGTGATGATCATAAGTTTAAAAAGAATTCATTAATGCCATCATTGGCTACTAGTATATTTATTACTTCCTTTAATCACAGGCAACATATTTCTTATATATATTTATTTTTCAAATTTATACCCTGCCCTTCTCCTAGCAAGGACCCAGGGCGCACAGGCAATATTAAAAACCATACAAAAATACAAAATACATTATTAAAAGGTATTAAATTATATCCCGTGCTAAAAACCCTTATAAAACCCTATGAATTAAAATTTATCCGAATAAAAGTCAGAAACGGGGGGCTATGCTAGGCCGGCTTGTTGGAATAAATACATTTTAAGATGCTGGCGGAAGAGGCGGAGGTCCGAGGTAGTGCGTAAATCGGGGGGTAGGTCGTTCCAGAGGGCTGGGCCCGCCACAGAGAAGGTCCTTCTCCTGGGTGTCACCAACTGGCATTGCCCAGCCGACGGTACCCGGAGAAGGCCCTCTCTGTGGGAACGGATCGGTCGAAGGGATGTATGGGGCAGGAGGCGGTCTCATATGTAGCTAGGCCCCGAGCCATGGAGTGATTTAAAGATGGTAATCAGTGCCTTGAAGTGCACTCGAAAGGCCACATTTAAGTCTAAATGTGTTGGTTGTGAATCTGTTTTTATGTGTTTTAATCTTTTTCATTTGTACTAATTATTATTTTACTGTATTTTTATTTTTATTATTTTTGACAGAGCTTCATCCAGGAAAGTATTTTCCTGGGCAAAAGTAGAACTAAATTTTTAATACAAAAAAAGTACTGATAAATTATTATCATTGGGAAGTGAAGTGCTGGTTGGGCATAAATATAAGCAAGAAAAGAAAGAAACATGCTTTTAACATGCTAACGCTGAACTTACAATGTTTAACATAATAGCTCCTTAAGAAATTGGGAGTTGTTTGTGGTTACAATATGGTTGTATAAACATGCATGACAGTAAGCTGTAGTAAACATCTGTTGGGCTTTGGTTTGGATACGAAGTGGTGCAGCTGTGCAACGTGTCTTAACCAGCAGACCCTTCAAGACAGATGCTCTTCTGAGTCAGATAATGAGCAGTTGAAACTTGTAGGCTTAATCATGGTCTTACAGTAGGCTTTGGCAAACAGAAGGTTCCATAGTGGGGAAGTCATATTGCCAGGGGAACAAAAGGTGCAGGAGTGAGCTTTGGAAGCTGGAAAAGAATGGAAGGAAGATATTGTGGTTAAACTGGGTTCATTCCAGCACCCTTCCAAAATTCCAAATGAAAAAGTAACCAAAGAGTAACCAAAGAGTAAAAAGTTTCTAAGTTTTTTGTAATGTGAGGAGTAGAAATTCTTTTCTGGATTTTATAACAGGGAAAGGTTCCTTTTCATTGCAAGGAGACATATGGCTTTGATATGCCACACAAGGACAACTATAAATGAGATTAAACTCTATTCTCTATGGCCCATCACAATGGATCACTGTTCAATAATGTAGCTGACTAAAGTAATATGATTATACAGTACATCTCAGCTATCTTAATAGCACAGAGCAGCCTCATCTCAATTCTCAATCTTTTGGTCATTGATTCTTAAATTTCTTTGATTTTGGGGAAGTTTTCATGAGCAGAGATACATTCCAAGTTTCAGGAATGTCCAAAAACAAAAATTGGATTTATATTCTGCCATTCTATTAGATGAAAGTACAAGAAAGCAGCTGGCAATAATTTTACTTGTTTTGTTACAGCCATACTCCCCCCCCCCCAAAAAAAGTTGGCATGCTTTTGTTTAGAAATAAAAGCATTACTAGTGAATTTTGAAAAGAAACAACAATGGTCAAAAGGAATACAGAGAAATGAAAACTGACCACAGAACTGTGGCTTTAAAATCTTGCTGAATTCTAATAGCTGGTAATATATAAGGCTGTGCTAATGAACACATCTCAACCAGCTCAACCAGACAATTCTTCCATAACACACCGTTTAGAAGAGTATGCATAGACTCTGGCTTAGACACACTCTTCCAGTTTGCTACTTGTAGCCAGTAAAATGGACTTTACCAAAATTCCCAATTCATTTTCCCCTAACTGATGTCTATTGTTTTACATTAAAGTTTGTAACAGAAGAAGACCATAGAAACAGTTCAAGGAGTCAGTCACTGAAAGCCCTGGTCCAAGCAATAACAGTCAAGGCTATGATTTTCCCAGTTGCAATGTATGGCTGTGATAGTTGGACCATAAAAAAGGCTGAGTGCCAAATAATTGAGGCCTTTGAACTATGATGCTGGAGAAGACTTCTGCAAGGTGATCAAACCGGTCAGTCCTAGAGGAGATCAAGCCTGATTGCTCTTTAGAAGGCCAGATGAAACTCAAGTACTTTGGCTACCTAATGAAAAGGAAAGACTCACTGGAGAATTTTAATTTATTTAGATTTATAGAACCGCCCTTCTCCACTGAAATGGACCCAGGACGGTGCACAGGAAATTAAAATCAATAAATAACAATAAATAGAAAAAAGTTAAGAATAAATTAAACTAAAAACCTGTGGTAAAAATCCCAATTAAAATTCTAAAATGCATTTACTCATTGGCTAAGCTAGACCGGCTTGATGGAACAGATAAGTCTTAAGTGAGCGGCAAAAGAGGGGAAGGTCTGAGATGGTCCGAAGAGCCTAATGCTGGGAAAGATTGAGGGCAAAAGAAGAAGGGGATGACAGAGAATGAGATGGCTGGATGAAATCACCAAAGTTTAGTTTAGTTTAGTTTAGTTTAATTACATTTATATCCCGCCCTTCTCCGCAAAGGACCCAGGGTGGCGCACAGGAAATTTAAAAAACATACAGAGTACAAAAATAAATACACAATTTAAAATAAATTAAACCGTCATATCCTATGCTAAAAACCCAATTTTAAAATACCCAATTTAAAACTATCTAAAAGTCCCCATGGGAGGTTAGGCTAGGCCGGCTTGTTGGAATAGGTATGTCTTTAGACATTGGCGGAAGAGGCGGAGGTCGGTGATGGTGCGTAATTCGGGGGGTAGGTCGTTCCAAAGGACTGGGCCCGCCACAGAGAAGGCTCTTCCCCTGGGTGTCGCCAGTCGGCGACACCAAAGCAGTAGGGGTGAGCTTAAATGGACTCCTGAGGATAGTAAAGAACAGGTTGTCCATGGGGTCATGATGGGTCAGACATGACTTCGCAACTAACAACAACAACAGCCATCCTTTGGACCCAAACTCTGCTTATTTATCAACTGATACTTATTAATCACCTCAGTCCCTTGTATTTACTTTCACAACAAATCCCAAAAAAACTTAATCCTTCCCTCCCCCCAAAAAACCCCAATACAACAGACAAAAACGTGCAAACAAATGTACAGGTGTCCACCCAGAATCAATTGACTGAAAGAAATTGGAAGGTCCTAGTATCCCTTTGAGAGGGTAGTCCACCACTTGAAAATTTGTTGTCTTGTCCCCAAAGAGAAGAAATTTTAAGCAGGCCTTCTTGAGATGACCTGACCCGATGGACAGGGTTATAAAGATAGGGCAGATAGGACAGTTGACACAGATCTTCAGGTGGAAGACCTATCCATCTGGAAAACAAGGAAACCAAGGAATACTAAGAATGCTAACACTAAGTACTAGAATATAGTAGAATACTATAGTAATCTACTACATTAGTATACTAGAATAAAAATACTAGAATACTAAGAACTAAGGAATGCTAAGAAGCAAACATCTGGCATGGGTAAATTTATTAGCCTGACATTGAGGATCAGTGCACTTGTTCTCAAGTAGAGACTATGAGCTTCCTGTGGTTCAAGATATTTAAATACCCAGTCCTGGAACAAATCTTGCCTAATTTATCTTCAGTTCCTTGATATGCAGCTGTCTTAGAAATGCTAGATCTTTCACTCCCAGCAAGTACTGTAATTCCTTTTGAATTTTGACTGAGTATGTGACTTAAAATTCAACTAAACTTACTCCCTACTTGAGAGGCTATGACAATCCCATCAACTTCTGAATCTCAATTGTTGCAGAAACCAAAGTTTGGTGAATTTATATGACTCTATTAGTATATACCAGAGGTGGGCAAACTTTGCAACTTTAAGTTTGAAGGACTTCAGCTCCCAGAATTCTCCAGCCAGCAAAGCTGGCTGGAGAAGTCTGCAAGCTGAAGTCCTTCAGACTTAAAGTTGCAAAGTTTGCCCACCCCTGGTATATACCTTCAAACCCAATAAATATTCAATTTAATTTACTTTAGTTATTGATAATGGAAATGCTTTAGACAATAGCTTTTATACATGCATGCATGCATGCATGCATGCATACATACATACATACATACATACATACATACATAGAGATACAGCAATATATTAAGCCCATTATATGTCATGTCTCCCTGAGGTATCATATTATTTATCTGAGAATATTATTCATTTGCTATTTTTTAACTTAAAAAAAATCCAGTATATACCAAGATAAAATTTGACTTTCACAATTACTGAAGATCTCAACCTGTGTTGAGTAATTGGAACTAAGGAGAAATTTCCTGATGTTGAAAACAGATATCGTTGGAATGTCTTATCTTCCGAAGTTATGGCTGGTCTATCACTGGAGGTTTTTAAAGAAGAGATTAGACTTCATTGTCCAGAATGGTATAGGCTCTTCTTGTGGGCAAGGGATTGGACTAGAAGACATCAAAGGTCCTTCCCGATTCTGTTATTCTGTATTCTAACTAAACTGCAATATTTGGTTTAAAAGTATAAGTGAATGTGAGGAGAATGAGATTGCGAAGTGACCCATCATTTATGATAAGTGTGCAGCTTGTTTCAGAAGGTATATCTCTGATATTGAAAATATTTGTCCTCTACCTGTCCGGTCATATTTGCTGCATTCTCAGTTAAAGCTTTAATAAAAGCATGTAACACATTAGAACATAAGAACATAAGAACAGCCTTGCTGGAACAGGCCACAGCCCATCCAGTCCAGCATTCTGTCTCACACAGTGGCTCACCATTTGCTTCGGGGTCTTCCCAAGCAGATGTCTTCACCTGCTTATGATTCCCTGCAAATGGCATTGAGAGATATCCTGCCTATCTCTCCAACCCGGAGGGTGTCCTTAGGCATCCATAATGATAGCTATTGATGCCCTTGTTCTCCATGAACTCGTCTAATCCTTTCTTAAAGGTGTCGAGGCTGACAGCTGTCACCACTTCTTCTGGCAGGGAGTTCCATAGACCAGTGATCCTCTGGGTGAAAAAGTACTTCCTCTTATTCGTTTGAGGTCTAGTTATCAAAAGTTTCATGGAGTGCCCCCTAGTTTTAGTGTTGTGCGATAGGGAAAACAGTTTTTCCTTTTCTACTTTGTTCACACCGTGCATGATTTTATAGACTTCAATCAGGTCACCTCTCAGGCGCCATCGTTCTAGAGTGAAGAGGCCCAGCCGTTGCAGCCTCAGATGATAAGGAAGGTGTTAGAGGAAGAACCCTCTGCACCTTTTCCATTTCCATAATATCCTTCTGAAGGTATGGTGACCAGAACTGGACACAATACTCCAGATGGGGCCTCACCATAGATTTATAAAGAGGCAGAATGACACTTGCTGACTTATTTTCTATACCCTTCCTAATGATCCCTAGCAATGAGTTTGCTTTTTTCACTGCTGCGGCACACTGGGTTGACACCTTCATTGAGCTGTCCACCAGGACACCAAGGTCCCTTTCCTGGTAAGTTGCAAGGAGTTCAGACCCCATCAGTTTATAGATGTAGTTGGGGTTTTTTGCCCCAACGTGCATCACTCTGCACTTACTAATGTTGAAGCTCATTTGCCACTGGGTTGCCCACTTCCCCAGTGTCAAGAGACCCCTCTGGAGTTCTTCACACTCTCTCTCAGTTTTTACTACCCTGTATAATTTAGTGTCGTCGGCGAATTTGGCTACCTTGCTGTTTACTCCTAACACATTAACTTTAAAAAAAATAATTTTGAGAGAGTCTGTATCATTTCCACTAACTTGCTACAGAAAAGCAATCAGCCCCACTAAGAAACCACAGTAAGATGTTACGCTATATAAAACATGGAAAACAAAACAAAAAGTGTAAGAAGTCAATGACCTAAGAGGACAGATTCTGTATCATATCAGCAGTTGAGATAGTGTTTTAGAGATGAGGCCAGTTTAACTCTAAAGTAAATTTGCTAAGAGAAAGGATCTTGAATCCTTTTGAGCATAGAGATTCCAACTGGACAGCAGTGACTCATCACAAAAAATATTCTGACAAAGGATTTAAGAGGACGAAAGAAAAACTTTTAAAATTAACTTCATTGTTAACAAGGGAGGGAGCCTAATCCCAGAATGTGAGCAATAACATATTCTAAAAGGGAATATTAAGAAATGTTGATACAGTGGAATACTTTTATATGTTTAACTTTTGTTCAAAATTAGACAAACCCCTCTTGATGAGAGAACAGACACTTTTTGTCAATTTTTATCTATTAACAAAAGAAGAAGGTATAGAACACACACATGGTATAGGACACACATTTTTCCAAATGCTAGTCATCTGAAAATAGTCTCAAATAAATCAAAACAAATCCAGGTACGCAGGACTTTTTTACTGTGAATACATGTAAAGCAATTCTTGTCATTTTCCATTTTAGCACTGGTAAAACCACATTTGGAATAGTGCATCCAATTCTGGTCACCACAATGCAAAAAAAAAAAAGATGTTGAGATCCTAGTACAGGAAGAGCAATTAAGATGATAATGAAAAATTGAGGAAACTATAGTAGGTATGTCATGAAGAGAAAGTCTATATGATTGATGATATGATTTTAGTATTTGAGGGGCTGTCACAGAGAAGAAGAAGTCAAATTATTCTCCAAAGCACCTGAGGGCAGGTCAAGAAGTAACAAGTGGAAAATGACTATACAGAGATCCAACCTACACTTAAGGAGAAAATTCTTGACAGGGAATAATCAATGAAATAATTTACCTCAAGAACTGGTTGGGTGCTCAGCAACATATTCCATTAAAAATTTTTTTTCTCCAGTTTCATATATTTGATCCTATTGGCTTTGTTGAATTGGTTCATCTTTTCTGTTACTTTTTTTTTTTTTTTTGCTGTTGTCGATTTTATCTATATCTGCTACCTGGTTTTAAACTGGCTTTGTTTTAATAGACATTCAAATAGACTGCTTCATATATCTATACTGAAAAACTTGATTGAAATGCATTAATGTTATCTATTACCGGTAAATATATAATACGGGTATTTTTTTTTAAAGACTGTAGATCATTTCAAGCAACTTGAAGAAAATAGAATTAATTAATTAATATATAAGTAACATATATATAATTAATATACATGTGTGTGTGTGTCTGTGTTTGTCTGTGTGTGTGTATATGTGTGTGTCTGTGTATGTGCTTGTTTATATATATACATATATGCTGGTCTTGTTGTATTCGGGTGTTTTCCCGTGTAAGAATGAGATTGTCTTTGCAATGTTTCAACAAGATCTCACGTGCCATCTTCAGGCTTCAGTCTATGGCTGCCTAGATGCCGCCCTTCCTTAAATATTGGTGGGGGGGAGTGCTGACTTTGTTGCTGTGAGTAGGTTGATTGGCTGTGCAGTTGCATCATGATTGGTAGATTGATGTTGATTGGTCCTATCTGTGTGTTTTTCCTTATTTTGTATTACACGGGAAAACACCCGAATACAACAAGACCAGCATACCTACACCCATGAAAATCTACGAAAACATATACATATATACATACACACACATATGCATACATACATACATACATAGAAACAAACAAACAGACACACACACATATATTATTCTCTCTCTCTCACTCTCTCTCTCTCTCTCTCTCACACACACACACACACAAATATACACATAACAATGTGCACACATATATATTACAATGTATTTAGCACAAGCATTTTTTTCCATTATGATGAATGGGTATCATAAAGGTGAGGCTCCTCTCAAATCATATCATCTTTGGCTCTAAAAATTGGCCGTCTTTGTCCATTGTGAAGCAGGCAACCATCACGTAGCATGATTTATATGTGTATTGAGAAATGTGGTAGTATTTTCTTCGTGGGTTCTCCCAGCTGTTTTGGCTTTCTTTTTACTCCAATAGCACAAATAAATTTAAAACACCCATTGCAAAGTTTTTCATCTTTTTTTTTTAACACAATGCAAAATCTTTGGAGAGAAAAAAGGCAATCTTATCCAATTTAAATCTCACTTTTTATCTTCTGTCCTACATCTGTCGAGGTATGTTTCTCATTAGGGTTTTAAGGAATTTCCGTTTACAGTAAGTTACAGTCTGTTTTAGGGTGAGGTCATTTTGTTTGTTTTGAATGGCTTCTTTATGAAAGAAATCTAATCCAAGAACGCCCTTAAAGAGTGTGTGACACTACAGGATATTAACATTAATGTCATTACATATGCAAACTTACACTAGTAAAGTAGGTGTAGTTAAAAAGTACAGTTGCGTCCAAAATGCTTATGTTCATTATGCTTTCTAATTCAAAATGCTTACTAGTTAAATAATAGCTAATTTGGTATCATTTTATTGTCTGATTGCTTTTATTATCTGATGCTTTTCTTTTATTGTATTATGTACAATATTGTGCATTCTTTCTGCTCATAGTCCTTGATTTAAAATGGTAGATAAAAACCCAGGAAAAAAGTACAAGTTTTAAGCATGCCCAATCTTCTTAAACCCAGAGGTAAATTTCAAAAGAAATGCATTGAGACAATCCTAGTTAACAAATGTTATTTATTAAAAAATCAGAGACCAGTACATTTTGGGGGAATCCTCAAAGTGACCTGTTTAGACATTGACAACGCTTTATAGTTTTAATAGGGTCAGATCTTTCTATAAATTTCATCTCCCAAGGCCTAAGAAATAATACAATACAATAGCAGAGTTGGAAGGGACCTTGGAGGTCTTCTAGTCCAATCCCCTGCCTAGGCAGGAAACCCTATACCATTTCAGACAAATGGCTATCCAACATCTTCTTAAAGACTTCCAGTGTTGGCGCATTCACAACTTCTGGAGGCAAGCTGTTCCACTGATTAATTGTTGTAACTGTCAGGACATTTTTCCTCAGTTCTAAGTTGCTTCTCTGTATACTTTTTTTTTTTAAGTGCTCAACCAATATGTCTACATTTAAAATCTTTTTTCTTCCTTTCCTAAGTAACAACTACTGGTAAAGAATTTATCCAGTTCTGTTAATTGTCAATTTCCAAAGACAGTCTTTTGCTTTCCAAAGAGAAGTTTGAATCGAGGCCTTGCATTGAACTGATGGTCTCCAAATTGTTCCAAAGTCTTTTTCAATGGTGGAAGAATCTCAAATTGGCTTAATTTGAATGGAATCTTATGGTTGCTGTGCATTTCTACTCTTGACTTTTTCTCTGGCTGCATTTCAATTGCCAAATTATTTTTATTCCAAACAGATGGACACAGGTGGGGATATATGCAGTACACACCAGTTGTCAGCTCAAACCCAATCTATGTCATCATCCAAGAAAACCCTTATTAGGATACCCCTAGAGATTTCCTTTCAAGACTGCATGCATTTATTTCCTCTAATCTTTAATCAAGAAATTGATTTGGAAAGCAAAGCTTGGGTTGAGGCAAATGAAAAGCTTTCTTTCACACAGAAAGATTGCATTCTCAGCCAGCAAATAACATTCCATCCTCCTGATGATAATGAGTTCAGCCCAGAAGGTATTGGCTGCTCATTATTGGCTGGGAAGATTTTTTTCCATCCTGTTTGAACTGACCTAGGGGAGTCATGTCTGTTTGCGATTGCATTTCTGTGACTTGGGTTCATTTTTTTTACAGTCTCCCTACAGTTACCAGTATCACCGCTTAACAGGTCAAAAAAGCCAGGGAAAGGGATAGGAGAGATAATCTTGTCATTGAAATTATGTCATTGAAATTATGCCCATAATGCTTTTAAGGGAGGCTCCAGTAAAGATCAAGAACAGCGCAAAGACAACAGGGACCATGTTGGAAGAAAGATGGAATCATCTTCATTCTATATACCAGTGTTTCTCAATTTTGGCAGCTTTAAAATGTATGTAATTCAACTCCCAGAATCCCCAGATAGAAAGACTCACTTTCAGTGAGATGGAAAGTATCTAAATTTGATAAATTCTGGAAAAACAACACTTCTTAAAGTTGTAATGGTGGAGAAATACTGCTCTATGTAATGCAAATGCCCAATTGTATGGTTAAACACAAGACTTCACTATAGATAAAGAGAATTCATGAGCCCAGATTCATGTTATAATGCAAAGGGTTCTTAAAAGTTAACATAAAACTTAAACGTGAAATTTTCCTTCTAGCATTATTAGGCAAGAAGTTGGAAAAAGATGTGGAACTTTGTTATTGTATATGTTGTCTGCAGCAAGAATTCTATATGCGCAGAAATGGAAAGATATATCAATCCCACAACAGAAGAATGGATGGAAAAAGTGATGGCAAAGCAGAAATGACCAAATTGACTGTTTTAATTAGAGAAACAATTATATTTCGACTTGGAAACTGCTTCTGAGCTTTATGGATGTGACAGAAAAAAACTCTCTTAACTTTGGATTTTGCTGATTAATCTAGTTTGTTGCTGTAGAAACAGCGAGCACTTGTTAAATTGCCAAAGTAAAATACTGTATGGATGTGATTTTATTTTGTATTTTATTGTGCTGAAAAAAAAGCTGAAAGTCAATGCTTCATCTTACATATTATATTTTATATATTTATATTTATTCAATTTATACCCCGCCCTTCTCCAAACGGACCCAGGGCGGCGCACAGGAAAATTAAAATACATACAAAACATCATATAAAATTTAAAAAACTAATTCAATAGAACCTGTGCTAAAACCAGATTAAAATCCCCAAATTTAAAAACTATCTAAAAGTCAGTATAGGAGGCTACGCTAGGCCGGCTAGATGGAACAAATGTGTCTTAAGACACTTGCGGAAGAGGCGGAGGTCAGAGATGGTGCGAAGTTCAGGGGGTAAGTCGTTCCAAAGGGCTGGACCTGCCACAGAGAAGGCTCTCCCCCTGGGTGTCGCCAGTCGGCATTGTCCGGCCGACGGCACCCTGAGGAGGCCTTCTCTGTGGGAGCGTATTGGTCTGAGGGATGTATGGGGCAGGAGGCGGTCTCGCATATAACTAGGCCCCGAGCCATGGAGCGCTTTAAAGATGGTCGTCAGAACCTTGAAGCGCACCCGAAAGACCACAGGAAGCCAGTGCAGCTCGCGCAGGATAGGTGTTATGTGGGAGTGTCTAGGCGCTCCCGTAATCACCCGCGCGGCTGCATTCTGGACTAACTGCAGCTTTCGAGTGCACCTCAAGGGAAGCCCCATGTAGAGAGCATTACAGTAGTCGAGTCGAGAGGTCACGAGGGCCTGAGTGACTGTGCGAAGGGCAGCCCGGTCCAGTAAGGGCCGCAATTGGCGCATCAGGCGTACCTGATGGAAAGCCCCCCTGGCCACGGCCGCCACATGGTCCTCCATGGACAGCCGGGAATCCAGGAGGACACCCAAATTGCGCGCCCTCTCCACGGGGGCCGGTGTTTCGCCCCCAATGGCCAGAGTTGGAATAATCTGGCTGAACCGGGGTGCCGGAAGCCACAGCCACTCAGTCTTGGACGGGTTGAGCCTGAGTTTGTTACTACCCATCCAGATCCGTACGGCCTCCAAACACCGGGACATGACCTCGACGGCATCGTTGGGGTGGTCTGGGGTGGATATGTACAACTGAGTATCATCAGCGTACAGATGATATCCCACCCCAAAACCACGGATGATCTCACCCAGCGGCTTCATGTATGTGTTGAACAGTAGGGGCGAGAGGACCGACCCTTGAGGTACCCCACATACGAGGGGCCTCGAGGCCGACCTCTGCCCCCCTGCCAACACATATTGCGACCGACCAGAGAGGTAGGAAGAGAACCACCGTAGAACGGTGCCTCCCAGCCCCAACCCCCCCAGTCGGCGCAATAGGATACCATGGTCGATGGTATCAAAAGCCGCTGAGAGGTCTAATAGGACTAGGATAGAGGAATATCCTCTATCCCGCGCCCTCCAGAGATCATCAACCAACGCGACCAATGCCGTCTCGGTGCTATGCCCGGGTCGGAAGCCGGACTGGCGCGGGTCTAGATAATCAACTTCCTCCAAGTGTCGCGGAAACATGTTTTCCTTTCCCTTTCTTCCCCTTCCGCTTTTCTTTATTGATAGGCCCCAGTTTGTGTGAGTTGGAAGAAAAGTCCATCTCTTTGAGTAGAGACTAGAGGGCTATGACTTGAATCCACTACTGGTCTCCTTAATGACCCATAACTGCTGTGCCAAATCTGCTTCAAATCATATTGTGAAGTATGCAGATGACATGGCAGTGGTGGGTCTTATCCGGCATGGCAATGAAGATGCATATAGGGAAGAGGTGGAATGGTGCAATAAAAGCAACCTGGTTCTAAACAAAGGAAATCATTATAGACTTTAGAAAGAGCGGGCATACTCATACTCCACTCAGTATCAAGGATGCAGCTCTAGAGGTGATCAACAGTATTAAGTATCTGGGGGTGCAGATAACTAACAATCTGAACTAGTCTCTCCACACATCATCCTTAGTGAAGCATGCAAACCAGTGTCTGCATTTCCTGTGTTGGACGAGGAGAGCACCTCTTTCTCCTTCTGTCCTGACTACTTTTTACAGACTCATAAGTGAGAGCATTTTAACAAACTGCATCACTGTTTGGTTTGGTGGCAGCAGTGCCTCAAATAGAAAGTCCATACAGAAAGTGGTAAGGACAACCAAGAAGATTATAGGATGCTCCCTTCCTGTTATTCAGGATACTGCTTATAAGCGCTATGTGCTTAGAGCTCAAAGCATTGTTAGAGACCCCACACACTCATTTTATGGTCTGCTTTTATTGCTGCCCTCTGACAGGAGGTTTTGAAGTATTTCTAGCAAGACTACCAGATTCTGAAACAGCTTTGTTCCCAATGCCATCCATCTGATAAATTCGCAAGATTCATTTTTTCTCACCATGTAGATGTATACATCTGAACTAGACTGTGTTGTTTCTTAAAATATATGTGGGTATATGTATATTTATTTATTTATTTTGTCATGTTTATATACAGTAGTGTATGGTAGAGGTGGTGACCTTTTGAGAGCTGTAAAATTTCATTTTAATGTATGCTGATTAGTGTACATTCAAAGTGACAATAAAGTTATTCTAAGTCTAAGTCTTCCTATTATATTTATATTCATTTGTATTTTATACTATGATAATCTTAATCAGGCTTTTACAAATTCTTGTAAAAGCCTAGTATCTCGGGGACTATTCCAATATTAAGTGCCAAGATAGTGCTTGAGTATAACCAGAAGAGGGAGGGACAGAAGAAGAAAGAGAAGATCTCCCACCATCTTCAGTAGAGGTAATTAAAAACCATAAATATTGTGATAATCTTCCTCATGGTATTAGTATTTGTCACTTTCTTGCTGACTGAAAGGAAGTTGCCTCCCTCTGGATCCCCTCTAGAGATCAGGAGGAGGAAGAAAATGGATAAAATCAGCAAATTTAAAAAAAAAACAATTCTTGCTCCCAGTTGCTAAGAAAACACTGTGACAGGATTTAATTTATGTCATGACTCATTTAGGTTTATCTCCAGTACCCATTTTCAAATGTAGGAATACAGCGAGTAAAAATTAATGGAAGAATGCAATCCTCCAGTAGTGGCTGGTGAGTTGATGCTCCCTCTATCTTTTAACTTGTTTTTAATTGTGCTTTTAAATGTATTGTTTATGGTTTTAGAACTTTTGTTTGTAAATTGCCCATAGCCACTTAGACAGTAAAATGAGCAGAATCTAACTTTGACAAGTAAATAAATAAAATAAGAAAACAGTAGGGTTGATCCAATTATAGACCTAGGCCCCACACACATACACACTACCTAAATAATAACCCTTTAACATAGATTTGAAATAGATAATTCTCTGCATTTTTAGGAATTAGATATACTGATGTGGGGAAAAAGTAATATTTGGATACTTGGGTTAATCTTTCAAAGGATGTGATTTAGCTTAAGGATCACCAGTTAATTCAGTACTGTGAAAATACAAAAGAAATATCAGGATATTGCATGCTATAGATCACAGTAAAATGGTAAAATATGCAGAACTCTTAGATGAAAAAGAAGAACTAAAATCAGTCCAAGATCTGAAAACACAAGGAATAAATATGGAATGGTGGCCTATTTACAAATTAAAACAAGATTTAAAAAAGATTGGGAACAAAGTATTTGTTCAAAGTATTTGTTTCAATTGTGAAAAAAGTAAGGTTCTACATATAGGCAAGAAAAACAAAATGCACAAGTATAGTATAGGTGGTACCTTGCTCAATAGTAGCAACTGTGAGAGGGATCTAGGAATCTTAGTGGACAACCATTTAAATATGAGCCAGCAGTGTGCAGCAGCTGCCAAAAAAGCCAACACAGTTCTAGGCTGCATAAACAGAGGGATAGAATCTAGATCACGTGAAGTGTTAATGCCACTGTATAGTGCCTTGATAAGGCCACACTTGGAATACTGCATACAGTTTTGGTCGCCACGATGTAGAAAAGACGTGGAGACTCTGGAAAGAGTGCAGAGAAAAGCAACCAAGATGATTAGGGAACTGGAGACTAAAACATATGAAGAACGGTTGCAGGAGCTGGGTATGTCTAGTTTGATGAAGAGAAGGACCAGGGGAGACATGATAGCAGTGTTCCGATATCTCAGAGGGTGCCACAAAGAAGAGGGAGTCAAACTATTCTCCAAGGCACCTGGGGGCAGGACAAGAAGCAATGGGTGGAAACTAATCAAGGAGAGAAGCAACTTAGAACTAAGGAGAAATTTCCTTTACAGTTAGAACAATTAACCTCTGGAACAGCTTGCCTCCAGAAGTTGTGAATGCCCCAACCCTGGAAGTCTTTAAAAAGATGTTAGATAGCCATTTGTCTGAAATGGTATAAGGTTCCTGCCCACGCAGGGGGTTGGACTAGAAGACCTACAAGGTCCCTTCCAACTCTGCTATTGTATTGTATTGTATTGTATTGTAATACATGAGAAACAAATGGAATTAGATAAAATATTACTAAGATGGGAGGAAAAATGATTACTAGATTATATAATTTTCTCTTAAGATATAAAATGGAGGAATAAATGGTAAAGGTGACAATGATTAGCTGGGGAAGAAGTTTTGGCCATAATATAGAGTTAGAAAAATGGGATAAACTATGGGAAAGAAATTATGAATTTATGATGGCAGTAGCTTACAAAGAAAATCTCTATAAAATGTTTTATAGATGGCATTTGCCTCCAGTGAGATTGGCCAAAATCCACCCAAATTTATACCCCAACTGTTGGAGATGCAGCCACAAGCCTGGAACATTCTATCATATGTGGTGGATGTGCCCCATCACAAGGAAGTACTGGTACAAAATTTGGAAATGGTTAGAAGAAATTACTGAGCGAAAAATAGAACTCAAACCAGAAGTATTCTTATTAAGATTACTAGACCAAAAACTGGATAAACAATTTCAATACATAATCATACAAATCCTCACTGCATCCAGGATTGCTTTCTCACAAAACTGGGGAAAAACCAATACACCCACAGATGAAACTATAATCAAGAAAATATTCGAATGCGCAGAAATGGACAAAGTGGCGATAGAGCTAAAAGAAAGAGAAGAATCGGACTTCTATAAAGTATGGAATAAAATGTATAAGTGGCTAGAAATCAGAAGCCAAAACAGCAAATAGAGAATACAAACATATGGTGATACAAATAATTAATATTATTATAAGTGTTAATGCTACTGTTAATATTATAGGACAAGGTTAAAGTAATAGGAAAGCAATGCAGAATGGAGTATTATAAAAGCTAAGCAGGAAAGCATGAAGATTTTTTTTGTGCTTGTGCAGAACAGAAAATAAAGATAGTGGTGCCCAGGATAGAACCGGTATGGTCACATATCTAGCTGCATTACTACCTATTTGGCTGAACCAATCCAAACCAGCAGGAATGCACCTCTGGTACTTTTTGCTTTTTTTCAGCCAGAAATATGGATGCAACTTATTCTGAACAGTTGGTCTCCCTCATTTGTCAGTGAAGAGATGGCAAAAATGATACACGCGTACTAACTAGAATAGGAAATGTGGGAAGGTAATAAATGGAAACAATGCAACATTTAAAAACAGCAGTGAGGTATCACATGAGTCAATGTTAAATTCCAGAACTGAAATATTTACAGAATTCTAATTTATGCTGCGGGGTGGAATGAAAAGGTTTCCAAATTCACAGATCACAATTTAGTTAGCTTAGCCATGTCAGATGGCCCACAGGAAGTTTCAGCAGAAAAGTTAAACTGACAGTCGGTCAGTTCAATGTTTTAGTACTTTAATCTAAAAAGTAACGATCTTTGCCAATGTTTAATTCTTTAAGAATCACAATTTATTCAACATCTAACAAATAACTTCATTCCAAAACTGTAAGCACATAACTACACAGGAAATCCATTTATCTCCTGTTTGTTTTTGCTCATTTTTTTGCTTCAGTTTAGACATATGGAACTACTAAATTGATTAGGGAAAGAGCACTGGGTAAAGGGTATTTCATCTTCTTTTCATGCACTTTTTTCCATTTGAAATTCATTCTTTTAAAGTGGCTATTAGCTCGACATGAGCATTCATCTCCTGCAGGGGAAACGTCCTAAGTTCAATTAGTCTCTCATACTCTTGCTGGAAAAAGCTCTTTCCTCAAATCCTAAGAAGCTGCTGGAATAGTATCCCAAGCCAACATAAGGTAGCTTCCTGTCTTCTCATTTCAGTCCTACTTATCCTTTACTTTCTCTTCACTAGCACTACCTGTTTTTGTATTGAAGTACAAATAAAAGGCAAGTAAGATGACAATTTCACTTCTTATACCACAGAACGCATTTATTTCTTCAAACTATTTCCTCATGTAATCAATTTGCCAAGTGCTTTGGATGGCTTGCAACCTGATGGTTTAAAACAAAAACAAAAATCTCAATAAAAACAATCAAATTGGGAGGATGCCAATTCAGAGTAGACAACATTTAAAGCCCAATGTGTATGGGAAGATCTAAATTTTAAACCATTACTTTGATCTCAGTGATGATGTTATTTTAAAAATACAGTTCCTATTAGATGAGATGTGTGTTTGCATTATCATCACTAAGCTATAGAGGCCTTTTCTATGAAAGAATTCAATCCTGGGAATCATTAGCATGAGGGAGACACGCCTTGGGTCTGTTCAATGAATTTTATTGACAGATTCTTTTATGTCATCAAAAAAGACTAAAGTACTTGCAGTGGTTCAGTATCCCAGAAAAAAAAATGGGCTGGACCTTGTCTCAACCACAAGTCCATTGCTTCTCTCATTGTCTGCATCTCCCTGCTGTGTTCCTTAAGCAAACATTTAACCCTAAGAGTCAGAGATCAACCAAATCCCGCCCCAGTTTAACAATAGCTCCATATTTTCAAAAGCCTTCCCCTTAACTACACATTTACAATTATAATTAACTGGCTGTTTTAAAGTCTCATTGGAATCCACAGCTGCTTTCAGGAATCCTAGACTTTGATTTGTATATGCATCATTCCATGCCCCTTTGTCCACAGTCTTGACACCAAATTCAAATGAATTGATTGACCTGGGGGGGGGGGGAGACATCTCCTGCTTGAACAGAGAAAAATCTCTCTAAGAAATGCAGCCTTCAGATTAATTCCAAAACAGTTCTATTTTGAGGGAAGGATCACAATGCTTTGACCTGGTTATCAATACAGAAAAGAACTTGAGGTGATCATTAACAGGCATCAAACTCTGTAGTTTTCTGTTCTAAATTTGGCCATTGCTATGATTCTGTTGAAAACTCCACAAGAGTTATTTAACTGATATATTCCATGGAAAGCTGTTAAACAGATATATTTGTAAATCAATTAGAAGAATCAGCTTGCCTTCACAGGTTGTGGGTGCTTCATCATAGGAGGTTTTTAAGAAGAGACTGGATAGCCATTTGTCTAAAATTGTATAGGATCTCACACTTGAGCAAGGGGTAGACTAGAAGACCTCCGGTTTCTCTTGTGCTGTATTTTGGTTTATTGGAGGTGCTCAGAAAACCACTGTAGTAATAGGGGACTTTAACTACCATGATATCTTCTGGGAGACAAATTTTACAGCAAGTGGAATATTAAATAGGTTTCTGACATGCATTGCTGACAACTTTATCATCCAATAGATGGAGGAGAGAACTAGACAGTCAGTTATATTGGACTTAATACTTACTAAAAGGAATGAGGCAACTGAGGGAGTGGAGGTTGTAAGAACTTTGGGAGAGAGTAACCATGCCATACTAGAATTCACCATAATGCAGACAAGGAAGGGTAATTGAACAAAGTCAGACTACACTTCTAGATTTTTAAGAGCGCTGACTTCAACAAACTAAGAGAAAGAATAGAAAGGATTCCATGGATTGGAAATTCTAGAAGGAAAAACAGTTCAGGATGCTTATGAACCTCTAAAAAATGAGATCACCTTTTTGTCTTTCTCAACAAAACTGAGGGGAAAAAACAAGAGCTTTGTTACACAAAGCTCTCTGACAAAATAAGGGACAAAAATATAAAACGATAAGTATAAAAAATGGAAGGAGGGGCTTATATAAATAACACGCAAATCGTGCAAATCTGCAAGGACAGAGTAAGGAAGTCTTAGCTCAGAATGAGCTAAGACAGTGATGGCGAACCTATGGCATGGGTGCCATAGGTGGCACGCGGAGCCATTTCTTAGGGCACGCAAGGCATTGCCCTGTCAGCTCCAGCACGCATGTGTGCACTGGCCAGCTGATTTAGGCCTTCTTTTGAGGCCAATTTTCGCTCTCTGGAGTCTTCAGGGAAGCTCCTGAAGCCTCTGGAGGTAGGGGAGAAGCTGTTTTCACCCTCCCCAGGCTCCTAGAAAGCCTCTGGAGCCTGGGGAGAGCAAAATATAGCATGCCAAAAGCAGGGGGTCGCGCACATAGCATTATGGGTGTGGCACGCCCACGTATGACCCCCCCTGCACTCCCCCCGCTTTTGGAACGCAAGCCAAAAAAGGTTAGCCATCACTGAGCTAAGACTTGCAACAACAACAACAGTTTATTTTGATATGTAAAGAGTAAGAGGAAAGTCAAGGAAATGACTGAGAAACTAATTGGAGAGAATGGCAGGAAGATGATAGGCAGCAGGGAGAAGCCAGAAGTGCTTAATTCATTTCTAAATCTGTCTTTACACAAATGGAAAAAAGGTGCTGAAGGAGCTGGCAGATGTAATTTCAGAACCAACAAATAAAAACTTTGAGAGCTGCTGGAGTATGGGGAACTGCCAGAGGACTGGAAAAGAGCTGATGTGGTTCCAGTCTTTAAAAAGAGGAAAAACGTGTATCCAGGACACCAATCAAATTGAGATTAATACCTGCATAAATCCTGGAAAAGATTATCAAGCAGCAAATTTGTGAGCACTTAGAAATGAACAAAGAGATCATTACAAGCAGATCATGTCAGACAAATCTTATTACCTTCTTTGATAAAGTGATTAAATTAGTGAGCCAGGGAAATACTATGGATATAATATACTTAGATTTCAGAAAGGCATTTGATATAGTAGAGCACAAATAGAACAATATGGATAGAAATAGAACAAATAGAACCCAGATGGATTTGCAGTTGGCTGGCCAATCACACTCAGCAGGTGGTCCTTTATGGAACTACATCTATGTGGAGGAGAGCATACAGTGGGGTTTCCTCAATGTTCTGTCTTGGGTCCAGTACTCTTCAATATCTTCATAAATGATTTAGATGAATGGATAAAAGCAGATTCATCAAATTTGCAGATGATGCCAACTGAGCAGAATTGCCAAACTTTAGAAAATAAACTCCAGATTTACAAGGATCTTGACAGACTTGAACATTGGGCCCCATCCAACACAGCGCAGTTCAGTGGTAAAAAATGTAAGGTCCTGCACCTAGGCAGGAAAAATCAAATGCATAGGTGTACCTGCCTCAACAGTAGTAAGTGTGAGATGAATCTATGGTAGACCGCAGAGTGCTGTAGCTGCCAAAAAAAACCAAGACTGCTTCAATCAAGATTTTGAGGAGTGATAGAATCATGCTCTACTGCACGGCACTGTATGGACACATTTGGAATACTCTGTCCAGTTCTAGTCACTACAACATGAAAAAGATTCTGAAGCCCTACAAAGAACACAGAGAAGAACAGCAAAGATGATAAAGGGAGGCTAAATCCTATGAATATAACTAATAACATGGTTATACTTTCGCCTTCTCTGTTGGGAAATTGTAACACAGGGGATTCTAGCTTTCAGGTTCTGATTTAATATAGACGCCTGGATTCATTACGGTTCTTTGTTGAGACAGCTGGTTCCTTTTCTCCACCATCAGTGTCCTGCTGCTTCTCAGCATTGGAGTCCTGACATTCAGTTAGCTGCGCTAGTGTGAAAACATGCTCTATTCACAAGCCTTCTAGAGCAGGAGTGGGTAGCTTGAGGGCTGCAGGTTAAATGCAATTCTTGCTTCCCTGGAAAGATTCTAAGATCACATCCCCAATATTGTGCAAAATGGCAGGAGTAATTTTATTTGTTCATTTTGATTTTCCCATTTGCAAACCTGCCTCCCCCAGGTTTTTTTTGCTTCCCCTCCACTCCCAAATAAAAGGGTGTCTGCACTAAGACTTTGTACACAAAATGCCCTATTCTTATCCTTAAAATCTTTCCACACCCAAAGCAGCCATTTGCATTTTCTGCCACTCTTTCTCTGATAAATCCCTATGAAAATTGGAAGGCTGAATTGCAACTCTTGACATGGAAAACACCGCCTACCCATTGCTACCTCAAACAACCCTTGTCTAAATATAAAATCCAGTTTTGGCAAGGGAAAAGTGCTTGTTTGATTGGAGATAATATTTCACATAGACCTTTGTGAATTAGGCAAAAAGGTCTGAGCGGATATCAGAGGAAGGAACTGGGAGCTCTTAGTAAAAACAATGAGAAAAGCTACACTATGTACACATATCTCTCTTTTACACATCTACTGGTTTGCTTTCATTGGTCTCAGATGTAACAAACACAAAAGAAAAATACTTCCTAAGAACAATTTCAGTTTCCAATAAGTTCTAACTCCTTTTTCCTGAGTCATGCCATTACATCAGTGGTGGGTTTCTGCAGGTTCGCACCTACTCGCGAGAGCCGGTTGATGAAATTTAGAGAGCCGGTGAGAGGA
Organism: Rhabdophis nuchalis; assembly: GCA_039707465.1. Classification (NCBI taxonomy): domain Eukaryota; kingdom Metazoa; phylum Chordata; class Lepidosauria; order Squamata; family Natricidae; genus Rhabdophis; species Rhabdophis nuchalis. Next base: position 87,455,094 of record CM077643.1, read on the forward strand.
GGTTCCACCAGAGGACCCAGAAGTAAGTCTGCCCAACCACTGCTGGTGACCCAACAAGAAGGAAGGAAGGCAGGAAGGAAGGAAGGAAGGGAGGGAGGAAGGAAGGAAGGAAGGAAGGAAGGAAAGGAAAGGAAAGGAAAGGAAAGGAAAGAAAAGAAAAGAAAAGAAAAGACAAGAAAAGAATTTATTATCACAATTGAGCCCAAAATGTTGGTTGCTAAGCAAGAGCGTTGTTAAATGAGTTTCACCACATTTTACAAGTTGGCCACTCCCACCCAGTCACATGACTGCCAAGCCATGCCCACAAAATAGGCCACACCTACAGAGTAGGTTCTATATAATTTTGAAACCCACCACTGCATTACATACAGAATACTGAACAAAATTAACATTATTAGCTTCAGGGGGAAAAAACACCACAGGTAGTTGTAAGTTACCCACAACTTTAAACTATTAGTGATAATGTTCGATTCCTCCCCAGCAGAGAGCACTGTACACACTTAAATAGAAGATGCACTTGAAAGTTGAAAATTATCTAAAATCATTTGAATACTGATGACACCACTTGAATATTGAAGTATAGGAAGCTTTTCTAATGCTACTGATAGTTATAGCAATTAGCTACAAAGAAGCATATAAAAGAAAAAAATGGCACCATATCCACCTTTCAAGTAGATATGAAATCTTTTTCCTTCCTTCCTTCTAGCAAATTAATCTATAATATATAGTCTTTGGTGCAACTCATTGTAACGTTTGTCAGTAACAGTGAATTTCTAGAAAAGCACGAGAATGTTGTTTCCATCAGGAACTGACTGATTAATTATACTGATGTTTTGTGTGTGTGTGTGTGTGTATTTCAGATTAATTAAAATTAAAATTCTGTTCCATATCACAGCAATACTGAAACTGAATAATCATTCATAAGGAAATGTCAGAATCGCTATGCTATAAAGTTTAGAAATTTGATAGAAGCAAAGAAGGACTACCTTAAGCAATTGAAAAAGTATCATTTTGTAATAATCAAATTATAAAAAATGTTTTTATAATATTTTCTTATTATATTTGGTGAACATTCTATTTGCTAATAGAATCATGGCCAATTCTATAGCGCCGTGATGGTGAACCTATGGCACGGGTACCACAGGTGGCACACAGAACCATATTTGCTCCAGTGTGCATGCGTGCACCGACCAGCTGTTTTTCAGCCTTCCAGAGGGACAGGGGAGGCCTCATTGGGGTTTTTTTTCACTCTCCCCAGGCTTTGGAGGCTTTCCTGAAGCCTGGGGAGGCGAAAAAGAGCCACAATGGGCCAACTGGAAGTTTGGAAATGATCCGTTTCTGGCTTCCAGAGGTCCTCCGAGGGCCAAGGGAGGCTGTTCTCACCTTCTCCGGGCTTCAGGAAAGCTCCGGAAGCTGGGGGGGAGGGTCGCGCACGCAGGTGGCGAGGAAGGATTGAATTGGTGTAGGCACAATTTTGGCATGCCATAAAAAAAAGGCTCACCATCACTGCTATAGGGTTTCCTTGTGGTAATCCTTAATCTATTTTCAATATTGATTGGCGGAGGAGGAGGAGGAAATTTACACCCAAAAGTACCAAACTTTAATTTCTAGTGCTGAGCCTTTCATCCCCCATACAAGTGACAATAGCCTTGCAAATGTTAATGGTGTAACAACGGGAACTGAGCCAAGTCCTTAGAATGAAGTTGTGCCAAATTCTTTGTTATTGTTATTAGATCTCCTTTCTCACCTTAAAAATAGAAAAGTAATAAGACATTACTTTTCTAAACTCTTTGTTTCACTCTAGAAACCTACAGTACATCGGAAATAAAAGTATGACATATATTTTACTATGTAATTTTAAATAATATTATAAATAGCATAACACATAATTATTGGGACACTGCTCTCCTGGCCAAAGTGTATGGCCATCTAGACCACTAAAACAAAATGCAAAGCATGAGTGAAAGGACTACTTATCCTTGCTATTGCTGATTACTCAGACTATATACAGTAGTATCATTTAAATCTAAACATACCATTCTATTCTCAGCTGTACCATATGGCATATTGAAATACAGTATTACTTGGTAAGGAAACACTCCCCAAGATCTCCCTCATCTTCCAGGGCAGACTCATATGGTTCCTCGCTATCTGAGTCCATCATCAGCTCAGCCGGATCCTGCTGGGCCACAACATATTCATATGTATATTGTATAAACAGAGGTATAGAATCAAAATCCCATTAAGTATTAGTGCAGCTTTATAACCTGGAATACTGTATCCAGTTTTGGTGACCACATTACAAAAAAGATGTTGTGACTTTGGAAAAAGTGCAAAGAAGCACAACTAAGATGATTAAAGGCCTGGAGACAAACACGTATGAAGAATGGTTTCAGGAATTGGGTATGGCTAGTCTAGAGAAAAGAAGGACTAGGGGTGAACATAATAGCAGTTTTCCGGTATTTGAAGAACTGCTACGAAATAGGGGTGTTCAATTTATTTCCCAAAGCACCAGAAGGCAAGACAAGAAACAAAGGACGGGAACTAATCGAGGAGAGAAGCAACCTGGAATTAAGGAGAAACTTCTGAAGAGTGAGATCAATTAACCAGTGGAACATCTTGCCTTCAGAAGTTGTAGGGGCTTCATCACTGGAGGTGTTTGAGATTGGACAACCACCTGTCTCAAATGGTATAGGGTCTCCTGCTTGAGCAGGGGCTTGGACTTGAAGACCTCCAAGATCCTTTCCAGCTCTATTCTGATTGATTGAAAAATCACCTAATGCAGTAACAAATCTCCATCTACATGCATACAAAAAAGGAGAAAACTCATCCTTAGTAAAGAACCATTCTGTTGTGTTAAAGAGAAAGGTGAAAGAGAAAACAAAGTGACACAAAGAGAAATAGTTGCAGCTCAAAAACAAACACTTCTTTCTTTGGCTGACTCTTAGGAGAACTATGAGACTATCAATCTATGAGCTCATAAAACTGAGACTTTAAAAGGGAGAAACAACAGAGTCCCAGTCTTTCCTGTTTCCTGCCTCACAGCTTCCCAACAGGGACTAACTGTTGTCCCTAACAGATTTCCTCCTGGCTCAATGTAACCTAATTCCCTCTTGCCCTCCCCTCCGGCTAGCTGTCATTGTAAGCTAATGGAGTAGGCCAGGCATCCCTCAAGAGACATCTCAAGTTTGACTCTGCTTTCCCCTGCCAAACTAAACTTTGTAAAAGAAGTTGTTCCCAGTGCTCTTTATATTCTGTTCAGTGAATGCTTGGCTGAGCAACAAATTTGATTGCAATTACATTAGCATGTTTCCTTGACAAATGAGTGGCTAATAGGGGTTCCTTACCAGCCTTCTTTATTTATTGATCTATCTGTCTTGAAGGGTTGCTAGCTCAGCAGCTTTTCAGAGATCAGGTTGAATAGGTGCCAATGAACCAGTAGATTGGCTCTAGTGGCATTTCATTAATCTGTTCTATAAAGTAATAACAAGTCAGGAAGAATGGCTGGAGCATTCAACATTAAATATATTTTCTGTGGGTTTTAATTAAGTAGCTTAAGACCAATTGACGTTTAGCTTGCTCTATTTTTGTATGGTTAAAATCAGGCTATGCTATTAGATTTAGTATAGTACATTTAGTGTAGTATGTAATATAATGAATGCTGTCTTTGTGCAGAAAAATATATGTTCTGGTTTTCATTCAATGTGATGAAATTTAATGAAAATTAGCTGTGGACACCTATGGTGGAAGGTGCTGTTTTTGCACACATTTTGGCTCCAAAATGGCCAACAGATGAACAGAAATGTCATGTTCTTTTACAATCAACTGTCTAGTTATTTGCAGGCTTTTTGGATTGCTTCAGATCCATTAAATTTCAATCCTTAATTTATCAAATTAATCAAAAATTTAAATCATAAATAAATTTCATACATGAGAGTTTTCTTCTCAAATTACAATATGTGGGCACAAATTGCATGTGGCCATCCCAAGAAAGAAAGTCTCTGGAAGGCAAAATGATGAAAACAATGTTGCACTATGGCGATACTAGTCACACCCTTTTTTAAGCTATCATATCTCATGTACTTATGTGGGTGTATAAGGACTGGAGCTTGTGACTTGATGTAAAACTATTATCCTTTTGACATAAATAGGAAGCTTGAGAAAACATCATGATATTATCCACAGCAAGGATCACCAACCTTTCAGACCTCAGGGATCACTAAATTCATAATTTTAAATCTCACGGACCACTAATATGTTCTGCCTAATCACAAGCTGGGTGGGCGTGCCTAGGTGATCATATGACTGGGTGGGTATGGCCAATTTAATGTCACTCACATCGAGGGATGCCTCCACAGCCTCTACTCGCCCCACCCAGCCACTCCTCACCTTCTTGCCCAGGCTCTTTAGGGCCTTACAGGAAGCAGTTGCTGGAGCTAAGCAACCACCAGGAGAAAGAGTTGGCAAAACAGTTCAGTTCACATTGCATCTGACCGAGAAGGACACTCAGTAGAAGCACTTCACTGAAGACTACGAGCATAGGCTTTCCAAGCAGAGGGAAGACCTGTGGGAGTACAAGGCCAGGTACCGGTGCCTGGAGGCTTAACGGGCTGAGATGGTCAGTCAGTTCCAGGCCATGATGTAATCCCACTGGAACAAGTCCTCTGCCTCTTTGCCATCAGCAGCACTCCCATCCCCCCAGCTTTCACCAAAGTCCCACACCAGAAGGCTGAAGCAGAGCCCAAGTCAGGACTACGAGCATAATTTTTCTGCAGACCACCAAAATTTTCTTGCGAACCACCAATGGTCCACAGATGACCGGTGACCCCTGATCTACAGTACATAACATGATATAAAACTTGATTGTCTAGCAGCTGAAAAATGACATGATGTTGTGGAGCTTTAACTATTAACAATACATCCATTCAAAATCTTAATTTATATATGACAAATATCCAAATAATCTTCATTTCTTAGATGAGATAAGAAAAATAACTAAATTGTCTTATTTTCAAAAGAAAAACACCAAAACAAATTAGTCCATTCGTAAAATGTTTGCGGTCATATTATTATTTTAGAATATTAATACTAATTAAATGAATACAAGTAAATAAAAATGCATCCAAACATTTTAAGGTAATTATTTTATTAGGGACAAAAAAAAATAACAAAATTGACAGCAGGCATTCCTTTGGGTTGGATTCTATTACATATTCTCCACTTTGAGAGTAATTCTATGACAATTTAAAAAAAAACTAAAATAAATGTTATATGAAACTAAAAATAATGAAGACATTGAATTTGGGACATAATCAAAAGGCTCTGATTTTAGCATTGAAATTCCCTGAATTAATGCTCTTTTTCTTGCTACAATGAATTATACCAAATATATTTAATTCAACTTTGAACATTTAAAAGATTTATATTCATACAGAGTGTTATCAAAAATGTAGCAGTGTGCTGATTAGGATTCAGTCTTGCAGTTTCACTAACTTTCTCTGTGTGTGTGTGTGTATTTTTTAAAGTACTTCATATATGCAGTCCAGGATCATGTAGTTATGCGCATAGATATTTTGAAATATGTACTTATTTATGTAGAAGCTTTTAGCGCCGGAAGAGGCAGCTAAGAAAAATATTGGGGTGTGTGTATGAGAGAGATGGGGGGAGGGAGGGAGCGAGAGAGAGAATAAACTTTTATTTCTGAAATAATCCTAAAAGAATTATAATAATTATATGTTAAATTTAAAACACATTCTTCAGAAAACAGGATAATATCATAGTGAAGATTTTAATGATGGGAAACAGTTTAAGATTTTTTTCCTAATGTGCTCAGCACCTTTTAAAAATTAATAAATAAATATCATTATACTATAACATAATATCTGTTCAGTTATTAAAGGAATTTGCCTTCTGGGCCACAACTTAATCCAGCTGCAGTAATGCAGTTTATAACAATGGCTTTCCCATTTCATTTGTTTTACTTTTCCTGTTTTTTAATTCCAACCCTTAGAATGGAATGCTAGTAAGCTGAAGCCACGTGAATTGGAAAATAATCAGTTATCAGTGTAACAGTTGTTTTGAAACATTAAAAGGAAATATATTAATGGAGTTTTTAAAAAATGCAGATATTCCCTAAAGTGGCTATGTTAATAATTAAATGTGGTTTAGTATTTATTTATTTATTATTTATTTATTAATCGTATTTATAAGCCGCACCCATCTCACCACATAGGGACTCGGGGCGGCGCACAGGGAATATAAAATATAAATGTACATATATACAAGAATATAAACATTCTTAAAACTGAATTAAATTAAACCCACCCTGCGCTAAAACCCATATTAAAACCCCTGCATTAAAACTTTGATCAACTAAAAGCAGTACAGTGTCGAGTAAAATCATGCCAGGCCGGCTTGTTGGAAGAAGTGCGTTTTTAACCGCTGGCGGAACAGGCGGAGGTCCGAGATGACATGGAGTTCGGGAGGTAGAGCGTTCCAGAGGGTTGGGCCAGTATGAAATATGGCTCATGATTGTACAGAATAATGGAAAAGTCTATATAAGTTTATGATAAATTTTGAAAAGAGTTAAGTGTGTTCATTAATTAGCCTTCTAAAGGTTATAGGTAAAGATAAAGGTTCCTCTTGCACATATGTGCTGGTTGTTCCCTACTCTAGGGAACCATTTCAAAGCCGAAGAGCCAGCGCTGTCCGAAGATATCTCCGTGGTCATGTGGCCGACATGAGTAAATGCCAAAGACACACAGAACGCTGTTACCTTCTCACCAAAGGTGATTCCTATTTTTATACTTGCATTTTTACATGCTTTTGAACTGCTAGGTTATTTATTTATTTTATTTTATTAAATTTATACCCCACCCTTCTCCTTGTTAGGACCCAGGGCGGCGCACAGGGATGTTAAAATACATACAAAATATATGAAATTTAAAATACTTATTCTAATAAATAAACCCTGCACTAAAAACCGAATTAAAATCCCAAGTTTAAAAACTATCTAATAGTCAGTATGGATGTTACGCTAGGCCGGCTAGATGAAATAGGTGTGTCTTCAGACACTTGCGGAAGAGGCGGAGGTCGGAGATGGTGCGGAGGTCAGGGGGTAAGTCGTTCCAGAGGGCTGGGCCCGCCACAGAGAAGGCTCTCCCCCTGGGTGTCGCCAGTTGGCATTGTCCAGCCGACGGCACCCTGAGGAGGCCCTCTCTGTGGGAGCGTATCAGTCTGAGGGATGTATGGGGCAGGAGGCGGTCTCGTATATAACTAAGCCCCGAGCCATGGAGCGCTTTAAAGATGGTCGTTAAAACCTTGAAGCGCACCCGAAAGACCACAGGAAGCCAGTGCAGCTCGCGCAGGATAGGTGTTATGTGGGAGTGTCTAGGCGCTCTCGTAATCACCCGCGCGGCTGCGTTCTGGACTAGCTGCAGCTTTCGGGTGCACCTTAAGGGAAGCCCCATGTAGAGAGCATTACAGTAGTCGAGTTGAGAGGTGACGAGTGCTTGAGTGACTGTGTGTAAGGCACCCCAGTCCAGTAAGGGGCGCAATTGGCGCATCAGGTGAACCTGATGAAATGCCCCCCTGGCCACGGCTGCCACATGATCTTCCATAGACAGCCGGGAATCCAGGAGGACCCCCAAATTGCGCGCCCTCTCCACGGGGGCCGGTGTTTCGCCCCCAATGGCCAGAGTTGGAATAATCTGGCTGAACCGGGGCGCCAGAAGCCACAGCCACTCAGTCTTGGACGGGTTGAACTTGAGTTTGTTACCACCCATCCAGATCCGTACGGCTTCCAAGCACCGGGACATAACCTCGACGGCATCGTTGGGGTGGTCTGGGGTGGATATGTACAACTGAGTATCATCAGCGTACAGATGATATTCCACCCCAAAACCACGGATGATCTCACCCAGCGGCTTCATATATGTGTTGAATAGGAGGGGCGAGAGGACCGACCCCTGAGGAACCCCACATATGAGGGGTCTCAAGGCTGACCTCTGCCCCCCTGTCAACACATATTGCGACCGACCAGAGAGGTAGGACGAGAACCACCCAGGTTGGCAGAAGCTGGGACAAGTAACAGGAGTTCATTCCATTATGCAGTACTAGGGATTCAAACCGCTGACCTTTTTGATTGACAAGCTCAACGTCTTAGTCACTTAGTCACCACGTCCCTTTTCTAAAGGTTATAGGAAAATGTTATTCAAGTTTTAGAGCTATAATGAGTTTCTCAAATTGTACTTTTTTTGTTTATAAAACTGCCATTCAACTCTTTTTGAAATTCTCCATACAGGCTAAAATGCAGAAGCATTTATGATGTTTATATTATATCATATAATACTGTTTCATTGGTGTGGTCAATAACAGAGTAAGCTAGTTTGAAATTATCATACTGGCACTCAATATCCATGACCAAAGGCACTAATGGATCTGTGGAGTATATTATAAGCAAAGTTTATATTCTTTGCATTTTCCGATGATCTAATGAATGTTTGCAATTTGAGTAATCTGTAAGAGAAGGATTTTGGAAAAACAACCCAAACACATAGATTCTGGAATTAATTATAGATAAAACCCATATAACGATCCACAATACATAAGTAGGCTGCAATAGTTATATAGTAGAAGATTACTGGGACCTGTGTATGGAGATTCTCAGTCATCCAGGTCATGGTTGTCCCAAAGGTGCTTTTTCAAGAGGCAACTGGACTTTCTTGGTTTTTCTTTGAAGATGTTTCACTTCTCCTCCAAGAAGTGTCTGACTGGATGGTGAAGAATGGAAGGACTTCTATTCCTACATGTTTGGTGAATGCTTCCATTTCTTATGTTTTGATCTTCACCCAGGTATCATCCACATACCTATACCAATAAATGGTTGAAATTCCTGTGAAGGTGTTTAGAGCTTTGGTTTCTATCTCTTCTATGTAGAGATTGGCCATGGGAGTATTAAATCCTTCCTTTCCCCAGCATCCATTCAAAGCTGAAGAAGATTCTTGGATGAGAAGTAAAACATCTTCAAAGAAAAACAAGACAGTCCAATTGCCTCTTGAAAAGGCATCATAGGGACATTTTTGGGACCTATTTCCATAGGAAAGGCAAAATAAGAGCATCTAAATTAAATCACAAACATATGGTAGGATTATAGTAAAGGTAAAGGTTTTCCTGTCAGTCATGTCTGACTGTCCATTTTTTGGCCAAGGGATCCAGCATTGTCCATGAACAATTTCCGTGGTCATGCGGCCAGTTACCTTCCCACAGAAATGGTACGTATTAATCTACTGGCATTCGCATGCTTTATAGTAAGGCAACAGTATTATATCCCAGAGGAAAGAATATTCAGAATTCTTATACTTCATGTAATCCTGAAATGCTTAGTTTTCATTATGACGGATAAGTTATTCCTAGAAAATGGATATGCTGTATCCTAAAAGCTAGAGTTAGTGTGCAGATTGGTGTTTTTCAGTTCCAGAAATTATCATCATTCCTTCTTAGATAACTGAATAAAGTAATAATCTGGACTTGTTGGCATATCAAATTTAAAAAGTGGCCTGTTTGTGGATGCTACTATTACAAATCAATTGTTGGCACGGAATAGAAATCTTCACATTTTTTAGGTCTATTGTTGTCTTCCTAATAAGTTACATTTGGGAATCAGAAAACAACCACCACTATTGGATTTAAGAGCATTTTTTCTCCAAATCATATGATTTTATGATTGTGTGAGTTCATATAGTGCTACATACAGTATATGAATCAACAATAACAGCCTATTAATCAGGTTATATAGTCCAGTGATGCATCTTTGTGTTTTCATCTATTCTTGTATCAGTAACACACAGTGCAATCTGCCAACCAACTGACAAGTGATATAGAAGAATTAACATTGAGAGTTCTGCCTAAGACCAAGCTCATAAACTCATGTTTGTTGGGTATTAAATGAAATCGATGTTAGACATATCTGTTTCAACAAGCCGGCCTAGCCTAACCTCCCTTGGGGACTTAAGATAGTTTTAAATTGGGTTTTAAAATTTGGTTTTAGCGCAGGATGGGGTTATTTAATAGTTTTTTAAATTATATTTATTGTATTTTTGTATGTTTTTTAAATTTCCTGTGCGCCGCCCTGGGTCCTCTGTGGAGAAGGGCGGGGTATAAATTTAAATAAAAATAAATAAAAATAAAAAATAGATACAGGTTTAAAGATACCAGCTTAACAAATGAGACAGAAGAGACCCAGCCCAAGATAAGTTTGTAATAACATCAACTAAAATTAACTCATCTGGCAGCCTCCCTCTGCATATTACAGTAATAGCTGACTAACAATACACAGGGTTGGCAAGAAAATCAAATCATGGAAGTGCTTTGTATTTGTTCAGATGCAACTGAACATTTTAATAGGGGGGAAAAGTTTGGTGGTGATACTCATCTATTAATAGCAAACAAATATTTTAAAAATGGTCTGCATTCCACACCTTGGAAAAGATAAATACGTAAGTTTGGATCCTATTACAATTCAAATAATATTAGAGGAATGTAGTATCCAGATGTGAGACTAGAGGGGAAATACTTTTTTGCATTTGCTATTTAATATCGGTACAAGAAACAAACCGGATGGCATTGATTCTCTAGATTCTTTCTTAAAAATGTAAAGTTATACAAAAATCTGATCAAGGTTGGTTTTGCAGGAATGTCACATTTAGCCCTTCAGCTGTGCTCTTGCCCAAAACTAAATTTATATAACAAACCTTTATTACTTTATATGGATGATCTAAGTCCCACCCAACTATGTAATTCTGTTCTATTAATATTTCCTTAATGTGTCCTCCTGATTCAATTCATTTGATTGTTAAATACAAATTAATCAATTAGTGTGCAACCCAGTTCCTAACAACTCTGGGCCTCTTACATGGAAAAATATTTAAATCAAGAAAATTGAGAAAATAATAAGAGACAAAACTGAAAAAATAGAAGTTGACAAGGATGACAAAGGATGTGATAGAAAAACAGACCCACCTAATTGAAAGGTCACCCTCATCAAGGGTCTTAGCAAAACACCAGTGTGTGTTTGGGAGGGCATCTGGATCCCAGAGGAAACCTCATGCTACAGAGATGGCACACTTCCAAGGTCCCAATAGATAGCATTGTTTAATCAAAGGAACCCAAGGCACACCAACCTTGCCAGATATTATAGAAGATAGGCATTCCTTCACGTAACCATGTGCATGCTGTAAAGTACCTTGAAAGCAAACAGGCAGCCAGTACAGGCATCTTGAGGCCGTATCAACCCTTGCATCGTGACATTCTGGAAATTGAAGCTTCTGGGTAGAGCAGCCTCATAGAATACATTGCAGTAGTCAAGATGTGAGGTGGCAGGGTTTGAGTGATTACCTAAAGGGCTTCCTAATTGAGGCAAGGGTGCCAAGGTTCACCAGATGGAACTGTACAAAGGCATTCTTGGCCAAAGGTACTACTACCTGCTCAGTGAGCAGTAGTTGCTCCAATTTGCACACTTTTGCAATGAGGAATGGAGAAATGCAATCAATTTAAGATCAGAAATGTATTATTCCCAGATCTAGGTGATGTGAACACCCATAGTTATTCAGTCTGTATTGGAAATGGTTTGCCTCGCTCAAACCTACACAAACTCCAAGCACTGGACAGAATCTTGACAGCCTCATAGTCAAGAGATATAATTCAGTATCAAGATACTGTTATTAGTAAAACACAAACCAGCAGATGACTTCCCCCAACAGTTGTAGGGTTTGAAAAGGCAGGGAGATGCTGAACCAGTTTTGATCATTTTTTTTTTTAAAGAAATAGTCCCAGACAGGGTAGAAACTTCATGTGATGAATTCCAGAAACAAAATCATTAAGCCGTCAGTTCCATAAAAGGAAAAACCATAAAGTAGTTTTTGCCTTATTAATGTTGGATTAAATTATTTGAATATGTTCTCAGAAAGCAGGAATCTAATGCGTAAGAACTACAGTAGCGGTTCTGTGTAATTTTAACAATGAAAGAAGGGGTTTTTTTAAATTGGAAATATATGGGATCAGGGAAACAGCCCTTGTTTAGCATAAGTTGTGAGGTGCTGAGGCCACACTTCCAGCTATTAAAGAATGGAGATACATGCTTGCTTTGACTTGCCTATTGGTTAGTATAGGGGTGGGCAAACTTTGCAACTTTAAGTCTGAAGGACTTCAGTTCCCAGAATTCTGGGAGCTGAAGTCCTTCAGACTTAAAGCTGCAAAGTTTGCCCACCCCTGGGTTAGTACTACCCCTTATGGTAAGGTATCTGTTGCTGACCATTTTATGACAACCCATATACACATTTCTGTCTTAACTTTTAGAAACAAGGAGAATTCCATTGGCATTCCAAGAAAAATGTATTTCCTATTGATGGCACTGAGGAATAAATCCAGGAAAAAAACTGGAGAGAACCCAGTGGTTGAAAGTCAAAGATGAGTAAGAAGATACAGCCCCTCTTTGAACTTGGCTGTAGTTCCATTATAGTTTCATTTTCCCCCAATTAGAAACATTTGCCATGAAGTATTATTTGGCTTCCTTGCTCATTGTTAAGAACAAGCACAAATCATACTTGGACGGTACTCAATCTGAAATACTCATAGATTTTAAGATATGAAAAAAGATATGACATGGTTTTTATTAAGAACATTACTCTATACTATTTCCTGTACAAGATTTAGATTTAGATTTTTAGATTTTATTCGTATTTATGTACCGCCCTATCTCCTTTGCGGGACTCAGGGCAGTGAACAGGCACTAATAAAACGACAATAAACAACAAATACAATAAAAACGTCTTAAAAATGAATTAAACTAACATGCCTGAACTAAAATCACAGTAAAACCCCTATTAAAAGCCAAATTTAAAAACTACGCCACGCCGGCTGCATGGAATAGATGTGTTTTCAATGCCCGGCGGAAGAGGCGCAGGCCTGTGGTTGTACGTAAGTTGGGGGGTAGGTCATTCCAGAGGGCGGGGGCTGCCACAGAGAAGGCTCTCCCCCTAGGAGTTGCCAGCCGGCATTGCCCGGCCGACGGCACCATGAGGAGGCCCTCTCTGTGGGAGCGAACAGGTTGGAGGGAGGTATGTGGTAGGAGGTGGTCCTGCAAATAACAAAACCATGTACAGGAGGCAGTTTACAAAATAAAATATCCAGAGGAAAACTAGATTAAAAACAGTATGTGCTATACAATAAAAAGTGGGTGAAGAAAATCAAAGACGAAACAGAATCTGTTAATCCAACATTCAGAGAAGCACTGGATCTTCTATAGTGTTTAAAATAGATATCCATAAACAGCTTGCAAAGTCATTGAGGGAACATTATTGAGGGTAGGTACTACCACAGGGAATGTCCATCTATGAATCACCACCAGTTGATACTTTGCAGGTGTAACTTCTCACCCCAATCGCAGAAGAGACCCAGCCCAAGATAAGTTTGTAATAACATCAACTAACATTAACTCATCTGGCAGCCTCCCTCTGCATATTACAGTAATAGCTGACCAACAATACACAGGGTTGGCAAGAAAATCAAATGATGGAAGTGCTTTGTATTTGTTCAGATACAACAGAACATTTTAATAGGGGGGGGGGGGAATTAACAGAGTCATGTTCCCTCTCTTTCTCCTGAATTAGATCATCAATCCAAGTAATCATGGCTAATCAGGTTCAAACTCATTGTAAAAAAGAGTAGAAATAATTGGTTTCTTCCAAGAATACCTACCACCACAGCACAAATATCACTATCTAAAGCATTTTGGCCCAAAGATGGCTATCTTTCAGTAATAGTTGGTGAAAGCCTCCAGACTTTTAGGGAAGTGTCTTCTGAGTGTGAACATGCATACCAAATCTCAGAGATTAATGAATATTTGTGAAATCTCCTTTACTCTCTGATGGGCAAAGGTGTTAGTTTGACATGTCAGAAATGTCCTAGAAGGACCATTCTTGGCAAAAGTTGTATCCCACAAGATATTCGAGTATTCACAGTCCTCTTTTACTACTTCATGCTCCCTGGGAAGATATGCAGCTTGTTTTTGGAAGGTATTATGCAAGTTTTTCCCTTGGTTGGGTAGGCAATAGTAAACACCAATAATACCACTTAGTTTAATTCAGACACTACATAGTATTGCCAAGTTAATTCTGATCAAATGTACGTACAGTAATTTTAACATATAACCATTCTAGTATTTATGTTTATTCTGAATAAATAGTATCCTTCAATTCTCAACTATGAGAATTGAACCTGCCATCGGTTGGCGAATCATCCGAGGTAGCTCGGGAGTTCATGGCCTCCATGGCGGCCATGGACCTGACCCAAGTAATTCAGGGCCCCATGCACGAGGGGGGGCACACGCTGGATTTGATCTTTTTCTCTGGTCAGTGGAAGAGTGATCTGGGTATAGGGGATATAGCCATTACACCCCTGTCATGGTCAGATCACTCACTTCTCCGGCTCGACTTTCCAATCGCTACACCCCACCGCGGGGAGGCGGAACCGGATTCACCTATATGGTTCTGCCCCAAGCGCCTGATGGACTCGGATAGATTTCAGACGGTGCTTGGGCCATTACCTGAGTCCCTGACCTGCGCCCCGACTGAAGATCTGGTGGTTGCGTGGAATACCGCGGCTACCGGGGCCCTGGATCGGGTCGTGCCCTTGCGGCCTCTCTTGAGGCGATGAGTCACCCTGGCTCCTTGGTTTACCGAGGAGCTGAGGGAGATGAAGCGCCTCAAGAGACGCCTAGAGAGGCAGTGGAGATCCACATGGTCTGAATCTGACCGAACACAGGTGAGAGCCCATTTACAGACTTACCTTGTGGCATTGAGAGTGGCCAAACATCATCATTGTGCCACCCTCATTGCATCCGCAGATAACCGACCTGCCACCCTGTTTAGGGTGACCCGCTCCCTCCTTCAACAGAGGGTGCGGGAAGCCCCGTTGCAGGGTAGAGCAGAGGAATTTGGGGAATATCTGCAGGATAAAATCGCTCAGATTCAGAGCGAGATGGTCCCCACCAAAAGTGGCCCAGTGGGATGCCCCGAGGCAGATCTTGAGACAGTTTTGTGGGAAGAGTTTGACTCTGTTACTTCCGATGATATGGACAGGTTACGTGGGCGATTGCGAGCTACCATATGTTTATTGGACCCATGTCCCTCCTGGCTTGTACTGGCATCCTGGGAGGTTACACGAGGCTGGCTCCAGGAAGTGGTCAACGCTTCTCTGAGTGAGGGGCTCTTGCCGGCCTCCCTTAAAGAGGCGATGGTAAGACCCCTCCTCAAGAAGCCCTCTCTGGACCCGGCATTATTGGTGAATTACCGTCCGATCTCCAATCTTCGCTTTTTGGCGAAGGTTGTAGAGAGTGTGATGGCACAACAGTTTCCCCGTCATCTGGAGGAAGTTGATTATCTAGACCCGCGCCAGTCCGGCTTCCGGCCTGGGCACAGCACCGAGATGGCATTGGTCGTGTTGGTAGATGATCTCTGGAGGGCCAGAGATGGGGGTTGTTCCTCCATCCTGGTCCTATTAGACCTCTCAGCGCCTTTTGATACCATCGACCATGGAGGGGTTGGGGGTGAGAGGCACCGTGTTGCGGTGGTTCTCCTCCTACCTCTCCAGTCGATCACAATTTGTGTTGACAGGAGGGCAGAGGTCGACCTCTAGGCCCCTCACTTGTGGGGTGCCTCAGGGGTCGGTCCTCTCGCCACTCCTGTTCAACACATATATGAAGCCACTGGGTGAGATCATCCGTGGTTTTGGGGTAGAGTACCATCTCTACGCTGATGATACACAGCTGTATATATCTACCCCAAACCACCCCAACGATGCCGTAGCGGTGATGTGCCAGTGCCTGGAAGCCGTGCGGGCCTGGATGGGAAGTAACAGACTCAGACTCAACCCGTCCAAGACCGAGTGGCTGTGGTTTCCGGTATCCCGGTACAACCAGTTGACTCCATCACTGGCCATAGGGGACGATCACCTGTGGATGGGGCACGCAACTTGGGCGTCCTCCTCGATGCCCGACTGTCCATGGAAGATCAAGTGACAGCCGTGGCCAGGAGGGCGTTTTACCAGGTTTGCCTGGTACGCCAGTTGCGTCCCCTTTTGGATCGGGGTGCCCTTTGCACAGTTACCCATGCCCTCGTGACATCCTGACTGGACTACTGCAATGCTCTCTACATGGGGCTCCCCTTGAGGTGCACCCGAAGGCTTCAGCTAGTCCAGAATGCAGCCGCGTGGGTAGTTATGGGAGCCTCTAGGTTCTCCCATGTAACACCGCTCCTGCGCGAGCTGCACTGGCTGCCTGTCGTCTTTCGGGTGCACTTCAAGGTGTTAGTTACCATCTTTAAAGCACTCCATGGCACGGGACCTAGCTATCTGCGGGATCGCATTCTGCCTCATACATCCCTGCGGCCGATTCGGTCCCACAGAGAGGGACTTCTCCGGGTGCCGTCCACTAGGCTGTGCCAGCGGGCGATGCCCAGGGAAAGGGCCTTCTCTGTGGCAGGCCCGACCCTCTGGAACGACCTTCCCCCCGAAATCAGAACAACCACGGACCTTCGCTCCTTCCGACAGCTATTAAAAACTCACTTCTTCCGTTTGGCTGGCCTAGGGTAATTTTAATTTTAATTTTAAATTATTAAGGTTTTTTTTTAGGGATAGTTTATTTTTATAGAAGTTGTTAGCGCAACTTCTATAAAGTTTAATTTGATTTTAACTTTGTACTTTGTTGTAATTTGTTTTTAATTTCTCTGTGCCCCGCCTCGAGTCCCTTCGGGGAGAGAGCGCGGGATATAAATAAAAGTTTTTATTATTATTATTATTATTATTATTATTATTATTATTATTATTGTTGTTGTTGTTGTTATTGTTATTATTATTATTATTATCCTTCAATTCTCAACTCTGAGAGTCATTGCATCATTCTTCCATTATATATATATATATATTAACTTTGTCTTCCCTTTCTTTACTAAGATTTCATCTTACTCTGAACAGTAATGTATGGACAACAAGAGTCAGGAACCTGAAGCAAATGTTCTTTCTAGTTTTTCATTCAGTAGCATGATAGATTCCAATTAAACAGCAATCTCACATCATTTTATATTGCACAAGTCTTTATATGAAATCTTTACACAACAGAATTTAAGTTTCAAACTTGCCATACTTCTTCTGAACATATATCTATTGGTCCAGCTGAGCTGAAATCCAGCCCACACTAGCATTGTCAGATATTTCTGAACACGATTCCAAAAATTTAAATTTCTCTCACTGACTATTTGAGTAAACCATTTACACATCTTTTTTTGTTTTGTTTCTCTTTTCCATGGACCTTAGCAATGGATGAGAATACAATCTGAACCCCAAGGTGCTTTAGTTTTTTCCCAAGATAATCAAAACCTATCTATCTTTGCTATGATTGTAGCTGTTCTTTGCAATATGATTTGTCCATTCATTGATTAGCAAGAAGAGATAACTCAGTAAATTTGATAAGTCTTGGAATTCGTTCCACATCCTTGATCTATGTTCCTGGCATACACATTTGTTTTGTTTCTTGTAATTTTAAGTCAACAATCCCTATTTTTTAAATGTGTTTTTTGTTCTATTCAGGGCACAGCTGCATGCCCTCTGTCCTGTCCTATTCTTTGTTCTGCCACATTTTGCTGCAGCAAAAGAAGCAAGTCTCAGATTGTTTGCTATTTTGCTCTGTGAGGGCCATCAATCTTTTTTTTTTTTTTTGAGTTCCAATAAGGTAAAATCTGTTTTACAATTCTGGTTTTTGGGACTCTCTTCCACTGGGCTTGCTTGATTTGATTGTTTTCCTTGCAGGGAGTTGCTTTCTCCTCATTTTTTGTAACAGTGCCTCCAATTTTTGAGTTGATCAGTCTTCATTCTTATGAACTTTGATTAATTGATTTTGGGCTCGCAAGATAGTGTTGACCCTTAGCAACTACAGAGATAGATTTTCTCCAGGATGAACTGGTCCCATCTTGGCTCTATAGGTCTTCCAACAGTGCACCCATTGCTACTGTAATTTGATTTCATTTACCTTGTTTTCTTCTCCCCATTCCTTCCATCTTTTCTGGCATTGTGGACTTCTCCAGAGAGCTAAGTCTAAGGAAGTTTATAATGTCTCCAAGTTTTCATCATTTTCGTATGAGCTAAGCACACTCATCTGCTTTTCCAATACTCTGACAGCTTTTTCTATTAAATTGTAACAAGTGGTAATACTATAAGACTTCTTTAAAAAACCTGTTTGCCAATATTTATTTTTTTGTTCTGCTTATGATTATTTACCATGCCTTTCATTTTTTTAATTATTTGCCCTATTTAAAATTATTAATTTTGAAAATGTATCAGATAGATGTTAGAGAGAAAGAGACAGACAGACAGACAGAGATGGCTATAAGTATAGTCATGTTAAGTTTGAAAAAAATGTAAAACAAAAATAGATACAAAATTAATAGGACACAGCAGGTTTTAGAATAAAAAAAACCCCATCCGTTTTGTTACCAAAAATGTATTCTGGATTTCATTGCGGTCATCTGTATTTCGTATATCTTTGTGCCAAAATACTGAATTTGAGCATTTTTTAAAACTTTCTTTCATGGTAGCCTCCCTATCATACAAAATCTCTGTAAAATGCTATTCAACCAAATCTCCACCCATTAATGCATGGTGATTATTAAGTACCATATTAAAATTGAAATGCAAAGCAATTAAATAAATAGAGAAAAATACATCACACTTTTCTGCAATTTCCAAAGTGTAAATTGTAATGGTTTGTGGGAATGACCTTGGAGATAATGGGAAGAAGAGATGCTGCCTAAGGAACAATCACTTAAGGGAGGGCATTGCCTTACAAGCAGAAAAAGAAACTCAGAAAGGAATCTAGCTAATCAGGCAATAGGAGATTCTGCTAACAAAGCCTTAATGATAATTTAAAAAATAGAAATCAGTTCATCTAGTCATGTTTTCTACATGAGAAAACTAGCATAAATGGTGATTAAGATGTTTTAGTGCATGTATGTCTCCATCTTTACTGTCATTAGAGTTTTGAAAAGCAAACAGCTAAAAATATTCTAAGAGAACTGCTCCTTGTACTTGTTTAAATTTTTCACTTTAATATGCATAAGCGCAGGAGGGAAAACAGCAGAAAGAAGTAGAATTAAATAAACAAAAACATCTATGGTGTATTTATTATTTATTACATTTGTATAGCCACCAATCTCACCAATGACTCTGGGTGGTTTGCACAATTAAAATAACAGAAACTAAACAAAACACTGAAATAATTCAGTCTAGTTCGTAATCCAATGTTTAAAATGTGATCACATCATGTAATATTATCACTTTTTCCATTACACTGATAAAGAACCAGCTTATAAACCAATAGGAACCAGATGTAAACAGATGTAATCTTTCTAACGTTAAACATACTTCCTTTTTTTGAGTGCTGATTGACATATCCATTCTTCTTCATATAATGCTCCATGTTTTGGGTATATAATGTACCTTATAAATAATATAATTCTAATAATTTTAATTTTAAATCTTTTCCAGAATGTTCCCAATCATCGAGTTCGTCTTTTTATCACAGCCACCATAGCTGCTGTGCTTTTAATCATGCTAGGTGAGGCTGATGGAATTTGGAGTCCGATGCACTTATGGTCAAGCAGGTTGCTTGACCTTGAAGTTAGCTACATCAATCATTCTGAAGCCAAAGTAGCCTTTGTGCAGAGTAGAAGACATGGAAAACAACAAGAGGAAAATAAAACACCGATCAAAGATCTGGCAACAAATAAGAGGCAAGGTTGAATGTAGCAGAAGGAATAGGCCTGCTGGTCATCAACCCTATAAAACTGTTATATGCTGGCCTCTTGGACTTAGAAACATTAGTTATTCATAGACATAAAAATAAAAAGAGGTCTAATAATGGAAGAAGTCATAGCCCTCCTGACCCAAGCAATAGCAACAATGCTAAGAAAACAAAACAAGTCATTCCTTAGCCCAATAGGAAAACTAGTGAGGCTCTCCATATGGTATTGGTTATAAAAATAGTTCTGGCCCAGCTGTTTCTTCCTTCAGTTTCTTGCCTAACAGACTGTTCTGTGAAAAAAAAAGAATTAGTCACAGAGGCCAACGGTGAGTCATCTATTGAAGTGACAGAATGCAGATTGTTGTTCCTTCTCCTTCCTCACAGGCTCTGCTTCTTTTCATCAGGTAGACATCTCTGGAATGTCAGGATGGGAAAAAATGGAGGAGGCCGTCTCCTTTCCAGCCATTGCTTTCTCAAGGAATCTATGTACTTCATCTTTTCCTTAATTCAGTGGAAAGGCATTTTAGATAAGAAGCATACTTGGTCAGAACTGGTGAAATACTTAGCCAGATCCCTTTGTGTGTTTTAAACAGCTGCATTACGATAGACACACACGTGGCCTATTACTACAGTAGAGATACACACTTTCCATATTTCCTTTGCATATTTAAAAGCACAATACAGTGACCATTTAACAAGGAGATAAATGTTTAGGATAAACCATGTGTTGCTGCAATTTATATGAATATATTCTACATTGGTTTTGGCTAAATATCATGGATTCTTCTGGGTTTCTTAGAGGCTATAAATAAAACACGCATAAGAGAGGCTATTTTTAAGTATGGCCTTTTTAACCAAACAGGAGCTTGCAATGTAGAATATCAAGTAGTATAATAATGGTGACCCATATGATCACCTCCATATTTCACCAAAGTGTGTATTCTTCATATTACAGGGCAGTCCTGTAATATGAAGAATACAAGATATAATTGTAAGATACACAGAAAACTCTGCCACTGTAACACATATTGCTACATCCTTTCCTAATAGGGAAATACATCAGAGATGGAACAGTGTCTTGAGAGGCAGTGGGTCAGGATATCTAACAATGACATCAGAGAAATTTGGGATCTTTTGGGAAGAATAATTAATGAAACTAGTATATGATTTCAAAAGAAGCATGCAAATCCTTTAAAATGAAACTTCAAACTTGGAGAATTTGTTAATATATTGTACATCATTTTGGATAACTTTTTTGGCTATAGAGTCCTTTGTGTCAAAATATTTAAGATATTTATATACAAAATATGTAAATAGGAGGACATAGGCCCTGCAGGTCGAACCTATGGCATGTGTGCCACAGGTAGCACAAGTGGCATGCAGTGCCCTCTTTGTGGGCATGCGAGCCATCGCCCTAGTTCACCGTGCATGCGCACATGCCTCCCACCATCCAGCTGGTCAGCGGGTCTCTGCTGTGCATGTGTGGGGGGCGGGGCATGTGCTGGGACTGTGCACAGATATGAGGGGGCAGGGCATGTGCGAGGGCACATGCACATGTGGGTGAGCAGGGAAATGTGGGGGATGGGGGCATGTGGAGGCCACATGTGCAGGTACAGTGGGTGAGGTGTTTGCAGGGACTTGTGCGCGTGCAAGGAGTGGGGATGTGCGGGGGGGGCACAAGCACATGCAGGGGGCCACATGCACATCAATGGGAGCAGGTGCATGCACAGGGTCTGTGTGCACATTGCATTTTGGGGTTTGGGCACATGCACTCATTTTCACATACACACACACGCTTTGGGCACTTGCTCCAGAAGAGGCTAGACATCAATGAGATAGGCTGACTTGAAGTAGCAGTACCGTTTCTGGACTGGGGCTCTCAGATCTGCTTGCAAAAATTTGGTAACCACTAGATTGCAACAAAGTAGTTGTTTATATTTTTGCAGGTCTTCTCATGAGCATCCTGTGCATTAGGCAGCTCAGCATCAAACCTTCACGCTTTATAGAAACCTGAAAAATTGAAGACATTATAGATAGAAATCAAAAACATAGAATATGTTTTATGCACTAAATCAAATGAAAGTTTTATACAATCCAGGTCCCTGTTTTTCAGTGGCCAAGAAGTAGGACACAAACCCAACGGTATCATCCTATTGATGTTCCGTAGCAATTGATACTGAGAAGGAACACAATGGCTACTATTCATGTCAGCTATGCAACATCAAGCTGGGTACAAATAGCCTTTCAAAGTTATCCACCAAATCAGTGTGCAGAGTAATTGGGAGGACAATTTATCTTACTTTCTTAAGGCAAGGAACAATTCTTCAATAATCTCTCAAGTGTAGGGCTCTTCTCTAGTAAGAATACCATTGCTATTGGGGGTGGGGGGAAACTAATGAGAGAAGTTTCCTCCTGCTGCCAATCCTTGATTTTAATTGAAGCGAGGGAAGCCAGGGAGGATGGGTGCTGCTGAAGAGACGAAAGACACTTCTTGAGCACCACAAGTCCAAGGGCCTTACGTTCCACCTATGAGAACGTCTATGTCAGACCTGCCACAACTTCAGCCCCTAATTAGAAATGATCTTTGGCTCCATTTGTTGGGAAATATATAGTTTTATTAAAAATCAATTTTATTGCAGTAATGCATAGCTAGAGCTGAGAATCACATACCAAAATCCATAAGTTCAATTTTTCGCTCCCATCACTGACTCCCCTATGACCAATCAGATTCAAGCAAGATGTTTTCAGAATGGCCAGTTCAAGCGTAGGTTAGTATCAGGGGTGGGTTCCAGCAGAGACTACTTTCGGTTCACTCAGGGACGTGTCCCACGCGTGCTTGATGCATGCTGCGTGCGCATGCACAGTACAACTAAAATTGCTCTGTGCATGCGCAGAAGCAAAAAACAAGACGGCAGTGCCTATGTTGCCTCGAGGAGAACCAGTTCGGGGGGGGGGGTGTCAGGTCTGGGTTCTGTTGGTTCCAGCGACCCAGGCCGCAAGTTACTACCAGTTCAGACAAACCGGTCCGAACCGGTAGAAACCCACCACTGGTTGGTATGCAGCTGCCTTCTTCTTCCAGCCTGCTGAGCTTGAGGCAGTGTCTCAGGGAGATGCAGAAGTTACTTTCATTTTCCCCCAAGCATTCTCCCTCCTCTCCACTCTCCTCAGAGTCCAACACAGACTGTCACTGCATGGTAGTGAAGCATAAGCAAGTGTAAGGTGGCAGCTGACGGTGTCCAAACTTCTCATTTGAAAGTGGATTATTTTTTCCTCATAAGATTGAATGAAAATGGGTAGGAAAACATTGCAGGAGAATTAGTCTGCTCAACATTAATACAGATCCATTGATGTTGTATTACATGACAGTATTTGAAGCACTTTTCCTCACCTCACTGAAGGAACCTCACTTCACAGAGCTTCTTTTGTGCAGCAATCCTCAAGTTGCAGGTATGTACATGCAACACCAGCACTCTAGTTTGCCAGCACTCTGAGAAACAATGTTGTTTATTGTGCAAATATATAGACAACTTGGGAAACTCTTGAAACCCTTTGAAGCCAAACTTCCTCCACACTTTACTTGTATTTTAGTGCTTTACAAGGAATCCTTTCAAGTGTCTTCCACAGCTTTATTATGTAGCCATTGTGTTTCATACCCAGTGATGCCCTGTCCTCCACTGTTTTCTCTAAACACTAGCTAGTTGTCAAGATGTCAAGACTGTTAGTCAGCATTACCTTTTTAAAATGTATTTTTTAAGAGCTCATGTACAAGTGCTAAAAAACCAAGAGTACAATAATACTACACGATAACATAGTTATTAGCAACACACTACAATTATCTGAAAACAAATCTTTATTATACATCCCTTGTTTATGACTCCTTTAATAAATCAACCCATAAACGAACCATGTAGTGTTGGCTAATCCCAGTGTTCTTAGCTGTATAGATAATCCTTGGCCAACAACCATTTGTTTAGAGACTGTTCGAAGCTACAACAGCACAGGAAAAAAGTGACATATGACCGTTTTTTAAACATATGACCTTTGCAGCATCCTTATGGTCATGTGATCAGAATAGGGATGCTTGGCAATCAGTTCATATTTATGATGGTTGCAGTCATATGATGGTCATATATGATTATTTTTTGAAACCTTCTGACAAGCAAAGTCAATGGGGAAGCTAGATTCACTTAACAAACATGTTACAGTGTGCAGCAGCTGCCAAAAAAGCCAACACAGTTCTAGGCTGCATAAACAGAGGGATAGAATCAAGATCACGTGAAGTGTTAATGCCACTGTATAGTGCCTTGGTAAGGCCACACTTGGAATACTGCATACAGTTTTGGTCGCCACGATGTAGAAAAGATGTGGAGACTCTGGAAAGAGTGCAGAGAAGAGCAACCAAGATGATTAGGGGACTGGAGGCTAAAACATATGAAGAACGGTTGCATGAACTGGGTATGTCTAGTTTGATGAAGAGAAGGACCAGGGGAGACATGATAGCAGTGTTCTGATATCTCAGAGGGTGCCACAAAAAAGAGGGAGTCAAACTATTCTCCAAGGCACCTGGGGGCAGGACAAGAAGCAATGGGTGGAAACTAATCAAGGAGAGAAGCAACTTAGAACTAAGGATAAATTTCCTGACAGTTAGAACAATTAACCTCTGGAACAGCTTGCCTCCAGAAGTTGTGAATGCCCCAACCCTGGAAGTCTTTAAAAAGATGTTAGATAGCCATTTGTCTGAAATGGTATAAGGTTCCTGCCCACACAGGGGGTTGGACTAGAAGACCTACAAGGTCCCTTCCAACTCTGCTATTGTATTATTGTATACTAACCTAACAACTGCAAAGATTCACTTAGCAATTGGGGAAAGAAAGGTCATAAAATGCGCCAAAAGTCACTTAACAACTGTCTTACTTAGCAACAGAAATTTTGAGCTCAGTTGTAGGTCAAGAACTACCTGTACTTGTACTGTACTTGTAAACTCCAAACTTCAACTACATTAAAGAGAAACCTATGATTAACATTTCTGCTCTGTCTGCCCTAACTATTTAAATGTTCAGCTCAGGCTAAATTCCATAGCCTCTTACATTCTTGATGGCTTAGATAACTTGATATATTTGTGATGGGAACTTTCAATTTGTGTATGTGCTGTTCCTCAACTATTCTATGGCTTCATTGAATTTCAAAAAAACAAAAATCAAGAATAGAAGATAAATATGCAAGAAAAAAGAAACAAAAGAAATGTCAAGAAAAAGCAAAAAGTGCAAAAAGAAAAAAAAAGAAAAAGTAAAGACCATAGAAAAAATGACTTCTGACTTTATTCGGTACAAATAGTAATAAAAAATATATCAGACTCTAACCCTAAAGTTTACAATAGTCTACCTTATTTGTATAATCCTATATAATTCTAATCATGAAATCCCAAAATTAAAATTTCTTTTTTTTTTCTTGCAAAGGTCCCAAAGTGGTCAAATAAAGTTGATCAAAGTCTTGTCTTTAATCAAAGCTGTAAATTTTACCATCACTGACAATGCCATCAGCTGTATCATCCATCCTGTTATATTTATAAGTTCTTCCACTTTTGAGCATGTAAAAATCTTGTTGCTATTATCATATATAAAAACAGAGTTCCATAAGATCTTTCAAACTCTCCATTTTGTCCATTAACCTCAAAAGAAAAAAAAACACCCTCTAGTTTCAATTGTACATTTATTTTAAAAATCTTCTGAATCAAAATATCTATTCCATTACAATATGTTTTAGGTTTCCTACATGTTCACCAAAGATGTAAAAATGTACCCTCAGTTTGATTACATTTCCAGCAAATATTTGAAATTCCACTATATTTTTGACAATTTATCCAGTATCAAATACCAGTGATACATCATTGCAGTGGTAGAATTCAAATAATTCTACAACCAGTTCTCTGCCCTAATGATTTATTTCAACAACCAAACTGCTCAGAAAGTGAATAACTGGTTTCTCCTGAATCCCACCACTGCTTCATTGCTATTCCTGAACTATTCACAAGGTAACTCTGAATCTAGTATTCTAAGGAAGAAAAAGTGTTGTCTAGTTTGATATACAACTATCATCCCCACTTATTGTCCATTTATAGCCCATTTATTTCTGTGATGTGATAATCAAAATTGGACATAATACAGTACTCAAGATGCTATCTCATAGATATGATATATGGTAAGAATTATGGCATTAGAATATTATTTTGAATTCTGAATTCCTTAATGATTACCAGTATGGATTTGTCCTTTTCCCAACATCTGTCCCCCTGTTCTTCAAGCTTTTTTAGTCATTGACCATCATGCCAAAGTATAACAGCCATGGCCAGGGGGGCTTTTTATCAGGCTCGCTTGATTCGCCAGTTGCGCCCCTTTCTGGATCGTGACGCTCTACGCATGGTCACTCAAACCCTCGTCATCTCCCGCCTGGACTATTGCAACGCTCTCTACATGGGGCTGCCCTTGAGGTGCACCTGGAGGCTCCAGTTAGTGCAGAATGTGGCCACGCGGGGGATTCAAGATGTTCCCACATGACACCTCTCCTGTGCAAGCTTCACTGGCTACCTGTGGCTTTCTGGGTGCGCTTCAAGGTGCTGGTAACCACCTTTAAAGCGCTCCATGGCACGGGACCTGGCTACTTGCAAGACCGCATCCTGCTACCAAATACCTCCCACAGACCAGTTCGCTCCCACAGAGAGGGCCTCCTCAGGGTACCATCGGCCAAACAATGTCGGCTGGCGACCCCCAGGGGGAGAGCCTTCTCTGTGGCAGCTCCTGCCCTCTGGAACGACCTACCCCCCAACCTACGTACGATCACTGACCTACGCCTCTTCTGCCAGGCCTTGAAAACGCATTTATTCCGTGCGGCCGGCCTGGTGTAGTTTATAATCAATTTTAATCGATTTTATTTAGTAATTTTATTTGGTTTTAGAACAGGCCCCGAATTTAATTGACATTTTAATTGACATTTTAAAGTATTTTATATATTCATGTCTTTGTTGTTTTTATTATGCCTGTTCACCGCCCTGAGTCCCGCCAGGGAGAAGGGCGGTATACAAATTCAATAAACATAAACATAAATAAAAGTTGTACTATGTGCTCCAATGTGTCTCAGTTAAACTTGCATGTCCTTCTGTCACTGGTTCTTTTACATGCACCCAAATCAGTGGGTTCCAAAACTCAGAAGAGCCAAGATAATCACACAGGTCCTTATGCAACACACACACACACAGAGAGAAAGAGAGAGAGAGAGAGCCTAGTATTCACTGATCACTAGTCTCTCTTTCCCTCTTCTACTACACTTACTACTACTCCAATTACTACTGTTTGAGAACCCTACTGCTGGAGAGCAGTATCTTTTTCTATCTGCTTTAGACTGCTTCACAAATGTATACACAGCCTTCAATGGTGGTTTCCTACCCATTCAGACCGGTTTGGCTGAACTGGTAATGGTTTGGCGGCCTGGATCGCTGCAACCAGCAGTGACCCAGGCCTGCCACGCCCCCAAACCAGTTCTCCTGGCAGTGCCATAGACGCCACCATCTTGTTTTTGGCTTCTGCACATGCACAGAAGCATTTTTATAGTATTGTGCATGCACATGCGTTGCATGACCATGAGTGAACCGGCAGTACCAGCTGCCAGAACCCACCCCTGCCAGCCTTCCCATTCTTCCAAACACCAACACTCTCAACTTTTATAATCTACAATTGCTATGTTGGCTAGAGAAAGGACTTAATGGTACAAGACAACAGCAGCACAGGTACTGACTATTTTGTAGGCAGTCTGTTATCTCACAGTTATTTTACATTTATAATTTTATTTTTATTTTCCTATTTGGATTTTTTTGTCATTTTTATTTCAATTTGTATTAACTATCAGATATGATAATTTAAGTAATTGTCAAATACTGTATTCCGTTATTATCTTTGTCCACTGTATAAAATACGTTTTACAACCAATGGTATAGGGTCGTGATGATGAAACTTTGGCACACGTGCCAGAGGTGGCATGCAAATCCCTCGCGATGGGCATATGCGCCATTACCAGATGCTCTTCTGGGGTCTGTCGAGGGTAAGCATACCGGCCAGCTGGTCTGCTGCACATGTGCACCGGCCACTTGCTCTCTTCTAGGTTCTGGCATGTGCATGCATGCCAGTCTGGCCTGCTCCCAGCAAACATGCACACAGTGGAACCCAGAAGAGCAGCTGGCTGCCACACGCATGTGCGCCATCCAGCTACTGTCTTCTGGGGTCTGACGCATGCACGAGCATGCGCGCGCCCACACATGCACACACTGGTACAGAGTCTCCTGCTTAGCAGTGGTTGGATTAGAAGGCATCCAAGGTCTGTTCCAACTCTGTTATTCTCTATTCAAAAATGTTTGCCCAAGAAGTTTCCTCTTTTTTGTTTTTCTGTTCTCCCCACCAGCTGGAGGATGCTGTAATTTATGAAAGTCACCCTGATAGAAAGCTATCAATAGAAGTAATAAATGCAATGTGGAATAAATGAAACAACATCTGTTTTAACTTCAATAAAAGTTTTGCATCTGTCTTAAAAAACTTTGTATGGCTGAAAAATACAATTATACACAAAAAGGAGGTTGCTTCAGTGGCTAAGTATTTGTTCAAATCAAACAGACATTTTGAAGGAATTATTCATTAGATTTTAGATCTCTCTGCCTATAAACAAAAACTAACAAAGTTAAATAATAAACACACAAAGTTATACAGAGATATAATTTTCTCACACACACACCCCTACATATTTACATATACAAACATGTCAGAATACTGCACCAAAAGTCGAAATTACTAGCTTGAAACTATTAGTCAAATTAACATCTCTGCAGATCTGACGCTTAACTTGGAACTTTTTAAAATTCTTGGCAAAATCCTGCATAGTTTCTTTGGTTAAACATGTCAATATTAGCAAAGTGCAATGAACATTGAATTTCGTCATTTTCCATGGAAAGCAGTGGTATGCGGTGTTTATATTGCTCTTCTCAACAACAACAAAAATCTCAAGGTTATTCATCTTTGGAGTGAAACAAGACTTTGTACTCCATTCAGTTGTATTTTTAAAAAGAATCTCTGTTTAACCAACTATAACTCTGAAGTATTCCTAATTTTCCAAAAGTACAGGTGTTGTTTTAGATATACATAGAAATATTTCACTGTACAAATAGTGGAAAATCTTTAAAAGTCAAAATAATGGCTTTTTATCCATAAATGACAATCTGCTTGTATACTAATATTGTCTAGTAATCTTTTTTTGTAGCACAGGAAAAACGTTGTACAAGAGATGGGACAAAATGGATCCTGCAATGCTGTTGGATCTGAAAAGCTAATGTGACTTGCTTAGGATTGCATAATTAAAGAAATAATAGTTTTCTGGATTTGTGATTAATTAACACATGATTTGGGCAAAATAACCTTGTGCTTAGTGCCTAAATGTTTGCTGCTATATTTGGGATAGAAAATACCAACTATCCAAATACAAAGAGACAGGTGTTTATGCCTTCATATATTTTGCTACCTAGGCTACCTTTATTATGTGATTTCCTTAAACTGGATATCACATGATATGATATTCATGACGTAAAGAAGAATTGCAGCATGACATTTCATAGGAAACCTATGTTCTACATAATCTGGAGATGAAGCAGAAATAAGACACTACTTCTTATAGGTAGATATAGTATGTATTTGTAAACTCCAGTAACAGAAATAATTAAAAACTAATAATAATAATAATAATAATAATAATAATAATAATAATAATAATAATAATAATAATAATAATAATAATAATAATAATCTCCCATATGTGGTGGGCTTGTTCGGAGGCTAAAAGTTATTGGACTATGATTCACATATGAATCATAACCAATCTCATTGTAATTTTATTACAATCTTATTACAATGATAATAAAGATTATTATTATTATTATTATTATTATTATTATTATTATTATTATTATTATTATTATTATTATTATTATTATTATTATATGGCTGGAGAAAATGACACACAAGCACATATACTTTAAACCTGGACTTTTTCTACTTGGAATAACATCAGAAGTACTTGATAAAGACATGAAATATCTGATTGTAAACATTTTGACAGCTGCCAGAATTGTATTTGCCAAGAACTGGAGAAATGAGAAATTACCTTCACAAGACGAAGTCATTCGTAAGATCATGGAATGTGCAGAAATGAGTAGATTAACATTTGAAATTAGAGAGCAGGAGAATGAACAATTTTATGAAATATGAAATATGTTTTATCAATGGTTGGAAAAAAGAAAAACGTAAGGATTATATATTGAATAACTATGGGAAAATATTGACTTGACAAAGAATAATGCTGCTATATAGAAAATAAGGTGAAATATATGTAATGAAAGGATGACTGACAATTATGTTTGTAATTTTAAATTCTGATGCACAAAATGCTTACCCGAACGACATGTTCTACAAAGCACAAGATGAATAATGTTTTTTATTTGTTTTTATGTTAAAAAATAAAAAAATCTTTATAAAAAAAAGAAATAATTAAAAACTCAAAAATTGTTTAATAAGAATCACCAATCTTCTAAAATGCTGAATCTATGATTTAGAAAAGTTTTGTTTTGAAGAACTCCGATATTAGAAAATTTCATCCATTCCCCAGCAATGATTTTCACTACAACCAGATGACCCTCCATAATATGCAATCTACATTTACTGGCACTAAAGTCTACCAATTTAACATTTGCTGCCCCATCAACTTCAACTATTCTGTCTCATCAAGACTGAGTAAGTGGTGCTGTACTTAAAGATTTAATTCAGGCAAGTTAAGCAAAGTAACCAATGGTTTCTCTTGAGTCCATTTACCCAAACACTAAGCATCACTTTCTACTAGGGAAATCAAATCACTCTCCTTAATGCAGGATTGGGCAAGACAGGATGTGTCTAGTCAGATGCTTTAAACCAGATGTCTCATTCTCGCGGCCCACAGGCCAATTACGGCCGCAGGACGGTATCTTGTGGCCCCCACTGTAATATGAAAGTATAATATTAGTGCAGTCCGCAGGGGGAGTGGACCTCTGTGGAACCTCACCCAGCCTCTGCCTCCAGCGGCCCTCAGGTAAATTGAGTTTGAGACCCCTGATTTAAACTATGGGTTTAACCACCTTTCAAATTAGCTTGAGTTAAGGCAACTTCTGAACACAGGTCTGGTGTCATTTGAGAGTATTAAAGCTGTGTTAAAATATAGTTCAGCCAACAGGTTACAGTCTGGGGAAGAGTGGCGGTGAAATGGAAGGAAACTCCCTCTGACACCATCCATATCTTCAGCGATAGCTGAGTGATGCTATGAGGCATAATAATTGATTTCATTAAGAAAATAACCTTCCTTAATTAAAAAAACATCAGTGACTAAGAGCAGCTGAAATACAGAACGTCACTGAGGGAGTTAAAAATAAACAAAAGAAGACAAAATTGAAAAACTGACAGAAGAAGGAAAGCAATTGATACACTCATCCTAGGATAAGAGAGAGGAGGGGGGAATGAGGGAGGGAGAAATTTGAAGATGAAGAGCCAAATTATCTATAGTAGGGGTGTCAAGCTTAAGCCCAGGAGCCAAATCCAGCCCATGGGGTGCTTAGGTCTGGCCCACAAAGCCACCCTGGAAACAGCACTGGTCCACGATGCCTCTGCCAGCGAAAATGAGCTCCTGAGCTCTGTTTTTGGCTGCAATAGGCAAAATGGAGTTGGCAGAGTGTTCTGGCCACTGCAGCAGTGATGGGTTGCAGGCGGTATGCCCCCGTACGGGTGTACCAGAGTCTGCCTGGACACCAGGTACTGTTCCAGTATGGTGCTCCAGAGGGCCCACCCACCCATGCTCCTTACCTGTCTTTAAAGTCTTCGTTGCTTATGTTTCCGCGCATGGCGCATATAACACCTGCATGATGCTCCGCCGAGCAGTGGAGCATCGCAGATGCTTGCAGAGGCGTCGCTGGATGGTAAGATGATCCAGAACCCACCACTGCACTGCAGGGTCCCCCCGACATGAGTGATGTCAAGCTGGTCATGCCCTTCCCAGCCACTCTGAAGTCAAACACAACCCTGATGCGGCCCGCAATGAAATCAAGTTTGACACCCTTTTCTCTAGGGGAAATCCCAGATCATGCCTTTCTTTAGATTTCTTTACACTTTGCTCCAGCAGTGAATGGTACAAGTGGATAATTGAGCAGCAGAATGTTGGAAAAGGACAATGAGGCATGAAAGACGAAAGCTAGATAAAGAAAACCTCTAACCTCTACATTACTGCTCATTCAATAACACTCAGCATGCCATTGTTAAACTATAGAGTATATTCTTGTAATGGAATAGAAAATATTTCCTTTATTAGTTGTTTTGTTAATTTATTTTACCTAGTACCTTTGTTAATTTATTTTACCTAGTGCTAAGATGAGAAGGCAATAGGTTTAATAAATAAATAAATAAAAATCCCTTTCAAGTAATCTAGCAGTAATATTTTTATACTCACTGAATTCAGAAAGAAAAGGTTTATTGACTTCTTAGAATAGGAATGAACTGACAGGTTCATTTGACGCAGCTGAGAAGAATAATTCTGAGAGTGGAGATCTCTACAGTACCCAGAACCTTTATAAAAATACCCTCCTTTGCTGACTTTTCTCCTCTTTTAGGGAAAAAAGAGAGAACTTGGAAATATAATCCAAAATTAAGTCAGGATACACTGAACTGAAAAGCTTAGTTATGAGAAATTCAGCATTGGCATCTGATTCAACTGCTCACTGCATGCTACCCATTTCTTTGTGGTTTATAATATTGTTCCATGCTCAAAACAACTATTTCGATTATCTGGAAAATTTCATTGGTAAGGTTAGGGCTTCAGGAAATCCCAAACAGCCTTTCTTTTAGATTGGGGCACGCATTAATCCGAAAGCTTGAATAGTAGAGAAATTTATTGGATTTAGTCACTTGACCATATAAACTAATATATGAGATAAGACTCATTACATGCAAAGCATTTATTTATTTATTTATTTATTGTTTCGATTTATATACCGCCCTATTTCACCTAAAAGGGACTCAGGGCAGTGCACAGAAAGATAAAAACCCCACAATATACAAAATATAAAAAACAATTAAATTATTAGATCTGTGCTAAAATTTGAATAAATAATTAAAACCAATAAATATCGAATTAAAATATTCCCTAATCTATGTCAGGCCGGCTAAACGAAAGAAATGTGCTTTTACCATCAGACGGAAGAGGCGTAGGTCCGTGATGGTGCGGATATCGGCATGATAGTTCAAGCCATGTTTTGTCATAATTATGATGATTAGGGTGTACAGTTCATGAAAACCCCAAATCCACAATCTCAGAAAATTAGAATATTACATGCACTCAATAAAACAACGATTGTACATAGAACAATATCAGAAGGAAGCATGAAGTGCTCCAAAATCTCCTGGTAGATGGCTGCGTTGACCCTGGACTTAATGAAGCACAGTGGACCAACACCAGTAGATGACATGGCTCCCCAAATCAACACAGACTGTGGAAACTTCATACTGGACTTCAAGCATCTTGCAGTGTGTGCCTCTCCATTCTTCCTTCATACTCTGGGTCCTTGGCTTCCATGAGCTATACACCATAATCATCACAATTATGACAAATCATGGGTTGAACTATCTTGCTTTGCATGTAATGAGTCTTATCTCATATATTAGTTTCACCTTTTAAGTTGCATTACTGAAATAAATGAACGTTTGCACGATATTCTAATTTTTCAAGTTTCACCTGTATTTATCAATTCTCCGAACTACTCAAAATTTCCACTACCGATTCTCCAGAACTGGTCAGAATCTGCTGAACACCACCTCTGCTAGCATCGCTGTCATCATCACCATCACCATCATCATAGAAAAAACCCACAGCAGTTGGTAGGGAACAATGAAGACTTTGGAAAAGAGATTTAGTTCTGATGCCATATATCTGACAGAGATAAGAATCATGCAAAGAATAGTTTCCTTGTGACACCCAATGGATGCAAACGTTATGTTGGAGAAGACTGCCAATAATAACATGAGCAGCCAAGAAAGCACACAAATGGATCATAAACCAATCCAGAGATTTTACCTGAGATATAATTGACAAATTAATATATTCTGAACGCTTTATGGGAAGACCTAGCTCTCTTGAGAAGTTTGTCATTGGATCCCTAATAATAGCTCTCTTCAGCTAAAAGAGCCAGTTTGGTGAATGGTTAAAGGTGTTGCCTTGAAATCAAGAGATTGTGAATTCTAGGTCTCCTTTAAGCACGTAAGCCAACTGGTTGACTTTGGGCCAGCCCCGGTTCGAATCCCAGTGGAGTGTGGAAAACTGATGAGAGCTAATAAGCTCGAAATAGATCTATCTTGGTCTCTCACATTTAAATTTATTGATCAGCTCATAAAACCAACATACATATCTAAAATAATTTACACAACGTAATTTCATGGTTCTATGTCTAGATGGTCTCTGGTGATGAGCCGAAAGGCAGAGAGAGAAACAGTATGTCTCCTCCCTTAATGGGGCCCTAACAGGAAGTTGTGAAAACAATTATCTATCTATCTATCTATCTATCTATCTATCTATCTATCTATCTATCTATCTATCTATCTATCTATCTATCTATCTATCTATGTAATTGTTTTCATTGATCAGCTCATAAAACTAACATATATATATATACGTTTTTGAGCTGATCAATAAATAAGTCAGCTCAAAAACGTAACACACATATAAAAAAATTACACAACGGAACTCATGGCTTTCTGTCTAGATGGTCTCTGGTGATGAGCCAAAAGGCAGAAAAGGAAACAGTATATCTCCTCCCTTAATTGGGGCCTAACAGGGTGTTGTGGAACAAAGTATACACACACACACACACACACACACACACATATGTGTGGCATAATATCTGATGATGATAAGATGTAGTGATGGGAAAGGCAGAAGGCAAAAGAAAAAGAGGATAGACTTAATTGCAGCAGTGATGGGAAATTATTGGAAGCCTAAAAGAAACAGGTTAGGGACAGTTCACCCCAGAAAAAGACCACCTGTATTGTTTCTAAGAGTCAGTATTAATTGTATGGCATATAGTCAAGAAACAAAAATCCTTCCCAATGATTTGCTCTAAAATCAACTTTCATAACAATGTGTCTAAAACTTGCTTTGACTTACAATTTTCTCTTACATGTGTTATACATTTCTGGGTAGAGTAGAGGAGTCAAGGATGAGTTTGGAAGCTTTTTGCATTTTTCAACAACCAAAAAAGAGGGAAAGGAAGATTCCAAGGTGACAAGAGCAGCTGCTTCTTGTGAGGTTTTTGCAGTTGGCTCACCAGTTGAGCAGCTGGGAATAGAGGGGTTTCTACTGAACTCACAGACATAAATTTTCCATAAAGTCTAATTTCTTAATCAGTTTTGGAACTTGCTTCTTAACTGCTTTTCAACTATTACGAACCTTTTGATCAATAGGCCCTACAACACATCCTGAGACATTTTCCTTTAATACTAAGTAAAAGAAGTTTTAAACATAAGCTTAAGACAAAAAGGGTTTTTTTTTTTTTTTTAATCAGCAGCAAAGAGGTGATCAGAACATTAATTCTGGGAAGTTATAAACATTCGAAGGATTCCGGTGAATTTGAGATAAGATTTTAAAGTTAATCATAAGAATCCTTCCTATGGGAACATGCTGTTGCTTTGAATTCTTAAAAGAAAACGTGATAGGTTGGGAATTTGAGGGAATCCAAAGGAATTAAAGACTGCAATTAAAAAAGAACACTTAATTTTGCTTTGACTCACTTGAATTATTTCTAAAGTGTTAAGGACTGCCAAAATGATGCACCAACTAATGAGGTCTCATGCATTTGGATATTATGTATTGCTCATTCAAGCTCTCAAAAGCATATTGAAAAAGAAAGAAAGAAAGAAAGAAAGAAAGAAAGAAAGAAAGAAAGAAAGAAAGAAAGAAATTGTTTGTTTGTTTGTTTGCTTGCTTACTTATTTACTTATTTACTTATTTGCTTATTTGCTTATTTACTTATTTACTTATTTACTTCTTTACTTCTTTACTTATTTACTTATTTACTTATTTACTTATTTACTTATTTACTTATTTATTGACTATGACTATGACTATGACTATGACTATACAACTAGGTTGAGAGACCTACCCTGTTTCCCTGAAAATAAGACGTCCCCGGATAATAAGCCCAATCATGATTTTGAGTGCATGTGCTAAAATAAGCCCTCTCCTGAAAATAAGCCCTCCCTGAAAATATTTAAATGCATGTGCAACCAGTCCCCTCTGGTTGGTTGCTGCCCAAACAATACAAGGTGAGACAAGGCCAGAAGGGGGAAAAGGGAGGGGGGAACATGCCCCATGTACCCCACATGCCCTTACCTAAAGGCCGCTCCTACAACCCTAGCCACTGCGCTCCCTCTGTCACGCTAATGGCCACCGCAAAAAGAGAGGCAGGCCCAGCAACACGCAACACAGCAGCAGACATGAGATGACCATGCTCACCACCTCCTTCACCTCAAAAATAATAATACCTTCCTGAAAATAAGGCCAAGCATTTATTTGGGGGGGCCAAAAAAAATAAGACCCTATCTTATTTTGGGGGAAACACGGTAGTTAACCACTCTGTGCAGTATAATAAATTTGCCATGTAGACATTTACTTCTATATTCAAACTTTAAAATTTTAAAAAAATGTTTAAGAAACAGTGGTAACACCTGTCTTCTACAGCCAAAGCATTAAAACACTTCATTGTGGCCTATTGCATCTGGGCAAGTAAATGGCAATTAATTTCATCTATTAAATTAGATGGCAAGGGAGAATCTATTTTAAATTTTTTTTAAACCCCACATGGAAGCATTTGCAGCTTAATGAATTTTTCCTGAGTTGTTTGAGTGACCAAAATGAGGAGGCACATTAACACTCTGAAGTTAAGCAAGGCTCTTGGCAATAGTTATATTCTGCCAGGAATATTGAAATCTAATATTAGCTCTAAGATGTTTTCTGGCCTCCCTTGTCCTTTATAAAGACCAAATTGGTAACATACCTCAAAACTGGGGTGTGGCTATAATTGTTTCTTTCTTTCTTTTTTCTATTTAAAAGCTGAGAATAGTAAGCAAGCCTTCTGCTCATTATTTAGAATGGAAACTACAAGAATGAATGGAGTAGGAACCATTCTGGACTTTAAGCAGATTTTAGGTTGAGGTAAAGGTAAAGGTTCCCTTCGTACATATGTGCTAGTCGTTCCCGACTCTAGGGGGTGGTGCTCATCTCCGTTTCAAAGCCAAAGAGCCAGCGGTGTCCAAAGAGTCTCCGTGTTCATGTGGCTGGCATGATTAAACGCCAAAGGCGCACAGAACACTGTTACCTTCCCACCAAAGGTGGCCCCTATTTTTCTACTTGCATTTTTACGTGCTTTCAAACTGCTAGGTCGGCAGAAGCTGGGACAAGTAATGGGAGCTCACTCTGTTACATGGCACTAGGTATTCGAACCGTCGAACTGCCAACCTTTCTGATCGACAAGCTTAGCGTCTTAGCCACTGAGCCACCGCATCCCTAGATTTTCACCTGACTGAGAAACATAATGATAAACCTAAAACTTTTCCCTATGTAGACTTTTGCTATTTGCCAGCTTGCATATGACTTAATACTGAGACCTAAGGATTTTTTAAAGAAAAACTTTGATGTTGTGCTCCAGATTTGGGGTCATGGAAAGCATACAGTTTGACAAAAGTAGCCAGATCCTATAGAAATCCATGGATCTAGTGGTCTCATATTTTTTTAAAAAAACCTTCTACTCAAAACTTGTAGAATGTATTTATGTAGTTTTGAAAGTATTTGTTTCTTGACTTTTAACTCAGCTGTTGTACAGTTCACAGAATAAGGGATTCCTTATCGTAGTCAGCGAAAATTGTACAAAGTTTATAAGAGAGCATATGAAACCCCTAATGTATATCCAATGGAACTCTGAGACTCCAGACTGGCCTATTGAAGGTTAAAGTAAGAGCAGGTCATTAATTATTTCCTCTTTTCCAAAAAGGCTGGTAATTCTTGTCCTAACCAATCAAGTTCAGTTGTCATGGTCTCAAGCAGTTTTGGGACAACTCTTATCACATGACCTCTCTAGAGCAGAGGTGTCAAACTCGCTTTATCATGGCATCATCACATGACTTATCACGACTTTCCCCCTTTTGCTAAACCAGGCATGGGCGAGGTCAGCACATGACGCATCTGAGCCGCAGGCCACGAGTTTGACAGCAGCCTTCCCAGCGATTTTCTACATTTCTTAGTCAGAGATAAGTTTTTAGAGCTTAACCTGCTCTCAGAGCTCATCAGAGAGCAAGGCAGAAATTAGATAATAAACAGGTTATAATCCAACATTCATTTCCCAATTCCAGTAAAGATTTAAAGCCAGGCTTGACATCTTATCCTTAACTCTTCTGAAATTTAATATATCCCTATAATCTAACTTACCCAATTTGATCTGGTGCTATTGAATCCATTCTTTATGTATTGCTGCATTGTTTCTTTTCTAATGGCAGCTGAAGAAACCTTCTTTTTCTTTTGTTGTCACATGCTAATTTGTTCTGACAAATTCTAACTTGACTTCTACTCAAGAACATGTTTGTGACATTCAGTGCTGGAAATCTTTGCTTAGAAACAATTGCCGTTTATCAAAAAAAAGAAAGAAAGATCTGGGGTTCACCCAAGTATGGAACATTTTAGGCACTTCCTGTATTGATATCTTAATGTTATTTTATGTTATTTTTATTTGGGTTTTTTCTGATAACCATATTTTTGGGAGTATAAGATGCACCCTTTTCCTCCCTAAAAGGGCATGAAAATGTTGATGCATCTTATATATAGTGACCAGACGTCCCGCTTTTGGTGGGACAGTCCTGCTTTTTACCAATTTGTCCCGCGTCCCGCAATGTTTTTAAAAAGTCCTGATTTTTGGAAAGAATGCATGACAAGCTAGGACAGTGGTCGGCAAACTGCAGCTTGTGAGCCACAAGTGGCTCTTTGGCCCCTCGAGTGCGGCTCTTCCTCCACCGGGCAAACTCCGTCTGCGGCATAAGTGGCTGCTGCTGCTGCTGCTACCCCCGAGCGCTGCAAGAAAGAAAGAAAAAAGAAAGAAAAAGAAAGTGGGAGAGAGAGAGATAAAGAAAGAAAGAACAATTGAGCCCAAAATTTTGGTTGCTAAGCAAGACCATCGTTAAGTTAGTTTCACCACATTTTCCAAGTTGGCCACGCCCACCCGGTCAATGGTGTCCCACTTTACCAATGTTAAAATTTGGTCACCTTAATCTTATACACTGAATACAGCCATTTTTTGCCTCCTGAAGTCCTGTCCCCACATCCCCCTTTTTTTTTTAAAAAAATGGGCTTTTCCCCCCATAAGCAGGGGTATTTTTGCCTTCCCCCACCCCCCAGAAGCACTCTGCAGGTTTCAGCAGGGCTGGGGAAGGGAAAAATGCCCCATTTCAAAGAAAAACAGGGCATTTTTGCCTTCCCTCAGCCCTACTGAAGCCTGCAGAGTGCTCCTGGGGGCCGGGGAGGACAAAAACTTTTTTTCTTAGTTACCTCTTCAAAATCTTAGTGCGTCTTATATATCAGTGCGTCTTATAGTCTGAAAAATACAGTATTCTAAAATTGTACCCTCTAGACAGGTAGGCAAATTCCTTCTTCTCATTCTTCCTTCTTTTCAACCTTAAACTTCCATAATTACAGAAAGAAGCTTAGGAATCCACACAGTCTTGAAATAAGGGGATGATAGATAACCCTTTTTCTTTGTCCTGACAAATTTCCAGAGTTTTAATATCTGTAGCTCTGTGTATTCCAGGTAATGGTAACTTTTTATCTCCATTGTATCTGAAGAAAAAGAATTAATGACACCGTGGTCCAATCAGCCTTATTGCTATTGTGCAGCAATAATTAACCTTACAAAAGCCCCCCTGGACCCACCTGATTTTCAGAGTGATGAGTTAATTGTATTGGCATAGATATCAAATTCTCTCCTTGTGGTTTATAATAGGATAATATGTAGAACTCCTGGAACTGGAATGTTAATAGCTGCAACTATTACATGCACATTTTCTGTCATTACAGCTATATTGGCACTTATAAATAGAAACCTTTCCCAGAAACCTAACAAAATTTACAACAGAGAAAAATCAAAATATGAGCTCCCTAAAGCCCATCTCGCTTTGAGTCAGAAGCAGGCAGCTTTTAAATTAAAACAGCAAAGAGACAAAAATATTATTCTTTTTACAGCCCACCCAACTCCCAATGACTCTGGATAGCTTATAATTTTAAAATATAAAAGTTACAAAAGATAATAAGAAAACCACATAAAATTTTTAAAAAGCATCCAGCAGAGGCTCAGCCTTCTCTCTGCCCAGAGCCTGGGAGAATAGCCAGGTCTTTGATAGATTCCTTGAACACCATCAGAATAGGGCTTCTTATTCTTATTCTTATTCTTATTCTTCTTATTCTCATTCTCATTCTCATTCTCATTCTCATTCTCATTCTCATTCTCATTATTATTATTATTATTATTATTATTATTATTATTATTATTATTATTATTATTCGAATTTGTATACCGCCCTTTCTCCTTTGCAGGACTCAGGGCGGTGAACAGGCAATGATAAAAACAACAGTAAAAACATCAATATAAATACCTATGCTAAAAATAAATTAAATTCTAAGCTTGCTCTAAAATGTACAATAAAACCCCAATAAAACCAGATTAAAAGCTACACCAGGCCGGCCGCATGAAACAGATGGGTCGTCAGGGTTCGGCGGAACAGGTGCAGGTGCGTAGTTGTGCGGAGGTTGGGGGGCAGGTCGTTCCAGAGGGCAGGAGCTGCCACAGAGAAGGCTCTCCCCCTGGGGTTCGCCAGCCGACATTGACTGGCTGACGGCACTCTGAGGAAGCCCTCTCTGTGGGAGCGAACTGGTCGAAGGGAAGTATTTGGTAGGAGGCGGTCTTGCAGGTACCTTATCCAGATCTCATTCCAGGGGGCAAGTACTACAACAAGGAAGGAAGGCTTCCTGGGTCCCAGGAGATGACAATGCTCAATCAATCAGAACTAAAGTATGCCACTCTGCCCGGACACACACTGGGTAGAAACAGGTGATTCCTCAAACCACCAAGCCTTTATGCCATGAAGGGCTTTATACAGTGTATGATAACCAGCATCTTGAAACCAAATTGCAGTGAGATAAAATGTGCATAATAAGGCATGCCCATCCCTGACCATCTACTGCATTATGTAATAGTTTTATCTTCTGAGTAGTCTTTAAGGTAGAGTGCATTACAGTAATCCATTCATGAGGGGACTAAGTAATGAGATACTGTCTGATTCGGCTCTAGGGAAGTACACAATCAGTGTGCTAGATTTAGCCATGGAAAGGCCCTTTTGGCCACAATTGTCACCTGCTCACTGAGCAAGAGCTGTGAATCCAAGACAATCTCAAAGCTGTGCACCAGTCTAGAATGGGAAAGTGGAACCCCATCCACATCCAACAATAAAGACCCACAGAGACTCAAATATTCACAGCCAAGTAGCTCAACAGAGCCTGGGTTTCACCCTCCCCAATTCACAATAATGACTAAAATCCTCCCAGGTTCCTTCTGTGGGAAAAATAAGGGGCAGAAATATTAGGTATGTTTGCCTCCTTGAGTTTTTTACATATTCATAAAGTTGGGAACAATTAAGACTAAGACTAAGACAGACTATGACTAAGAAAGACTAAGATTAAGAAAGACTAAGACTAAGATTAATATTAAATTAAGAAAAACTAATACTAAGAAAGACTAAGGCTAAGACTAAGATTAAGAAAGACTAAGACTAACACTAAGAAAGACTAAGACTAAAAATGATTAAGGTTATGATTAGGAGGAATCATACAACTATATGTTCTTCTCAGGAAAGAGTCATACAATCAAGGTGCACATTAAAAAGGGCAGGTCTTCTAATTTTTTAACACCTT
The DNA here is from genome assembly GCA_039707465.1 of Rhabdophis nuchalis. Classification (NCBI taxonomy): domain Eukaryota; kingdom Metazoa; phylum Chordata; class Lepidosauria; order Squamata; family Natricidae; genus Rhabdophis; species Rhabdophis nuchalis. The sequence goes on from CM077643.1 coordinate 87,497,044, forward strand.
CCCCGCAGGGGTGGGTTCTGGCTGCTGCTACTGCAGTTCCCTCCGGGATGCACTTCACATGTGTGCGCACTTCACACGCATGTACAGTACAACAGAAGAGCTTCTGCACATGCGCAGAAGCAGAAGCAAAAAAACAAGATGGCAGTGCCTATGGCACCGCTGAGAGAACCAGTTTGGGGGAATAGCAGGCCGAGTTACTACCTACTCGACTGAACTGGTCCGAACCGGTAGGAACCCACCTCTGCTTCTGCACCATTCTAAAATATAGTACATTTTATACTTTTAATGATATAGTGTATTGGTTTTTTAAAAAAAAAAGATTAATCAATTATGCCTGCAAGTTTTAAGCATGAACCCATTAAAGCTGGGAACATTTGTTAGGTACATGTCACCAGAGAAATTGTCTACATCAGGGATCTGCAAAGTTGGCCCTTTTAAGACTGGTGGACTTCAGCTCCCAGAATTCCCCAACCAGCCATGCTGGCTGGGGAATTCTGGGAGTTGAAGTCCACCAGTCTTAAAAGAGCCACCTTTGCAGATCCCTGGTCTACATCAATGGTCCTCAACCTGTAGTCCACAGTCATCAGGGGGGACGAAATGTTGCCACAATGTTGTCGAAGGCTTGATGAAAAGTGATGATTTAAATCTTGAATTAAATCTTGGTTGTCGGTGACCATGTTCTGTGGCCACAAAAGGTATTTAAGGGTGAAAGAATAGTTTGAGAACCACTGTTCTAGAATGCATAAAGGTATCTCAAAAATTATGACGGAAATGTAAACAAAAGTTGACATTTTATTCTGTTTGGGGACATGTAAAGAGCCAGTAAGTTTCAGATTAAAATACATAGATTTTAAAAATTAAGAACATTTTTAAAAATTCATATGCAATTGAAACTGGAGGCGTGTTTTTTTTCAGGAACTGACGGACAAACAGTAGAAATAAGGTCATGCAGTTTGTATTTTATGGGTTTGGTTATTAGAAATAATAGATTATAGAAAAAATAACCATAAAGCAAAGCACACATTTATAACTGTTCTATATAGAGAGAACATTAACCGTCCTAGATGTGCTTACTTATTCATTGAGTTCAGTAAAGCTTATTCTGAAATAAGTCATTATGCAGGCTGTGCAAGTCCTTCAAAAAAAGTTACTTTTCAGTTCATAAGAGGACATATCTCTCTTTGAATCTTTAAAACAGCGAAATCATCCCCACTCTTGCATTGCTGCTTCATAAACTGCTCCTCTTTTGCTTCTGGAGTGAAGTGGAGAAGCAAAGAATGTGCTCAGCTCTAATATTTATGTAAACAAACTCTAACTCTTTTCTTTTTTTTAAACCAATGTCATTTATTCTCTGCTGAGATTGGAGCTCTACCAAAAATATATGAACTTCATGTAGATTAATAACTGTGAAAACACTTATGCAATGAAAATAACAAAAATTGTAGCTCCTTGTTAAATATACAGACCATGAATAAGTGTGTTTTCAGATTCCACACATTTTATCAACATATGGTAGAAATTTCTGTCATTGTGGTCAGGAAGAGTAATACTAGTAAATTATAACTTAGAATTAAACCAAACAATTTAAAACATCCACAGACAAAACAGCAAATAGAGAAAGAGCTTTAAAGAGGAACATAAGATTGAGAAAAGACTAATAGTTAGACACAGAGATTCTCTTAATGAAATGACAAAAACATATTCTTTGCATATTTTGTGGGACTGGGTTTTGACTTTGCATACAGCGTTTTCCTTCATGCTATGAATTCATGAGCAGCCCTGCTTCCTGTAGGATTAGTAAACAAGATAAAATTGATGCCGTAGCAAGTACTGAAAATCGTTACATCCAAGACGTGTGTTCATGTGCTGAATTCTAAATTGGTTCCTTCATTTCAGAAGATTTGGCTTGTGGCCCTTCTATATGAGAGTCCAACCACAGATGATCAACAGATGAATAGAAACGTACAGTCATATTTTTAGAACATTTGGGCCTTGATCCACCTAAAAGCAAAAAGGTAATGACTTTAGCAGTTTTAAATCAAATACTGTTGGAAAGATACGCACAAAGTATGTCCTATTAGAAATATTTTCTTGTTGATTAAATGTCTCCAGCTTTTACTGAAGGATGAAGGAAATGGATACTTATTTTTATTTTTAAAAGGCCACCGTATAACACACAAGGATGGAATATGAATTACATTATTCCTTTATAAAATGTGGTGTGTCCAATTAATGTGACATGTCTTCTCAGTATTTATTTATTTATTTATTTATTTATTTATTTATTTATTTATTTATTTATTTATTTATTTATTTTATTATATTTCTATACCACCCTCTCTCCTCAATGGGACTCAGGGCGGTGCACAGGAATAATAAAAACAGCAGTCATAAATACAATCAAACATGGTTAAAAATAAATTAAATCAATTTGACAACCCGTGCTAAAATTCACAATTAAAACCCTGACTAAAAATCGATCATAAAAGACTATGCCAGGCCGTCCACATGAAAAAAGTATGATTTTAATGCCCGGAGAAAGAGGCATAGGTCTGTGATTGTACGGAGGTCGGGGGGCAGGTCATTCCAGAGGACGGGGCCTGCCACAGAGAAGGCTCTTCCCCTGGGAGTCGCCAGCCGGCATTGACTGGTTGATGGCACTCTCAGGAGGACCTATGCCATGGAGTGCTTTGAAGATGGTCACTAATACCTTGAAGCGCACCCAGAAGGCCACAGGCAGCCAGTGCAGCTCGCGCAGGAGAGGTGTTACATGAGAGTATCTTGAGACTCCAAGAATCCCCCGTGCGGCCGCATTCTGAACTAACTGGAGCCTCCGGGTGCATCTCAAGGGCAGCCCCATGTAGAGAGTGTTACAATAGTCCAGGTGAGAGATGACGAGGGCTTGAGTGACTGTGCGTAGGGCGTCACGATCCAGAAAGTAGCTTTCAATACCATCAATCATGCCATCCTTCTACACCAGCTCTGGGAGTTTGGGGTGGGCAGAACTCTACTGTGTTTTCCTCCTTTTTCTGGGACTGGTTCCAGTCGGTATTGATAGGAGGGGAATGCCTTTCTGCAGCTCCTACTTTGTGTGGTGCCTCAGGACCTAGTCCTTCCTTTCCTCCCATTTAACTTCTATATTAGGTGAGGTAATTTGATCATTTGGGGTAAGATGTCACCAGTTTGCTGATGTGACCCAGTTTTATATTTCCACCCTAGGCCACCTGGATGTCCTGTTCGAAAGTCTGGTAGCTGTAAGGGGCTGGATGGGGTGCAAAAGACTTTTACTCAACCCAAGCAAGATTGAATGGCTTAGATTGTTTGGCCCTTCTGATACCATTGCTGCTCTTGGACAAAGTGCCACTGCCTCAGAAAGACCCTGTGCACGATTTGGGGAAACCTCACAACTCCTCCTTCTCAGCAATAGTGGCAACAGTACTTTACTGTGACTGTGATACTGATAGTGGTGGTGAAAGCCTTATTCTCTGTTTTGTAGAAGGCATGATGTACACTTTGCACCTTAATTTAATTACAGCTTTGAAACCAGCCAGAGTCAGTTCTACTGTGACTCACACAACATGGCCTTTGAGGCAGAAGCCTAGTAAGTTACAAAACTATTTTGCACATTCCAGACAGCTTCTGTTTTTTTAATGTCTTAGACCATTTCAAACTAAATGGCATTCTTTGACATCCCTGTGGCTTTCAGTCTGTTGCAGTATTTCATTCAAAGTGTTAACTAGTAAATATCACAACGAGAAGGCAAAGTGCAGTACATAGGCATTTTTAATGATGAGCTGCCCTTTTTCACTTTGGGTCTTTGTGCATTACAGAATTTAGTAAGCGGCTTTCCTACTTCCATTTTAAAATTCGTTTTCAGTGTTACTGCTGTAACCTTTAACAGAACAAATGAAATGCTGTTCAAAAAGTTCAGATATTTTTTTTTGTCAGAACCGTGTGATGTACTAGGTCTCCCCTGCTTCCTCCCCACTACCCAAATGTTATTTATGTCTCAGATATTTTGCCAAATATCTGCTGAAAACTTTTAAAGAAAGACAGAGATAGAGAATGCAAGTAGCCAGAAGGACATCTGATACTGTCTGAACTGGATACCTGTGAGAATCAGATATCCAATTCAGTTTTAAATGCAGGTGACATTTGGTGTTTCAGGAGATGTCTAATATTTGTGGGAATTGTTTTGTGTTTTGTTTTATGGGGAAGTGCTTAAAAATGAAATATATTAGTAAAGTCTGAATTGGACAAAAACTGGGAACAAAAGATCATCTGAGCAAATCTTCTCTTTTATCCTTCTGATATATAAATGGTAATTAATAACTTCTGCACTGCCAAAGTCATTTGGCTACATTCCCTCTTTGTTAGAGCCATTTTTCATTTAATTTTAAATTCATGTTAAAGATGTTATTGTGCATTCGCTTTGAAGTCTTAACTGGAAAGAACCATTAAAGAAACAGATAATCTTACAGCCTGGCTTGCTGCTTGACTGGATTTTGTTACATGAAGAACCTTAACTGCAAAAGCAAATGGCACAGGGATATTCCCAGTGGTGTGGAGCGATAATAGACCCTTCTTTTTCAGTCTGCTGCCTTCTTGGTGTGCTTTGTCTGTTTCTCCTACCATATGTGCCATAGATTTGGGAAACGCTGTCTACCACCCTTTCATAAGACAGATATGTCGGTAATTGCCAAAAAATTATTTCTGTGTGAAATGTTTGTATCACTTTCTGTATGTGTCTCTTCGAAGTCAGTGTTAACTGTTGATACTGGCCTGGACAAATGTCTGCAGCTTTCCCGGCAAAATTTACGAAGTAGTTTGTCATTGCTTCCTTCTTAGGGTTGAAGGAAGATGATTGGCCTAAGGTCACCCATGTGGCTTTCACATCTAAGGTAGGACTAGAGCTCACAGTCTCACAGTTGCTAGCCTACTACTTTAAGCACTTCATCAAAATGGCTCTTGAAAACCTCTTAGTATATTTTCAGTAATAAATGATGAAAGCAATGGTGCAATTCATTTGGTTTAGATCAGGGGTCTGCAAAGTCGGCTCTTTTAAGACTGGTGGACTTCAACTCCCAGAGTTCCCCAGCCAGCATAGCTGGCTGGGGAATTCTGGGAGTTGAAGTCCACCAGTCTTAAAAGAGCCGGCTTTGCAGACCCCTGGTTTAGATCATGGGTGGGTTGCCAGCATTACTGCTGGTTCGGCACTCAAAAATTTCGGTGCGCGTGTGCTCACTTCACTCATGTGCACTCCAAATGCTCGCTCCGCGCGTGTGCACATTTGCATCTAAAAAGATCTGTGTATGTGCAAAATGTTAAAAGGAGGAAAATTACATTTCTGCAAAGAAAATTGTTCTGTGCATGCACAGAAGCGAAAATCAAGATGGCGGCGCCATAGGAGAACCAGTTCAGAGGGTATGGCCAGCCTGGGTCGCTGTCTATTCCAGTGACCCAGCAACCCAGGCCGCCAAGTTACTACCATTTCAGCTGAACCAGGCCAAACTGATAGGAACCTACCCCTGGTTTCGGTCGAGGGGAAAAGAAGCAAAACATGGAGGGGGGAAGTGGGGGAAAGAACTCCCTGACTAGAGTAGGTTTCCTCTCTTCGCTTGGGTGCAATGTAGAATAATCCAAATAGTTTGTATTATTCCAAAGCCATACTATTTTCTGTTAATGACTGTATATCCTGCTACATTATTTATTTTCCATCTTCATGCAGAAGAGGCACAGAGAGCCAAATTCTCTACTTGCCAGACACAATTCTCTAGATATCCTGACAGTATCACATTTTTAAGATTCCATCAGCTTTGCTAGATCCAAGTTTATTCCTGCTGCATTTAAGTTGATATTTAGAATATTCAGGCTTGGCAAGCAAACACTCTAATGCAGCTGCTTTATGTTGAAGATGCAGAAGAAGAGGGATTGTTCAACTGAACATAATCTGGCTGTTGAGTTTTGTTGCTGGGAGAAATCCAATGTTCCTCAAGGTTTGGTAAAGAAAAAAAGAGGCCTCTACCTATACTGACAACAAATTATAGGCTAGTGACCCTTATTGAACTCTTGACTCTATAGAAAGGTCTGATTTGATTTTAGTTCCTCGGCTCATTTGGATCTGCTAGGTTGATATGCACCAGTTTCTGCTTCATCCATTCTGAATTGGTAGTCCGGGAAAAAAATCTGAGATCAGTAGTCCATGAGCTATTATTAACCCATTTATAATGCCCTGCCTTGCCTTCTTCCCACACTCCATCCTGTTGAATGGAGACCAGCATGAATTTGGTTCTTCAAGGAAAATTAGGGGGGGGGGCAATTGGAAAGAAGTAAAATTTCAGCATGCTTTTCTTTTCTTCTATAGTGAAGATAATCTGTAGTGAACATATCATGCTTCTTCAAGACTATGACATATTTATAATAGGGACCAGGGGTGGATTCCAGCTGCGACCACTGCCTGTTTGCTCAGAGATGTGCTCCATGCATGTGCATGTGCAGTGCAACAAAAATTGCTCTGCGCATGCGCAAAAGGCAAAAACAAGATGGCGGTGCTATGGTACCACCGAGAAAACCAGTTTGGGAATGTGGCAGATTCCCTTACAGATGTTCTTATAAGAGGTGGGTTCCTACCAGTTTGGACCGGTTAAGCTGAACTGGTAGTAATTTGGTGGCCAGGGTCACTTGAACAGGCATCAACCCAGGCCACCAAATTACTACCAGTTCAGCTGAACCGGTCCAAACTGGTAGGAACCCACCTCTGATAGGAACATCTATAAGGGAATCTGACATTGACTAATCAAAGAGAGAAAGAGCTGTACCCATAAAGAATGTTGGGTGAAAGAAAATATCCTTTTCATCATCTAAATTCCACTGTTTTTACTTTAGTCTCACAATAGGATTTTTGACTTTTCAGAAATCCATTTTATATTCTCCCTTGTACTAAATGGAAAACAAAGTATTTACTTGACTAAATAATAATTATATTTAATTAGTTGACTAGACAAATTTTTATGAGGTAGAAGATGGAGACTTCAAAGTCATGTTTGTTAACACAATAAACAGATGGGATTATTTCTAAAAGAACAAAATAGTAAGACAACTTTATGAGATGCTATATAAACTGTTTAATTAGCATCCTAATCCTATAGAGCCAGGAGAATGGAACACAGAATTATTGGGATGTGCTCCCAGATAAGTATGTGTAAACATAAACAATCAAATATTTCAAATGGAAATAATATTCTTTATATAGGTAAAGGTTCCCCCTCGCACATATGCGCTAGTTGTTCCCGACTCTAGGGGCTCATCTCTGTTTCAAACCCGAAAAGCCAGTGCTGTCCGAACACATCTCTGTGGTCATGTGGCCAGCATGATTAAATGCTGAAGGCACATGGAACACTGTTATCTTCCCACCAAAGTGTTCCTTATTTTTCTACTTTTATTTTTATGTGCTTTCATACTGCTAGATTGGCAAAAGTTGGGACAAGTAACGGGAGCTCACTCTGTTACATGGCACTAGGAATTCGAACCGCTGAACTGCCAACCTTCTGATCAACAAGCTCAGCATCTTAGCCACTGAGCCACTGTGTCTCATTACTCTTCATATAAGATATACTAAAAAAGGAAAGCAGTAGATTTATTTTAAATTTTTGCTAGAACTGTTTTCCTCTCCTACACTTAAGGTTGCTTATTTGTATTACCAATATAACCCGGTTATTTAAAATAGTTCCTGTTTCAACCTTTGCTATAAAAATAAAGATGCCCTCAATATGTGGACAAGTCCATGCAGCAATCTCGCCAATGGAACTTTACTCTTCCCTTCTTTCAAAATATGTTTTTCTACTTACCAAGTATAAAATTGTTCAGACATCAATGATTTCATGGAGCCAAGGACAAGTTAAGGTTCTAAGAATAAAAGCTTTTGAACTTTGAATAACTGTCCCACAGTAATTAATATACTGCTTCTTTTGAAAGCAAAAACCTCACGATCAGTCATAAACAATGTGCCTTTATTGTTTTCCATTTAGTAATGGGGCAAAAAATGAAATGAATTTCTGAAAATTCAAAAATCATATTGTGAGGTTAAAGTACAAACTCTGGAATTTAAAAGATGCCTCCTGGAAGAATGGAGGGGGAGAAAACATTTGTCTCTGAGTCTTACCAAAGATTCTTTTTGAGCATAGTTATATGGCTCTTGGACAACAACTCAAGAACCATAGAATTCCTTAGATTCCATTTTCCAAGACTGCTGCAGGGCTCTGATCACAGAGGAGGGAATCTGGCACTGGAATCATTTCCCTTCCCTTCCTGCCAACTTCCATTGCTGGTCCCTTTCCTGCCAGTAGCTGGGCCTTCTCAATATGTTAGGGCAAGATTTGAAGCACAGTCTGGGCTTTTTACACACTTTTACAGTAACAATTAAGATGACTGGCTTCAGTGTCTGACAGACCACAGGTAAAATAGAACAGGGGTCCCCAACCCCCGGTCCGCGGACCGGTGCCGGGCCACGGCCTGATAGGAACCGGGCCGCAGGGCTGGAGAGGAGGAGGAGGGAGCAGCCCCCTGGGCAGAGGATGACTGAGCGCGCCTCCACCAGCTCCTGCCGACGGCCACCGCGGCGCACTTTCCGGGGCTTCCCGGAGGGGCCAGCATGTCAGCTGAGGAGGTAACGGCTGCCTCATCCCACAGCAAGCAAGCGGGCAGAGGACCCGATTCTGCAGCTACCTTAAGCACATCTGAGGCCATCTGGGCGCCGCATGCCTACCTCCCTTCCAGCCCCATGTGGCGCCCGGACGGTTTCGGCTGTGCTTAAGGTAGCCGCAGGCTCGAGTCCTCCGCCCGGTCGCTCGCTGTGGGATGAGGCAGTCGTTACCTCCTCAGCTGACATGCTGGCCCCTCCAGGAAGCCCCGGAAAGTGCGCCGCGGTGGCTGTCGGAAGGAGCTGGTGGAGGCGCGCTCGGCCATCCTCTCCCCAGGGGCTGCTCCCTCCTCCTCCTCTCTAGCCGACATGCCGGCCCCTCTGCTGCTTCCCAGGGGGGAGGGAGGGAGATAATGACAGACACACAGAGAGACAGACTTAGAGAGACAGAAATAGAGAGAGGGAATCAGACACACACACACACACAAAGTGACAGAGATGGGTGGAGGGAGGAGAGAGAGAGAGAGAGAGAGAGAGAGAGAGAAAGAAAAATAGAAAAAGAAAGATGAAAGGAGGGTGGGAGGGAGGGAGTGAAGGAAAGAAGGGGGAGGGAGGAGGAAGGGAGGGGTGAAAGAAGGAAGGAAGGAAAGAAAGAAAGAAAAAGAAAGAGATGGAGGGTAGGAGGGAGGAAAGGAAAGAAGGGAGGAAGGGGGAGGGAGGCAATGGAAGGAAGGAAGGAAAGGAAAGGAAGAAATCTATTTTCCTATTTCCTTCCACCTCAAACTACCTGTTGGTTAACCAGGTTAAAGATCTATTTTTCTCCCAGTGGTCATTTCAAAGAAATCACATCCTCTGAGTCATTTCCTGGATTCAAACCAGCGTCCCAAAGAGTCATGGGCTGCCTTTATATATAACGAGTGCCCATAAATCCATTTTTACCATCTTCAGAAGACCAAAGACCAGCCAGAAATGGAAGAAAGAAAGAAAGAAAGAAAGAAAGAAAGAAAGAAAGAAAGAAAGAAAGAAAGAAAGAAAGAAAGAACTTATGACCACAATTGAGCCCAAAATTTTGGTTGCTAAGCAAAACCGTTAAGTGAGTTTCACCACATTTTCCAAGTTGGCCATGCCCACCGGGTCACATGACCACTGAGCCACTCCCACAAAACAGGCCACACCTTTTGGCTCTCAAAAGAAATTTCAGTAGTGGTACTGTTGATATTTGGCTCTATTGACTAATAAGTTTGCCCACCACTGCCCTAGAGGGCCAAGTAAGCCGACTCCCCCCCCCCGCGTGCGCATGCGCCGCCTGTTCCCCCTCCCCCCCTCCTCTAGGCCAGCCGGTCCGCAGAATTTTCTTTAAAAAGAAACCGGTCCCTGGTGCAAAAAAGGTTGGGGACCCCTGGAATAGAAGATAACTTCACTTCTTAGCACTTTTTGTTCCTCACCAGAGAGAAAGCCTTCTGACTCTTTACTGCTAGTTCAAGTTCGAAAGGCCATGATATGTAAGAGATGTGCAACGGCTGGTCAGAAAAGAAAGCTAGGTTCACTTGAGAAGTGAAACACTGAAATAGTGGCTTTCTTCCCAACCAGAACTTGGTTTGACTAAAGAGGGAGTTTTTTGCAGGAGCAAAATAAAAGACAATGTGTGTTTTATGCACATGGCGAGTTGGCTACAGCAAGCTGACCTGTTCTGTTCCCAATAATGATACATTTGTAAATGCAGAAATTAATTAGTACTGCTCCAGTAGCTAAATTTTTTATAGAACAAAAGTTAGTCACCTAACTTCTGGAAAATAAATATTCGTGTCTTTTCTACCCCATTAAAAATTGCTAACATTCAGTTAAGGAATACTATCCAGGGCATTCCACATTTAAAAAATACCCCAACAGAATATTATTCTATAACAATTCAAATATTATATAACACCACTTTAGAAGATTGGTCTAATGGTTTGGTCTTGTGGTTAAGACATTGGGCTAGAAACTGCCTTAGGCATGAAAGCCAGCGGGATAATTTTCGGACAGTCACTCTCTCTCTCAGCCCACAATATTAAGCTCAGGCACAAGCCAGTCGGTCAATTCCTGTCACAATCAATTAATACTTGGTGATCTGAAAAAAAGTGCTGAAAAAAAGCACTTGTGGAAAAATGCTAGGAAGAAAAAAAAAATTAGAAGTTGCAAACCTACATCTGAGACACAATAGCCTTTACAGAATGTCAGAACTGAAGAAGCTTCTTTAATGAGAAGTGAAACGTCTTCAAGAAAAAACAAATCCCAAATCAGGACTGGTACCTCTTTGCACACATCACAACAGCGACCAGAATGGCCATTGCACAGCAGTGGAAAAATAACAACCCACCAACTGAAAGCTTAATCATATCTAAAATCTTCAGCTGTGCGGAATCAGATAAATTAACGTATATCTTAAAGGACAAGTCAACCTCAATCTATGCCCAATCCTGGGAGAAATGGTACAGATGGTATGGTAAGAGAATGACGGATAACAAAGAAACCAACTAGATAGAATAATAGTGAAATAGATATAAGGAGTTATAAGACAATACTATATTTAAGACAATGTTATAGATTCAAATATAAGCATCCAAATATGAATACAAATAACAATTGATGTTAAACTGGGACAAATATACTTCTTAAATCAGGGGAGTAGATATATCCCCGGTTTGCCTCCCCCTATCCCCCCCTCTTTATCCTTGTACTTCCTCTCCAATATCCCTACCCTATACTTGCTAAATGTTTAATTTTTATATTTATATTAATAAAGATTATTTTTTTTTAAAAAGAAAAAGAAAAAACAAAGCACAGTTGCTTTTTGAAAAAGCACCTTTGGGATAACCATGATCTAGATGACTAGAGTAGTGGCACATAGTCTTAGGACCACATCCTGTATTACCTCACAAAGGTCTAGACCAGTGTTTCTCAACCTTGGCGACTTTAAGTCCTGTGGACTTCAACTCCCAGAATTCCCCAGCCACAGGATTTAAAGTCACCAAGGTTGAGAAACACTGGTCTAGAACAAAGCTTCATATGTCCTTCTTGCTATGGCACAACGATGTTTTATAAACTATTTCTGAATTCATCTGGTCCATTTTATCCTCAGACTTCTGCTTCGGGAAGCCTAGGACTTTCTTTAGTTATTCCAGTTATTCCAGTTTGGAAGGGATGTTCCTTCTTTTCCTGAAACAAAACTTTGCAGGTGAAGTATCTTGGGGAAAGCATAGTCAGTAGCAATCAGTTGCTCAGCTCCAACTGGCCCTAGTAAATCTGCTGTCAAAACTCCCGTTGCTGGCACTGCACCTCCAAGACTTCTCAGGCTTTGGCTATGTGAGACAGGACACTGGTTCTTTTTCTTTTTGCTTTTCTTTGGAATACTGAATGTTTTGCCTTATGCAAAAACAATTCACATGGAAAATTGGCTTCAAGATACACAAAGAAATGGAAGATTCAGAACTCTCTGGCTTCTCTGTTTTATAATTTTATAATCCTATAAAATGTTCTCCTAAAAGCTGCCATCTAGAGGTCATCCAGGTTACAGCCGACTGGATTTTTGAAAGCACAAAGAAGGGAAGATTGTTTTAAAAGACTACATAAGTAATTGTTTTAAAAAGATACGTTTGCAGTGGTGGTGAATCTCCAAAGTTCTGAATCACCAAAGCTGCCCTGCCATATGTTCAGAAGAGTAATTGGCTTTTGATTGTTCCAAATCATCATTTCATGAACTATTCATACTACCTAAAAAAAAAAATGTACTTTTTAAAATCAATCTATGATCATGACCAAAGAAGTGGGTTTTTTGTGTATTTTGGATTATTTTGCAAATATTGAATAGTACAGTATTATAACATTGTGAATCACTAAATAACTATGTGGTCTGCTAAGGTGTGCCTATATACCCCAAGGTAAATTTAGAACAACTTGCTCTGACCTGAATGCATTCAGGAGCACAATTATTTTATTTTCTCTGCAGCATTGAAACTTGATATATTTCCAAGCATGAATTCAAAGTGTAACATTTAATCTAATTTTCTTAAGAAACAACCTTTCCTGCTTTCAAGTTGGCAAATAACTTTTTGTCTTAACTTGTATTTTTCCTTTATCACCTATACAACAGTAAATCACACGATTTCAAGAAAATGTTAAGATTATTGTTACGCAGAACAATCGATCAAATGATTGTTAGCCATAAAATCATTACATTACACATGACATGGATTAGTTTCTTGTATACAGTACCATGTCATTCTTCTTAAACCACAACTAAAAGCGAAATGATAAATGAAAACAGAACACACAAATACCAAAGTCCACAATCCTTTGCATGCTTATTTGAGATAACCATTTGTTTGACATAATACACCAGAGGTTTAAGCAGGAAATACGAGATTTATTATGATAATGTGGATTTAGCATTTGTATCTCTTTATGAAGAACAGCTCTATTCTTTGCACAAGCATATTCAGGCATCTTGGACCTCCTTATCATCATGGCATATGTTTTATAACAACTTAGATTCCCTCCTCCTCCTTCCTCTCCCTCCTTCTCTTCTTCCCATAACATTCTATATATGCCGAACAGATATTCTTTTAACATTCATCTAATCTGAAATAAAATAACCCTTTTAAAACTTGGTGGCATTATCTTCACAGAAGGTAAGGTCTTATCCTAAAAAAAACATGTATATTAAATGAAATATGGCTTTTTTGCTATTTTATTCAGCTGGTAGGATACATAATGAAGGATTAATTATTCAATTTTGAATAGCTAATTTAATTCAAAAACAAGGTAATTTGTTAATACTGAGAAGTCAAATTGAAAAAGATCTGGTTAATCAGAGTTATCCAATAATCCTTGAGCTGTATGGGGATACTACCACATGCTCCAAATATTCAACAAGAATGAAAAGTGAAAATAGTGTTTGACATCAAGGAAAGTACTACTGATAAATATTACATCATTTCACAATTCAGCTTTATGCCTAAAAATGATAAAGAAGGAGCCATGGCTAAATGGCAGATCATATGCTTTGCATCATCAGAACAATGTTTTCCCAAAGATAAGGACAACCCTCTTTCAATTGATGCTTTCTTTCTTTCTTTCTTTCTTTCTTTCTTTCTTTCTTTCTTTCTTTCTTTCTTTCTTTCTTTCTTTCTGATACCATGCATTTTCACAGTGGACTTCATGTAAGGAATCCACAAATATATTATAATATAAATAGATAACTAAGCAAAGAAACACATTTTATTATCGTACCCAGCAGTATCAAACCCTAAACTGTAGTAACTTTGCTTTGTTCTGCTTTCTGGGAAAATTAACTTTGAAATGACCACAATTTATTAAAATTAATTGTTAGCTGCTTAGGAAATTTCCAGGTATTACTCATTAAAAGAAATATTGTATTGGCCATTGTTCCCTGCTATTGTCTTGTTGAGCACTGTTGTCTTATCAATTCTCTTCCCAAAATGTTTGAAGAAGAAACTGAACTTTGAACTTTCCCTCGTTTGTTTTCCATTTTTCAGCTTCTTGACCAACAAGCACCGTGATAAATCCTGCATCATAAATTTTGTCATAAACTGTTGCTACAAAGGACAGCTCACTTACTGTGAGAAGATTGCTAGCCAGAAAGTGGTTGCTTCTTCTTATTTTTTTTCTTATTAAAAAGGAGAACCGGGAGCTTATTAAAAGGTTATTGCATTATGATAGATTGCATGTTGGTTTTGGACTTGAGCCAGAGAATCCTGAGTTCAAATTGCTCCTCAAGATTGAAACTTTATGGGTGGCCTTGAAATATTTATCAAGGGAAAAATCAAGTCTTAAAAAAAAGTAAAAAAAATCATGCATTCCAAATGATTATCTATTTCCAAAGTTCTGAAGTAAATATTATGTCATCATTAGAAGTCCTTTCTTTCCTCCTTCCAATAAGGCTGAAAATGAACTTCCTTAAGTTCATATTCAGTCTTATTGGCGCTTTTCTGGCATGCCAGATAGGACATCAAATGATCAGCAAGAAGATTTTATACCTTTGCATGGAAAAGGTTTCCACTTCAATTGTAAGCATCACTAAGAAGCACTGGGGAAGCCTCCGTATAAACTCTGGAAAGTAACTTTCAGTTAATCAACCCTGAGAGGTTCCAGACGGAGCTTGGGCCATTACCTGTGACCCTGACCCGCGCCCTGACGGAGGACCTAGTGGCTGCATGGAGTACCGCGGCCACGGGGGCCTTGGATCGGGTTGCGAGATGGAGATCCACACTGTCTGAATCCGACCGAACACAGGTGAGATCCCATTTGAGGACTTACCTTGTGGCGATGAGAGTGGCAAAGCGTCATCATTGTGCCACTCATATTGCATCCGCAGAGAACCGCCCTGCCACCCTGTTTGGGGTGACCCGCTCCCTCCTTCAACAGAGGCAGCGGGAAGCCCCTCTGCAGGGCAGAGCAGAGGATTTTGGAGAGTATCTGCAGGATAAAATCGCTCAGATTCGGAGCGAGTTGGTCTCCACCGAAAGTGGTCTAGAGGGATTGTCGGAGGCAGGTCTTGAGATACCTTTTGGGGAGGAGTTTGACTCTGCTACTTCCGAAGATATGGACAGGTTACGTGGGCGACTGAGAGCCACCACATGTTTATTGGACCCGTGTCCCTCCTGGCTTGTACTGGCATCCTGGGAGGTTACACGAGGCTGGCTCCAGGAAGTAGTGAACGCTTCTTTGAGTGAGGGTTCTTGCCTACCGACTTGAAAGAGGCGGTGGTGAGACCTCTCCTCAAAAGGCCTTCCCTGGACCCAGCATTGTTAGTAAATTATCGTCCGGTCTCCAACCTTCACTTTTTGGTGAAGGTTGTAGAGAGTGTGGTGGCACAACAGTTTCCCCATCACATGGAGGAAATTGATTATCTGGACCCGCGCCAGTCCGGCTTCCGGCCCGGGCACAGCACTGAAACGGCATTGGTCGCATTGGTGGATGATCTCTGGAGGGCCAGAGATGGGGGTTGTTCATCCATCCTGGTCCTATTAGATCTCTCGGCGGCTTTCGATACCATTGACCATGGTATCCTATTGCATCGACTGGAGGGGTTGGGGGTGAGGGCCACCGTCCTGCAGTGGTTCTCCTCCTACCTCTCCAGCCGACAATTTGTGTTGGCAGGAGGGCAGAGGTTGACCTCGAGACCCCTCACATGTGGGGTGCCTCAGGGGTCTGTCCTCTCGCCGCTCCTGTTCAACACATATACAAAGCCGCTGGGTGAGATCATCCGTGGTTTTGGGGTAGAGTATCATCTGTATGCTGATGATACACAGTTGTACATTTCTACCCCAAACCATCCCAACGATGCCGTCAAAGTGATGTCTCGGTGTCTGGAAGCCGTGCGGGTCTGGATGGGAAGGAACAGACTCAGACTCAACCCATCCAAGACCGAGTGGCTGTGGTTTCCGGTGCCCTGGTACAACCAGTTGACTCCATCGCTGGCCATAGGAGGTGAACATCTAGCCCCCATGGATAGGGCACGCAACTTAGGCATCCTCCTGGATATCCGGCTGTCTATGCAAGACTATGTGACGGCCATGGCCAGGGGGGCGTTCCGCCAGGTTCACCTGGTGCGGCAGTTGCGTCCCCTACTGGACCAGGATGCCCTTCGCACAGTCACTCATTCGCTTGTGACATCCCGGCTAGACTACTGTAATGCTCTCTACATGGGGCTCCCCTTGGGGTGCACCCAAAGACTACAGCTAGTCCAGAATGCGGCCGCGTGGGCGATCTTGGGAGCCTCTAGGTACTCCCATGTAACACCCCTCCTGCGCGAGCTGCACTGGCTGCTTGTGGCCTTTTGGGTGCACTTCAAGGTGTTGATTACCACCTTTAAAGTGCTCCATGGCACGGGACCTAGTTATCTGCGGGATCTCATCCTACCCCATACATCCCTTTGGCCGATTCGCTCCCACAGAGAGGGACTTCTCCGGGTGCCATCCACTAGGCAATGCCAGTGGGCGACGCCCAGGGGAAGGGCCTTCTCTGTGGTGGGCCCAACCCTCTGGAACGACCTACCCCCCGATCTTAGAACAACTACGGACCTCCGCTCCTTCCGCCAGAAATTGAAGACCTATTTGTTCCATCAGGCCGGTCTGGCCTAATCCATTTCACTTAGCCTATAGTCTGTTAAATTGTTTTAATTGGGTTTTAAATGGGGTAACAGTTTTAATGATTTTAAAATTTTAGCACAATTATTTAATTTGGTTTTAATTATTTAAAATTGTTATTTTTATATGTTTTTTAATTTCCTGTGCACCGCCCCGAGTCCCTTTAGGGCAGTGGTTCTCAATTATTTTCTGTCAGGCCCCCCCTAGGAAGAAGAAAACATTTCGCGCCCCCCGCGTGACTGTAAATAGTATCATTTGTCTATAAAATTGTTAGTACACCTCTGCATAACACTGTATCCTTATTAACGTATAAGAGAATAAAAAAAAGAAAGAAATGTGGATCAATTTACAACAAAGAATAGCTTTATTAACTGTAGCAGAAAAGATTTAAAGTGCATTAAATCCTTAATTAAACTATAAACATTTTTTGATTGGACATGTCAAACCATGTGACCGGGTGGGAGTGGCCAATTTGGAAAATGTGAAACTCACTTAACAATGGTCTTGGTTAGCAACCAAACTTTTGGGCTTAATTGTGGTCATAAGTTCTCTCTCTCTCTCTCTCTCTCTTTCTTTTTCTTTCTTTCCTTCCCTCTTTCTTTCTCTCTCTCTCTTTATTTCTTTCTCTTTCTTTCTTTCTCTTTCTCTCTTTCTTTCTCTTTCTCTCTCTTTCTTTCTCTCTCATTTTTTCTTTCTTTCCCTCTTTCTCTCTCTCTTTATTTCTTTCTCTTTCTCTTTCTTTCTTTCCCTCTTTCTCTCTCCCTCTCTTTCTGTCTCTCTCTTTCTGTCTCTTTCTTTCTTTCCCTCTCTCTCTTTCTTTTTTCTCTTTCTTTCCTTTGTCTCTTTCTTTCTCTTTTTCTCTGTCTGTCTTTCTCTCTCTCCCACTTTCTTTTTCTTTCTTTCTCTTTCTCTCTCTCTCTTTCTTTCTCTTTCTTTCTTTTTCTTTTTCTTTCTCTTTCTTTCCCTCTTTCCCCCCCTCTCTTTCCCTATTTCTCTTTCTCTCTCTCTCTCTTTCTTTCTTTTCCTCTTTCTCTCTCCTTCTCTTTCTTTCTTTCTCTTTCTTTCTGTCTCTTTTCTTTCTCTCTTTCTCTCTCTCTTTTCTCTTTCTTTCCTTTCTGTCTCTCTTTCTTTTTTCTCTCTTTCTCTCTGTCTGTCTTTCTTTCTCTCTTTCTTTCTTTCTCTCCCACCTTCTTTTTTTTCTTTCTCTCTCTCTCCTTTGTTTGCCCATCTGTTACTCTGTGTGTGTGTGTGTGTGTGTGTGTCTG
This sequence comes from Rhabdophis nuchalis, assembly GCA_039707465.1. Lineage (NCBI taxonomy): Eukaryota > Metazoa > Chordata > Lepidosauria > Squamata > Natricidae > Rhabdophis > Rhabdophis nuchalis. Next base: position 87,515,097 of record CM077643.1, read on the forward strand.
TCTGTCTCGCATTCAGGCACTTAAATCACTCATTCTGTGTCTCTGTCTATCTTTCTCTCCCTCCCTCCCACTCGCTGTCTCTGTGTGTGTGTCTGTCACTCTCTGGTTCCCCCCTCCCTCCCTGTCTCTCTGTGTGTCTGTGCCTCTCTCTGTCTGTCTGTCTCCTCCCCCCACAAACCTCCTCAGCTCCTGGAAGTAGCCTGACTGGCCCGCCAGCCCGCTGGCTGTATTTACTCGCTCGCTCTCTCACCCATCCACCGGACGAAGGAACCTGGCGTCCGATGGGTGAGCAAGCGAGCGAGCAACCGCGGCCAGCGGGCCAGCGGATTGTTGGGCGCTGCCGCAACTTTCCTTACCCGCCCGCCGGCCAGTCGGCCACAGTTACTCACTCGCTCGCTCACCCACCGGACGCCAGCTTCCTTCGTCCGGTGGGTAGGTGAGCGAGCGAGTAACCGCAGGCGGTGGCAGGCAGGTTGTTGGGCACTGCTGCAGCAAGTTTCCTTGGCCGCCCGCGCTTGCTTGTTCGCTCGTTCACCCACCCCCGGACGAAGGAGCCTGGCGTCCCCGTCCCCGCCCCCCATCCCCGCCCGCCGCGATCACTCGCCTTAGCTTGCCCCGGCCGCCTGGCTGCGCGCTCTGCCAGGGGGCTGCCCCCTCCTCCTTCGACCTCACCTTTCCACGCTGATTGGCCCGAAGCGCATCCCCTTCCTTATCCCCGCGTCCGCTTTCTGCCTCGTCCAGCCTAGTGGTGCTCAAGAGGCACGGCTTCCGGCTGCTCCTTCTCTGACGCCTTTCTCAGTCGCTTTCGGGCTTTACCTACAGCCACTGCCGCCGCCGCCGCGGAGTGGGCCTGGGATGCCAAGACGGCGGCGGCGGCAGTATCGGTCTTTCCGGGTGTGCGGCTCCTGGCTATCAAACGGAGGCCCCTTTACGGAGCCTCGCGCCCCCCTGGGGAGGCGCGCCCCACTATTTGAGAAACGCTGTTTTAGGGAAAGGGAGCGGTATATAAATCCAAATAATAAATAAATAAATAAATAAACCTTGAAATAAACCAGCTTGATTTGTTCCTTATGTTAATGATGAAAAATATTATTCCAATTATGAATTGTCAGAGAAAAAGACTAAAGCCCAATTCCCTTACTTACCAGAACCATAATTATTGAAATGCACTAGGGAGGCACAGTGCTTAATGCAACCATGTGTGGACCATGATAGGTGAGTGAGAATTCATTCCTTTTGCTCAAGATTTGCAATGAATTGATTATGGATAGTAAATACTCTTCAGAAAAATTACCTCTGCTCCATATGTCCAGAGAGCAAACTGAACATAATTCTCAGCTCAATTTACATACCTTGTAATCATAAGATCAGTTTAATTTATATTTGCTTTTGAGAAAATTCAGTATGATTTAATTTGTAGAATACTGGTCACCTTTCTATAAACCAAGATTAAGAATGAATGGGATAGCTTCGAAAAATTATTTTTAAAATTGGTATTTTGTCTGTAATATCATTTTAGAGGTCTAACTTACAAAGCAACTGTTCTCCTGCTTTCTACATAATCACTTCTCAATTTCTTTTCTGTTTCTATTATAATCATCAAAACTGACACCTTTTTGGAAATTTAAATATTACAAAAAGTAGTATCTTCAAGCTATAATCTACTTGGGAAAGCTGAGTGTACTGTGAAAATCTGCCACTTCAAGGCCCTTAACATCAATTGTAGAGTTTTATACCACAGCAAAAAAAAATTCATAAAAATGGGCACAATTCACTTAACAACCTCTTTGCTTAGTGATGGAATTTCCAGTCACAATTGTGAACATAAATCGAGAATTACCTTTAATGTGAACTGATTGGGGGATAAAAGAATTCAGACTAAGATTTTAAAAACACAGCTGAATATTATGATACAGTACTGAATGAAGCTCGCATTAGATTACAGTGGTACCTTGGCACTCAATTGCTTTGAAACTCATCAAATTTTGAACTCAGTGAGTTTTGACATGTATATTTTGTCCTGGTACTCATCATTCGTTTAGTGCTCAATGCACAAGCTAGAACTTGTCAGTGTCAGCTGCCTTGTAACTCCTTATAGGAAAAAATTGTTTGATACTCATCATTTTTGGTACTCATCACACCTCCAGGAACCAATTAACAATGAGCAAAAGATACCACTGTAGTAGGGTTTTTCAAAAGGGCCAATTTGTGAAATGACATGTTTCTATTCTACAAACACTGGATGGTATCCTATCTTTGAATTATTCTGTTCAGTTACTTCTCCTTTTAAAAATTATCTCACATTCTTGAGGAATTCTTCAGGAATTATTGAAGTAATGCAAATACATCAAGTGGTATTTTTGAAAGACTTGCTAGAAAGGATCAGAAGTCATTGCTAGAGAATCAAAAATACACAAATGTGGGCATGGACAGTGTCACTTGAAAGTAATGACGGCTCTAAACAAGTGGCTCTGGGAACTGTCCACCCAATGTGACTGTCTGCTTCATCTCTAGGAGAAACAAATTTGTCTGCATCTGAATAACAATGAAAATGGCATTGCCAAATAGCTTCTAAATTAAGAACAGTCATTGGAGCGTTGGAGAAATTCTGGAGAGAAAAAAAGATGTGCATTACTCAACAGTCAGCTTATTCAAGCAACCTGTTTTGACATAAAATGATTTTTGACAACTGACCCACCCAGAAAGTTGGGAAAACTAATAAGAACATCAAAAGTATGAATTAAATTTAGGAATTCTGAAAGATGAATGTTCAGGAAGGCAACACAAAGGAGCAATTCTCCAAGTGTTTCCAAGAGGTGGAGGGGGGACTCTTCTTTTCCCCAAGTTCATTATTGCTTGTTTCTATGTCCCTCTAGTAGCATATTACATAAGTTAATGACCACCAGAAAGAACAATGCTGATCCTTGAAGAATATTTGTAATACTCTCTGTGAAGTTGCATTTTTTTCCTAAGGACACATGAAAAAAATCCCTAACAGTCTCTCAAACAAATACCTTATGAAGTGAATAATATCAACTTTAAGATGCAACACTAAGGGGAAAGATATGACAAAGGGTTCATCTGTATGACCTACTTATGAGCCACTGACCATCTCTTGAGGGCAGGAATACATAATGTTGTCCTTCTCTGAACTCAGTCCTCGCAATTTGTTCTGCTCCATATCAAAAGTGGTGCTATCTGAAGCTTTCAGAGAACTTACGGCAAATGGAAGACGGCTATGTGAAAGCAGGGAAACACACTCTGGCAAAGACCAAGGAATCAGTGGGGTAAACCAGATAGAAAATACAACTAGGTGAGCCAAATCTTTAATACGTTAATAAACATTAATAGAATCTTGCAAGTCTGAAAGTACAAAATTTCCATCCCAATTTTAATTGCTTGATCCAATAGGATCCTTTCAAAGTTTCTGTCTCTAACCGTTCAGTCACTGTGCCTTTCTTGTTTAATTGTTTCCTAGGCAACATCTTTTCCAGCCTTTCCCCAGGTCATTCCTACATTACATTACACTGTGAGACTGGTTCCTCCCTGAATAAGGAGAAGACAGGAGATCACCCACATGTGCTCTGGATGATCCCTGTGAGGAAACCTCCAGATAGTAGTTTTCCACAGGTTAGAGCAGAGGTGTCAAACTCATGTCATCACAGTGGCATCATGTGATGTATCAGGACTTTTTCTCCTTTGCTAAACTGGGTGTGGGTGTGGCCAGCCTGTGATACATCTGACCCGTGGGCTGGGAATTTGATAGCCCTGGGTTAGAGCATTGAAAGATGACAGAATTAGCCATTTTGCTTGCAAATATGGCAGAGTCTTTTAAGGACACCAAATTCACACTTTCTATTCACTTTTGGACATTGCTTTTTAACTCTTCTAAGCTGTTAGAAACCTTTGAAATGACACTTTTGAAAATACTGGGTGGGCCTGCCTTCAATCCTGAATGAAATAAAATTTTAACCATAAACTTAATAATTTAAAGAACCTGAAATAAACTGGAAAAAGTTAAATATGATTCTTAAAAAGTTATAAATGGAGAAAGGGTCCACATAAAAATGTAATATTGAAGATTTTGGAATTCATTATAAAGAACAAATAACATTTTGTGGGCAACAGATCCTGTATTTTTACAGGATCTGTTTTTACAGAGCATAATATAAATAAATAATTTCATGATTCCAAAAACTGGACACTAGAGGGGACTAAAGATTTCAGGTAGATTTCACCTTTTATACTTTATTTCATTGTAGGCAATCTCCTCCACTTCTATTAGTTAATGTGTACTATGTCAGAAATTCTCCAATTACTGATCACTTCCCTCCACAGCCCCCTTTTTCTTTAAACATGGAGAAAACCTAGGTTTAGTTTAGTTTCTTTTCACTGATGGAGATTTTTTAACTTAGTGCAAATGACTAAAGCTCTAATAGCCCCAACACAGGAAAATGGTAAAACTCAGCCTGTTCTGTTGTTTTTTTAATATGTCTGTGAGGAAAATGGAAGCAGGAGAATCCACCAGGCAGAGTTGTGATAAAAGGAGAGCATCAGGGCATCACTGTGCCAAACTGGAGGAGTAATAGCAATAGCACTTAGACTTGTATACCCCTTCATAGTGCTTTTCAGCCCTTGCTAAGTGGTTTACAGAGTATACCACTTAGCATATTTAATATATTTCCCCCAACAATCTGGGTCCTCGTTTTATCCACCTTGGAAAGATGGAAGGTTGAGGCAACCTTGAGCCTAGTAAGATTTGATCTGCCAAACTGTTGGCAGCCGGTGATCAGTAGAAGTAGGCTGCATTACTGCATTCTAACCACTGCGCCACTGTGGCTCTTAAGTGAGCTGAAATCTAGAAAGGGGGTTTCATCAGTCATCTCATTTCTAATTAGTTCATGAAGAGAAGAGAAGTAACTTAAGGATGCAGGATGGAAAAGCTTAAACACTGACTTATTTACCTGAATATAAGATAAGAAGTCAGGCTCTGGTAATACGAACATAATATTTCATGAAAAAATATTTCAAGTATGAACTGCAAATTCCAAGGTCTGTTGTAAATACCAGACTATTTGCCAGGTGTCTAAAGCACCATTGCAGATGGTCAGGGACAGTCTGCCTATCAAGCAATTATTTGTGCTCTAGTTTTTTATTTGGTGAGCTGCTCAAGTCATCTTTTGTTACCTTCAAAGTAAAGCCAATGCAAAGGAATTGCCATCAAGGGTTGCTGAAGCAGAGTATTCTTCATGGGACATTCTGTTCCATTGACTTCAAGTTGTTTTGACACTTCAATAAGATCATCCCTCAAAATAAGTGAAATGATGGGTGCCAAAGAATGCTAAAGTAATCTGTGCTTGCAGAGGTCTGGGAGTAGAGATAAATATACATTAAACAGTTATCATTTTCAAGTGATAGCTTTACCACCTTAACCTACAGGTTAAGGACCTGGCTCACTTTTTTAACTTTGCAACTATAAACATTTGTTCAAAGTTTCTAGTGAAATTCATTTACATATCTATGTAATACAAAGTTCATGATTCTGATAGTTTACAGAGTTCCATCTGACATTCCTTTCATGTTTTGAGGCAAAGAGCAGCTTGCCAGCATTTAGTTGTGGTAATTTTTGCTCCATTTGGTATTTACCAGAAAATTTAATGGATATGTTTTCTGCCAAAGGAGAATCATGGGCTGTTATAATGGTTAATCATTAGGTATTTGGCTCCAACCTACTTTAGAGTTTTCTCTTTAATTAATGTTGGCAATTCAAGTAGCTGATTTGAATATATGCTCCATTTTTTAAACTCTGACTCACTGACAACAAAATACCATTCAAGTTCAAACTGGACAGAAAGCTGACAACGAAACACAAAGCCAACTTCAGATTTGGCCTTACGTATGTGGCAGAAGATAAGTAAATATAAATCATTATCCCCTCTGATAACTATCTCAGGTGACTGAGCAACTATTTTGGCAGTGGACTGAGGCAACTGTAAAATTAATTTGTGTTTTTGCATACTTAGAGCATTCCCTAATGCAACTCAATTATACAAGGTTAAACATTAAAAAAGGAATCCAAAACCAAACCACCTGACAAAACCAGTGAGCTTTTAATTGGTATGGGGTAATTATGTTAGTTGACTTAATAGGGATGAGAAAAGAGCTCAAGTAGACTGCAGTTGCTCCATCTGAAACATCTGAGAAATTAGGGTGTCCTGTGAAAACACTGTGAAAAAGAAGAGGAAAGGGAAGAATAAAGAGTTACTCAAACTCTGGTTTCTGAAGTCAATGAATGCTATGAGATTATATGTGTTCATGGAACTCTGAAAAGGGAATGCTTCAGAAAATTAGAAAATGATCGTCTGTCATGCAGGCAACTGGACTTTCTTTTTTCTTTGAAGACGTTTCACTTCTCATCCAAGAAGCTTCTTCATCTCTGACTGGATAAAGGGGAATGGAAGTATTTATATTCCTTGCAGACATCTGGTCGTTTGCATACTGTTAAAGAGTCATTGAGGCCATTTGGAGGTTTATCTATGTCCTCAGGGTCACCTGAGTAGTGCACTTGATTCCTGTAGTCTGCAATTTTTCTCTGGAAATCCATTCCTAGTCCCACACCATTCAAAGGGTATTCATCCAAAGTGTAGAGCTAAACTTCTGTAGAGATTATCAGTCATTCAGGTCATGGTTGACCCCAAGGTGCTTTTTCAGGGAGTAACTGGATTTTATTGATTTTCTGTCTTGTGTTATCTTTCCCATTTTTCAGAAGTTATGTTCTGATGCTATATTAGCTCTATGATATTTAGGTAGGAGACTAGTAAGTTGGTCTTTACTATATGGCACAAGTCCTTGAAGGTGTGAAGAAGAACAATAGTAACATTTTTCTCAGTTCCTCAAACTCCCTGACAACTATTGGAAAAGATCTGAACAGCAGTACAAAGCATCTTTGGTCAGGAAGCTTCTTAGAGGTTAGGAAAAAAATGCTATTTATACCTGTGTATCACTTTGAAGAATGTGCCCTTCCATCTTTTGATGACAAGAAGACCAGATTATCTTTCTGGAAATCGTCTACATCCCTTAACGCAAGTCCCAAATTCATTTTTTGTAGGCAGTTATGTGGCATAATCAAATTATACACAAATTATAAATTTAATAGATTAATTATTTTCAGATTGATAATCTTTTGAAAGCCTTAGTACAATTTAGATATAATGAGAGGTAGTCCTTGACTTAAGACAGCACTGAAAAAAGTGACTTATGGCCATTTTTCACACCTATGATTGTTGCCACATCCCCATGGTTATACGATCAAAATTGGACCCCTGGTAACTGGCATGTATTTATGACAGTTGCACTATCCTGGTGTGATTTGATCACAATTTGTAACCTTCCCTCTGGCTTCTGATGAGCACAGTCAACAGGAGAAGCCTGATTCACTTAACAACCACATGATTCACATAACAATTGTAGTGATTTTCTTAACAACATGGGCAATAAAAGCTCATAAAATGGAGCACAACTCACTGAACAACTGTCTTGTTTAGCAATGGAAATTTGGGGCTCCATTGGGGCATCCAATACTGCCATCACTCCATTGTGGTCATAAGTTGAGGATTATCTGTAAAACAGGCTTCACCCAATTAAGAATGCCACTCATAATGTGGAAACTCCTCATAATTTCATTAGGCTGACCTTTAAATGGAAAATGCCTTTGAGTAAACACTAACCTGCAATAACACTTCACATAGGACAGGGCTCTCAAACTCCTGGCTCGCGGGCCAGATGCATCACATGCTGGCCACACCTACACCCGGTTTAGTGAAGGGGGGGAAAGTCCTGATACGTCACATGACACCGCCATGACAACACGAGTTTGACACTCCTGAAATAAGGTATTGCCTTTTCTACATAAGTACATGTGGAAAAACCTTTTTGAAGCATTTGCAATCAAATCACAAATCACAGCTTTTATGCAATAATGCAATAATTTCTCCTAAATTCATCTTTCCGTGAAAATATCCTCCCCCTTCCCAAAGCAAGGCTGCCTTCATCCCTTTTGATTTTCCAGAAGTCCTTCAAATACTGCCATCAATCCTAGGGAGGAATCCAAAGAATTGTTGGGATAGTGAGGTGGGTCACTAAATTTTTTCTCCACCCAATATTTCTTCTCTGTTTGGCGTTATGCTTTTTTTTTTTAATGTAGTCTCAAAAGTGTTTAAGTAACAATTGCTGTTTGGATATATTTATTGTTCCCTAGCTATGCTGTATGCCACCCAGAGTTACTCGTTTGTGAAATGGGCAGCCATAAAATTTGTCAAATAAAAATGCAACTGAAGGACTGGCATCAGGGTTTCACATCATCTGCTGTCTTTCATGAGCTGTCTTTGATCAATAAAGTTATTCAACTGAAGGATTTAATATTATGATCTGATGAATTTTTTTCTCCAGTAATTATTACAAAACATCTCATTATATAATCCTTCTTTAAGAACATGGAAGTTAGTCAAGTCCACATTCTGCTTTATATTAACATGCATATTAAATAATGCTCAGATCATTGTTTTGTCCAGCAAAAAATCCTTCATTCAAGAAGATTGTTTCTTTTCCCTTTCATAGAATATCTTCCTTGGCTCATGTGTTTGAATATTCTCCACTTGATCTGCTCTGCAAACACTTTCCTGAAAGACCACCCACTCTCTATGACCTGTTTTGGCCGGCTTAATCAAGTGGGTTTATACTAATTTTCACCTTAACTCCCAAAGCATCAAAAATACTGTTAAAACAAAGCAAAACAAATTAACAATTAGTTCAATAATCGGTAAGGAATCGATTTGTTCAATAAGAATACACTTACCAAGTCAATTTCTGATCTTCTTTCTTTCTACATTATGGGATTATTTGTTTGTTTGTTTGTTTGTTTTGCAGGTGGCAGGAAGGTTTACTTGTATTTTATTCTTCCTTGAGTTTCTACATATCACCAGCACTTGAAACAACTTTTGCAAACTTTTGCAAACTTTTATTCAGTAAATAATCTTCCTCTGCTACCTTTCCTTTAATTTTTATACCTAGTTACAAAAGATGCATCCACTTCCCATAATTGTGTGGTTTTGAATGGCAATATTACTTTCCATTTCTAGACTTTCTTTACCCAGGAAACAGTCATTATCTGATTGTGTCTTATTATTGCGTTGTATTTACCATATTGGCTAAGGAAAGCCTAGAAAAGAAAAGTAAACATTGCCATTCTAACAGAATAACAGAGTTGGAAGGGACCTTGGAGGTCTTCTAGTCCAACCCACTGCTCAAGCAGGAAACCAGTGATGGCAAACCTTTTAGACACCAAGTTCCCAAACTACATGTGTGCGCTTTCCCAAACTGAAAGATGTGTGAGTGCACAAATGCACAGACATGCACAAATATGCACATGAGCATGCAGGGACATGCGCGCATGCACAACAGAGACCTGAAGAACCAGAGACCTGGTGGGAGGCGGGGCATCCAACACTGGCAGCGTGGCAAGAGGTGAGATCTTTTTCTTTTGTCAGCTTCTGTTTCGTTATTAGTAGGGAAACAGAAGCTCACAAAAGAAACGGCATGGAGATTTGCCCTGGGGCAATACCGCACATGCCAGCAGAGAGGGCTCTGTTGACCATCTCTGGCACGCATGCCATAAGTTCGCCATCACGCCCTATACCATTTCAGACAAATATTTGTCCAATTTTTGCCTCCTCCTAATTGCCTCCTACACACTTCTCACCCTTTTCTGCCTCCACCCCTGGCCTGCTAAACATGCTGCTGTATGGGGCAGCATAAAACAACTATTCCCATGATGGGAATTAGATTTAAATTGAAGATAATGCATAGGGTTGTTTCTGCCATTAGAAAATACATTTTTGTTTTTTTGAGAAAGAAATGTCTAATTTCCACTTCTATTCTGACTCAATTGGGTGGAATGGTTTAGGCTACTTCTCCTGTGCTTAATCAGGGATGGCAACAAGTTGTTAAGGCCAAGTTACCAGAAAACATTCCATTCATTCCATGAGGCCAGCATTTGGAATGAATAATTGTTGGATTGAACTGGCACCGTTTCTCATCTGCTCCCGCCAAGCAATAGGCATTTAAAAGTAAAAAGCCATGAAAGAGATGTGTGTGGTGGATACGCAACAATAACTAAGTCCATAATCCCACTAAAAGACCACTAGGCAATTTGGTGCCCATTAAAGCATAACTGTGATTTCACCAGCCGCTGTTGCATTATATATCCAACAAGTCAGAAAAACCTTAGGAGACATACAAATGAGGCAAACCCATTTTGGATGAAACCACATTAATATCAAACGTTGTTACTTTGTACAGTACTAGCAAACATTTGCCTAATATAAACTCCGTTCTAAGAAAGTCCTTAAACTTTCCAACTAAGAAAAAATAATTTAGAAGAAAAGAAATAGACTTTTGATTTTTTTTCCAGCTTATTGTGACTCTTTTGTCTGCAGATTTCATTAAGTCTAAATCAAAATATTTTCTTATATTGAAAAAGTTTTATTGGTTTTACATTTTTCTATAGGGTAGGGTAAGGGATACAAAGAAATTTTGAAAGCATTCACGTCGGAGTCGTCGGCCCTTCCGAGACCTCAAAATACACAATAAAAAGATAACAAAAAAAAAACATTTTTCATAACACTACAAGGTAAAAGCAAGTACATATACCTAAATTCTCAGTTCCATGCTGTCAGACATTTACAAAAAATCCAGATACAAATGTTATGCAAGATTGTTCAAAAAAATCAAGGCAAAGTTATTTTTTCGATCTAAGTCTCATGGCTATTGTATCTTCTTTTTCTCCTCCCTGGCCCCCAGCGGGCGGGGCCGTGGCCCCCTCCGTCCCCCCTGGATCTTCCCCCAGGGCAGAGGAATGTTTTTTAAGAAAGGCTTCCGCCTCAGCAACTGTTTTAATCCTCACTCTTCCTCCTTCCCAGAACACCAGCATCCCTTCGGGTGTCACCCACTTGAACCAAATCCCATGATCAAACAATGTTTTAGACAAGAAGGAAAATTTCCTCCTTGCTTCTCGAATCTTTCTAGGAATCTGCTTCAAGATAGTGACCGTTTTGTGTTGGTAAATTAAAGGGTTCTCTCTCTGCGCCCTCAGGATTTCCTCTCTGGTTGACCTTCTAACAAATTTCACATGTATCTCTCTAGGCACTTCATTTATCCTGGCATATGCTGAGTTAATTCTATAGGCTAGGTCAATGTCCCCCCTGATCTCATCTTTAGGTTTTTGTAAATAGTCTGCTAAAATTGTGCTCATAAGATCAGGGAGGCATTCACCAGATTCCTCAAGAACGTTCTGAAATCTCAAAAAATATGTCATTCTTTCCATATCAATCCTAGACACATGCCCATCTATTTCCCCAACCTCTTTAGTAACATTTTTAATCTCTCCCTTAACCCCCACCAACCCCCCTTCCAATTCTTCAGTCTTCTGTGTGTTTTCCAGCATCTGGTTCCTGGTATCCAATAGCTCCTTCTTGAAATTGATGTTTTCAGCCCTCTGGGCCTGAATTTCGTTTACCAAAGTTTGTATAACAGTTTCAAGAGAAGCCATCCATTGTTCTAAACTTGCCAGTGCTGTTTCTTGAGCCATGATTAACTTTAAAGTCAGTGCCAGCCAAAATGGCGTTTTCAGGGTGGGGCTGGTGAGACTAGCCGGGAGCCAAAAGTTCAAATCAAGGTTGGAACGTTGTAAAATTCAGAAACCAAGAGAGAGACAATTTTCCAGCTCAATAGTTATAATAACGAAGGTAATCCAGAAAGGAATCAGAAATCCAACAAGAAAAAAAATTCTTCATTAATATCCAGAGAGAGTCCCACTTGTAAAGAGACGCTGGGAATTTTCCATAATTAAAATAGTCAGGCAGGGACAGAGAAAAGCCACTTTCCACCGCCCATCTCAGAGCCCAGAGGAGAGAGTAGAAAAATAAATTCTTTATAACCAGCCAGACCTAGAAACAATGTTGCAAGTAGCCGCATACCACTTTCCCTTGTTAGAGACAGTCCGGATTTAAGATTTCCGCTTTCTCTGCCAGAGAAGCCATTTTTAAGTGCCGCTTAAGTCCGAGGGGGGTTTTTTGGAAACAAACACCCCCCTCCCAGTCCATTCAGCCTGGCTGGCAGCAAGGAAAAAAAGTCTTTTTAAAACTCACTCTCCCTCGCAGCTGAAGCCCCGGCGATCCTTCCGATCTCCTCCGCTCAGCCCTCTACATTAAAGTGAATGGCGCCGACAGCCGTTGGCGAAGGGAGAACCCCCCGCAGCATGTTCCTCCTCACCTAGGTCGCGGAGGGGATCGCTCTCCCCACCGCCGTGAGGAGAAACGTCTCCTCCGAGCCGACCCTACGGGAGACCTCCGGTAACCGGAGTGTCTCGCCCCCGTGGGGGGGCAGAAAAGGCAACAAAACGGCGAGCGAGCCCAAGGCTCGCCCGTCGCCGCTGGAGCCGGAACCGGAAGCCTAAATCAAAATATTTTCATTCATCTTAATTTATTTTTTAAGGAATACTAATAGCATTCATTTGATAAATTAACCAGCAGTTCTACTATCTTACTGCTTATTTTAGTCATTGGGATTTTCAGATTTGTAGCATCTGAACTTTCAGATTTGTTTGTAACTGACTTGCCCACTGAGGTTTTTTTTAAAGAAAAAGAGTTAAACCTTTAACTTTAAGCAGAGTTAAATATGATTAAATTAAATATTAAATATGATTAAATACAGGGGGACTTACATGTCATTACAATAATCTAAAAGGTAATCCAAAAGATCTGCAAGAAATCTTGTTAAACATTTTTTTTTTAAATGTGGATATAAAAGAGTTTTGATAAATCTTTACCTGCAGGCTCAAAAGTCAACATCTACTTCTGTTCTTCTGCATATTTTTTTCCTTAATTGGAAATTTTAAATTTAAAAAATATTTGGATAATCGTAATTGTTTAATCTTTTGAGAGTTAATCCATTACCGATGCCTGCAAGGAGAGGCACTTTCTCAACCTTCTAGATCAGGGGTGTCAAACATAAGGCCTAGGAGCCAGATCTGGCCCATGAAGTGTTTAGATCTGGCTCTCAGGCCCACCCTGGAAACATCAAAGAAATGACCTGTGGCACTTCTGCCAGAAAAAACGAAGCTCGGGAAGACCATATGCAGCCGCCCAAGCTTCGTTTTCAGCCATGACAGCCTCCTGCAGTCCTCTGCCAACCAAAATGCAGCTTGAGGAGGCCACATATAGCCCACCTGGGCACTATTTTCAGGCACACCCTCCTGCAGCCCTCTGCCTGCGAAAACAGGCCGTGGGCCAGCTGCACACAGTCCTCCTGGGCTCTGTTTTTGCTGGCAAAGGGCTGCAGGAGGTCATTGTGGCTGAAAATGGAGTCTTGATGAGTGACATTGAGCTTGCCACACCTCCGGCCATGCCCCATTCCTCCCCCAAGGTCAAACACAATCCTGATGCAGGCCTCAATGAAATCGAGTTTGACACCCCTGTTCTAGATGCATTGAATTTCAATATCCATAAGTATGTGTAGGATAGCCCATGGCCAGGGATTATAGGAGTGTAATTCTAAAACATCTGGAGAATGCCAGGTTACATATCTTTGCAATGGCTGAAGGTGAAAGATATTTACACTCAGGAAATTCTAAGTCTGAGAAATGAAGTTGCTTGAAGCTTCCTTTGAAGTTTTCTAACTGTGGTCTAGTACAGTATTACTAGCATTTACAAGAGTTGCTAAAAACAACAATAAATCAAACTATAGTCTCAAATATATAGAATATCAAAGACTGAGATTCTAATCCTTGTATATCCATGGAAATACGCTAAAAATGTTTACCGAATGGAGCATTACCAGTTGTTTATAATAATAGATGTCCGGATGGTTCTCACACATTCTCTATGGTTTAACAAATCAACAAAGAAAGTTTGTTGATATCATCTTTTATATTATTGGGCCAGTTGAATTACTCATTTCTGGACAGAAATGGCAAACACTTAACTTTCTTCAGAAATAAACCATGGATTACCATGGGAAATTATTACATGTAATTATAAAGTTATTATCCCAAAGATGCTTTTTCAAGAGGCAACTGGACTTCCTTGTTTTTCTTTGAAGATGTTTCGCTTCTCATCCAAGAAGCTTCTTCAACTGACTGGATAGTGGGGAATGGAAGGATTTATAGAGACAGCTCGTCATTTGCATTCTTTTAGAGAGTTATTGAGGCCAATTTGAAGTTTATCTGTGCCTCAGGATCACCTGAGTAGTGCAAATGAGTGTGAATCCTTCTTGGAAGTGCTAAAAGGACTGTTTCACAGAATGGAGATAGTTGATTCGTATCCCTCCCCTTCTGTTGAGAGAGGACTGTTCAATTTTGACATAGGTGGCCTATTTGACATCTCTCTCAAACCAGTGGTCCTCTCTGTCCAAGATGTAGGCATCCCCTCTTGGACAGAGAGGACTGCTTATTTGAAAGAGGGTCAAAGACGCCATCTATGTCAAAATTGAACAGCCCTGGTGGGAGGGTGGGGATACAACATCATCTATCTCCAGTCTACAACACAGTCCTTTCAACAGTTCCAAAAAAGGCTCTGTATCCATTTGCACTACTCAGGTGGCCCTGAGTAGGACACAGTTAAAACTCCAAAAGGCCTCACCGGCTCTCTAAAAGAATGCAAATGACCAGTTGTCTGCAAGTAGTATAAATCCTTCCATTCCCTACTATCCAGACAGAGCTGAAGAAGCTTCTTGGATGGGAAGTGAAATGTTTTCAAAGAAAAACCATAAAGTCCAGTTTCCTCTTGAAAAAGCACCTTTGGGACAACCTTTGGATGACTGAGAATCTCCATAGCCATATAAAATTATTATAGCATTCATTTATTCTGTATAATTAATTACTTATGCTGTCCAATTTTTCAAGAGGCAACCTATTCTAGTATTTGAATATTTAACAAAAGGTGGTCAAAGGAACAGATTTAAAAATGGACGGAAGGAATGAGAGTGGGAGAGAGAGTACAGTAAAACATGTGCCTCTAACATGTCAGAGCATTTTTATACTTTGTTTTTTAAAACGTGTGTGTGGGAGCATCAGATAATCTGAGATAAAATACAATTTGTGAGGAATTCCTATGTCTTTATTCATCTTAAAGCCACATTAAAATTCATTCAGCTTTTCCTTAGAAAACTCCAGCTTAAGTAAACATTCTCAGCTATTTATTCCATCCTCTGAAACCTTACTGGGAATGGTTTTTCCAACCTTTTATTTGAAATCAGTTTGCTGAATTTAATCCTATTGATCTTCTGTTTCGCCATCAGTGAAAAAGAAACTCTGAGGAATGAAGAGAATGAAGGAAGGCAGATGTGAAAAGATAAATGGCATGTAGAATTAAACAGCAGCAAGATAGTTTGCAGGCAGGTGTGTGATTACATGTAATTTATTACTAAATTTTGTCTTTTCCAATATCTTTCAACGTCTACTTGTCCTGCATTAGAATAAATGTGTGAGCAAATCCAGCCTAAGAAATAACAAGTATATTACAACTAAGAGTTGTAAAAAACTAGTTTGGAATTTTGGCCATAACTTTGACTATCAGGCTTAAACAGAAAAGTGTATTCAAACTGTCAGAGAGATTAACAAAACAAATTCTAATAAGTTTTTCTGCTTCTGCTTTTTAAGACTCATTGCTACTGCATAGTCCAAGAAATGTGTCAACAACCTGGCTGACTTTAATAGTTATTATGGCAGACTGACCTAATCTTAAAAGTTTTTTCTCTGTTAGTCAAGGAGATGATAGATTTAGATGAGAATGGAAACTGCAATTTATATATAAAGAAATATTGCCATTTTTTTTCTTTAAAAAGAAAGAAAGAAGAAAAGTAGAATGGCATAACAGGAAAATCTTAACATTTCTTGCTGTATTTTATATCAGAAATTTCATTTAGGACATCCAAATTAGCTGTGATGTCCGGAATTGCTAAATCTATGACCAGAAAACCTTGTGGTCATCTTGACCACAAATCTGGTGGTTAAATAATAAAATCTTATTTAAAATCTATTTCATTTTGTTTGTATTTTTTCAAAAAATAAATCTTAAAAGATCTTAAACATAAATGTTTACTTTTTCTCTTTTTAGAAATGAATTCAGATTTATGGGAAAATGATGCTGAGCAGAATTATGAATAAAGCCACATGAAACTGGTCCAGACTCAAAACAGACAGACTGGCCCAACTCTAGCTGCGTGTCAACCACACTGAGATCTATGCAACCCAAAGGACAATTTACAGTAGCTATATGTATACATTCTCTCCAAGGACAATGAAAGCAAAGCTCATTTGATTTATTCCAAACTGTTCAGCTCTTTTAAAGCAATTAAGACCATTTTTTGAATGAATAAGAAAAGTATAATAATTTCACACGATGTTTCTCAAGGCAGGAAAATACTAGAAAGAGAAATATTGTCTCCTCTAAGCATTTCCAACACAATTGTCTAGTCTCGTTTTGTGGGAATAAAAGCTCTTTGTTTCTTTCTGCGATACATGTGAAATGGTCATCAGTGGCTCTGTTCCATCACTTTTGGGTAATAAATTATATTGGAAATAGTTTAAAACTTAAATTTATAGCTGTTAAAGCTGCATGGAAATGGATGGTGATGATGATGACTATAAAGTTTTGAAAGGTGAAATCACAGAAAATAAGGAATGCCAATGCAATAAATCCTTTACTCCAGGTATTTCCAATACTGTATAGCTAGCAAGTTTAAAAAAAGCAACAACAATGAATCCTACAACAGCCTAAGTTGTGTTAAGTTCTTCAGAACAGATGATCACCAGTTTCCTTCAATCTAATGACAGTCCTTGCTCAGAAATGGCTGAAGAACCTGGCAATCTGTCAATCCTGAAGATGACCTGACCAAAGCCATCTTGGAGCTTCAATGTTGCCACACTAGAGCTGAGGGATAGGGAGGGGGAATTGAGATAGTTGGGATTCTGTAGCCAAAACAAAATATTTTCTCTTGGGAATCAAGGACACTTTCACACCTTGTCAGATGAAGGAGGAGGATGACACAAAGGCAACCAGACAGAGCTGTCATTGGACCATGTGATGGATTGTTTTGAGAAAGTGGAAAAACGTTTACTTTTAAATAGGTGAAAACCATTTTCACCAGATATGTGCAAGTCTGATATTTCCAATAAAGCTATTCTTTGAGGAATCTACCTGCCTCGGAGTTTTGCTTGCTATGGATCTATTACTTGGAACCCTGACACAAACATCTTCCCTCTAAAGCTACCATGTTTCCCCACAAATATGACATGTCCTGAAAATAAGGCCATGCCATATTTTTCGGGAGGGCAAAAATGTAAGCCTTCCCCCCAAAATAAGCCCCTGGGACAACCGCCCCCCTCCGGCCAGGCAGAGAACCACTCACTGACTTAACGGTATCCTGAAGGCACCAAGCCGCAGGAATCAGGGGGGCAAAGGCGCTCGCATTGCTTGGCACCTTCAGGATACCACTAGGTTGGTAAGTGGCACTGTGCCCAGCTGGAGAGTGAGGGTACCGGGCAGCTGCTCTCTTGTGAGTGGGCTCCTGAAGAGCCGGGCACAGACTCAGGGGCAAACGGCTGTGTTGAACTGTCGCAGCAGCACAACACAGGAGCCATGAGATAACCACGCTCATGAGCAGCGACCTGGCAACTCCCCTTTCCAGCCAGGCACAGCACCATTGACTGACCTAGGGGTATCCCAAAGGCGCCACGCCATGTGAGCACCTACTCCCGGCTCCCATGGCTTGGCGCCATCGGAATATTCCTAGGTCAGTGAATGGCACTTTTCATGGTTGGAGAGAGGGGGGGGTTGCGTGAGCAGCTGTTCCACTCCCCACCCGCGCACACCCCAGCCTCACCATGCCCTGGCCCAGCTTTCCCTGCACGGCCAGGGCACCACTGCTGCCACAGCCATCCCAGCATGGCTTCTTCTGCATCTTCCAAACCCTGGAGGTCGGCTGCCAGGTCTTCCGGCAGTGGCCACTCTGGAAGTACGCTCTATGATTCTGGCAGCTGGCTCACCACCAAAGGTGCTAAGCTGCAGGAGCCATGGGTGGGGAACAGGTGCTCACATTGCTTGGCGCCTTCAGGATACCTCTAGGTCAGTGAATGGTGCTGTGCCCAGCTGGAAAGGGGGGGTTGCCGGGTGGCTGCTGATAAGCATGGTCACCTCATGGCTGCTGTGTTGTGCTGCTGTGACAGCACAACACAGCCATTTTCCCCTGATGCTGTGCCTGGCTCTTCAGGAGCCTGCTTGCAGGAGAGTAGCCACCTGGCAACCCCAAAACAATAAGTTCTCCCCCAATAATAAGGTCCAAGCCATATTTTGGGGATCAAAAGAAAATAAAACCCTGTCTTATTTTTGGGGAAACACGGTAGTTGCTTCCCTGGATAATAATTTAGCACTAAGTTGCCAGGCTGTCTTGATTGCCACTGGTTAATAGTTCCTGGTTGTGTGGTTGTTTCAAAAATCTTGTGACTGATCCAAGAATAGCCCATTAAGCCAATGAATTATCCCCAAGCCTAGAATCTTGTGCCTTTCAAGATTCACTTCTCCCAGGGGGGGCATTCCCTATCCATAGCACAAGGCTTCCATTGTCTTTGTTTTAATTTTTTCTTTTTAAATCTCTAAATTGTCATTTTTTTCTCCACGAAGTGGAAGTACATTGATATCAAAAGTGATAATATGAGAAGGTAAGGCATCCATGGTTGTTTTTCATTCTGTTTTTAATTGTTAGCTGCCCAGAGTCATGCATATGACTTGAGAGGACCTGTACATTAAATAAACAAACATGATAAGTATGTCTCTCCCTTATGTATTTCAATGCTTTGTCACACTACAGTAATTTCTCTTCTTTTACTTTCTGTGCAAATGGTAGCCCAACTGTGTGTGCTCTTCTGAAGGAGAAAGACCTATGCTACATTTACCCTACACATTTCTTTTCCCGAACAAATCTTCTTTCTTCTATCCAGAGTAAATGCCTTCTAGATTCCATGTGGTCTAGACAATTCTCAAAATTTGGCAACCTCCTGAAGTGGTTAGAAAGGTCAATCTCCCTTTGATCAAAAGCAGGACTGGACACGATTAGTACTTGGATGAGGCACCTCCATAATTCCCAGAGCTTTAGGTGAGGTTGAGTATTCAGTAAATATTTCAGAAGAAAATAGTGGCAAACCACTTCTATGGTGTTTGCATGGCTGCCAAATAAAATCAACTTATGTGTTTATGAAGTCATTTGGATTTGAGCTCAGCTCAAAGGAAACTTTTATCATTTTTGAGGTTCTTACTTTCTAAATATAGCAGAAACTGATAGAAATGCTTGGACCAGGATCTATCCTTTCCCTGTTTAAAAATATGCCACTATTCTGAACTGTAGACTTTCCAGTAGTAATAGGTTGGTTGGTAAACAATTTTTGCTTTTAATATTGCCTTTTTAAAGTAAATATATTTATTTAAACAAAAGGCTGAATTTTACTAAGCTTTCCAGACCCTGTCTTCTTTACTCAAAGTTTGCTAAGTTTAAATTCACTACAAATTAAAAGCTGTATTCTTATTTCTTATTTTCTTATTTTTAATTGAACACTATAGAAGGCTGCATCTGATTTTCACATTACAAAAATATATATTAGGAAGATTTTTTTTAAAAATGCATGTATATCTGTAGCCTACACCATTTGTGTATACAATAATGTAGTCAGTTGAAAAGATATTTGTTCTTTGCTCATTCATTGGTTCTTTGATTCAAGAATGAGTAACAAGATGCACAAACAGAAGAACAACAGGATTGTTCACATACAGTATTTTAAATTCTAGAGGTAGTAGATCTGTGGCTTTGTAATCATCCAAATGTGGCCTATGGCTCATTCAATAGCCTTCACTTAAAAAAACAACTTGTGTATATTGTTCAAAGAGAAGGCATTTGGTTGTTACAAAACATATCTGATAAACTACATCTGTTAATAAAAATAATTCTGATATAGTAATTTATTTATATTTTGCTATATCTTCACCTAATCCTTTGCCAGAAGGATTAAAAGGGACATGTCTTATTCTCCAAAGCAGCAAAAGGCAGGACAAGAAGTAATGGGTGGAAGCTTATTAAAAAGAGATCCAACCTAGAAGTGCAAACAAATTTTCTGACAGTGAGAACAATTAAACAATGAAAAAGTTTGCCTCCCAGAGATGTGTATCTTCCATCATTGGAGGTTTTCAAACATAGACTAGACAGCCATTTGATCAGGATGGTATAAGGTGTCCTGCTTTGAGCAGGGAGTTGGATTTGAAGACCTCCAAGATCCTTTCCAGCCCTATGATTCTATGTTCTATGTTTAGAACCAAATTGCATTTAATTATGTATCAGCTGTCTTTACAACTCAAGTAGTGAAGTAAACATAAAAAGAGTAAAATATAATTCTTGCTATCTGTTGATAAAGGAACAGGTATCTTTCTAGCATTGTATACCTTAACTTTCAGACATTTCTATATGAAGGCAAATTATTCTCCTGGAACCTGGTCAGTACAAAGAACATGTTGTTCTTCCTACCAGTAGCCATTTTCCCTTCAGGGAATCAGAAACTAAAGACCATCAATCACAAAAATTATAAAATAAATTTACAATTAAATAAACTGCATCATGTTTTATTAACAGCTTCCAAAATAGCTGCCTTTTAATCTTTTGCAATAAGAACTACAAGAACTGAGGTACTTTTATTATCTTCCATCTGTGTCCCTTCACACCTTCTGGGTTCAAGTGAGCACATGAATATTCACATGAACATACCATATTTTTCAGAGTATAAGACACACCAAGATTATGAAGAGGCAAATAAAAAAAAGGTTTTTGCACTCTGCAGACCTCTCCAAAACAGCCTTTTTGTGAAAACGAACCCAGTTTTTTTTGTCAAAAAAAGGGCATGCATAGCCATTAGGAGGCTTATAGAGGGCTTCTGGGGACTAGGGGGGGGGGGGGCAAAAAATGGCCAGATGCATTTTGAATCCAATGGCGATGTTCGTTTTGCTCTGGGAATTCATGGAGAGCTAACCCTAAGTGGAATATTCCCGAATGGGATTTTCCCATGTATTTTGCCAGGAAATGTACATAAGGCTGCCTCAAAGATGTGCCCCTTCCTAGCCATACCGATGGGCTCCGAATCCAATGGCGATGTCCATTTTCCTCTGCAAATTCATGGAGACCTAACCCTAACCCTAAGTGGAATTTTCCCGAATGGGATTTTCTTAGATATTTTGGCAGGATATGCACATAAGGCCAGCTAAAAAGGCGTGCCCCCCTCCTAACCATACTGACAGGCTCCAAATCCAATGGGGCAAGCCTTTTGAGCCAGCCTTATGAACGTTTCGAGGCAAAATACATGGGAAAATCCCATTAAGGAAAATTCCACTTAGGGTTAGGGTTGGCCCTCCATAAATCCACAGACCAGAATGGACATCGCCATTGGATTCAGAGTCCATTGGTATGGTTGGGAGGGGGAGCACACCTTTTGAGCTGGCCTTATGTACATTTCCTGGCTAAAGGCTATACATGGCCATTTTGGTGAAGGAGACGGGGTTTCTGGAGGCAAAAAAATCAGTATTCAGTGTATAAGACGCACCCAGATTTTCAACCTCTTTTTTAGGGAAAAAGGTGCATCTTATACTCTGAAAAATATGGTAGATTCTCCTGCCCACAAGCCATTTCAGATTGACTTGGTTTGTGGGTCTCCCCACTGACAGTCACATCTTCACTGTTAAATGTGTAGAACCTTCTCTATATGAGTAGGAACCTTAGAGCAATCACCATTCCTGGCTGTTATATATATAGAGTTATAAGTACAGAATTATTTCTCACAAGTTGTCCATATCACAGAATCAGTTTATTATTTTTACATGAAGTTATTCAGCGTATTAACTTCAAATAAAGTTAGAGTGCATTAAAACAATTGAAAGTACAGAATAATGCACACTAAAAATCATCTATTAAAAGAATATTAAAAATGGATAATTCAGTTGGGCAGGCAGCATTGAAAACTGGAGACCCACAGTCAATATTTTAAGCAATCACATCTTTAATAATGCATCCCTTATGAAGTCTGGTGAACAGGAATATTGGGGTAAAGTGGCATGGCCAACAGCAATCCCTAAAACTTTTATTTAATTTGAGGAAAGCCAGATTGTGCAGGGTTGTGTAAGATTTCAAAGCAAGAAGCATCAACAAGGAGCGCATGCCTTTTGCCCTATTTCAGGAAAGTGCATGACTCAAAACAGTCTCCTGCTGTTACCCAGTTCATCCAAACTACAAAAATGTTAAAAGAGCTTTTCTTTCTGTGAAGCTCCTTTTCTGTAGGGGATAATTTTGCCGCCTCCATATAAAATAATGAGGCTGAAGAGTTATGAAACAACATGTAATGCAAGCAATGAGGCACCTACCTTGGAAGAGATAATTAAAAATTAAAGATTGTTTACAAGCTATGTGATGTTCACAAAGGACCAATTTGATGTCTGATAGAGCCAGGCTTACGTAGAACCGAAGTCTTCACTCCATGAGTCCTTTGCCTGTTACTTTATGTTACTTTATGTTAAGGGTCATGTAAGTTGCTACTAAAGGGAAGGCAAATCCAATCCTACCAAGCAAAATGAACACCTATATTTCATCTGCATGTATTTTATTGCTCTTTTTTCATCTGAATAAAATAAAAAATAAAATAAATATTCAATCTATCATTTTTTTATATTTTCATTATATCAGACAGACCAGACTTTATGGACTCTTATTTATAATAAAATCTCATGGATGTTCATAACTCCTTCTTCTACAATATAGTCAGATCCACAAAGGTGCAATCCTATGATGATTTTATAATGCTACCATAGCTGCTATTGATTAAATATAAGTTATGCATCTGCACTTATTTTCTCAGTGGGATTTACCTTTCAATAGACCCACAAAAAGATTATGCTGATAAATTAAATCATTAAATTAAATTAAATTAAATTAATTACACGACACAAAACTAATCTGGTGGATTCCTAAAAAAAAAATGCTCTGATGTCATATGTTTCTTATTTATTTATTTTATTTATTTATTTAAATTTATATCCCGCCCTTCTCCACAGAGGACCCAGGGCGGCGCACAGGAAATTTAAAAACATACAAAATACAATAAATATAATTTAAAAACTATTAAATAAACCTATCCTGCGCTAAAACCAAATTTTAAAAACCCAATTTAAAACTATCTAAAAGTCCCCATGGGAGGTTAGGCTAGGCCGGCTTGTTGAAACAAATATGTCTTAAGACATTGGCGGAAGAGGCGGAGGTCGGTGATGGTACGTATTTCAGGGGGCAGGTCATTCCAGAGGGCTGGCCCCGCCACAGAGAAGGCTCTCCCCCTGGGTGTCGCCAGTCGGCATTGTCCGGCCGACGGCACCCTGAGGAGGCCCTCTCTGTGGGAGCGTATCGGTCTAAGGGATGTATGGGGCAGGAGGCAGTCTCGCATATAACTAGGCCCCGAGCCCATGGAGCGCTTTAAAGATAGTTGTCAAAACCTTGAAGCGCACTCGAAAGGCCACAGGAAGCCAATGCAGCTTATGCTTCATGGAAATCAATGCTTTGAGCTAAACTAAGTTACCAGGAATTCTAGAAGCAAAACCCAGTTTAGAATAGTAACATCTTCTGAATACTTTAAAAAGATATTGGAAAAGGTTAGACGTGATTAATAGAAAACAAAGTTACAGCAACCATCCTTATGGAGTAAGGATGTGCTGAACATTAACTTCATATCTGGGAATTATGAAAGCTCAGCACAGCTGGAGGTCACCAATTTGGGGAAGATTCAGTTAGACTGATTTGCGAAATCCTTCCAATTACTACTCCCTTCCTGTTGGCCATGTATAATCATCATGGTATATGAATGAGCAAATAGTGAAAGTCAGATTTAAATATGGAAATAATCTCTGTACTTTTGGGTGACACATTTGATTTCATTACATTCTATTCTCGCATTCAGTTTTAAACTAGCAACATATAATTTATATCTTAATGGCTATTTCCCAGGAATAATATTAAAAGTATGTCATGCTTTTTTACCATGTGTGATTTGTTGCAATATCTGGCCTGTTGCTATTGTTACAGAAGATGGATTAGGACTGAATAACAAAATGATGCACATGCCTTCCAGACGCTTATGTTCCCGGAACATGCCTATAATGCATTTCAGACATACTCACACATCCAGGGGTGGGATTGAACATTTTTAGCAACTGGTTCTCTGCCCGGTTGCTGGATGGGCATGGCCATGGTGAGCGTGGCCTACTTGGCCTTCTGCACCATGGGGAGGGTGTGTGTGGCATTTTTCACCATCTCCACGCTGCTGACACTTTTGTTGAGCCTCCAGGAGGGTGAAAATGGTCTCCCCTGGGCTCTGGAGGCCCTCCAGAGGCCAGCAACTGGCCTGTTTCTGGACTTCTCGAACTTCTGGGAGGCCTGTTTTTTGCCCTCCCCAGAACCTCCTCCCAGAGACTCCAAAATGGGCTGCGTGGAGACTCCTGGGAGGGGAGGGACAGGGTAGGTGGGGCCATCCAGTCCTTTTAACTACCAGTTCAGTGAACCAGATGTAAAATTAGCATTCGGTTCTCTCAAACCTGTCCGAACCAGCTGAATCCCACCCCTACACACACCCATGTATCTACTTGCAGGAGATGCCTTGTTAAAATACTGCACATATGCTGCAGTCAGTATTATCACAACAAATCTAGAAAATTTAGGACATCTACCTCATTTGAAGGCATTAGCATTGTTTAGGAGTTTATTTCTGAATTGTGCATTTGGGTGAACCTAAAATCCATTGATGAACAGGGTACCAACTCAGACAAACAAACTAACAGTAATCAACAGCCTAATTAAGGAACCGCCAAGAACACTATCACCAATGTTGATAGGGCAAGCCACTAGTACAGGGGTGTCAAAGTTATGATGTCATGGCGGCATCATGTGACATATTGGGATTTTTTTTCCCCTTTGCTAAACCAGGCAGGGATGGGCCCAGCATGTGCCGCATCCAGTCCTGCACTAGTATATTAATAGAGAGCAAATATCACTCTCTCTCTGACACTGATGATGTTACCTAGTTGGGTAATGAAATATCTGCAAAAAAACAACCAAGCTCAGAGAGCATCAAGGACTCACAGTTCAACCCTGAGCTACAAATATTCTCTTCTAAGTGTACATATCTCAAGCCATATTTCTAAAACTTTGTGGTTTCAGACTAATTTTCTTCCGGGAATAGAAAAGCTTCACTACTAGGCAGGAATTCCTTCCAATTAAAATTTGCTTAGTGATCGTAAAGTAGGACCAGTCCGGTTCCAACATAATGGGAGTGGACTTTTATTTATTCATTCAGTGATTTGTTTTATGATTTGTTACATATTGGTTTGTTCATTCTTGTTCATTAAAGACTCTCCCCTGCCTCTCAGATCTATCTGATATTTTATTCTTAGCCATCCATTTATTTGATGTGATTTATGGTAAGGTCATAAAGTCATCACAGCACCAAGACTTATTCCTCTTTCTTTTGCTGCTATATGCAAGCAATTGTAAAAAAACAAAAAAAAGTGGGAAATTTTGACTGTGCACCCAAGTCCACTGTTGGGTCACACGTTTTTGCAGACGTGATGTAGAAGCTTGGAGGGACTTCCTGAACATCTGTTTTCTTGCTTCATTTTGTCTGGCTCACTTTATTTCACATCCTAAATTATATCTCTATTGCTGGAAAGAGATTGTTTGTCTGTCTTTTGAGAACTCGGGAGGATACTTTGTAGTTATAATTGCCTTTTTTAATGTGAATGTTCGGACTTCCAAGCACAATTGGTTTTTTGCCAATTCCAAGTTTTGATTGCCAGTTTGTAAACAATTCTGGACTCAAATCTTTCGTTTGTAGAATATTTAAATAGGATTTATGTAAATAGGATTAATTTAAGTGTGGGAAAATAAAAAGCATCATAAGAAAAGCCATATTTTGGCCATGACTATCAATTCTGGGTGTGTATGTCATGTAAGTTCGCAGCTATTTTGGTGATGATCATCTTCCTGCTCATCTCTGAATGAATTTTGATCCCTCATGTCACGTTTTACTATTATCTTCATTTCTATTTTTTCCAGCAGTTCTTTAGTGCTTCATTATTTGACCATATGATGCATACAGAATATACATACATATACATACATATACATATATATATATACATATATATTCTTATGGTCTTGTACTTTCAGCTATGACCTGACTATTTAGGGGACTCATGGTATAGTGCAGGTGTCGGCAACCTGCGGCTCCAAAGCCATTTGCGGCTCTGTCATCCCTCTGCTGAAGCTCCCTATGGCCCTGTCAATGCAGAGGGATAAAAGAGCTGTAAAACCCAATATACATCACAAACAAGCAAAATATAATCAAATGTGGAGGAGGCTCAACTGATAAATATGTCTCTGTTTTTACTGGCTTACTAGCTTTGTCTTATCTGGTTTTGCATTTTTTATGTGTACTGTCAACTTAAAATTACACAAACATTTTAACCAGCATAACAAAATGCAATTTGAACCAAACAGAAGGTCAATATAATCTTCCTGGAAAATAAATGACCGGTATGCGGAGCATTCAGAATAGAAGGCTCTCTAGATTATTAAAAACAACCATAGCCACATGCATGTACATCCATAAAAATTTGTCCATTAATTCCAGATCAGCAAGGAAGCATATTAATGCTATAGTTTATTATTAATTAAATTACTGAACAACATCCTAGAAATTTAATGAAAAATCAAAGCTTTGGCTAGATGCTCCAAAATGATAATTCAGAAGATATGTATTCTTCCATCTATCAGGATTTTCTGTCTGAATATTGCAACAATTACATCAAATTTGTTGTGTTCAAGCTCCGAAGATGTGACGTCGCAAGATGTAGTAATTGGCTGGAGGCGTGTCCACAGAAGCAGGAAAATAAAGACTGTTCATTGGCTGCCCATTTAACAGCCCACATATAAAAGAGCTGTCAAACGGGCGTGTTGTTGCCATTCTGAGCTGCTGTTCTAGCTCGTTTCTTGTTGTGTTAATAAATTGAGTTACCTCAGATCCGTGTCATGTCAGTCCTGTTCCCTCCATCTTTGTTTATAACAAAATTCACAAAATGAAAAACAAAGGACAGGTGCATTGTTTTGTTTTGTTTTTTAAACTAAATAACATTTTCCGTGAACAGAGTGCTGGCATGAAGTTACTTACAGTACTTCATTTTTGGTCCACATGTGTTGAAATAGGGTTCACTTAATTTTGAAGATGGAAAATCACTCAGATCAATTGACAAATCCATGAGAAGCATCAGACGGACATTTCATGTGGAGGCAGAATAGGGAGGGGGGAAAATGAGATAATTGCAGGAAGATTGTATAAGCATCAGGGGATCTATTTACTGTAGTTTCAATGATGAAGAGTTTGGAGTGGGGCAACCTCATAAGACCCATCTCTTCATTGAAACAGTCTTTTGCCTGTCCTTAAAGAAGAGAAAACTTTGCTGGCACCCACAGCTCGTATTCTGGGAAGGTATGCTCAAAGTTATGTTTGCTTTCCAGTTAATAGTGTTGCAAAGCTAACCACTGATGTTTCTATCCTATGCGTTGTTATGTTCAATCATTAATTGATTAGCTTAATGTTACAATTTGGCAGCTAATTGTAAGAGTTTCCCGATAATGTTGGCACCAAGTCACCAAGTCAGCATGTTGTGATGCGTCATTGAAAGTAATACAATCATTGTTCAAGACAAAAAAAACCCACTGACTTCTAGACTGGAAAATGTCCAATAATATATGAACCATGAAGATCATACTGGAGTTGTAATGACTGAATCAGTGGTGTACTGGGGAGCAGAAGAAAGCGGGGGGTGGAGGAAAGCATTAAATCTGTCACCAATTGGTTCATTCCAAAGTTATAATTGAAAGAAGAAAATACATAACAGATTTTGATTGCTTAAATAAAGCTAAATGTTGGAATAGAAACATTTTAAATGACAAATATAGCCAGGTCTATTTTCATTCAAATATTGCTCAATCTCGATTCCCAAATATTTCTGGGATATCGTTGCAACCGATTGTCCTGCTTCAAATTTCTTTGGTGATGGATGCCTCCTCAGACCTCATAGCTCGTAAACCTGCTCATAACCTATGACTCACCATCCTGAATGCATCAAGCATTTCCATCTCCTAAGTACATTGTGTTAATATGAGTTTAAGAAATCTTTTAAACTCTTAATCAGCAATTGCTGAACAACAGCAACTGCGTAGGAGGGCAATGATTGCAAGATGATAGATGAATTGCAGGAAAATATATAAAATGAATAGAGGAGAAAAAAAGTTGTAACTTAGTTTATAGAGATTCTCAGTCATCCAGGTCATGGTTGTCCCAAAGATGCTTTTTCAGTTGCCTCCTGGAAAAAAAAAACCACCTTTGTAACTTAGTTGGTAAGCAGCTGTTATCCCCTATGATCCCAACAATGGAAGATCAGCTATCTAAGACCTGCAGAGCCCTTTGACATCTCCTAAAATCATGTTGCTCCATGTTTAGCTATTTGCCAGAAGATGCAAGATCTAAATGGCTGTGAAATAAGTGATCCCAGCCATTACTGCCTATAGAGAAATCTATGGTCAGCAAGATAGGTCAGAATAATCTGCAGGCAAAAAGACAATTGGGCAAAGCAATGGGACAGAAGCAATGTCAGAAAAATTAAGTGACAGCATAAGAGATGTTTGAAAATATTGTGTGTTTTTACAGGTTGAAAACTCTCTTGCATTCTTTCAGAGTTTTCATTTAGTAGAAACTCAGAAATCAATGCCACATGGCTATGTGGCTATACCTAATACTGTCTGATCCTCTATTGTGACTCCTTTAGAAAGAAAAATAGTATATAACTAAAAAGGAAATTTTGCAAACGTTTCTAAACTTAAATTGTTGCTTGTTTAATTCACCAGTGTGAATATTGCATGAGTCCCTTGCATGAACATTTTAAAGAACAAATCAGTTGGACAACCCAGAAGGGATTTAACATAGCTGAGTTTAACTGATGGCTTCTTTGCAGGTTACCCTTGACAGCACAGCTTGTCTACAATGCCTCATTGTTTAACTCTTTTAGGGTGATAGGGTTGCTGGCATTCAGTTGCTTGCATGATTTCAGCTTTTTAAAAGGAGTATCTGATATTCTTGGTATTAAATAGCATTCTTCATTTCTAGACACACAACCTAGGCACATTTCAGTGTTCTTATCAAATACTTTATCTCTATGTTAGCATTAATAACTAAACATGCAGCAGGTATTACCAACTATCCCATAACATTATGTCAGCACATTAGCTTTCTTATCATTTGGGTGGCTCTTAATTTACTTTTGAAATAGTTGCACAATGTTTGTATCCACATCCAGTCCAACTTTATGCTGGAAATAGGAGAGATTATCGCTGATTGAACAGAACCAAGACAAACGTCTCAGTCCAAGAACACTTGCAAATGCACGTCTGTATTATTAGAATTAATGCACAATTGAAGGATCATCAGCATGTCACCAGATCCTCTGGTTACAGGACAGCAAAAGATATGAGGATGTGGTTATTGAAAATGACATTGCACATTTAAGCAGCACTCAAAGGCAGTCGTCAGGAATTTAAAGATAAGTGTATATTTAAAAAGAATGCAACCTCAAGATCACAATAAGGAAGTTGAAAACCAATGCGTGCTTAATCATAATGCATATTCAGAATTAGATATTGTATCACTATCCTAAATTTTGCTGATTTGGCATCAAAATAAATGTCATGATTTGTACTTTAACGTGAACCAAATGTGATGATATAGCAATAGAACTTACTTATATATTGCTTCACAGTGCTTTACATAGCCTACTCTAAGCAGTTTACAGAGTCAGCATATTGTCCCCAACAATCTGGCTCCTCATTTTAATGATCTCGGAAGGCTGGAAGGCTGAGTCAACCTTGAGCCTGATGAGATTCCAATTGTGATACTGCTGGCAATCGGCACTTAGCAGAAATAGCCTACAATGCTGCATTCTAACCACTGCACCACAATGGCTCTTTTATATACTTTATAATATACACAAAATAACTTATTATATGCTTGGGCAATCATACCAAGAAGATCTTTGAATATGCCATCATATATATTTGATGGTAGGGAATATTAAAATGTGAAAATTGATTGTATGCATATATTTTCCTTTGTTTTGTTATATATGTTACACTGGTTTTTCTCAGTCTTAGCAACTTTAAAATGTCTGGACTTCAACTCCTAGAATTGCCCAGCCAGCAAATTTGCTAAGTTTGAAAAATGCTACACAATATGGCAGGACTCCTCACCTGTTTGCTTGTAGATCCCTTTGAGATGCAAACTGTATACAGCACAGAAATGTCTACACTACACTAAAAAGTAAAATCTCCATCAAGTGGCCTTTGATTCCTAGTGATTTCATGACATGGTGTTTCATGTCATTTTCTTGGCAGCAAAATGGAAGTGGATTGTCATTGCCTTTTGAGAACTGATTTTCATCTTTTAGTCTAACCTATAACCCTGAATTTTTTTTTGTTTCAAACAATTTTATTGGTTTTTACAATTATATAGGAAAATGGGAAATGGTAGGGTTTAATGATAACATTTTAGGATTTCCGTGTCGGGGTCGGTGGTCACCTCCGGGAGTTCATAAAAATACATTTTTTAAAAAAAAATTACATAGTGGTGAGAATTATATATATCATATTACATTTCATACATTCGATCATTTTTTTTAAAGCATCCATCTTAGTTATAGTGAATTTCAAAACATACTTATTTTTCAGATCTAAGTCTCTTAGCAATAGTGTCTTCTTGCTCCTTCTCTTCAATAGGTGGAGCCGCGGCTCCCCCTGTTCCGTCTCTTTCTTCTAGGAGTGGGGAGTGCTTTCTAAGAAAAGCCTCCGCCTCTCCTACTGTTTTGATTCTGACTCTACCCCCTTCCCAGTATATCAGCAATCCCTCAGGCATCAACCATTTAAACCAGATTCCTTTTTTGAAAAGCTTTTTAGATAAGAAGGAATATTTCCTTCTAATCTCTCGAATTTTTTGGGGAATCTGCTTCAATATAGTGATCTCCTTATCTTGATATTTTAATGACCCACCCTGTTGTGCCCTCAGTATCTCATCCCTTGTAAATCTTCTCAAAAATTTAATGTGAATTTCTCTTGGTACATCATTTATCCTGGCATATGTAGAATTAATTCTATAGATCACGTCTATATCCCCCCAAATATATTCTTTGGTTTTTTTTTATAAAATCTGCTAAAATTGTGCTCATTAAGTCCCTAAGGTCCCTTGCTCTTCAGGAACATTCTGAAATCTGAGGAAAAAAGACATTCTCTCAAACTCAATTTTTGACATCTGCATAGTAATTTCTCCCGTTTCTTTTCGTATTTCTCCTAACTCCTCCTTCGTCTCCTCTGCCCCTTTCTCTAACACCTCAATTTTTTATTTGTTTTCTATTGTATTTCCTTTTGTCTGTCGCATTTCTAATTTTAAATCTGTCAAGTCCTTTCTAATTTCTCGTATTTCTGTCATTATCTCCTGCAGCATCTCTTTGGT
The DNA here is from genome assembly GCA_039707465.1 of Rhabdophis nuchalis. Lineage (NCBI taxonomy): Eukaryota > Metazoa > Chordata > Lepidosauria > Squamata > Natricidae > Rhabdophis > Rhabdophis nuchalis. Next base: position 87,546,832 of record CM077643.1, read on the forward strand.
GGTAGGTTCTTGGGAAGTCTCTCCAGTTGATTCTTTTTGGAACATCTCAGTGATTTTTCCTTGTTGTGAGATCGGACTGGATCTGGCAGATGATGGGGCAGAAAGGGACTTTTCAGCTGGAGGTTTTCTATGTGCCATTGTTCTTTATAATTGTACAATAAAAATGGTGCCAGAGAAATGAGCAGTCAGAAACGTCCAAGGTGCAGGAGAAAAGTTCAGTTCAAAATTCAAATCCAAAGCCGCAATAAAGACCAGAGAAGAAAATTAATCCTCTATAAAAAAAAGAATAATCCACTTTGGGAGAGTCACTGAGGGCTTCTTGGGAGCGGTAGAAAGTAAATTGTACATTTAGATGTTTCAAAAACACTGTGAGACTGCTTTCACTGGGTCAGGGAGTTTTCAACTGAGAACAAAGGAAGCCATCTTCCACCTCATTGTTGAGAAGAAAGTGCAAACAAAAGTTCCGTTGCTGCTAAGGCTCATTAGAATGTTGCCACAATTAACTACTTAAGTAACAAAGTTTCCACTTTAAAGTAATGTTGATTCGGATGCCAGTAATTCTTTTTCCTTCTCCTTTCCGGAGAGCATTTTTAAATGCCGCCTTTTACAAGGGGGGGTTTCTGCAAACAAAACTCCCTCCTCTATTTCTTCTTTGCAAAAAGATCGAATGAATTAAACAAAAACTCACAGCCACATTGTTAATACAGAAGACCCGGTACAATCCTCTGTCCCCGGCATTTCCATCCAAATAGGAATTTTCTAATAATTCCGGCATCCGTTGGCAAGAGGAAGCTCCCCCCGCTATCCGTTCTCCAGCTCCTAGGTCGAAGCAGGAAGGGCTCTCCCCGACCGCCGTCTGGGGGGGACCCCCGTAGCCATCCCTTTACAGTAAAGAGAGTCTCTCCAGGACCCTCAAAACCCCCGAAGGGGTTTACTAAGAAAACAAGCGGCAGACGCGTCGGAAAACACATCCATTGTCTCTGGAAACCAGAAGTCCAGAAATTTTTAAGAAGCTTCCCATCCATATGCTAATCAGACCATACCAGATAAAGCCAGCCAGATATCACCATCTGATGAGTTTAATCCAACTTATATCAGCTTTTTAGATTTTAAGGATTGGTTGCTAAAAGGTCTATATACTCAAAAAAAGTACTTTTATAATAAAGGATAGAAGGCAGGGTAGTGTTTTTTATTTAAACTGATGTTAAGAAAAATGGGGCAGAGACTACTCTTTCAAAAGATCAAAGTTAACAAACATTATATACCATTTTTAATTGTATACTTTTAATCTATGGACTTCCATATTAATATGGTTATATCCAAAAATAATGCAATAAAGGTAAAAGTTCCCTCACACATATGTGCTAGTTGTTCCCGACTCTAGGGGGTGGTGCTCATCTCCGTTTCAAAGTCAAAGAGCCAGCGCTGTCTGAAGACGTCTTTGTGGTCATGTGGCCAGCATGACTAAACGCCAAAGGCGCACAGTTACCTTCTCACCAAAGGTGGTTCCTATTTTTTCACTTGTATTTTTACATGCTTTCAAACTACTAAGTTGGCAGAAGCTGGGACAAGCAACAGAAGCTCATTCCATTATGCGGTGCTAGTGATTCGAACCACTGAAATGCCAACATATCTGATCAACAAGCTAGGCCACTGAGCCACCACTTCCACAAATAATAATGCAATAAGCATCATCAAATGAAAGACTTTCACAACTTCAATAGAATAAATGCATAGGACCACAGACTGACTAAAATTTGCTAAATAGATGGGATCTTGATGAAGGGCACAAATATTTTTCTAGCTAAAGTTTATTACTGCAATATAAAAACATTGCGTTTTCCCAACAGACTCCAACTGACAATAAAGAGATACACTATACCAGGGTAATAAAGAGATCTGCTAGCAGAGGAAACAAAAAAGCAAGACTGGAGAAGTTAAAAAAAAAGACAAGTATTACTGCATTCAATCCCTACTCAGTCATGTCTTGGCAAGGTGGATGGCATATAAATTATAATAAATAAGTAAATTCAACCTATGGATATGTACAAAATGTTGACCAAAAATTGACTAGGCCTAGTTTTAGTAATCCTAAATAATTTCTAATCCAAGGAATTCAATGATGGTTCCAAAAATCCTTCTGGCTAGGAAGGATTGAAATTTAGCACAGATTTGGTCCGCATAATGTTAGCTCAACAAGTTAACTTTTAAGAATTGGGTTGCCCATGGAATTAGATGTATTGGGAGTATTTAATTGTCCTTTAATCTTTTCTAGCATTCCCATAGCTAGTTGCAAAGATGAATGCAGACAAATCTAAAAACTGAGTTGAGATGACATCCTAAAATGGCATGAGAAAAGTTGCAACCACCATCCATGTCAGCTGTCTCTGGGGTGGAGGGAGAATGGGGCAGAACGCAACAATTTTACAACTGAAGTACTAAACTTTAGCATTAATTCCATACAAAGTCAGATTTTGTTCTGTACTCACACATGCAGTAGCTCTTTTAGAAGCATATTGAAAGCATTCTTGGCATAGGATCATAAACATTTTGTGATATGCAATTAAATAAATAAAGACTCAACATAAGCAATGTTATGGTCTTTCCTTGAACTTTCCATCAGTGTCTAGACCAAGACTTTACACTTTGTGTGTGTGTTTACATTTTGGAAATGTAAAGGTTCTTTAACTTATATGATCTGTTCCGGTCCTTGTTTTGGTTTCAAATAACTACAATTCACTTTGACTTTGGGAAGAAATCTCACAGTTAAGGATCTTAAGGAGATGTTGAACTATATTGGTAAAACATTGGATTTCCCATTTCATGAATTGCTATGGCCATATCAAGTCTGGGACATGGCAAAGATGATAATTTTACATAATTGGAAGTAATCTTCCTGTCACTTTTAAGCAATGGATTCAGGATATGAATCTATTGTCTATTTCTAAAATATTTGTCTTCATAAAAGTAGACAATGATGTAATTTGTTTTATATAGATTATATTTTATAGCCATAAGGATTCAATTATTTTACTATCAGTGGTTATTATATGGAACTTTTCTTTTTTTCCTGTTAACTAACTTTTTGTTGGTCATAACACTACAACATATGTAAGGTTGGGGTTGGTTTTTTTTTTCCTATCATGGCTGTTTCTTTCTCTTTAACCATTAAATGGAAATTTTAAAAATGTAAAATGGAGGAGCAGGAGAAAAACTGCATTGTTTCCTGTTTAGGACTTGTCTGAAAAATATATCTTTCTCTAATGTTGGATGACAATGTTCTCAGGGGAAAAAAAACTAAAGGGACTTTCTTACTGATATCTGTTTAACCATCTTTCAGGCTGATTTCTTTGTAGTTAATGAAATAACAGGAAACACGATAATCACAATGGATTTTTAAGGAGAAACTATGACACTGATGCATTTGAAAGGAAAATATGTCATTGGAATTTTTCTCGGATATCTGTAATTCTTTTAAAATGCAGCATCAACACTGTGGAACAGCCTCCTATATGGAGATCAGAATGGATCTCTCTTGGCTAGATTTAAAAAAAAAAACTTCTTAAAAGACCAAGCTGTTTTAGGCAGCCAATATCGGTGACTTTACTACAGTCATTCTCTTTCAGCCCAATTCACTCTTGTTGTTGTGGAGAAATTAGGAGAAAGAAGAAGCATTAGATATGTTTGCTATCTTGAGTTGTGTATAAAAATAACAAAAAGGATAGATAGATAGATAGATAGATAGATAGATAGATAGATAGGTAGGTAGGTAGGTAGGTAGGTAGGTAGGTAGGTAGGTAGGTAGGTAGGTAGGTAGGTAGGTAGGTAGATAGATAGATAGATAGATAGATAGATAGATAGATAGATAGATAGATAGATAGATAGATAGATAGATAGATAGATAGATAGATAGATAGATAGATAGATAGATAGATAGATAGATAGATAGATAGATAGATAGATAGATAGATAGATAGATAGATAGATAGATAGATGTAAGCTAACCATGTTTGTGAAGCTAACCCAAGTGGTTAGTTTATAGTTCAGTCATGAGATTTAGAAAGGTGATACAAATAGGAGGTTCTGGTTTTCACATTCCAGCTTTCTATTTTCTAAAGTTGAAATTAATGGGCTGGGTTTCTTTTGGGCCAAAAGCAAAAATGTATTTACTGAAAGGGATGAGGGAGGAGTGGCTGTCTTACCTTGATAGTATTGTCTAATGTTGTAATAGTTTATTGTGAGTATAACAATATAAATGAAATTAATCAGGGACGGGATCTTCATATTCAATGTTTCGTTTACAGGCTGTTTGCTCTGCAGCTCCTCCAGCCTCTGAACCTGCTGTTGCAATCCAAGCAAGAAATCTCAGGACAAAAGCAATTAAGGAAACTTCACCATGTATGTCACTTTCATTTGCAAAATTGGAGGAAAAAGAACAGGTGACTAGGGAGAAAAAAAGGGGAAAAATATTTTTAGTTCATGTTACAATCATTTTTTGAAATCCAATGCCCAATTCTGTTTGTTCATTTGGAGCACAGTAAACAAGTAAGAAGTGAGGAAGCATTCACAAACTTGAGGCGATGAATAGATTAAAACACTGAAAATGCCATCTCAGACCTTCAGAACTGCCTTGTTTAAAAGGAAAAGTGACTAAAGGGAACATGACTGAGGATCTCAAAGTTTTAATCAGAAGCCCTCTTTCTTTACTAGGAATCATGAACCAGAAGGATGCTGCTTTTGCCCAAAGAGCTAATGCAGAGGTGTGGCTGGTGAACATAGGAAGGGATAGTTGTATTTTATGATTACCTGGAGCAACGGGTCTGGTTTTAACTGCCATAGGTCAAGAAGGGCACTGGGGAGCTGATAAGAGTGCAGAGAAGAGCAATGAAAATGTTGAGAGACTTGCAACACTAAACCCTATTAAAAACAGTTAAAGGGATTGAGATTATTTAGTCTGGATTATTTAGCAATGGAAGCTTTACAAGAAATGATCCAAATTCAAAACAAGGAAACTTTTTCTTAGCATGAGAATTTTGGGTGTTCTAGAACAAAGTTGTCAAGCCAAAGTTGAACAGTGACTTGTTGGGGATGGTTTTAGGATTTCTGCTCTGTATGGAGAGTTGACCTAGAAGCCTTGTAAGGTCTCTTTCAACCATTTATAGTTCTGTGATCATCGTTGAAGCCACCAATGTACAATACTTTGGGTAAAATACCCCAAAGTCTTGTCTATAGAGACTCTTAATCATCCAGGTCATGGTTGTTCCAATGGTACTTTTCCAGAAGGCAACTGCATTTGGTCCAGAATGAGATCAAAAAGAACAAATAGGGAAATCTCTGCATTCAAAAATCATAGAATGTTGTCTGTGTTCTAAAAATTACAAAAATTATTGTAATTTTCCTTTACAAATTAGAGTTTGAAAATTATGGAAAAGGCTTAGGAGTTAGACTTTAATTTGTTGGTATTAATCAGTGAAGCTTAATTGAAAGTCAGATTACATATTCCATGAAGAGCCTTTCTATTAAATAAAATTGTTATAGATTTGTCCAGTGTTTTTCAACCTTACAAAGTTTAAGAAATGTGAACTTGTACTTTCAGAATTCCCCAGTCAGCAAGCTAACTGGAGAATATTGGGAGCTGAAATCCATACATTTTAGAATATTCAAAGTTGAGAAACACTAGATTAGTATGCTATAGCTGTCCCAAAAGGTCAATGCAGTCCTAGTCTGCATTAACAGAGGGATAGAATCAAGATCACATGAAGTGTTGATACTACTTTGTAGTGCCTTGGTAACGTCAAACATGGACTATTGCAAGACCCTAGAACAAGTGCAGAGAAGACCAACAAAAATTATTAGGGGACTGCAGGTGAAAACATATGACTAATGGTTGTAGGGATTGGGTATGTCTAGTTTAATGAAAAGAAAGTCTAGGGGTAACATGATAGCAGTGTCCCAATATCTAATGGGCTGCAGAACAAGCAGCAATGGAAACTTGATGGAAACTAGTCAAGGCGAGAAGCAATCCAGAACAGTTTGCCTTCAGAAGTTGTGAGCGCTCCATAGAAGAATTGTAAGAATTAAGCAAACCAGGATTTTCTTCAGGAGAATGGTACATTTTTGAGATATTTGTTTCTTTCCATATATAAAATGTGATGGTTCCATTTTTTCCAGCTGCATGCCATAAAGTTTATTATATTTTGTGGTGGCCAGACAGTTTTTTGGGGCTAACAGAATGTCTAAACATAGTAAATTGCCTTTGACCATTCAATCATTTAGACTCACAGTAGTTATCCAGATCTTCCCTTGGGTTCCATATAATGCTTTTATTGCTGCACAGCTAATTAAAGATTCCAAAAGTGAATTCTTCTGATTGCGAAAAAACAACCCCCTGCTTTTAACTTCAGTCTGGGGCAGTGCAAACTAATATTTTTCCTTGAGAAATAGATCCTTTTGCTAAAAAAATATTTTTTTCCAGCCTATTCGGTTCATCATAGCATCCTGAAACTATTACTGCTTGTAACGTGATTATTTTTCTTTTGGGGGGGGGGGGGATTCCTGACTAATATTAATAAGTGCAATTTTCATTCATGTTACATTCATGCTTTTTTTCTATTATTTATAGATCTCTTTCCTAAAGAAGGACCTATTTAATCCCCCCCACCATTTCCCTGTTTCTCTCATTATAACTGAAAATGGTGCATCCATATAGTAATCTAAATGCTACGAATGAGTTCCTTATTCTATTGCATTATTGTGGATAACTTTTTTGACCTACAGCTTCCAGCACTCTTCACTATTAACCATGCCTGTGGGTGTGCTTGAGATTTGTGAGAATGAGCACTTACATATATATGTTCAAGTTCTTTCACAAGCAGGAGACTTGGTCACATGGAGAAGACACTGGTTTATTCAAAGATTGAACATGTGGTGAATTGGCAAAGGCTGCAAAAAGTCTTCGAAGTGGCTGTTCATGAACTCACAGGCAGAAATAGCCAGGAGCAGCTTCCAAAAGAGATGTGCAATCCCGAAAAATTAATACAGAAGATTTACAAAATATGTATAAAAATCAAAGCAGAAACTTTTATTTTAGTTTTAATAAACAAGGAACTTGAGAGGGGGATTTGAAACTTTGTTGTTATACATGTCAACAGCAGTGAGAGTGCTCTATACACAATGGAAGAATGGCTGGCAGAACTGATGGAACTAGCAGGTGAAATGGTGAAATTAACTTCAATCAAACAAAAGAATACATCCAACTTTATTTCTGCTTGGAATCCACTTCTAGAATTTGCACTTGAGACAGAAAAAAAATGAGACTTTGAATCTTGCTGATTAGATAAGATTTTTGGTATGGAAATGGCTAGTATATGCTAAGTATGCAAAAATAAAAAGTCTATAATGCAATTTTATTCTACTGCATTGAAAAGAGTTGGAAATTAATCCCTTTTTTCCCTTTTAGAGCACATTTTTCTCTCTCTCTTTTTTTTCCTTTCCACATTTTCCATTAGCTTCATTTCCACTTGCATTTTACATTTTGATAAGTTTAATATCTATGGAGATTCTCAATCATCCAGATCATAGTTGTCCCAAAAGTGCTTTTCAAAAGGCAACAGGAGTTTCTTGATATTTTTCTTGAAAACATTTTGCTTCCATCAAGAAGCTTCTTCACATTTCTTGGGTTCCAGACTTGAAGAAACTTCTTAGATGAGAAGTGAAATATTTTCAAGGAAAATACCAAAAAAGTCCAGTTGTCTTTTAAAAAGCAACTTTGGGATAAGTTTAATAAAAATTATAATTTAAAAAGAGATGTGCAAATCTAGAAAAAACATGGCTGTTTTAATAATTCAAAATAGGACCTCCTGTACATTCGAAGCATCCATTTCAAAGAATTGCAAGCCTTTGTTTGAATAGTAGAGTGTGATGAGGACTCGGCTGCTTTGTGAAACAGTGAGGGTATGTTTTTCTGTAGGTTTCTTGCAAAGAAAAATTGCCTCAGCCAAAATCTCCCCTCCCCATTAGTTGAATATTTAATGTTTCCTAATTAATTTCTCTATTGCTTGTTTGCAAAATATGATGGGTGCGTGTCTGGCCAGGGAATTGTGGGAGTTGAAGTCCACAAATGTAAAGTTGCAAAGATTGAGAAACATTTTTATATTTATTTGTTTGTTTGTTTGTTTACATTTTGTCAAACACGTACAAGATAACAGGTATAAGTATAAACATAAACATGAACAAGAAAGTAAATGCAGATAAATGGGGACAGTAAGACAGGGACAGTAGGCATCAGTGGTGGGATACAGCCAGTTCACACCTATTCAGGAGAACTGGTTGTTAACTTTCTAAGCAGTTCGGAGAACCAGTTGTTGGAAAAAATCTCCTTTTTTCCCCCACTTTATAGGGCTAATCCTGTAAGGAAGGCAGGAAGGAAACATTCTTGTGTTGTTTCTAGCCTAATCTTTATTGCCCAGCTTACAGAAACTGCCTTTCTGGTTAACTAAGGTGAAACACCCATCGATGTGAGTGATGTTGAGTTGGTCATGACCACCCAGTCACATGACCACCGAGCCCCGCTTACCCAGCTGGTCATTGGGGCAGAAAACCACTTGTTAAATTATTTGAATCCCACCACTGGTAGGCATGGTGGTGCGCTTATGCATACCCCCTTTACAGACCTCTTAGGAATGGAGTGAGGTCCACGGTAGACAATTTGAGATTGAAGCGGTGAGGGCTTGAGGCTGTAACAATGGAGTCGGATAGAGCATTCCAGGCGTTGACCACTCTGTTGTTGAAGTTGTATTTTCTGCAATAGAGTTTGCAGCAGTTTACCATGAGTTTGTATCGATTGTTTGCCGGTGTATTATTGTGGTTGAAGCTGAAGAAATTGTTGACAGGTAAGACGTTGTAACAGACAATTTTGTGTATTATGCTTACATCAGACTGCAGGCGGCACAGGCAGCGCCTATTGATACTTAAGACTTCCTTGAAACAATTATTATGAGACTAATCCAATATACACTTAACTGAAAAGAAGTCACTGATTTCCTACGCCTTCAATGAGACAGTTGCACACAAACTTGTTCTTGAAGCCTATTAAAGCCATTTAAAATTATTTATTTACTTTCAGTCAACGTTTTACTATCAGAATACACTGGAATTTTTATTGTTAGACAAACTCCTTACCAACTTCCACTAGGAACATAGTATATCTATTTGTAGAAATACTTCCTTAAATTAGACCTTGCAAATGCTAATATTTGACACCTGCTATTCTTGCTGAAGGTCCCATGACCCTGTAATAAAACTGATTAATGACATGTCACATGAATCAATGAAACTGCTCTTGACCCCGTTTTGCAAATAGATTTTCTGTGATCTCTTTGACCTCTTCCTGACATCTTTTTACTGTTCAATGTCCTCTTAAATTACATGTGCTGTCAGTTTACCATTTCTGAGACCAAAGTACCAATAGCACATCTTCCTGAGGTTAATTATGTAACATAATTTATAGTTTTTTACATTGTTCATTTCCTGCAACAATCATTCCTACAAAACATAATTCTTCTTTAGACAAATATTTTATTTTTATTTCACATGGGTGCTTAGTGTTCTTGATCTAGATATGATCTGAGATGGATCTATATTTATAATAAACATTAAATAAAAATGTGTGCTGTAGCCTTCATTTCATTTTGTTTCATCTTAACCTATTGCAGAAAGGGAATATCACTTTTCATTTTAGCTTCCTTTTCTAACATCTAATTTCACTCGCAGTGACTCTCCTTTGATATTGTTTATGAAACTGATATGAAAAAAGAATAATTATTGTTCTATATGGGCATCTTGGCATAGGAGCCATATAATAACTGATTGTAATTGCTTATGACAAAACAGTCTATGATACAGCTATATTTTGCAAACATTTGGAAAATATTTTGGATTCCCTAGCTGTTTGCTCAGAAAAGTGTTTACATTTCTATGGCCAAATCCTCCAGAGAATCAATCTTTATTTGGCAGTAGGGTAGGGAAGGTTCAGAGTATATTCATATACACTCTCAGAATATTTCCCTATGTCTGGTCCTTTTCTTCTCTCTGTCATTTGAATGTGGGAACAAGATCAGATTGAGCCACCGACATTTCACTCTCTTCATTTCTTATGCATACAATTTCATGCTGATTTTGACTTTGAACAGTTCCGAAGAGCGAATATATGTTTACTATTCCCACAAGGAGAAAGTTGCATTATATGACCAGCTAGATTCCTTTCTTGGGAGCCATGCATTTAATATTTGTGAGACAGGATTTGCATTTATACATTTGGCCAACAGATGCCAGCCCAGCCAATAGATATATTAGCATTTGGATGACAGTCAGACACCATATAGAGTTGTTAATAGAGTTATCACTATTTTCTATATCATTATAGATTTGCCTTAAAGGAATAAAATAAATTGGGATTTGTTAAAATAATTTTCATTTTCTAAGTGGCTGTTTTTCTGTAGCAGATTTTCCCAGCCTTTCTCCCTCTAGATAGGATGGGATCCCACAAGTCACACTTAATAGGATTTCTTAATCTGAGATCTTCAGAATGAATATATTAGGAAAGCAATTGATTTTGGGGAGGTTGCAGAAAGACTTTTTTTTTTAATGAGAGAAAAACATTTTCTAAAGCCCACTCTATATGTGTAGGAAAGAATAACATTATCTTTTAAAGCTGGGGATTCATACATTCCTGATTAGAATATCAACTGATAGTACAACATTTTGACTCTAAAGTCTGCAACCACCATCCTAGACTTTAAATGTTTGATATTATTGATTTATTCTAATTATTAGTTCCAGAAATTTATATGATTGCCCATCTTAAAGTGTTAACTCTGATTGTTCCAGTCAGCCAAATAAATCTGAGTAGCTAACAACTAATAGAAAAAGTTGGCTGCATTTAAATTATTATTTATATAATGCTGTTTGTTTGTTTGTTTGTATGTTTCTATACAACAGATCTCTCATGGGAATAAAACTATATCTCACCTTCTTGCCTTTCCTTCTTTTTCAAAGGGTGGTACTTAATTCTAGAGAAACTGGTTGCAAAGAGACAAAAAATGTCACCCACAAACTTAGTAGTAAAAGAAAGATAATTGACCCAAAAATCTTTGCAAGTTCACAAGTGTCTGTGGAAATGTATATACTCTACTCTTAAGGAAAACATGGGAACATGCCTTTCACCAAATAAGCCCACAGACTGATTAAGAAGTTTCATAACTGAGAGGGAGGATCTGTTTCCCATTCAGTCTTCCACATCTTCAGGTAGAACACTGGACAAGATTAGCCTGAAGCCCCATTGAATGACTGCTGCTTGTCTGTGCTGAATTTTGAGCTAGATACCGTACATACAATGACTCAGAGCCCTCCACATCCACTGGATCTCCTATTGATGGAGCCAGTCAACTGACCTCTCCTCAGTGTCCAAAAAGAATCAGCATGGAAGGAATTCCACAACAGTTCCACATAGGTAAAAACTCCCTCTCATCTGGCTTCCCAACTTCTGGCTTCCCCTCTCCCAGATGAGGTTCAGTAGTCATGGCGCCATGCTACCATTTTCTATTTTTTCAGTACAAACAGAGAAATTACTTTCTTTCTGCCACTCACTATGGCTGGCCATATAGTATCAAAATATTTGGCGGGGAAACAGCCAGGAACTGACTGAGAGAGAAAGGGGAGAGGGAGCAGAGGTGGTATTCAGCAGGTTCTGACCAGTTCTGGAGAACTGGTAGCAGAAATTTTGAGTAGTTCTGAGAACCAGTAAATACCACCTCTGAATGGCCCCGTCCCTATCTATTCTCTGCCTCCCGAGTCCCAGCTGATCGAGAGGAAATGGAGATTTTACAGTATCCTTCCCCTGCCACACCCACCAAGCCACACCCATCAAGCCATGCCATGTCCACCAAGCCACACCCACAGAACTGATAGTAAAAATTTTGAATCCCACCACAGGGAGGGAGGGAAAGAGAGAGGGGGGGTTGAGAAGAGAATTGCTGAGTAGGTGCTACTTTTTCAGTGGTGGGATTCAAATAATTTAACAACCGGTTCTCTGTCCTAATGATCAACTGAGTAGGCATGGCTTGGTGGTCATGTGACTGGGTGGGCATGGCCAACTCAAAGTCACTCATGTCGATGGGTCTTAGCTGTTACAGTGTTATAAGGGTTAACCAGAGAGGCAGTTTCTGTAAGCAGGGCAATAAAGATGAGGCTAGAAACAACACCAGAATGTTTTCTTCCTGCCTTCCTTACAGGATTAGCCCTGTAAAGGAGGGCTAAAAGGAGATAAAATGAGATTTCTTCCAACAACCAGTTCACCAAACTGCTTAGAAAGTTAACAACCGGTTCTCCCGAATAGGTGCAAACTGGCTGAATCCCACCACTGCACTTTTTGCAGTCCCCAATCAGTCAGCTATACAGACATTTATTTGCGTGTTGTGGCTATGCATCTCATTATAGATGCAGTTTGTGGCTGCTTTGTTTCTATTGGGAGTCGGGGTTAGGCAATGAAACTATTGTCTGGAAATGTTCTCAATATTCATAACTCAATATTGGCTTCAGTAATTGGCAAAGTAAATCTGACTTTTAAGTAGTTTTATTTGCCTATCACTACTCTCCCTACTATCGTGATTTAAACTAGCAGTCTTGGCAATTTAGAGAATAACACTCCCCACTGTGTCAAAGTTCTCTCCTTTTTTCATATCTGCCAAAATATTTAGTTTCAATATGAGTTAAAGTTAATAAACGATCTCTCTTAATTAAAACAAATGCAGACATGTTTTGCTTTTATTACCATTATTTATATATTATTTTTCCCAGCCATTCTTGTGAAAATAGAAAGAAGGAAGGAAGGAAGGAAGGGATGATAAGTGATGTTCACTTAGGAGGTTAGGACATAAACCTGATTTATAGGAAGGTGAACTTTTAGATTTTCCACATCAGGTTGACAGTCATCTGCTACAATTAGAAAATTGTTTTCTGGAATTGCATCAGTCTGGAAAATATTTCATGAATAGTTGTTTCCCTCAATGTATTTGGAAGCTAGCTAGAATGGTGGCATATTTAAAAGAGCAGACCAGTGCTCATTCCTCTAAGATCTATGTAATAGTTTTAATTTTGCCTATAATGATATAAAGATGTGTTACTATGAAAAATTCATGTGGGAGTAAGAAATATATCAAATTGATATAGCAAAATAGAAATGCTAGGAGTGCTGGTAGCTATAGATATGCGTAAAATAATGTCTATTATTTTCCATAGTAAAAATTTATAATTGAAGCACGACATGGAAGATGGGACAGGAAATAACTAGGAATTATGGAACAGCAATTTTGCATTAAGTAAATAAAACCATATGATCAGATATTGTGTATCTGGATAAAATAGGGGTGGTTATATAACAGCGATAGTGAACCTTTTTAGGCTTGTGTGCTGTAAGAGGGGGAAGCACAGGGGGGTCGTGCGCTGGCGTGCCGCAGCCATAATACAATGCGCCCCCATTTGCATGCATGCATGATAGGCACTCCCCTCCATTTTTTACATGCTTTTTTCGCCCTCCCCAGGCTGCAGAGGCTTTATAGGAGCCTGGGGAGGGTGAAAATAGCCTCCCTGGAGGCACTCCGGAGGCTTCAGGAGCTTCCCTAAAGCTTCCGGAGCAGGGGTGGGTTTCAAATTTTTTAGAACCTACTCTGTAGGTGTGGCCTATTTTGTGGGCGTGGCTTGACAGTCATGTGACAGGTGGGAGTGGCCACCTTTTAAAATGTGGTGAAACTCATTTAACAACGCTCTTGCTTAGCAACCAAAATTTTGGACTCAATTGTGATGATAAATTCTTTCTTTCTTTCTTTCTTTCTTTCTTCTTTCCTTTCTTCCTTCCTTTTTTCCTTCCTTTCCTTTCCTTCCCGTTGGGTCACTGGCAGCGGTGGGCCAGATTTACTTCCAGGTACGCCGGTGGAACCCCCTCTCACCGGTTCTCTAAATTTCACCAACCGGTTCTCGCGAGTAGGTGCGAACCTGCAGAAACCCACCCCTGCTCCGGAGGGCTGTTTTTGCCCTCCCGAGGCTCCTATAAAGCCTGGGGAGGGTGAAAAATGTCAGTCTGTTGGCACAACTTTAATAGAAATGAACTGGCATTTCTATGAAAAAACCTATATTCTTGACAAAACTTTATTTATCGGTTCTTCTGTGAAATTGATTTTGAGAAATGCTCAATTTCAGATGCTCAATTTATTTTTTAATGTTCCAAAAATGCAGACTTTAATGAGAAGCTCATTAACTTTTGATTTGGAGCCAATTTTCTCTGTTCAGCAGTTGTAATATTATTTCAGTTAAAGTAGGGATGAGGAAAACCTAAACTTCATGATATTCCAAAAATTGACTTCAATCCAACCAGTTCAATTCAGTAGGAGCAAACCATCAAGAAGCACTGTTTTCTTATATTTTAAAGCTTATTCTAAGATGGAAACCTTAGACTAGGCTGGCAATTTTTAGATAGCCTTCAGGGTCTATGGAGATTCTCACTCATCCCACTCATCATGGTTGTGCCAAAGCTGCTTTTTTTCAAGAGGCAACTGGACTTTCTGGTTTTTCTTTAAAGATGTTTCGCTTCTCATCCAACCCCACCATCCAGTCAGAGCAGAAGAATCTTATTAGATGAGAAGCTAAATGTCTTCAAAGAAAAGTCAAAGAAATCACCACGATGTAGAAAAGATGTGGAGACTCTAGAAAGAGTGCAGAGAAGAGCAACAAAGATGATTAGGGGACTGGAGGCAAAAACATGTGAAGAACGGTTGCAGGAACTGGGTAGGTCTAGTTTAATGAAAAGAAGGACTAGGGGAGACAGGATAGCAGTGTTCCATTATCTCAGAGGTTGCCACAAAGAAGAGGGAATCAAACTATTCTCCAAAGCACCTGGGGGTAGAACAAGAACAATGGGTGGAAACTAATCAAGGAGAGAAGCAACTTAGAACTTAGGAAAAATTTCCTGACAGAACAATTAATCAGTGGAACAACTTGCCTCCAGAAGTAGTGAATGCTCCAACACTGGAAGTTTTTAAGGAGAAGTTGGATAACCATTTGTCTGAAACCCTACGGTTCCCTTCCTAAGCAGGAGGTTGGACTAGAAAACCTCCAAGGTCCCATCCGACTCCACTATTCTATTCTATTCTATTCTATTCTGCAGAAAGTCCAGTTGCTTCTTGAAAAAAAGCACCTTTGGGATAACCTTCAGTGCCTCCTCCGCCACACACAAATGTATAGATATAAACTTAAGGGATTTAGCATGCAACTGTTAAACAGGCATTAAAAGTATCACAAGAATAGAACTTATCAATGCAGCACTGAATATAACATGTTGAATGAATATGTAATAAATTCAACAAGCAAACTGTGGGTTTCAGTATGAACCACAGTCAACCAAGCCTGATGTCTGTTAACATATAAGAAGTTAGTGATGTGTTCATGAAGCATAGCAATAAGAAATCACTTTACCCAGAAACAAATGATAGTTGTAAGAATTTTTCTTTTATAAACATGAATATAATCAATAGGGCTATGTAGCTGTCTTCAGATTCAGTTTTTAAAAAATGATTTGCAAGTTGTGGCAGATAATGCAACGACCAGGATGCATCTTCACACAGCAGCTGCATCTTTTCCTGGATAGTATGGATGTTCTCTGCTCTTCCTATTTGATCCCTGGAAATGATGCACCTGCTCTAAATATTGTAGGCAGGTTCTGTATGTATGTTCCACTGATCTCTGAAGCTTTTAAAGGATGCAACAGATTCTTATACGAGGAGAGATAGCCTGTGTGTTCTGAATTGCTTCTAAAGCAATTGTTAATTTTAAAAAATTAAGCAATATGATATCTCTGTAAAGAAAACAAAATAGCAACCCAGCGTTGAAGCATAGTCCACATGAAGTGGAGCATTTTCAGCTCATAGAGAAAAAGGGTTCTTGAACAATACAAGAATATTAATGGGTATTTTAATTACATATTGAATATTTCAAAATATTCTCTCTTTAAAATGCAGACAACTCAAATGTTTAATGTGTATGCAAGAAAAATGAATCAGTCTATGAACTGAATAAATATAGCCTTGGAACAGAATGAACATTTCTCTGTATCAGATAATGCTACCTAGATTGTTTTACAAAAACAGAAACCATTTAGAAATGTTAATGTCTCCCCTAACCAGTGGTGGGATTCAAAAATTACTACCAGTTCTGTGGGCGTGGCTTGGTGGATGTGACAGGGGAAGGATACTGTAAAATTTCCACTCCCTCCCCACTCCAGGGGAAGGATACTGCAAAATCCCCAAATCCTCCTGTTCAGCTGGGACTCAGGAGGCAGAGAATAGATGGGGGTGGGACCAGTCAGAAGTGGTATTTATTGGTTCTCCGAACTACTCAAAAATTTTGCTACCAGTTTTCCAGAACTGATCAGAACCTGCTGAAGAGCACCTCTGTCCCTAACTATTGTTCTAATCTTTATTATTCCTTTCCATGAACTACATTTTCCCTTGTTTCATCAGAAGCTGGAAATATTATTTTCTTTTACAGATTTTGATTGAGTTTGCTGCTTTCTGTTTCCTGAACTCTTCCATTTTCCATATTAGGTTTTGTTTTAACATTATTTCCAGAAGTCTATTTTAATAGTGATAGCAACAAATCATCTACAAATATTGAAAGCACGCAAAGTTCAATGACAGGAGATGAACCAATGACCGGATTCTCCTTTCTTTTCTCAGGATTCCCAGGGTCATCTATGATGCTACTATAGAGACCAAACAGCCTAAGTGGTTAGTCATATAAACAATACTTAAAACCGGATTGGTCACACAGAATCCCTTTTTAAATACGGATGTTCCCTGTTTGTGACCAAGACTTTCATTTCTCAGGCATAAATTAGCACTCACATATTTCCCCCATGAACAAACAGCCCTTATTCATGAATTATTCATCTGTTCGTCTGCATCTGCCAATATATAGCCTTGTTGTAGTAATAAGAGTCTTAAAATAGCAGTAGACAAGAAGACTCTTCTAATTTTATACAATGTCTTTTTTTTTAAAGAACCATTTTTCCTTGCCCTAGGAAGATGTTTCCAAGATTTTTAAAAAAATCTATGTTAAATGCCATTGCTTGGCTTGAGAGACCGCCTCCTACCACATACCTCCCTTCGACCTGCCCGCTCCCACAGAGTGGGCCTCCTCAGGGTGCCGTCAGCCAGTCAATGCCAGCTGGCGACTCCCAGGGGAAGAGCCTTCTTTGTAGCGGGTCCGGCACTCTGGAACGACCTGCCCCCCAATATCCGTACCATCACGGACCTACGCCTCTTCCGTTGGATGTTAAAAGCACATTTCTTTCATCTAGCCGGCCTGACATAGACTAAGGGTATAATTTTAAATTTTGATATTTATTGGTTTTAATTTTTATATTATCCAAATTTTAGCACAGATTTAATAATTTAATTGTCTTTTATATTTTGTATGTATTGTTGGGTTTTTATCTTTCTGTGCACCGCCCTGAGTCCCTTTAGGGAAAATAGGGCAGTATATAAATCAAAATAATTAAATAATAATAATAAATGGTC
The DNA here is from genome assembly GCA_039707465.1 of Rhabdophis nuchalis. Classification (NCBI taxonomy): domain Eukaryota; kingdom Metazoa; phylum Chordata; class Lepidosauria; order Squamata; family Natricidae; genus Rhabdophis; species Rhabdophis nuchalis. Next base: position 87,564,459 of record CM077643.1, read on the forward strand.
ACACCAAACGCCCTTGGGTTATGTGACTGCTTGCCGGGCACTTGGCCACTTGTCACTTTACAACCAGTGATGGTGTTCTGGGGTCATATGACCATGATGGTTTATTGTTTGTGCTTCTGCAATACACCACCACAAGTCACTTTGTTTGAGTTGGGCAACCTTATAAATCTAAGAAGTAAATACAAATATAAATCAATTAATCAATAACCTCCATAGGGACATTAAAGAGATTAATACTTAACAACTTTATAACTGGTAAAACTCATTGGTTTGCTCCATCTATTGGTTATTAGTTTGGATGTTGATCTTATAATAGTACATAGCAGTGGTGGGATTCAAATAATTTAACAACCGGTTCGCCCAGGGTCAAGTAGGTGTGGCCCATAACTGGGTGAACCAGTTTTTTAATTGCCACTACCCCTACTATCAAAGTGGCTCCTGGGCGCTGTACTGCAATGCAGAAATGGGAGCGGACGGCATGAGGGAAGAAGGAGGAGCAGAGAGAATAAAGAGGGAATCCTTCCCTCATGCCAGCCACTCCGTTGCCTGTTTCTCCATTGCAGTGCAACAGCTAGGATCCACTTTGATTGGGGGTGGGTGGGGGTGTAATTTATAAAGCAATTCGCCCAAACCTGTGTTAACTGGCTGAATCCCACCATTGGTATGTAGCATTACTTTTGTAATAGAGTGAATATAAGGTTATGGTTTACTTTATACCTGCATTGGATCTGCCAAGTATAATGCCTGCCCAAGCTTAGCCATGCTGTTACATTTCCAGTAATTATGCATCTGGGTATCCAAAGTCAAAAATATTTTCATATTATTCATAGGCTGTTGCAAAATATTGGTGTGCACTTTCTTTAATATGTAACATCTGAAGAAAGACTTAGAAAGAACATTTCTAAACAAATAACCTATGAAATAACCTAAATCTGAAAAAAATATAGTGATTTTCACTTAAAGTACAGAGTGTACCTCTCCTGCACATCATTTTCCATTCTAATGTGTAACTTATAAGAGGATGCGGACAAACTTTTAATATGAAACACTGGAGAATTGAGAATACTGGAAAGACTAAGTCAAGATTTCTAACCAAATAATACAGTATGGGTTAGAATCATCAGACTCGCTAAAATGTGCACTGATAAACAACCCCCCAAAAGTATTTGAGATATCCTCTCAAATGTTTTAAAATATTTTAAAATAAAAGTTTTCATTTCCGGAATCTTTCAGGCATTAAGGAATGCCCCTTACAGAGAATATAAAATGTTAGGGTCTTTATATAATGAGGAGGAAGAAGAGTCAGAGGAGATTATAAGGAGCGTAAATATTCCAAGAAAGTTATTGTTCTTGAAAGAAATTCACCAGGAAATAGTAAAGAATCATTATATTTACCATTAACTTAAGTTTAAGCAAATATTAATACTTCCAACATAAATTTCATACATTTCTTGTATTCAGATTGCTGTCTTGTTAACATCAGAAATAAATACCCAGGTTGCTATCTACCAATTTATTAATAAATGTGAGCTGGAAACATATATATTTATTTTGTATTATATGTAAGATCATTCCTGTACTTTTTTTTTCTTATTATCGTCTTTGGATATTTTCCTCTATGGATGCAAAGAACGGTTGCATTTAGATTGGTACTGGGCCTATAGTATCAACTCCTGCTTACCTTCTTACAATTACAATTATGCCTGGATGAGGGCAAGCTGGCTAGGGAGAGGGCAAAGTGGGGTTTGATGGTGTGAGTGACAAGTGCGTTGCGTCTGGGTATACTATGCTTGCAAATAGCACCATTGAATGTCAATGGATGTCAACGGAATGTCATTGAATGCCATTGAAGTTACAAGTTGGGGTACTATTGCTTTTGGGATATCCGGAAATATATTCCAAGCTAAAAGTTTGATTTTTCTAGGGAAGAACTTCTTATCATGGAGACCAACATACCCAGATGGGCAATAAATTATATAGATAAATAAAATAAGTAGAGTTAGATGAGGCACAATGGCATTATGCTTGTAGAGGCCCTATTTTATTACTGCCTGGCATAACACACATTTAAAATGAAGGCTGTTGCAACTTCTAGTCATGCTTTCCAGGCTATTCTGCTCAAGCAGCAGGGAAAATTCTCCTTTACCTCCCTTTGGAAAGGCTTTCAGATATTTTGAAAACTGCAAACCCCATCTCCCCTTAATCTTATCTTCTGCAGACTAAACATCCCCAGTTTTTTCAGCTGTTCCTCATAGGATGTGGTTTCTTGCTCTTTCATCCCTCCAGTTGCTCTTCTCTGAAAGTGAGCATTTGTCAATGCCTCGTGTCATGAGTAAAGCAGGACCAAGTGGAACATTGCATCCTGTGACCTGAAGATTATATTTCAGTTAATACTGCCTTTCATACCTGTTCTGTGTTTTGTTTTTAGCAGCTGCCTGTACTTGCTATGCAGCCCTCCCATTCAGCAGTCAACTAAATTACATCTAACTGGTGTAGGGATTTCAATGTTAAGGCAGCCCTCCTACAGTCTATAGAGGCAAAAAAAATCCACTCCCATCACAGGACAGAATATAAAAATAAAAAACACCCCTCTCTAAAAACTCTCCTGTTCCAACTTTACAAACAATCTTTGTTCAAGTTAATGAGTTGAACAGAGAAAAAAGTAACCTTATGTTCCACACAGGATGGATTATAATACTAAATTTATCTAGACACTTTCCCTTCCATATTGGGTAAGGTTGGTTTGGGATTTCAGATATATTCAAGTTTTTCAATCATGCCATATTAAATTGTAGGCAGTATCAGATTAATCTGTTCCTTGAAAATTGTAGAGCAGATAAGAACTCTGCTTACTATTGACTCTTCTAGGCCTCAACACTGTTTTGTTTGATAAAATTTGAAATATGATACTTGTTTTTCTTACAATGTTTGTTATTGTTGTCCAGCTTCCGCAGAGAACTAATTATGTTTCTAATAAAGGAACATTTTCCTAAGAATAGGATTCTGAAATTTTAATTTTTTTTTAAAAAGGTCATTAAAATTTGCCAACTTGAACAACATCACTCAAAATAAATGTGCTTACAAGAAACACACCCTTTGAAATGCCTACAGAAATTTTGTTTCCTTTCAGCTATAGAATATCTCAAAAAATCAAATTAATTCTGGTTACTTACTGAATTTTCAGTTCTGTGCATCAAAGTGGAAAGTACAGGGTGTTTTCTGAAAGAAATTGGGAGGGGGGACAGTTTGCATTTCATATCCTGATGCAGTACATCATGTCCAACTAGAATGATTGCTTAAATACAGCTCCCAAGGCTACTATATTAAGGGTCTTTAAATCCCATTGCAAGGTGATTGCCACCATGTGGTAAAGATCAGATTTTTATAAGTGATGTAGAAAGGCATACAAATGCTATTTACTTTTTTGAAAAGCTCAGCTACCTTGCAGCTGTCTTAAAGATGACATTCTAGTAACCTCTGCTGCTGATTTTTTTCACCAAAGACTGGTGTCCAAATAATTTGTTTGTCAGGTCACCAGAATGTTGGAAATCCAAACAGATATAGGGGACTAGATTTTATTAACATACTACCATATGTGATGGACCTGTTCATCGGCAAAAAAAAGTATTGGATAAGGATAAAAAAGTGGCTAAAAGAAATGGTAAAACAACAAATAGATTTAAACCCAGAGCTATTTCTATTAGGCATGTTAATAGGGCACTATAATAATTCTTGATGCTACATGTAATAACAGCAGCTAGAATTGTATATGTTCAAAGTTGGAAAAATGGAAATATATCCACAGAGAGAAATGGAAATATACCCACAGAGAGAAATGGTAATATACCCACAGAGAGAAATGGTAATAAAGCAGATATTGCTGTGATTGACTGTGCTGTGATTGACAGGTTGACAATGGAAATTAAAGACAAAAGAGAAACAGAATACTATTTAATTTGGGATGTATGGTATAATTAGTTAAATAACAGATACAAAGATTCTAAAATTAACAATGAAAGATGACTAATGAATTAGAAATTAGAAATAATGATAGACAGAAGAATAGTTATTGTAAATAATATTATGGTAAAGTGTTATAAAAATGTAAAATGTAAAATAAAATATCTAGAATGATAATTATATAGAGATCTGTGTTAGAAATATGGGAATAATAGTTACAAACATGATACTGTATACTAGGAGACATAATAGTATGTATAATGTGGATACAACCAGTATATCGCTGTTGCAAAGCTGAAACTGTGATGTAAAATGAAGAAAACTGTATAATAAAAAATACTTTAAAAAAATCTGTTTGTGAGATCTGGATACCAATCCCATACAAATGGCCTACCTCCTGTGTCATCCCATGCACAAGTACCTTAACAACCAAGTTCACAATGATGGACCTTCACAAATTCAGACAGTTCCTAATGATGACCTTCATTTGTGAAAGATCAATGCTGACTTAGTGGCTTCTTCAGCATTTGCAGAGGAACCAGTTGTCTGAAATAAGGCTTGGGGAACTTGCTGACACTCCTGTCATGGAATATTGCAGGCTGGTGAACCAGATCAAAAGACGATGAGTTTATGAACTGAGGTTGAAAAAACACTGAACTGCGTCACAAATTCAATATTGTACTTCAAGACATTTGGGGTGCCAGTGGCTATTATATAAATGGTTATAACTTCTTCTTCCTCAACAAATATATGTAATGGAAACTTTTTTCAAGAAAATTTAATTGTAATGTTTAAAATATTAAATGAAAGCCGGACAAGGCCAGTATTATACATTATTTTTTTAACAAGCCCTGCACATGGGAAGTTACCGATTGTGTAAGGGACTTCTAAAATTGCCTTTGAACTATGAGCTAATTCTATCTACAGCCTAAAACTATTGTAAGCTACCTTGGTTGTTTACAGAGAGAGAAAGATCAGAGCATACATTCCAGAATAAATAAATAATAATAATTAAAACACAATGCAGAACAAATCGGAAAAAGTAGAGAAAAAGTAATTATGCCCTCTTTCTGCTATGTCAGTCCTCAGAGGTGGTCTTGGTCAAGGAGCAAATTCCTCAAGAGGAATTGTGTCTCTATTTTATTGGGGTAGGCTACAGTAACAGACAAGAGGCTGTGACTCAGTGGCTAAGACGCTGAACATGTCAATCAGAAAGATCAGCAGTTTGGCGATTTGAATCCCTAGTACCGCATAACGGAGTGAGCTCCCATTACTTGTCCCAACTTCTGCCCATCTAGCAGTTCTAAAGCATATAAAAATGCAAGTAGGAAAATAGGGACCACTTTGGTGGGAAAGTAACAGCATTCCTTGCGCCTTCGGCGTTTAGTCATGCTTGTCACATGACCACAGAGATGTCTTCAGACACTGCTGGCTCTTCGGCTTTGAAATGGAGATGAGCACCACCCCATAGAGTCAGGAATGACTAGCATGTATGTGCGAGGGGAACCTTTACCTTTATAGGAACAGAATCTTGAATGTCTGGTAGCATTTTCTTTACTTCCTTCTTATAAGCAAGTTAGAGCAGAACTAATTTGAGGGGGGGGGGGTTCCCCTGTCCTGGACTTAATTGTGTTTTTCTAACATGGAACATAGAATTCTTTATTGGCCAAATATGATTGGACGCACACAAGGAACTTGTTTTCAGTGCATAAGCTCTGTACATACAAGCAACAAGTGATAATCATAATCATAAAATACAATCATCTTAAATAATAGATAGAACTCTCAGTGATAGTCATAGGATACTAAAGCAATCAACATAAGTCATAATAAGATACTAAATAATAGCAATCAACATAAATCATGAGATACAATAATAATAATAATAATAATAATAATAATAATAATAATAATAATAATAATAATAATAATAATAATAATAATAATAATAATAATAATAATAATAATAATAATAATAATTTAATTTCTTGACCGCTCCCTCTCCCCATAGGGACTCGGAGCGGTGCACAGGGAAACTAAAACAATAAATATACAATAAATATACAGACATATTAAAAACAAATTAAACGATACCTGTGCTAAAATACCCATTTACATACTAAAATTCCCACTTAAACAGCTAAAACCCCATAGAGAGAGACTAACCTAGGCCGGCCAAGCAGAAAAGATATGTTTTTAATTTCAGACGGAAGGAGCGGAAGTCCGTGGTCGTTCTAATGTCGGGGGGAAGGTCATTCCAGAGGGCTGGGCCCGCCACAGAGAGAGCCCTTCCCCTGGGCGTCGCCCGCTGACAAAGTCTAGTGGACGGCACCCGGAGAAGTCCCTCTCTGTGGGAGCGGATCGGCCATGAGGATGTGTGAGTTATAAGTTATAAGAATCTAAGGAAATAGGCAATAGGACAGATGAGAAGGATAATAAGCAATACAGCCCTACTAGATGGTTTGACATTCCAGGACATAGACAGTGTTGTGAGAAGTAGTTGTTTGGCAGAATGATAGCATTGGGGGGGGGGGGAGACTTTTTTTGTACCTGGTTGTTTTGGTGTGTAAAGCCCTATAGTGTTGTCTTGAGGGAAGAAGTTGAAACAATTTATGTCCAGGATATAAGGGGTATGTAGACATTTAAACAGCCCTCTTTTTGGCTCGTGCATAACTTCCACTGCATAGTTTTTGTGCTTAGCTCTGAGATTCTCCACAGCCAAAGTGCCACAATAGTTTCTGAACTTCTGCATCAGTGTCTTCATAGCATCACCCAACTACTGCTGAAGCAATATAAAGGCTGTCCTCATTACTGTTATTTTGGCACAATGAAGCCTGGATGACTCTAGATGATGCTGTTGCTAATGGGGAAGTGAACAATGGATAAAATGGAATTTTGCATTTTCCCCTGTTCCAAGTAGTACATGTTGTCCCTTCCTTGGGAGGCTGCATATCTCATGAGCAACATAGAGGGAAGAAGAGAATCAAAACAAGATTCAGCCTTTTCAGAAATAAGATACATATATTTATTCATACATGTCTAATCTTGTATACTTCATTTTATATTTAGGTACTGCCTAATCATCCGTGACATCAGGCAACTGATGTTGAAGAAGAATGCAGGGTCTTCTAAATGCACATATGTTTATGCGCTGCCTTTTCTTATTTTTATAAAACTCAGAGCAATTAAATATTGATGAATGATTAAATATTAGAGGTCACCAGTGATTTAACTAGTTTGTTGCCTCCTGGTTGACTCGAAGCTTGTATAGCCTTTTTCCCCCCAAACAAATCAAGGAGAGACAAATAATTATTTCTTCCCATGACTTAAGAAGTAGGCAAAAGTCCATCCAGAGTTATTGTTCCTGCCTTTGAAGTCTGTTATAGAAACTAGTTCTTGTTTTGTTAACTAACTTTCTCTTCTTTTACACCCATCTAGATGAAAAGAAGTTTTTTTAAAAAAAAAATCTCATTAACCAACTATCTAAACCTGGATAATATATGAGGAAATAATTGACGGTGAGGAAGCAGGGTTTCAACCAGGATGGCACAACATGTGACAGACAAATATACAAAGCACTCTGAATAACAGAATAACAGAGTTGGAAGGGACCTTGGAGGTCTTCTAGTCCCCTGAACAAGCATTTTCCATTCCAGACAATTAGATGTACAACCTGGCCAAATACTTTTATCTGTGCAAAACCTCAAATTAGATCTGTTGTATTATTTTCTTTTTGTTTTTTTCAAATTGTTGTATTAAATTACCTTTCTTTTTTTACTGCATAGGCTAATTAAAGATCATAATAAAGATATTTGATATGATACCTGCTTTGGGGAAGAGGACAACTGCTGTTCAATTAATTTTTAATTGTAAGACCTAAATCTGCTGAATCTGAATAGCTGGCTTCTGGCTCTGTAACATTATGGATAATGACAACACTGACTGGTTCACAAAGCAAATGTACTGTATATACCATCCTAATGTATTGAGAAACTCTCATCCAGATGTTTTACCAGCCTAGCATCAGCAAATTTCACAGACCAATATAATTAGGCAATGACTGGCAACAACAGCACAAGGAGAAAGACATTGAAATCTGAGGAGGATGTAGACAGCAGCACTTACACCAAAGAAATATAAGAAATTGCTTAAGGATATTAGACATCTTTAGGAATCACTTTGCACTATAATAAGATTAATAACACGTCACAGTCCAGACATTTTCAGGAACAGTCATTGGCCATAGTGGCTAGAATCTAACACCTTCTAAACTTTTACTAATCTTTACTTGCTACTCACATTTTCTTGAGTCATTTGTTCTTTGGCTAATCTGTCTCTTCTGTGCTTCCAACTATTCTCAGAGTCTCCAAAACTGGTGGGCGATTGAGTCCAATTTGCTACTCAGAGCAGGAATCCAAACTAAAACATCTCTGACAGATATTGCTAAGCATGTGGCAGAAAAATGAGACCACAAAATTGTAATCCATGGAATTTGTTCCATTATTACATTAAAATATTAAAATAACCTTTTAAATGGTTGAGCAAAAAAAAGAGGGGGGAAGTTCTAAAAATAAAAATAAGAATAGGAGACTGTTTTCTTTGACTTGTTTTTTAAAGGTTCTCTACCTTTAAAAAAACATATGAGCACAGAAAATATTTAAGGTACTAACCAGCAGCGGGCTCAAAATATTTCCTTCACTTTTTAGTTTACTAAAAATATTCCTCCACTCTGAGGATTTACTTACTATCCTACATACCTTAGTGGTTCCTACTCTTAGTTACCATATATAACCATTAACTACGAGATCGTCTTCTGCCACCGAGAGCAACACCCAGGGGGAGACCCTTCTCCATGGGAGCACCTTTCCTCTGTAACAAATTGCCCCTGGAATTAAGAACTATCCCTGATTTACGCACCTTCTGCCGTGGTCTCAAAACCTTTCTCTTTCAATAAGCCGGGCTGGCATAAAACAGGATTTTTAAATTTTTAAATGTAAATTTTAAAATTTAATTTTTTTATTATTTTAATCAGGGTTAGTTTGGGTTTTTTCCATGTTTCGGCCAATATTTTAATTATGTCTTTTAAAAGCTTTCTTTTAACTTTTATATATTTGTTTTTATTTTGGCTGTACACCGCCCTGAGTCCTTCGGGAGTAGGGAAGTATAAAAAACCAATAAACTAAACTAAACTAAACTAACTAAACCATTTCATTTATATTTTATTATAGTTGTCTATTATAATTATTAATTTCCTCATTTAAATTCTAGAGAAAGCTTTGGATATTCCAAATCCCTTTTTCTGCTGCACTTCCTTAGGATGCTAGTTACTTCCATTTTGTCAAGCAGAATTTCATTTACATGTGGCAACAGGCATTGCTGCTTCTATTAGCATGTTGCATTATGAAATGGGCCAATATGTAGATTTTCCCAACAAGTACCATTATTAAAATAAATCTAATTATTGTTAATTGTCCCTAAAAATAGAAAGAAAGAATACTTTCTTCTACCACCACCTTTCTAAATTGTACTTCCAGCTTCCAGTCAGCATAAATTATTATTTGCCATGACTTGCATTTCAGCAAATGATAGCAAAGGATCCCCTTAAAAACTTTTGAAATGAATTTCTCATTCTAATTAAGAGGCAATTGAGACCCACAGTTTGGGGATATCATAAGAAACTATAGCAATAGCACTTAGACATATACCACTTCATAGTGTTTTACAGCACTGTATAAGCAGTTTAACAGAGTCCACATACTGCCCCCAACAATCTGGGTCTTCATTTTACTGACCTTGGAATGATGGAAGGCTGAGTCAACTCTGAGCCAGGAAGACTCGAACTGCCAAACTGCTATCAGCCAGCAGTCAGCAGAATTAGTCTGCAATACTCCATTTTAACCACTGCGCCACCACGACTCTGTCTTCAAACAACATTTATCCTAGCATTTTTCTGGATGTTTATATAACATGTTGTTTCTTTTACTTTCTTTTGGCTCCACTGTGGTTATTTTGGAAAGCTTACAGTTGCTCTCTTGTAAGATTGTTTTCTGGTGATCACAGGGCAACATCAAATTTCTAATACCTAGCTCATGAGCTCAATGGTGCAAATACAAAATGTATTTCCTGGTATCAACTAATCTAAGGACCTTCCCTTTTTCAGAAAGAGCTTTAAAAATACCAAATGTACTTCAGGTATCAGTCTGCACTGCTTTTTACCAAATCCATAAATTTTACCAAGTGGCTAAGTTGTCCTAATGCCTGAGCATATGGGCAATAATAGACAGCAATCTGCCCTGCTCACAAATTCTTATATTTGAAAAACCGTATGCCAAGTGAAGGTGGAGGGTCATATTGCAAGTCATTTCACTTAAAATAGCATATATAGCATCTGTGGCTTGTCACATCCAACTACTTTATTGCGTTATTCCATAGAATTACCCTAGATCAGTGATGGTAACCCTTTTTGACACTGAGTACCTAAACCAGAATACATATGTGTATGCATGCACTATTGCGCCGGAAACCCGAAGTCCAGGTGGCTAGCATACATGCATACCAGGTGGTTTTTCAGGTTTCCAGTACCCTGGCACACGTGAAGACCAGCTAGCCAGCAAGCATGCGTGCTCCAGAAACCTGAAAAGCAACTGGCAAAGGCGCACATGCCCACAGAGAAGGCTCTGCTTGCCACCTCTGGCATACGTGCCATAGGTTCGCCATCACAGCCCTAGATACTGTGGCATTAAAGTACTCCATTAATTGCTTTCCTTTTAGGATGTAAATGAAACTCAACCAAATGATGATATATAACAGAATGCTCCAATTGGGTGCTTCCAGCTGGAAATCTGGGGATTTGTCCAATACACCTGGAAGGCACCAGTTTGGGAACAATGTTTTAACATAGTTGATTATTCAGGAAAAACTGAAATGAGGTGGTGTTTATGAGATGTTTCCAAAGAGCGAATAAGCCCAATTTATATGCATTGGGTATTTTATATGAGCTCAAGTCCTTTGAAGTTTCATGATTGTTTTGCTTAATTTGATTAAGCAACACATGTGTTCTAAGAAGAAATGTTTTCTAAAAAAAAAACAATACTGATCTTCCAGGTGCTACATATAGGCCTGATGCATACATACGTTGCTAAATTATTGTTTAGTTATTTAGTTATTGAATAAGCCATAGTTGGCTAGGTAAGCAACAGGGTGCTGAGCCAAAACCAAACAAAAAACAGAGAACTTCTAAGGAAGAAATCACAAACTGGCCTTTTTACTACACTGGACGTTTCCTTCAAATCTTCAGGAAAAAAGTTTAATACAAGTTTAAGGACAGCATTTATTTTTGAACAAATACAAAAGGTGACTAGAATGTTGATTTTGGAAAATTATAAATGGATTAAGAATCCACATGGATTTGAATTAAGAATTTGAAATTAATTATTAATTAATTCTTGAGGGGATCTGAGTTCTTAAAAATACAAAAATTGGACTATGGAAAGGAAATGTAAGGAGATGCTATAGCAGTGATGGCTAACCTTTTTTGGCTCGTGTGCCAAAAGCAGAAGGAGCGTAGGGGGGTCGTGTGTTGGTGTGCCACGCCCATAATGCTATGTGCGCGACCCTCTGCTTTTTGCGTGCTTTTTTCTCCCTCCCCAGGCTCCAGAGGCTTTATAGGAGCCTGGGGAGAATGAAAAACTGCCTCAAAAGAAGGCCTAAATCAACTGGCCAGGGCACACATGCATGCTAGTGCTGACAGGGCAACGCCTCGCGTGCCCTAAGAAATGGTTCCACGTGCCACCTGTGGCACCCGTGCCATAGATTCGCCATCACTGTGCTATAGCAATAGCACTTAAACTTATATACCACTTCACAGTGATTTTACAGCCCTTTCTAAGTGGTTTACAGAGTCAGCATATTGCCCCCAACAGTCTGGGTCCTCATTTTACCCACCATGGAAGGATGGAAGGCTGAGTCAACCTTGAGCCTGATGAGATTTGAACTGCCAAACTGCTGATAGCCATTGATCAGCAGAAGTAGCCTGCAATACTGCACTCTAATCACTGCACCACCACAGCAATACTGATTGTACAAATGAAACTGGCTGCTATCTTAACAAATGAAAAAATGTGATCTGAGTAACTTGCTTATATTAGATTTACAAAAGATATTTATTAACATTTTGTGGAAAGATTCAAAGAAAAAAAGGGAATAAATAAAGTTCTAAGGCATTAGTAAGGGGAGTAAGGATCAAGTTGTTAAAAATAAGAACAAAATTTTAAAAAGAAAAATGTAAGAATATAAAGTTGGTTTAATTGATCAAAGTAAAAATAGAATATGTTGTTATCTCTGGTAACCCTCAATGGTTTTTTTCTGATCAGGACTGAATGACAAGGCCTTAAAGATTTGTTTATAGCTAAGAGTTGAGATGTGAGATCATTTGTTGTATTTTAAGGGGTGATAAATTATTAAAATTGTTTATATTTGTTGTTTTAAAGGGGAAGTTATTCCTTTATATGTTTTTTACTTTTTCATTGCATTTTTTTTCTTTTCCCCCTTTTTCTGTACTATTTTTTACTTTTTACTTCTTACTTTTTAATTTTTTAGTTTCTATTAGTTCTTACTTTTTTAATTGTAATGTTTAATAACTAAGTATTATGGACCCAAATACAGACATATAATGGAAGAAGCAACTGTATTGGAATTAAGTTAAAAACACCTTCTAGGAAATAATATCATAAGATGACTGTCTGCCGATTCGCTCACACAGAGAGGGACTTCTCCGGGTGCCGTCCACCAGACAATGCCAGCGGGCGACGCCCAAGGGAAGGGCCTTCTCTGTGATGGGCCCGACCCTCTGGAACCACCTACCCCCGGATATTAGAACGACCACGGACCTCCGCGCCTTCCGCCAAAAAGTAAAAACCTATTTGTTCCATCAGGCTGGCTTGGCCTAATTTACGCTTCTCGCCCCAGTCTGTTTTCTCAAACTGTCTATTGGGTTTTAATGGGTAGTAATTTTAATGTTCTTAAATTTTTAGTACAGGGTAGTTTAATTCACTTTTAACTTTGTGTGTATTGTATGTTTTTATATGGTTTTTTAATTTTCCTGTACACCGCCCCGAGTCCCTTCTGGGAGAGGGGGTGGTTTATAAATGTAATAAATTATTATTATTATTATTATTATTATTATTATTATTATTATTATTATTATTATTACTTTCACATAAAATTTTGGGGTAATTGGCTGAACTGAGTAATTAGCTTATTATCTGAGGATTTTACTGAGAATTTTATTATAATTCTAAATCAACTTGGATAAAATGTATATCTCTTCTATTTGCTTAAAGAAAACCCAAGGCAGATAGAAAATAATCAGACATAAACTTTTTACAAAGGTTGCTTTTTATTTAGACTTGCATTACACTGAAAAAAATGGAATAGAAAATGAAGTTCATTAAGATGTTTTTTTATAGTAAAGAGAATGGAAAATCCAGGCAAGGATTTCAGCATCTAAACCTGTTTGAGATTTGAGATTTGGCAATAATTCAAAGAATTATCATAATTATTTACAAACTACAAGAGAATGGTTTGTACAAATGTCTGTGATAAATATAAGCCAAGAACACTATGAGTGACCCCCCCCTCATATAAAGCCTTATAAAAGCAAGTCAACGTTTTTTAAATGGAGTTACTTTAAAAAAGTTACATAGACTCCAAAACTGTAATAGGAAAAAATAGGATATGTTTATAACCTTTCAGTCTTCATTTCAAGTGGGTAATGCTCATTGCCAGATCTGTCAGCACATTGATTATATATTTTAATTCTTAACACACATCTTACCATTTTTTTAGTACACTGAACATACTTTTAGTACAACTTAGTCTTGATATGTGCTGGCTTCACCCTTTGTGCTATGCCATCACTTATTTTATTAGATAAACCACAGTAGGACACAACAAACGAAGCCAAAACTAAGAAAATCTCATTATGACTCAATGTGATTTATGAATTTAACCTCTTAGAGAGTTGGGGAAAGAAGACTGGATGATTTAGCCCTTGCTACATAAAGAATGGGAAGCAGTACTGGGGAGCTGGCATTGTAGCAGTTTGAGAAAAGTTTGCGGTCTGGTGAAAATGGTCTGCTAGGAAGAAATTGTGAATTCAGAGGGAGAAGAAATCAATAAAACAGTTTTTATGTCTTTACAGTAAGCAAAACATGCAAGATCTTACTTCTGGTTGATCAGATGCTTGAAAAATGCAATGGGTACTGACTATAGGCCACACTTGGAATACTGCATACAGTTTTGGTTGCCACGTTGTAGAAAAGACGTGGAGACTCTGGAAAAAGTGCAGAGAAGAGCAACCAAGATGATTAGGGGACTGGAGGCTAAAACATATGAAGAACGGTTGCAGGAACTGGGTATGTCTAGTTTGATGAAGATAATAATAATAATAATAATAATAATAATAATAATAATAATAATAATAATAATAATAATAATAATAATAATAATAATAATAATAATAATAATAATAATAATAATAATAATAATAATCTTTATTGTCATTGTAAAAATTAGGACCAGGGGAGACATGATAGCAGTGTTCCGATATCTCAGAGGGTGCCACAAAGAAGAGGGAGTCAAACTATTCTCCAAGGCACCTGGGCGCAGGACAAGAAGCAATGGGTGGAAACTAATCAAGGAGAGAAGCAACTTAGAACTAAGGAGAAATTTCCTGACAGTAAGAACAATTAACCTCTGGAACAGCTTGCCTCCAGCAGTTGTGAATGCCCCAACCCTGGAAGTCTTTAAAAAGATGTTAGATAGCCATTTGTCTGAAATGGTATAAGGTTCCTGCCCACGCAGGGGGTTGGACTAGAAGACCTACAAGGTCCCTTCCAACTCTGCTATTGTATTGTATTGTATTGTATTGTATTGTATTGTATTGTATTGTATTGTATTGTATTGTATTGTATTGTATTATTACTTGTTTCTCATGCCATGTACATGTATACATCCGAACTGTGTTGTTTCTCCATGTTATATAACATATATGGGTACATACATAATTTTGTATGTATTCATTTATCTTGTCGGGTTTATGTTTATATTAGAGGTGGAGACCCTTTGAGAGCCGTATGCAACATAATTTCATTTTAATGTATGCCAATTAGTGCACATTCAAAGTGACAAAGTATTCGAAATCTAAGTCATTATATAACCTTTTGGTCTTTGACTACAACAAAATGGTTTGAAATCTTTGAACTACTTACATATGCTTGAGAAATGTTTAAGATGAAGCAGCTAAATCAGAGATGTCAAACTCAAGGCGTGCAGGCCAAATCCGGGACACGGGTTGCTTAAATCTGGCCTGTGGGGCCACCCTGGAAACAACAAATGACTGGCCCGCAGAGCTTCTACCAGTGAAAATGGCGCTTGGAGGGTCACAGATGCCCCTCCAAGCTCTATTTTCACTGGCAGAGGGTTGCAGGAAGCGGTTGCAGCTGAAAAAGGAGCTCAAGAGCCCAATTTTTGCTGGTATGGTATAGCAAAAATGGGATGTCAAGCTGGTCATACCCCATGTCCCCCTTTTCCCAAGATCAAACACAACCCTGAAGTGGCCCTTAATGAAATTGAGTTTGTCATCCCTGAGCTAAATGATGTAGACAGGTTGAATTCTTGGACTTCAATATTCATGGTAGAATAGGCAAATCCAATAGAGATGAAGCTACCTTTAGACTACCCCTAAATAATGCTGTCTTCATACTAAAGCCTGTGCAAAGCCTGACTAAAATGGGTCCAAATAATCAGCTTTCTCCAGGATCCTCTGAAGCTGAAGACTGACCATCCATTGTATTACTTTCCCTGAAAAGGGAAGATTGGAGACCACACAACAGTTGTACAGGATCAGAAATGGCTTCCTGTGGAGAGGGTGCACCACAGCTTCCCCTCCATTCAAAGAAGCTGACACCAAAGACCATGTCCTTGACAGCTTTAAACATCTGGGAAAACTCTAGATCTAACAAACAGGTGACCAAGCTAAAAGATAGGAAAACCCTGTCTAATTCTCAGAATCAACAACCATGCAGGGTTTTATCCCAGGCATTTTATCTGGAACAGATGAAATTGGAGTCTAGCTTGAGCAGGTCCAAGTAACACTATCTCACACATAAAAAGAATATTTCTCTCAGTAGCATTTTCACAAATGAATGCAGCTTTTGGAAAGCAAGGAAAAAATTGAAAAGCAAGAGGTCACAGGTTATATTGTGTTGCACATGGAACCATGATTTGGACTAAATGGGAGCTGTATGAAGATAGAAAAGGCAACACAGTTTCTGTACAAAAATGTTCAATGAGATGATTTTAGAAAATGAATGACTTGGAGCCTGGAAACGTGGATGAGATGGATTCAATGGAGCAGAGCTAGTATTGGAAAAAATAAAAAGGAACTTGGAGACTAGTTTAATACTAGCTTAATCTTAATGTCTTATGATTCCTTCAACTGTGCTTTCTTCCAGGAAGAAAAGTACAGTATTGATGCCCAAATAAAAACAGCATTCAGCAGAAGCATCTGGAGTGGAATTGAATTAGTTAAGGCCTTGGTTGTGTGATTCTGGCCATCACTTTGATTTTTTTTTTTACATCATGCTGCAGTTGCCTCTGCAGGCTTCAGAATAAGAAATTTGAAATACTCTGTATTTTTATTCTAAGAAGAAAATGAATCTGTGTGAATGGGCAAGCTCATCCTATGGAAATGAGCTATTAATATACTTTTTTTTTAATGGTGTCACAAAGAATGTTTATATGACCTAGTTCTCTTAGAAGTTTTCCCACCAAGACTCTGGGTTTGGTGGATAGTAGTGACTTCACAGAGAAGTGGATATTTCTATGTATTTCCAATTGAAATAAAATTTGAGATAACTTCAATCACTAGATTCTGACTGAAACTTTATCTATTAGCAGCCAGGGCAATCTTACTGATTATGGCCTCCAAGCCTTGATCAAACAAAATGAAAATAAAAAGAATCCTTGAATTGTACATAAAAATGCTTGGGTACAGTGATAGGCAAATAAAAATCCATGAAAGACTGCATGCATCTCCAACGAGAAATTTGGCAAAAAAAAAAGGGGGGGGGAGGGGGGATACAGCTAAAACAGGGGTTCCCAAACTTGGCAACTTTAAGACTTGTGGACTTCAACTCCCAGAATTCTCCAGCCAGCAGAGCTTCTGGGAGTTGAAGTCCTCAAGTCTTAAAGTTGCCAAGTTTGGGAACCCCTGAGCTAAAACAACTAGTATTTTTCCTTTCAATCTTTGCCTGCATTTCCTTAACTTGATAAGTCTGGTCCAGATAGTCCCCTTACCTCTTGCAGCAGATGTGGGTAAGAGGAAGCAGAAATCTATTCTTTCAGTGAAGTTCAGTATACCACTGGGTGGTACAACAGTCACCGAATGGCTGTCAGAAGTGAATTAATATCCAACCTAGGTCAGTCACCAGGACCATAGGTTTTGTGTTCTGACTTTTTGGACTCGTGCTGGAGCCCATCTTCAGGGAACTTTTCTCTAGCAGTCTATAGTCCTGGTAAATGACCCAGATTGGATCCTGCAACATTATCCTGGGACACATATATTCGCCTTCATTCATGAACTAATATTCTTGGAGAGAAGAGATTCTGTTTCTAACTAGCTCAGCAATTACATATGAATGGGATCAGAAAGATAAAATAAGAAGAAAGGGTATATGTTTGCTGATGGTTGCTGATTTTGAATAGCTAATTGCTTCAGGAAATATGTGTCACCTTTCCATAAATAATTTCCATGAGATGCAAGAAGAAGGATGTTCACCCTGTTTTATTGATTTGTTATGGACAGCAGATGACATTCCAATGAGACCTAATAGAAAACAGGTATATGTGTGTGTGTGTGTGTGTGTATTAGTTTTATGAGCTGATCAATAAATTAAATTAGAGAGAGACCAGGATAGATCTATTTCGAGCTTATTAGCTCTCATCAGCTGGCCATATCCTTTACTGGGATTCGAACCGGGGCTGTATTGCATGCCAGGCAAGGAGCCTAGCACTTTAGCTCAGCTATTGTATCAGCTGAGACAGGATATATTAGTATAGGTAGTTGTTTCACAACAACCTGTTAATTCAAATCCCAGTAAAGGCCAGCTGATGAGAGCTAATAAGCTCAAAATAGATCTATCCTGGTCTCTCTCTAATTTAATTTATTGATCAGCTCATAAAACTAATACACATATATCTAAAAAAAATTACACAACGTAATTCTTGGCTTGCTGTCTAGATGGTCTCTGGTGATGAGCCGAAAGGCAGGAAAGGAAACAGTATATCTCCTCCCTTAATTGGGGCCTATTAACAGGTTGTTGTGAAACAATTACATATATATATATATATATATATATATATATATATATATATATATATATATGTAGATTTTGGTTTATTCGGGTCTTTTCCCGTGTAAAATTAAAGGTGTTTTTGCAACGTTTCGATGGGATCACCCCCATCATCATCAGGCTTTGGCTTCTGCCTTTTGCAGCCACGAGTCCCAGCCACTAAACAAGTCCCGGCCACAAACACTGACACCATCATCAATCACTCTCAACAAACTCCAGCTACCAATCAAGATGTGGCAAATCAGCCAACCAATCGGTTTAAAAGTAGCAGAGCCAACATTCCAACCCCTCCCACCTCCACTTACAGAAAAACTGCCATTTCAAATGCAGTTCATTTGCAAAAGGCAGAAGCCAAAGCCTGATGATGATGGGGGTGATCCCATCGAAACGTTGCAAAAACACCTTTAATTTTACACGGGAAAAGACCCAAATAAACCAAAATCTACATACCTATACCCGTGAAAACCTACGAAAACATATATATATATATATATATATATATATATATATATATATATATATATATATATATATATATATATATATATATATATATATATATATATATATATATATATATATATATATATATGTGTGTGTGTTAGTTTTTATGAGCTGATCAATAAATTAATTAGAAGAGACCAGGATAGATCTATTTCGAGCTTATTAGCTCTCATCAGCTGGCCATACCCCTTACTGGGATTCGAACCGGGGCTTTCTTGCATGCTAAGCACGTAGCCTAGCACTGTAGCCAAGCCGGTTCTCCTTATTGCATCAGCTTAGACAGGGTATATTAGTATAGGTAATTGTTTCACAACAACCTGTTATTAAGCTCGAAATAGATCTATCCTGGTCTCTTCTAATTAATTTATTGATCAGCTCATAAAAACTAACACACATATCTAAAATATTATACAACGTAATTCTTGGCTTGCTGTTTGGATGGTCTCTAGCGATGAGCCGATGAGCAGTAAAGGAAACAGTGTGTTTCCTCCCTGAATTGGGGCCTAATAACAGTTTGTTGTGAAACAATTACCTATATATATATGTGTGTGTGTGTGTGTGTGTGTGTTTTCTGAGGTTTTCGCGGGTGTTTGTATGCAGGTCTTTGGTTGTTCGGGTTTTCTCCCGCGTAAAATTGGAAGTATCTTCACGACGTTTCGATGAAGTCTCATTCATCATATTCAGGCTGGTGCTTCCGGCTTGGTGCTTATATATATATGTTTTCTGAGGTTTTCGCGGGTGTTTGTATGTAGGTCTTTGGTTGTTTGGGTTTTCTCCCGCGTAGAATTGGAAGTATCGTGAAGATACTTCCAATTCTACACGGGAGAAAACCCGTACAACCAAAGACCTACATATATATATATGAAGTGGATATATTGTTACAGCTTCCTGTTAAGGCCTATTTAAGGGAGGAGACAAACTTGTCATCCTTCTCTGTCCTTCGACTCAACCTAGAGACCATCCAGACAGAGACCTATTAAATTGCTGCTGTCTTTTTAGATATGTGTTAAATTTCTTTAAGGGATGATTAATAATAATAATTAATTAAGAGACCAGGATGGATCCATTTCGGGCTCCTTAGCCCTCGTCAGCTGGCCATACTTCCCTACAGGGATTTGAACTAGTGCTCTCCAGCATTCGAAGCAGGCTTCTCTATGCCTTGAGCTAACCAGTTTCCCTGATTACATCATCCTTTCTACAGGACTTTATTGATGAAGTGGATATATTGTTACAGCTTCCTGTTAAGGCCTATTTAAGGGAGGAGACAAACTTGTCATCCTTCTCTGTCCTTCGACTCAACCTAGAGACCATCCAGACAGAGACCTATTAAATTGCTGCTGTCTTTTTAGATATGTGTTAAATTTCTTTAAGGGATGATTAATAATAATAATTAATTAAGAGACCAGGATGGATCCATTTCGGGCTCCTTAGCCCTCGTCAGCTGGCCATACTTCCCTACAGGGATTTGAACTGGTGCTCTCCAGCATTCGAAGCAGGCTTCTCTATGCCTTGAGCTAACCAGTTTCCCTGATTACATCATCCTTTCTACAGGACTTTATTGATGAAGTGGATATATTGTTACAGCTTCCTGTTAAGGCCTATTTAAGGGAGGAGACAAACTTGTCATCCTTCTCTGTCCTTCGACTCAACCTAGAGACCATCCAGACAGAGACCTATTAAATTGCTGCTGTCTTTTTAGATATGTGTTAAATTTCTTTAAGGGATGATTAATAATAATAATTAATTAAGAGACCAGGATGGATCCATTTCGGGCTCCTTAGCCCTCGTCAGCTGGCCATACTTCCCTACAGGGATTTGAACTGGTGCTCTCCAGCATTCGAAGCAGGCTTCTCTATGCCTTGAGCTATTTAATAGGTCTCTGTCTGGATGGTCTCTAGGTTATTAGCCCTCTTCAGCTGGCCATACTCCAGAAGGATGATAGTTTGTCTCCTCCCTTAAAGGGGCCCATAACAGGAGTTGTGAAAATATTCTCTCATTAAAAGAGTCCTGTAAGGCTGATGTAATCATGGGAAGCCGGATAGCTCAAGGCATAAAAAGGCTTGCCTGATATGCTGGAGAGTGCCGGTTCAAATCCCAGTAGAAGGAGTATGGCCAGCTGAAGAGGGCTAATAAGCCCGAAATGGATCCATCCTGGTCTCTTATTTATTAATCAGCCCTTAAATATCTAACACATATCTAAAAAATTCACACAACAGTAATCTCATTGGCTCTCTGCCCAGATGGTCTCTGGGTTGAGCCGAAAAGGCAGAGAAGGATGACAGTTTGTCTCCTCCCTTAAAGGGGCTCATAACAGGAGTTGTGAAAATATTCTCTCATTAAAAGAGTCCTGTAAGGCTGATGTAATCATGGGAAGCCGGATAGCTCAAGGCATAAAAAGGCTTGCCTGAGTGGCAAGGCTTGCCAGTAGAAGGAGTATGACCAGCTGAAGAGGGCTAATAAGCCCAAAATGGATCCATCCTGGTCTCTTATTTATTAATCAGTCCTTAAAAATCTAACATGTATATATAATTTGCTCCTAGAAGCACCAAGCTGGAAGCACCAGCCTGAAGATGATGAATGAGACTTCATCGAAACGTCGTGAAGATACTTCCAATTCTACGTGGGAGAAAACCCGAACAACCAAAGACCTACATATGTATGTATGTATGTATGTATGTATGTATGTATGTATGTATGTATGTATGTATGTACATATTCCAAGACAAAAGTTTCCAGTCCAACCTTTCTCAACCACTGTCTTTCAGATGGGTTGGGACTACGATTCCCAGAAGTCCCATCAGACTACGGGTTCTATAGGCAGGCAGGTCTAGAGAAATAATACTGACAATTTTTGAGAAATATTTCAGATTATATTAATGTACTGTACATCAGGGGGAAAAATATCCCACAAGATTTTGCAATGTTTCTATTTTGAGCTTCCTGGGACATTTGAATTCATTTCTGTTCCCTGCTGAGTACACATTGTTGTAACTTATACGGATTCTTATGAAACTCATTGACTTCAGGAACATGTGTACTTGGGACATCCTCCGAACTTAACAATGTCTGCTCATTTGATCTTAAAATAATTATTGGCCAACTATATTAATGCACAATGTGGTACAAAAATTCTTTGCTCTAGTAATCTTATTATTATAAAGAAAATTGAATTTTCCCTCCATAACATTTATTTATTCATATTTGTTCAATCAATTTATATCCTGTCTTTCTTCCTAGAGTTCAGGGTCTCATGCTTCTATTCCTCCCCAACCCACCCCCAAAAAATCCTATTGGTTACATTGGACTGATACATTGTGTAACTGGCCCAAAGCCATCCAATGGACAAATTTGAATTTAGAATTCCCTGCTTTTAATCCAATACATTCATTGCCGCAATACAATGGCTATCCACACATTTATCTAGACACAAATCTGTCAGTTGCTGGATCTGCCCATAGATTACCCCAGAAATGCTCCTTGGAGAATACTGAATCTGCCTTCCTATTATTTTATGAAGCCTTGTGCCAAACTAATATTGGTAAGGCATTGTGACATCTTGAGCCCCTTCACCATTGATCAGGAAGACAGCAGTAGGATGGAAAGGAATAGGACAAAAACATGGGTTGAAGGAGGAAACTTGGCATCGTTCCACAAACCAATCTACATAATTAAAAACTCCCAGTCATTATGACTGTCTGTTGTTGCTATTGTTCTTCCCTCCCACAATTCTGATCTCCTTAACTCCCTCCATCTGTTTAACTAATCACAGAACAGCATCACCCATGCTATCCCCCCAAACTCAACCGCAGAAAGCAGAAGACAAACAGCCAGAGGAAGCATTGAAAAGCCTTTTATTCGCCACCATCTTCAAGCCAATCTCCAATTTGGTGCCTCAGAAGAAATGCATATGTGGGCTGCAAGCAAAACGTTACGTTTAATGTGAGAGAAAAGCAAACAACATAGAAGAAAGACTTCCCCGACCAAAACAATACCCACAGGAAACATAATTCAATTCAAGGGTGGGAGAAATAGGGGTAAGAGGAATACATACAAGGAACTCAGGGCGCTTACTTAACATCCAAGGCACACTCTAGGAAAGAAGAGACAGTGTTAGACTACACTGGAAACACAAACAGGGTTTTCAGAGAAGCTCTGCCAGGATAGTAATTGACTTCCACCTGGATCCAAGAACTCAGGAGTTATCCAGACAAAGCATCTACCCCTTAAATCCACCATCCATTGGGATGTCATCTACTACAGAATGCTGACTTTACTACTGTGCATCCCAGAAAAAGTAGCAGTTTAAAGAACTGCTACTGCAGAATACAAGGAAAGTAGTACATAGCATAGGTCTTGTCTCCTGGGATGATAGGATGAAAAAGCAATGTGGAACCCATTATAGCTCATGTAATGCATTTGATTTGACCAAACAGCTGCAGTTATTCATAAAATATAAGCAAAAATTGTCTTGTGGAATCCCTAAATGATTCTCATAGAGCCCTGGAGTTCCAGAATTGTGGTTTCAATACCGCAGAACTAGAGCAATCCACCATAGAATTCCAACCACAATTTCCTATAAGTGCAATGTATGAAAGCAAAAATTATAGGCTTAGTAAGGGAACAATCTTTCCTTTTATCACTTTTGGACATGATACACCCCATGTCTTAAATGAATAAAAGTGCTTTCATGTTGAGCTTGACATTTGGTGAGTGAATCTTTTCAGCTCTCCCAGCTGTCACTGAGGTGGAGGTGGTCTCTCTCTCTCTCTCTCTCTCTCTCTCTCTCTCTCTCTCTCTCTCTCTCTCTCTCTCTCTCTCTCTCTCTCTCTCTCTCTCTCTCTCTCTCCCTCTCCCTCTCCCTCTCCCTCTCCCTCTCTCTCTCCCTCTCTCCGTCTCTCCGTCTCTCCCTCCCACTCTCTCTTTTAGCCTACTTTAACTTCTATCAGTCTACCTTAACTCCTTTGGTCTACCTTACCTTCAAATTGATGCCTTCTAGATAGTTGAGAATCTTGACTGTTACGGGATCTAGGATGGCCAAGGGACCAAGGATGAGAACAGCTGCTATTAGCAAGTTACAAGCTCAATGTCTATGGAGATTCTCAGTCATCCAGGAAATGGCTTTCAAGAGGCAACTGGAGTTTCTTGTTTTTTACAATAATACAATAGCAGAGTTGGAAGGGACCTTGGAGGTCATCTAGTCCAACTCCCTGCCTAGGTAGGAAGCCCTATACCATTTCAGACAAATGGCTATCCAACATCTTCTTAAAGACTTCCAGGGTTGGGGCATTCACAATTTCTGGAGGCAAGCTGTTTCACTGGTAAATTGTTCTAACGGTCAGGAAATTTCTCCTCGGTTCTAAGTTGCTTCTCTCCTTGATTAGTTTCCACCCATTGCTTCTTGTTCTGCCCTCAGGTGCTTTGGAGAATAGCCTGACTCCCTCTTCTCTGTAGCAGCCTCTGAGATATTGGAATATCATGTCTCCCCTAGTCCTTCTTTTTATTAAACTAGACATACCCAGTTCATGCAACCATTCTTCATATGTTTTAGTCTCTAGTCCCTTAATCATCTTTGTTGCTCTTCTCTGCACTCTTTCTAGAGTCTCCACGTCTTTTCTACATCGTGGCGACCAAAACTGGATGCCATATTCCAAGTGTGGCCTTACCAAGGCATTATAAAGTGGTATTAACACTTCACGTGATCTTGATTCTATCCCTCTGTTTATGCAGCCTAGAACTGTGTTGGCTAGGCTGCATAAACAGAGGGATAGAATCAAGATCACGTGAAGTGATCTTTCTTTGAAGACATTTCACTTCTCATCCAAGAAGCTTCATTTTAGGAAATGATAAAGAACAACCATTGAATAATGATTATGAGCTCCTCATTCAATAAAATGCCTCTAGATAACTACTACCTATCAGTAGTTTACTTCAGAGCAGGCAGGAAAGGCTGATTCAGCATGATAAATAAAGTTACTGGTCTTTCTTCTTAATGAAAGTCTCTCTCTCTCTCTCTCTCTCTCTCTCTCTCTCTCTCTCTCTCTCTCTCTCTCTCTCTCTCTCTCTCCATCCCTCCTTCCCACACAAATGATCAGATATCTGTTCCAAAATGAAAGAAAATTATTTTGGAAGGATCATTCTAATTACAGCTATGGTGATATGTGGCTTATGGATGATCTGCTATGATAAGCACTTCATCTTACAGATGTCCAGGTAAAGTTTGCTTGGGCAATCAACAGATCTGCCCCATTAACATTAGCTTATTTGTCTCCTTTGTCAGAAATCAAAGACCCCCATTGCAATCAATTGCACTCCACTCTACGGCTGTTGGGGTGATGTGTGCAGTATGACCAGTTCAGTTGTTGAAAGTCACATGTACAACTGACCTAATTGTTAGGTTTTTTTTTTTTAGTTCTGAATATACAGTATGTGCGTATTAAATATGAACCTAATATATGTGCTTATAGCTTATTGTAACTATGTTATTGTAAAACGTAAATACTTTCTTGTAAATAAGTTTCTTGTAACTGATCATGTAACGAAGTCTGTGCTAGCCTCCCCCAGTTTGGTGCCCTCCAGAAGTTATACTACAGTTTCCATTATCTTCAGACGTAATAGTCTGGCTGGGGATTCTGGAAGATGTAGTTCCAGCCCATTTGAAAGAGGGCAGTGGAACAAAGCTGCCTTACATCAAGAATGAAGTCATTGCTAGCTCGAATCCAAATGATAAATCTTGAGAATATTATGTGTTTGGCATCCTGATTCAACTTATGATTGTCTCGATGATTCAGGTTTTCAAAACTTCTGCATCAGATACAGATAAGTTTTGACAAAGATACATTTGTGATGGCTGAATCATCTGCCAATTAGTCTATGCAAGGGATTTTTTTTCTTCTGCTGGTTAAAAAAAGGAATAAAACGAGGTTTTAAAAAGTAAAATGAGTGTGAGAAATAAATATTTATCAAAATCAGTGGAGTTTCCTAAATTCACTCTATGTCACCATGATGCTTTTGGAAAATAAGCCATTCCAAAATATTTGAGAATTTTGTTACAACCAGCAACTCATTAACTACAGGAAACATCATTCAGCATATGATCACTACAGGAGGGAAAATACCATTACATATAATTTGAAACACAGGATTACAGTAACAATTTACTTCACATTTGCTACACATATTTCTCAAGTATCCATCAAAGAGATCAGTAAATTTATGAAGCTAAATCAAAATAATATATAATTAATCAGGCCCACGTTTAAGACATTTCTACTGTTTTATACAAATAAAATGTACTACTACTTATATTTCTACCTTTTTTCAGAAATTCAGAACAAGTGTTAGGTCTACTAATTCTGACATGTGTTTTAGATCGGAGAAGTGGAAGCAATTACTTTCAGCAATATACTGGAAATTCAATTTTACACAATGTTGACAGTTCTAGTTTTGATACACCATTGTCAAAATTCAGAAGAAAAGGCTTGTGCTTATTTAAAACATAAGCTTTTTGGAATACAGTATAAATCATATTTAGTTTAACAGCTGAAAAAAATGCATTCTCAGCAGGACTGGTGGTCCGCTATATAGTGGGGGCAATATTTTAAATGTGAGGAATTCATTTTATTGAAGATCCAGATTTTCATTTTTGCTGAAACAAGATCCGGAGTATGCAACCTTTTCGGCTCTTTAACATCAAACCCACATGCAAAAAATCTCACATGCATACTTACTAGGCTTCTGTATTAATGTTATAAATCTGGAAGCACTCTACATGCAGGAAAGCTGTTTGGCTCCTTGGTCAGCCCTCACTCTTGACTTCCTCCACTTGATCAATCATTGTGTAAACCCATACTGCAGGGGTGTCCAAACTTGGAAAGTGTAAGACTTGTGGACTCCAACTCCCAGAATTCCCCAGCCAGCATGGCTGGCTGGGGAATTCTGGGAGTTGGAGTCCACAAGTCTTAAACTTCCCAAGTTTGGACACCCCTGCCATACTGGGTTTAAAAATCATTTTGTGTGTTTGTATATTTGTTATTTGCTTTTGTGTGTGTGTGTGTGTGTGTGCTGAGCATCCAGGGCAGCTAAGGAAATTTTAAAACATCTTAAAATTAGGAAGGATACGTTTTTTTAATAATTTACTCATCAAATGTATTTGCTGTCCATTTCACAACTCCATTTGCTGTCCATTTGAGGCAACTCGGAGTGGCTGATTATAATCCTTTAATAATTAAGACCCTGGCAATTGGGTCTTCACAGATTTGCTAAAACCTAAGAGGGCTGCTGCAAGGGAATGTGAGAACAACACACAAGAAAGCCCCTCCCTCTAAGACTCTGATAGCAGATCTTCAAAGGAGCCTCTCCTTGAGAGGGGAGGAGGAGGAAGAGGAAGTGAGGAGTAGGGGAGAGGCAAGGAAGAAGGAAAGAGGAGGGAGAGGAGTAAGGAAGAAAGTAGAGAAGGGAGGGAGGGAGGGAGGGAGGGAGGGAGGGAGGGAGGGAGGGAGAAAAGAAGAAAAATAGTCTGGTGATAACATAAAACAAGTGTATGAGATGGTAAGCAAAGCAACCCAGAATGTATATTTTAACCTTTTATATGGAAAAATAAATATGTAAAAGTGATGAAGATAAATAAGAATAATATCTATGTGAATGTACATCTGTAACCGTATGTAAGAGAATAAAAATTAAAAAAAACTTTTTATATAAAAAAAGAACCTTTTCTTTATATTTTTTTGGAAACTGGGCAGGTTCATATATCAAGGAAAGGCAGCTTTTACATACACAAGTCCTCTTCCTTTCAGAGCTCTAAAGCTTTATTGAACAAGTCGAATAGTATTCTGCAAGGAATCAACAACTGATGCCGATCTTTCAGCGCCTATCATAATTATAATGTGTATCAATTCATAACCTAATGGCCACATTGTGCACCAACTGCAACTTCCAGGCAATTTGCAAGGGGAGTTCGACAGACAGGGCGTAGCAGTAATCAAAACAGGAATTTGAATTTATTATTGTTTTTAGTGTACATTTATCTAACTGCATTCGTCTATTATGCAACATTACATTTAGCTATCGTGCAGAATCCACATTTTGTAAAGCAGATCACCAGTTTTAAACATTTGCATATTAAGGGCAGCCCACATAAAAATGCATCAAGATGTACAAAAAATGCTTTATATTTTGAGGAATACTTTGCAAAATAGATAGCTATTAGTAGAGAAAAGTATATTGGAGAAAATGTACCGTAAAATCTATACAATTTAAATACATTTTTTTTAAAAACCCTTCAAGCTTGATGAATTAATTTTAATTGATTTACAAAAACCCCACACCCCACAGAGTTAGAAAAATAAGATACTGAAAAAAACCCTTGAAGTATATTTGGCTGTTCTTATGATCTATGTGCAAATAAATTATACAATGCAGTGGCGTAGCATGGGTTGTCAGCACCCGGGGCAAGGCAAGTAATTTGCGGCCCCTACTGCTGCTGCTGCCGCCTCCGGGCGCCCCGCGCGCGGTGTCCTGCTTCTCCCACCTTTCTGCCGCCGAATCCTTTTGTTAAAGAGGCTGGAGCCGCCGAGCGTCGTTCAGAGCGGCGGCAGCTGAGGCTGAGGACTTGGCTGGGGGCTCCTCCGGCATTTGCCTCAGCCGCCGCCGCCGCTGCCAGCACTCTCACGCGGGCTTGAAGGATGGCAGCGCCGAGGAGTCAGCATGACAACGCGAGGGGGGCACCCTCCGCTCCCGAGGCGGCCACCTCGCCTAACGCTGCCAGCCGCCCCAGCCCGGAGGGACGGCGACTCGACCCTTCTGAGCATGTGCGAAGCCTTTCCCTTGGCCGCCTTCCTTTCGAGGGCCCGCACATGAGCACTGAGGAGCAGCGAAGCTGTTTCCTGGCCGGAGCCAAGCAAGGCTTGTGTGGAACCGAAGCCGAGCGGAGTTCTCGTCTTCGTCTTTCCTGCCGCCGCCGCTGCAACTTTAGACACTCCCGAGTTTGGCTTTTTCGGGAAAGGGCTGCTGTAGCAGTGGTGCCCTTCGCTTTGCCCACGAGAAGGACCATCGGGCGACAGTCAATATATCTCTACAGTTTTAGCAATGAGGCGCCCGCGTGGCAAGGAAGTGTTGGGGTCCATGGTTGCAGCATCTGCGGGAACTAACTTTAAAGGAGAGAAAGGGAAACTTTCCCTTTTCCTTCTTTTTAACGGGAATTCCTCCCCTCCGCCGCAAAATATAAGGCGAAGGAGCTAATTCTCGGGATAGTATCCCCTAGATAGGAGCGTACTCAAAGCTGTAAGGGGTGTATTCAACAGTTGAATACACCCCTTACAGCTTTGAGTACGTACCCCCCCCTCCACAGTGGGCGGCGACCTGGCGGCTCGGATCGGATTCGCACAGCCAGCACTGCAGAGAGAGTGAGTGAGCCAGGCAGGGGCAGAGAGCTGCGAGTGCGAGTGCGCCCCCCCAGATGTTGCGCCCGGTGCGGCCGGCACCCCCTGCACCCCCCACGCTACGCCTCTGATACAATGTAAATGATTCACTTAAGGAATTATCATTGCACAGAGATCAAATATTTACTTATTTATTTGTTAAACATGTACAAGATAGCAGGTATAAGTATGAACATGGACATGAACAAAGGAAATGAATACAAATAAATGGGGACAGTAGGACAGGGACGGTAGACATGCTGGTGCACTTAGGCAAGCCCCCTTAGGGACCTCTTAGAAATGGGGTGAGATCCATTGTAGACAGTTTAAGATTAAAGCTTTGATGGTTTGAGGCTGTAACAATGGAGTCACAACTTTCCCATTCATAAACACTTATTGATTAATCACTACATATTGCTTAGCCCTAGCTAAGTCTGAATATATCCACTGCCCCATTGTAATCACTAATGAAACCATTCTTCGGTTCTAGAAATCTTCTCTTCTGAAGTCTAAATCAATGCCTGAAGATGAAAGAGTTGTCCAGGACTCATCATAATTTTTGAAGGACACTTCTCAGAAGCTGTAACTTCATGGTCATTTCTACTTCTCAAACACATAGTAAATCAATGTTCACAGAGACACAAATTCAGTGATTTGGAATAGAATTTTTTTTAGTGTTAGAAAAACACTGTGTTCCCAGGACGGTGCTACACATTTCTGGGGACTTTATCCTGCGATCATATTTATTTATCAAATGTAGGTGCCATTCATCTCACACTTTGAGACAAGGTGATATCCTGCAAAGTACCTGGAATGCATCTCCTTGGATTGCACAAAGCATTACTTGTTACAAAATGCTTTGGACTAGCCTTCTCCATGTGCTATCCGAGCATCTCTTTGCACTTTGCCATTAATGACGCAAGATCTTTTACAGGGAGGTGCTTTGTGAATATGAAACAACAGATGGTTCTTTTACCATCCAACTAACAGCGTTCCTGTGGTTTTCACACATCTTCCATCAGATAGTCTGATCCCATTATCTTGGCTCTATAACAAAGCGAATATGTTTAAAATAAATAATTGCTGGGACTGACATCAACATAAAAGTTTTTGTCCCCTGATCCTGGAACGGTCTTTGGTGATTCAGAAATAATTGAAAAGTTCTCTATCTTAGCTCAAGGCCAGACTAGACATGATGTGAGTAACTATGTTTGTTCCGCTTACACATAAAGTGGGGGAATTAGACCAATTTCTCAAAAAATAGATATGTTAAATTAGAGACTATTGCCCAAAAATGAAGGTGTCGTCAAATAGAGGAAATGGATTGTATACAAACAACATATATGTAAAGATGTATAATTAGAACTTTGTGCTCTATTTTAAATAGAAAGCAACGATGAAGGAGGTTGTGAACAAGGTCCCTATTCCAATATTCAATCTAATGAATAGTAATTCAGTCTCCCCACTCTCCCTTCATTATTTTTAAGCAGAATATCCATCAAAAATATGCAAAAAATGCCTTAAAGGTGAAGAAAGTCCAATGCCTAATCGAAAACTCTCTCTTTAGAATTGAGGTTGCTCACAGTTCAGTTATGCCCTGTTTCCTTTCCACTTTCTTTCGTATGAAGTTTCTTTCATATATGACAGAGAAAGAGGGAAAGGGAGGGAGGCTGACTTCTCTTAGAGTAGCTTGTGTAAAATAACCCTTCATCAGAACTCTTTAGAGATCTCTGTGGAGCACAGTATTCTTAATTCAATATTGGTTGTTTTAGTCTTGTCCTTAGGGTTTAATTAAATGTATAGATCACATTTCATACAAAATTACAGTGAATAAAATGCAGGATAACAAAAATTAAAACCAGTGCTGGTAATCAGCAAAACACCATCAAGCACAAACAAAATGCCTACCTGAAAAAGTAAATCTTAAGCATTTGATTTATCCACAGATGCTGGTCTGAAATAGAGGATTCACATAGAAAACCATACATTTTGAAATGGGACATCTGGCCATCCAACTTACCTTGACACAGACCAAGAGGAAAATGCCTCAGGCCATAGAGCACTGAACAATAATAATAATAATAATTTTAATACTTATAAACCGCTCCCTCTCCCCATGGGGACTCGGGGCGGTGCACAGGTAGAATAAAAACAATAAATACATACAAACATTCCTTAAAAACAAATTAAATCTAACCTGCGCTAAAATTTCCCATTAAAACTGAACTATACTAAAACTACCCAGTAAAACCCCAAAGACAGAGAGACTATCCTGACAATGCCCTTTAGATAGGTCTCCTTTCTTACATGTGAGCCAAATTGTCAATCCAGATTGCATTTACTTTGGTCTGTGAGACTTCGTCCTCTTCTGCCTGTCTTGGAGAAGACCCAGTGAGCAGCTATTCAAATAAATGCAAGAGAGAAATGGTTCAGCCTGAAATGCTTGACGGGAATTTGGAGTGATTCTGGATCACTGACCCCTGACCAAAGTCGATCACTAGCTGTAGTGAAGTCCAGAGATGTCGCCTTGGCAACGAATGTGCTGCCGGTACAGTGAAGCTAGCAGTAAACCAGGATCATCAGGTCTTGTTCTTCTGAGAGTCAATGAGATTGGAAAAAAACAGCACATTGTAAAAGCCCAAACAAAGGTGACTGTGAGTCAGAGGAGGCAAACAGCCATCGCAGGCTTAGTAGCCATTCTCTCTGCCCGTAAGGATTTCTTCAACCAGCAAAATTCAGTCCAACCCAATAGAGGTGGATGTTTAAGCATAGGTTATCAATAAGGAGCTCCAACAAGAATAAACACATTTAATGTCAACAATTTCAACAATCATGCTTCTCCTTTTTAAAACTTAAGTCTTAATGCTTTACAGATCTCACAGGAAATCTTCTATCAGCCAAGCATGATTGCACAAATAAAGCATCTCCATCTTTCAGACAAATGTTAGGCCAATTGTTTGCTGGAAAAGTAAAAACTGCAGACGTTTTTTTTAAAAAGATTCTCTTTTATGCCAGAGTCATACCCTTGCATGTACGGGCAAGAGCAAAACTTCCTTGGTAATAGACCAGTGGGTTTTTTAATTTACTTTTTGCAAGCTCCTGCTTGCTTTTGAATGGAAGGAATGCCACTGCAAACAATTCTCTGCGGCCCTGAACAAAACGTCAATTAGTCAAGCAAGAGATAACATTCTATAATGAGGGCACCTGGCAAATTCTTACACCACGTTTATTTACTCCTTCGATGTAATGTCTCAGGAAAATTGATGCTGTTTTTCATTAAGGCTTGACTAAAGGCTAAGGCTTCTTATAAGGAAGAAAATTCTTTGGAAAGGAAACAACTATTTTAAAAGGCTTTCTACTGCCAAATCTACTTATGAGTAAATTCCCAAGGATCTTGGAATCATCAAGTTCTTGATACTGCATGTTTATATGCCTTTTTTTTTGTAAGGAGCTTGGAAAAAGCAGGCATTGATGCTCCACTAATTGTCAGCCGAAATGGGTTAAATCAAGAGAAAATAACTGATATGAGTTTTGGATTTGGTTCCAGAGCCAAATGCAACACAGCCTAACCACCATGCCCCAGGGAGCATGTTTGTTGTGCTTAGCATGGTGAGTTACACATTGGCCAAGCTTGAACTAAACATTTCTGAATGATGCATCTCCGGATTATTTCCTTGGAACAGCTCTGCATAAAGAGATACCATAGCTGCTCTGATCAATTTGTTTCATTGCTGAACTGCCCTGGTCCTTGACCTTGGCCTTGAGCAAGAAATATAATGAAAACAATCTTGTCTCTGCTTTTAAGACAAGATAACTTTTATTGTCCTTTTTTTTTTACTGTGAGCACATTGGTCCACATAAAAAACGAAATTCTGTTACCTGCTATCAAGAGAAAGTGTGTACATACATAACACACATATACATACGCTACAGTATATAAATACATAAATATATACCACATCAACCATCTGTTCCAAATTCAGCTGGCTATTAGAAGCCACTTTCTTCAGTCTGGAGAATAAAGGGAGCATTGGAGTAACATGGTAGCAGAATGGTCCATTCTCCAAGTTATTTGTTCTCTGGTCCATTTCTAAACAGATGCACAGTTAAGCTCTAGAAAAAGCTTTGCTTGTATTGTTGAAAGCATTTGATGTATGGGAGTAGTAGTGACATATGGCACAATAATCTCTTCCCCACCACAACCACCATTAAATCTCTTCCATTTATAACAATATGAAGAATAAACCTTTATCTTTTCTTTTGCCCAGCTTTGTCCCTCTGCTTGCTTATATCTTTCAATGAGAATGCCCTTTCTCTTTCCAGACTGTCGTGCGGCATCGCATTGCCCACATAAAACAGCCTACAAAACTATAAGTAGAAGTGCTTTCAGCAAGCCAAAATGATCGTGCTGGGCCTAGTAGAGCATAGAAAGATAATAGATGCAGCCAAGCTAGTCTGAAGCTCGTCCATCTGTTATTGTTTAAAGTCAATGCCTCCACTTTACTGCATTCAAGGCTGATAAACCAAGTATTCCCTCAGTTACACTGCCTGGAGTAAAATACAGGTCTTGCAAGGATCTGATCATGTACCTGCAGATATACATCAGTTTATTTACTTTATTTAATTAGTATCCTCTCTCCCTCTCTCTCTCCCTCTCCCCCCCCCTCTCATAATTCAGAGTCAGATGGTATCAATTTCTTCCCGTTCTGAAGAATTTGAAACAAAGCTATTTGTTCCTATTTTATTTACTTATTTTTCATTTTCTGGATTGCCTATCTGTCTCAAATCTGCATAATTGATTAGACTCATGTGGAATGACTTTTTCCTCGCAACAAAATGGAGAAACTTCCTTTTTCTCTTAACCACAGTGAGCAGAAGGATCCTTAAGACTTGAACACTGGGCCCTGTCTAACAAAATGAAATTCAGTCATGGGAAAAGTAAGGTTCTACGTAGAATAGGTTGCACCTCGCTCAACAGTAGTAACTGTGAAAGGCATAAGTAGCAGATTAACAGAGTTGGAAGATTAACAGAGTTGCAGGTCATTTAGTCCAACTCCCTGCCCAAGCAGGAGACTTAGTGGACAATCACTTAAATATGATCCAGCAGCGTTCTGCAGCTGCCAAAAAAGCTAACCTAGTCCTAGACTGCATTAACAGAGGGATAGAATCAAGATCATGTGGAGTATTAATACCACTTTATTATGCCTTGGTAAGACCACGCTTGGAGTACGGCATCCAGTTTTGGTTACCATGATATAAAAAAAAAAGATGATACTCTAGATAGAGTGCAGACAAGAGAAACAAAGATGATTAGAGCATCGGAGGCTAAAACATATGACTAACAGTTGAAGGATTTGGGTATGTCTAGTTTAATGAAAAAAGGGACTAGGGGTGATATGATAGCAGTATTCCAATTTCTAAGGGGCTTCCATAAAGAAGAGAGGGACAACCTATTCCCCCAAGCACATGAAGGCCGAAGAAGTAATGGATGGAAACTAATCAAAGAGAGAACCAACCTAAGAGAATCAGAACTAAGGAGAAATTTCCTGACAATTAGAATAGTTAATCAGTAGAATGGCTTGCCTTCAAAAGTTAACTGGAAGTTTTTAAGAAGAGATTCAGGAACCATTTGTCTGAGGTGGTATAAGGTTTCCTGCTTGAGCAAGGGGTTGGACTAGGAGACATCCAAAGTTCCTTCCAATTCTGTTATTCTATTATCATAATACATTAACACAATGGCAGGTTATTAGAGCAAGACACATTTGTGCCGCTCTGCATCAGAACTGTATAAGTGTGACTTCAATAGCACTGATGCTTCAGCAGCTCATTACTTACTGATCACCAGGGAAATATGGGTGTAGATACCGTGTTTCCCTGAAAATAAGGCAGGGTCTTATTTTCTTTTGACCCCCAAAATAAGTGCTTGGCCTTATTTTCAGGGAGGTCTTATTATTTTTGAGGTGCAGGAGGCAGCGAACGTGGTCACCTCATGGCTGCTGCTGTGTTGCAATATTTTGGGGGAGGGCTTATTTTTGGGCTTATTTTGAGCATGCACTCAAAAGTCCAATTGGGCTTATTATCTGGGGAGGTCTTATTTTTGGGGAAACAGGGTAGAAGGTTACTGGTTTACTCTGGGTTCCCTCTTTTTGCTGCAGATATGTTTCATTTTGATCACTTCTTTCTATTTGCCAGGCACAAATGGATAGAGACTGTGAGTTCCAGTCCTGCCTTAGCTGGGTGGGTGACTTTGGATCAGCCATTTTTATCTCAGCTCTAATTCACCTCACAGAGTTGTTCTTATGGCGGAAAAGGGGGAGGAAGGAGTATTAGGTATGATCACTGGCTTGACATTAATAAAAAACAATAAAGTTGGGATTTTAAAAATCTAAAAAAATATGCATGGTTAACTAGGTGCTAAGTTTTAACTATCCCTATCACATCAATCCTTAAATAAATCTATTTCCAATTGTAGCCATAAAAATATGTCAATCACTGCTCAGGTTACAATCCTGCTGCCAGGAATGATCCTTCTGTACTCACTAATGCTTTACCACCAATAGGAAAAATATTTGTCTGACATCAGTGTTGGATAATGACTTTTCCTGGTGCAATTAGAAAAGCTCATCTCCTCCCTTGCAGGCCTGCCTGCTTCCCGAACTTTGTTCAGATGAAGACTGAATCACAGCTGGCTTGGGTGAAGCAAAGGGCCTTCTGTACGGTCTTGCTAGGCTTGGAAAATCCCCTCATTCACTAGAATTGAACCTTGTTTACACCTTTTTTTTAATCACCTGGTCAACATTGCTTAGTTTAATAGCAGTAGCACCTAGACTTATATATCGCTTCACAGTACTTTACAGCTCTCTCTAAATGGTTTACCGAGTTAGCTTATTGCCCCCAACAATCTGGGTCCTCGTTTTATTGACCTCGGAAGGATGGAAGGCTGAGTCAACCAGTCAGGATTGAACTCCTGGAGTGAATAGTGAGTTAGCCTTGCTGTACCACATTTTAACCACTGCATAGCTCTTAGGTAATATTTTATCTACTGTTTTTTTGTGACTTACCTATTTGTATGTGTTTGTTTATATTGTTCTGTTTCCTGCACCTATCTTTGTTCTTACTGCTCTGTGTGCTAATTTATTTGATTGATTAATGGATTGATTTCTAGTGAGAGGGTTGTTGTTATTTTTTACTCTATTGTGAATCCTGAATACAGCAATCTAAATATTTTAAATAAATTAAATTAGCAGTGGTTAAGAAATTTGGGGAGAAATGCTGGGACCAAGCTTTCTGAGACTGCATTAGCACTTCCGTATATGTTTCTGTGGTGTCTACATAGCGTGATGTAGTAGGTATATATTGTATTATTGTGCTGGGTTGCTATAATCCACTCAGCTTGGAGCTGCCCTTGAAGAGCAATTTCAGCTACTGCAAAATGCAGGTGGGCAATTATGTATATGCCCAGATTGCAGTAGTGGGTTGCTCTTACTGTCACTACCGGTACACTGATTGCACTCTCACGCATTCTGTTGGCACATGCGCCTGATTTGTGCTCTGCGCACTTGCACAATCCACTGCCCCTGCAACAATCAGCTGATTGTTGGGGTTTGCGCAGGCACCACATGCTATGGGCGCATGCACATTTTGCCATTTGCCATAAAAACAGGTATAGAGCATGGGCGGGGGGGGGGGGGGCAAGCAGGCCAAAAGAGCCATTGTACCGGTATAGAAAAGGAAAAACTGTTTTCTCTATCACACAACACTAAAACTAGGGGGCACTCAATGAAACTTTTGATAACTAGACCTCAAACAAATAAAAGGAAGTACTTTTTCACCCAGAGGATCACTGGTCTATGGAACTCCCTGCCAGAAGAAGTGGTGACAGCTGTCAGCCTCGACACCTTTAAGAAAGGATTAGACGAGTTCATGGAGAACAAGGGCATCAATAGCTATCATGATGGATGCCTAAGGACACCCTCCGGGTTGGAAAGATAGGCAGGATATCTCTCAATGCCATTTGCAGGGAATCATAAGCAGGTGAAGACATCTGCTTGGGAAGACCCTGAAGCAAATGGTGAGCCACTGTGTGAGACAGAATGCTGGACTGGATGGGCTGTGGCCTGTTCCAGCAAGGCTATTCTTATGTTCTTATGCTCTCAGTTGCCCGGGCCACTACCGGTATGGCTGTACCAGGCCGTACCCGCAGCAACCCACCTCTGCTAGATCAGTGCATGTTACATTTAGGCTCCACAAGTGGCTGTCAGTTTGTTTCTGGATTCAGTTCAAGGTACTGGTGATACCTAAAAAGCCTTGCTTACAGGTGTGGGCTTCAAAAATTTCAGCAAAGAGTTCTCTGCTCAGTTGCTGGGTGGATATGGCCATGGTGGGCGTGGCCTAGTCAGTCTCCTGAATCACAGCAGGAGGCTCCTTTCCCCAGGCTCCAGAGGCTTTCCTCGAGCCTCTTGGAGGGTGAAAACTGCCTCCCCCAGGCTCTGGAAGCCTTCCAGGAGACCCATTTTTCCCCCTTCCCAAGCCTCTGTATGGGCCTTGCACTTATCATGTATCCAAAATGGACTGCATGGAGTCTCCTGGGAGGGGCGTTGTGGGGTGGCAGGGGTGGAGTGTGGTGGGTCAGGGTGGGATTTGGAGGTTCTCTGAATTGACCATAACGTTAGCTACAGATTCTCCCGAACCTGGACGAACCCGTAGCAGCCCACCCCGGCATATTTAGCATAGAACTAGGTTATTTGAGGGACTGCCTCTCTCATGGATATGATTATATCTATTCACTCCACCAAATCCAACAGAAAACATGTGTTACAGGTCACATCCTTGTCATCTGGTGGAGCTCAGGAGAAGAGAAAACTTTGGAACCTCATCCCTCCAAAGGTAAGGTTGGCCCTGATCTTATTAGCCTTCTGGAAGGTCTAAAGTCATGGCTTCACCATGTGGTTGGAGACCAATGATGTTGGTGGAGTGTACAGATAATACTACAGATTATAGGTGGGGGGTGTAGTTTTAATAGCTTTTTAAAGGTTTTAATAATATTCGTGATTATACTTTGTGGGGGGAGGCGTTGTATTCTTTTTGGGGATTTTTAACTTTATAAATTTCCCAGAGTCATAGGCAGCTTACAATTGAACCTGATTCTGAGTGGCATTAAGGTATATTAATTCCATTCTGTGTAATATATGTTAAAACAAACAATTAATATAATAGTATAAATAATTGGATCAGAATCATTTATGTGCGAGGAAAGGACTAAGAAACAGAGCAGTAGTGGTCAGTTTGGAGTCATAAAGAACAGACCTACTCTTTTTTCTTCAGCATCACATCTGGGTCCAAAGAAAATTCTAAGCCATATGAGCTATGTCAGTGGAAATTTACAAACCAGATGTTTTCCTCTTCATATCTAAATACTCGTGAGGAGATTAATTGAGCAAGAAAACATACAGGCCCTTAGAATTTCCATTTTGTTGTTAAACACAGCCTCAAGATAGTGATTTAAGATGGAGAATTTTCATCAAGATTTTTTCATCAAGAACAAAATGTTTGTTCCATCTCCCATTCACCATAGTCGAATTCTGAGGCAACTTTTCTTCATTTAAAAAAACACAACCAACTAAATTACATTGATAGTTCCAGTTACTGAATTCCAATATATATTTTGGTTTGATGTAAGTCAAAATAAATTGTTTATTTTGTTTATTTCTGGGCAGCCTTGAATATAAGGGATATGCTGTTGATATTTTACTTGATCAGCTGAAAGTTTGTCTAAGATGAAATATCAGGCAGTATTATTATTCCTTCAATTATATGAAAAAATCTCCTGCCTCTGATCACTGGAGGCTTTTAAGAAAAGACTGGACAGCCCCTTGTCTGGAAAGGTCTCCCGCTTGTGCAGAGGGATGGACTAGAAGACCTCCAAGGTCCCTTCCAACTATGTTACTCTGTTGTGGTATGGTAATGGTTACCATCTCACAAACTCATACCATCCATCCACATGAATGACAGCCCAGTATGTTATTGGGTTTGCGTGTTTAAATTTTATTTTACTGTTATTTTGAGGTTACATAATCATATAGCTGGAAATGACTATTTAAGCTTTTGAGTCCAACCCTCATCCAATGAAAAACACTAGATCAAAGCATCCCTGAAAAATTTCTATTCAGCTTCTACTTGGATACACCCTATGAAGAAAAGTTCACATCCTTCTCTAGATTACAGGTTCCGTTCTTATTGTTAGGAAGTCTTGATTTATTCTGACTCCTGCATTCTGGGATGGGAAATAATAGGTTTTAATTGTTTGTTCTATCCTTTTAGAGAGTTGAAGATACTATCACATTTCCCCCCTCTCACAGTCGTGATCGTCTCACACTGTCATTTTTTTTAATGACAAAACATACTCAGTTCCCTCAGTCTCTCCTCACAGGAACTGGTTTTCACACCCTCAGGTCCCCTGAGTGGCCTTCATCGCTACAGGTTCCACTTCATCTGGATCAATGGTTTTCAACCTTTTCTGCACCACAGGCCCCATTTAAATGCCTTTTGTGGCCACGGATCATGGCCACCGACCACCAACTTAAATCATAACATTTCTTCAAGCCTTCATAGACCTCTTATGATGACATCATGATCCGTCCCAGGGTTCCACAGACCACAGGCTGAAAACCCCTGATGTGGATCCTTCTGAGGAAGCCAGAAGCAATGTAATCATAGGCTCAAGGCAGGAAATTGGCCACCACAGAGTAATGTAGAACCATTACTGCCTGAGATTAGGTTTACACTAATGCTACTTAAATTTTCTTCATTACATTATATTTGATTCCAAACATTCAGTTTGGAATAAAGTATAATTCTGCCATCCTTTTTACACATCTCTATTGCTAAGTATCTGCCTTCCTATATCTTTACATTTAATTTCTTTTTCTATGTAAGTAACTTTGTGTTGGGTTCTGTTAAATTCAATTCAATTCAATTCACTTCTGGTGCTTTCAGCCACTCTAAAATCTATGGTGTTCACTTTGAACTTAATTTCTTAGAGCATTAATCACTCATTTCAAACACAACCTTCAGATACTAAAAAGATTCCTTTCACCTTCTCATCTATATCATTATAGAAATAATGAGGATATATTGGAGTTCTAACAATGGCATCTCTTAATAACTTTTTTTAGTTTGAGGAGGAATTATACATGTGCACGCCTCAAAGTTTCAAGCCAGATGTGAATCCTTTTAACAGGAATGTAATCTAGCTGTAATAGCCAGGACTATATAAAAGATGAAAGCACATTTTTAAAGGAACAGGGATAAAATTTATAAGCTACATATAAAACTGGACTTCAAAAAGGGAGGGTGCTGGATGAACTTGATGCAATGTCAAGACACTTAATTACTAAATGTTTAAAAGGTTTATATTTGTTAAAAGTACTTATGTATGCATACATGCCTGCATATGATTACTTTATGTATGCATACATTCTGGATGTTTGTTTCCTTTTTCATATATTTATTTCACTTTTTAATTTGTTAATTTCTAGCTTTTGGTTTGTTTTCCTTCAATATTTTTTTGAAGAAAATGAAGAAAAGGGGTTTTATATTTTTTGAAATCCATTTGTTATAAGATAAAAACCAGTTATGAAAAGTAGGGTAACCAAAGTCTATTTTTCACCCAGTTGACAAATCAGGAAGTATTTGAATAAAATATGAGTGGTATCAAGTATATGGTTTTCCCCTAAATAAATGTCATACGCACTTATAGAAAAATGTGGGTCACAAAAGGACCAGAACCCCCAAAACACTAACCTTCATGTTGAGACTTTGTCTACTCCTGGTTTATACTTCTTTTTGGCAACAATTCAGTATCAAAGCATGATTAATTTCCTGTAAGCAGAAGTTTCCCATTATCCTACCACAGTATCTAATTTCACGTTTTGATGCTCCAACTATTGTTGGTGTAAGACCAAATTTCTGTTTCCTTTAGGAGTAGCTGCTATCACTAACCACAATTTATAGGATTCTGAACAATTCCTCATTTTCATTTTGTCTCTTCTGTTTTTCCCAAAGTTAAGGAAATCAGCAACTGTGCTTTATTGATGCACTCAATTCCAAAAATTGTATTTTCTTTTGGACAGTCATTTGGAGGAGACAGATGTCATACCATTCTAATATCCCTTCATGATCAACAACACAGAAGGAGGGAAAGGAAGCCATGGTGTGAACTGCGAGAGAAAAGACAGACACAATTATTTGTGATGAAAGTAGAAAATGCCTCATTCAGTGCCTGTATCTGTGTCCTTTGCTTATGAAAGAAACTCAGAATTCTCAATAGTTCTGAACCCCCTTAAACTACAACACACACACACACATTGTAAGGAGTTTTGGGTGGAAGAACACTGTGCAACTAAAATAGGAAAACAATTTGAAAGGCAGTCCTGATAGCTAAGATTTGACACTAATCATACACTTGGGCTTTTTTTAGTTCAGAGTAGTTCTTTTTTCCCCTGGAACTACCATAGAGTAAGGAGAGGATAAATAATTCTCAAGACTTAACAGGATAAAAGAATGTATGTCCTCCTCATAGCAGCCTCGCTCCCTTGGCAACCAGCTCCCCGAGGAATTAGGAAGTCATGCGTCTTAGCAA
Source organism: Rhabdophis nuchalis (assembly GCA_039707465.1). Lineage (NCBI taxonomy): Eukaryota > Metazoa > Chordata > Lepidosauria > Squamata > Natricidae > Rhabdophis > Rhabdophis nuchalis. The sequence continues at coordinate 87,606,395 of CM077643.1, forward strand.
TTCTTCTTTACTGTTACAATTCTGCACCTCTATACTGATAATATTGATTATCACAGATTTAGTTCCTTTTCTAAAACCTCAACTGGTGTTTATATGGTGCTAAAGCATGGGTGTATGAGAACATTAACTTTTGATAGTGATTAGTGATGCTATGCTTGCGAAACAACTTTTTTTCCATTTCTTATTCTGTGCACTATTATGTGCTGAAATCCTTATTTTTGTAATGATCTTTTGAACTGCTTCCTTTGTTCTTCATGTGTGTCTTGGGAATATTAAATCTGATACATTTCTGCTGTTGTTGTTTATTGATATTTTCTGTCATCAAAATCAACATCAGTATTTTCTGATGTCTGCCTGGCAAAACTATCGTTTTACTTGTTATTCATTTAATGAGATGGATGGTTATCTATGAACATTAGGTATGCTGTGCATATTCAAACTTCAAATATCACAGTGCAATTAGTGTCCTTTAATGCATAAAATAGAGATACACAGGGACAAGCCAATTCAATTTTTGATTCAATCTGGAGTTTCGGAACTATCATCATCTGGCCTGTATCAATTGCAGATAATTCAGTCCAGAGTGATGCCAAGGTCTATTATCACCATCACCATCATCATCTTCATCATATTTATTTGTTGCCCATCTCACTGCAACTAGTTCTCACCTAATGTTGTTCAATAACACACCCAATTTTACAGAAAACCAGAACGTTGTTCCCCTATGTTTCTCAAAAACCATAAAGGATCGTGTTTTTGCTTTGTTTTCAGCATAATGAACTGAAATTTACAAGAAACTATATTAGAAATTAGTGAAATAGATTCAAATTATATTCCTTTAAAATCTTATTTAATTTTTTAAAGGAGGATCTGTAAGTTTACTGTTCAGGAGCATAATTTGTTCATTTTTTAGAAATAGCATTAGCATTTACGCTTATATCCCACCCCTCTTTACAGCACTTTCTGGGCAGATCACAATGTAGAAGCATTATTTACATATTGCCCCCACAATCTGGGTACTCATTTTACTGACCTTGGAAGGATGGAAGGCTGAGTCAAACTTGAGCCTCATCAGGATTAAACTCCATCCAGACTGTGGACAGAGTTTTTCTGAAATACTGCAATTTAACCACTATGCCACCAGGTTAAACTTAAATCTGCAATGGCAAAGGACCTGGCCAAATTTCAGAAGAGATTTTGTGTAAAAAGAAAAAAAGACTTGATGATCCCCTTGTCTTAAATGTGGTGGAGCTGAGCAGAACTGAATATTGAGTGTTGAAGTTGAAATATGAGTTATTAATTTTTTTGCCATAAAATAAACCAGAAGTTAGTCTCCTGCCTGATACAATTCATCAAACATCATCTACAATCGCTCAGAAATCCTGGATAACAATGAGGTAGAGTGAATGATAAAACTCAATATTTTTCTGGGAAGATCAATGATGTAATCATTCCGAGGACAGACACGTCTGTCCCTCCCTGCTGTGATGCTTTGTATAAACAATAAAAGTTTCACTTCTCCAGCTGCCGCAGCATCATAAAATTCCAGAAAAAAAATATAAATAACAAGATTCAGGGAGGTCCAGTACTGGTATGGAGTTAGTTCAGACTTATTAACTTTGTCCCAGATAACTAAAAATCAATTCCAATCTATACCATTCTCTCTCACGACATTGTAATTGGCTAGTGGGGAGAGAGGGAAACCACTGGATTATTACTCAAAGGTTTAAATAATCAGATACATAGATCAGTACAAGTTCAAAAACACATACAACAATTATGTACTGTATAAAGAAGACTATACTGTCTGACATGAAATGTCAGGACCACACACGAAGTTCCAATTGAATTGATTACTACTTTGATGATGTCTATATAAAGAAAACCAATCAACTAACAGTTAGCACTATTTTGCCTCTAGATAAGGGTCAGTGGAATTCAAGAGGAGTTGGACTTTGTTTGTAGCTATGCAGACACTCCAGGATGATTCATCTATGGAGATTCTCAATGTCTATGGAGATTCTCAATCGTCCAGATCATGGTTGTCCAGACTGACTCCGCCCCCAGATTCTGCCACTTCTTGTCCTACAGCTACCCAGAAAGGAGCCATAAAGCATTTATAACTTGCTAGTGTATTTTGGGAGAATGGCAAATAAGGAAGTAAGAAATGGATAGAAAAAACATAGTGTTTAACTGAGTAGAAGGCTGGTTCCACATTTAAATTATTTGGCTTGTGGCCATGGTATTTTTTTTCATGTATAAGAAAACTTTTGCTTAAAGATTCTGTAAATACAATGGAAATTCTTTTGTTTCTTAATTGCATTATCAAGCCTAACTATAGGAAATTATGCTGTACTCTGAACCTTGTTATTTTTACTTAAGGAAGCCATAACAAGCCACTGAAGAAGTAAATGAAAGACATCTGGCTTGGCTGGAATTCCCAGATGGTTTCTGTAGCAGTTTTGGCAATCCCTTCTATTGGAACTCACTTACTATGGACAGAGGATCAGAGAGTTGAGTTCATATCCAAGGATGTGGGCCAGTGGTGGTATTCAGCCAGTTCAGACCGGTTCAAGCGAACCGATAGTGGCGATCTGCAGCCCACCTACCCCGACTCTATGCCAATCTATTTAGCCATATTTTCTAAGCGGGGTGAATGCGTGCAAGCCGCATATGCAAGCAAAGTCACATGCATGAATGGAAGGCTGTGCACTCACAGTTTTGGTCCGCGGTAAACTAGTGGTGAATTTATGTGAAACCCACCTCTGATGTGGGCTCTGAGAACAGGAGAAGACAAAGGCACAACAGAAGGGCCCACAAGGATTGTCATTGCATCTGTAAACTGTTCCTATAAATTCCATCCTTTCTTTCTTTACACGCATGTAATGTAGTCACTTACAGAAAAGTCTAGGCAGGGGAATGGGGATCACAAAGGCAAAAGTTGCACAATTGAAGTCCTGTCCTTTTTTTATCTGCCTCTTATAGGAGCTTCCCAACCTTGATCGTTTTGACAAGATCTGGATTTCAGCTCCCAGAATTCTCAGCAATGGTCAATTCTGGATAGAGAACACCCCACACATCCGGAAGTTGCCATGATTGAGAACCATTGAATTATGCAATCATGGCCACACAATCTTAATTGCTTTGATTGCCCCTGTACATGAGTATGGTCGTTTTCTACTTGCTTAGTCATATTAAATACTTTTTGTTTGAAACTGCACAGTTTGGTCTAGTATTTCCATTTAATCTTTTATGATTAACAGTGTTAGGGCATCAAGCTTGTCAGAAAACTGCTATATCCGTATTCCTTTATGCAGTCATTCATTCATTCATTCAATCATTCATTCATTTATTCGTTCATTCGTTAATTCATTCTCCACATTTCTGAACCACCCATCTCCTCAAAGAGGAACAATTTTGGTCTTACTTTCCTATGGGACAAATAATTATCATATTTCTGGAGTTCTTTCGACATGATTCCATTCAATGCTAACAAAATAATATTAAAGTAACAAACATGTTAAAGATAATTTGTTGTCTAAAATTGTAAATGGAAGCATTCTCCGTCCTTTGTTAGTACATGATAGCTTTACTTCACATATGAGCACATCAAAATATGTTCCTGAGGCTTGATTGGTAAATCAATGGAAATCTTGAAATTAATTAACCTTATTAAATTGTGTAAAAGTTATATAAGATTCCTGCGTAACGGTTCCAAAATTTGGCTCCTTAATTATGTCCATGTTTATGCATAATTATGTCTACTAGCACTTTAGCACCACTCGTTAAAAAAAGAAAACAAGATGTTCTACTTTGTATTTTTTTTTCTAATCCTAGCCACTGTATAATAAAATAAAATTAGAATTCAATCCCTAAAGGCTGGAGAATGTATGGTAATTTTAATTTTAAATAAACTTAAAGCAGAAATATATAACAAATATAGACACCGCAACTGTTATATTAATGAAAATAATAGCTAGTAGCAAGGCTGATTATTTTCCAAAATATGAATGTTGAATTCATTTGAGGTTTAGTTGCTGGTTTTTGTTTTTTGTTTTTTCCTGGCTAGGTTACAATAATGAGCTGTGTCAAAACAAAGGAAAAGGAACTTTAGGAATTTATTTTCACTGTTTTAAACTGTGTTTATTTTCCTCTGGTACCATTTATCCATCTTCCCATCAAATTGTAGTGATTTATAATTCTATGGGTATCCCCCACATGTAATTAGAAAGCCTATGTATTTTTTTTAATTAGAAACACAGGACAAGATCATTCCATTTATTTAGGGTGTGTTGTTTACAGCGTATTTTATGCCCTCTCAACAAAAAGCATATACAAATAGCCCTTGACTTACAACCACCAATGAGCTGAACATTTCCGTTGCTAAGTAAGGCAGTTGTTAAATGAGTTTTGTCGCATTTGATGAACTTTTTGCCACAGTTATTAAGTGAATCGGTGCAGTTGTTAAGTGAATCAGGGGGTTATTAAGTGAATTTAGCTTCCCTTGACTTTGCTTGTTGGGTCAGTTTCAAATGGTGATCACATGACTCTGGGCCAATGCAACTCTCATACATACATGCCGGTTGCCAAGTGCCTGGATTTTGATCACGTGACCATAGGGATGCTGCTATGGTCACAAACAGGGTGGGATTTAGCCAGTTCGGGTCAGTTCAGCCAAATCGGATGCTAATTTTACATCTAGTTTGCCAAACTGGTAGTTGCAAGGACTGGCTGGCCCTGCCCTCTCGTCCCAGGAGTTTCCACATTGCCCATTTTGGATGCCAGGTAAGTGCAGGGACCATGTGGGAGCTCTGGAAGAGTGAAAAATGGGCCTCCCAGAAGTCATTCATTCATTCATTCATTTATTCGACTTATTAACCGCCCCCTCTCCCCAAAGGGACTCGGGGCGGTGCACAGGCAAATATAAAAATACAATATATCACAATAAATACATAAATACATTAAAACTATATTAAATTACACCCTGTGCTAAAAACTACCCCATTAAAATCCCTAAAGCCCAATTTAAAATTTCTCTACTAAACAACTAAGGCTAAAAACGGTAGGTTAGGCCAGGCCGGCCTGTTGGAAAAAGTAGGTTTTTAGTTGCTGACGGAAGGAGCGGAGGTCCGGGATAGATCTAAGTTTGGGGGGTAGGTCGTTCCAGAGGGTCAGACCCGCCACAGAGAAGGCCCTTCCCTTGGGCGTCACCCGCTGGCATTGCCTAGTGGATGGCACCCGGAGAAGCCCCTCTCTGTGGGAGCGAATCGGCCGAAGGGATGTATGGGGTAGGATGCGATCCCGCAGAAGTCAGGGAACGGGCCCAATTCCGGCCTCCGGAGAGCCTCCAGAGCATGGGGGAAGCCATTTTCATCCTCCCAGGGCTTGAGGAAAACCTCCAGAGCCAGGGAAGGGTGAAAATGCCCCCCCCCCCCGCTATGGTGCAGAAGGCTGAATAGGCCATGTTTACCATGGCCACGCCCACCCAGCAACCAGGCAGAGAACCGGTTGCTAAAAATTTTGAATTCCACTCCTGGTCATAAATGTGAAAACTGGTCTATAAGTCACATTTTTCAGTGGTCTTGTAAATTTGAACAGTGACTGAACAAAGGGTTGTAAGTTAAGAAGTACTGTACAATGAGAAAGAAAAGCAGGGGGGGGGGGGAAACGGCTCACCATCTTTCTTATGTTATTATCAGTTCCAGCATGAAGGTGGAACAGCGTAGTTGGGGTTCAACTATTGCTGTGACTCAAAATAGAAGTGGGGCTCGTTCAGAGCAGGGAGCCTGGAGGAAGTAAAAGTAGAGCCAAGTAGCAAAGAAAGGTTCAAGAGTGGACAAGAGCTCTAGCCAATGGGTAAATGGATGGTGGGTTTTTATTAATGGGAATTTTTAGCACAGGTTTCTTAATTTAATTCTTTTTAATTATTGTTATTGTATTTGCTGTTATTAATTGTGTTTTTTAATTCCCCTGTGCACCGCCCTGAGTCCATCTCGATGGAGATAGGTGCGGTATACAAATTGAAATAAATTGAAATTGAAATTGAAAATTGACAAGGGCAGCTAATACTATGGCCAGTCTGGAGAACCTCCAAATCCCACCCCTGGCTGGCCTTGCCCAACCAGCCCCACTCCTCTCTCCCCTCTCAGGAGTCTCCACGCAGCCCCTTTTGGATGCAAAGTAAGTGCAGGGTCCGTGCGGAGGCTCCGTGAGGGGGAAAAACAGGCCTGGAAGTTCCAGAAGGCCAGAAATGGGCCCATTTCCAACCTCTGGAGGGCCTCCAGAGCCTGGGGGAAGCAGTTTTCGGCCTCCCAGAGGCTCGAGGAAAGCCTCTGGAGCCTAGAGAAGGTGAAAAAAAAACCCTGCCCTGGTGCAGGAGGCTGACTAAGCCACACCCGCCATGCCCATGCTCCCCTAGTAACTGGGCAGAGAACCCCTTGCTGGAATTTTTGAAGCCCACCCTGGCCACAGGGTAAAGAGGAGAATGTAAAGGTTTAAAAGGTTTCAGAAGAATTTTAGACAGGGAAGACTCTTATCTTACAGCAGTGGGAGCAAGGCATGTCCACTAATTAGGGATTCCTCTCTTCACTAAAGCAACTCCCTCAGCATCGGAGAGAAACAGGAATGTGGGTTGGCAGAGAATAGCCAAAGGAAGAAATGAGCTGGCAGGGTAGCCAGCAAGGTAGCTCCAAGACATACAGCTAGCAATTGTGGTCAAAGGAAGCCATGGCAAGCCGCAGAAACACCCGTTTACCACATAAATTCCTTATAGGATTGTTTAATGTTATACCTAACTTCAGTGATAAAAGATTGGTCAGATATACACCAGGGTGTTTTTGTTTTAAAGCTGCTCTTTCATCTCTGTTTCGTTTTAGCTACTTCACTTTATTACAGAATGAGCATTACTATTGTTTTTTTCTGATTGTTATGCTTTTGTCCATAACCAAGAGATGGTAATTCTAATGTTACGCTTACATTTTTCAGGGAGAGCTTGGAAATTGCCTCAGAGCTCCCAAACACCAAACTTAGTTTAAAGAATAAGCACATTTTTTGTTACATCTCACTAAAAGTAAAATGTTATATTAGTCCAAGAAATGTTTCCATTCCCATCCCTGCATATTCTCTTGAACTTGATTTGTTACATGTGCAATTAATCAAGATCAAGAGACTATGCAGGGATGGAAATTTGGAAAAGTTGTTCTCAAAACACATACAGTGGATGATTCAAAACAGAATCATCAGTGGCATAGAAAGTTGAATACTATCGCTCTCTAAGCATTTGAGACCAGCTAAGATCGCTATATTGCCATAACAAGGAGGAAATTGCATTGTTGTCATTCTGCCTCTGTTATGGTGCATTGGGAGGTTTTATAAAATTCATGTTCTTTATCGTTAAGGAACTAGATCTTCCATAAGTAGCTTAGAGAGACGTTTCTGTTCCTTTCTTGGAGTTGATCACTTCTTAATTATTATTCATGTATTCTTTATGACTTTTTGCATATGTGCATGTTCATTTGACCAGGGTGGATCACAAAGTAAGCAACTTACTAATTTTGAAAACTACTGAGTATCTTCTGATAGATCTTGGTCTGGTCACCTGTTATGGAACTTATATTCATAATAATGTGTCAATTCACAGGATCTCTTAGTTCACTTTATGGCTAAACAGTAAGTAGCTTCTGGTAAGAGAACTCTCTTGGTAAAGATACCTTGAATCTTAAAGCTTTGCTATAGCAACTTGGGATGTCATGAAAACACCTAAAGCCATGAATACTGAAAAATTCTTATTTTTATTTCCTTACTCTTTAACTATACAAGTTTGGAACTAAATCTATATTCTCCAGCTCTCCACCTGACCCTGTATTTAGAAATTCAGCAAAAATTACAAAAGTCTACAAGACTTTCTCAAACTCACAGACATATATACACATCCAAATTCCTTAATAACCCCTACATTCATTATTTCAAATATGTCAACACATTTGAACAGATTCCAAGCATTAGTAGGTTGGCAAATTGAGAAAGGAATAGATCCCTTTATTGGAAATGCTAAGAATCTGTAGAAATGTGGGATCAGAAGTTATTTACAATTCTTTTTTAAAAGGAAGGGAAAAAAGAAATGAGCCTTGGTGACACAATAAGATGGAATTTACCCCAGCTGTTTGCCTTACATGGCTGCCTCAGATAAGCCATAATGAAGACATAAATTTGTAACTCCAGATGGCAATAAATTCCATTCAGCCTTCCATAAAACTAAATCTTGACACGCTCCTAGTGTTGTTTCAGTTACAAGTTTTAGGTAAGTGCTTTGCAATATATTTTCATATTACATCTGCAACCTGCAGAGAACTCCAGAATAGTTGGGCCTTCTTTGATTATTCAGTAAAATATACAACTCTGCTTGTTTTGTTCTTTCCTACTCCCTTTAATCATGATCTTGCTGAAAAATAGCTATGATCCATTTGATTTGGGGATCATTGAATACCTTGGGCCACCCCCTCCCCCAAAATAGATTAATTCAGTAAACAGAAAATGTGTTGTAAAAACATACTCAAAATAACTCAAAGTAAGATAGCTGGTTTTCCTGTGTTTCTGTCACCATATCATTTAAATATAGTCTTTGTTTCAATATGGTTATCAAAGTTTGTGTTTATCTTGAGAAAAGTGACGTCCTCTGGCTAACCGCACAACTATACAAATAAATAACAGGAGGAGGAGGAGTTTAGCAGAACCAAATCCCTTTTAATAGCTTCTTTGAGGAATGATATAAAGCAAAGTAAATTGCTGACCTTCAACATTGTTGCTGTTGACAATAATGCTTTGGGGACTTATGTAGACTGATAGGTATTCATAAAAAAATTAAAATGCTGTATATACAGTATGAAACAATGTCTTACTGAAAGAAGGTAGATGCTTCTATCTCCAGCATCTTCCTATATCACTACTGCTCAGTGTACGTCTTTCTTGTTTTAGCTAGGCAACTGCAATGACCTACAATAACCCTGGGTGAATGCTGGGATTCTATTCATGGCATATACTCCTGGCATTCTTCATCCATTCAAGAATCAAACATCTTGCCGCCATAAGGTTGCACAGCAGGGCTTAGAGAAGTATTGACCAATAGACATTCTTACTGATAGATCATCTTTGACAAGTAGGCATACTTCACAGAAAGGCCATTCAAACAATTTCATATGTGCGGATGGAAAATATGAATTGCATCATACATTTGTAAAATTAAAAAATTAAAAAAAGCAAGTAGAAGGGGGAAGTAACTTTTTGGAGATGTGTCCAAATCTTTCAATTAATCATTTTAAAGCAATTGGTGTTAACAGCCTAAAACCAGATCAGGTTAGATTGAAACAGATCTCATGTTAGATAACTATTTGACCTCTTTGGCAGCACACAAAGAATAATCAGTACCAGGTGTTTACAGCATGGGCTTCATTCCTCAGAGCAAACTTTCCTGTTTTATAATTTTGCCACATTACAAAACCTCACAATTTTCTATGTAGTATTTCTTTTTATAATACATGTATGATATATTTTCATGTTGAGATTATTGTTTTTCTTTTCATTTGCTTAATCTCAAATATTGGTATAAAGATATGAATCATTGTTTCATAAGATCCCATTGGTTGTTTCTCATCCAGCATAGGAATTTTCAACGCTGAATTCTGATTACGCATTGGAATCAATAATCCATAGGGAGGGAGGTTCTCAGAATTTACACTACAGTAAGTTCACAAATACAGAGTGGCATCATGTGCACCCTGCTTGTCTGTCTGTCTGTCTGTCTGTCTGTCTGTCTGTCTGTATCTATCTATCTATCTATCTATCTATCTATCTATCTATCTATCTATCTATCTATCTATCTATCTATCTATCTATCTATCATCTAGAGCAGAGGTTCCCAAACTGGGCAACTTTAAGACTTGTGGACTTCAACTCCCAGAATTCTTAAAGTCTTAAAGTTGCCCAGTTTGGGAACCTCTGATCTAGAGTTTTGCCTGATATTGATGTCAAACATTATAATTATATTTGGGTCCTTTCTTTCCCTGTTTTAAACACAGGAACAAAAACCGTCCTTTAGTCCTCTGGTTCTGTATTTTCTATGGTTTTTCAAACATTGCAGAAAGAGACTCGAGATAACCTTCAAAAACGTATTCAGGGCTCTCAAATGTAACTGATCTGCTGCTGGAGATTTAAACTAATTCATGGCAGTTAGGTGCTTTGTAATCCTTTTACTTACTTTACTTACTCCTTATGTCAATTGTTATAGTCAGATCCAAATTCAATTGTTATAGTTAGATCCAAATTCAATTGTTATAGTTAGATCCAAACTCTTGTGGAAAAGATGGAAACCAAAAAAAAAAACCATTTGAGGAAAAAGCCTTGTCTCTATCATATGTTACCATCCTATTATCTTCTCCGAGCAATGAATTTAACCCCTCCTTCCCCTCCCTTTTTCTTCATCACACTTTCCCTTCCATTCTGAAATCCTTTTTCTCCTTTAGTGTTTCTGCTTTTATTTCTGCAGATATTACCTACTTGCTGCTATGCTTCCTTGATGTTTATATATGTTTTATTTTCTATTCAGGTCTTTTTTGACTCTTAGATTACTCAGAAGCTGCATGTGCATCCACAACAGTTTCTTAAACCACCCTGGTTTCTACTCTATTGGTATGAGAACTGGTAGAAGAATATGCAGTTGTACATTCAGTATTTTATTTTGACATGCTCAACTCTATTGGGTTTCCTTTGACATAATTTTGTCCATGAGATCCAGTGGTGGGATTCAAAAATGTTTACTACTGGTTCTGTAGGTGTGACATGGTGGGCGTTGCATGGCTTGGTGGGTGTGGTTGGGGAGGGATACTATAATATCTCCATTCCCTCCCCACTCCAGGGGAATGTTACTGCAAAATCCCCATTCCCTCCCAATCAGATGGGAATCGGAGGCAGAGAATAGATGGGGCAGGGCCAGTCAGAGGTGGTATTTACCGGTTCTCTGCACTACTCAGAATTTCCGCTACCAGTTCTCCAGAACTGGTGAAAACCTGCTGAATACCACCTCTGATGAGATCCCAACTATAACTTTTCTAAGCTTATTTAAATTTATTTAAAATCTAGTGTGCACGTACAACTATGCAGAAAATCAAACACAATGTTGGTCTTCAGATTTAAACCTATGAACCTATTAAAATAGTTCTGTCTTTCCTTTCTGCATGGATATGTGTGGATCCAACCAATGTTATAGAAATATGAAGAAAAGTAAATTTAGACCAGTATCCAACATTATTCCTATGCTGACATTTATTTTGCTTTGTTGATGCTTAAGAGTCTAGGGTAGCAAAAGGTTGAAAACTGTCAGTGCAAAGGACACAACCGCTGACAACATCCCAGGACAAGCACAAAGAAAAGTCTTTCAAGAATTCTTCTCTTCATAGCTTTGTTATAGAACTTTGATGGATTATCCATTGCTGGTGTTGCTAAGTGACCAATGGAATTCATTCTTCTCAGGCTGTAGTGGTGTCACAGAGGGGGTTATGATGTCATGAATTTGCCTCCATGTACTGCTCTCCTATGTGGTCCAGAGTACATGTAGCTTTTCACATGACTGGAAATTTTGAGTTGAATCATTATCTGGGCAACTTTGTTTACAAAGATTGTACAACATTTGTGAAGTACATTATTTCCCTGTTTCTAAAACAAAAGGTTTTAGTAATTATTAGGAGAAGCAGGGGTGGGAAATGGAAGAGGGAAAACTGATATTGGCAGATTTATTCATGTATTCATTCGTTCATTTATTCATTCATTCATTCATTCATTTACACCACCTAATTTCCAGTTTGTGCAGTTTGTGGCAGTTCACAAATAAACTGTGAACTGCCCCAAACAATAAAATGATACAATAATAAAAACAAAGAACAGGAGATGGCAAAAAAAGGGTAATTGATAGCAAAAAAAAACCCAGTCAAGAGAAGAAGCAGATAGACACAACCCTAGAAGCTGGGCATGAACCATTTTAGTACCATTTTATACATTATTTAAAACTTGACCAAGGCAATTAAGAAAAATAAGTCTTCTATGAAAATAACAATTCATATAATTTAAAGCAATATGAACCTTTCTCAGGCAGGTTTTAATACAGGGGAATTGTCCATTGTTTAAATTGGGGAAAATGTTTGTTTATATCTATTCATATGCAGCACTTCCTCAAGTCTTCCCAAATCTATTTTATTTATTTATTAATTAAATTTTTATACCGCCCTTCTCCCTTCCGGGACTCAGGGCAGTGTACGGGCAACAATAAAAATAAGTAGTATAAAATATAAAATACATAAAATACGTTTAAAAAGAGATTAAATGGTTGGCCTGATTCTAAAACCTTAATAAAACCCTACTAAAAACCATTTAAAAACTACGCCAGGCCGGCCGCACGAAATAAATGGGTCTTCAAGGCCCGACGGAAGAGATGCAGGTCCGTGGTCATGCGTATGTCGGTGGGTAGGTCATTCCAGAGGGCAGGAGCCGCCACAGAGAAGGGTCTCCCCCTATGACAATAGTTTGGAAGATATTATAGAATACTATAGGGTAGAAATGTGGACTGTTTTCCACTAGCAGGGACAGTAGCAAAATAAAAATTTAGGCAAAAAATATAGACTGCCACACAGACAGAAATAAAGCCACAAATAATATCCTTCAAAAATTAACTTCAGACATTTCCATTTTTGTTCATATTCAGATTATTACTATTTCACTTGCACCTCTCACATACCCCATCTTTTCTCTCATAGTCCTTCTAGCCTTCTGTCTATCTTTTTTTATTTAGATCAATAACAACTGAGCAAACAACTTGTTAGTCATGAGGGTCACTGACCTTGTCTCGCCTCTCGCCTCTTTTTCTTTTCTGGATTATGTTGCTCTGTTATTTTGCAAATGTGGAAGACAAAAATGAAGGCATGCATCCAGGCCATCAAAATAAGCTACACAGAGCGGACTTTGTAGATCATATGCATATATTAAAAATAAATCTAAGAAACTGAGAGTTACATCATGTCCCAATAGACTACATTGTAAATAGAGCATGCAGAGCAATTTTGGAAACAGCAAGAATTTACTAGGGTATGATTGAACTTTGTGTGTTTGATTTACCTTTCAAAGTACTGTTGCAAATACTATTGCTGTGTGAGGCAAGAATAATAAATATATTTAAACTCTGCTCTGTGCTGCATATGTTTTGTAAGAATTTCCATGTGTGAAATCAACAAAGATACTGCTGGATAACAAAATCGTTTGCTGGTGACAGTATTTTAGACTTTTGATTAATAGCTATGACTTATACTCTTCTAAGAAAAGAGTTTCAGATGAACTCTGTGGCCTGAGACTAACAACCAGTCACACCATACATTATGTCTTTGATATGGCCAATAAGGTACCTTCACAATGTTCTCCTATTTTATTATTCCAAATTTGCTATATTCTCATGGACGTGATATAGGAAACCAGGTGATTGATCCATCTAGTCAAGCTCTTTGCACTCAACATCATAGTGGTTGTCCAATATTTAATGTAAACATCTTCCACTAGACCTTCTACCAGCTCTTTCTTCTGAAAGTTCAGGTGCTGTGAAGGATTGAACTTAGGCGTTTTTAAACTGTATGGCAGTCGTGAGTGTCCTAGGAGATTTGAACTAGAAGAGTCCTAATTCTTCTAAATGAAAATTTAATTTAAAATTTAAAAATTTAAGTGACAACCATTTGTCTGAAATGATATACGGTCTCCTGCTTGAGCTCCAAGGTCTGAGTCCCTTCCAACACATGCAGCGCAGAGCAGAGTTTAAATATATTTATTGTTCTTGCCTCACACAGCAATTGTATTTGCACTAGTACTTTGAAAGGTAAATCATACACAGAAAGTTCAATCATATTTGCTATCTGATTGGGATGCTTCTTAAGTGTGTAAATAAATAAAACAGGAAAGCTGATTCTATGGTTTGAAATGTTTATTCCTATAATTATGAAAAGGCAGGTATTGTCAGACTAAAATAGTATAATCTGAGTTGACCCCTTAAGGAAGGTTATACTGCACCATTTAGCCTCCTTCAAGATGAGTGAAACTTTTTTCTGATGTAATAAATATATTTAAAAGTAAGTAGTAAGATTTCTACTACTATATAATTATAATGGTTTCAGTTTTTATTATTACAACCATGTAAAATATTACTGCTTCCCATTGTCTAGTACAGTGATGGCGAACCTTTTTTGGCTCACATGCCAAAAGCGGGGGGGAGCACAGGGGGGGTCATGCGTGGGCGTGCCACACATGCATGCGCTTTCCCCCTCTGGTTTGCTCGTAGGGTCATTTTTCGCCCTCCGGAGCCTTTAGCCCTTCAGGGAAGCCTCCGGAGGGTGAAAAACGGTCTCAAAAGAAGGCTGAAGTTATCTGGACATGCACGCTGGAGCTGACAGGACAATGCCTTGCGCACCCTAACAAATGGCTCCGCGTGCCACCTGTGGCACCAGTGCCATAGGTTCGCCATCACGGGTCTAGTATAATGTTGACCAAACTTTAAATGTGTAAATATACAAGCCAAAATCAAAATCGTAAACCTGAAGAGGTACTGCCAAAAACTATGCAGTACTGTGCTATGTGGATAGGCCTAACATCATATAAGGCAGTTTGCCACATTCCTACCAAAACAAAAACAAAAAAACCACCTGCTTTGTGATTTGGGAATGTTGTGTTTTCTGCTATTGTCAGTGGTGTCCAAGCAATAAAACAGTTTCACACTAAGAACAATACATTTGTTATACTGAATTCATTTTAGCTGTTTCCAAAGGTCTACTCTAGGTTTTAATCTTTCCAAATTCAGATTAAATCTTTCCAAATTCAGATTAAACACACCCAAGATGGATCTAATATCTTTTGATAATTGTCAGAGCTATTACAGTAAGATGCCAGGATGCTAAGGACATGAGCACATTTGCATGTTTGCACGTTTATATATTGGCAGAGAACTGCTAGACAGTCAGTATGGTTGATCATTCAGATGGTGCTTTCCTGTTACCAATAACAGAATTTTTCATCCCAACACCTCAAGATCATACTTAAACACACATGCCATCTTGCTGAAACACACATCCTTTCTTACAGTTCCCAAAGTAGAAAAATATATTACTTTGTTGCCCATGTTAGGAAACTTCTGTTGCCTTCAAATCTCCAAATGTTAGGATGCTGGCAATTCTGCATATTGTTTTTCTTTTCTCATCATGCCAGTAAATTATAAAATCGGAGGAGGAGGAGGAGGAGGAGGAGGAGGAGGAGGAGGAGGAGGAGGAGGAGGAGGCAAAGAGCTCCATCTTCCAATGTCAGCACAGAGGACCCCTTCAAGTACAATGATATGTTCCATTTCTGAAGTGACATTTATTGTTTTCAAATGGTATTTTCCAGTTCATCATTTCAGTGTTGCTCATACACGGATATACAGTTGTGTTCAAAATTATTCAACCCCCACTGAAATTGAGTGTTTTGGCCAGTTTGACATTGATTTTGATCATTCAGTCATCTTGCTTACATTTAAATCAAAGAGGCACTTGTAGGTCAGACAAATATAACATAACATTTATAATGAAATAACCACAAATGTCTTTTCTGTGCTCACATCATTATCAGTTTTATTCAACCCCCAAGTGACATTCAATCTTAGTACTTAGTACAACATCCTTTTACAGTTATAACAGCTTTTAAACGTGAAGCATAGCTTGACACAAGTGTCTTGCAGCGATCTACGGGTATCTTTGCCCATTCTTCATGGGCAAAAGCCTCCAGTTCAGTCACATTCTTAGGCTTGCGCACTGCAACTGCTTTCTTTAAGTCCCACCAGAGGTTCTCAATCGGATTTAAGTCTGGTGACTGCGATGGCCACTCCAAAATGTTCCAGCCTTTACTCTGCAACCATGCTCTAGTGGACTTGGAGGTATGCTTGGGATCATTGTCCTGTTGAAAGGTCCAACGTCTCCCAAGCCTCAGGTTTGTGACGGACTGCATCACATTTTCATCCAATATCTCCCGGTACTGAAGAGAATTCATGGTACCTTGCACACGCTGAAGCTTCCCTGTACCTGCAGAAGCAAAACAGACCCAAAGCATGATTGACCCTCCGCCATGCTTCACAGTAGGCAAGGTGTTCTTTTCTTCATAGGCCTTGTTCTTCCTCCTCCAAACATAGCGTTGATCCATGGGCCCAAACAGTTCTAATTTTGTTTCATCAGTCCACAGAACACTATCCCACAACATTATACAACTTGTGGGATAGTGTTCTGTGGACTGATGAAGCAAAATATATTGGATGAAAATGTGATGCAAGGTACCTGAAAATGTGCGTTCAAGGACTATAAATAAGTGTTGAACTATTTAATGGCCCAAGATTTGATCCAAAATGGTAAATAGCTCACAGGGTAAATGAATATGCCATCATTTTATTTATTTAAAAGATTTATAGCTTGCATAGACAAACCTGTGGGGAGTACAGTCAGCAAAAGATGAAACAATAAAAACAAGTAAAATAAATAAATAACACATGATAATAAACATTTCTAACAGAGAGAAATTGAAAAGATAAAAGGTATGGTCCAGTTGTAGATGCTAAGTCCCAAATACAAAAGCAGAAAGACAGATAATATCAGCATTAGCTAGGCTTCCAGAAAAATAACATTGCTATGCAAGAGAACCGCAACAGAAATGATTTTCTCCTATATCATTACCAAATGTGCCTTTCCCTGCTGTAGTCAATCTTAACTTTTGGAAAGGCCCATATTAGCAGAGCTGTTCTCTATAGCAAGAATTCCCAATCTTAAGACGTGTTCTTCAACTCTCAGAATTTCCCAGCCAGCATAGGTCTTAAAGTTGGCAAGAGTGGGAAATCTTGTTCTATAGCCATGATGGTGAACCTATGGCACACATTCCATAGGTGGCACCCAAGCCATCACCCAGCTCAGTTCCACTGTGCATGCGCACACGCCTCCCACCAGTCAGCTGATTTTCAGGTCTCTGCTATGCATGCAGGAGACGTGCACGCATGCACGAGGGATGGAGGGGTCACGCATGCATGGGGGAAGGGAATTGCATGTGCATGCACGGGGCACAGGGGGTCACATGCACATGCACAGGGGGTGGGGTGCACGAGGGGCATTGCATTATGGGTGTGAGCACATCCGTGTGTGCTGTCACACGCGTTTGGCACGCGAGGACAAAAAGGTTAGCCATCTCTGCTTTATAGTCTCAGGGTGTTAAACTACTAAGGGTCATAAACAGCATTAGTAATTTATTAAAGTTAAACTGGTAATGTATATGGATCTACAGGAGACAGCCGTGGCCAGGAGGGCGTTTTACCAGGTTCGCCTGGTTCGCCAATTGCGCCCCCTATTGGATCGGGACGCCCTTTGCACAGTCACTCATGCCCTCGTGACATCCCGACTGGACTATTGTAACTCTCTCTACATGGGGCTGCCCTTGAGGTGCACCCGGAGGCTTCAGCTAGTCCAGAATGCAGCCGCGCGAGCAATTATGGGGACCGCTAGGTCTACCCATGTAACACCGCTCTTACGCGAGCTGCACTGGCTACCTGTCGTCTTCCGGGTGCGCTTCAAGGTGTTAATTATCATCTTTAAAGCGCTCCATGGCTCGGGACCTAGCTATCTGCAGGATCGGATCCTGCCTCATACATCCTCACGGCCGATTCGCTCCCACAGAGAGGGGCTTCTCCGGGTGCCGTCCACTAGACTATGTCAGCGGGCGACACCCAGGGGAAGGGCTCTCTCTGTGGCGGGCCCGGCCCTCTGGAACGACCTTCCCCCCGATATTAGGACGACCACGGACCTCCGCTCCTTCCGTCTTAAATTGAAAACCTACTTTTTCTGTCTGGCCGGCTTGGGATAGCCTCCTTGTCCTGGGGTTTTTAGGGTAATTTTAATTATTTTTAGTGTTTAGGGGTTTTAGGGCAGTTTTTTAGTTTTTTATAGATGTTTTAGCGCAGGATTTGTTGTTTAATTGTGATTTTAAATTATGTATTTTGCTGTGTTTACTGTTTTTTAATTTTCCTGTGCCCCGCCTCGAGTCCCCTGGGGAGAGAGAGCGGGTAACAAATAAAATTTATTATTATTTATTTATTATTATTAATTCTTTTATGACCAGATTTCAGTGCTTTCCAAAAGCTATTTCAGATAACAGCCTTGCTATCAGGTTCTACCTCCACTGAATTCCAGCTCACCTTAAAGGGCAGACTCACACAGAGTATTTTGCAGGATCCAAATGGATAGTTAACAGAGAGTAAACTACTGGAGCCAAGATATTGCTATTCAGGATAGGTTGCAAACACCAGGAAAGACCCAGTTGGCCAAATAAACTCTGGCCCTCTGATGCCTCCCAGCCTTACAGTGCAAAGTCAATATATCCAGCACTGCACTGAGACTGAAACCGGCTTTTTTGGAGACATTGTTATCCCAAGCAGAATTAGAGTGTAATCTACTTTATGGATCCATGACATTCCGGGCCAAATAGTCTCTGTCATGTTTGCCCTCATCACAACATAGAGAACAAGTCCAACAGCATTTTTTCTGACTATGACGATTTATGAAAAAGAGTGAAATATAACAAACATTTCAAGGACACCCAATCGCAAACTATTGGAATACCATTAGTTGATATGAACCCAGTAGCTTCACATGTCTAAATGTTATATCACAAGTTTAAAATGCAGCTTAGCCACTATGGGGTCGTGAAGTCAACCCCAAAGGCAGCATTCTGAAATTGAACATAAAGGAAGGAAGAAAAACACTGAAGAACAATACATTTTGCTCAGTGGTGCTATTCAGCCGGTTCTATCCAATTTGGGCAAACCGGTAGCGGTGGTGGCGGGAGGCTCCGCCCGCCCACCCACCTGGATATCATCACATCCTGTTTTTGACCCTCTGTGCATTCGCATGCACGGAGGTGGCACGTGCGCTCACATTTGCGAACTGGTAGCAAAGATCGGTTGATTTCACCCCTGATTTTGCTCTGTCAGAAAATGAGTTTAGCAGGAATTTGATGGTATAAAAAGCTCCTGAGAAATCCAGTAGAATCAACAAAATCACATTGTCTTTATCCTGAGTAATAGAATTATCACATGTTCATAACTAGCCAAGACCCAATTAGAATGGTTATAGCTAATCCGTATCCATCAAGAGGTTCTGGAACTGATTAGCTACTGTCCGCTTGAGCACCTTGTCTAAAAAAAAGGTATTTACAAAAGTAAGGTCTCAAGTAACACTAGGCTCATGCTCTTTAGGAACAAAGGATTTTAGTTTCAAAATAATGAGGAATCAGCCTTAATATAATGAGGCATTTACCACTTTCAGAATCAATCTACCCCCTCAGTTAGATCTTAGAAACTTAAGATCTCAGTAAAAGAGAATATATATAGCTCAGGATTGAACTGTGGAGTCCTTGATGCTCTCTGAGTTTGATTGCTTGCTTGCAGATGTCTCATTACCAAGCTACTGTACATAACACTGATCATCTGCAAGCAAACAACCAACTCAGAAAACACCAATGATTCCACAGGAAGAATTCTAATAGCATCTCACAAGCTGATCTTAAAGCTTCAGTCAGTATTCAAAGTTACAGCACCAATGAAAAAGCAACTTATGACTGTTTTTCACACTTATGACCATTGTAGCATCGTCATGACCAGGCACTTGGCAACTGGCATGTACTTATGACCATTCTATCTGGCTTCCAACAATCGAAGTCCATGAAGGAAGCCAGATTTGCTTAGCAAGTACATGATTCATTTAAGAATTACATGATTCACTTAGCAACTGTGGTAAAAATGGAGTGCAACTCACTTAACAAATGTCTTGTGTAGCAATGGCGATTTTGGGTTCAATTGTGGTCGTAGGTTGAGAACTGCCTGTATGTAAATAGCTTCTCCCATGATTTTTTGTTTGTTTCTACTATAATTCTGTTGAAAAGTTCCAGGCCTTTAAGCTTAATAGGTAACAGAACAAACATCTGGGAAAAACCTCTAACTTTGCTATTTTTAAAAATTATGTTTAAGTGCTGTTTTACACAATTCTATTTCTTTCATGTTGTTTCTTTTATTGGCTTTGTTCTAGTGTTGTTTTCCTCATTTGTTCACATAGTTTGGGTTTCAAATTATCCTGAAAATGTGATTGCCTCACAACCCTCTGTGAATGTTAAATTATAACACAGTTTAAAAAACAACAACAATCTAAACGAGTCTGAATAAAGTTCAGTTTGGGCATCTTGAAAAATAGAGCCGTACTAGGAAAATCTACCAGGTATGTACTAAATTGAACTTATTTTTAAAGTAGTAAGAGATGTGAGAGGTGCATTTATTAAAATGTGAGCTTACTAGAAAGCTATTCAACATACAACTGGGCTGAGAAGATCAGAGCCAACATTCCGTTAGACAATGTGGCAACTTTCTTAGACAGATGATGCAAGAAGAAGCTGCTGAAAGGAACACAGATTGTTTCCACCATTTTTCTAGTGTATATCAGGACTAATTCTCTGGGGGGAAGGATATCATGCACTCTGCAACACCTGCTAACTATTAGGAATGCTGGAGAAAAATGTCCTATCCCTAATATTGAAGTAATACAATACAATAGCAGGTCTTACTACAATAGTAATAGAGTTGGAAGGGACCTTGGATGTCTTCTAGTCCAACCCCCTACCTAGACAGGAAGTCCTATACCGTTTCAGACAAATGGCTATCCAACATCTTCATTAAGACTTGCTGTTCCACTGATTAATTTTTCTTACTGTCAGGAAATTTCTCCTCAGTTCTATGTTGCTTCTCTCCTTGATTAGTTTCCACCCCATTGCTTTTTGTTCTACCCTCAGGTGCCTTGGAGAATAGTTAGACTCCCTCTTCTTTGTGGCAACCCCTGAGATACTGGGCTTACATTCTAATGCCAGGTTTTTGTTTCTGATCAAAGGTATTGGACGAAAAGTTGTTCTAAAAACAAAAAAGATAAACTGCTTAAAAATATCTCTCTGATGAATTTGCAATGACTACGCAAGAATTTTGTACTTCCATTTTCATCAGCAATTCCCCATTCCTTAAATTCTCAGTTCAAATATCTTAGCTCACAATATTTAATTCTGACTGTATGTTGTTTAATGCCACTGTTGTTTTTGACCCAGGCTTTTGTCTATGAGAGAATCCAGACACTGAACATGTAAGATGAAATGGAAATATAAGCATGTGATTTCAAAACTTGGAAGTTTTACAGAACAATCTGGTGAATGTGTATGTCACAAATCTTTCCAAACCAAATGTTTGTTCTCCTCATCCTATAAACTCTTGCATCCTCATACAATGAGGACATAGCTGTAACTTTACAGAGAAATACAGGAGCAGGAAGTGTTTATACATATTTTAAAATTTCAATTAGCATGCTCCATGAACCTCATTCTTTCCCCATATTCTGTTATATAACCAATGAATGGATACATTATTACAAGGTTTGTCTATGGGTAGAAGCAAATAGATTAAAGAAACAAGTCACAATTTTCAAAAATGAAAAAGTCAAATAGAATTCATTTTATAGGGTAAAATGTTATAATCCTTTTGGAGTCCTTTTGGAGAAGGGCGGGATATAAATTGAATAAAATAAAAATAAATAAATAAAATAATGGAGATGACGATTATAATGTATGAGAGTTTAGAACAGACAAGAGAATGACTGGAGTACAGTAGCCATATGGAAAAAATATAGTGGTTCAAGGTAACAGCTTTTTAACCACATTTTAAAAAGCTTTATACCTATGGGTTTTTTTTTGTCATGTGAATAAATATTGGCTATAACAGGAGCTATCTACTAACCCAGGGCTCTGCAAAGTTGGCTCTTTTAAGACTGGTGGACTTCAATTCCCAGAATTCCCCAGCCAGCAAAGCAGTCTTAAAAGAGCCAACTTTGCAGACCCCTGAACTAACCCATAAGACTGAATTTGGAATGTCAACAATATCCAGAATTTGTTTTCATAAATTTAAATAAACAGTTTCAGTCTTACAATGATGAAGCAACTGCCAGATTAATAAAATAGCCATACAGATTTTGGTGGGTGGCTCATGAACACTCTTTGAAATTGTTTACAAAAACTTACCACAATATTGTTGGCTTTGCAATCCACAAAGGCTCTCTCCATCTATGACATTCTTCTACAAACAATTCACTTAATAGAATGAGTGAACGAAAGAGTTGATCCTGCCTTGTTCTTGCTTAAATGGCAACCTCAGAGATCAACCACAATTCCCTCTTTGTCTAATTACACTTACCTTTAACAGAAACAGGCTGTGCTCCTTGACCTAACAGGAAAAACACATTATTTCCAATGGGATTTAAGCCACTGAAGTTCTTGGAACTGTCAGGAAAAAGGGGAGAATTTTGACAACTTATTGAGAACAATCAGCATGGTATCTCTGAGTATCTTTCATAGGTGAATACATTTAGAATAGAGCTGGAAGGGACCTTGAAGGTCTTCAAGTCCAGCCTACTCCTGCTCAAGCAGGATACCCATGATGGCGAACATATGGCACGTATGCCACAGGTGGTATGTGGAGCCGTATCTGCCAGCCCGTGAGCCGTCAGCTCCAGCATGCATGCGTGTGCTGGCCAGCTGATTTTCGGCCTTTCAGAGAGTTGGGGGAGGCTACTTCCACCCTCCCCAGGCTCCAGGAAAGCCTCTGGAGGCTGGGTAGGGCGAAAAATGGACCCAACAGGCCTAACAGAAGTTTGGAAATGATTCATTTCCAGCTTCAGGAGGGCCTCTGGGGGGGGGGGCAGGATACGCCATTTTTACCCTCCCTAAGCTTCAGGAAAGCCTCCAGAGCCTAGTCCCATTTTTCACCTACCACATGCTGCAGAGGCTTTCCTGAAGCCTAGGGAGAGTGAAAACGGCCTACCCTAGCCTCCCAGAGGCCCTCCGGAAGCCGGAAATGAATCATTTCTGAATTTCCAGTAGGCTCCTTGAGCTTGCTTTTTGCCCTTCCCAGGCTCAAGAGGGTTTCCTGGAGCCTGGGGAGGGCAAAGATGGCCTCCCCCGTCCCCCTGGAGGAAATACCAAGCTCAACTTGGAGGTGAGCAGTGCAGCACGTGTGGAGGGGAGCGTGGGGGAAGTATGCATGCACATGGGGGGGCTATGCTTTGCATTATGGATGCTGACGTGTGTGCTATTGCGCGCGTGCTCGCATTTTTGGTACCCAACAACAAAAAGGTTCGCCATCACTGTCCTATACCATTTCAGACAAGTGACTGTCCAGTGTCTTCTTAAAAACCTCCAGTGATGAAGCACCCACAACATCTGAAGGCAAGCTGTTCCATTGGTTAATTGTTCTCACTGTTAGGAAGTCCATCCTCAATTCGAAGTTGCTTCTTTCCTTGATTAGTTTCCATCCATTGATTCTTGCTTTGCCCTCTGATGCTCTGAAAAATAAATTGAGCCCCTCTTCTTTGTGGCAGCCTCTGAAATACTGAAATACACCGCCCCGAGTCCTGCCCGGAGAGGGGGCGGTATAAATTAAATAAATAAATTAAATTAAATACTTCTATCATGCCACCCTCAGTTCTTCTTTTCTCTAGAATAGCCAAACCCAAATCCTACAAACGTTCTTCATATGTTTATGATACATATACAATTGCCATTTGATTTTTTTTTTAAAAAAATAGGTGACAGTACATATACAAATAGCAAGAAATTAATATTTGGTCCTCGGGAGTTGTACAAAGAAATCTTTGTTGTTGATGAAAAGGTTTTTGTTGAGGCTGCCATTGGTATGATCCATTCTATTGGTATGATCCATTCTATTGGTTCATTATACAATACAATACAATACAATACAATACAATACAATACAATACAATACAATACAATACAATACAATACAATACAATACAATACAATACAATACAATACAATACAATACAATAGCAGAGTTGGAAGGGACCTTGTAGGTCTTCTAGTCCAACCCCCTGTGTGGGCAGGAACCTTATACCATTTCAGACAAATGGCTATCTAACATCTTCTTAAAGACTTCCAGGGTTGGGGCATTCACAACTTCTGGAGGCAAGCTGTTCCAGAGGTTAATTCTTCTAACTGTCAGGAAATTTCTCCTTAGTTCTAAGTTGCTTCTCTCCTTGATTAGTTTCCACCCATTGCTTCTTGTCCTGCCCCCAGGTGCCTTGGAGAATAGTTTGACTCCCTCTTCTCCCTCTTCATTATGTCTAATGACTTTTATGTTATGCCTATTAATTAGGTGATATCAAATAAAGTGATGTTTTATTGAAAGCCACAATTCATATCACTGAAAATCAGAATATAGCCAAGCCGTGGAAAGTGTTGGTTAGATAGGCCAATGTTTAATGAATTGTCTGGGCTCATTCTCTAGCTAAGTAATTTAAAATCTCAGTCTCCCTCCAAAACGAACCATAAGCTTCCATTACTATCACCCATCTCAAAGTTCCTCTTTGGCAACATTACTTGAGCATTACTTATGGTACAAGCCAGAAATAGCCAGCTTTTCAGTAAACACATGTTCTGCAGGAGAAAATTATAATTAGTCACCCTGGAAAGCTTGGACCATTTCTTGTCCAAAAGGTAACTCCTAAATTCAAAGAAGAGGTTGTTCATTCAGAGACTTCCCTATGATAGGGAAGCAAACGAGAAAGGAGATGAATTATAATGAGGACACTGAAAAAGATTACATATTTAATGCACAGAAATCTTAGATAGTGTCTACGTCAAATAATCTACACATATTTTTCAGACATGTTCAATTGATCTATGATTTTTTTTTTAAATCAGGTGCCGAAACCCACTATAGGGAAGAAATTAAAGTTTAATAATAATAATAATAATAATAATAATAATAATAATAATAATAATAATAATAATAATAATAATAATAATAATAATAATAATAGTTGTTGTTGTTGTTGTTGTTGTTGTTATTATTATTATTATTATTATATTTGTAAACCGCTCTCTCTTCCCGAAGGGACTCGAGGCGGTGCACAGGGAATTAAAAATACATATACAAACAACAAACATTATAATACAATTTAAAACGAATTAAACCTAGATCCTGCGCTAAAATCCCAAACTAGCTAAAACTAATGCCCCTAAAAATCCCTAATAAAATACTTTGAAATATTCAGCTAGAGGTAATGGGTCAATTAACCCAAGCCGGCCAGGCAGAAGAAGTGAGTTTTTAGTTTTTGACGGAAGGAGCGGAGGTCCGTAGTTGTTCTAATTTCGGGGGGAAGGTCGTTCCAGAGGGTTGGGCCTGCCACAGAGAAGGCCCTTCCCCTGGGCGTCGCCTGCTGGCATAGCCTAGTGGACGGCACCCGGAGAATTCCCTCTCTGTGGGAGCGAATTGGCCGAAGGGCCAAGGTGGTGGATTGGTTAGAGTGCAGTACTACAGGCAATTTCAGCTGACTGCTAGCTGCAGTTCAGCAGTTCAAATCTCACCAGCTCAAGGTTGACTCAGTTTTGGGTCAAATGAGAACCCAGATTGCTGGAGGCAATATGCTGATTCTGAAAACTGCTAAGAGAGGGCTGTAAAAGCACTATAAAGCGGTATATAATCTAAGTGCTATTGCTATTGCTATTGCTAATCATGCAAAAACTCAATGTCTTGATCTTGCAATTAGTTTCATAATCATTGCATCCCAGTCCTATGCCCACAGTGGGAATGGTTCCCCAATAACACAATTATGATAAGCCCCGTTCTCAGCCATAATTTCTTGATGGCTGTTCTGATATATGTGAAGACATCTAAACAGAACAATGCGAACTTGCTTTGCTGATATAGGAGCTGAGAATAGGCTTTAGTTTAGATTCTGATTAGGAAATAATTCTCATACAAGGAGAAAAGGAGCAAACATGGAGTCGAAAGCCTTAAAAACAACCAGGAAATATCTGGAAATAAAACCCTGGAAATGAAGGTGTCTGAAATCTATGAAGTATTTTTGGGCACAATGTAGGGAGAAAACTAAAAACGGCTGTAGGATAAAGTGTGGGACTTGATCTACTCATTGTAGAGCAGGGGTCCCCAACCTTTTTTGCACCAGGGACTGGTTTCATTTTAAAGAAAATTCTGCGGACCGGCTGGCGTAGAGGATGAGCGAGGTGGGGGGAGAAGGGGGAACAGGTGGCGCATGCGCATGCGGGGGGAGGGGGAACAGGTGGCGCATGCGCACGTGGGGGGGGTCGGCTCACTCGGCCCACTAGGGCCTCCAACAGAGCGAACGGCCGCACCTGCGCCTGCGCACACAGGGGGGGAGTCGGCTCACTCGGCTCTCTAGGGCCTCCAGCGGCGCGAACAGCCGCACCTGCGCTCTCCCGCATCTGGTGCGCGCTCTGCCCAGGGGGCTGCCCCCTCCTCCCTCCTCCTCCTCTCCGGCCCTATGGCCCGGTTCCTATCAAGCCACGGACCGGCACCGGTCCCCGTCCCGGGGGTTGGGGACCCCTGTTGTAGAGGACATTGGTGGAATGGAAGATGGCGGAAAAGATTTATCTGTCAGAGAAACACCAGCTAAATCAAGCTGCTAATGCATCTGATTTGAACCCCAAAAGAGGAAATCTTGCTACTAATGCCAGCAAATCCTTTCTTGATTCTACAATTAGGAAAAATAAGAAGAGTAGAATTAGCGCATACATTGGTTAGGCTTAGGTCTTAATTTACACACATATTCCTGTTTAGAATTGGCTAGAGCAGAAAGTTGAAATTGGGGGGGGGGGGAATGCCATCCCTTCTATTTTTGAAACACTGTCTTACCAGCTAAAGAGGGGAAATCGTTTAGTCTGCAGAGTAATTAGAAGCGGATAATACGATTTCCAAGAATTACTGTAAATGAAACATATATTTCTGTTATAAGTTTTTATCAGTAGTTTATCCAAAATTGGGAGGAATGGAGTGCTGTTCTCTTTCTCCCTCCCCTTCTGTAAAATCTTAAATGTTGCCTATGAAAAATCCCTGCTGATTGAATTCTCACATCATACTAAGGCGTAATGCGGTTGCTTATGGTTTAGCTAGCATTATTTAACAAAGAATGACTTATCCAATTATGGTTTAGTATGCATCAATTAGTTCATTCTTTGTGAAGAAAAAACAGCGTCTTTGGTTGCACTTAAGAAAACTTTTCCGTTTTTCCCTTCTACTCACACCATCTCCACTCTAAGCATCCCTATGTTCGTATACATCTCTTTACTGTGATCCTTTTAAGCGTACCAACCTTTAGTCAAGAAAATGCGTAAAGTCCCAAAGGTGCTTATTTCAGGAGGCAACTGGACTTTCTTGCTTTTTCTTTGAAGACATTTCCCTTCTCACCCAAGCAGCTTCTTCAGCTCTGTCTGGTTGGTGGGGAATGGAAGTATTTATATTCCTTGCAGACAGCTGATCATTTGCATCCTACCTGAGGGTTGTTGAAGCACTTGGAGGCTTATCTGATCCCCTGAGTAGTGCTAATGAACATTTAGCTATGGAATTTGGATGAACACCCTTTGAATGGTGTGGGAGTAGGAATGGATTTCCAGAGAAAAAAATTGCAGACTACAGGAGCCATTTGTACCACAGGTGATCCTGAGGACACAGATAAACCTCCAAGTGCTTCAAAGACCTTCAAAAAGGATGCAAATGACCAGCCATCGGCAAGGAATATAAATCCTTCCATTCCCCACTATCCTGTCAGAGTTGAAGAAGCTTCTTGGAAGAGAAGTGAAACATCTTTAAAGGAAAAGCAAGAAAGTCCAGTTGTTTCCTGAAAAAGCACCTTTGGGACAACCATGACCTGGATGACTGAGAATCTCTACAGACACTACTATAAAGATTTCCCTGTAGAGCACATTCCAAGTGCAACACACAAAGTGACTTGGCTTTCCATCAGTGGAACTCATGTTTGTTTATTTATATTTATTTATACAATTTATTTGCCACCCATCTCGTATCCAATAATTCTGGGTGGCTCATATTGCATATGTGTAGGTCACACTGAGTGATACAAAACTCTAGGTTCTTGCATGGTTTAAACAATCCTCCATGGTGGCGCAGTGGTTAGAGTATAGTACTGCTGGCTACTTCTACTAATCACCAGCTGCCAACAGTTTGGCAGATCGAATCTCACCAGGCTCAAGGTTGACTCAGCCTTCCATCCTTCTAAGGTGGGTAAAACGAGGACCCAGATTGTTGGGGGTAATATGCTGACTCTGGAAACCACTTAGAGAGGGTTGTAAAGCGGTATATAAGTCTAAGTGCTAGTGGTAGTGCTAGTTTTAAAGCTAATGTCCCAATTTTACCTGCTGAAGACAACTGAAAGAAAGGGGGAAATAGGGAAAGCAATGCCTTTATCAGCATTTGCAAAGGATGCAAAATAAGAATTTGCTATGCCTTTTGGCCTGCTGAGATACCACTGTAAAGCAGTGTACAAGAGCCTTGGTGGTGCAATAGTTAGAATGCAGTATTGCAGGCTAATTCTGTGGATTACCAGCTGTTAGATCCTGACCAGCTCAAGGTTGACTCAGTCTTCCATCCTTCTGAAGTCAATAAAATGAGGCCCCGGATTGTTGGGGTCAATATGCCCTCAACATTGTAAAGCTCTCAGAATGTTGTAAAGCTCAATGAAGCAGTATGTAAGTCTAAGTTCTATTGCTATTACTAAATGTTATTAAGGCACATTTGGATATTTTACGCCAGGTCATTTTATATAATACTTGTTCATTAAAAAAAGTGTTAGTAAAAATTGTGTTACAAAGGTTTATATTCATATTTTGAAAAGTGGAGATGGGCATCTTCACCTCAAATGAATTTTTACCTACTCAGGATGGGAAACTATTCCTATCCCCATGTTATACAGTTAGTCCTCAACTTACAAGAGCTTGTTCCATGATCACTGAAATGTACAACAGCACTGAAAATAGTACTTTATGATCATTTTTCACACTTATGACCATTGCAGAATACCCATGGCGATGTGATTTACATTCAGATGCTTGACTGACACATATTTATGACAGTTGCAGTGTCCCAGAGTCGTGTCTCTGGGTCCGTTTGGAGAAGGGCGGGGTATAAATTTAATAAAATCAAAATCAAATGTGATCCCCTTTTGCGACCTTCTGACAAGCAAAGTCAATGGGGAAACCAGACTCACTTAACAACTATAGTACTAATTTAACAACTGCAGTGATTCACTTAACTACTATGCCAAGAAAGATTGTAAACTGGGGCAAAACTCACTTAACATATTTCTCAGCAACATAAATTTTGGGTTCAATTTTGGTTGTAAGTTGAGGACTACCTTATATGCTGGGAAGGGGGAAACAACAGCAGTTGAAGCTGAGGACACACAATGTTCTTTGTGTTGGGTCCTTTTACTTTGGGGAGTACAACCATTATCATGTCATCTCTAAGCCAGTGTAACCTTCACTTCAAGAAAAAGGATGTCATTTGAGCTCCAAGGCTTTCTAAAAAGTTTGTGGTGTGACTGTTCAATCAAGCACCAGGACTCCGATACACGTTTATATAACACTGATATTGAAAGAAGCTAGTAAAGTTCTCCAAAATCAGATTTAGAATGCAGTTTAGTTATAAAACTTTTTATTAGGTGTTCAGTAATATTCATAAATGAATATATAGGTCCCTATTACTTTCATTGATACATTAAGACTATTGTGTGCATTTGGAAGTTAACAATATGCACTGGATTGTAGGATTAATTATTTAATTAACTAAACTAAATAATTAATCAAAACTAAAGATTTAATAAAGAAAAAGAAGGGAAGGAATATGGTGGTTGAACTATTGTAGCCTATTGTATCATGAAAACTTTATTCACAATAGAAATCCAGATCCTTAAGAACTCTTACAAAGTTCAATAAAGGCTGACAGTCCTTTTCTCTTGTAAATCATTACAAAACTTCAGTAGTAGCAAAATTCTTTTGCATTATTACTTTTCCGTGGATCACTTTAGCGATTTAAATCCAGTTGTATTTAAATGCTGTTACAGAGAAAATTATTTTCTTCAGAACCCTGTCAACAGATTTTTATCGAAGATGTTAGGATTCAGTGTACGTAACAACAAAGGAAAAAGTGGGGAAACTTTATTCTAATTCAAAAAATAAATTATAAGGAAAAGAAAATTACAGATGAAAAGATAAAAGTTGACCAAAACAAAATGTCAATTTATTAAATTGTGTAAAAGATGACAGTTCTGCAATTGAGTCAGCAATTGGGAGTTTCCCACAAAATTAAAAAATTTGGCACAGCAGAAATATATCATGAACAGAATAAATTCTATGCCTTCCCACGCATGTCTAGTTATTTTACGATGAACATGAAATCTCTTTTTTCTTTTCCTGATATGCAATGATTTCAAGTAATTATCAGCAATTAAAAGTGCAAAACAAAAGTAATCCTAGGCTCTCTTCTTTTTCCTTCCTTCCAAATATGAAATGAATGTTTGCTTTCCTGACAAACATGTCTGCAGCTGCAACACTTGTTAGACACTGTGCCTTGAATTGTTCCTGACATAAATATGATTGAACATTACTTGCATCCAACCAGTTCTCTCATCTTGATTGTATGCTTTGTTCTGCAGCTTGGGAAAATAGGATCCAATGCTGCTCACCACCATTGAAATCCTTTTCTTGATCCATTCCAGAGCTCTTTAAAAAAAAAAAAAAATGAGATGACACACTGAAGATGGCAGAGTATTAAGAAAGAGACTGCTTGCCATTTTCCCAGCCAAATACTAAAGGAAATAAAATGGTTATTTATAATTTAAGGGACATAATAAAGAGAGAAACAGAGAATGTTAGAGGATTAAAAACAATGCAGGCACAAAAACATTTGTATGTACTGTGATATAATATAGATATGCAAGGACCAGCTGGAGTAGTTGACAATGATGGTCCAGGAAAAACAGTTGGCCCCAATTTGCTCTGTTCTCCCTTCTCTTCTAAGTTGCTATTGGGAAGGACGGAGGCTCATGAAGTCTACTCTATAAAGCAAGACAGAAGTCATTGGCCTGACTGGATTCTCACTTCTCTATCTGAACTAGCCACATGCCTTAAGCTTAAGACATTGATTAATACATGTGCAAATGATATATTTATAATATAGTGCTCTGAGTGTTGCCAGAGGTATACCAGTAAATTTATATTCTAATAGGGCACTCCAACTTTAAAAAGAATCTCAGTGAACTGACTTCTTGGACCTGATACAAAAACACTATAAAGCATTTTACAAATGTCCAGGAAACAGTAAAATATGTGTGGCCATGTTTATTGCTATGGCTATGGTACATCTGGACACAACCTATTGATGAAATGGGATTTTATATCATCAATGCCAAAGAGAAGAAGGAAACATTTTCACTCCTTTACTCAATTTCTTTCAAAATATCACAAACAAATAATTTTGCTCGTGTTCTACTTGCTACTAGGTTATATTAAGGTTTATATTAAGATTTCTTCTGCATTTTCTGGAGTTTGCCGCATCTTATAGTAACAGAGAACTTAATGTGAAGGAGAGCCATTATTCTAGCACTTTTGTTATTTATTGTACACATTATAATTTATATAACTATAGTAATATATATTGGGTTAAGCAATATTTTAGATGCCATGAGTCATATTTAACCTGAGGGTAGGAGGAACCAAAGACCACATTAGAAAGGACACAGTGATGAAAAAAAGTACAGAGCTATGGCTATAGATGCATAGAGAAGAGGCTGAGATTTCCCCTTTGTGGTGAAGAGGGTTGAGCGGTTCTTTCAATATTTAACTAAGGGCACAGACAGATGGTTGCATTAAAGGACTATCCATAAGGTTTGGGCCAGCAAATATATATATATACTGTAGCAGCACTACATTTATGACCCCAGTTGCCAATTCTTACCTTGCCACAATAACCAGGACACCAGCTGTTGTTATCCTTTAAAGTGGGACGAGCATAGATTTCATACATTCCTCTGCCTTTTTTTCCTCTTCTTCCACTAAGCATCATCTGCTAGCAGGAAAATCACCAGTCATTCTCTATAATGTGAGTGGAGCAAAACGTGGTACTGTCCCTAGGGACGTGAAATAACATGTTTAGATGCATGTCAACTAGTCCATTTAATATTCACTTCAGCACAAGACCTATTTATTAAACATAGGTCTAGAATGCTCTACTTGAGCTTTTAAAAGTAGACCTTGACGTTATGTAGTAAGTTCACTACATCACACCTGACAAGCGCTTCAGAAATCGCCAGTCAGCTGTCATGCTTCTAAGGAAGCCAAAGGTTATGTCACTGCTGCACCTTATCCAAAATGGCCGTGAATGGCAGAGGGAAGGGGCAGGGCCATCTTAACAGCATTATGGGCCCTGGGCAAAGTAGTGCACTGGGACCCCTACAATAACTATTCACAGGAATAAAAATGTAAATGGTCAATAAAATTAAACATATATTCATTTTATTGGCACTTCCAACAAAATTGGTATTGAAACATTAAAAATATGCTGTGTACAACAACTAATCAATATGATAAACAATACATAAGGCTTGAAAAACACAATAATACTCATAAGCCATACAGTTACTATATTTATATAAGATGCATTGAAGGATTTACATACACAGATTAGTATGGGGCCCCTCTGCTCGTGGGGCCCACGGTCAAGTGCCCATCAGGCCCATGTGTTAAGATAGCCCTGGGAAGGGGGCCTGTTCACAGGAGCCTTAAGTGATCAATAGCGTCTCAGAAAATCCCAACCCCTGACTACATCAGCAACCACATCTTCTATACAAAAGACTAGATCATATCCACAGCAAATCTGTGTTGGACAAAAAGAGAAACATTATTTGGAAACTGGAACCATTACAGGCAAATTTTTGTGCTCATTGCTTATCACTCCTATCTGTAGAGTCCTGTTATGTCAGTTGCTCATTTATGAAAAAGCTAGAAAAGCTTTTGTGTATTGGTTCATTTTATTTGAATTCAAGGACACATGTATGTATGTATGTATGTATGTATGTATGTATGTATGTATGTATGTATGTATGTTAGGTTTTTTGAGCTGATCAATAAATAAATCAGGAAGACTAGGATAGATCTATTTCGAGCTATTTAGCTCTCATCAACTAGCCATACCCTTACTGGGATTCTAACCAGGGAAGTATTACATGTGAGGCAGCCGCAATTGCCTCTAGACTACTGGTTCTTATCCTGATCAGCTGAGACAGGAGGATAAGTATATGCTTGTGTCATAACACCCTGTTAAGCCCCAATTAAGGGAGGAAGCATACTGCTTTCCTTTTCTGCCTTTCAGCTCATCACCAGAGACCATCTAGACAGACTATCTAGACAGTCTAGA
This sequence comes from Rhabdophis nuchalis, assembly GCA_039707465.1. NCBI lineage: Eukaryota > Metazoa > Chordata > Lepidosauria > Squamata > Natricidae > Rhabdophis > Rhabdophis nuchalis. The sequence goes on from CM077643.1 coordinate 87,639,822, forward strand.
GGCAATTGCGGCTGCCTCACATGTAATACTTCCCTGGTTAGAATCCCAGTAAGGGTATGACTAGCTGATGAGAGCTAAATACCTCGAAATAGATCTATCCTAGTCTCCCTGGTTTATTTATTGATCAGCTCAAAAACCTAACACACATATAAAAAAAGTATACAAGGAGAACTCATAGCTTTCTGTCTAGATGGTCTCTGGTGATGAGCCGAAAGGCAGAAAAGGAAAGCAGTATGCTTCCTCCCTTAATTGGGGCTGAACAGGGTGTTGTGACACAAGCATATATATATGTACAAGCACATATATGTACAAGCACATATATATAAGGGCTGATTTAATAATTAAGAGACCAGGATAGATCTATTTCAGGCTTTTTAGCCTTCTTCAGCTGGCCATACTTCATCTACTGGGATTTGAACCGGCACTTTCCAGCATTTCAGGCAAGCCTTGAGCTAACCGGCTTTCCCTGATTATTAAATCAGCCTGATTATTAAATCAGTCCTTAAAAATCTAACACAGACCTAAAAAACAGCAGCAATCTTAATGGGTCTCTGTCTGGATTATCTCTAGGTTGAGTCGAAGGGCAGAGAAGGATGACAGTTTGTCTCCTCCCTTAAACGGGCCTAAAAACAGGAGCTGTAAAAATATTCTCTCATATATATATATATATATATATATAACAATAATTACATGTCTGTTTCAGAACAAGGCGTACTTAAAGTGATGTATAAAAGAGAGTTTAATAAACAGTAAATCTATCCAAGTAACAAAATCAACAGTTCATATGACCAACTGGGTTAAATGAGATGTTTTTTCCAAGTATTGCCTTTTGCTCAAATTACAATACTGATGATACATCAAAACAAAATATTGTATTCCATATTCCTATATTTGTTTAGTTTTTCCTCTGCAGAATGTATATTTTGTAACTTTTTGCAATCCTTCTCCTAGGGAAATAGCAGAAAGTACAAAATTTGGAATGCAACCCCATAAATGTCTGCTTAGAAGAAACTTTCACAATGTTTAGTTGAATTCTGCCCCAAACGTGTGTAAGGCAGCAACAGGAAACCTCATGCCCTGCATGTATTTTAGACTTGGCAGCAATTATGCTACCTAGACTAGATCAGAGTGGAAATCCCAAACACTGGAACAGCACCAAATTGTCAACCCTCAATGTTTAGGTTTGCATCCTGAGTTGCTGAAATATTCAGCATTCAATAATCTTTGTGCATCTATTCCCTTAAATCGCCTGTTATTATTGGAGAGTTTATCAATGCCATGATTAGATGTATTATAATAAAAGTAGTGAATGACGAGAAACCTCTTTCCCAAAGCCTCAATATAAGAGTCAAAGGGAAGTCAAAATCTACCCTTAAACGGGGAGTGGCCAGAGGACAATCAAACCAAACCACATAATTGAAGATGATCTTGCTCTTTTAGGTACACTTTTAAAAATAGGAAATGCAAGACTCATTTGGTCTTTCTTCAATGATTGACACTCATTGGAGGATGATCTCTCTCTCTCTCTCTGCCTTAAACTATTTTGTATTATGGGAAATCATTGGAATTATGGTGTCATTGTTCTGTGGGGTTACTTTGTGTATTTCTATCTAAAAGAGCAGTCACTGGGATTAACCCTATAGACATCAACTATTATTGCTTTTAATTCTCGTTCTTTTTTTGGCACAATCTCTTGTTTAGTTCCTGTGACCTTATGGGCGTAGGATCTAGAGCAGGGGTCCCCAACCTCCGGTCCTTGGACCGGTGCCGGTCCGTGGCTTGATAGGAACCGGGCCGCAGGGCCGGAGAGGAGGAGGAGGGAGGAGGGGGCAGCCCCCTGGGCAGAGTGCGCATCAGATGCAGGAGAGCAGAGGCGCGGACGTTCGTGCCATTGGAGGCCCTAGAGGGCCGAGTGAGCTGTCTCCCCCCCCCCCGCGTGCGCATGCACCGCCTGTTCCCCCTCCCCCCCCCACTCCTCGTATATGCCAGCCAGTCAGCAGAATTTTCTTTAAAATGAAACCGGTCCCTGGTGCAAAAAAGGTTGGGGACCCCTGATCTAGAGGACTTTCTCAAGGAACTCACAGCCCTGCATCTATTTCTGCACAGGCATACTCCCTTATACATATCACTAATTATCCATGATTTCGTATTTGTTTTTAATCATGTGAAATGGGCATTTTTAACACCAGCATTTTGTAGATAATTGCAAGTCTAAACCAATAAATATAAAAAGACATAAGCTTATAATATCAAATACAGCAGAGCCAAACAACTGCTAGCAGAACTTACAACAATGCTAAAAATCATTTATGCTAAAAATCAAGACAGGCAATTTGGTGTAGTAGTTAAGGTGCTGGTTTAGAAACCAGGAGACTGGGAGTTCTAGTCCTGCCTTAGGCATGAAAGCCAGCTGGGTGACCTTTAGTTGATCATTCTCTCTCTCAACCTAAGCCACATCACAGAATTGTGGGGAAATTAGGAAGGAATATTTTGTGTGTTTGGTGCCTTGAGTTAATTAAAAATGATAAATTGCTTTTTTAAAACATCTAAATCTAATTGTCCAATCATGTTGGAAATTCCAATAAATTACTGATAAGGCAACCTATATATACCTACTTCAAAGTAATCTCATTGAATTTGCTGTAATTTACTCGCAAGGAAGTGGGTTTATGTTTTAAGATTTTAAAATTGAACATGTAAATCCCAAGCCACAATACTGATCCTAGTTAGCCTCCTGAGGAATTCTTCTTCTTGATGTGCCAAATCCATCAGCAGACATTGGCGATTATGTTGGCCATCCTATTTTTGTCAACAGCCGCATGAAAAAGTGCTGCTGAGCTTTGTCCAAACCTTAGATTTTGAAGCCATGATGTTCTTCTGCCTGGACCTCATTTGCCTTCAATCTTTCCTTGGAGGATTAAGTGAAGTATGCCATATTTTTCCAGGTGTTGCATCTTGTCTGAAATAATCTACCAGTAACTTTTGCTTTTTTTAATGATTTTGATGATTTCCCTTGGCTTTCCCAGGCGGCAATAACAATCCCTAATTGGCTGGAGACTGAGTTTTGGCACATAGTTGTTTCTTGCTGGTTCAAAATGTTTCATTGCTTATTCAAGTAGCTTCTTCAACTACTTCTACATGGATAAGCAGCAAAAAGTTTCAAACCATCAAGAAAGAAGTCCAGAAGTCCAGTTGCCATGGCTCAGCTTCCAGCCAACCCTATCTGGATGACTGAGAATCTTCATCAACCCACAATTGGGGTGAGACTTTTGAAAAAACCTTCCCAATGGTCAACCACTGCACTTTGTAGGTTAAAGGCATCTAGACATCTAAAGGTTTGAAAAGATAGTCTTAAAAGTTCTAATTTGAAGGATAATCTAACTCCATTCACTTGGGATCTTTAGTGTTAACCAGCACTTTGAACAGATTTGGAAAAAAAGATGGGAAGCTCTTACAGATGACAAAGCAGGGGCACCCCATTGTTTTAGAAGTCAGACCCAGTTATTTATTTCTATACCACATGTACTTCACTGCAATAATGGGGCAGCCCTGTGTTAAATCATTTGTAGCATGGAAAGTATGTATTGCAGCTGGTATATCAGTATAATCTAAGTCGAGGTGCTCTGAGCCACCAATATCACTCATATCTCTAATGACAATGCTGGATAAAAGAATATCCTCAAATTGCAAAGCATTCTGCCCCAAAACAAGACAAATACCACTTGACTTTATTGTCAGAAATAATTGTACCTATTTATTTCCTTGATTATTTTGACTAAATATGTTTCTCCACTTAGGCCTCTCTAAATAGATAATTGGGGAACACTTGGTATTGTTAAGAGGCCACAGATCTAATTCATGGGGTTCTATTCCTCTTATTCTTCAATGTAGAATAGAATAGAATAGAATAGAATAGAATAGAATAGAATAGAATAGAATAGAATAGAAATCTTTATTGGCCTAGTGTGATTGGACACACAAGATTTTAACGACCATCTTTAAAGCGCTCCATGGCTCGGGGCCTAGTTACATGCGAGACCGCCTCCTGCCCCATACATCCCTCAGACCGATACGCTCCCACAGAGAGGGCCTCCTCAGGGTGCCATCGGCTGGACAATGCCGACTGGCGACACCCAGGGGAAGAGCTTTCTCTGTGGCGGGACCAGCCCTTTGGAACGACTTACCCCCTGAACTCTGCACCATCTCCGACCTCCGCCTCTTCCGCAAGTGTCTGAAGACACATCTATTCCATCTAGCCGGCCTAGCGTAACCTCCATTACTGACTTCTAGATAGTTTTAAATTTGGGATTTTTAATTCGGTTTTAGCACAGGATTTTATTAGAATAAGTTTTTTAAATTTTTATTATGTTTTGTATGTATTTTAACATTCCTGTGCGCTGCCCTGGGTCCGCTTGGAGAAGGGCGGGGTATAAATATAATAAATATATAATATAATACAAGGAATTTGTCTTTGATGCATATGCTCTCAGTGTACATAAAATGACATGAAAAGACACATTCGTCAAGAATCATAAGATAAGGCTTGAATATAAGGCTTGAAATCTGTGAAGAGCCAATAAAATGATGAAAATTGTGCTTATTTGGCTTTGGTCCAAATATGATTGTCTCTGAGGTTTTTTTTTGATTCCTCATATTAGATGAGGACCTGTTTTTTTTTTTAAAGATAATTTGTCTTCATTACCTCTGACAGTTTCCCTTTGTATGCATTTATTTATGCTAAGATAACAGTTGTGATGGATGGATGGATGGATGGATGGATGGATGGATGGATGGATGGATGGATGGATGGATGATAGAGAAAGGGGAAGAGAGGGAAGGGAAATCATTTATTACTTTTTTAAATAACTCAAGGTAGCAAACATACGTAATTCCTCCTCCTCCTCCAATTTTTCCCACAATAGCAACTCTTTGGGGTGAATTAGGACCAGAGTAAATGGCCAAAAATCACCCAGGCAGCTTTTGTATCTATAATGGCACTAGAACTCACAATCTCCTGGTTTCTAGCCTGGTGGCCTTAACCATTAGTCCAAACCTACTCTCTTTGTTCTTATGAATCATCCAACCCCATGAAAATGAAGAAGAAACCACAGCCTAACCCTAGCTAAAGGGTCTAGCTCCTGCAGGCCTACATAGACCCAAGGTTTGTGGGAAAGCATTTTTCATCTGTCCCAAAGTGAGGACAAAGCCACTCGGGCTAATATAATTTGTCATGGGCCCTAACACTGTTTTCCTGATTAAAACGCCCGGTGTGAACACTTTGATTCGATGCCATGGGAGTAATCGATTAATCGTTCCAATGAGCCAGCGGGTCCATAACAAGGGTCTTTTCAAGAGCTGAACCCCTGCTTGGTTCTCAGGAAAGCCGGCTTCATTGTTGTTGTTGTTGCTGTAAGCCAAAATCAGCGGTCAGGGAATGGAAGGTATTCCCCGCTCCGTTCTTGCTTGGAAGGGAACCAGGACCACCTGGCATTTGCTTACGTAACAGTCACAAGGCAACGAAGCGCAAAGAGCAGCTTCGGCCAGACATTTCGGGTCAGCCTCCTGCCCCTTCCCCTCCCCGTGATGCCTCCGGTTCCAGGTTTAGAGGCGGAGGCCGTGAATGGGATTCCAGACCGGCGGAGTCACGCTCGCTACGAGGGGCCGAAAGCTGCTTCCGCCCAACCTGCGCTACACCGGAGCTGCAAAAAGCACCGCAGCCGCCCTGCACCTCTCCGTTTGGGGAGGATCTTGGAAGCAAGGCCGCGGGGACGGGAGGCAGAACCGGGCCTGGCCAAACCTCATTCCTTCGGTTCTCAGAAGCTACTAGACGGGGGCAGCCAGCTTCATCTGGGTGGTTTCTTCCCGTTCGCGTCCAAACAGGAGCAAGTGCTACGAAAATACGCACGGGAGAGCGGGGGGGAGGTTTGACGTTCCTCTTCCCGATTTTCTATAAAAGGGAAAAGGCAGCCGCCCCACCGGCCTCCCTCCCCGAGGAATGCCGATCTTGAACCGAAACCCTTCCTCCCCCCCCCCCCCCCCCCCCGGCGCTTGACCCGCAAGATAAAGAATTCAACCGGCGCCCCCTAGCGGACATTCCCCGAACCAATCGGAACAAAAGGGAACGCGCGCCGGTCAAAATGAAACGTGACTTATCCAAAAAAAAAAAAAAAAAAAAAAAAAGCCACCCCACCTTCGCTACTCGAAATCGCGGGGTCCCGGGTAGCTCGAGGCCTGGGGTGTATTGTCCTCTGTTGTGTCCACAAGGATGGTGAGAACAAGTTGGACAAAGTTCGTTTGTTCACAGGATGGCTTTAATAATAAAATAAAATAAAACCCAGACACTTGATAAACCTCTTTCACACGACGCGCGTGAAAAACACCTGATCAGCTTCAAGTGAGAGGGGCGTCAGCACCCTTTGTGTCCCGTCCCCCGTCCCCCCGTCCCCCCAAATCCTTTTTTGTGTTCTGGGAAGAGATAACGGGACCAGAGTCTGGTTCCAAGGTGGAAGATGGGAAGAGGAGAAGGAGGAGGACGAAACGCGAAAAGGCTGTCAAGAAACGATGCTCGGGCCGCTGAAGTTCTTGAGACGAACGGTAGCGAAGTTGAACTTTGGATCTCTCCTCACCTGAGCGTAGATGAGGAGAGAAGAGACAGACAAAGTGCTGGAGGGAGCAAAAGCCTATATTTGCTCTCTCTTGAAGGGGCTCTTTGTTTCGGACAGGTCCAGGGATGGGGAGCCCACCCTTCGGGCATTAGATGCACAGAACTCGCACAGCGCATCTGCTCCCTGGTTGAATCGGGGTGGAGAGGAATTTCCCCGCACATCGTACACCCCAGGAATTCACACAACCGCCTGGAATGTAGACAACATCCCTTCCATTGCCAAATGGGAAAGCTCCGGGGACAGCGCAGCCTTCTCCCCAAGGTGGCCAAAGGGGGAAGAAGGGGGGGAAGTCCCACTAATCGGAACGAATCTGTCACCAACCGCCCCCGCGCATCACTGACTTCTCCCGGACTGCCTTTTGGTAAGGGGTTGCCTGGGTGCGCGCATGCCTGCGTTCTGCCTCGTTGCGAGTTAATTGGATCCGTTCCAGCGCGCTTGCTGTCCGCCTGCCGCTGATTGGCTGGCGGAGTTTCGGGAGTGCGAGCAACCGACCTCCTTAAAGGCGAGGGAACTCCTGCCGCCGCTCAGTGCAAACAGCGAGGGTGATCGCCAGGGGAGACCTGGGGGAGGGGTGAGCTCCTCTTGATCCGTCTCAGTCCTTCGGCAGCAAAGAGCCAGGATCGCAAAGGACACTCTACTCGCTCGGACGTGTGTATTGATCCCAGGTGTTAAGCCCACGCAGGGGAAACTTCGCAGAACCCAAGAATACCAGGAAGGATTTTTGTACTGAGTTCTATAAAACCACATTTGCTCCCGAGAGGATCTGATTCTGGGGGATCCTTCGCCGCCTCCTATAAAAAGTAAGTCCTGAAGACATTTTTGTCTTCTACAACTTCGCTTGGAAAAGACAATCAAGATAACTAGAAAACAGCTACAACGCTCTTTCTTTCTTTCTTTCTTTCTTTCTTTCTTTCTTTCTTTCTTTCTTTCTTTTTCTTTCTTTCTTTTTTCCTTCCGACCGTCCGTCTATCCTTTCTTTCTTTCTTTCTCTTTCTTTCTTCTTTTCTTCTTTCCTTCCGTCCGTCCGTCTATCCATCCTTTCTTTCTGTCTGTCTTTCTTTCCTTCCATCCTTCCTTCTTTCTTTTTCTTTCCTTCCTTTCTTCCTTCCATCCGTCTTTCTTTCTTTTGTCTTTCTTTCCTTCCGTCCGTCCGTCCGTCTTTCTTTATTTCCTTCTTCCTCCCTCCTTCCTTCCTTTCAGTTCTTTCCTTTTCTCCTTCTACCTTGCTACAGGCTGTGGTCTGTAGTTACGATCTCTCTTCTTCCTCTATCTCACCGCTTGCGCGGTTCTTCTTCGAGACGGCTGCTTGTGGTTATAAGGTGCGAGGGGCCATAAGTCCGAGTTCGTCGAATGACCGGGGACGCTTTGTTTCTTGCTTGAAGGTTGTCCCTGGGAGTGAGATTCCTGCCATGGAGCTATCCGCTGGTCTCTTTCTCCTGCTGATGCTTGGAGTCGGCACAACCAACCGGATTCCAGGTAAAGATTGTGGGATCGCGGAGGGGGAGAAGACGTCGCGGGTGAATGGGGAGGCGATTCCGACTTGGGAGACTTTCCGCTCAGACTCGGGATCAGGTTTCGAGGGAGAGAAGGGAGAAAGTCTCTAGGGAACCCTCGTCCAGCTTACATCCTAAGCTGGCAGAAACTGCTTAAAACGGAACGACACAGTCGTCACCCAGTACAGCTCCCTCTAACCTGGCGCCTTCCAGATGGACTTTATGCCTCTCGTTCTCTTCTGCGGGCAACGCTGAGGAGTTGCAGACCGACAGAGCCGAGAGGACCGGGCTGAAAAGACCGTCTCCGTTCCCTGGCAGGATGTCCCTTGCCCAGGCGACTTTGCCCGCCGGGCAGTGGCCACCACCAGCCAGGGGTGGGAAGCTGCCTGTGGGAAGCTGAGGACATAAACTGTTTCAATTCCTACCCTTAAAACGATGCTATAGAGCAGGGGTCCCCAACCTTTGCAACTTTAAGTCTGAAGGACTTCAGCTCTCAGAATTCCAGCAAAGCTGGCTGGAGAATTCTGGGAGCTGAAGTCCTTCAGACTTAAAGTTGCAAAGGTTGGGGACCCCTGCTATAGAGCACTGCACACCAAGACAACTAGACCCAAGAACAGGTTTCCCCCGCCCCACCCCCAACGCCATCCCTCTGCTAAACAAATAATTCCCTCACCACTGTCAAACCATTCACTAAGGATGCGTTACTATTACTATTAGTCTTCTCATTGTTCCTATCACCCGTCTCCTCCCACTTGTGACTGTAACTTCGTTGCTTGTATCCTTACGATTTCTGTTGATATTGATTGTTTCCTGATTGCTTATTTGCACCCTATGACTATCATTAAGTGTTCCGCCTTAGGATTCCTGCCCGATGTACCTTGTCTTTTTATGTACACTGGGAGCATCTGCCCCAAAGGCAAATTCATCGTGTGTCCAATCACACTTGGCCAATAAAGAAGTCTGTTCTGTATTCTATTCTGAGCTGAAGGATGGTGCCCAGATGTGGGCAATGGATTGTCCCGCTTCTCTTGCTTGAGCGGCTCCTCTGGCCGCTGGGGCTTCCCCCAGCTGGGCGGGCTCGGCCGGCTTTGTGGCTTGATATTTGAGAAGGGACGAGTGGAGCTCGAGGCGCGCCAGGCGTTTTCTTTCTGGATTCTGGCTCGGAGCGGACTATTGACCTTGGCATCCGTCTCGCTTGGGGCCAGGGCGCTGCGCCAGGGACGCTCCGAGCCAGACCAGGCGCGTAGCAAAGGAGCGGGTCGCGGCGGGGTGTCCTAATTCTGTATGGAAGTTTTATAAAAGAGAAGTAGGATTCCCTCGCAGGAGAGGGGGGGGGGAGAGGTGTCACTACCCTCAACCAGATCCCTGATGCTTCAGGTGATCCAAGGCATTGTTCCAGCGTTGTGCCTGGCTTCTAGGTTGAGCCAGACTCTAAGCCAGAGGTCTTCAAACTTGGCCACTTTAAGACTTGAGGACTTCAACTCCCAGAATTCTCCAGCCAGCTATGGAGAATTCTGGGAGTTGAAGTCCACAAGTCTTAAAGTGGCCAGGTTTGGGGACCCCTGCTCTAAGCAATGCTACTTATATCTCCCACCTAGTTGCCCTGCTATTCGGCTCTTCTTCTTTTGGGGGCAGACCTGGCTTTCCATCCTTCTCTATCGCTTTGAGCTCCCTCTTTGGAGTTTGTCCCTCTCATACAGCCTGGATCATCACTCGGGAGTTTCCGTTTTAGGTGTCCCTCCACTTTGCAACTTCAGAGTCCCTGGAATTCCAGACTTTGGTTTCTAGTGTCATTTGGCCAATCGTTGGCCAGCTGTTCTTCTTTGATCCTCTTGGCTCGTTCAACCAGGAAAAATTGGGAAAGCCAAGTATTTTGCAGCTCCCCTCTATTGCTTTTGCTGTAACAGAACCCAAGCTGCAGTGATGGGAGATTGCTGTGTGACCAGAGGATTATAAGATCCTTTACTCTATAACTTTGGGCAGAATATATTTCTTGGGGTTCCTCTTACCAACGAAAGAGAGAGTCCAATAATAACAGCAGTAGCAGCTATTTAGACTTGTCCCGGCCAGCATAACCATCTCTTTCTGTCTCTCCCTCCCTCTCCCTTATCTTGACAGAGACTAGTGATGACAACAGTGTTTTCGATGTCTTTGAGTTAATTGGCTTTGGCCGTAAGGGAGCCCACAGAGGACGGGGGGTGCATTCAATCAAAGGACCGGAGGCTTCCAGCCCTGCCTACCGCATAGACGATGCCAGCCGTATTCCTGAGGTTCCTGATAACAAATTTCAAGACATTCTGTATTCCATCCAAGCTGAGAAGGGCTTCATCTTGTTAGCTAACCTTCGCCCGATCAAGAAGGATGCCGGCACCATACTGGCTGTGGAGCGCAAGGACAATTCTGGCTACGTTTTTAAGTTGGTGCTAAATGGCAAGGCAAAAACTTTGGACCTGAGTGTCTTTCCCGATGAAGGTAACCAAAGTTTGGTGTCAGTGGAGGAGGTGAAGTTGCCCCTTGGCCGATGGAGCAGCATCACCCTCTTTGTGCAAGAGGATCGGGCTGAGCTCTATGTGGGCTGTGAAAAAATGACAAACGTGGAGCTGGAAATTCCTATTCAAGACATCTTCACTCGGGATCTGTCCAACAGAGCCAGGCTCCGTCTTGCTAAAGGAGGAGTTAATGACAACTTCCAGGTAAAATACTTTCTTATAACTGGTTCAAGAGTCCAATTCAAGGGAGACAATTTGATTTGCCAATATGCGGGACGAAATAGCTTCAAGAAAGTACATTTGTTGCCCCTGACTACTCATTATTGACTACTACCACAGCAATAGGGATTGAACTGACACTTGGGATATTAATATGTACAGTCAAAATGCATCCTGAGGTGTAAACTTTAAATGGAACTTCAGTTTTCTTTACAAATTAGGCAATGTTAAGATTTGATCATTGTTGATGTAAAAAAGGAAGTGGAAAAACTGACTTATTATCAACTAATGAGAATTCTGGCCAGTATAGTTTATGCTTGCATTACAAATGAAAACAATAACATCTTTAAATATAAGCATGAAAATGCTTACCCATGCTGAATTAAATATAGGTCACTCCTAACCCAAGCTGGCTAATAAATTACTGTCCAAAGCAATGTGAGAGTTAAAACATAAATTTATGATTGTGCCCAAATAAAACACACATATACTGTATGTATGCATGAAGAATTTCCCTGGCAATAGTGATGGATTATTTCAATCTTTATGTTTTCAGGGAATGCTGCAAAATGTGCGGTTTGTGTTTGGAACTACACTGGAAACCATCCTGAGGAATCAAGGCTGTAAGATCTGTACGTTAGAAACCTTTTTCTTCAAATGTATTGGCCTACTGATTATAAGAATCCTGTTTATGTAAGATGAATGAGTTTAGACCAGAGGTGGTATTCAACAGGTTCTGACCAGTTCTAGAGAACCGGTAGCAGAAATTTTGAGTAGTTCGGAGAACTGGTAAATGCCACATCTGACTAGCCCCACCCCATCTATTCTCTGCCTCCCAAGTGCCAGCTGATCTAGAGGAAATGGCAATTTTACAGTATCCTTCCCCCTGCCATGCCCACCAAGTCACGCCCCCCAAACCACACCATGCCCACAAAGCCACACCCACAGAACCAGTAGTAAAAAAAATTGAATCCCACCACTGGATTAGACACAAAATGAAATGCAGCCCACTGTATTTTAAGGAAATATTGCCTTACATTTGTTTAAGCTGAATTCTGTCGGTTTCGACAGTGTTTCTATATATAATCTGCATGTGTTTTAATTGTTTTTTTTTTAGCTACTGGAAAACTTCTTAAATTAGACAACCCCATGAATGACTCCCGCCCAGCCATTCGCACCAACTACATCGGCCAGAAAACCAAGGACATCTGTGGCTTTTCTTGTGACGATCTAACCAAAATGTTTCTAGAATTGCAAAGGCTGCGTGTCCTGGTTCTAAAAGTTCAGAACTTTCTCGAGAATACGGTAAATGGATATTAAATACCCAGAAAGAATCAAAAGCCTCCTAAGGACTCCTTGACTCATAAATGCTAACTATTTTCCATTCCAAAATGATGGGAAACAGACATTCACTTACAGTACTGTAAGAAATAAATATTTTAAGTGACCAGCCTAGGCAATGTTTGTGCATAAGAAGAAAGCTATTTTTCTTTCTTCTCAGCTGCCAACCTAAAATGCTTCATACATGTTAAGCCATGATTAGCTTAACTAATCTATATTGTAGTATGCTGAATGAAATATGATGTTTAGCTTCACCTAATTATGTTAAATCAAAGGCAATAAAGCATTACATTAAGTTTAGTCAGTGTCTAATATGAATAGTTTTTGCAACTGACCTAAAAGTAGATATATCCTGCTGTACATGTAACCCTCTACTTACAATCAGTGCTCAGCAACCATTCAAAGTTACAATGAAAAACCTACATATAACCCAGATTTGAAGTTCCAATGGCCAGCCACCCCCCTATAGTCATGTGATCTCATTTGGATGCTGGCAATTAGCCCGCATGCATGATGGCTTTCATGCATGGTCACATGACTGCAATGTATCACATTTTTGCTGGAAACTGGCATTTACTTCCAGTTTCCAGCAAAAAAAAAACAACCCCATCCTATAGGACTGATTTATCAAACACAGCATTTGCTTAAAGTCGTAAAATCGGATGCAGTCAAAAGATGATCCACTTAACAACTATCACAATTATTAGCATAATTGTAGGTTCAATTATGGTGATAAACTGAGGTCTACCTATAGTCATTTGCAGTATTTTTATTAAATTTTCTCTATGGTCCTCGAAATCTGGCTAAAGCTTGAATCTGTATATAGCTTCCCCTGAAGCTTCTCCATATGGTCTAACATAGATGAGCAATCAAATGGAGAAAAATAAATGTATTATTTTAGTTATATCGTTTAAATACTATGCAGATATTTAGAACATTTAACATGGAATCACAATCCTTTCTAAGTAATCAATGTAAACTTTTCTTGCTCTGTCAGATTCAGATGATTTATAAATCTTTATTATTATTTATTCTTTTTATGTCTGATGTAAAGGAACTTATCGCCCCACATAATACAAAGAAAGGAATATGCTTCCACAATAATGTTTTATATGAAAATGCAGCTGAATGGACCACTGATACCTGTACCACATGTACCTGCCAGGTAAGATTCTTTACAGCTAACCCATCAGTAAATGATTTATCATGCATCTAATTAGTACATTAAGGCAGGGGTCCCCAACCTTTTTTGCACCAGGGACCGGTTTCATTTTAAAGAAAACTCTGCGGACCGGCTGAGTGGCTCAGCAGTCATGTGACTGGGTGGGCGTGGCCAATTTGGAAAATGTGAAACTCACTTAACAATGGTCTTGGTTAGCAACCAAACTTTTGGGCTCAATTGTGGTCATAAGTTCTCTCTCTCTCTTTCTTTTTCTTTCTTTCCTTCTGTCTTTCTTTCTCTCTTTCTCTCTCTTTCTCTGTCTCTTTCTTTCCTTCCCTCTTTCTTTCTCTTTCTCTCTCTATTTCTTTCTCTTTCTCTCTTTCTTTCTCTTTCTCTTTTCTCTCTTTCTCTTTCTTTCCCTATTTCTTTCTTTCTCTCTCATTTTTTCTTTCTTTCCCTCTTTCTCTCTCCCTCTCTTTCTTTCTCTCTCTCTTTCTGTCTCTTTCTTTCTTTCCCTCTCTTTCTCTCTTTCTTTTTCTCTCTCTTTCTTTCCTTTGTCTCTTTCTTTCTCTTTTTCTCTGTCTGTCTTTCTTTCTCTCCCACTTTCTTTTTCTTTCTTTCCCTTTCTCTCTTTTTCTTTCTGTCTCTCTCTCCTTCGTCCGCCTATCTCTGTCACTCTGTGTGTGTGTGTGTCTGTCTGTCTCGCATTCAGGCACTTAATCACTCATTCTGTGTCTCTGTCTATCTTTCTCTCCCTCCCGCTCTCTGTCTGTGTGTGTGTGTGTGTCACTCTCTCTGATTCCCTCCCTCCCCGTCTCTCTCTGTGTCTATGCCGCTCTCTGTTGGTCTGTCGTCGTCCCGTCCCGTTCCCCCCCACCCCGCAGAGTCTCCTCAGCCCGGCTCGACTCGTTCACTTGCCTTAGCCTGTCCCACCCGTGCGGCCACCGCTGCGCTTGGTCGCTCGTGCACTCGGTCAGGCTCCTTCCAGGAGCTGAGAAGGCTCCGTGGGGAGGGGGGAGGAATCTCCGCAGCCTCTGGAAGAAGACGAATAGCTGGCATGCCGGTTGGGGAAGCTCTGTGGGGGCAGGGAGGAAGGGAATCTGCGGCCGGTAGGGAGGACTGCTGCGGAGTCCCTTTCTCCCTGCCCCCCCAGGAGTCCCACCGTCGACAAGGGTGGAAGAAGAGGTGCACTTCAAGTGCGCGAACAGCCCCGCCTGCGTTCTCCCGCGCGCTTTGCCCAGGGGGCTGCCCCCTCCTCCCTCCTCCTCCTCTACGGCCCTGCGGCCCGGCTCCCACCCAGCCACGGACCGGCACCGGTCCGCGGCCCGGGGGTTGGGGACCCCTGCATTAAGGGACGTGCTGGCTTAATGGCTAAGACTCTGAGCTTGTCAATGAGAAAGGTCGGCAGTTCGGTGGTTCGAATCCCTAGCGCCATGTAATGGAGTGAGCTCCTGTTACTTATCAGCTTCTGCCAACCTAGCAGTTCGAAAGCATGTAAAAATGCAAGTAGAAAAATAGGGACCACCTTTGATTGGAAGGTAGCAGCATTCCGTGCGCCTTCAACATTTAGTCATGCTGGCCACATGACCAAGGAGACGTCTTTGGTCAGCGCTGGCTCTTCAGCTTTGAAACAAAGATGAGCACCACCTCCTAGAGTTGGGAATGACTAGCACATATGTGCGAGGGGAACCTTTACCTTTACCTTCGTTAGTACATTATGCACAATGTAACCGTGCAGAGAAACAGGTGACCCAAATATCTATTTACTGTCTTTATAAGAAAGTTTTCAACTTAAACCTGCCACCTTCTATGAATATTTGCAGCAAGGAAAGTTCTGCTAAACTTGCTTCCTAATCAGAGCTGCGTTTTTGACAGTTTAAGACAGTTGTATTTGGCTAAAGCTTCTGTGATTTTCTTTATACTACTGACATCTAATTCAGCCTTTGTTTATGTTATCCCCTAAAGCTACAAAAACATGTTGTCTATTATCCTTTAAAGAACAGAATTGGCAAACGTTAACATTCCTTCTTTTGCACAGTCATTTGTTTTTGGGTTTTTTGGCATAAGATGAAAATACACATCATGCTACAACATGGATTCGTTTGAATGTGGAGCCAACTTTCCTAAATCCATTCTATCAATGACTCTGATGATCAAATAAATTCAGGCGAATAACTAAAATGGCAACTTTGAGAATTTTTATTAGCTTAATGAAACAAGATCTGGAAAGCTACTCAACAAGATTTGGTTTTCCCACTTAATTGTAACTATTGATTAAATGAGCAAAGGGATACAAAAGGAAATAAGGGGCGCAAATGATTGAAGGGCTTCATATTCTTGGGTTTGCTTTGACTTCAAAAGCCTCAAAACCAAAAGCCAAACTACACATGGTTCAGATTCTAGACAGCAGTCATATGCACGCTTATTAAAATCGCATTCAGCTTAATGGGGCTGAGAGTCAAAAATAGGCTTAAAAACTTAGAATCAGGACGAAAAAATCTGTCCTGATTGTAACATTTGAAGCCTATTTCTGGCTTCATGATTACTAACCTGATGACATAAGTTGTTTTAAAGTCAATTCCTAAAGTATCCGTACCACTAGCAGTTGGAAAGAAGATGGGCTTATTTTCTCTCTCTTCTCCCATACAACTGTTGGGAAAAATTACTTTGAACAATGGAGTATGACCAGTTGTAGTAGAGCAATGATGGCTAACCTTTTTTCGCTTGTGTTCCAAAAGTGCGGGGAGTCCAGGGGGATCGTGCATGGGCGTGCCACACCCATAATGTTATGTGCATGACCCCCTGCTTTTGGCACGCTTTTTTCACCCTGCCCAGGCTTCAGAGGCTTTCTAGGAGCCTGGGGAGGGTAAAAACAGCCTCCTCCCACACCTCCAGAGGCTTCAGGAGCTTCCTTAAAGCCTCCAGAGGGCGAAAAACGGCCTCAAAAGAATGCCTAAATCAGCTGGCCAGCGCACACAAGCGTGCTGGAGCTGATAGGGCAACGCCTCGCGTATCCTAAGAAATGGTTCCACGTGCCACCTGTGGCACCTGTGCCATAGATTCGCCATCACGGTAGTAGAGCATTAAGGTATTGGGAAACGAAATGTCAGATGTACAGTATATGGGTTTTTTTAATGTGAGGGTTTCTTTTTCCTGTTTAGAATTCTGCTGTAATGTGCCATAAAGTGTCCTGCCCTCTCATGCCTTGTTCCAATGCCACTGTTCCCGATGGTGAATGCTGCCCACGATGTTGGCGTAAGTAACTACATCCCCTTCACTTATTTGATAGGATTCAGTTTGTTTATTTGTTTGTTTGTTTGTTTGCATTTCCAGTGCCTGTACCTAGGAGGTAACAGCTACCTCAAAAATTGTATATGTGAGAGAGCACAGTTTCTAGCCTGAAATTCTGAAACTAACGCAGACATCTATGACATTGTCACTACATTCAGGATCAGCTACAAATATTAGGTTTTGAACTAAGGACACAAAAGCAATCTTTATTTTTTTTTAGTTTGTAGATAGACGGCTTGTGTCAAAATAACTTGAATTAGGTAAAAATTAAAAGTCAAATGAAATCCAAAAAGAACTACAAGTCCCGCCAGGACAGCATACATGAGAATAAAAATCTCTAAGAATGACGAAATACCCATGAGTTTATTCTGAGTTGTGTATCAGTGTTTCAGGAAACCAAAGCAAAGGTTTTTCATATCCCTTGGGAGATTTCAGGAACTGGTAGCATGAATATCTGTGTTTACTTTCTTTTCCTGGGTGAGCACAAGGTGTCTCCTAAATCTCCAAAATAGATTACACAAGAACTTGGTCATCTGGTTCTGAATATTTCTTAAGGTAAAGGTTCCTACGTGCTAGTCGTTCCTGACTCTAGGGGGTGGTGCTCCTCTCTGTTTCAAAGCCGAAGAGCTAGCACTGTCCTAAGACGTCTCCATGGTCATGTGGCCAGCATGACTAAATGCCAAAGCGCATGGAATGTTGTTACCTTCCCACCAAAGTGGTTCCTATTTTTCTACTTGCATTTTTACATGCTTTTGAACTACTAGGTTGGCAGAAGCTGGGACAAGTAATGGGAGCTCACTCCGTTACGTGGCACTAGGGATTCGAACCGCCAAACTGCCAACCTTTCTGATCGACAAGCTCAGTGTCTTAGCCACTGAGCCACCACACACCTCCTTTATTTCTTACAAACATTCATATGTAATTAGGATAGTTCACTTATCAAAGGTCAGAGTAAATGGAAATTTACAGAGCAATATAGAATCTGTCACTCTATTATTTTGGCAATCTTCGCTTCATATTAAGGTAACTTCTAAGAATGGCGGTTATTTTTATTTTATTATATATTTATTATATTTATTTTTCTTTTCTTTTTTACAGTAAGCGATTCCGCAGATGATGATTGGTCTCCCTGGTCTGAATGGACCCCTTGTTCTACAACCTGTGGCAATGGGGTTCAGCAGAGAGGTCGCTCATGTGACAGAATCAACCATCTTTGTGAAGGCTCCTCAGTGCAAACACGGATATGTAACATGCAAGAATGTGACAAGAGATGTAAGCATTCAAATTCTGTACATTACAGACAGCTGCTCTCTATTTTTACTCTTATCTTCCCATACATAATACTAGGAAACCTTGATTTAATTCAGATGTGTAAAACATTTAGTCGTAATGGGATGTACAGTATGAGATGGTTGATGATTAAAACAAAAATACTTCCTATAAAAACAATTTTCTGATTCAAGAGACAGCAATATCTAAATATTTTTGCAATGTGGTAATTAATAGAAGAGAATATTTGTAGCTCAGGTTGAGCTGTGGATTCATTGGTGCTCTCTGCATGTGGTTCCTTTCTTGCAGACAGTTCATTACCCAACTAGGTAGTAGCATCAGTGCTAGCATAATCAAACTCAAAGAGTTCCAAGGACCCCACAGTATGGTAATGTCTTAATCGACTATTACAATATTTTGATATTCATTAAGAAACACTTTCCTTTTTACAGTCAGACAGAATGGTGCTTGGAGCCATTGGTCCCCTTGGTCTTCCTGCTCTGTTACTTGTGGAACTGGGTTTATCACTCGAATCCGTCTGTGCAATTCTCCACCTCCTCAGATGGGAGGCAACGAGTGTGAAGGAGAGGCACGCGAAAACATGCCTTGCCAGAAAAGCCCATGCCCAGGTAAGTTCACTGTTTAAAATGATTTTGTGCGAGAAACACGATAGCATTTTAATATTCATCACCTGAGACTGAGAACAGGAACTATTAATTTTTCCCCCCAAAAATCACCCAAATCAACCTGAATTTCTAGTACCAATGGCATTTTCCCCTTCAGTTCCAAGATGCATATTTATTCCCTTTTTTTCCCCCCAGTTAATGGGAACTGGGGACCATGGTCACTTTGGGACGCCTGTCCAATTACGTGCGGAGGAGGCATTCAGAAACGCAGCCGTCTCTGCAATAATCCAGAGCCCAAATATGAAGGGAAGGATTGCATTGGTGATGCAACAGCCACTCAGATGTGCAACAAGCAGGATTGCCCAATCGGTGAGTAATGGCTCATCGTGAACTATCAAGCAGCATATGTAAGAGTGCAGTGTCGTTTTCAGAAAAGTCTGGCAAAGTAGAGAATGCAACAACTTAAATTTCATAACAAAGAAATGTGAAATATTTTGGCATAATAACTGCATTATGGCTTCGGCGATCTTGTTGCTACTCCTGATACTCTATCAGGTATTTTTAAGGTGGCTACCTCATTCTGTCTAATGATGAGAACAGCCAAGAAAATAAAACTTGATTTGTGCCAATTTTCCTGCCCTTTTTAGATGGATGTCTGTCTAATCCTTGCTTTGCGGGAAGTAAATGCACTAGTTTCCCTGATGGTTCCTGGAAATGTGGTCCGTGTCCTGCTGGCTATCAAGGAAATGGAATTAGATGCAAAGATATTGATGAAGTAAGATAATATTTGCATGCATTAATATAGTCAATGTTCAAGGAGTTTGCAAATGAATCTATGGCCAAACCTTTCTCCCACTTCTTCATATTTCAGTGCCAAGAGGTCCCAGATACGTGCTTTGTACTTGGTGGAATACACAGATGTGAGAATAGTGTACCTGGTTATCACTGCCAGCCTTGTCCCTCCCGCTTCACTGGACCACAGCCTTTTGGTCAGGGTGTGGAAGATGCAATGGCAAACAAACAGGTACTGTCAACATAGAGATGTTTCCCGTTTATGAAACTTAAGTCCCTTTTGAATTGAGGCCCTCTTCAGTTCCATATATGTCCAAGAATTAAAGAAGATACCAGGCAGCAGTTTACTTTATTACATACAGCCATGTGATTTTGTTCAGAGTTGTGTATAAGAAATTCAGTTTGAATTAAGCTGGAAACCCATAAAATAAGCAAGTGGGGAGCCACAAACAATGGATGGAATTCACTGGGCTGTCCTTTCTTTTGTGTGACAACTGAGAATTGAAGCCCCCGTCGGTATCTAAAATATGATAAAGAAAACAATATACCTAATTCTCTTTAAGAGAATTCACACAAAATCACAGTCAACAGCTGCTTGCTTTGAAAACCCAGTAGAAATGTCAAGCGTCAGTCCTCCTTTGATACATTAAAAGAAGAATGAGGTAAAGACATCTCTGCAACTGTATTCTTAATTCTGTTTTAGGTATGCAAGCCACGTAACCCATGTGCTGATGGAACTCACACCTGCAACAAATATGCCAAGTGCATCTACCTTGGACACTTCAGTGATCCGATGTATCGCTGTGAATGTAAACCAGGGTATGCCGGCAATGGGATTATCTGTGGAGAAGACACTGACTTAGATGGATGGCCAAATGAGAACCTTCACTGTGTTGCCAATGCTACTTACCACTGCACTAAAGTAAGCCTATTTCTTCATTACATGCCATTTCACCCTTTAATATCAGGGAAAAGTAGTTTGGTTAGTATTTTAATATGAGGTTATTGAATTAATACTTCTTGTATGAATTTATGAGATGAAACTAAGTGGCTCTTTGGTTTTTGCATTTTTCCAAATTTTGTGAAGCAATCTTCTGGGGAAAATAATCAGATACTTAAAGGAGATAGCACAAAAAGGCACAATGTTATAAAGATCTGATAGTGGGCATTTACTATGCAGTTAATACATTTAAATAAATTAGTTGTCATGGTTTTGCCACAATCCAAATTTACTGAAATACATTGATACTCACGTCTTTTTTTTCAACTACTTATTTTGGGTAAGCATAAGTGTTAATAATTTCATGTTGCTATTGTTCAAAAATCACGATTTTAGTGATGCTGACAGGGCTCTAAATTAAAGAATCACCAAGACAGGTGATTAAACAACAACAGTGTTGTCTTTGTAATCCGAGTTCTACTTTGTGTGAAATTAAAGACACGTGTTCTGTATCTTTTTCTGCAGGATAATTGCCCTAAACTTCCCAATTCTGGACAAGAAGATTATGATGATGATGGAATTGGTGATGCCTGTGATGAAGATGATGACAATGACAACATTCCTGATGATAGGGCAAGTTTAATAAAAAATATTCCTGTTCCTCTGTGACAATGTCCACCTCAGTGATAGCCAAAGGCCAAAAGAAAATTGCATGTACAGTGAAACCTTGGAATGGATTAGTTGAGTTCTTCCCACGCAGTCAGTGGAAGAAAAAGTAAAACATGAAATAAAAATCCTTGCTCATTTCCTACTCTGTTCATAGTAAAATGACTGGTTTGCCCACCAATATACTCTCTACCACTAACATAAAACACACAAAGAGAAGGAGATTGGATCCATAAGATTGAAAGATAGCAGCAATTTGAAATAGCTAATTTGTGGCTAAAAATGGATTTTTAAAAAAATATCCATTTTGCAATAAAATATGGATGCTGCGTTGCTTGTCACCTTTATTACTGCTCACCTTTCATTTACGTGTCAAAAAAACAATCCTCGCAACATGCCTTTGCTACCCTTCTTACTCTAGTAAATCTACTGAATAGGGTATTCATGACACAACCTGTGCAAATATCTGAGCAAATTTTAACAAGGCGTTTAAATTTTCCTTCTGCAGGATAACTGTCCATTCAATTACAATCCACAACAGTATGACTACGATAGGGATGATGTTGGTGATCGCTGTGATAATTGCCCATACAATCACAATCCTCTTCAGATAGACACAGACCACAATGGAGAAGGCGATGCCTGTGCTGTGGATATTGATGGAGATGGTAAAGTTTGGTTACTTCTTCTTTTCTTCTATTGTGGCATAACTGTCATCCCAAGAGAGAGAGAGACTGCCCTTGAGCAAGTTCTACTCTTAATGATGACCTCGATATACCAAACATTTTAAATAAATGAATGAAAAATAGAGAAACTAAGTTATAAATTTGCCATTTTGGAGGTACATAATCTAGTAGCATCCCATGCTTTTCATCTGCTTTTTTATGTCATACATGGCAGTTTCTATAGAAGCAGATTTAATTTTATACTGCATCCTATTTGGTTTGTAGATATAGTTGAAAATGTGCTGCCATTGAACAGTTAATTGAAATGTCAGTTCTATTAGTGTTAGATACTTAAAGTGATAGGCTATGATTTTGGCTTCTACACACTATTTTCTCTTCATTACTTTTATGCAATAACTTATTATCTAGGTGCATTTACCATTAAAAATACCTGAATGTGTGCCTCTACATTTCTAGGCATTCTTAATGAAAGAGACAACTGTCAATATGTGTACAATGTGGATCAAATAGATACAGACTTGGATGGTGTTGGAGATCAGTGTGACAATTGTCCTATGGCGCATAATCCAGATCAGGTCAGTTTAAGTGCCCTTGGGCAGTTAAATATTTATTTAATCTTCTAATTTACAGAATGTTATGTACAGCTCTGCAACAGAGGTGGGTTACTACTGGTTCGCACTGATTTGGGCAAACCGGTAGTGGAAACTGCGACTGGGTCTCCGAACTGGTAGGGATGGCATGCTCGCCAGATCCCCGAACTGATTCCCCGATCACCGTGCCATGTTTGTTTGACATTTTTAATAGTGTTTCAGGAATTTAGTAATAAAAATACTGTTAATATGTCAAACAATATATAATCTGCAAAGAAGTTTGCATGTGTATGGGTATCATGACTTATGATGTCCTGAGGCTAAGAATTTAGTACAAAAATGCACCATAAAAAGGCTCATTAGGGATAAAGTAGTACAAAACACTTATATCACCAATGGTTTTTTAAAACTTTTTTTTAAAAGTTCAAAATAATTTTTAGTTGATTAAGAACTAAAAATATGGAGAGATCAATCCCATCCCATTTAAGTCACTCACCGCCCCGAGTCCTACCCCAGAGAATAGGGCAATATATAAATTTAATAAAATCTAAAATCTAAAAATCTAAACTCTAAAGTAGCAGTGGGAAAAGGTTGCATAGTCCTTAGCATAATTGAAATGGTTGAGTAGTCCTTGTCAAAGTGCAATAAATAGTAAGTAAGTAAGTATAATCTTTATTGTCATTGTACTTAAGTACAGCAAAATTGAATCTACATTTATCATGCAGGTTATCTAGTTAAAAGGATATGTAAAACCTCAAAACCCTATTGGTTTCCAAAATAATGTACCACATTAAGCACCACAATGAATTATGTTTATATTTAAGATGAAAATCTGTTTCAGAGAACTTATTTTGTGTAGTGGCTAAAACTGAAGACTGATTGCTTTTTATATGATTTATTTAATATAGCCTTCTACATGCAAACATTGTCTGATTATATTTTAGAAAGGCAGAAATATTACGGTTGCTACCAACCTTAAAAACGTACTACAGATAATAAATACCCTGTTTCCATGAAAATATTACTTTCCTGGATAATAAACCCAAACGGGCTTTTGAGTGCATGCGCTAAATAAGCCTTCCTCCAAAAATAAGTTATCCCAAAAAATATTGCAACAAAGCAGCAGCCATGAGGTGAACATGCTCGTCACCTCCTGCACCTCAAAAATAATAAGACCAAGGCCAAGTGGTTATTTCGGGGGTCAAAAGAAAATAAGACCCTGTCTTATTTTTGGGAAAACACATTAGAAGCCACAGCAAAGTTTGACTTTTCCCAATATGCCAAAGCAAACTGGATAGTAAAGTGAAAGGCCCATGCATGGAAAAACTGCTTCTCCACAAGTTATTGTGGAGGCTCAGGCCCAAAAGAGACCTCAGTATTGCCTCCTGTTTCAAGATGCTACCTTCCAGGGTTTATAAATCTTTGTCCTGACAAATGTTCCACATTTTGCTTTCAGATGGATTCCGATTCCGATCGCATAGGGGATAAGTGTGATGACAACCAGGATATTGATGAAGATGGCCACCAGAATAATCTCGATAACTGTCCTTATGTGCCCAATGCGAACCAAGCTGACCATGACAAAGATGGGAAAGGGGATGCCTGTGACCACGATGACGACAATGATGGTATTCCTGATGACAGAGATAATTGCAGATTGGTTCCCAACCCCGACCAAGTTGATTCAGATGGTAAGAAAGATAATTTGCATGAAATGAGAAAGAGACGGCATAACATTTAGGCATGTAATGCAGACTTCTATGTGGTTTACTACAAAGCATTAATATGGATGAATATGTTGCTTTTCCGCAAATGCAGCATTCCCTTACTCCTTGTAGTATTTAAATTTTGTTTGTTTGTTTATTAAAATGTTAGGTTACTCCAATTTGCATATCTCTGAGTGGCAAACTGGACATATATATATAGAGGCATATATACTTTTTTTACATCTAGAAAAAACAATAGAAACAATGTCTAGAGAAAAAAACAATCAATTTAACAACTGAAATACCTTCCAAGGGTCATATATCACCCATGGTAACCCAGGATCAGGAACATAGCCAGGTTTTAAGAACATGTTTAAATAGGCCCTCCTATTTAATATTTAAAAGTTGCTGTATTTAATAATTACTTAATAGCTACTAAGAATTCCAGCCACTTAGCTAATTCCTGAACTGGTTCATATGTATAATTGCTCAAGCTATCTGCTACTGGAAATATACCACGTTTGGCTTTGATGTGCATTTCTTTCTTTCTAAACTCATCCCTTATTCCTCCCTTTTTTTGCCAGGTGATGGGCGGGGAGATGCATGCAAAGATGATTTTGACAATGACAATGTTAATGACATTGATGATGTCTGCCCTGAGAATGTTCACATAAGTGAGACAGACTTCCGTCGATTCCAAATGATTCCCTTGGATCCAAAGGGAACATCTCAAATTGATCCCAACTGGATTGTTCGTCACAAAGGCAAAGAACTGGTTCAGACTGTCAACTGTGATCCTGGACTTGCTATTGGTGAGCATCAAAGTTTTGGCTTCTTTGATATGTGCATGGCGGCACACACATTCACTGAGAATCATCTCCTTCTGGTCAACCAATACCATATTGTTGTATGAGGATATAGCTATTCTTCATCTTCACATTCACATTCCTTCACCTCATCACCATGTTTACCATTGTTTTAAAATTTATTTTTTTTAAAAAAATGTTTTTCATAAAGTATTCTTAAAAATACCAGCTGCTCAGTTTTTGGAATCAACAGGCCCTGAAAGAAAGAAGGCAAGAATAAAAACATTGATTTCAGGAAATTAAACAACAACAATGTTGCTTAAGCTTCTTTAAGCCTTATTCAATAGGACAATAAGTCTGCATAACAGAACTTCTGAATATACATACAAAACCTCTTTCTGAATACTGGATCC
This sequence comes from Rhabdophis nuchalis, assembly GCA_039707465.1. Taxonomy (NCBI): domain Eukaryota; kingdom Metazoa; phylum Chordata; class Lepidosauria; order Squamata; family Natricidae; genus Rhabdophis; species Rhabdophis nuchalis. The sequence goes on from CM077643.1 coordinate 87,664,976, forward strand.
CTGTTCAGTATGCCTATTCACTTTTGCTTTTGCTGGAAAGAGGCAGCATTACACAATGCAATGGATGTAAATCATGATTTAAGATGCAATCATGAATCATAGTTCGAATTCCATTCAATTTCAATTCAATTTGACAGGGCAAATAGTGAGAGGAAAAACATAATCATCCAGAAAATATGTTTTGATTAGACGTTTTGAGTACAAACTCCAGACCAATTTTAGAGAGGGGGGAGGGAGAAGAGAAAGGGTGAAATGAGAGAGAAAGATTTGCTAATGAAAACCTTACAAAGGGTGGAGTTTAAAGCATGAATTGACATTCATCTGAAAGCTAACTGTTACTTATTTTTATTTTTCTCAGGTTTTGATGAATTTAATGCTGTTGACTTCAGTGGTACTTTCTTCATTAATACGGAAAGAGATGATGACTATGCTGGCTTTGTATTTGGGTATCAATCCAGCAGCCGTTTTTATGTGGTCATGTGGAAGCAGGTTACCCAAACATATTGGGAATCACAGCCAACCAAAGCTCAAGGATATTCGGGTCTTTCTATCAAAGTAGTAAACTCTACCACAGGTCCTGGAATGCACCTTCGTAATGCCTTGTGGCATACTGGAAATACTATTGGACAGGTAATAGATCATTTCTATTATGAATGAATTCATTTTTCTTTTCAAAAGCCTTGCCAAATTACACTAATGAAAGACATAGCAATCTTAAAATATTTTAAGCTTAACAAACTTTTTTTTAAAAGAAAACTCTTCTGTACCTGCTAAGAGCTTATGTTTTATCTTATATAAGTGTAATTACAATGTACAAATCATCCTTACATTTACCTTTCAGGTAAAGACCCTGTGGCATGACCCTCGTCAGATAGGTTGGAAAGATTTCACTGCTTACAGATGGCGTCTCAGTCACAGGCCCAAAACTGGCTTCATTAGGTAAGCATTACCGATATAGACTGAACAATTTATATAATACAATAATACAATAGCAGAGTTGGAAGGGACCTTGGAGGTCATCTAGTCCAACTTCCTGCCTAGGCAGGAAGCCCTATACCATTTCAGACAAATGGCTATCCAACATCTTCTTGAAGACTTGTAGTGTTGGGGCATTCACAACTTCACAACATTCACAACATTCACAATATCTTTTGGGCAAGATTTGTTCAAAGTTACAGTGTACGTACTGTATGTTATTTCACACTAAAGATTAATGATCACTGCTCTTCTTTACAGAGTGGTAATGTATGAAGGAAAGAAGATCATGGCTGACTCTGGCCCTCTCTATGACAAAACCTATGCTGGTGGTCGCTTAGGACTGTTTGTCTTCTCTCAGGAAATGATATTCTTCTCTGATTTAAAATATGAGTGTAAAGGTAAGAACATACCTTGTTTTGTTAGATTTAATATCATGAAGTATTTAGTATATCTTTATAAACTTAATATTTTTTTTAAAAAAAGAAGCATTAAATCACACTTAATAAATATAAATAAGAAATGTGTTTGCAAATAGTAGTGGTATTTTTTGCTGGATAAGGAAAGGATCTTAAATTTAAGGTGATTCAAATTAAATAACTATCTGAATTACAGATATCTGAGTTGGGCAATTGCTTCATTACAGAAGCAGTAGGCTTGTTAGTCCGGCATGTTTTCCTTTGTAATAACCCCACTTTTTGTACAAAAACAAGTACAGTTAGTTCTTTATGTTGTATGTTGATTACTACTTTAAAAGATTAACTCTAGTTGTAGTTGCTTAATTACTAAGCAATTGATGGTTTCTGTCTCTTTTTTTGCAGATCAATGACTGGAAGGCAATTAATTATAGAAATTCAAAATGCTGGTATTGCACCTTCTGAACTCTTAAATTCCTAGGAACCTTGGGGGACCATTTGTTGTGCTGTGTTTTGGTTTTTTGCTCATTCCTCTCTTCCTGCCTTCGTGAGACTCAGACTACATGACCTGTTTCGAGGGAATGCTGTTGAGAGAGAGAGAGAGAAATTTGCAAATCTTCCCATCTGACCTCGGTTAGCAGAGAAGAAACATGTCTTTCAGGAACAAAAACATTCCTCCACTTCAGAAATGAATAGACATTTCTTTGAGAAATACGTTTGTAGTAGCTGGGCATTGTCACTGCCTCTTTTTAACTAGAGGTCCAATGGATCAGCACTTTTGCAACAAGGGTACCTTTGTATGGACTACTTAAAAATTAAACCAGAGGTTTCAACCTATAGAGGAAGGAAGGGAAGAAGGTTTAAGTTAGGTTTGAGTTTTCCTCCCTTTCTAAAAGACGGCTATGCTTCCTAGGGTTTATGTCAAGGTAAATTGGATGAATTGTTACATACTGTCCTGGATCATTATCCAGTGCACATTTGCTCAGGCGTAAGCCCCACTTAATTCAGCAGTATGGATCACTTTATGTTCACACCTAAGATTATACCTTAGTTCTGTTTCCACAAATAAGGCCTACTTTGCTTAATTGTGTAGGAAAATACTTGCAAATTATACTTGCTAACTAGCCACATGCAATATTAACATTAAAAAAAAAATCTACAATGGGGCAAATGAAACAATCAAGGCACATTTGATTGAAGTAGGTTGGGTGGGGGGAGGAGGACAGCAAGGAACATATGGGTAAAGCAAGATTTCCTATGCTGCTGCATCCAAGATCTGGTTCTTATGCAGATCCAGCAACAATATTAAAAGTGTCAAAAAGCACTTTCATCTCAATTTAGCACTTGTGGTGGCCTTCAGCAACTTTTAAAACATTTTTATGAAAGTTTCAAAAGCACAATGAGTGACGAGTACAGTTAAATGCAAAAATCCTTTTCTACACAATGCAAGGGTGAGGGTTTTAAAAAAAAAAAAGAAATGTTCCAAAATGGTTTTTGTGGAAGACATCTGTAGATAAAATAAATGTAAAATATTTATTTTTTACCTATCCTGCCTGTTCCAAATAACAAAGGACTGTAGATTGAAACGGAAACAATGCGTCAAGACTATCCATTTTGCTACATTTTTCTATGACAGAAAGATTGTAAATAAAGGTTATTTATTGTTCTAAATGAATTTTGATAGTTACTTTTAATACTATTTTAGATTGCAACAAGTAAGTTCCCCTCAGCAATGTGGAACAATAGGGTAAGAATTGTTCTCAGTAGTTTTCTTCCTCTGTGCAAAACAGCTGACAAAGTAACCAAGCAGGCTACTTGTTGTTGTATTGCCAAAGCAGAAAAATGTATACATTTTGACTGTCCCTGCCAGTCAAGAAAAAAAATGGAATAGCTTCAAATCACCATAGGTCACAATCCTTTGACCTATATTATTTGCACAGGAGGTATTCATGTGTGTTGGCCTTACCAACTGTTTGTAATATTGTTGGTTAAGATTATGGTACATTCATGTTGGTCAATATGCCAAATAAAAAAGAAAAAATCTGTTTGGAGGATACGGAGAACTTCATTCCAACAGAATACTCAATTTTCTCACCAGTATGGACTGCAGAAGACACATTGCATGGGGGAGGGACATGTTTGGAGCATCATTTGAAGACTGCTTTTAGTGTAAGACTAGCTTCACTTTCTCTACAACCCTGTTACTAGAAAACAAGGAATGTCAAAGGCGAATTTTTTAATATACAAATATTACCTCATTGTTGTTTGACTGAAAAATGGCAAAAAAAACTTTGGATCAAGCAGAGTTTAAATATCTAACAAAATTTAAAGCTACTGTAGTATTAGAAGGAAGGTTTTTTTTAAAATACAAAATATATATTGCAAGTTGTATATAGTCAAAATTCATATTCCCAGTAAGAAAACAGCATTGGGACAGTGCTGAGAACTATTTCTTACATTCTGTTAGATTTTTTTTCTCTTTGACAACTTGTATTCCATTCCTTGAATTTGTATAAATTATTTTTTTTCATAACTGTTAGAATAGTTAATCTCCTGTTTGTGTAGATGTTCTATTTAAATAAATTATCAGGAAATGCTATCTGTAGGGTTGTAGTGTTTCTATTTTTATATTTCATTTGCACACTGAACTGAAGAATAATTTGATTTTCCTCCCCAGTAGTGTTGCTATTAGTAAATACTTTTTGCAAAGAATGAGCATATTTTGTACACATTTTAACCATTTTACAGTTTTAAAAGATGTAAATTGTGTGATAAAATTCCCCATGTACATGAAATAAAAATTTCAAAGTTTATATTTACAACTTTTAGCTATGGCTTCATATGTTTCTTCCTATTTTCATTAAAACAAACAAAAGGAGTTATTGCAGTTCAATACTTCTTCCATCTATATACCACGAAACCTACCTTTATTTGTCTGTCTGTAACCTTCAGTTAGCCGAAACAATTTGATATAGGGCAACAATTTTGGAATCAAGGTACCTCAAGTGCAGTAACTGAAAGAATGCATAGAAAACCAAGGACCCATTAACTTCCACTGGTTGAAACTTCAAGGATCCTCCAACGAGTTGTATTTGCAAATATGTGATCACTGCAGTGCCATTGCAATCACCTGAGGTCATATGATCATGGTTTCTGACACTTCCCTCCAGCTTCTCACAAGCGAAGGGTCATTCCCAGTCTCACTGCTTTTTTGCCTGCCCATAGTCATTCTGTGTGCTTTTGAAATGTGGATTTACAGATGGCTGTTATGTAGAAGCTGGGTTGGCAAAATCACAAATGAGGAGGTGATAAGCCGCCTGGGTAAGCAAAGGGAAATCATCAAAGCCATTAAAAAGTTCAGGTGAACACAGAAAGTCTGGTGAGAGATGGCCCCTTCTTCCCTTTGCAGTGTTCAGTCTACCCCAGTCGTGTTTTTAGTCCTCTCCATCCCTCTCTCTCATCAGCTGTTGCCGCTACCATTGATATCTAGCACTGCTTATCCCACTGGATTGCCTGCCCAATATTGTTCAAGTGCCTTCCCATTGCTCGCCTCAGCTGCTGCTATGCAACATCCATTCATACAATTTGTAAGAGCAAAATGAACCCCGAAGATCATACACATCTATGACTAGCAAGGCCATTTCCTATCTTGAACTACACCCAGCGCTAACAACCAATTCTCAAAAGCCATCGGGATCCTGTCTATATGGATCTCGCGAGTAATATTATTTCAAAGGGTAAACACAACAACAAAGAAACAATATTTTCTGGGTTGCAATACTTAATTGATGACACTTGGAGCATGCTGACCTGGTCTGAAAGAAAGAAGCAATTCAGGAGGGGAGAGGTTGTCCTATAAATATTCAAGTTTTATGCCATAAAGGGTATTATAGATAAGCACTAGCATCTTGAATTGTTACCAGAAGCCAACTTGGAGAGAGTATAGCTTGCAAAGTTACAAGTTTACATGGGCATATTGTGGTGTGACCATAATTACCTATGCACTAAATTCTGGATCAGCTATAGCTTCCAAGATCTTCAAGGGCAGCACCCCCATAAAGCACATGCTACAATCCAACCATGAAGCATCCAAGAAATGAGTAATAGTGAAAATGACCTTCTCATCTCACTCATTCTCCTGACCTGTAATTTTCGGAGTCTTTTCCTACCCTCTCTTCAACCATCCCAGTTGCTGCATTTTTGGCTTTTTTCACGCTTCCCCTCATTCCAGTACGTTAGCCTGGAACCCGTATGTTTCCGGCCAGGCCCAGGACAAAATGGTTCAATTCTGTTCTGCAAATGGAACAAAACTTTTGAAACTTGAGTATCAGTTCTGGCAGAACACCACCCAAAATGAACTCTGCAGAGAAACACGGAACAACCTGTACACCAGATGTTTTGCACATCTCTAAAAAATAGCCTATTGATTCCTACTGTTTGTACAGATTCATTACTGTTCTGGTCTTCAATCCTTTCTGACTACTTATTCCAAGCACTTCAATCACAAAATTTAAAAAAAGATAGAAAAAATGGGTAGAAAATAGAAAATTGATTTTAAGTAGAAATTATGAGAGGAAAAAACGTTATCAACAACAAAGGAAATATATTCAGGATTTTTTTAATTGGCAAGATGAATATGGTAATCAGCATTTAATTTATCCTGGAATTCATGTTTTCTACATTATCAGGCTCAAGATGAGGAATCTATTCAGAAATGTTTACTATCAGATCTATATTTATCTTTCATTCAGGAATGCAAAGTGGTGTATCCTTATCCCACAGTAGTAATTATACAAAGTCGGTTGTGTTAAAGAAAAGTGATCAGTTTAAAGTCAATTTCCATGGCTGAAGGTGAGCTTGAACCTGGGTCTCAAGGTCAATACCTTAACCACTATACCACACAGGATCTGACTTTATACCTGTGAAACAGCTTTCCACAAAGTGAGGTTCAAAGTGATCTGTCATGGTTCCAAGTAATGATCCCAACCAAGTCAGAATTCAGAATTCTGAGACTGGAATTCTTCCCAAAGATTCTCTTTATTGGATACATCATATCGGCACATTCAAATGTGAAGCTAACTCTAAACATTTCCTATGGTTCAGTGTAATTAAAACAGTAAATGATTCCCTCCCCTCAAGTGTCACAGATCATGTTGCCCAACTGGGAAAATGGCTGGCTCTTCAGGCCCTCCCCTCCTTTCTTGCTCAGCACTTGTTGAGATGACCTTGGCTCTACTAGCCTCTGCCTGTATTATGTCTAGCACCTCACAGAATAGCATTCCAAACTCTCCTCCCCCATCAGTGTGGCAACTGAAAAAAGAAAAAGAAAACCCTCAGCCAGAGTAGTTTTGAAAGTTGAAATCTTTCCCCTTTACAGAGAAAAAGCAACTGAAAGATAATAAGCACAGCACACATTAATTCTCCATTAACCCCCTCTTCCTCAGGCATTTCTTTTGGTTTCTGAGGATTCTTGTCATGAAATTTCCTAACCATCCCTCATGCTTACTCTTTACCCACGTAGCCTCTGACACAGAGGTGGGTTCCTACCAGTTCGGACCGGTTCGGCTGAATAGGTAGTAACTTTTCCTGTCATGCCCCAAACTGGTTCTCTTGGTGCCGATGTAGAAGCTGCCATTTTGTTTGTTGCTTCTGCGCATGCGCAGAAGCACATTTAACACTGTGCATGAACATGTAGCATGCATCAAGCATGTGCACAGTGCATCCCTGAGCAAACCAGCAGTAGCAGCAGTCGGAACCCACCCCTGCTCTGACAGGGGTAACCCTTCCACTGAACTAGATACTATAGTTTCCCCTAATAAAGCCTAGAGTCTAGGATTTGTTTTACTTCGTAATGGGTTTTCCTTTCTACTTCTATGGGACCAGGAACTACCTGAGCTACTGGTCTTAGCTCTGAACCTATTACTGGCTTCAATAAGCTGGAAGACAGGATATATTTTCACCAGTAGGAAAGGAAGTTTTAGCTGCACTGTGACCGGGTTGACGACATTCACTATTGGGAACGGGCTTAGGAACTTAGAACCTAGCTTCTTGCAGGGCAGTTTTAGTTGTAAGTATTTAGTGGAGAGGTAAATCTTTTCCCCAATGTGAAACGGTCTCTGAGGGGACCACCATTTATCTGCTTGCTTCTCTGCCACTTTAGTTAGTGTTCACTTTACATTTCAGGCCCTCGTCTCCATTCTTGCTCAGCACGTGTTGAGGTGACCTTGGCACCCCAAATCTCTAGCCTTCCCCCATCTGTGTGTCAACTGAAAAATGGGGGGGAAATGCCAGCCAGTGTAGTTTTGAAAGTTGACAAACTATATGGGTATTAAATGTTACAGCAGAAACAGCAAATGCTTCCTATTTGGATGGTATTTTGCATACCATTTTCCATGATAAGACCTTAATGGTGTGCAAAATACCATCCAAATAGGAAGCGTTCCTGTTTCTGCTGTAACATTTACCGTATTTATTCGAGTATAACGCGCAAAATTTTCTACCAAAAAAAGAACTCAAAGTTTGGGTGCGCGTTATAAACGAGGGTGCGCGTTATAAACGATTTTTATCATGGCCGCACGTGTTCAACAACGTTTGTCACTTACAATGCTTGGTCTGAGCCGAGAAAAAGTGAAACAAAATTTTATACCGATTTTAAATCAAAAATTAGGGGGTGCGCGTTATACACGTGTGCGCGTTATACTCGAATAAATACGGTAATACTCGTATAATGATAGATCTTCATCATGCTAATGTTGCTAATCATTTAATCAGAGGTGAGATTAGCCTCAACCCTTCTGGAAAACTCATTTTATTTCTATCAGGTCTGGGAATTCCCTAACAGCATGGAGTCTATATGGTGATGACATCACACGTAACTTTATGATTTTGATTCTCTTGCAACTTGGTTTTAGTAATTAATTGTTTAAATTGGTTTTATAATATGTATCAATCATTATTGGAAGTCACTTTGTATTAAACAGGTGGTGATTTAAATTGAGGATAGATAGATATGAGAGAGAGAGAGAGAGAGAGAGAGAGAGAGAGAGAGAGAGAGAGAGAGAGAGAGAGAGAGAGAGAGAGAGAGAGAGAGAGAGAGAGAGAGAGAGAGGAGAGAAGGAGGGAGGAGCATAAATAAGCTGGTCAATTCTAACATATAGCAGGCCAGTTAAATTAAGCACCCACCATCTAAGCAAAGTTATATATAGCTGTGGACATCCCCTTCCATACATGTATATACATGCCTTAATACTGAACATCATGTAAGATAAAAACATACTTTATGTGCCTAATAAAAAGATATTTCAATGTTGACAGCTTCAAAAGATTTTACATAAATAAAAATATGTGATTGCAGAACTTATGTCTAATACATGATGGAAACAGATGTACATAATGCCCTGTTTCATGGAGTTTGTTTGATGTCAGTGAGGCACTGGACCAGTTTCTCCTGGATAACAGCCAATGCCTTTGTAAAGTGGATAATTGTAGCTCACAGCTTTAAAAGTTTAAAATGGGTATACTTAAACCAGCCATTTCAAAATGGCACACATAAATCATCCAAAAATAGAATGCACTTTTGAAACGAAAAGAACTGCATGAAAGTAAAGCCATGTGCTTTCTTTTTATAATAATAATAATCTTTATTGTTATTGTACTAAAATTACAATGAAATTGGTTATGAAAACTTCACAGCATTATTCGAAGCTGCAACAAATTCTTTTTGTTGTAAAGATCAGTTAAATAGGCCACGTTGGTGTTTATCTATTATTACTGTGTTTCCTGGAAACTAAGACCTGTCCCAAAAATAAGCCCTACCATATTTTTTGTGTGTGTGCCCAAATTTCTAAATCTTTAAATCTCAAACAGATATAGATACACTAATGTGAAATTTTTTCTCCATATTTCTAATAAGATATACTATTGGTCTTAGGGAATTTGAGAATTGTCCCTTTGTTGTTTTGCTGCCATCATGTTGTATCCATGTTAATTGCCAGTCTTATGCTTTTAATTGGGACCAACTCCTCTCAAAACAAAGTCCCATGTTTGCAACACTGGTATTGTGTATATGCAAGATCACTGTTGGTTCCATATTCTAAGTACAGTGGTACCTCGGTTCACGAACGCTTCTGTTCACGAACAACTCAGTTCACGAACAGAAAGGTTCATCAAAATATGCTCCGGTTCACGAACTACGCTTCGGTTCACGAACAGAAAAGTTCATCAAAATATGCTCCGGTTCACAAACTCCGCTTCGGTTCGCGACCAGAGTCAGTTCAAGAATTAAAACCAAAAAAAAGATCAGAACAGATTAACTGGATTTACATTAAACCCTATGGGAAACTGTGCCTCGGTTCACGACCAATTCGGTTCGCAATCAGAGTCAGTTCAAGAATTAAAACCCAAAAAAAAGATCAGAACGGATTAACCGGATTTACATTAAACCCTATGGGAAACTGTGCCTCGGTTCACGACCAATTCGGTTCGCGACCAGAGTCAGTTCACGAATTAAGTTTGTGAACCGAGGTACCACTGTACAGCTATTCATCAGTGCAGGATCTTCTTTGGTATAGATTTACTTCATTTGTACATAAACCATAGTAATGACATGATGATATATGATGTGATTTATAATAATATAATATGATATGACATAATATAGCATAGCACAGCACAGCACAACAGAACACAACATATTTTGGCTGTTTTAGCGTTTTTATTTAATGAATTTACATAGCTCCCCATCTCACCTAAAGTGACTCCTTTGGGTATTAATATGGTTTAAATTGTTAGATTTTAGATTTATTGACAGTAGTAAATAAATGTGATGAGTTAAATACTCTCTGGATATCATTCAAAACAAACCGGTTGTTCAGATCAGACAATAGTCTGAATGGAAAAGGTCTGTGATATAGGCAAGAGAAGAAAGCATTGTAGGTTTCCAGGGCCTAAGCAGTAGCTAGAAGGAATATGAAACAATTTAAATGTTTGAATTCTGCTTGAATGTCAACCCAATGTAAATTTTCTGGAACTTTATTTACAATGTCATTTTTGTGTAGGGTGTGTTTCAGAGTAATGCTTTGCATGCTTGATCAGCACTATGGCTTATTTGGGGGGGTGTCTTATTTTTTCCCCATGTACAGGAGGCCAACTACTTCTGCTTGCTCATGAGGGGGGAAGGACATGTGGTGCACTACTGTTACTGCCACGAGGCAGGGAGCTGGACCTGCCTCACATGCCCCACACCAGCTTACCTCAGGGCCACTCTAGCCAGGCTACCCATGCCCCAACGCCTGCCTCGCTTTGCAGAGGCAGCTCCAGCAGCCCCATCCAGCAAGACCCTGAGTGGCCACCAGCCCATTTCTTCTCCTTGCTCACGGACACAACGGAGCAGGAGGCCGAGCAACTCACAGGTGCCATGACCACGAGGTGAGGTGGGAGGTGGAACTGCTCTATGCATCACACACTGGCTAACCTCAGGGCCCCTGCAGCCAGGTCATATGTCTCGCCTTGCGGCCGCCACACCAACACCAGCACACCACTCAGTCTCCTGTTCTGTTGTGTTTACAAGCAAGCAAAAGAAATGGACTCTTGCTGCACATGGCTGTTGGTGCTGCTGTTGTGCGGCAGGTGTTGGGGTATGGATGGCCTGGCTGTGGAGGCCCTGAAGTAAGCCGGTGCAAAGTGATTGAGGTGGTTCCACCACCCCACCTCACCCTGTGTTCACGATACCAGTGGGTTTGTTCGGCCTCCAGCTGCATTGTGGCCGTGAGCAAGTAGAAGAAATGGGCCAGTGGCCACGCAGAGTTTTGTTGGATGGGGCTGCTGGAGCTGCCTCTGCAAAGCAAGACAGATGTCGGGGCATGGGTAGCCTGGCTGGAGGGGCCCTGAGATAAGCTGGTGTGCGGCAGCTCCAGCCCCCGTTTCGTAGCGGCAGTACTAGTGCACAACATGGTCTACTGCTTTGCAACATCTGGAAGACCAAGGCCCCTCATTCTGAAGATAGCTTCCCTAGGATGAAGGGAAATGTAAATGCAATGACCTCAGAGCTCATGTTTTCTGGAACAAATAACGCTTCGTGGAGGAAGGTTATCCTTAATACTGTGTGAAATTCTCCTATAGTGTTTTCTTTTATTTAAATAACTAGAATACAATCTCATCTGGAATTAGGAATGTTTATGGGCACATATTCAATACTTGATTTAGCCACAGAAAATACATTAAGAACAGAATGCATAAAATAAAAGCGTGAGAAGGGTTACGCAAATATTTCAAAACAGCTTTAATGTTACATTTATACTTACACAATCAGGGGAGATAGAGAACATCAAAAAGGGAAAAAGCAATTCTCTAACACAATTTTGTCAGCATAATTTTAAATGTGGTTATGATTTGCATGTTTTCTATAACTGTGTCACAGTGCGACAGGGTTCATTTTAAAAGTGGGGATGCATCTCTTTGCAAAGGTGATAATGGACAAAGAAATACACCACAGGGGATGCTTTTTACAGTGTTTACTATTTGCAATTGTTTTCAGCAGGGATTTACAAGAGGCTAAACAAGAATGCTGGTGTTGAATTTCTTCCCATGTCTCCCAACAGTGACTCCACCCCCACCCCCCACCTCTCCTTTCCTCCTCCTTTTGCTTCCACCTTCTCCCCTGTTTCTGAGTTTGACAAAAGTGAGAAAAGAAAGGAAAATAAAAGAATGGACTGGGATTACTGGAGCATGCTCAGCATTGCTTGACCTCCCCCCCCCCCAATTCAGCCAAAACACCATCTGCTTCTGCAAGAGGGCAGTGGTCTTCTGATTGTGTTCCTTTTGAACTTGAAAACTTGTGAATAATCTGTTTTTATTTCATTTAGCATTAAGAAAAATCTGTTAATATTATTTAAGGTGTTGACCATCATCATATTATTTAAGGTGTTGACCACAAGGTGTTGACCATCATCTTTAAAGCGCTCCATGGCACGGGACCTAGTTATCTTCGGGATCGCATCCTGCCCCATACATCCCTTCGGCTGATTCGCTCCCACAGAGAGGGACTTCTCCGGGTGCCGTCCACTAGGCAATGCCAGCGGGCGACACCCAGGGGAAGGGCCTTCTCTGTGGAAGGCCCAACTCTCTGGAACGACTTAGCCCCCCGAACTGAGAACGATCACGGATCTCCGCTCCTTCCACCAGAACCTTGAAACTTATTTTTTCCAACAGGCCGGCATGGCCTAACCTACATCACCTAGCCCACAGTCTGCAGTTAAATTGTTTTAAATTGGTTTTAGGGATATTGTTTTAACATATTTAAATCTTTTAGCACAGGGATATTAATTTAATTTGGTTTTATATTTTGTATATTGTTATGTTTATATATGTTTTTAAATTGCCTGTGCACCGCCCCGAGTCCCTTTTGGGAAAGGGTGCGGTATATAAATTTAATAAACCATAAACCATAAACCATTTAGCATTAAGCATGCTATGAAGATAGCTAATTGTACCTGTCGGCTAGCAGACCCGAGCAGCAGAAGAAAGATGATGAAAAGCCAATTGTAGCACTCTTTATTTTCTGAGCAACTGTCTTCAGTAACTGAGTTCTAATCCTAAAACTAGGCATGGGGGTGAGACAGGAGTTTGAAGAGATGTGCCTGGCCAAGGGCAGAATATCTGAATTAATTAATTGAAATATAATGGTAAACTGAGGCTGAAATGGTATTTTTCATTTAAGCTACTTATTAATTTCTATTTATTTAGCAACTGCAACAGTACAGAAAACAAAAATTGTTTTTAGTTGGATCTCTCCTAAAGACTATAACAAACGTATATAATTTTAAAAGGTCCAAGAACTAGCAGGAAAAGTAGCACTATAAAGTAGCATTATAAAATGTAACTACCCATCACCTTATTTCCAGAAACAAAGCAAGTCATTCACTTTGACCGTTTCATTGGCAGGATCGACACTACGACAGCATCTTTTGGGCTTACATCTTAGCATTTGTTAACAAGAACAATGGAACAAGAGATACAGGGCTATAGCAAATGTTTGGGTATATAGCTATACCCAAACATTTTCTTACCAAGGGCAGTTCTCAGATATTTGATGAAGTAATATGTCCAGTATAAACATTTGTAACTCAATTGTAAATAAAAATTAATATATTAATTACAATTTGGTGGTAGCCACAGCTTCAAAAACCACACTCAGATTTTTGGATCTCTGGGGGTATAAAACACAACTCTTGTCATGTGGCAAGCAATTGTGAGTCATAGCATCAATAACTGCTGCTCTGCTGAGACCATAAGACAATCAAATCAGAACGGGAATCCTTTTATATGTGTTATAAAGGTTATATGTGAATATATGGGTTATATGTGAAATGCCAAAGATTTTTCAAGAACGTAAGAGAAAGTTTTCAAATAATTTATTTGTGTATTTGTACTTTCAAGCAGTCTAATTTCTATGAAATTAATTCCAAAGTGGATACAAGAAAACAATTTTTTAAAATTATAATTCAAACAATGACAAGTATGATAAAATAATAGCAAAACATACAGGCATAGAGTCAGAGAAAGGCCTGGATGAACAGACGTCTTTAATTAATGGCAAAAATTAGAAAGATTCAATGCTTAGTGTAACTGGATAGGAAGGGTTTCAAAAGTATCCTTTCAGATTGCCAAATGCCAAGGTGTAACTGGTGCACACATCCAAAGGAAGGCCCCGTTGTACTTTAATGGCTTGGCAGGTATAAAAATGGTAGTGTGATTAGATATCTTAATTATACAAGGCTTTATATATCAATACAAACATTTTGGCCTACAGGCTCTGTAAATTGCAAGAAAGACACACAAACCAGAAGCATGGTTTGCTGTTGTTAGTTGCAAAGTCATGCCTGACCCATGGCGACCCCATGGCATGGGTAGACTCATACATTTGTCAGACACAAAAAGTGAAGTGAACGTGGACTCAATGTTCTATCATGACCGTGGATTGGCATTGATGATGCTAGGCAAACTGAAATATGCAATTGCAATGCTTATGACACATAATGCACAAAAGTGAAGTCTGTGCTTTTTCGTTTTACTGCTGATCTTGATGCCACATCAGCACATGTATTGGGAAATCTTGGGGAGGGGTGGGGGGAGAAGTGAAACATGGCAAAAATGGTAGTTCAAAGGCAAAGATCCTCTCCAAAATGGCCTGCCCAACTATGTTAAACTCTATGACACTTTAGTCACCTGCAATTACAGGTAGTCCTTGACTTACAACAGTTCATTTAGTGACCTTTCAAAGTTAAGTTCAAAAATCGTAAACTGGGGCAAAACTCACTTAACAAATTTCTCACTTTACAACATTTTGGACCCAATTGTGGTCGTAAGTTGAGGACTACCTGTACTACTCATTTCTATTTGGGTTATCTTAATTATTTTTTTAATCTATTTATCTTTTTAAAAAAAAGAACATTTTCTGGGTATCTTGACTTGCTTTGTTGTTGCATATATGTTGCATTTAAATGAACAATTTCTGCTTGAATTTGATTAGACTTCTGCTGTGAATATACATGTATAGTCAATTTTTCATTTATAAAACAATTTTATTGGTTTTTACAATATATATAGGAAAAGGGGTTTTATAGGGTATATAATAACATTTTAGTGGCTTCCATGTCGGGGGTGGTGGTCACCTCCGATACTTCGTACAAATACAGTGTAAAAAAAAGAGCAAGTGGCAAAAGATACATATATATCACATTATATAATTCATACATTCAATCTTTTGTTTTTTCTTACCATCCCTTTTCACGAATTACAGTAATAATTTCAAATAAACTCATTTTTGAGATCTGAGTCTTTTTGCTATTGTTTCTTCTTCCTCCTTCCCGCCGATGGGCGGAGCCGTGGCCCCTCCCGCTCCCTCTTCTTCGTCCCCTAGGAGTAAGGAGTGCTTCTTAAGAAAGGCCTCTCCTATTGTTTTAACTCTAATTCTGCCCCCCTCCCAGAAGACCAACATTCCTTCAGGCATTAACCACTTGAACCAAACTCCTTTTTTGTACAATTTTTTGGACAAGAAGGAGTACTTCCTTCTTATCTCTCTATTATTTTTTTGGGGAATTTGTTTCAGAATGGTAATCTCTTTTTCTTGATATTTCAAGCCCCCCCCCCCCCCCCGTTGTGCGCTCAATATCTCATCCCTTGTGGACCTTCTTAAAAATTTAATATGAACCTCTCTTGGCACATCATTTATTCTAGCATATGCTGAATTAATTCTATAGACCAGGTCCATATCCCACCAGAGGCGTTCTTTATTTCTTTTAATATAATCTGCTAAAATTGTACTCATTAATTTTTCAATTTTTCAATGTCGACATTTTCTTCAACATTAATCTCCCAACCCTGTATTGAAGGCAAAGTTCCCCGTATTTGCCCCATGGATTCTTATCATTGTTCGAATATACTGTAATAAATTATGGTACTTAATTTAAGCCTCTGGAATAATAACTAATAAATCTATATTAGATATTAGATATATTAATTCAATGTTTTTTTCCAGAATTTTTTAGGACAGTTTCCCTTTTCAGCATTTTTAATCTTTTTTTCTAAAAAAAAGTCAACTAGAAAAAATATTCCTTTTTTGTCATTTCCAACATTTATAGTTATATAATTTGTTCATCTTGGAGTTACTGGTGAAGATATAAATCATCTATAGAACACTTGCAACAATTTTTCCTCAAATTGCAGCTTGGTATTCATTTTATTGATTTTTCCTGATAGTTTTGCCTACTTCTTTGAAGTTTTGTGTCCATTTTATCACATATTTTTTGTCTTTGTGTCATAAATGAGTAACAATGTTACTCATAAATATATCCTAATAAATTATCTTATCTCTCTGTAAGAGTTTACATTTCTGTTTTCTTTCTCAGGGTCCTTCCTTCTTCTTTAAGATCACTTTTTATTTTTCCAGTTATTTCAAATGCATTAATCATGATAAATTCCTTCTTTCATTAAGTAATTCTTGTTATGTCTTCAGTTTACCTCTTGAGTCCAGATGTATCATTGACCATATATAATTAGATCAATTTCTAACATACATTCTCTTATAATATATGCCTTTAGATTCTTGTCTTTTGTTTTCTTACACCACAGATATAGGATAAACTTGTTCCGAAAAGATAGGAAAATATACGACTGAGTCAAAGTAAAAAAACATACAAAACGATAGATGGTATGCTTATAAGGCTACACTGAGTTAAGTGTTTTGCCTATTAAATAGCATTTTGATCCTAATATTTATTATTTTTATTATTTTACTGACTCAAAAAACAAGATGAAATACTTGATAATATAGCTTATCCTATTAGATATTTGAGGAGAAGCTTAGTGTCAAAACCAGGTCAAATGAAGAATCTACCATATTTTTGGGATTATAAAATGTATCGGAGTATAAGACGCACCAAGATTTTGAAGAAGTAATTTTTTTTAAAGTTTTTGCACTCCACGGCTCCAGAAACATTCTGTAGGCCTGCCAAACCCTCTGCACACCCTGTTTTTGTGGAAAGGGGGCATGCAGAGAGTTTGAGAGGCCTGCAAAGTGCTCCTGGGGGCCAGGGAGGGCAAAAATATGACACGCAGGGGAGTTGGGGGGTAAAAATGGGTGCATTTTTTGCAAAAACGGGGCATGCAGAGGGTGTGGGAGGCCTATAGAATACTCCTGGGGACTGGGGGCGGCGGCAAAAAATGGCTCTTTTTTGCAAAAACGGCCCTGTGTTTTGCAAAAAAAGGAGGGGTGTAGAGGGTGTGGGAGGCCTGTAGAGTGCTCCTCAGGGCTGGGGGTGGGAGCAAAATATGAACAGAAAATGGCCTGGTTTTTGTGAAAACGGGGAATGTAGAGAGTTTGGAAGGCCTCCAGAGTGCTCCTGGGGGCTAGGGAGGGCAAAAATAGCCCTGTTTTTGTGAAAAACAGACCATTTCCACTCATATTTGCCCTCCCCAGACCCCAGGAGCACTTTGCAGGGCTCCCAAACCCTCTGCGTGTCCATTTTTGCACAAAATGGGATGTGCGGGGTAGGGTTTCATGAGGACAAAAATGCTGTATTTAGTGTATAAGATACACCTAGATTTTCACCCTCTTTTTTGTGGGGGGAGGGAAGATGTGTCTTATACTCTGAAAAATACAGTATGTAGTACAGATTACATGAAAATGACTTGATGTACTTTTTTAGCTGACCAGAATGGGTAGAGGAAGGCACATGTACTATTGGCCTGATTAATATAGGGAACACTATAGGCCAGGAGTGTCAAACTCAAGGCCCATGGACCAGATCCGGCCCATGGAGTGCTTAGATCTGGCCTGTAGGGCTGCCTTTAAAACAGCAAAGGACTGACCCATGGTGCCTCTGCCCAAGAAAATGGAGCACGGGAGGTGGATGTTGTGCACAGCCCTCCCAAGCTCCATTTTCAATGGAGAGGATTGCAGGAGGCTGTCCCAACTGAAAATGAAGCTCAGGAGCCCATTGTGGCTCACATAGCACTTGGTCCACCACAGATGCCCCCCCAACAAAAGTGACATCAAGCTGGCTATACCCATCCTGGCTACGTCTGCTGCAGTGCCTGAAGTCAAACACAACCATTATTAGGCCCTCAATGAAATTGAGACGCCTGCTATAGATCAGTGATCAAGATGAAGGCATATCTATTTCAAAAAGCTATATTAAATACTATAAATAAAAGCTATATTAAATATTATTAATAATTTTATTTATTATTAAGATATTAATTGCTTTAAATAAATTAAATTAGATTATTAAATTGAATTATTAAATTGAATTATTAGTTTATTTAATTAACACAAAATAATATATTCTTGATTTACAAATTGAATTCTTTCAATTCAATTTGTAAATTGACCCAAGAATTGAGAAAACAGGAACCTGGAATGGTGAGCCGGTTAATTTAAAAAGGCTGAATTGTGGAATACTTGTGGTTAAGAACAGAACATCTGGTGTTTATGAGTAATGCCTTGCATACATTGCTAAACAACGTAAAGTAGTATTAACTAATAAGCTGACATGTTTTGTCAAACTTATGTCAGAATACAGTGATTTCCATCTATTGCTGCTTTCTTAGAATTTTGCAAAAATATAAAAAGAAAGATCAATGTTGCATAAAATGTTACTTGAACTATAGAGAATGCAAAAGAAGTATCAGAAAAGTAGACATTGCTAGGCCTTTCCTCCATGTTGTCCCAATTAGGACAGAGAGACCTGATTACTGTAGCCTATCATGAACAATTGTACTAATTTAGTTGAATTATAGTTCTTTACTTGAATGGGCATTATTTTCCCCATTATTTCCAGTAAAAGAGTAAATAAAACACAGCAATATCCTAGGATGTTCCATTGCTAAACTGATTGCTGCAAATCTATTTGTACAAATGAAGAGAGTCTCATTTGTTTCTGCTTCTTGATTTCATGCTCTCTTCTCCTATCTGCCAAAACCTCTCCATGTTCTTAGAGCATGTGATAATAGCAAATCTAAACCTGACTTATTTGTTTTCCTTTTGATGCCTGTGTTAGCAGGTGTTGCACCTACCTTCTCCTCTATGACAATGCTTCTTAGGCCAGTCTGGTTTGTTAGATAGTGTGACTGAAATCCCTTCTCATTTCAAAGTTGAAAAGTCACACTAATTGTTAGAATCTGAAGTTTCACACAGGTTAAAAGCACAAAAGAACAAAATTAAAAAGAAATGTCAACCTATGTTTGTAAGGCAGGGGTATCAAACTGACGGCCCGTGGACCAGATGCATCACATGCAGGCCATGCCCACTCCAGCTCTGTGAAGGGGAAAAACCTCACTATATATCACCGGATGGCAACATGACACCACAAGTTTGACACCCATGTTGTAAGGCAACCATAATCTACATGCACTTTATTGATACCGGATATCTCCATTTGGTACAGATTCTCTTTAAAGAAATACAGTTTGCTAATGGATAGATGATCACATGAAAGATCTCAGACAGCCAAATGTCTGAGATTAATAATAGATTAACAGATTAATACCTACCAATATGTTGTGTATGTTATCCACATTATTCTTTGCACATTTGCTTTATATTTTCAAAAAAATCAGGATGTTCAACTATTGAATGCTTTACATAATCATCCACCTCCAAAAATGTTTATTCAAATGATACTTATGTTTACAGATTATTGCACATTTAGGAGTGAAATGCCAGAAAACATATGAGTCTACATGCATTGGGTTCCTTCCATATGAGCCCTTAATATGAGGGCATAATGCATATAACAAGCATAAAAATAGTTCTATTAATGTTTACATATAGCTTATGGTTAGGAGAGTACTATTATCACTTACATAAATTTGGTGATCAATATAAATATTGATATAACTGAAATATATATATGTGCAAATAGAGGAGCTTAACAGTTTTAGATCTGTAAAACATTTGCATATACATAACTCACCCCCCAGAAAGAAGTTAATCAGGAGTTCTTTATTTAGAAGTCCTATTGCAACATGAAAATGAGACAAAAATATTAATTATGAGACAAATTGTCCTGAAACAATACACAAAAAACTAATGAAGTAGATTTTACCAATGTTATTTAGGTTGGTAGAACATCACTCTTCATTCACATCTTCATCTTTCAGCTCATCTGCACAGAAATAAAACCATTCCTGGATTAATGAAAGGTCTTTTAGTATGCAACTTGAAAATATAGATTTTGAATACTGTTGCTCAGAAGAAATCTCATCATCACCATCTTAATATTTTGCTGCAATACATCGTTCTATAACCACATGTAATGTATGTAAAATTTTATTATAGATGCATATTTGTATATGTGCTAGTCAAAGTATCATAAAATTTACCTATCTATCTTATTTAACCTCTGCCAGTCAATATTGATATTAGTAAGAGCACCCCTTTTCATATGATCTCTATGCAATATTGGAGGAGCCAGAGGTACTTTGACTAATTTCATAAATTATACTGCAATGGCCTCCATTCTTAATCTTTTCCCTAGAGACATGAATTGCAAATCTGTTCTCACACAAATAAATTATTCTATTTGTTATTACTTAAAATCGGAGTACTTAAAGGCTATTATGCACCCTGCTGGAAGTACTCTAAAAAGTATGCAAGACCCAGACAAAAATACTTAATTGTATTTAATTTAGTGAAAGCTAAAAAATCTCAGGGAGCCTAAAAAATATTCTTAATTTTCCAAATAGATAAAATTTCAATGGCTCAAGCCGCTCCAGAGGAAAAGAGGAATTAGTTAAAATCAATCTCATCTACCAGATCTAAATTCAAGAGTGGAAAGAATAAGTCTTGCTGTTCACAAATAACGTTTAGATTTAAGCCATAGATCTGAGTATCACAGAAATAGTTTGAAACACTTTTTACATTTTATCTACATCCAGATTCAACAGAATAACAATAGGTTGAACAATATATATCAATTTTAAAATTCTCTCCATAAATAAAAGACACGCTTTCATGTTTTTTTAAACGACAGAATCTTTTAAACTATAGAGTCACTGTGTGTGAGGTTTTGATCACATACATCTCTTTAATAAATAAAAAAATTAAATATTATCTGTTATCAATTATCAGACATCTTTTGTTCATTTCTAGATATCTGTGATATTATGAAATATGATGAAGAATTCAGGATAATCTTAGACAAGTTTGGCATTTTATCTAGTAGAATAATAGTATCAGAAGATTATCCAGCTTTGAAGAAGGAGAAACAAATACAGACTCAACTTGAGAGACAGAACAGCTGCTAATACAAGTGGACTTGTCTTGGACTCACAAATGAACTGAAAAATGAACTGGTAAGCAAGATAATAAGCACCCTTCAATGTTCAATAATGTATATCTATCTTCAGAGCATGTGTAACTATATTTATTTACATCTATTCTTCGTTATCATTTTATTCCCACTCTTGCTATTGGTTTCAACTTTGGCTATTTTAGATTGCTAATTTCTCATGTATCAGACCTGCCCATTATAAGAAATTATATAATGTTCCAATCTGTGCAGTCTATGTTATCATCATTGGCATTTGCTTATTAAAGTAAACAACATTAAAGATACTGTATCAACATAATATATTTAATAAAATATCTCAAATCACTGAGCGAAAAGATCTGAGCAAACACTTCTGGGCACTACTTCTGAGGCACAAGTAAATTTAAATAATATGGAAACATTACAGTCTATCTGACTGACGGTAGCATTAATAATCTATCCCTAGGGCATGAATGGTTAAATCTAGACTTCATTTTAGTACAGCTAAGACCAGAATATTTATTAGGGCAAAGATAATTAACCAAAGCATAGTTAACATTAGTAGTAGAACCAAGGGAGATATGGAGAGAGCCAACTAAATCTATTTTGTTATCCATGTTCCTCCCTCCCATCACACTTTTTCCCATCTTCTGGCCTTATACAATCCCTTTTTCAACAACTGCTTTGTTTCAGAGTAACCCCCCTGTTCAATGGCATTTAATCCATTAATTTTAATCATAGGTCTTGACAATGGAAACACAATGGCCCAGTCACAATCCATTCATAATGTCACCTTTTAAAAAAAAGAAATGGTGAAAGAAGAGTATATTAACTAAGCAAAATGTTTTCAAGGGGGCGGGGGGAACCAAGAAAATCCAGTTGCCTTTTACCTTTGGGATAACCATGTCCTGATGACTAAGAATCTCCATAGGCATTATATTCTAAATCTGACATGAAAATGAAATGTTAGCAAAATAAGAAGTGAAGCTTGGTAAATACTAAATGCAACCTAAGTTCAGCAAGGAAGGAAAGCAGCAATAAATAATGTAAGAAAGATATTGCTATTTACCTCGAAATGAATGAGTATTTTTAATACTCATTTCTGAATATTATTCTGATTTTTTTATCTGATTCAAATTCTTCCATCCAGTACCAGTGTTACTTAACTTCAAAATATTACAAGCAAAAGAGCAACTGAATTTGCAACAGATTCAGAGGGACCATCTTATTTCAACAGCAACATTAATTATTTATTATTTATTGCCCAGCAAGGAGAAGAAGAAATATTGTTGTGTGATAAAAGAATACACTTAAGCAAAGTTTAAGAATATTATTAAATATTGTAAAGAATGCATCAGACTAAATAATATTCCAATTAATGCAATTGATGCAGGTGAGAAGCCTGTATTTAAAGAGAAAAAGGACCCCAATTGAAGCAGTAACATACCCGACTGTCCATAACCCAAGGAGAAATTTAACATATGGGGGCCTGATGGATGAAACTGGTAACATTAGGACACAGGCTGATTTACAATCAAGGGGTTGGAAGGTGGACTGGTGGTCATATGCCCAGGCAAAATCTAAATTTAATAAAGACAAACAGGAATTTGGAATATACATGACAAATCAAGATATTGATAAAATTC
This sequence comes from Rhabdophis nuchalis, assembly GCA_039707465.1. Lineage (NCBI taxonomy): Eukaryota > Metazoa > Chordata > Lepidosauria > Squamata > Natricidae > Rhabdophis > Rhabdophis nuchalis. Next base: position 87,687,824 of record CM077643.1, read on the forward strand.
TTTGGGGTACACCAACAAAATTTATCTCTAAGGCCTACAATTTGCTGCTGAAGAGACATGTTGGAGAAGAGATAATCAAAGCTGCCATGATTGCCTGGGGGAGGAATATGGGGAAGAATATTAAATTAGAGGAATGGCAAACAATTTGGGATAAAACCATGAAAATGACCCTGGCCTCCTCATTTAAGGAGAACTTATATAAAATGTTATACAGGTGGTATCTAGCATCTGCTCGAATTGCAAATATGTTCCCAAACTCGTCAGATAGATGTTGGAAATGTAGGACGGCCAGGGGTACGTTTTTTCACCAATGGTGGACTTGTCCAATAATCACCCAACTCTGGAAAAAAATACAAATTTGGCTTTTGGAAATAACAGGCATGAATTTTCCTCTCAAACCCAACCTGTATTTGCTAGGCATCAAACCAAGTGAAATCCAAAATCAAGATTGGTACCTCTTCTCATACATAATAACAGCGACCAGGATGGTTATTGTGCAACATTGGAAAGACACTAATCTACCACCAGAGCACCTAATTATAGCCAAAATTTTCAACTGTGCAGAATTGGACAAATTAACATATATCTTAAAAGATAGACAAGACTCAACCTTTTTCAAATGTTGGAATAAATGGTATGCATGGTACAACAGGAGAGTAATGGATATCAAGGAAACCAACTAGATAAGACTATCTAAGAAATCAATGTGAGGAATAAATAAGACAAGAGGATAGTAAATTTGAGGGGAAAAAATCTTTGTATAATCATAAATAATAACTGATAAGTTAGACTGTGATAAACTCAATTCTCAATCTAGGGGACTAGACATTTCCCCGGTATGTTTATGTATGTCTTTTCAGTTACCCTTACCCTATATTTGTTGAATCTGTGGTTTTATATGGCAAATATTAATAAAGATATATTTTATTTAAAAAAAGAGAGAAAAAGGAAAAGCTTGGTAGCATGTTTAAAATAATTTGCCATGGAAAAAGAGGCAGCTAATATCCTCGTATGGGTTGAAATTTAAAAATTCTATACATCACAAGAAGCATTGTTTCATTATATAATTAAGAAAGATTGCCAGACAATTTTGGTTTGTAACAGGAAATATATCTATCAAGATACCATTGATACCAAGGTAACGTTAACAGTTACACATTCTCTTCTTCTATGATTTTGAGCCTTTTATATTAAAAAATATCAACTGATATTTTTGAAACTTTTGTACAATTTATCAAAATAAAAAACCCAAGGAACATTTTTGCTTATGAAATCATAACATATGCCTATCCTACCCTTACCAGTAACTGACAAAAACATTATTTTTGGTACTTTTTAAAAGAGAACTGGTATCATTGCTATTTATGTCAGTTAAACAAATGTCAGAAAACATTTTGAAATGGGCCGCTATTCTCAACTTCATTCTGTGTTTTTGCGCATAACCGACATAACCATCAAACATTAGTGCACATGCTTGATGAAATTCTGCTTGACTTATCTGGGCTTTTATAATCATAATCAAATTCTTGGTCTAAAAGCTTATTAACAGCCTCACCTCCTCTGGTTTTTAGTGATATGCTAGGAATGCTTGCATCTGTGGAAAGTTCATTGTTCATGCTGACACAATAAAAAGGTTCATCAAGAAAAGGCTTTTTCATCTTGTCTGTACTGAGAACCTTTGACATGAAGAAATCTTCTGAGCCATTAGCAGTGTCTGGTGCCTCCTCTTGGTCTTCTTCATTTCCCTTTTTCTCTGACATGGGAAATTTGAAAAATGCCTTGCTGGGATTACAGCAGGAGTCTATTTTTTCCTCTGAAAATATATCTTTATACTCGTCTCCAAGCATTTCCTCGTTCGCTGGTAGTTGAATATCATTTAACACTTCATTCCTAGAGTCTGGCATGTTCTCTTCAAAGATGTCACAGGGGCTCATCCTCTCAACAGAATCCTGACATCTGGTCAGATTAAGATCGCATCCTCTTTTTAGGCTTTGCATACAGCCTTCCAGAAGGGCATGAAGTTGCTCTTCTGAGAGGCAAGGAGGTACATCTGGCTGCGAAAATAAAGGAAAAAAATCCACGCCATCAAAATGAAGCCACAAATAATTACATCATAAAACAGCACAGAAAAATGATGGTAGCATTGATCCCTGATGGTAAAGGTCATAAATTAAGATAAGAAAGAAATGAAATGTCCAGATTATGAATCAAGGAATTTTCAGTGTGATCTGTTATTAGAAATACACTTGTCGCCTTTGAATTTTCTTAACAAAGCATATACAAACTTGCTGGAACAATTAAATGAAGTGATTCTGAGAAACAACACCTCACAAGATAGCCTACTGATAATATGAGATCCCATTGTTTAGATTTTATCTTTTTTTCCACTCAACTGACTGGAGACTAAAACATATGAAGAACGGTTGCAGGAACTGTATGTCTAATTTAATGAAAAGAAGGACTAGGGGAGACATGATAGCAGTGTTCCAATATCTCAGGGGTTGCCACAAAGAAGAGGGAGTCAAGCTATTCACCAAGGCACCTGAGGGTAGAACAAGAAGCAATGGGTGGAAACTAATCGAGAGAAGCAACTTAGAACTGAGGAGAAATTTCCTGATAGTTAGAACAATCAATCAGTGGAACAGAAGTTGCCTCCAGAAGTTGTGAATGCTCCAACACTGGAAGTCTTTAAGAGGAAGTTGGATAGCTATTTGTCTGAAACGGTACAGGGCTTCCTGCCTAGATGGGGGGTTGGACTAGATAACCTCCAAGGTCCCTTCCAACTCTGCTATTGTATATTGTATATACAGTATTTCAGATTAATGCTATCTTAAGATTAATGTATATTTTAAGAAAGACTCAAATATTAATTCCTAACAGATATATTATGGATGGGCATGATGACTCAGTGGTGGAAGACGCTGAGCTTAACAGCCCGGGTTCAAGACGCAAATGCTATGGAAGGGATAGCTTCTGTTCCTTGTCTCACATAGCAATTCCTGCCCACATAGCAGTTCAAAATCATTTATTTATTTATTTATTTATTTATTTATTTATTTATTTATTTATTTATTTATTTATTTATTTATTTATTTATTTATTTATTTATTTATTTAATTCAATTTATATCCCGCCCTCCTCCAAAAGGACCCAGGGCGGCGCACAGGAATTTAAAACAACATACAAAAATAGTACAAAATACACAAATTTTAAACCTATTAAATAACAAAAACCTGCGCTAAAACCAATTAAAATCCCCCATTTAAAACTATCTAATATTAGTCACAGCGGAGGCTATGTTAGGCCAGCTTGATGAAATAAGTGTGTTTTTAAACACTGGCGGAAGAGGCGGAGGTCGGTGATGGTGCAGAGTTCAGGGGGTAGGTCGTTCCACAGGGCAGGGCCCGCCACAGAGAAGGCCCTTCTCCTGGGTGTCGCCAGCCGGCATTGTCCGGCCGATGGCACCCAGAGAAGGCCCTCTCTGTGGGAGCGTATCGGTCTAAGGCAGGGGTCTGCAAAGTCGGCTCTTTTAAGACTGGTGGACTTCAACTCCCAGAATTCCCCAGCCAGCATGGCTGGCTGGGGAATTCTGGGAGTTGAAGTCCACCAGTCTTAAAAGAGCCGACTTTGCAGACCCCTGGTCTAAGGGATGTATGGGGCAGGAGACGGTCTCGCATGTAACTAGGTCCCGAGCATTTGCATTCATCATGCAAATGAATGTGGATAAATGGGTACCACTTCTGTGGGAAGGTAACAATATTCCGTGTGCCTTTGATGCAGAGTCATGCTGGCCATATGACCGCGGAACATGTCTTTGGACAATGCTGGCTCCCTCAGCCAAGAAACGGAAATAAGCACCAGGTCCTAGAGTCAGACACAACTGGACAGGGAAAACTTAAAATTTATCTTTAGATATTTTGTAGAAATTACTGACAAAATATTCATGGCAGGCCAAAATCCCTAAATAATTTTGCTCAGATTTAGACTGCTTTTTGATAGTGGCTTTAACCTACCAGATTTTCAACTCTAACCATTGTACTTTCATTCTAACACAGGGGTAGTCAACCTTTTTATACCTACCACCCCTTTTGTATCTGTTAGTAGTAAAATTTTCTAACTGCCCAAAGGTCCACAGTAATGGTGATTTATAATGTAGGGAAGTCAATTACCATATTTTTCGGAGTATAAGATGTACCCAGGTTTTGAAGAGGCAATTAAAAAACAAACAAACGTAGGTAGATAGAGGGATTGTGAGGGAGAGAAGTAATTAGGTAGTTAGGTAGATAAAGGGAGAGAGAGAGAAAGAGAGAGAGAGAAAGAGAAAGAGAAAGAGAGAGAGAGAGAAATACAGTAGATAGGTAGGGTGAGAGAGAGAGAGAAGGTAGGTAGGTATATAGGTAGATAGAGGGTGAGAGAGAGAGAGAGAGAGAGAAATACAGTAGGTAGGGAGGGAAAGAGAGTAGGTAGGTAGATGTTTCCAGATGTATTTATCCATGTGCTGGAGAAGGCACTTTATTTCTGCTGGGATAGCACTTGATCAATGTAATTCTCATCAACCACTCTAAGTAAACAGCTTTCCGAAAGGGGGGGGAAACCTCCCCCAAAATAGCCTGTTTTTCGCGAAAACGGACCTGATTTTTTTTTCCAAATAAAAGGCATGAACAGCCTTGGGAAGGCTTGCAGAGTGCTGCTGGGGGGTAGGGCCCCCCAAAATGAGCAAACAAACGGCCTGTTTTTTGTGAAAATGGGCCATTTGTTGACAAAAAAATTGCATGCATAGCCTTATGAAGGCTTATAAAGTGCTGCTGGGAGCTGGGGGGGGGGAAACTGGCTCGTTTTAGGCTCATTTCTGCCCTCCCCAGCCCCCCAGGAGCTCTCTGAAAGCCTCTATAAGGCTATGCACGGCCATTTTGGTGAAGGGGATGGGGTTTCAGGAGGCAAAAAATGCTGTATTCGATGTATAAGAGGCACCCAGATTTTCAGCCCCTTTTTAGAGGAAAAAAGTTGTGTCTTATACTCGGAAAAATACGGTAAATTAAAAAAAGGAAAGTGCTTCAGTATCGGACAAAACCCCTACTGCCCACCATGAAAGCTGGAACGCCCACTAGTGGGCGATAGGAACCAGGTTGACTACCACTGTTCTAACACCTATATTTCTATGGACTGGGAACTTGTCTAAAGATTATTATTCAATTACTCTCTAATTGGATGTTTTTGGAAAAAAATGGCAACTTTGAGCACCAAGGTCTAGTAAAAGGGAATGTTGTTTTCCAGCTTGAAAGCTTTTAGACATATTAGTTATTAACAGGTAAGCAATTTGGTCCCAAAATTACAGGAGAAATTGAAGCTGTGCTATAATCAAAATTTGAAGATAGCAGCAAAGATATTTTATTGGAAATCCTGGCTCAAACATGGGAAAATACTTTAAATCAGATGATTTATAATGGTCGTTTGAGATATTATATTCTGCCTATTATGAACCTATAGCTCCTGCTGGGCAATCTGGACAATACAAAATAGTACGGTCCAGATGCCTTTGCAAGTTTTCTTATAAGATCCAGTGCTGGAAATGGAACCAACCATTCAGTTGGAATTAAAGAAATAAGATGAAGGTTAGCATTAATTATCTATCAGAAGTATAAAATGAAGAGTTGGAATATCCAATTTTGGAAAATCAATGGATCCAAGACTGAAAAAACTGAAAAACATACTTTTTAAGATTTAAGAATGAAGCTAATTCATCAGCAAATACTGTGTTTTGTTTATTCCTACAAGATACACATAGCTGATTTTGTACATGGGAACAACTGCTAGGATTCTCCATGCTTCTCATTGGAAATTATGAATTCCTCCTTCAGAGGAACGGAAAATTAAGTTATGGCAACACATATGACTATTAAAACTTACCACATACCCCCAATATACCTGGTCTACAATTTAACTCAATATGGAAACAAATTTTCATCTGTTACCACATCCTAGTTACCACATCTGAACTTTGAATTTTCCTGACCTTATAACTCAACTTTTAAAAAGTTGCAAAATTTTCTACATTAGTCAGAAATTCTTTTGTAATTCTTTTACTTCATTTTGTATTGGGTATAGCAGTTATGGCGAACATATTTGGCACCGAGTGCCCAAACTGGAATATGCATGCATGCGCGTGCGCCAGTGCAAGGGAAATCTGAAGACCAGCTGGCCGGTGCACGCATGCCTGTTTTTTGGGCATTTGGGGGGCTATTTTCAGGCTTGTTTTTTGGCCGTTTTAGGCCATTTTCAGATTGTTTTCCAAACTGTTTTCAGACTAGTTTTGGGGGTCTTTTTCAGACCATTTTTGAGCCATTTCAGGGCATTTTTCAGCCTGAAAAACAACCTGAGAAACAGCCTGAAAACGCCCTGAAAAACAGCCTGTTTTTTAAACTAGAAGAGCAGCTGGCAACAGCACACATGCCCACAGAGAGGGCTCTATGTGCCACCTCTGGCACGTGTGTCATAGGTTCGCCATCATAGTATATAGTAATATTGGTCACAGTTGTTAACAGAACCTAATTCTAACACTACCTCAGTTTAATGCCAGTTTAATTAATTAAAATATAAGGCATTTCAAGATGCAAATCTAAATTATTCTTAAATTGTTATTATTTCAAAATTTTACAGTAAAGTAGCATGATATTAAATTATATTTCTAAAAGACAGAACTTGTCATTTTATGAGCCATTTGGTTTTATCAAAAGTGGTACTGAGCAAAATACTCTTACATAAATGAAAAAAGAAAAAAAAATACCCTCTTGATCTTAAGGAATGGATTCCAGATATTTGTTACCTATTTTTAAATATTTTTATAGTCCAAGAACTAGAGGATGGAGCAAAGGATTTCTATATATACATTTAGTGATAAGATGAAAGATATATTATATACTAACATAGTTTCTTTTCCTGTTCATTTTATTTAATAATGATTTAGTTTATATCATACTGAATAATTAGTGGTTCATTTTGTTGTGGTTTGTTATATCCAATGATTAAAAAGAAAGACCCTGACAATGGCCCACGAAGTCACATTTTATGGACTGTACAGAAAACAATATATAATGATACTTCTATAAAATATAAAACTATCAGATCAAGTTACGTAGACAAATAAAGGAATCAGGAGACTATTAAGTAGAGATTACTACAACTACTTTCAATAGTTACATTTTTATTAACAAAGTATGTCTAGCGATTATTATATTTTCCAATTTTCTTTACGTAATCTGAAAAAATCCATTTTGTACGATCTTCAAAGATCCTTAGTGAAGCTTTGGGTCCAGAAACATGTATATAACAGGACTGTGAGCTCTGCTTCTCATAAATGCTAATGTGGGTCCAATTCATTGTAAAGAGACTGCATAGTGAGCCATCTGCACCAAGTAGTTTTGAGAATACTTTAGAATGGGGGTGTCAAACTGGCGACCTGTGGGCTGGATGCGTCACACGCAGGCCATGCCCATCCCAGCTCAGCAAATGAGAAAAATGCTGTGAAATGTCACATAACAGCAAAAGGATGCAGCAAGTTTGACACCCATGGTCTAGGACAAAAGTACATTTTAATTAATCAGGAGAATTGCTAGAAATGTAAAAATTGGGTAAGTCCTATCACCCTTTCAGATGGCTGCTCAAAAAATGATTAAACCCACTATAACTGTTTTGATCGACCTTCTATTTAATTAAACATATTTCTACCAACTTTTTATTATTTATATTGAAAGCAGCTAGAATCAAATAAAGACCTAAATGAATGACATTTCTTAATTAAAAATTAATCAAAGTGTATAAATGTTTGCATAATAAATGACAACTAAATAAAACATGCTAACAGTTCAATATCAACTAAATCAATAACACATATAAACCAGTTAATTCAATATGTAGTACAACAATATTGAAAAATTAGATGAAAGTGATGGCTACTAAATTCCTGCTTAAGATACAGAATGGGAGGATTTCCACAAGTAAGCTATTCCCTCGCTTTGACACCCAACAGACAAAGTCTTGTTTGGAATGATTAGGCATTATCTATAAAATGTTACTTTTATACTTCTGAAAAATTTCAGGTTCTACTTAACTAACCTAAAATCAGCACATTGAATGTTTTAGGAATATTACCAATACTTTCAGTAAATCAGTATTGGATTCAATTCAACCAATCATTTCAATTCACCCAATCAACCTTGGGTTCATTGGGAAATATTTAAATATATACTGAACAACAACATGAAAATTAATGGAGCTTAAAGGTTTTGGTGGGTGGGATCTTGAAACTACATGGTCATGGCTGGATAAATTTGATGAGATGCTATAAAAGATAAAGATGAGAAGTTAAAAGTATAAAAGGCAATATATTAGGCTTTGTTAGGATGGAGAAGGCAAAAATGGTTTCATGACTAGATTGGGAATAAGGGTTATAGTGAATGATACTACATGAACTAGATTTAACTATATTTCTCTTACGTTTTTTATTTCAAGTCGTTATTTGGTTTATGTTGTTTGTTTTCTGAACTTTACATAATATATTTATCTTGAAAATAATTAATGTGAAGTTTTTGTAAGGATGTTCAATTATTAACTGTTCAGGAGAATGTAAAAGGAACAGTTTTGCTGTACAAAATCAAAAAGAGTTTAGATTTTGCATGTAATTTTCTCTTTTTTTCTGTATCCAGGAACAATTGCCTATTCAGTAGATGTAACAGTAAAATCACTCTTCCAATTTTCTCTAAGGGGAAGTACCTTAGAGAAGGGGGGTTCCTTTCTTCTCATGTTTCTTGTTGGCCTCCTTATACAAATAGTTCTTGACAAGAAGTAAATCAGCTGAGACAATCAGCACACGGCCTGACATTTGGATAAATAATTAAAAGATTGGGTTACCTGTATGAACCCACCTAGTTTTCTGCTTAAAGACTTGGTAGTCATACTGTACATAATTGTACTAAAATTGTAAAGCCTGTAAAATGCCAACTTAGAGGAGACATCTATGTTCAATGGAACCCAGCAAAGCTCTGGCAATAGAAATCCCATCTCATTTTTTTAAAATTTTCTCTTGTAAAAGTAAAATGCAACACTTTAATTGTATGTTATTGATGTGTCTAACAGCAACAGAAAGGGCAAAATCTGGCCAAAGACAAAGGTCTCTGGAGTTTAATGGGAGAATTAAGTGGGAAAATCAAATCTCTCCCAAAATTCATTAAGACTTGGATTCTCTGGTCGAGTTGGAACAAGTTCTTATTTCTTGTATATTTTTGGTCTTCTGTTATTAGACTAGAGAAAAATTTAGCATTTTATATTTTACAATTTTTAGTAAACCCCAATTGACAGTCTGCTTAATTTGCTAAATCATAAGCCACTATTTATAAACCATGAGGCTAGATTCATATAAATAGCTAAACCAAAAGTAAACAAATCACATTCCAGTTTGTGCAGTGTATGAATGCAACCACTGCCGTTCTTTAATTTATTTCACCATCCTTGCTCTGGCCTTTTATTGCAAACTGGAAGCCCTCTAGAATTCACAATACTTCTACAGTCTTTCAATATTTAAAACATTTAAATCAATATGTGAAAGCTAAATTAATATATATTTAAAGGTTAACTATTTAGATATGCATTTTGACTGAGATATCGGCATAACACGCATATAAGAAGGCCACATTTAAAGAATGAATGAATGGTGCTATGTAGTTCACAGATCGAACTGTAGTAAATAAGGGCCTCATTCTTTTTCTTAATTTTTAATAGGATGCTGTGACTATGCAGACGTAGCTTTCATTGCAAAAATGGAGAATGGGATCTGGGTAAACGAAACAGTTTCTTATTCATATTCAGTCATGCTGGATGTTCTCTAAAGAATCTTCCTGCCAGCTCTCTTTATATAAGCTAGAGGGAGGCTACTAGCATGGTTCTCCTGACCCAAGATGCCATTTTCCATCTGACAGTTTTTGAGCTTAGCTACATTCCTCAGTTGTATGAGGATATAGGATAAATCCAATCTACAGGACAAGTCCTCTGCATGTGGTAGGAATGTCCATTCATAATCACCTTGTGCACAAATCCTCTTGGAAATCCAGGGATTCTAGTTCAAAGTTTTCTAGCTGTTTTTTGTGAGAGCACTACAATGGAGTCTGGTCACCAAAATGGTTAAAATCTGTTATTTTTTTAGGCTCTTTAAATAAATACGTTTAAAACCTAACTTTAAATAGCACCCAGAGAAAGAAAAGAAAGTAGCTCACTTTGCTTCTCATACCGATATCTCAAACGTGCATTCTAGAAACAAAATACAGTAATCCCTCGTTTTCCGCGGCTTCGTTTTCCGCGGCTTCAGTGCTTCGCGGATTTGTAAAAAATAGAGAAAAAAATGCATTGGTAGGAGGCAAGCGCCCCCTAGTGGTTGCTTTAAACATGTCCACCAATTCAAGTTTCCTAGCGAATCCTACTTCGCGGATTTCCGGTTTTCGCGGAAGGTTGCGGTCCCCATTAACCGCGAAAAACGAGGGATTACTGTATGAGGAACAGCATGCATATTTTAAATATTGTATTTCTCTAAAATATGTAATTCAGATCTACAAATAAAAATACATACAGTGATAAGGGCATTAGAGAAAAGTGTGCTGCAAATTGTACGTATTGCTAGAAATCCTTCCTTATATGGAAAAAAACATTTCTCCCAGAAGTACATAAAAAGGTAGCATTGAACATTAAGGTTTCCCAGAAATGGGTCACCTGGAGCATTATGATCCAGGTGCCTGCATAATTTTTCTCACCAGAGACAAAAACCCAAGTACAGGTCCCTAGGGGGAGTCTAAACATCTGTCCTAAGCCCATTAATGAGTACTTTCATTTCTTATTAACATTTATAACAACCAATAACCTAATCTGCAGATATACCATGGGAGAAAAATGGTTTACTTAAAAAAAAGAAAGGAGGATAATGGCTAAAAAAAGCTGTTGGCATTTCAGTATTTAAAAATTAAATTTCCTTTTTATTAATTAAAAATTACTGTATTTGACAAGATTGTCAAATGATCAAATTATTATATGGGGATGTGTAACAGCTGTGAATAATATAAACAAGTTGAGATTGTCTTTTTGCACAATTCTGAAATCATGAAGAAAATGCTATATAGTAAGCTGAGCACTAGAAGGGAAAGTATAAAAATATATAGATCCAGTTTGTATATTTTTACTAATGGAGAAGTAGGATTTGGTATAGTCTTTTACTAGGAAAATGGCAATAGGAATATGAGTATCCCCTGCATCAGGGAAAATATTATCTCTTTCTCTCTTTCTCATACATACCACATAAATACTTACAGCAGCAGATACTATACACTGAATCATTTCCATTACAGGTAGTCTTGAACCTATGACCATAATTGAGCTTGCCCATTATGTCATAATTCATAATGCTCATAAAATAGATCACCTATGGCCATGATGGCAAACCCATGGCATGTGTGCCAGAGGTGGCACGCGGAGCCATTTCTGAGGGCACGCAAGGCTTACCCTGTCAGCTCTAGCGCGCATGCGCGTGCTGGCCAACTGATTTTCAGTGGTTTTTCGCTCTCCGGAGGATTCCCTGAAGCCTCCAACGGGCGAAAAACAGCTCAATACAAACGGAAATCAGGAAAGCGCTGCTGGCACGGGCGAAAGACAAGCGGCAAAGACAGAAGAAAAGAGGCTTCTTTTACTCATGCTGGCTGCTCTGTTCCCCCTGTCCCCCTTGCTATTAAATGGGGTCCTGCCTGATCGCTGGAATCCAAAGGGAAATGAGGAGAGAGCTGCCTGCATGGGCGAAAGACAAGCGGCAAAGACACAAGTAAAGAGGTTGCTTTCACTCATGCTGGCTGCTCCCCCCTCCCCCATGCTATTAAAAGGGATCCTGCCTGATTGCTGGAATCCAATTCTTTCTTTGCCATTTGTCTCCCCCCACCCCCCTGTGCAGGCAGTTCTCTTCCTCATTTCCCTTTGGATTCCAGAGATCAGGCAGGATCCCCTTTAATAGCATGGGGGAGGGGGGGACCAGAGCAGTCAGCACGAGTGAAACCTCTTTACTTGTGTCTTTGCCGCTTGTCTTTCACCCATGCAGGCAGCTTCCTTCCTCATTTATCTATTGACTAGTGCCCAGGATCCTCTTTGATAGGAGGGGGGGGGGGTTAGCAACCGGACTCACACCTGCCGGAGTAAAAAGGTTTTTTGAGGCAGGAGCACACTTGAGCATCCCCACTCTGGTCTCTGCCCATTTGTGGCAGAGCAACTTCTCCCCTCGCTGGGGTTAGCCAAGGAGAAGCAGCTAGAGCAGAGAGTGGCAGGGAAACCTTGTGCAAAAATGCACGGTCCACAGTGGTGAGGGGGGACATTAAGTTATGTGGGTAGGCACTCGAGTGTGTGTGATAGCGCACACACGTGTGTTTTTGCCACCCAAGGCGAAAAAGGTTCGCCATCACTGACCTATGTGATTGACTCAATTTTACAGCCTTCATAAATTAAGCAAAGTCATTAAGCAAATGCCACAGTCATTAAGCGAACCAATAGTTTGCTAGGAGTCAGTTTTGCCAAAAAGCAGAAATGCTGGTTTTCTGCAAAAATGTTGTAAAACTCAGTCACATGACTGTGGAATGCTGCAAATGGCCATAAATTGCAGCCGGTTCTTGAGCACCCAAAATGTAGCCATGTGACCATGGGGGCAGCCTTTACAACTTCAGAACTGGGTTGTAAATAAGTCCATCATAACTTTAAATGGTTCCTAAGCAACCAGTCATAAGTTGAGAACTACCTGTGTAACATGGAGAAATGGTTTCCAAAAGATTGTGTAATAATAGCAGATTTGTGTTTAACCTTCACAACGCCAAAGAGAAAAGTCTATTAGTCAGAGGGTTTTTTTATTGCATCTTTTGTTTAATTCCTGCAGCTCCCTTTCTTAAATACTGTTCTATTAACCATGCATCATTTTGTAATTTCATATATATCTGACACATGTACAGTTCCCCTCAAATTATTCTTCAAGCATATAAAGAGACAATTACAAACCATTGCAAAATGTAAATGACACATAGCAAGAGCAATTTGATTTATATATTACTCCATAATAGTGCTTTACAACAATCTCTAAATCTGGGTCCTCATTTTACCGATCTCAGAAGGATGGAAGGCTGAGTCAACCTTGAGTCGGTCAGGATCTAACTGCTGGCAGTCAGCAGATTTAGTCTGCAATACTACATTCTAACCAGTGTGCTAATACAGCTCTTATAGATCTTATAAATCTGGCATTTTAATAATCTATGGTTTAATAGTCTTCATTCCTGTATACAAATACTGATGTTTTATATTATTCTTTATACTAAAATGGCAACTCAGCAAAGAAACAAGCAGAAAAATCTAACTACCATATAGAGGCAATCCTTAAAGAGGTTCTAGCTCCCCATTTAAACATTGCTTCTGCTCTTAAATCAAATATTAAAATGGTGCCTTTCCCAAAATCTCTAGGAAGACCTGAGGTTAGGAGATAAATCTGTTAGTGCCATATACGCTGCTTGAGCCTCACAAAGAAACCTTTCAGTCTACTATTTGACAATCCAATTTAGCTTGCTCAGATACGGGCATGTGCATGCACACACAGTATTTAATTATTCCATATTATATGCCAGCAAAATTTTTAAAAGAAAAATATGAATCTTGTTTCATCACATAGTCCTTAACTTTGTCTTTCAGTTAAAGCTTCTCTGTAAGCCAAAAATATTTCAATGTGGTTTTGGCTCTTGTCAATGATAAAAAGCCACATAATTTCCTAGTATGCTTTTATTTTCTCCTTAGATATCAAGTGATCTCAGTGCTCACCATCTGAAAGTTTATATTGAAGATGTTAGGAAAACCTAAGAATAACATTCATTATTTTTGTAAAGTTTTAAAGAGGGTTTATTAATGATGCTTTATATGATAACAAAGATTTTTGAGCAATAACTCATCTTGTTTATTCAAACAGTTATTTCAGTTCCCCAAATCCCTTTTTAATAGCTACCTTCATTCTTAAAGGCAATTCACTTTCAGATGAATTGCAGAAAGAATAACAGGATCTCAGTCTTTCAAGAGAAGAAGTCTTATGCATTTCCTTGTTCCTCTGAACCTTATGGAAATAGGTTTGAGTGGGATCGGAAAAAAACATAAAAGCCCAGTGCTATTTTTCCAGTAAGAACAGGGAGCACTAAAGCCATTTATCATTCAAAAAAAATTCAAATGGACTAAAAGATTTATTTTTAAAAATATACTGTAGAAAAGAATAGACAGTTGGTACAGTCACACTTTTAAAATAAATGGATGCCACTACATTTGATGGTGCTTCCTTCCAAATACATCTTTATATGACTGCATTTTGAGAAATAATTTGACAGAGATAGCTTAAATATTACTACCCTTAATTTGACAAGGAAAAAAGGCCATTGACCAATTGTCCTTGCACTCCCATTCTTAATTAATCCCAGATGTACAAATAATCATTGCCAACTGCACATAACTGGCTTTAGAGTGTCAACTATTTTGCTACCATTCCCCAAAGCATCCTTTAGTGTAAACCCTTTAGAATTGCCTTGCATTTATTTATTTATTTTCCATCACAGACCAAGACATGAAAAGTCAGAAAAAGGGAGGTGTGGATCCTTAAGCTCAATTATAAAAGTTTATGTTTTTCAACAAAATGTATTAGTTGGAAATGCTGCTCCCCGGCTACTGATCATTTGCTAGCATAAATTACCATGGTTTTTCACCTTCAGGGTATTATGTAGACATGATATGCCTGCTTAGCTAATTAAGCTAAGATACCTACCATATCCCCCCCCCACACACACACACACATAAAGTGGGTGGAAATGTCTGTGCATCTTATACAGCAAATGTTGCCAAAGCCCCGCCCACCCACCAGCCTTTTTCGGCCTCCACGCATCGTATTTTCAGCTTCCGCGTGCCCTGTTTACAGCCCGTTCCAGGCTGTAGGGATCGCCATACCCCATCGTTGCCAATCTCTGCCTCCTCACATTGCATTTTCGGCTTCTGCACGACCCGTTTTTGGCCTCTGTGTATCACCTTTTCAGCTAGTTCCAGGTGGTGGGGATTGGCAGCGGCAGCGAGGATCCCTGCCACCTGGAACGGGCCAAAAACGCAATGCACAAAGGCCAAAAATGGGGTATGCAGAGGCTAAAAATGGGGTGCGCAGAAGCGGAGATCACCGACAACGTGCTGTGCCAATCCCTGCAGCTTGGAACAGCTGGTTGATGGTATTCCAGGAGGCCAATCCAACCATCAATCAGCTGCTCGTGCTGAATCAGGCGATAACGTGCTGAAGCTGACCAGGCTGTTTGCTGCAAAGATGCTAGCCAGATGAATATCAATGGATGCTGGTAGACAAGAGGCAGAATTTTTTTTCTTCTTTTCCTCCCCAAAAACTAATGTGCATCTTATACTCCGAATCGTCTTATACTCCAAAAAATATGGTAATCACCAATGTTACATCACCAATGAATTCTGCTACTCAGAATTCCATTCAACCTATGAGTCTACCCAGATAGTTAGTCTGCCATCTCAATCTTTTTGAGGATTTGGGGCTTTTTTGGTTTTGTTTAATTGTTCTGTTTTTCCAAAGTCAATGAAAGTCAGGTGACATTCAAATTTAATATGATGATGATGTGGTGATGATGATAATGATGATTCTTTGTGTGATTATGAAGTGTTACACAGGGATCCACAAAATAGATGACTCTTCTTAGGGCAAGAAAAATAAAATACATGGGGTAAGTACAGTTTAAATACTTCATGGATGATGCAGAACTTCATTCAGATAAGCATATTTGTGTGTGAGGTCTTACTGCTCTCCAACCTTGCACTGAGTTGCACTGATGATGTTACCTAGTTTGGTAATGAAACATCTGCAGGAAAACAGCCAAGCTCAGAGAGCATGAAGGACCCCACATTTCAATCCTGAGCTACAAGTATTCTCTTCTATCAATGTTTGTGTGTTATTACTAAAAGCCACTTTCTGATGGCTATGTGAATTCTTATGAGTGTATATCAATGGATAAGAACACGTCTAAAGAATCTTTTAACTGATGTTTAAGTGGCACATGTGCAACACCATTATGCATTGTTGGTTATATTTGCTTCATCATGGGAAGATTACTTGGTTTGAACTTAAACTGATTTACCTGATCCCTGGAAGGAAAGCCATTCCTGATTTTGCAGGAATGCAGAGGAGAATAAGAAGCCACAGAAAGGATGAACAACAGTAGCAAGGTACAGAGTTCTGAAGATTGGCAGCTGATGGGTTATGAGAATATGTTGAAAATGCTGATCCCTAACGTAGGCTTTTTATTAAATTTCATTCACTCATGTCTGATTTTGGGAGATTGCCTAACAAATCAATGCAGTTTTTATTGCAAAGTTTTGCAGAAGTAGTTTGCCATTGCCTCCTTCCTGGGGCTGAGAGAAAATAACTGACCGAAGGTCACCAAGCTGGTTTTGTGACTAAGGCAGGGCCAGAACTCATAGAACCCATAAGCCTGATGCCTTAACCACTATACTAAACTTTAATGTAAGTTTTACATAAAGGAAAGTTTTATTTTTAAAATATTCCTTCTTAAAACCCTAACCCTAACCCTAACTCTTAAAAGACACAAAGGAAATGATATACAGTATGTCTCAAATTGACATAAGACAGCAAACCTGTGTATGAGAATCTGTTATAAAAGTAAGACTGTTCATTGTTTCACTTTTTCTTTTATTTTCTATGGTTTACATTTCTTCATGGGAATTAAATAAGATTTGGCTCTTTTCTCATATTTCTTGGCTCATTAGTTTTGATTGCACAACGTTTAACACCATCGCAAACATTCCCTTAAACCAGTTCTGCTAAACTGATATAGCACACCATTGGTTGTCTAAATTCTGCACTATTTCAAGGGGATGCATTGTCTAATTTCTGGATTGTTTACGTCAGAACATTAATTCAGCTGAACTCTTTTGTGTAGTACATTACCCATCATCCAATAACTACAACAACGTTGGGAGAAACTCTGGTTAATATACAGCTCCTATGAATCACAAAATAGCCCCTCGGAAAGAATCAGCTGAAACGCTCTAAGTAAACAATTGCTATACGAATACCTCTACCAACTTGGCCTCTGGGAATAAACAACACTGCTTTGTCTTTAAATCAGAAATGACTGAATGGCTTCAGCAGCACTTAACGCTTGCTCAATTGAGGTAGACATTGCTGCTCTGCTTTTGTTTGCTCCTAATCAGGAGGCAAATCTATGGAGAAATACCGAGAAGTGCATAACTCTTGTGAGACAGATGATTTTTATCTTTATGCACAGTAAAACGAACTGGAATTGTAAATGTGAAGTGCACCTCTTAGTCTAAGGTGGGAAAGTATGTTTCAGCAGTCAAACACTGTTAGTGCTTGAAGCTGTCAGTCACTTGTAAGCAATTTGTTTTTCCAAGAGGAAAGAACTAATCAGCTAAAAGTCAGGTAGAAATCAGA
This sequence comes from Rhabdophis nuchalis, assembly GCA_039707465.1. Taxonomy (NCBI): domain Eukaryota; kingdom Metazoa; phylum Chordata; class Lepidosauria; order Squamata; family Natricidae; genus Rhabdophis; species Rhabdophis nuchalis. The sequence goes on from CM077643.1 coordinate 87,705,384, forward strand.
GCGTGGGAATTAGCTGGGGAATCGCCAATGTTATACTCCAGAATGAGGCTTCAGCTCCAACTCTATGTGAAGTGTTATACCATGGTATAAATAATGATATAAACTTTTTATATAAAAGGAATGTGGTAGAACAGGTTCCTTCTTTTTTAGGTAACCTTAACTTGATGGAGGGATGTCAATGTAAGACCAAAATGGACAAAAAGAAGAGATTGCTTAATTTTTCCCATCTCTTTCAAATGATCCCCAGTCTCTTTCTCCCCCTTTAAGATTTTATTACCAGCTTGAGCCTGGGAAATAGATTTTTTTTTCTTTTGAAAAAGTTTTATTGGTTTTAACAATTTATGTTGGGAAAAGGGGTAAATAAGGTAATGAATAATATTTGGAGCTTCCACATCGGATCTGATGACCGCCTCCGAGTCTTCATACATATTCAATTAAAAAGAAATTATCAAGGGGAAGAGGTACATACATTTTAAAATCATAAATTTTCATATTATTTTATACATTCAATTACTTTATACTATTGACGTCCGTACAGGAATTACTAAAAAATATATAACAAATTATTTTTGTGATCTGAGCCTCTTTGCTATAGTCTCTTCCTCCTCCCCCCCACCAGCAGGTGGACCCGTGGCCCCTCCTGTTCCCATCTCGTCAGCATCCAGGATTGAGGAATGTTTTTTTTTAAAAATTATGCGCCTCTTCCACTGTTTTAATTCTAACTCTTCCTCCCTCCCAGAATACCAGCATCCCTTCCGGCATCAACCACTTGAACCACACCCCCTTTTTGAATAATTTTTTAGTTAAGAAGGAATAATTCCTTCTTATATCTCGTATTTTCTTTGGGATCTGCTTCAATATGGCCACCTCGTTTTGCTGATACAACAAAGGACCCCCTCTCTGCGCTCTCAGTATCTCCTCTCTCGTTGACCTTCTTATAAATTTAATATGTATCTCTCTGGGTACCTCATTTATTCTGGCAAATGCTGAGTTAATTCTATAAATCAAATCAATGTCCCCCCAAATAAATTCCTTATCTTTCTTAATATAATCCGCTAACATAGTAGCCATCAGCTCTCTTAAATTCTCATTCGGTAACTCTGGAACATTCTGAAATCTTAAAAAGAAAGACATGCATTCAAAATCAATTTTAGACATTTGACCAGTAATATCTGTAAGTTCTTTCTTAAAGTCTTTTATCTCTTCCTTCATCTCAACCGCCCCCCCCTTCCAGCCCCACAATTTTTTGTTTATTATTTGTTATTTCTCTTTGCGCCTCCAATAATTCCAATCTTGTGCTTAAATTGTCTTTCCGGATTTGTTGCATTTCATTCATTATTCTTTGAAACATCTCCTCTACATTTAATGGCTGAGGGCTTGGTGACTTTTAGGATCCTCTACCTCTGTTTCCTTCTGTAACATTGCTGAAATCTTTGGTTGTGAGGATGGCCTGGGTCTTGTAGATGCTGGAGCAGAACTTCGGTCCCCGTGGAGAGGACGCGCAATTTGGGTGTCCTCCTGGACTCCCGGCTGTCTATGGAGGACCATGTGGCAGCCGTGGCCAGGGGGACATTCCATCAGGTACGCCTGATGCGCCAATTGCGCCCCTTACTGGACCAGGGTGCCTTACGCACGGTCACTCAAGCACTCGTCACGTCTCGACTCGACTACTGTAATGCTCTCTACATGGGGCTTCCCTTGAGGTGCACCCGAAAGCTACAGTTAGTCCAGAACGCAGCCGCGCGGGTGATTACGGGATTGCCTAGACACTCCCATATAACACCAATCCTGCGCGAGCTGCACTGGCTTCCTGTGGTCTTTCGGGTGCGCTTCAAGGTTTTAACGACCATCTTTAAAGTGCTCCATGGCTCGGGGCCTAGTTATATGCGAGACCGCCTCCTGCCCCATACATCCCTTAGACCGATACGCTCCCACAGAGAGGGCCTCCTCAGGGTGCCGTCGGCCGGACAATGCCGACTGGTGACACCCAGGGGGAGAGCCTTCTCTGTGGCGGGACCAGCCCTTTGGAACGACTTGCCCCCTGAACTCCGTACCATTTCTGACCTCCGCCTCTTCCGAAGTGTCTGAAGACACACCTATTCCAACTAGCTGGCCTTGCGTAGCCTCCAATACCGACTCGTAGATAGTTTTAAAATGGGGATTTTAATTCGGTTTTACCACAGGCCCTTCGTTGAATAAGTTTTTTTAAAAAAAGTTTTATATGTTTTGTATGTTTTTTAATGTTCCTGTGCGCCGCCCTGGGTCCGTTTGGAGAAGGGCGGGGTATAAATTCAATAAATAAAATAAAATAAATAAATAAACTTGGTTTCCCAGATGGGGATTTCCTCGAAGCCATAATTAAAGTTTTAGGTATTAGTGTGTAAAGAGGAAGAAAGGGAAGGGAAAAAAATGGCGCTGTTGGGCGGGCAGTCTGTGAAGTCCGAGACAAAAGCAACTGGAGTTCAAATTGAGTTTACAATGTCCAGAGAGAGAAAAGAAACAAAAGAAAAATTTTCCAAGCAAAACAGAAAGTTTCACAAAGGGAGAAAACACCAAAAGACACCAGGGCAGGTCCTTTTCTTATATATTTTAAAATTAGTCTAGTTCTGTTAAAATAGAGGAATGCTTATTTTCAAAAGTTCCATCCTGAGAACAAAGAGAACGCCATCCTTCCGCCTTGCTGGCAGGGTAGGGAAAGAGAAAGAGAAAGTAGAAACAGTCAGTTTAAAATGTAGCAAGGCTCCGGATACATTGTTTAACAGCAAATCCCTAAGTTAAGGAGAAACTTCCTTTTTCAATAAATCCGATGGAAGTCACTTTCACTTTCTCCGCAGCGCGGAACTCTTTATGCAATGCCGCTTTGTTCCAGGGGGTTTGTTTCCAACTCCCCCCTATCTTCTCTATCCATCAGATTGAATGTAAAAAAAAAGTCCAAATAAGGCACATACCATTATTTTTATAATCCGAAGCCTCGGCGCAGCCATACAGCCCGGAGTTTCAGCTCCTTCTTACATCCTCCATGTTCCAGCGTCTTCAGCGAAGGGGAAACTCCCCCCGTGAAAGTTCCCCAGCCCCTAGGGCGAAGCAGGAGTGGCCCCCCCGACTGCCGTCGAGATGGGGGCCCTCTCCGCAAGCCGCCCGTGCAGAGGGGGGGATTTTAAACCTCCCCCCGCGCCCAAGGGCGCAGCTGAGGCAACACAGCGGTGGACGCGAAGATCCGCGTCTGTCCGCGTCCGAAGCCGGAAACGATCCCCGGAAATAGATTTTTTTTTTGAGGGGGGGACTACTTAGAGAAAAAAATTTTTTTTTAAAGTGTGGCTTTTTAGGAGAGATTCATAAGGCAGGAAAGCATGTTGGGGCCAGCTGGCCATGGGGAAGGGAGCTAGCAGCCTGCTCCCCTCCCCGCAACCCTGCCATGCTTGCCTGCCTTCCATGCAGCCTTCCTGGCGGTCTCCCACATCCGCTTGCCTTCTGAGGTCAGCGTCCAGCCCAGCCAGTGGGTGGGTGGATGGCCTTTGGTGGAGACACAGCTGCTGAGAGGAGGCTGAGAGGAGCAGCGGCAGTGCTCATGGAGGGCAGGCAGTGCACATGTGCAGCAGCCCCGGGACATCCGCTTGGTGCCTGGGCTCTCCACCATCCTGGAACTGTGCCGTGCTGGAGAGTTCTCTTGTACAGATGCGCCCTGCGACAGCAGCAGCAGCAGTGGAGGCAGAGCACACAGAAAAAAGAGAGATGGAGAAAGAAAGAAAGAAAGGAAGGAAGGAAGCAAGGAAGGAAGGAAGGAAGGGAGAGAGAAACAAAAAGAGAGAGACAAAAAAAGAAAGAGAAAGAAAGAAGGAAAGAGAAAGAAAGAAAGAAAGAGAGACAAGAAAGAAAGAAAAATAAGAAAGAAAAATAAGAAAGAAAGAAAGAAAGAAAGAAAAAGAGAGAGAGAGAAAGAAAAAGGGATGAAGAGAGACAGAGAGAAAGAGAGAAAGAAAGAAAGAAAGAAAGAAAGAAAGAAAGAAAGAGGAAGAGAAAGAGACAAGAAAGAAAGAAAAATAAGAAAGAAAGAAAAAGAAAAAGAGAGAGAGAGAAAGAGAAAGAAAGAAAAAGGTAGGAAGAGAGAGAGAGACAGAGAAAGAAAGAAAGAAAGAAAGAAAGAAAGAAAGAAAGAAAGAAAGAAAGAAAGAAAGAAAGAAAGAAAGAAAGAGGAAGCGGGAGAGAGAAAAGAAAGAAAGAAAGAAAGAGGAAGAGAGGGACAGACAAGAAAGAAAGAAAAATAAGAAAGAAAGAAAAAGAAAGAGAGAGAGAGAAAGAGAAAGAAAAAGAAAGAAAAAGGGAGGAAGGGAGAGACAGAGAAAGAAAGAAAGAAAGAAAGAAAGAAAGAAAGAAAGAAAGAAAGAGGAAGGGGGAGAGAGGAAAGAAAGAAAGAAAGAGGAAAGGGGAGAGAGGAAAGAAAGAAAGAAAGAAAGAAAGAAAGAAAGAAAGAAAGAAAGAGAGAGAGAGAGAGAGAGAAAGAAAGAAAGAAAGAAAGAAAGAAAGAAAGAAAGAAAGAAAGAAAGAAAGAAAGAAAGAGAAATGACCACAATTGAGCCCAAAATTTTGGTTGCTAAGCAAGAGTGTTGCTAAGTGAGTTTTACCACATTTTACAAGTTGGCAATATCCACCCAGTCACATGCCCACCAAGCCACGCCCATAGAACCAGTAGGGAACATTTTTGGATTTCACCACCGACTGAAGGTCACTCTGGCAACCAAAGTAACCCTGTTAAAAGTCACAAATGACAGAGTTACCATTCCAAGATTGTTTTCAAATGTTGCCTTGAAATGTACCGTATTTATTCGACTATAACGCGCAAAATTTTGTACCCAAAAAAGAACTCAAAGTTTGGGTGCGCGTTATAAACGAGAGTTTGGGTTTCTGCGCGGCGGCGGCAGCGGCGGGAGAAGCGGAGCCAGAAAGAGACACGGTGGGAGAAGTGGAGCTCAGAAACAGACGCGGTGGGAGAAGTGGAGCCCAGAAACAGACGCGGGGGAAAAAGCGGAGCCAGAAACAGACGCGGTGGGAGAAGTGGAGCCCAGAAACAGACGCGGTGGGAGAAGTGGAGCCCAGAAACAGACGCGGGGGAAAAAGCGGAGCCAGAAACAGACGCGTTGGGAGAAGTGAGCCCAGAAACAGACGCGGGGGGAGAAGCGGAGCCAGAAACAGACGTGGTGGGAGAAGTGGAGCCCAGAAACAGACGCGGGGGAAAAAGCGGAGCCAGAAACAGACGCGGTGGGAGAAGTGAGCCCAGAAACAGACGCGGTGGGAGAAGTGGAGCCCAGAAACAGACGCGGGGGGAAAAGCGGAGCCAGAAACAGACGCGGTGGGAGAAGTGGAGCCCAGAAACAGACGCGTTGGGAGAAGTGAGCCCAGAAACAGACGCGGGGGAAAAAGCGGAGCCAGAAACAGACGCGTTGGGAGAAGTGAGCCCAGAAACAGACGCGGGGGGAGAAGCGGAGCCAGAAACAGACGTGGTGGGAGAAGTGGAGCCCAGAAACAGACGCGGGGGAAAAAGCGGAGCCAGAAACAGACGCGGTGGGAGAAGTGAGCCCAGAAACAGACGCGGTGGGAGAAGTGGAGCCCAGAAACAGACGGGGGGGAAAAAGCGGAGCCAGAAACAGACGCGGTGGGAGAAGTGGAGCCCAGAAACAGACGCGTTGGGAGAAGTGAGCCCAGAAACAGACGCGGGGGGAGAAGTGGAGCCCAGAAACAGACGCGGGGGGGGGGGGAGAAGTGGAGCCCAGAAACAGACGCGGGGGAAAAAGCGGAGCCAGAAAGAGACGCGGTGGGAGAAGTGGAGCTTTATAAAAATCGGTATAAAAATTTTATACCGATTTTTAATCGAAAATTAGGGGGTGCGCGTTATACACGTGTGCGCGTTATAGTCGAATAAATACGGTAATATCCAGATTCTGCTGTATAATTCTAACTATACTCCCAGCAGGATATGCTTGGGAAACTGGAATGGAGATACAGTGGTACCTCGGTTCACGAACTTAATTCGTGAACTGACTGTTCGCGATCCGAATTGGTCGTGAAGCGAGGCACAATTTCCCATAGGGTTCAATGTAAATCCGGTTAATCCGTTCTGACCTTGTTTTTTGGTCGTGATTCTTGAACTGACTCTGTTCGCGAACCGAATTGGTCGTGAACAGAGGCACAGTTTCCCATAGGGTTCAATGTAAATCCGGTTAATCCGTTCTGACCTTGTTTTTTGGTCGTCCGCGGCTCCGGTTCGTGAAGCGAAACGGGGTTCGTGAATCCGAGCATTTTTACGGAGTTCGTGAAGCGAGGCGGAGTTCGTGAAGCGAGGCGGAGTTCGTGAAGCGAGACGGAGTTCGTGAAGCGGAGCATTTTTTTACGAACTTTTCCGTTCGTGAACCGAAACGGTGTTCGTGAACTGGGGCACATTTTTTGGAAAATTTCTGTTCGTAAACCGAATTGGTCGTGAACAGAGGCGTTCATGAACCGATGTACCACTGTACTGTCCAAGCATCATTGTTAGGTGTTTGCCAGTACCAGCATGAACAAGGCTATGACTCATCAAAGCTTTGGACAAATACTTCTAGATATGAGAACTAGGTAAGAAACAAAAAGCCTGAGACTGGATTGGTCCATTATAATAACAATGTGGAGATATTAAACACTCCTCTAGCCAAAAAATAAATAGCCAACTACAATATAGAGAAAGAAGAAAGCATCATAGGATTTGAACATGGATCTACTTTACATATTGTTTTTGTTTGTGAGCCTTCTACTTCAAATACTGGTATAGCTGGTTAGCTTTCAGTTTAGGAATTGAGTATTTATTGTTACTTGTCTGCCAGCAACCACAATAGACCAACCATTGAGAGTTTCTGCGAAGCAGGAAACATAATAAAGAATTTATATGCAGTTCTTTAAATCCAGCCTGCTCTTTTCCCGTGTCTTTACATCCAGAGAGGTCTTAGCCTTTCCTTTCTCCTGTCCCCAAGTCTCAACTGTTGAAGGTTGTTGCAAGTTTGCATATTCTACATTCCTGTTCTCCTGTCCGGACAATTCCCTCTTGCTGTGCTCAGATTCTTCTGCAGCTAACAGAGTCCTGCCAGTAATATCTAATGAGCAGTAACTTGGTCTTGTAAGAAGATGGAGGGATGAAGGGGTCATTCATACTAGATGTTTATAGTTATTAACCATCTGGGATGCATTACATTGAAATCCTGGTATACATTTTAATAAATAAAGATGACAAATAAACAAGAATTAAATTACATGCTACTGGCAAGATATGAAAAAACTACAGCCTTGAAACAATAGCTTGATAAATCACACTGTGGAAAAAAAATACACTACTGATCTGAATTGTTTTTGATGGCAATTGAGATGCTAATATTAGTTCAGCCCAATACTGAATATTTTATGGGCTACTGCATCCCATGGTGTTCATGAAGATGATAAATTACTTCTGGAAACAAATAATTGTTCATTATTCCACATTTCAATAATCATGATCATAAGATTTATAATCTAACATTTATATTTAGTAGTTTGCATGTGAACATGTTTTTCTTCCTTGCTGGATATATATAATTTATTTCTTTTATTTTCTGTTCTGGGTTGTTTTTTGTTTTTTGGTAATCCCAGTCGCTCAGAGTCACTTGGATTTGAGCGTTAAGTCTATGTAATAAACAAAACAAAAAATCACATATGGCATTATCAATTCAAATCAATATTAGTAATGTTAGAACAATGGAATGCAAGAGCATTGTGTCTAATTACATTGTTAATTTTGATAAGAAATTTTCATAGGATTTTTCCAAATGATGTGCTCCTATTTATTGTATTGTTTCAACCAATTATCCCTAATATCTGATAAAGAAGCTTTTCCCTTTCTTCAATCTATATAACTGCCCATAGTTAGAAAACAGATCTTGTCTGTGATAGCATCCAAGTTCTAGGTACCATTTGGACCACAAAATTCATCTGAATGGCTTTATTGAATTTTCTATCAGCTAATGAAGTCCATTCTGAGGGGAATGGGACAACTTGCCACAGTCAAGGCAACTTGCTGCAGCCAACTCATTACAGCCAATTCGTTGCAGCCAACTCATCATGGCCAATTCACTACTCGCGGGACTACTCGCCATGGCCAACTCACCACAGGACAGCTTGCAGTGGGACAAAGTAACAATTCTGTTTAATTACTTAAAATAAATAAAACACATTTTAATTTTTGCCATTCACATTTCATTCTGTCCCTCCTTTTTGCATCATTTGTTTAATGATTCTATTCCATCATTTCTTTGATATTAGTATAACTCTTGTCCCGCAGGAAGTTGTCCTGTGGCAAGATAGCCATGGTCAGTTGGCTGTGGCGAGTTATCTATAGTGAGTCAGCTGTGGCAAATTGATCATGGTGAGTTGGCCATTGCAAATTGTCATAGACCCATTCTGACTACTTTTATCTGTACTGCGTCCACTGTATTCTATTGAAACTGTACTTTTATGGCGGCATTTTCACTGGTATTAGATCCAATGGCGGGCATAATACACGGCCATGTTTTTCGCTTTAAATAAAAGAAAATTAAAAACCACTCAGCTGGTCTCCCTCAGAAGCCTATAAGCAGGGCATGCAATCCATGGAAAAGCCTTCCTCCACTGTTTGTTGGCTGCACCTGGTATTCAAAGTATGTCATCTTTGGATTCCATTTAATAATAAACTGTCCATAAAATCTTTATAAAGCTATCCTATTTGTGTCAGCAACATTCTTGAGTTTATTATGTTGTATATGAATGGTTTCTTTTTGATTTTGAATGAGAAACAATTTTGTTAGTTCTGCTGAGTTCTAGCATCATGAACAAGGAAAGGAATATATGACTAAAGATCTCTTTAAGCCATATATTCAACAATATGTAAACAGGTATAGTTCTCATTAAGTCTTCTCTCAACTCAAAATCCCTAGTTCTGTTTTACTAGATACGTGCCTTTCCCATTGCAGACCCCTGTCCAATGGAATATCCAATCACTTGGGGTCAAACAGATCCCCATCCTTTTAATCTAGAGAATATTAAGACCTGACTCTTTCCCTAGGACCCACCGTATTTTAAAATGCACCTTTTCCCCTCAAAAAAGAGACTGAAAATCTGGGTGTATCTTATATACTGAATACAACTTTTTATGCCTCCCGCCCCTTACACCAAAATGGCTGTGCAGAGCCTTTAAGAGGCTTCCAGAGTGCTCCTGGGGCTGGGGAGGGCAAAATGAGTGAAAAACAGGCCGTCCCCCCCCCGCCCCCAGGAGCACTCTATAAACCTCCTAAAGGCTATGCATGCCCTTTTTCTGACAAAAAAAAAACATGCCCATTTTTGCAAAAACAGGCCATTTTTTTTCTTGTTTTTGCCCCACCCCCAGGAGCACTCCACAAGCCTCTGAAAGGTATTCATGCCCTTTTTTGGGGGGGAAACGGGTCCATTTTTGCAAAAAAACAGGGCCATTTTCACGAAAAACGGGCCGTTTTTGGGAGGTCTGCAAAGTGCAAAAACTTTTTTTTTTAATTTGCCTCTTCAAAATCTTGCTGCATCTTACACTCCATTGCATCTTATACTCTGAAAAATACAGTAACTTTTTTAAAAGATAAGATACTGAATACCATTGAAGGTTACTGGTCTCTTTTTATTTCTTTAATCTGAATGAGTTTAAATACCGTATTTTATATAGTTTAGAGCAGGGGTCCCCAACCTTTTTTGCACCAGGGACCGGTTTCATTTTAAAGAAAATTCTGCGGACCGGCTGGCCTAGAGGAGGAGGAGGGGAGGGGGTACAGGCGGCGCAAGCGCATGCGGGGGGGGGGGAGTCGGCTCACTTGGCTCTCTAAGGCAGTGGTGGGCAAACATATTAGTCAATAGAGCCAAATATCAACAGGACCACTACTGAAATTTCTTTTGAGACCCAAAAGGTGTGGCCTGTTTTATGGGAGTGGCTCAGTTGTCATGTGACCCGGTGGGCGTGGGCAACTTGGAAAATGTGGTGAAACATTAATGCTTAGCAACCAAAATTTTGGGCTCAATTGTGGTCATAAGTTCTTTCTTTCTTTCGTTCTTTCTCTTTCTTTTCTTTCTTTCTTTCTTTCTTTCCTCCTTCCTTTCCTCCCTCCTACCCTCCATCCCTTTCCTTCCTTCCTTCCCTTCCTCCTACCCTCCATCCCTTTCCTTCCTTCCTTCCCTCCCTCCTACCTTCCATCCCTTTCCTTCCTTCCTTCCTTCCTTCCTTCCTTCCCTCCTACCCTCCATCCCTTTCCTTCCTTCCTTCCCTCCCTCTCCTTCCTTCCCTCCCTCTCCTTCCTTCCTTCCTTCCTTCCTTCCTTCCTTCTTTCTTCCTTCTTTCACCCCTCCCTTCCTCCTCCCCCTTCTTTCCTTCACTCCCTCCCTCCCACCATTCATCTTTTTCTATTTTTCTTTCTTTCTCTTTCTCTGTTTCTGTCTCTCTCTCTCTGTATCTGTCGCTCTCCTCCCTCCACCCACCTCTGTCACTCTGTGTGTGTGTGTGTGTGTGTGATTACCTCTCTCCCTCCCTCTCTCTATTTCTGCCTCTCTAAGTCTGTCGCTCTGTGTGTCTGTCATTCTCTCCCCCCTCACCCCCCCCCAAGCAGCAGAGGGGAGGTTATCCCGCAACGGGCGAGCGAGCGAGCGGACGGACGGAGGACCCAAGCTGCTGCTACCTTAAGTGTCGCCGAGGCCATCCGGGTGCCACACGCGGCTGGAAGAAAGGTGGGCGTGCGCGCCCGGATGGTGCTTAAGGTAGCCGCAGCTCGGGTCCTCCGCCCGCCCGCTCGCCCGTTGCGGGATAACCTCCCCTCTGCTGCTTGGGGGGGGGGGTGAGGGGGGAGAGAATGACAGACACACGGAGCGGCAGACTTAGAGAGGCAGAAATAGAGAGAGAGAGGCGCTCTCGGCCATCCTCTGCCCAGGGGGCTGCTCCCTCCTCCTCCTCTCCGGCCCTGCGGCCCGGTTCTTGTGAAGCCGCGGACCGGTGCCGGTCCGCGGACCGGGGGTTGGGGACCCCTGGTTTAGAGCAGGCATGTCCAAAGTCCGGCCCGGGGGCCATTTGCAGCCCAGGGGTCAGTTTAATACGGCCCTCCAACAGCCCTCCCTGGTCTGTGTAAATGTGGCCCTCCCTTCCTCCCTCTGTCTCTGGGGCTGTGTGGCTGGGAGGGAGGTGGACGGAGGTTACGGACGCCTCCTCCCGCAGCGGGCGAGGGAGCAGGCGGGGTGAGCACACAAGGCTACCGTCATCTTAAGCACCACCGAGGCTGTCGCCCGGCAGGGGCGTCAGGCAGGGAAGCCTGACGTCCGCTTGGTGCCTGCCGGAGGGAGCCGCGATGGAGCCGCGACCGGCTTCCCTGCCTGCGTCAGGCAGGGAAGCCGGTCGCGTCTCCATCGCAGCTCCCTCCGGCGGGCACCACGGCTTACATTCTGGGGCCACGCGTTCACCTCCCTCCCAGCCACGCAGCCCCAGAACGTGCAGCTCCCGCCGCACAAGGTCGCCCGGCAGGGGCGTCAGGCAGGGAAGACGGACGCGCGGCCTCAGAACGTAAGCCGTGGTGCCTGCCGGAGGGAGCCGCGATGGAGACGCGACCAGCTTCCCTGCCTGACGCCCCTGCCGGGCGACAGCCTCGGTGGTGCTTAAGATGACGGTAGCCTTGGGTGCTCACCCCGCCTGCTCCCTCGCCCGCTGCGGGAGGAGGCGTCCGTAACCTCCGGCATACCGGCCCTTCTGCTGCTTCCCGGGGTGGGAGAGGGGAGGAGAGGGGAGAGAGGGAGTGACTGACAGACACAGAGAGAGACAGAAGGGGAGGGAGGGAAAGACAGAGAGACAGACAGAGACAGAGAGAAAGAGAGGGAGGGAGAGAGACGGAGAGAGACACAGATAGAGAATGACACCGGGAGGGATTGAATCGGAGACAGACGGGGAAAAAGGGAGAGACAGACATACAGAGAGAGGGAGGGAGGGAGAGAATCAGAGAGAGTGACACACACAGAGACAGGGAGAGACAGAGAGAGGGAGGGAGAGACAGATAGAGACTGATTAAGTGAGTGAGAGACAGACAGACACACACACACACAGAGTGACAGAGAGAAAGAGAGAAAGAAAGAAAGAAAGAAAGAAAGAAAGAGAAAGAAAGAGAGAAAGAAAGAGAGAAAGAAAGAGAGAAAGAGCGAGAGAAATGGAGAGAGAGAGAGGAAGAAAGAGAGAAAGACGTAGGTAAGTTTTTTTAAAATTTATTTTCAATACATTGTGAAAACTCAACTGTCAGTTGATCTTAATGTTATGAAATGAAAAGTATGTCATTTGCAATTAACTTGGCATAAAATAATTTATTTGCATTTAATTGTTCAAAGAATGTTCGGAAAAATGTTCGGCCCTCCACCATGTTCACTTCATCCAATCTGGCCCTCTTTGAAAAAAGTTTGGACACCACTGGTTTAGAGTGTATGATTCCCTACTTGATAAACAGAAGTAATAAATTTGCAGAGGAAGTTTCATTGCTACGTGACAATGTGTTTCAGGTAGTATATACACAACTTTTCTTCAGTAGCATAAATATACAGCCAGAAACTAAAAAGAAGATATATTTGTTCTAGCTCAGTACCGTAAAATCAGCAAACAAAATTCTGACTACATGCATAGTTATCTGCCATGTATACACACCCTTTCTTTGGAACCCAGCCCAAATCTATTACAGTAGTTTGTTTAAATAAACTTAATATTCACAGCAAGCTAGCTGTTTAGTTTATTTTTCAAGCATATTAGCAATCTTATTCACAAAGCTCCAAAGTAAATAACAATCTTCATTAATGCCAAATACTAAGAAAACTGTAAAACATTTAGAAAACAAAGCCAGAGATTTTTAAATATACTAGAAGAAGCAGTTTTATTCTTTTCTTTTAGAACTTCTGAAGATTATCCTCCAAGTCTATCAGTTTTAAAGATCTCTAACAGCAACAGTAATAAAAAAGATCCTTGAGATTCGAAAAGCTGCTATCATAGTGGAAAGTATGCTAGACGCTACGATGATCTTATTCAACCATGCAGTTCAGAAAACTAAATTGAGGTGCCAATGTTTAGCCTCCACCCAACTTCTACAAAGCCTCAACACATACTCTGCCTTTTATAGTAATTACTGTAAGTACATGCATAGAACATATGGGAGTATTATGCACATTTGTGAAAGTTTATATTTTAATATTCTATACAGTATCCAGACTGTAGAATTGTAAAAAGCAGCTTGATAATCTATGATTAGAGAAAGAAAGAAAGAAAGAAAGAAAGAAAGAAAGAAAGAAAGAAAGAAAGAAAGAGGGAGGGAGGGAGGGAGGGAGGGAGGGAGGGAGGGAGGGAAGGAAGGAAGGAAGGAAGGAAGGAAGGAAGGAAGGAAGGAAGGAAGGAAGGAAGGAAGGAAGGAAGGAAGGAAGGAAGGAAGGAAGGAAGGAAGGAAGGAAGGAAAATGTTCATAGATACTCAGGCAAAGTAAATCAAGAGAGGAAGTCTACATTCACTTTCCCTGAACAGTACTACTATAATCTGTACATGATTGATTGGGATGATGGAGATAAATTTAAATGCACAAATGTAAAATATCTCAAAAAAGTCTAAAGCAAGCTCTCCTTAACATATATGTATCTTGTCTTCAAAGGAGCAATATAATGAAATATTCAACCATAATGTACAATTGAAAATGTATAGTTTAAAAGGGTTAAATTGGGGGACAAACTACTGTATATACTTGTGTTTATCTGTTTGTACCCTCAAGTTAGCCCAAATAGTGCACTACACCAAACATTTTTAAATCACGATATATAAAATCCACTAACTTAAAGATTCTCTCAAAAATTGGGATCCATTACTCCCATGAAATTGAAATTTCCACAATGTTCAAATTAGTTTAGTTCACAAAATCGAGGCTGTTAAAGTGTCTCTGCAGTCAATGCAGATGATGATTTCTTGCATTCATCAAGCAAAGTCAGTAGGGAAGCTAGCAGGAAGTTAGAAATCACTGAGTTTTTCGCTTGTCCATAGTCACTCTGTGACTCTGTTTAGGTAAGTAAATATTAGCCTATTATTGAAGTTGGTTTGCCAACACAATCATTTTTCTATGTTCAATATACAGTATATTTTTTAGATGTTAGACTCTGTAAACTGCTTAGAGAGCGCTAGGGAGCGGTATACAAGTCTAAGTGCCAGTGCTAGTGTTAATGCTAATGCTAGTGCTGTGATTATGGACAATCCAATGTTGGAGTAAAAAAAAAAAATCAGCCTAAAATGTAATGTTCATTCTGGCAACATCCAACTCATCTTTCCCACAAAGGATGACCCAACCGGTTGGTTAGATGTGAGATCATGGAATCCCAAGTTCAACTCCATCTTCAATCATGGATGCTAAATGGTTGATTTCTTTTTCTCTCAGCCCAACCTATATCACTGGTTTGCTAGCCACACACACTTTTCCTGTACATTGGACAGAGTAGCCTTTTGCTTCTGCACCTGCTGTAAATTTCTTTTTAAAAAAAATAGAGCATTCAGTATATTAAAATATGTAACTAAAAGGCCAAGACTTCTAATTTGACTGGCTTCTTAGGACTGATGTTTGTGTGCAGCTTCAGTTAAAGCCAACCACCAAATCTCAAGATGCACAATTTCTAAGGTGTCTGTTTGCAATCATTGCTTAAGCAGCAAAAAATGCCAGATTCAAATTTCAAATCCTAAATTGTATCTAGGATTCAGTCCAGATTACCAAGGATAAATGCTATGCATTTGTTTTATCACATAGTTCTTTTGAAAGCTAACGGAATACCATCATATTACTCTTTGTTGGCAACACAACTAAGCCTATCCATGGTGACTAATTTAATATACTGCAGAAAGAAAGCAGATATCCTGTACTTCCATGGAGAGAAGAACATGGTAGGGATCCCATTTTTTTTCCTTGTTAAGGCATCTGAAAATCATACATAATTCTTATAGATGAACAGAATTAGGTCAGAGGAAGATATATTTATCTCTAGACTAGTTTGTATCTATTAAGTTTTCCAATCTGTACCTTAGCCCAAAGTGACAAGAGTCATAGATTGTACTTATCGGGAGTTTGCATGATGTCACTTGTAAAAATACCCTGTGATGAAATATGCTGGCCATGTGCAAATGCCTCTCGGAATCAGGCTTTTACTTCATACTTACCAAAACAGGTGGGGATACTTTAAATTGCCTGTTTTGTCTGTTTTTAATCAGTCTGAAAAGACATTGTGCCATTTGAAGAATCCAGAGGCAGAGAGCAAAAAAATAAATGAAAGATTAGAATTAATGTTGACGCTTTAAACATGAAAGGGGGCAGTGGGGGGGGGGGAGGGGAGAGTGAATTTAGTCCAGACCTATTCCTGTAACTCCAGACGTTTATACTCTGGAATTTTTACTTCATAATTTGCAATTTCGTAGGCATGTCAAAAATAAGATAACACTACCTTTGTACCTAAACTATGTTTAGCATTGCCTGTGTTAATTTAATCTAATTTAATGCTAAATTGTTTTTAGCTCTGTCCCTTTCATTGCAGCTTTAACTCTTAAGTCTAATATCATACATGATACAACTTCACAGTGCTTTATAAAAAAACCTTTACCATGAAATCCTGTCAGTATTTTCAGCTGCATTTATTAAAATACTACAATGAAAGTACTGATTAATATATTGTAATTTCATTTAATAATTTAAGGGCAGCATTTATCATATAAAATTTAAATAGAAATATTTAAATTTAAAAAGGACTGAGGACTGAATATTTATTTTCGAGGGTAGAAAAATAAACAATGTCAATGTCAAACATATGCACAGAATTTCAGCGGAAATGTTTATATGTACAGCTTGTGGCTTGTGTAGACTAAATTAACTCATTGAAGGGGGCATTTAATTCTCCTTGTTTGTGTTAATGATTAATTAAATTATATTTTAAAATACAGCAGCTCTTGTCGCAATTGGTAGCTAGTTTACTTTGTTCCAATAATTAACTTTTATAAACTAAACAAGTTCAGCAAGCGTCCAAAATGGAACAGAGGAGATTGTTTTATTTTCTTCTATTATTCAAACTAACATTTCTCAATTTTTTCAAGACTAAAGAACACAATTTTTAACAATTAAAAAAAACCCAGGTTAAAAATAATACAAGGAATGTTACAGAAATGTTAAATAACTATTTTACCTTGTATTTAAGACACTGTCCATGAAACCTAACGGTATATATGCGAGTATACATTTGAAAGCAACAATCTCTGAAGTGAGATTTTTGTACCCAATAATGTCTTAGACTTGGGATAACATTCAACTACACATTTGGTCTTGGATATAAAGAACTGAAAATTCACTATCATGCACGAAAAGCTTTGTAGTCAATTTCTGAAGGTAGAAATGGGTGTTTGAAGAAAGAAGTAAGCTGAAGTAGGTTTTAACACCTACTGACTTAGCACATGGTGTCACACCATAAAATTTGTTGCTATCAGTACAATGCATGCAGAAAAGGAGCAGGGGTGCAGAGACAGTTGCTTTCCTCATTTTGACATCCCTGACTCCCCACCCCCACCCCTTCACCACTGCCCCTGACTGTGGATATTAAAGTATTAAAGGGCAAATGCCATGGCTTCTGCAATCAGAATTTAAGAATTATTTGCCAGGCAACAAAATTAATTATTATTGTATTGTTGCAGCCATGAGACGTGGGGTAGGGCTTTTAATGATTTTATTAGATAATGGATTTTTAAAAAATGCTATAAGCCATCCAGAGTCACCTATGTATGAGTTAGACAGCAATATAAATTAGTAAATAATAAAATAAAATAATAAAATAAAATAAAATAGTCTTTGCTCAGCATGCTACCAAAACCATTGCAAATGATGACCTATCAATCTTGATTTGAAACAAAAGTTTTAATTGTGCCAAATATTTAAATAAACTCATTTAAAGAATGAAAAAGTACAGACTTTCCCTACCCATCATGTTTTTAAAATTAATTAAAATTGACTATGGTAAGAAAGAATGCATAAGGTTTAAATCTTACAAATGCAAGCAGCAATACAATGAACTGCTATGAATTAACTTTGGATGGATTAAATTCATTCTTGGAATGTTATTACTGAGAGCATGTTGTAAAGAAATAATGACCTTCTGTTTGCACTGTAGCTAAATAACTTCAATTTACTTTTGACCAGAATGAATAGAAAGAAAGGGACAACACTTCAAACTGTGGCATTCTAAACATAATTAGCCTGCATTATGCTTGTTTTACTATGCAGAATCTGGTTACTGGCATAAAGGATAATTCTCTATTAAGCTCATTTAACTGCTTAATTTATATGGTAATTAACACAGTATATTCAAGGTAGAGTCTTCCAAACCCAAGATGATGCAATAATAAAAATGGAAGTGTGTTATAATATTGCTGCAATGCTAGCTAAACATTTCTTCATCTCTTCTTTCAGCTATAAAAATGGGGTTCCTGTTAGGACTAGTGTGGAATTTTAATAGCACTGCAGAGACAGCACTTATGTAACCCATGGGCAAAACAACAGAGTTTCTCATCATTTAATAAACCCTTGAGATTTCCTTATTTCCAATTCTCTCACTGGCTAGATTTTATGGTCTGCTGGCTCCATCTGACCTTCAGAATACCCGAGTACAATCCATAACAAAAGCGGGGAAACATTGCTAGAAACAAATGATATAGATTTGCATGTGATTTATTTGATGAACAAGATATAGTGAATATTTATGATATACTGAAAAGAATTTGCTCAGTGACTTGGTGTTTGTGAATAAATTTGCTTCAATCTATTATTCTCGGAAAGGCAACAGCATTGAGATCGAAATACAGAGTGGAACGCCTATGAACAAGGGTTTCCTCTTCATTTCAATGGAGAGGAGCTTCTCTTTCCTTTCCACGAGAACCGGGCAGCCTTAATCAAATTCCCTGTAACTTGATTAATCAAATTCCCTGTAACTTGATAATTTGTGTAAAAAGAAAATGATCAAATTTCAGGGAATGTAGTTAATTATGATATTGTTGCTTGCAGTCTCCAATAAGAAAATGAATAGATTGGGTGTGGGAGAGGGATCACATTGATGGTCTTAATATTCGTTCATTTATATGTTTTGTTTCCTTATTTAACAGCCTCTCTCTCTCTCTCTCTCTCTCTCTCTCTCTCTCTCTCTCTCTCTCTCTCTCTCTCTCTCTCTCTCTCTCTCTCTCTCTCTCTTATAAAGCGGGAGAAAAAAGCAACTCCGGAATAATTTTGGCCCCAAATAATATCATTCAAAACAAGATTTGAATTTATTTTAGCTTTGTTTAACTGTAAAATTCAATTTATTCTACGTGGTTATGGAAAATAATACTGTCTTTTTGAACGAACAAGGATATCTTGGGAATTGATATTCTGATTACCATGTTTTCCTGAAAATAAGACAGGGTCTTATTTTCTTTTGACCCCTGAAATAAGTGCTTGGCCTTATTTTCGGGGAGGTCTTATTATTTTGGAGGTGCAGAAGGTGGAGAGTGTGGTCACCTCATGGCTACTGCTATGTTGCAATATTTTGGGGAAAGGCTTATATTCAGGGGAGGGCTTATTTCTGCGCATGCGCTCAAACGCTCGATTGGCCTTATGATCCGGGGAGGTTTATTTTCAGGGAAACATGGTAGTTAATTTATGGTTTCAATGAATTGGCATTTACCCTTACTTGCACTAAACAATTTGTTCCTAATCAATAACAGAGCCTTGAAGTATCCTCTTTTCACATGTAAATAATAATAATAATCATCATCATCATCATCTTTATTGTCATTGTAATAATATTGAAATAAAATTACAATGAAAAGAGCAATGGAAAGAGCAAGGTCATTACAGTTATATAAGATCTATATGCAAAATCTGACTGTAAAACAACTTCAAAAATGTGATTAAAATAATTTCTTGGCTAATAACTCCTTTCTGTTGCATGTTTTATAAAAGAAAAAAACTATGAGGGCCACTGCTGACCTTACATAACCTCACAGCACCATGCGATTTCAGTGGAGTAAGAAAATGAACCAAATTAATTCTGCAAGTTAATTTGGCTTCTGCTCAGAGAATATACTCTGGCAATATTTTCACAATATTCGTTTTTGTGCTACAAGATGGGACAGCTTCCCACTGGCAGGAACTGTAAGGTGAAAGAACATAGAAAAAAGAATAACAGTCACAGAGAAGAGGAAATGAATTGAGCTCAAAATAATCAAGAGCAAACTAAGACTTAATAAGAATGTTGCTTTTCTTTAATTGATTTACAACATAATTATTTGGATTAGGATGGTGGTTAAGTCCCTATTATTTTGGGTTTTTTCTTCTACTCAGCTGCATTCTTTTTCATTGATAATGTCTATTTTAACTGTAAGCAGCCCAGAATAACTGTAGATTTGGAAGCCTCAAACCTGATATAATAATACATCTTTATTTTGTCCTCCTGTCTTTGGCTTTGAATCCTTCTATTTTTCCCCTGACCCCCACCCCATGCCAATGCCAATTTCTCTGCTCATACAGTCAGCTTTTTAACTTGCTATTGGATCCTATGCAGTGTTATACATTGGTATAAATAGCAATTAGCACTTATTTTTGTACATTCATTCTGCAATCTGCAAGTTTACATTATAAAAGATTTTTATATTATAAAAATACTTTCTTAGTTGTTTTTTTTTAATAATGAGGTCAAGAAGCCAGTGGTATTCTTAGCAAAGTGCAATGATTTCAAAATATTTACATGTGTATGATGAATGATGTGCAAATGCTGCCATTTTGTATCTGTGCCTTGGTGTCTGCAGCAAGTAAACAAGGTATAGAATTTGCATAATGAAATTATGCATATGTCATAATTTGCCTTCTCCTTTCCTCCTGGTGGATGATCCTTCAGAAAGGTCTTGCAAAAAGTTATTAATGTTCTGCAAGCTTCCTTAAAAAGCAAGAAGCAGACTCTTGGTCCCAACAATTTACACGACTGTGAATGTCTTTCATTCACAGTCAGCAAGGCTTAGCAAAGTGTCTTTCAGAGAAATGCTTATCAACATGAACCTTGTCTCGCTTAGAGAGCTGCCAAATAACTAACTTGCCCAAGCACAGGGCAAGGCAAAACTTGGCACAGAGTTTCTTATAGTCACAAACAGAACTTTCCACTCTCGAAACGACCAAATGAACGAATTGTTTCTGCAAAAGCCTACTCCTCATTCGCTCCTCTTTTGTTTCCTTTGGGAGGGGCAAATCCCCCCAAGGTGTTGCTTTACTCCTAAGTCGACTCTGCTTTCTTAGTTGCTCTTGTCTTCTGGTAGCTTTGCGCATGCGCACACTGGGAACAGGCTTCAGATGTTTCTCCGCCTCACTGCTGTCTATTTCCCTCTCTGCCTCCAATTCAGAGCGCTCATCGGAGCTTTCCTCGGTCCCATAAACTGACACATGTTCCTTCCCAACCTCCTCACTGTCCAACTCTGCTGCCAACTCTGCTGGCCACTAGTGGGCCACAACAATTAAATAAAATGAGTAATAAAGTAAAATAACTGAACAAAGCAATTACAAAACTTGCAGGAATGTATATAATGCTGGTATATGCATATGAGGAAAGGAGAACGAATAAGGCATGATCCTTAGTATTATAGATATCTCAAGAATATCTCCATTTTCATGCGCACCACATTGGTAAATCCGCAACCGAATAAGAGCCACTGTTTTTCTACCATAATGCAGCTTTTTTTCTTGCCTATAAACTGTCCCAATACCTCACATATCTCCTTTGAAAATGAGGGTCAAAAGTTCCAAAGAGTTTTCACAGTATAAAGAAATGCCAATCTGGCTCTAGGTTATGCAACAATGCAGGTGGTTTATTTGTTTATAATTTAATAAGCGAAGAATAGTTTCTACTTCCATAATGTCTTATGGGCATTCTCTCAAGTCAAGAAAAAATGTCTGGTATGCAGTGAAGGAGTGGTAAGTACCTACTAAGCAAATTCCAAGGAACAGTTTTATACTAATCAGACCTTGAAACTGACCTGTGAACATTCATTGTATTTTAATGAATCAGTAGCCCAAAGCATTCCAAAGCATTGGTTATTGCAGACTAAGCCACCAATGTGAGGGTTCCTGTCCAGACTTGTATTCCCATAAATAGAAAGGCTCAGTGACTGAGTGGGAGGAAAGGAGCAAAGGTCAACAGCAAAAAGAAATTACACAGCCTGGATTCGTTTTGTTTGGAGGTTTCACCACTCACTAAATTGACATTACAAAATCGATATAAGCTACTGTAGATTTGTCATTCTAAGAAGGGACTTTTGGACCGCAAATTTTGATGAAATGGTATCTTACCATTTGTTTGCACAAGGGTAAGTCTCATTTTATGAGATTACTGTATGTTAAAATGCAAGGTCAACTAAGTGGCAAACTACTTCTCAAACATAAAAAGTGAAAGCAAGGACAGACAAACATGGCCTCACTCTTATTCTCGGTTTGGCTTTTCTTGCCCTACTTTAAATAAGATAAAGGTGTTTTTTTCGTTACAAAAAAACCCTCATTGTTCTTTGCATTAACTGAAGGCTCTTACTGGATAAGAATGTTCTATGGCAGGGGTGTCAAACTCAATTTCACTGATGGCTGCTGATCAGATTTGTGTTTGTCCTTGGGGGGCTGGGGTAGGCGTGGCCAGGGTGGGCATGGCCAGCTCGATGTCACTTGTATCAGGGGCACCTGTGGTGGTCTGAGAGTTCTGTGAAAACAGGCTCCTGAGATCCATTTTTGGCTGAGACGGCCTCATGCAAACTTCTGCCAGCGAAAACAGAGCTCAGGAGGGACACACACAGCTCCGTTTTCGCTGGCAGGGGCAACGCCGGCCAGTCCTTCACTGTTTCAATGGCAGCCTCACAGGCTGAATCCAGCCCATAGGCCTTAAGTTTGACACCCTTGTTATATAGTAATCATTAGTATAGATGCTACAAGGATGTAGCATCTTTTCAAGACATTTTTCAGTCTTTCTCCCCCTTCAGCTTTTAAAATGAGGAAACACACAAACAGATTATTGCTATCTTTGTAGCCTCTGATATTTCTATCGGTTTACTGGTCTTCCGATATGAAGTTGAAGAAGAAGCACAGAAAGAATTTTGACACTTTTGAATTTTGGAGTTAGAGAAGATTTCTGAGAATACCATGAATAGGCAAGAAAATAAACAAATGCATCTTCAAATAAATCGATCCAGAGTTCAGAGGCACAAGTGGCCAGGCTCAATTATCCTAGTTCAGATACATTATAGAAAGGCTTAGCTCTCTGAAGAAAGTTCTAGTGCTGGGAAAGGTGGAAAGAAAGAGAATAACCAAGAGCAGAGTGGATGGATTCCATTATTGTAGTGATTATTGGAAGACCTGAAGGATCAGATTGGGAGCAGATGATTGTGGAGAAAATCAATATATGTGGTCACTAAAAGTTGACTCTAACCTGATGATGCATAAATCAATTTGATATAGTTTTAGCTACATATAGTGTGAAGATAGGAAATGAAAAGTTTGTTTTAAATATCTATACTAATAGATTTTAAATGATCATACAATCTGATCTGTTTCATTTTATCTACACATTATATGTTATAAATAAGCAGAATACACTTATTTCTAAGCTACTTAGACACATTTATCTGTTGTTAAGATCACAGTAGTATTACAACAAAACATTTACTGATTAATCAGTATTTGCAAATTTTTCTTATGCTTCATATACTGTACAATACTTTTTAAAGTTATAAACTTTAGGAGACTTACAGTTTCTTCTAGATTTTTAAGTTGTTGGTTGATTTCTTTGAGTCTGTTTTGTTGATCACGTTCTTCTTTAGTGTCTCTTAAAATCTTTTCACCTGGAATGTTCAACTTTCTATTTGCATAAGCCAAAGATTCCTTTAAAAAAGCAAATAATAATAATAAGAGTACTGAATTTTAAAAGGAAAAGGAAAGGAAAAGATCTCAACCAATCGCTTGTTACCGAAGCATGGTCCCCATACATTAAATGCCTTCTACAAATTAGCCTGAGTTCTAGTTCAATTATGTGTGCTAAGTAAAATTCATTTGTAAGTCTGGCATTAGCTAAAATTTGAGTTTAGTTACAACATAATTAGCAGATACATAATGCTTTAGAAAATGTAAAATTGTCCTATTTCTGTTCCAAAATAAAAAGCAAAATTAATCATGCCTGCAATGACAAAATAATTTAAACCGCTAATTAGAGTAAGCTCTTTTCTAAAATATTAATTAAAGTATGAACTTTTCTTGGCAAAATTAGAACCTATGTATAAGTCAGATTTTTTAAAAAAAATTAACATGTATTTACACAGTGAGCTTAACTGGGGCAAGAGGATGGTATTAATGGTGTCATGTGAGCAATCTAATATAATAAATTGCTTACAACTAACCCCAAAAAGGCAGATTTATCCCCAAATAACCCATTGGTAATGTGGAACTAAGTAATCCCCTTTTGCTAACAGTACCATGCAATGTATGTCTGAAAAGGTTACCCATCCTTTTCTGTTTCCAAAAATAAGATCCTACCTACAGCAACTGTGTGAAATCAGCTTCTCAGTTAGTCTATTTGAAAGTATAGTGATAGTATAGTTAAACCAAGGTCCTTACCAAACATTACTGGTATAAAGAAGCAATGGCTATTTCTCACTTTAAAAGCGTAAACTTTGAATTGGAAAATCAAGATTTTAATTAGAAAACTCAAGCTGTTAAATATATTTTACAGGAAAAACACTAAGGTTCCTTGTTAAGTGGAAAAAGGAAGATATCAGCCCAGCAAAACTGAAAGACCATTTTTAAGTACAAGATCAAATAAAAAAATAAAAGCTTAGCAGCTTTACTTAGAATTTTCTTGGGGAGTTATTCTGTAATTAGTGTTTCCCATTGCATTTGTATAGAAAAGAATTATTATATACTTATGTACATTCAGAATTACGGCAAGCTGTGATCTATGTATACACATGCAATAATCTGTTTACAGTTCATTTGTCCTACATCTCAAAAATGTGAAATGACCTTATTCTCACGCGTTGCTGTGGCCCAGTCTGGTTAAATGGCCAACCAATCTGTGTGTAGATCTACACCTGCACATATACACACAACCACTATATAACCCCCAACCTACCTACCTACTGTATTTCTCCCTCTCTATCTATCCCTCTACCTACCTACCTACTTACCATATTTCTCCCTTTCTATCTATCCCTCTATCTACCTACCTACTGTATTTCTTCCTTTCTCCCTCTATCTACCTACCTACCTACTGTATTTCTCCCCCTCTATCCCTCTACCTACCTACCTACTGTATTTCTCCCCCTCTCTCTATTCCTTTACCTACCTACCTACCTACTGTATTTCTCCCTATCTATCTATACACCTACCTACCTACCTACCTATCTACTGTATTTCTTCCTTTTTCCCTCTTATCTACCTACCCACCTAATGTATTTCTCCCTCTCTATCTATCCCTCTACCCACCTACCTACCTACTGTATTTCTTCCTTTCTCCCTCTATCCCTCTACCTACCTACCTACTGTATTTCTCCCTATCTATCCCCCTACCTACCTACCTATTTCTTCCTTTCTCCCTCTACCTACCTACCTACTATATTTTTCCCTATCTATCACCCTATCTACCTACCTACCTACTGTATTTCTCCCCCTCTATCCCTCTACCTACCTACCTACTGTATTTCTCCCCCTCTCTCTATTCCTTTACCTACCTACCTACCTACTGTATTTCTCCCTATCTATCTATACACCTACCTACCTACCTACCTATCTACTGTATTTCTTCCTTTTTCCCTCTTATCTACCTACCCACCTAATGTATTTCTCCCTCTCTATCTATCCCTCTACCCACCTACCTACCTACTGTATTTCTTCCTTTCTCCCTCTATCCCTCTACCTACCTACCTACTGTATTTCTCCCTATCTATCCCCCTACCTACCTACCTACCTACCTACCGGGTTTCTCCCTATCTATATCCACCTACCTACCTTATTTCTCCCTTTCTATCTATCCCTCTATATACCTACCTACTGTATTTCTCCCTCTCTGTCTATTCCCCTACCTACCTACTGTAATACAATAATACAATAGCAGAGTTGGAAGGGACTTTGGCGGTCATCTAGTCCAACTCCCTGCCTAGACAGGAAGCCCTATACCATTTCAGGCAAATAGCTATCCAACATCTTCTTAAAGACGTCCAGTGTTGGGGCATTCACAACTTCTGGAGGCAACTTCTGTTCCACTGGTTAATTGTTCTAACTGTCAGGAAATTCCTCCTCAGTTCTAAGTTGCTTCTCTCCTTGATTAGTTTCCACCCATTGCTTCTTGTTCTGCCCTCTGGTGCTTTGGAGAATAGCTTGACTTCCTCTTCTTTGTGGCAACCCCTGAGATATTGGAAGGCTGCTATCATGTCTCCTCTAGTCCCTCTTTTATTAAACTGTATTTCTCCCTCTCTCTCTCTCTCTCTCTCTCTATGGGCCACCTGGGAGTTTGCTATCTCAGTGCCTTCTTTTGGCCCTAAGAGGCCTCCATATGAGGCCTCTTGCAACAATGACAGTTGAAAAACAGCCTGATGGGCAGGGCTACAGGGAGGTGAAAACATGATCAGTTTTATTTTACATTTGTGTACCTTGCACATGACACGTGTGCTGGCACAAAATGAGTACGTATTCTATTATTGGAAGTCCTTGGGAACATTGTGTGAAAATTTGAGGTAAATCGGTGCAGTAGTTTTTGAAATTAGCGGCTTCGTACAAACTATTTTACATTTTTATTTATATAGATTATCAGGTTTAGAAAATTGAATGAGAGACAAGAATAATATTCTTCATTATTGGAATGAAAGTTTTAACAAAGTTCTAAGGGCTCTAGAATTCCTTTCCATCTTCTCACTTGTTGCTATGACATCATTTATATCTCAAGTCAGTATTTGGCAAATACAAACGATCAAAGATAATCTCTGGCTATACAATATGAAGCTGAATGGCTTTTCAAAATCAGCCAAAAAAAACCACAATTCAAATCTTAACTAAAACTGTACATTTATTACATAAGGCATACTTTTCTTCCAATATTGTGTAGTTTAAGCCAAACCAGTGAATAGAATTTAAAATATTTAGAGTTGATGAACCACAGAAAAATTGTTAGTACCGTTTATGGAAGACAGTCACCAGGTATGCCAGTGAAACCAATGTTTTTCCAACTGTCTAGATTTACCGCTTGTTGAAATAATGAACGGATTTACAAAACGTGTCATCTGAAGCCATTTATTGGACCTAGTTTTGTTAAATAAATCACAATCAGGTGGATTCATCCAACATAACTCATTACTCATCCTTATAAACAGGTTCGCTCTCAACTCAAAGTGGTCCTCAGAGGTATCTGCAGGAGACAAGGGTCAGGGGCAACTAACAAAAGCAGTGTTGTACTATATCACAATGCAAGTTCTTTAAGCACAAAATGATACTGAAGATTAAGTTCATAGAACACTGTCTTCTGTATATTTCCTATATTCTGATGAGCAGTACACAGTATTGCAGAAACACCAGGATGTGTTACATGTTACATTTATAATTAAATCCTTTTCTTACAAAGCCTATGACAAAGTAACTTTTGAGATTGTACAAAACCAAAATCCTTGGCAAAAGTTATAAAGGCATCCCCAGGAAGTTATGGCTCATCAGTGGATATTTTTGCTGCTTGCTACTTCAAACCAAAAAAAAAATATTGCAGGGCGTCTGTGCCTATGCTGGATGAATCAAAATCAAGTAATATTTTTAAAAATAATTAGAAACATAACTATTCCTGGATTTCTGCCTCAATTTTCTTCATTTACTTATCTAAAAACTGCTTTCATAAAATGGTCATTCTAAGTACAATCTTCCTAAGCAGTTCAAGACAGAAATTTATCTTCAGTTCTGGGGGGCTTCTCCCAGCATGCTGGGTATCTGTCTCTCCAGTGATTTGGAGAGATTTGGAGCACTGACCATCTGCTGTTCAAATACCAGAAAGAGCCTAGTAATATCCTTTCTGACTAACAAAGGCATTAACGTGTGAGGTGAAGCTCATTCCATGAGATTGTGTTACTATTACAACTCTATCCACTCATGTTGCACACAGCTACAATCCAACAAGGATGTTAGAAGTGATTGAGTGAGTGTGCCATTTGTATCAGTAGTTACTCTGGATACGTTTGGTGCAATACTTTCCCTGGCTCTGAGAAAGTACCCTGACCAGGCCTGTAATGCTTCTTTCCTCAGGGAGTCAGAACTGTAACTGCAGTACTTGCCTGCTTTGCAACCCTTCCAACTGCTCAAAAAAATTGAGATCACTGTCAAATTCCTCACAAAACCTGCCAAGAGGTCTTGATCCATCCTTTGAAAATCTCAGACATAATGCCTCACCAAAAAAAGAAAAGCATTACAATCTCCTGAATTCTTTTAAGGCCCAGATTAGAATATTCCCACATCCCAAACTTCTTGCTTCCATCCTTTTGCTGATGTTGCTGGACTCCCACCAATTCTAATTCTGTAAGAGCAATTACCTATACTTTTGGGTTTATTAGGAAATACAGAGTATTGAGAAGAAATATGTATTTTTCTGTGCCTCTGGGTTATTGGCATAATGGCACTGCAAAAGAGAAGTCACCGAGGAAACTAAGGCAGCAAACAGAAAGAGAATTTCATCTGGAGAATGGGAGGAAAGGAATCAATAATAATAATAATAATAATAATAATAATAATAATAATAATAATAATAATAATAATAATAATAATAATAATAATACTTTTAATTTATAAAACCGCTCTCTCTCCCCGAAGGGACTCGAGGTGGTGCACAGGGAATTTAAAAATACATACATAAAACCAACAAGCATAAATACAATTAAAATAAATTAAACTAGACCCTGCGCTAAAATCCCAAACTGACTAAAACTGGACCCCAAAAAGTCCCTAATAAAACAATTCGACTACCCCAGGCCGGCCAGGCAGAAGAAATGAGTTTTTAGTTTTTGACGGAAGGAGCGGAGGTCTGTGGTTGTTCTAATTTCGGGGGGAAGGTCGTTCCAGAGGGTCGGGCCCGCCACAGAGAAGGATAGAAAATATTCATAGAAAATATTCATAGCAGCTGGGAAAAGATCTCTAATTATTTTGGACTGGACAGAATTAACATATAGACCTGGAGGAGGAAAACTGAAGAATTCCTCCAATTTTTAGAAATGAAGTATGTTGGGGGAAGGGGGAGAAGGAAATAAGAAAGATTATTGGTATCTGCTGGTCACTAGTTATATTAGGGTTTTTAAAGAACCTACTGAAAGTGATTGAAGAGTACAACTCTCAGACTTCCCAGTCCCCAACCACATTTCCTTAAACAATCTTTATGAGAAACATACTTTCCTATCTGACTGAATCTATTACAGAATGTATAGCAATTAAAAAAAGAGATTAAACACCAATATTGTCAAAAGAATAATAACTTTTAAAAGTATAATATTGCCACAGCAAGGCATCCTCTAGCTATTCTGTACCTCATAAATCTTACTGGAGGCTTTTGAACAGGAGCCCTGAAATACAGACAAATCTCCATCAGATATTATTATTTTGAGTTTAGCATCAATTTCTGCAAGGTGATGATATTCCATTGGTTCGGGTGTATATCCTTCACCTGGTACAAATATTCCAATTGTTTCTTCCTATTAAAGTAAAATGAAATAATTATTTCCCTCTCAAGTTACATGATTAGAAAAAATAGATTATAGATTATATAAAAATGTATGTCATATTATACCTACAGAGTAAGCATTTGGTTTACTTTTATGTGCATAGCTAATATGTAAGAAGTCATTTGTTTATAGTTTTTTCTCCTTTGCTTCTTTTTCTTGCCCTTTTGGCTTTGTCTTTTTCCTATTTCATTTATTTTTCCCTCTATTTATTCTAAACATTTGTTCTTGTTAGCATTTATCTTTTCCCTTCATTTTTTTAAATAGTTATATGAAAATGAATATGTATTTCTATTGATAATGCATATTGTAAATCAGAGCATGCATTTCCATTATCTATTTAAAGTCACACATACTTTAAATGCATTGTAGTTTTAGAAAAGGGGAAGAGCATTATGTCCTCTAAAGAGTTCTTAGAATTGTTTTAAATATTAACACAAAAAAAAGTCTCCAATGCCACATTTCCAAATTACAAGTGCACCCCCTACTGGCATAAAAATACAGAAGGAAGACAATGCTTGATCTTGAACTTACAGTAGACAGAATATTTCAATATAGCATGTTGGAAAATCCTGTGATAATTAGGTTGCTAATTTATTTATGGAAATAATTTACATGCTAGCCTTCAAAATAAGTTTCGATGTGATACTTTGAAAGCATACATAGAATGACCCAGATTACTCAGGAAATGATGCATATCTTCAGCTGGGAACAGTGGTTACAACTGCACAAACCAAAATTGTTGAAGTGATGATTCTAAAATAAATATTTGGACCATCAATTCCAAGTAGGAATCAAAAATCACATCTGCCACAAGAGCATTCAGGCAATTATTAGAACAGGATGCATAACTTTTTTGATAATGGTCTGTCAATAGGCGAACACAATTAAGAAACTACTTGGAAGTAACGGAAACTCCACATGTCACTGTTGGTTTCTTTGAACTTACATTAGTCTTACCAGACTCAAGACAACAATCTGCATATCTGCATATACTTTGTGAATTACTAGAAAGGGTCCACCTTTGCCCTTTTCCTGCATACCAGAGACTCTAAGCTTTTCTATCTCTTTGCTTTGGGGGAAAGGGCCCCTCCCTCCTGTCAATCTGGACTACATTCTGCCACAGATAAATCCACTGACTAGTATGGATTCTATCCCTCAGACCCCCACTGGATTACATTCATAGCCAATGGCTGATTTATCTGAGCAAGTTGTAGTGAAATGAGTCTCTGGCTTATGTTCCATGAAAGATACACATCAATCCCAGTTTCACTTAAGTTGTAATCAAAGCCAGGTACCATACATCATTAGCTCCACTTTCATAACCAACAATAATGTTAGTAGGTTTCATCCTCCTGGCTCTGAGGCTCTAAGTAGGACTCCTTGAAGATAGAGATGATGCCTTGGATGACAAAGGTCAGATGTAGAGAAGACTCTTCCTGCTATTTCCCACATTAATTCAGACGCTAGTATACGGTTACTCTTTAATTATAACTTGCTCAATAAGGAAATTTGGATGTTATCTGAATAGAATTACATAAGGAGGTGAATGCAAAGGTCCATGATTACATGTATACTGCTGTACTTTGTGTATACTGGATACTATGAGCATGAAATTTAAAGAGTACCAATGTAATGCTGATTTGAGCTGGTTTGTTGAGTTTGTAAATGCAACGCATGCATGCCTTTGTAATGTGCTGAAGTTAAATTTCAGGATGCCTTTAAAAGTGAAGAAAATTTTGATTTTTATTCTGGCAGAAAAAGAAAAAGAAAGTTTTATTCCTTTGCAACACAGTAGATTTGGAACGTTCGTTGCAAAGTACTTTGCTCCAAACTCAAAACAAAATACATTTCCATTTTCTTTAACCCTTAAAATTTCCTGAGAGTAAATGGCCCTAAATCACATAGTGAACTTCATGATCAATTGGAGACTTGAACATGGATCACCAATCCTGGGCTAGTACTTTCTCCACAATACCACGTTAGTTTTTCTCGTTGCAGCAGAAGCCTAAGTAAACAACACTACAATGAATTATTTTGGTTGCCCAGAGCTTGTGTTGAAAAAGTGCTTTGAGTCAATATTATATGTTCATACCTCAACTTGAATTTTATTACCATCGTTTTCTGTATCTTTCAGTAATTCGGATAGTCTCTGTCTCTCTTCATCTAGCATAACTTCACTTGATGAATCTTTGGCCAGCTGCATAAAGAGGAAAGCAATTTGGAAATTGATAGTCTTGGGACATCAATAATAGTCTTGAAAATCAGTAAGGATTAGAGATGTGCATGCTTCAGAAACAATATGGATGGAAGATGTGCTTTCAATCTTACACATCTCTCTGCTAATTCAATAAACCAACAGGCTTTCTGATCAAGACAGAAGAAAAGGACTTTAAGGGGTGATTCCTTAAACAGTAGTAACTTTTTTCAAGTTCATTTGGAAGTGTGGAAAAAACAGGCTACATACAGTAAATGAGTATTGTAGAGGTGCTGCACCTGACAGGCTCCAAAGCATTTCTTCCAAATCATTTTTTAACTAAGCACATTCTGAATAAAGAAGGAAGAGGACTACATGTAGTTCTAGATTAGCAACCTCATTTGGAAATCCCACATTGGTTACTAAATTATTATTATTATTATTATTATTTTAAATTTATAAACCGCTCCACTCTCCCCGCAGGGACTCGGGGCGGTAAATGAAGCAATTGGTAAGTGGAAAATGACATGATCATGACTGAGCTTTCTGTCAAAGCTGAAAAAAGTAACCAATTTCATACCTTAGCTTTTGTTTGCCTCCTAACTGATCTCCCACCCTATAAAATGTTCACTGAAGTGCTGGATAATAAACAAGAATGGAATTAATATTTGTATTTACATTCATTGAAGAGAAAGAGATTAGAAAAGAGTAATCACATCAAAAACAATGTGTTGATGTCAGCAGCCAATTGGCAAACAGCCTGTGTATTCACCATTGTGTGACTGTTTACTGTACTCTCCTTTAATCCCATCATCAGCAATCTCTCTGTTCTGCTGTGGGATGGGGGGCAAAGGAGAGATTGCCTACAGAAATCACTTGGCAGGGCTTTTTTCTGAGGGCAGTGAGGGAAGAGGAGGGGATGCAGTTGGCACATGGGAGGGAGCACTGGAAATGATTGGAATGATTGGTGGCCATCAATTACTTTCCCAATGGGGTGCTATGCCATGATGGCGCTTGGGGTTAGAAGAGAATAAACGGGCATACAATGGCTGCTGAATACCTCAATGTTCCTGAGAGTTTTATCAGCACATTACTTTTCATGTCTACTCCCCATTGTGTATCTGCTTACTCTCTTCTAATCTCTTCTTCTCCAATCTGCCCATTCTGCAAGGGTAGAAGAAAAAAAGAAAGATCAGACGCAGGACAATATATATTAATTGTAACAGAGATCACATGAGTGGGGGAGGCTGAGAATGTCATAAATGGTCATAAATTGGTCATAAAGTTATTTTTAGCACTGTTGTAACTTCAAATGACTGCTGAATGAGTAATCGATAAGCTGTACTGCCTTTACTGTACAATATAATCACTTAAGGTGACACTACATGTGCCAGAAGCTACATATTTAGGGGATTTTAGTCATTTATAATTGGGGATTTTAGCGCAGGGATAATCTTAGTTTAATTTGTTTTTACTTATTCTATTTATGTATTTTCTACAGCTATTTTAATTTTCCCTGTGCACCGCTCCGAGTCCCCTTGGGGAGAGGATGCGGTATACAAATAAAATTATTATTATTATTATTATTATATATTCCATAGAAATCTTTTGACAGTGTTACCCTTCCACCACCTCACTAATACCTTTTAGCTACAATAAACTTTGTAAACATTCTTATCAATAAATGTCAGGCACAGCATAAGAACAAGAAATAGGATGTACAATTAACAGAGGACATTCCATTATGTAGATATAATTACATGGTAGTTTAAAACATTCTATATTTCCAGCAAAACCTGATATGGAAAATAATTAGAATCCAATCATTAATCTCATATATTTCAGATAAACTGCAGAGAAATTTTAATAAGGTGATTTTCTAAATGAGTAACAAGATAAATGTCATGGCCCCATCGGAGCTTACAGGTCCGAGGAGGAGGAGACGGAGCCAGGGCTGATGGAGAAATGACCGGAGCAAAATGAAGCAGTCCCAGGTCCCTCGAGCCTGGGAAGGGTCACTAGTGACAAAGAGAGGGTGCAGGCTAACCAAACAAAGGGGGAGGAGAGGGCAGGCAGCAAAGCAGAAGAGCAATGAAGGTCCGGCAATGAGCAATTACCTCCCCCACCCCCAATCCCCAAGCACAGAGAATGGAGAGAAGGCGGGATCAGCACAGGGTGACTGGACAACCCAGGAGGAGGGCGCCCCACCCCTCTTCAAAAGGCTCACTTGGGGAATCAGATTTAAAGAGATACTGTTGGGAGCGGCACTTGTCGGGAACAAATTTTAATCTTATGTTTAAATATATACCTCTATGTTCTTTTTAACAAAGTTTTGGTTTTTTTTAAAACTTGCTGTATTTTTTGGGCAGGTGTTTTCCATTTTCTTCATTGAGCTTGTTACGCTATCAGCTGAATCACCTTCAGGTATTGAAAGAAAAAAAGAATTATTGAGGAAATAAAGAATAAAGAAAAAAATAGCCATCTCAATTAAATTTTGGAATTGTGTTTCACTATTTATGTAAAAGTTTTTATTTTGTTACTATATTGTACATTGTAAACTATGTTTCAATCTTATCTCTTACAAAATATTACACACTTTACCACAATCTCATTGATAACACTAATTAAGAACAAATTGCAGACAAAGAAAAGTACTATGAAATACAAAGCCACGCAAACCATTCTCAAATTCAAAATACATTTTTCTATGAATGGAAGTGAACATGAAACTGAAACTTTTGATCTCACATCAAGTATCATAAAATGTGAGGGAAGGCTCATACAAAACAATTCTTAGGAAAAAGTAGTTTTTACAGTATTATGTCTAAATATCTCCAATGCTGAGCCAATATTTAGGCAAAAAATGTTTCTATTTCATGCAGTCCCTATAATAATAATAATAACAATCAAAATAAAAATAACCAAAAAGCATGCTTTCACATATTTGTTATTCTTTTAAAATTATATCCGGAGAACAAAAGTATATTGTACCTCGTTTTGTTTGTTTTCCGTTAGTCTCATAGTTTTCTGGAGGAAGCTGAGTTTTAAATATGTTAAACGTTCCATTATCTTCGCAAGCAGAAAGATCTGTTGATGAAATATATACTGTGAAATAAGATGATTTCTATTCAGGAAGTGAGGGATCAGTTTGGATCTAAACTGATCCAAAGAGGCTGCTGGATTGGGTCATTCAGCAACTGTGTTAGGCTGAACTAAATTAGCTACAGTAATCACTTTCCCTATATTTTCTTTTTTTTAAAAATAAAAATGTTATTAGTTTTTAAAATATACATAGGAAAAAGGAATAGGGTATATAGAAAATTTTGGTGGTTTCATGCCGGTAATGGTGGCCCCCCCATACCTCGCAGGTTACAATTTTAAAAATATTTTAAGGATACAAAATTACAATTTTAAAAATAGTGTAAAGGATAAGATTTTCACATTATGTCAGTCGTATGTTCAATCATTTCTTTCTTTGCCATTTCTCTGTATCAACAGTTATGATAATGGTTCCACTGAGCTCATTTTTGTGATCTAAGTCTTTTCGATATCATTTCCTCCCCCTCCCCGTCTCCAGGCGGGGCCATGGCTCCTTCTGTCTTTTCTCCAGCTCCACTATCTCTGTCCTCTAGGAGGGAAGAGTGCTTATTCAAAAAGGGTTTCACTTCAATTATTGTTTTAATTTTAATCTTATCTCCCTCCCAGAAGATCAGCATTCCATCTGGCAGCAACCATCTGAACCAAATTCCTTTATTATATAACTTCTTAGACAGGAAGGAAAATTTCCTCGTTTCTCTTATTTTTTTCGGGATTTGTTTCAAAATAGCTACTTCTTTGTCATGATATCTCAGTGCCCCCCCCCCTCTGTGCCCTCAGCACCTCGTCCCTCGTGGATCTCCTGAAAATTTTTACATGAACCTCTCTTGGAAGATAGTCCAAGTTACAGAGAAGAAAAGGAAATATTGTAATCCACATTCAGGGAATCCACATACGGGAGAGGCGAAGAGAGCTCCCGGGGGGGACACACAAAGACACCAAAGACACCAAAGACTCTTCTGCCTGGGGCTGTTTCCACTGGCGCGGGAAAGTTTTGATAAGAGAACAAAGAGAAGCCATTTTACTTCGCCCTTCCCCGGGTAGGAAAGTGAACGTTACAATTTGTTTTTTAGAAATTATCCCGTGGTAAATTGTTGCTGTTGTAAAGCCATTCCCTCAAGGTAGTTGATTCAAATGGCAAAGTTAATTAATCCTTGTTCTCTCCCCATCGGAGAGCTCATTTAAGTGCCGCTTCTTCCGAGGGGGGGTTAGAGAAAAAAAAACCTCCCCCTCTATTTTCCATTTGAGTTGATTAAACAAAACTCACATTGTTTCTGTCGTTTATTCTCTATCGACAAACCGGGAACTTGGGAGAGCCCTCCATCGCCGGCGTTCCAGCCACACGTTCAATTTAAAATGTTTCCTCCGGAATCAGAGGAGGCAGGATTTGCCCCCCCTTTATGTCTTCCCGGCTCCTAGGGCGAGGCTGGAAATATCCCCCCCAGCTGCCGCTAGGTTGGGGGCTTCCAACAAGCCACCCGTTTCAGCAAAGAATACCTCCAGGACTCTTTGTGCCCCCGAAGGAGCCCACCAGAAAGGCAAGCGGCGGACAAACACGTCCGTCGCCATCAAAAACTGGAAGTGAAGTCCACTTTCCCTATATTTTCAAGGTGAATTTAAAATTAACGGACGTACTTGGTCAGGAAAGTGTACCATCCAGTCCCGACTGATAGGATTTGTAGGAGTTTTGAATTAGAGGACAAATTACTTTTTTGCTACAATATATCAAATAAGAGGGGTAAACAACCTTTTGACAACCAAAAGCTGCACTCAGTATTTAGGAGATGCTATGAGCCACAGTGATAATACAATAATGCAAACTGGTTTGTTAAAAATATGTGAAGAACATATGCTACAAATCTGATGTTTTCTACTCAAAATGCTACCAAGCCACCCATTTTCATCAATTGCATCCACAGGAGGTTCTGAAAGCTGTTATGAAGGGTTCAAAGGCTGCCAGTTCCTAGCCCTATATTAGAAAAAAATAATTCTTACCAGGAGTTCCAGATAATGGTGAGTTCAAAGCTAAAAATCTGCTTGTGTTTTCTTCCTCTTCAGTAATTATTGAAGAACTTTGGGATGTCATTGACTGCAGTCAAATAGTGAAATACATACATACATGAGAAATGGAAATTCCAGAGTATCTATGCACACTGCTAAACTTTTCCTTAAGTTTCTAAAGGGCTCCCCCACACAACTGCAGGTTTTACCACTTTGTTTTTATCCACACATGATTTGCACACACTTCTATCATTGAGCTATGTATCCAACATAATTTATTTGGAAATTGTAGCTTTTAGCAACAGATTACAAAAATTATGAGCAGAGTATTTTCAGAAAATACTGCACGATATGTATCTGTCATAGGAACTCTACAAAATAGTAAATTCATATAAATTTAGTACAAAAATATTTTATACTAAGAGATTTTAATATTCAGTTCTGTAGTCATTCACAAAAAATATCCATAATTTATCAAACTAGATGAACTCTCAGGCTCTATTTACAGACTTGCTAAATAAATCAATAGTTAGCTTAATTGAGCAGAAAATTAGCACATAAGTCAAATACATACGTAATAGATAACTGATTTTTATATGCCAAAAAGCAATTCAAATGTAAACAAACATAGCCATTCATCATCAAATATAAATGATGGTTCGTAGAAGTATTCTGGGATTGATCTTGTATTTCTAACCTGAAATTCTTCCCATAGTTTTGCTCTCAATTCTCTGCCTTGCTTTTTGACTGCTCTTTCCCGGGATTGTTTATTTGCCAATATCTGGTCCAACCTTTTCATCTTCTTTATTGCTTTCAGGATGAGAAGATCTACCTCGTTCTCCTTAGAATCATCCAGGTTTGCAGACCTGGATGTCACTTAATATAAAACTGACTATTAAAATCAAATCATCTTTCCATCAAAAATATTCTTAGTAGCATTTCAAATTGATCTACTAAAATGTCATCAGATGAAGAATATTATTCAGAAATCCACTAGGAATACAACACCAATGCTACAATTTTTAAATAAAATATTGCTCTTCATTAATGAAGCTGAAAATTGTTTCAAAACTATTATTGCTAATACAAATATTTATGAAACAAACGGATGTCCATCCCTAATCAGACAAGTGATGTGTTGGCAATGCAGGCCAAGTGCCTGGAGGTTGTAAGGATCTGGATGGGGAGGAACCAGCTTCGACTCAACCCTGGCAAGACTGCTATGGGTGTTTGCCCCCCCAGGACCAAATGATTCTCTATCTTTGACTCTGGACAGAGTGGCATTTCCTTGGACTGTGTGAATTGGTGTGTAATTTGGGGATCCTGATGCTCCAGCTTGAGGAGCAGGTGGCAACTGAGGCCAGGAGCCTTTGCACAGGTTTGTCTATTCACTCTAGTGTATCAATCACACCTTTTTCTGACCTGGAAGTCCTTGCTCAGTCAACCATGCATTGATCATCTCTTAGTTGATTATATACAAAGGAAGATGGAGGAAATTCTAAAATATATTTATGCTGTAATACAGTCTTTATGGAGCTGTTCGTCAAGACCACCGAGAAAATTCAACTGATCCAGAACAAGACCACACACATAGTAATAGGGATGCCTAGATCTGCGAGCTACATAGGCTTACAATTTCTTCCTGGTTGCAACTCAAGGTACTACTCATCACTTTTAAAGTCCTATGTGGCACAGGGTCAGGCCACTTGGAAAACCACCATTCCTTAAGGACATCTGCCCATCTATCCATTCCTTAAGACCATGCCAGATAGGGTGGGCATGCTCCTGATTCCTTCCCCCAAATATTGTTATCTAATGGGAAGCATGCCTTTCCATGGTGGTCTCTGCCCCATGGAACATCTCGCCCCCTGAAATTCAGCAGACTCCCACTCTTTTAGCCTTCTGTAAAAACTTAAAGACCTGGTTTTCCCCCAAGGGTTGGGAGATTAGACAATGCTATCTTTGCTTGAATTGGTGACAGATTTTTGTTTTTATTGTTTTTTAGTGATTAGTGTTTAGTTTTTAATGTAATGTTAAGTAGTGTATTTGACCAATTTTTAAAGGGTTTTTTGGGAGCTGCCCAGAATTGTCTGAAGGATAGGTGGCTAAATAAACGTTATAAATAATCAAATGAATAAATAAATACTAGAATTT
This sequence comes from Rhabdophis nuchalis, assembly GCA_039707465.1. Classification (NCBI taxonomy): domain Eukaryota; kingdom Metazoa; phylum Chordata; class Lepidosauria; order Squamata; family Natricidae; genus Rhabdophis; species Rhabdophis nuchalis. The sequence goes on from CM077643.1 coordinate 87,743,675, forward strand.
TCCCCAACTTCCCCAGTTTTATATGTGCATAATCATTCAAATTATCATTCTGATACTGATAGAAAGTTCAGAAACAGAACACTGTATTGCAGTTATTAAAAAGTAGAAGGGAATTGGTATTCATGTATCCAAACCAAATTAACAATATCAGGAACACAGGAAAATAGAAACCTCTGGTGTGCCATTGGACCCAAAGCTTTCATCAAAATGACAAAAACAGCATTATAGCATCACAATGCAATCTGCAATCCTTTTGTATATGTGTGCACCATCATGACACACATTAAACAATTGCAAGACTTGTACTTACACTATTTAATAATTTGCACTTCCTTCTCATTACAATTATTAATGCTTGTAAAACTAAGCTTGTTTTCTAACCCTAACTATAAGACAGAGTACAAAAGATAAATACCTTTTTGTGGTTCAACTGGCTTTTTCTGAGAAGCACTGCTGCAAGAGAGTTTATTTTCAGCAAAGTCATCTTCAGAATCTACTGAACTTGAAGAATGTTCTAAAAAAAGAGAAACAGTGCATAGAAGTGCTATTTAAAAGTGTTATTAAAGAATCAAATCAACTGTAAAAGAAAATTACTCCAAGGTGGCATAAATCTGGAATAAACTATTTTATGTTCAGTCCACTGATCCTAATTGTGTGAAATATTTATATATTTTCTTTAATGGGTTTAACATTTATATTTCTATATTAATTGTTCCTTATTTTTCCACATTGTCCTAAAGTTTTATAAAGATCCAAGGACAGTTGGATTGCTCTTCTTTGCTGGCAAAGCATAACAGGCAAATAAAAATTCAGCAACTGAAATTATCCTAGCATGTAACTGCTATAGTAAGAAAAACTATACAACTGTTCAATGCCACAGCCAAAGCCTAGACATAAGCACTAATTTAGCCAGTTAAATTGACTTTTATTCTTTTTTATAGTCATGTAATTCACCTGAATCTCATTTTTATTAAAGTTCATAATTACAGTAGTAAAAAGCAACATAAACTAGAATTTTCAATTTTTTAAATTCCTACACTTATAGTTATTTTTTATTTGCTCCAGAAGAGAAGTAAACTCACTAGATGGCTTTTCAAACTTGTCATTCGAAGATCTCTAACAGCCTTAGAATAGTAAATAAACAATTCCAAAAATAATTAGAAAGTGAAGTTTGCAAACTCAGTATCCTTTGAACGGCTCCACTATAGCTGTGAGCATGATAGCTAATTTTTTTCATCTTTCAGCTCTTAGATCTACAGAAAACTGCTATCTTGCAGTGTCCGCACAAGGAAAAACTATTCACAGCACCTGGTAGTCATCACCCATCTCTCACTATTTGGAAAAGTTCTGAGGAACCACTATATACTCTGGTTCTTTGGTCTTTGCCATGGTCATTGTCTCCATCTTTGTTGGAGACAAGTTTCATTTGCATTCTTTCCACTGGAAGTCTCTTTTGAACCCAATAACAGATATTTATATAGTTATATCATTGTCGCAGGTCTTATTGTACATTATTATTTACTCTAAGTAAATGTGAATAAGGTTACATTGATCTTATAGTACTTGCCATACCTGCCACCTGATTTGTATGCTGTCCCATCAGTTGAAAATCACAAGTTTTTTCTTCAGATATTTGTTCTGAGAAACTCATTTGTTGAGTTTCATATTCCTCCCTGTTTTTATCATAATTTTCTTTTGAGTTCTCCCCAATGTGATTATTGCAAACATCAGCCTAGAAATGATATGGAGTGGAAAGTTTTTATGGAAAGTTTTAACAAGCATATCCATCTTTTTATCCAAAGCTCCTGATTTATTATCATAACCTAATATCCTTGAGTAAAATCCACTAATTTGACTTTTACACTCTTTTTAGAAAAAAAATTAAATAAAGCATGTAATTATTCACTTACCTAGTGGCCTGTGCTAAACATCTGAAATTCTATGCAAAACTTTGAAAGGCCTATAGAGAGTAGAACAAGTAGCAGGGCAGAAAGAGAAACTACCTTAGACTGGTCTGGTTCTGGTGTTAAAATCTCTAGAGATGAACTTAACATTTTGCTTCCATGATTATTTCTTGAGTTAGATGCTGGTCTTGAAATTCCATCCAGGCTTCCTCTTGTAATATCCATTGTAGCCTTCAATGATTAGAAAAGGAAAACTTAATTATATAAAATTCTGCAGGCTTCATTTTCAATTATGAACTGCCACTATCTTCTTAATTTTGCAGTTTATATCAATGATTCAGTTTAATAGGCCAAAGAAATGAGTGGATATTATTTTATATCGTATTTTTCAGAGTTAAAGATGCACCTTTTTTCCTCTAAAAAGAGGCTGAAAATCTGGGTGCGTCTTATACATCGAATACAGCATTTTTTGCCTCCTGAATCCCCACCCCTTCACCAAAATGGCTGTGCATCGCCTTATAGAGGCTTCCAGAGAGCTCCTGGGGGCTGGGGAGGGCAGAAAATAGCCTAAAATGGGCCCTTTTTTGCCTCCCCCCCAGCCCCCAGCAGCACTCTATAAGCCTCCATAAGGCTATGCATGCAATTTTTTTGACATACAAATGGCTTGTTTTTGTGATAAATGGGCCGCTTGTTTGCTCATTTTTGGCCTCCCACCCCCAGAAGCACTCTGCAAGGCTATTCATGCCTTTTATTTGAAAAAAAAATGGGCCCGTTTTCACGAAAAATGGGCTGTTTTGGGGAGGTTTGCAGAGTGCAAAAAACTTTTTCCCCCCCTTTTGGAAGGCTGTTTAGTTACTTGGCAACTTTAAGACTTGTGGACTTCAACTCCCAGAATTCTCCAGCCAGCATAGCTTGCGGACATAGCTGGCTGGAGAATTATTGGAATTGAAGTCCACAAGTCTTAAAGTGGCCAAGTTTGGGAATCCCTGAGTTAGAGGGATTGGTGAGAATTACATTGGTCAAGTGCTGTGCCAGCAGAAACAAAGTTTTAGGTGCTACAGCGATTTCCTTATCCAGCACATGGATAAATACACCTGAAAACATCTACCTACCTACTTACTGTATTTCTCTCTCTCCCCCTCTATCTACCTATATACCTACCTATCTTCTCTCTCTCTGTGTCTCCCTACCTATCTACTGTATTTCTATTTTTCTCTCTCTATCCCTCTCCCTACCTACCTACCTAACTACACTCTCTCTCTCCCTACCTATCTATCTTCTCTCTCTCTCCCCCCCCCCTTTATCTACCTACCTAAATACTCTCTCTCTCTCTCTCTCCCTACCTACCTATTGCATTTCTCTCTCTTTCTCTCCCTCTCTATCCGTCTATCTACCTACCTACCAATTTAAAAAAATTGTCTCTTCAAAACCTGGGTGTGTCTTATATTCCGGTGCGTCTTACATGTGAAAAATACGCTACTCTGTTGCCAAAAGCAATGGACCTGCTATGGTCAACAGACTGCAAGACCTGACCTTGACTGGTTGGCACATGACTAAGAAATGGGAAACATTTGGGATTTTCACAGCTTTGAAGCTACATGAAGAATCTTCCTCTTATCTTTTATTCAGAAAGCAAGAAAAAAAATCAAGCAGGCTAGTTCATAATGACTTCTAAACTTCTACATTTTTGTTAGCATGAAGGAGAAAACAAAATATGTCACTAACTTCTTGCATAACAATGGTTTTCCCATATTGCCACTACAAACTGATCCAACGACAGCCCTTGTTAGAGAATAGAGAGGTAATATCAATTACACTATGTCTAGATTTAAAAAAATAAGTAATTTTATGACAATTAGGGTGATCCTTGAAAGACAAACATCAATAGTAAAAAATGTTACTTCTATAAATAGCCTTATTTCATCACAGAAACCATAACATAGTTATATTTGCATATCTACTTCATCTTCAAATATATGTGTTTAGGTTACTTTATGTTAGGGATACTTCGCTATTTGCTGATAGGCACCATATTTGCCATTGCAAAATAAAATAAAATACAGAAGATCATATGACAGCCGTGGCCAGGGGAGCCTTTTATCAGGTTCGCCTGATACGCCAGTTGCGCCCCTTTCTGGATCGTGACGCTTTACGCACGGTCACTCAAGCCCTCGTCATCTCCCGCCTGGACTACTGCAACGCTCTCTACATGGGGCTTCCCTTGAAGTGCACCCGGAGGCTCCAGTTAGTTCAGAATGCGGCCACACGGGGGATCCTGGTAGCTCCTAGATGCTCCCATGTGACACCTCTCCTGCGCGAGCTGCACTGGCTGCCTGTGGCTTTCCGGGTGCGCTTCAAGGTATTAGTAACTACCTTTAAAGCGCTCCATGGCAAGGGATCTGGTTACCTGCAAGACCGCCTCCTGCCATCAAATACCTCCCACCGACCAGTGAGCTCCCACAGAGAGGGCCTCCTCAGGGTGCCATCGGCCAGGCAATGTCGGCTGGCGACCCCCAGGGGGAGAGCCTTCTCTGCGGTGGCTCCTGCCCTCTGGAATGACCTACCCACCGACCTACGCACAACCACGGACATGCGCCTCTTCCGTCGGGCTTTGAAGACCTATCTATTTTGTGCGGCCGGCCTAGCGTAATTTTTTTAATGGTTTTAGTAGGTTTTATTAATGGTTTTAGAACAGGCGTATTATTTAATACATTTTTAAATAGATATTTCATGTATTTTTTATATTTTATATCACTGATTTTATTGCTGCCTGAGTCCCGGAAGGGAGAAGGGTGGTATAGAAATGTAATAAATAATAATAATAATAATTGTTTTACTTTCACTGTGTGGTTAATTGAGACAGTCATAAGATAATGAACTAATATTTAAAAATTATTATTTCTGTGACACTTTGGTCCAAAACAATCTTCATAGCATGGTTTTGTATTCGAGCATGACTATTCAAGCCAGCAAATTGATATAACAGCCCAGCCATGAAACATCAACCATCGACCCTCACAAGGTTGTTGTTATGTGGAAAACAGAAGGAGCAAGGACTATTAGCTTTGTTCACCGCCTTGAGCTATTTATAAGGTAATGAAGGCAGGATAAAAATCTAATAAGTAAATAAACTTAAAAGCATTGCAGTCAAGAACCAGTAGATCTGGTTTATATTGATGTTTTACATACTGTAGATGTTTGTTTATATTACATATTTTACATAATTTTATTACAAGCTAACCTGCTATTGACTGTACAATATAGTACATTTTGTCCCAATGTTAAAGACTAAATAAAAAACTGGCTAATTATTAGAGGTTTTCTTTCATCTTCGATTTTCAATTCCAATGTATTATGGAAACTGTCACCTGCACAAATAGTCCTAAAGAAGATCTAAATCATAAAATTTGAGCAAGAGCCCAAAGTAACTATAAATAATATGTCTCAAAATGGGGGGGGGGGGGGAAATCATCATTTGAAGACCATGCTTACTGCTTTGGGAGTAAGCCTTACTGAAGGAAAATAAATTAATTCTGGTGCTGCCTGTAAATAGAGACATATACAAAACAAAACAAAATGCTATGGTATTGGTATCCTACATGATCATGAACGCAAAAGATTCATCATTAACGATCGCTGAAAAAGATAATTTTCTCCCACCAGACCCAAAAAAGGGGCTACATACAACACACAGTCTACCTATACCCCGAAACAATATTAGAAATGCACCTCCAGAGGCAGACAAAACAAGCAACAGTCTCCATCAAGAAACAGCAACTAGTCACCCAGCTTCTGTGTTGCTATGGCAACCCGCGGGATGGAGCGGAAACAGGAAGTAGGGCAGCCACTAAGGGCGGAAGTTAAAACGCTGGCTTTTTGACGCTCAGCAGTTTGGTCGGCGGGGTCGCTACGCGGAAGAAAGCAAGAGCTCGTTAGCAGAAGTGAACAGGCGCATTGATATAGATCAATGTTTATCAACCTGTCAACTTGAAGATGTCTGGACTTGGGGAATTCTGGGAGTTGAAGTCCAGACATCTTCAAGATGACAAGGTTGAGAAACACTGATATAGATCAAACTTGGCAGCTTTAAGACTTGTGGACTTGAACTCTCAGAAGCTGGCTGGGGAATTATGGGAGTTGAAGTCCACAAGTCTTAAAGTTGCCAAGTTTGGAGACTCCTGATATAGATGCTCGGAAGTTGATAGCCTTTTTTTTTTTACTACACCACATACGATCTAAAGACAAAACTCTAGAGAGCGCAATGACTTCAGTACAGTTGGGATCCGGATTTTTGCACTCGAATCTAATGCCCATATATAATCTAGGCTCCCTTCTTACGGAGCCCCTGGCTTTTTTTTAGAAACATCCATGTAATTTTCTTTGCAGCAATATCTTTGCCTTCCATTGTCTTGCCATTGTCCAGTCTTATTTTCTAAGGGAGTTTTTCTCAACTTCAGCAACTTTATGGACTCTTTTAACTTCCAGAATTCTTCGGCCAGCATGTTTGCAATTTAGAGAGGTGTGGGATTTGGGGGTTTTAAGTGGACTTTTAAAAAACAGTATTTCTTTGGGGTGGGTGCGTGAATGAATAATGAAGATAAAAGATTCTAAGCACTTTCCCTGGGTATGACCAAACAAATAAGATTTTTTTTTTAATCAGTTCATTTTTTTATTGTTGTGGAAGGTTTTTTTTAATGTTGCTTTAATGTAGTCTTGGTATATCAGCAGTCATTCCCTGAATGCATATGGTGTGATACGCACTCATCAAAACTAAAGGTGTTTGTAGTATCTATTTCCCTAGAGTTAAGAATTTCGAAAACAAACTGCTTTGCTTGAGAAAAAAAGCAGAGACATGTCTCTCTTTCCTTTATATGTGAATAAGCAGCCTAAAAGACTGGCAATGGCAGTGAATGGAGGGTTTAGCTTAATCTGTAGACAACCAGAAATTCTTTGATTGATTCTTCTTTATCCACCAGATGGAGTCCTCTGAATTGCATTCTATTACTCTTCCCCCCCCCCCCCCAATATAGGTTAATTGGCTTATATCAGTACAGTGAACATGAACTAAAATAGGCTATGCAAACTTTGATTTTCTTCTTCGCATTCAGAAAACCATAGATTTGCTATGTCAAATTCATTCCACTTCTTTTCCAGATAAATCTTTTCATGGGAAGCTATCAAATAGAGGGTGCAGACTTGAGAAATTGAAAAAACCAGGACAAGGGCAAGTGACAAATAACTTTTACTGTGTTGCAAAGAAAACAATGTGGACATGAAGACATATCATTGGGAATTGAGTTTGATTTGGAGTTGACACCTGCGGAGTTGTTTCAAAGGGGCAGGTGGTGAAAATAATGTTACAATGGAAGCCCTACCCCTTTTGTGTGTATTGCTTCTACTCTTTTTTTGACACACACAAACATATATTGATGCCGTATTTGACTTTTTAGATATATACATCGTGAATAATAGAGTGCTTTCTTGTTTTGATTTTATTTATTTATTTATTTATTTATTTATTTATTTATTTATTTATTTATTTATTTATTTATTTATTTTATTAAATTTATACCCCACCCGTCTCCTTGTTAGGACCCAGGGCGGCGCACAGGCATTATTAAAACCACAAAATACAATATCAATTAAAATATATTAAATTAATTAAACCCGTGCTAAAACCCATGTTAATAATAATAATAATAATAATTTTAATTTTATATCCCACTCTCTCTCCCCAAAGGGACTCGAGGCGGGGCACAGGCAATTAAAAATACAGATAAAACCACAGACAGAATACAAAATTAAAAATGAATTAAATTAGTCCTGCGCTAAAAACCCATAAACTAAACTAAAACTACCCCTAAAACCCCTAACCTTAGAAGAGACTACCCAAGGCCGGCCAGGCGAAAAAGATGTGTCTTTAATTTTAAACGGAAGGAGCGGAGGTCCGTAGTTGTCCTAATATCGGGGGGAAGGTCGTTCCAGAGGGCTGGGCCCGCCACAGAGAAGGCCCTTCCCCTGGGCGTCGCCCGCTGACAAAGTCTAGTGGACGGCACCCGGAGAAGTCCCTCTCTGTGGGAGCGAATCGGCCGTGAGGATGTATGGGGCAGGATCCGATCCCGCAGATAGCTAGGTCCCGAGCCATGGAGCGCTTTGAAGATGATGACTAACACCTTGAAGCGCACCCGAAAGACGACAGGTAGCCAGTGCAGCTCGCGCAAGAGCGGTGTTACGTGGGTAAACCTAGAGGTTCCCATTATTGCTCGCGCGGCTGCGTTCTGGACCAACTGAAGCCTCCGGGTGCACCTCAAGGGGGGCCCCATGTAGAGAGAGTTACAATAGTCCAGTCGGGATGTCACGAGAGCATGAGTGACTGTGCAAAGGGCGTCCCGATCCAATAGGGGGCGCAACTGGCGTACCAGGCGAACCTGGTAAAACGCCCTCCTGGCCACGGCTGTCACTTGATCTTCCATGGACAGCCGGGTATCCAGGAGGACACCCAAGTTGCGCGCCCCATCCACAGGGGCAAGATGTTCACCCCCTATGGCCAGAGATGGCATCAACTGGTTGAATCGGGCAGCCGGAAACCACAGCCACTCGGTCTTGGTTAAAACCGTACCAAATTAATTTATTTTTAAAAAGTCAGAAGTGGGGGCTATCCTAGGCCGGCTTGTTGGAATAGACACGTCTTAAGACGTTGGCGGAAGAGGCGGAGGTCCAAGATAGTGCGAAGGTCAGGGGGTAGGTCGTTCCAGAGGGCCGGGCCCGCCACAGAGAAGGCCCTTCCCCTGGGTGTCGCCAACCGGCATTGCCCCGCTGACGGTACCCGGAGAAGGCCCTCTCTGTGGGAGCGGATCGGACGAAGGGATGTATGGGGCAGGAGGCGGTCTCGTATATAGTTAGGCCCCGAGCCATGGAGCGATTTAAAGATTGTCGTCAACACCTTGAAGCGCACTCGAAAGGCCACAGGCAGCCAGTGCAGCTCGCGCAGGAGAGGTGTTACCTGGGTTTGCCTTGAGGCACCCGTAATCACCCGCGCGGCCGCATTCTGTACTAACTGTAGCTTTCGAGTGCACCTCAAGGGGAGCCCCATGTAGAGAGCGTTACAGTAATCCAGCCGGGATGTCACAAGCGCTTGAGTGACTGTGCGAAGGGCTCTTCAGGGATTGCAAATGCAAAGTGAAACTGACCATATGACTGATCCACACAAAGACTGCATTTGTGTGAGATACTTGCTCATGGTAATCTAACCATAATTTGCTCATTAGTTTGCATAATACATTGAAACACAAAGTAGCTGTTTAGGGTGAATTTGTCCAGCATTCTAAGTTGACCAATTTATGGTTCAGTGTGTCATGTGTTCAGTGTGTCAAGCACTGGCAATCAATGGAATGCTATTTAGTGAAGCTAAATACCCAGAGGCTGTGGGAAAGAGATGTAAACATGACATACATATTGACATTGTTGATGTCATTGGAATGAAGGAGAAGAATAGAGTCTCTTCAGAAAAGCTGGCAGTAGTAAAGTCTTACCTCAGATTTGGCATCATTTCTTCACCAACGCTTTGCTTAGGAAAGTCGGAGTGCCTAGCTGCATTTTCAGAATATCAAGTAAGAGTGTGATTTACAATCTTCAGAAATAATATTAAAATATGTCAGCTTTCTGCCAGTCTATTTGCAGAAAGAACTCTCACATTGGTTTTCCAACATCCTCCATCAGTGGTGGGATTCAAAATTTTTTACTACCGGTTCTATGGGCATGGCTTGGTGGGCATGGCAAGGCTTGATGGGCATGGCAGGGGAAGGTTACTGCAAAATCCCCATTCCCTCCTGATCAGTTGGGACTCGGAAGGCAGAGAATAGATTGGGGCGGGGCCAGTCAGAGGTGATATTTACCCGTTCTCCGAACTACTCAAAATTTCTGCTGCTGGTTCTTCAGAACTGGTCAGAACCTGCTGAATACCACTTCTGCTCCCTCAGTTGTTTCTCTCCCACTGTTACAGGTTAACCCCTGCTTTTACATAAAATGGCTGCTTGATTGGAAGTTCATCCCGATAAGTTGCAAAATACTTTCTGAGACTCCTTGATCTGGAGATCATCAGGGTGAAATGTTTTCTAACTATAGTACTATATTGTTTGACCAGGGAAGCTGACTGCTCATCTGTATGAAATGGGAGGCTATTTCAGAGTTATATATAACTTTTCTTATTTTCATATGCCTTGTCATATTAATCCAAAATGGAACACATTATCTTTCTGCCAGTGCTCCTAATCATTATATGTTTTGCCCACTTGAATAAAATTTCTACTTTTTAAAAGAAGGTCTCTTGACCTTTTTTAAACTTTTAACCAGTTAGGCATTCTCTTTACTTGGTTTGCATGAGTTCACAGAATCAGGACTAAAATTGTTAGTAACAAATTCACTTACTCTGGAGTAGTGGATTCCTGGACTAAGTTTGAGTTTGAGTAGATCAACCTGTCAACTCTACATTTGCTGCAGCTTTGGCTATAATCTTGGCACAATTGTTTCATGTAGCTATACCCGGCCACGCGTTGCTGTGGCCCAGTCTGGTTAAATGGCCAATCAATCTGTGTGTAGATCTACACCTGCACACATACACACAACCATCATATAAGGCCCAACCTACCTACCTACTGTATTTCTCCCTCTCTATCTATCTATCTATCCCTCTACCTACCTACCTACTGTATTTCTTTCTTTCTCCCTCTACCTACCTACCTACTATATTTCCCCCTTTCTCTATTCCTCTACCTACCTACCTACTGTATTTCTCGCTATCTATCTATACACCTACCTACCTACCTACCTATGGTATTTCTCCCTCTCTGTCTATCCCTCTACTTACCTACCTATTGTATTTCTTGCTTTCTCCCTCTACCTACCTACCTACCTACTGTATTTCTCCCTCTCTATCTATCCCCCTATCTACCTACCTGCCTACCTACTATATTTCTCCCTCTCTGTCTATCCCTCTACCTACCTACTACTGTATTTCTCCCTCTCTATCTATCCCTCTACCTACCTACCTACTGTATTTCTTTCTTTCTACCTCTATCTACCTACCTACCTACTGTATTTCCCCCCTCTATCCCTCTACCTACCTACCTACTGTATTTCTCCCTCTTTCTCTATTCCTCTACCTACCTACCTACCGTATTTCTCGCTATCTATCTATACACCTACCTACCTACCGTATTTCTCCCTCTCTGTCTATCCCTCTACCTACCTACCTACTGTATTTCTCCCTATCTATCCCTCTACCTACCTACCTACTGTATTTCTTTCTTTCTACCTCTACCTACCTACCTACCTACCGTATTTCTCCCTCTCTATCTATCCCCCTATCCACCTACCTGCCTACCTACTATATTTCTCCCTCTCTGTCTATCCCTCTACCTACCTACTACTGTATTTCTCCCTCTCTATCTATCCCTCTATCTACCTACCTACTGTATTTCTTTCTTTCTACCTCTATCTACCTACCTACCTACTGTATTTCCCCCCTCTATCCCTCTACCTACCTACCTACTGTATTTCTCCCTCTTTCTCTATTCCTCTACCTACCTACCTACCTACCTACCTACCATATTTCTCGCTATCTATCTATACCGTATTTCTCCCTCTCTGTCTATCCCTCTACTTACCTACCTATTGTATTTCTTGCTTTCTCCCCCTACCTACCTACCAACCTACCTACCATGTTCCTTCCTTCCTTCCTTTTTCTTTCATTCTTTCTTTCTTTCTTTCTCTCTCTCTCTCTCTCTCTCTCTCTTTCTTTCTTTCTTTGTATCTATCTATCTATCTATCTATCTATCTATCTATCATCTATCTATCTATCTATCTATCTATCTATCTATCTATCTATCTATCCACCTACCTACCTACCTTATTTCTCCCTCTCTATCTATCCCTTGGGGGGTCATCTAGTCCAACTCCCTGCCTAGGCAGGAAGCCCTATACCCATGATGGCGAACCTATGGCACGGGTGCCACAGGTGGCACACGGAACCATTTCTTAGGCCACGCGAGGCATTGCCCTGTCAGCTTCAGTGTGTATGTGTGCCCTGGCCAGCTGATTTAGGCCTTCTTTTGAGGCTGTTTTATGCCCTCTGGAGGTGGGGGAAGGCTGTTTTCACCCTCCCCAGGCTCCTATAAAGCCTCTGGAGCCTGGGGATGACGTAAAAAGCATGCCAAATGCAGAGGGTCATGCACATAGCATTATGGATGTGGCACACCTGTGCACATCACCCCTGCACTCCCCCTGCTTTTGGCACGTGAGCCAAAAAAGGTTAGCCATCACTGCCCTATACCATTTCAGACAAATGGCTATCCAACATCTTCTTGAAGACTTCCAGTGTTGGGGCATTCACAACTTCTGGAGGCAAGCTGTTCCACTGATTAATTTTTCTAACTGTCAGGAAATTTCTCCTCTGTTCTAAGTTGCTTCTCTCCTGGATTAGTTTCCACCCATTGTTTCTTGTTCTGCCCTCAGGTGCTTTGGAGAGTAGCTTGACTCCCTCTTCTTTGTGGCAACCTCTGAGATATTGGAAGGCTGCTATCCTGTCTCCCCGTCCCTCTTTTATTAAACTGTATTTCTCCCTGTCTCTCTATTCCCCTATCTACCTACCTACTGTAATACAATAATACAATAACAGAGTTGGAAGGGACCTTGGAGGTCATCTAGTCCAACCCCGCTGCTCAAGCAGGAGGCCCCATACCGTGTCAGACAAATGGTTTTCCAGTCTCTTCTTAAAAACAAATCCAGTGTTGGGGCATCCATAACTTCTGGTGGCAAGCTGTTCCACTGGTTAATAGTTCTCACTGCCAGAAAATTTCCCTTCAGTTCTAAGTTGCTTCTCTCCTGGATTAGTTTCCACCCATTGCTTCTTGTTCTGCCATCAGGTGTTTTGGAGAGTTGGAAGGGACCTTGGAGGTCATCTAGTCCAACCTCGCTGCTCAAGCAGGAGACCCTATACCGTGTCAGACAAATGGTTTTCCAGTCTCTTCTTAAAAACACATCCAGTGTTGGGGCATTCATAACTTCTGGTGGCAAGCTGTTCCACTGGTTAATAGTTCTCACTGCCAGGAAATTTCCCTTCAGTTCTAAGTTGCTTCTCTCCTGGATTAGTTTCCACCCATTGCTTCTTGTTCTGCCCTCAGGTGCCTTGGTGAATAGCTTGACTCCCTCTTCTTTGGGGCAACCCCTGAGATATTGGAAGGCTGCTATCATGTCTTCCCTAGTCCCTCTTTTATTAAACTGTATTTGCTGTCAGATGGCTGGTTCTTTGTTAGTTTGGTTCAGTTTGTATTAAACAGTTTAAAGCAGCTGCCTGCCTCCGTGTTTTTACCTCAGAGAACAGTATTGAGCAGTATTTCTCCCCCCCCTCTCTCTATTGGCCACCTGGGAGTTTGCTATCCCAGGGCCTTTTTGGCCCCAAGAGGCCTCCATTCCAACACTGACAGTTGAAAAGCAGTTTGATGGGTGTGGCTACAGGGAAGTTAAAACACATTTCAGTGGGTACATTTTATTTGTGTGTAATTTGCACACGACACACACGTGTTAGGCACAAAATGAGTAGCTATTCTATTATCGGAAGTCCTTGGCTACATTGTGTGAAAGTTTGGTGTAAATCGGTTCAGTAGTTTTTGAGATTAGTGGATTCGTACAAACTATTTTACATTTTTATTTATATAGATTTGTTGGTGTGATTTTTAATTTCCTATACACCGCCCTGAGTCCATCTTGATGGAGATAGGAGCGGTATATAAATCGAATAATAAATAAATAAATAAATAAATAAATAAATGTATGGCTTCATGTTTTATCTGAACCTTATGGAAAATTCATAGATGACAGCCATTATCCTGTCCAGAAAATGAGGCTAACATGATGGGGATTGGCATATTATCCTTACCAATGGAACTTCCTGATAGTCTTCTTTCTTGCAATTAGCGCATTTCATGCAAACACATACTTTGAGCTGAAGGTAACCTTTCTAATCTGTGACATATATTGTGGAAGGGGTCCTAGTATTATGGCTTTAAATAATACAAGTGAGTTGGAAACATGACCCTGCTTTCCCTTTCTTTCTTTTAGTAAGATTCTCTCTATGTTGAGTGTGTGTATGTAAATTTATATGTTCTCTGTTTCAAAATCCAACATTGATTGCATTGGATTTTGTGAGCAACTTTGTTCTTAGAAATATGTTGCAGTTGAGCACATGGAATACTTATTCACCAACTTATTTTATTGCATAGAAGAACATCAGAGATACCTATTCCAGGCAGAATCTATGGGCAACCAGCAAAGGCTTATATCGCTATTTCCCATTCTCTGGGGATTTCCGAGGCTCAGCAATCTGTAAATAGAACTATTTGTAAAGAAGCTGCCTAACAAGCTGGCTACAAAAGGTCTTAGTGGTTTAGCATTAATAATCACATTTATTCCTGCTGCTGTACCTTATTACAAGCAGAGTTCAATAAGGCAGTTTTAAATCTAAACAAAACTACTGGTGGTATTGGTTTTGGGGGGATTCTCAAAAGAGACTGTTCACAAAGCTCATCTTGAGCCTTTGTATCTACTGAAATGGGTACTGCTAAATTGCAAACATTTTTACATGATTTTTGCAAATGTTGAACTACTTCCCTTTCTGCTCTGGTTCTGTTAAAGATTACAATCTTATTGTAATCAAGGTCAGCTCCTAGTGAAAGGCATCCAGCAGGGTGGCTCAAAAGAAGTCAAGATGGCAGCTGTAACCATGTGATCAAAGCCTTGTTCTCTCTACTTTTTAAAATATGTATGATATATGTAAAAAGGGGAGGAGGCAATCATGCAGTGGAAACTGCAATTTTGACTTTTTCTTAATCGCCCTTCTCCCCTCTCAGCCAAGATGTATTAAACCTAGTTTAGTACTGTTGTGATGCAGTCTAGCTCCTAAGAATTTTTTTATGGAAACACGTAAACACACAGACACAAAGATTATGTTATATTTTGAAGTCTAGCTTTTATTGTTAGATATGTCATAAGATGAGGAGGAGGAAATGGACCTTGAAATAGGCAGTGAGAACAGGCTTGGCAGGGATTATTTCAGCAGTATTGTAGCCAAGCACTCTGCTCCAGCTGAAATCAGGACTCCCTGCTTGCACCCACTATTACCTTCTCAGATTTAGCCATCCTTTCCTAAGCAGAGGTGTGTGATAAAGGCTCCAACAAAGAAGTGAACTCTACAGCTCTGAGAGGCTTGCCAACAAGCAGGTCCATGAAAGTGCAGAGTGTGATTCAGGGATACGCTTCAAAGATTTTAGCAAGGGGTTCTCTGCCCAGTTGCTGGGTGGGCATAGCCATGGTGGGCATGGCCAAGTTGACCTCCTGCACCATGGCGGGGAGGCATTTTTGCCCTCCCCAGGCTCTGGAGGCTTTTCTTGAGTCTCAAGAAAAACGAGCCCAAGCTCGTTTCCAGCCTTCCCGAACTTCCGGTAGGACCATTTTTGGCTCTCCCTGAGCTTCCATGCGCACCTTGCACTTACCTGCATCCAAAACAGGCCACGTGGGGACTCCTGGGAGGGGAGCCAGGAGTGGGATTTGCAAGGTCTCTGAACTGCACAGAAACTTAGCTAGAGGTTCTCATGAACCGCTGTGAACCCCAAGTAACCCACCCCTGGTCTGATGTCTAACATCATCAGCTATACATTGTTTGGAGGCTCCGTGTGATGGATTTATGGTCTCAGTGCTAGAAAGAAAATGTTGAAAACAACTCAGATATCTGTTTGTGCTTCTTGCTGTGTCATGCTTAGAACTCTGGATCCATTCCACCGTGTCTCCTGCTCTTCATTCAGTTTTGTTACTTGCTTTTTGGATTTCTACTGGCCCCCATGCCAAGCCTGTTAATTGTTTACCATTCCTGTCTTAAGATGCTGGTTTAAAAAAAGAGAGAGACTTTTTTCTTTCAACAACAGTTCTGCCTGAGCTCATACATCATTAAATGGCTGTGATAGCCAGCCAGCTGGCTATCTTGTTCGCTGGTAGCCAGCAGTGACTGTATAAAAAATAAATTGGAAAGAGGTTATCAGCTTTTTCTGTACGAGGAAGACATTTGCTTCCTAAGGGTAGATGTGGGAAATGGTTTCAGAATTAGAATTAGAGAAGGTGATTAATATACAAATGAATATGAAGTGAAAGGGAATAATATTCTTGATCTTTTGCCATAAAATCTGCTATAAAGCATATTATTTTAACTTCCCATTAATAAGGACACAGTGTTCTTGAATAAGCAGAAGCACCACATTGATATTACTGGGAGCAAGTGTTCCAAAAATTCTTCTTTATTTAGCTGCAGCTTATTTGAATTATGCAAATCATGATTAGTTTGTTTATTTATACAGCAGGCAGGACAAATCAATTACATTTACGTAGTTGTTGATTTATGGCATATCCACATCTGTTCAATACTCTTATCACACATTCTATTATATTGAAAAATGTTTTATCTCATGTGATAGAGCTGCCCTGTAATATTGCCCAAAATTTTATAAGTTTATCATCTGTGTTCTCTCTTGTGAAATTTTAATTTGTTTTTCTAAAGTCTCTGTATAGACTCTTGAAGTATTCTTGTTCAATATATTATTCACTAGTTATTAATAGTAAGGATTTCTCTTGCTAATACATAGATATTGCTTTTTTCTGATTCCAGGATTACTGAATGAATAAATGCAGAAATATTATGGTTATATAAAAACAAAATTGTCAACTACTGGTTGTTAAAACACTGGACAACATAATAGGGCTTACTTCTTAAATAAACATATTGTTATCCATGGCCAGTGAAAACTGGTGCAAATATAGTGAATCACCTCAGAAATATGTACATTCCTTGGTTTTGAAGTGCCTTCAAATATATATTTATTTTTTAAAAATATAATAATGTTTTTATTTATTTTGGGGTTCTTGAAAATTTTACATATTTTACTGATGTCATTTATTCAATCATAATGGTTAGTATTAGTGTTAAGTTGCATTTATTTATTTTACAAATGCATATGCTATTTTATAACATTGACTGGCTGCTTTACATAAATAAAAGAAGTACAAAGTTGTAATATTATAACACAATTATTAAAAGGATAAATAATAAGCCCAGAAAATGGTACATGGCAACCACATAGCTTCCGGTCCCATACTACATGGTTTAGCTATGGAAGCAAGAATCATACAGATTTCAAAAAGGAAATTTTAGGGATAAATTATGGAATCTTGAGAGTGTAAGATGTTAATAAATGCTGACAATATCCTATGTTTATGGATAAACCAGAAAACTCTAATATCAATTAATATGGAATATGTGTTTCTCTGCTTACCTTATAAAAGAGATCTGATGCCATTGGATCATAGTAATAATTTAAAAATGTTTAAGAACTGGGATATTGTTAATTTTTGTATTTAGCTTAGTATAAATATTTTCACACAGTTGTCTCAGTAAATTTAAATTTATCTCCTAATTTGGAGCAAAAAAGCATTTCTTCATACGACAGTAAAACTAACTACACAGCAAGTGATTGGTTTCACTTCAAGCAATGCGTAGAGAGCATCTATCTGATAGGCCAGTGATGGCGAACCTATTGCATGGGTGCCACAGGTGGCACGCAGAACCATTTCTTAGGGCACGCGAGGCGTTGCCCTGTCAGCACTAGCGCGCATGTGTGCCCTGGCCAGCTGATTTTATAAGGCCGTTTTTCACCCTCTTGAGACTTCAGGGAAGCTCCTAAAGCCTCTGGAGGTGGGGAGGGAAGGTTGTTTTCATCATCCCCAGGCTCCTAGAAAACCTCTGGAGCCTGGGGAGGGTGAAAAAAGTGCACCCAAAGCAGGGGGTCACGCACATAGCATTATGGGTGTGGCACACCCATGCACGACCCCCCTGCGCTCCCCCCGCTTTTGGCATGCGAGCCAAAAAAGGTTAGCCATCACTGTGATAGGCTTTAATTTAGATTTCTGGACTAAACAAAGAATTGGATCCAGTAGCTACCTGACCCCTTTCAGCTCTACCACTGAAATATAAGAAGATCCAGATTAAAAGGATAAAATTGTTTGGAGTTTTGGGACAAATTAAAATTGAATTCCAAAATTGAATTACATTTTGGGAGGCTTTCTTATGCTTATTTCATGGTATTATTTTAAATTTACAAAACATTGAATTTATTTTGCAAGGACAGACATCCAGCAAATTTTTGGTTAGGCAAATTATAAATGCCAGTTCTTTTAGGTTTCTCACTGGTAAGGATATGCACGAAGCAGGAAATGTATTCTGTAGTTGACAAAATGAGCACATGGTGTCTCAGAATTTAATCACCCCCTTTCCTGCCTTGCATATGATCTGGGCATAGGATCTGCCCATCAATCTTTCTACCATGCTTGATTTCAAGTGCACCATTCACCTTCAGCCTGCTTGTCTGCCCCTGTCCCATCTTTCCGCCATCTTCCTTCAGCCAAAGGTTTTGCCTTTTTCTTGCCAGGACAAAATGCAGGACATCTTAATGTCCTAATGCAGCCTAGAATTGCAATTACCATTTTACTGCCATGTACATGCTGAGTTAAGTTGTTTATAAACACACACACCCTGGCACACATAAAGTAAAAAAAACCTGTATTAATAATCTAATAGAGGTGTTTCTGTTATCGAGAAAAACTTGCTGAACTGGAGAACTGGGCATTGTTGGGATTAATGCAAATTGCAGTATTTCTATAATGGTGTCATTGTGCAAATAAGATAAACAGTCGTATAAAATTTGATTCTTCTGCCTTATGAATTATTTTAAGTTACTGAAATGGGGAGAAATTGTATTCCAAGAAGTTAGACATTCAATTAGACATTGAAAGAGTCGAAAGCAACCTGATTTTCTAGTCCATGTAAAAAGGCAGAAACATCTGAAAACCACAAAAAATGAATGCTGAAAAAGCCAATTAGAAAGAGGAAAATCTCTTTTTTAATGGGCTTTGAAAAAAATCACCATTTAGCCATTAGAATCAGCCATTTAGCACAAGAAGCAGGGCAGAGGGTTTTTTTTCTTCCTTTTCACTTGACTTTAGTTGATTTTTTTGTGTGATTGCTCTTATCTGCCATCAACTTATTTCTACATTGTTAAGATGTTTTCTTTAGCAGGATGAATGGCTAAAGTTTCAAAGTTTGAGTCTTAATGTCTTGTCAGTTAAGCAATGGATGTGTTGAGGGGCATGTGCAACAGGGCATTAGTTGGCCTTAATCTGGCCTTCAAGAGCATCTCTGAAATGTCAGAAAGTAGGCGCAAAGTATAATGTTGCTAGCTGCGAAGTCGTGTCCGACCCATTGCAATCCCATGGACAACTTTCCTCCAGGCTTTCCTGTGCTCTGCCATCCTCTGGAGTCCATTTAAGCTCATGCCTACTGCTTCAGTGACTCCATCCGGCCACCTCATTCTCTGTCATTGCGTTCTTCTTTTCCCTCAATCTTTCCCAGCATTAGGCTCTTCTCCAGTGAGTCCTTCCTATAGACTATAATATTTTAAAGGTATTATTTTAAGGAAAATGTTTTCAGCCATGGCTTCTTTGTTACATTTTATTACTTGTTTTATATTTGTTTCTGGGGGGGGTGCAGGGAGGTGCTGATTGAAGGAGAAACTGCTGGATAATTCCCTTGGAAGTCATTGTTATTTTCTTTTGCTTTTTTTCCTTAGTTGTTTAGCTCTGATATACCCCAAAAAAGGCTTGTATTCTTATTAATCCAGAAGCATTCATTTAGAAAAGACAAGCATCTCCTTGCTTGGTTAATACATAAGGATACAAAGCCGAGAAGAGTCACCACTTTATGTGTTATGTATAATTTAACATTAGAGAGGATATTCTCTATGAAATATCTGCTGGTGTCAGGCATTACTGAAAAGATATTTTCCCCCAGATGTGTGTGACTGCAGTATTAATTCTGGAAGACATCCTCAGGAACCCCTACTCAAATGAACTAGAGGGTGCAAACCTACCAAATCCAAAGCACATTCTTTTGTACATAAGTTCTTTTACAGAAGCCTATTTAAACAAGTCTAACATCAATTTGTGTTGGTAGCTTTTCTGACGCAGGACAGTGGAACGTGACATTTAAGGGATCATCATATTGTATTGCTCAGAAAGCCAATTTGATCGAGTGATTAAGGCACCAGGCTAGAAACCGGGATACTGTGAGTTCTGGTCCCTCTTTAGGCATGAAGCCACCTGGCTGACCTTGGGCAAGTCACTCTATCTCAGCCCTAGGACAGGGGTCTGCAAAGTCGGCTCTTTCAAGACTGGTGGACTTCAACTCCCAGAATTCTCCAGCCAGCCATGCTGGCTGGAGAATTCTGGAAGTTGAAGTCCACCAGTCTTGAAAGAACCGACTTTGCAGACCCCTGCCCTAGGACATATGAGACAATAGTAAACCACTTCCAAAAACTTGCCAAGAAAACTTTAAGGACTAGTCCAGACAGTTGCCAGAGGTCAATACTTTTTGAAAGTACAAAAACACAAAACAAAATTTGCCATTTTCCAAACCACATGCAGTCCTGGTATTCTGAAATGCTCACCCATGATCTATACGTAGTTCTGTGTCCCATCCAAAACATCTTTGTAACATATGCAAATTTGGCAACCAATCTTTTACCTGGTCATGAGTGTCATTAGTACAAATCTTGGATATTCAGGATCAAATTCCGCAGTACCACACGTGATACCATCCTCCAGTTTGCTGATGAGAAGGAACCACTGAAGAGCACAGTAGTTTTTGAGTTAGCTCTGTATCAGAGGTGGGTTGTTCCCGGTTCGGCAGAGTTCAGACGAACCGGTAGTGGAATTCAAGCCTGGGTTGCAGAACCGACAGCGAACCAGACCTGCCATGCCCCTGAACCAGTTCCCTTGCTGCTGCTGGCTGCCACCATGTTGGCTTTTAGTGACTGCATGTGCACAGTTCACTGTAAATTGTTCTGTCCATGTCTGAAGAACAATTTACATTGAACAGCGTGTGCACACACAGCGTTGCGCACAGGTTGTGAACCGGCAATAAAACTGGCAGCAACCCACCCCTGCTCTGGATCCAGATAGTTGTCATGCCATTTAGCAACAACTAATCATATCAATATTTTCAAGAATTCAGGATTTAATTAAAAGCAAAGTCAACCCAAAACCATTTTTATCATGAAAGGTTGAGATGCAAAGAGACAAAAAAAACTTGGTCCAGTGGTAGTAATTAGTTATTTACTTTATTGTTTATAAAGTTTATTGCAAAGTTGATAACACATAGAAATAACTTAGATTTCTTAGAAACTGTAAATTCCTTTGATATTTCAGAAATAATTAAGAAAGAACACCTTTGTTTTATAAGCTTGCTTATGCTGTTTTGTTCCCTAGAATTAAACTTGGTGCTATTCAAATATGATTGCTACAAACATAGCAGTTATTTCAGGAAATGGTATGTTAAAAGTAACAATATTTTACTAATAATTAAAATCCAGAATCCTATTATAGTCAGTGGCTGAGAAGCACAAGCTATCTATAGTATTTGAAAGCAGGAATGTCTAAGTTTATAAAATCAGCTTAGAATTTTGAGAATGAATTGCAGTAATCATTTTCACAACAGGGGAATGGAGGAGAGTAAAGAGTATAAAGAGAGTAAAGAGATTGCTTGCAAACTAGTAAGTGGAACAGACAAAGGATCTTCCAGATTGGAATTTGTTTCACAATGGAATAAATAATAAACCACAGTCAAGATACATAAGAGGGGAAACAGACAAGAGTAAAGTGTCTGGTTACATTAAGATGATTGTTATTGCAATAGATTTTGACTTCTATAATGTGTAATACTGTAGAGTTAACCACTGCATTAGATAGTCAGGAATGATTTTCAAATATTTTTTCGTTTGCTCGTTTATGTTTCCTATTTCCAACCTCTCCCATTTCCCTCAGAGATTACTATGATGGCTTTCCGAGGAGCTGAGGGAAATAAAACGCCGGAAGAGACGCCTAGAGAGCATCTGGAGGTCCACTCGCGCCGAATCTGACCGGACACGGGTGAGGTCGCATTTACGAACCTACCTTGTGGCGATGAGAGCGGCGAAGCGGGATCATCTTGCCACTCTCATCGCATCCGCAGATAACTGCCCTGCCACCCTGTTTAGAGTGACCCGCTCCCTCCTTCAGCAGAGGCCGCGGGAAGCTCCCTTACAGGGTCGTGCAGAGGAATTTGGATGTTATCTGCAGGATAAAATCACTCAGATCCGGGGCGAATTAACCTCCAATTGGGTTGGTCTGGGCGAGATGACAGGGACAGGTCTTATGACAGGTTATTTGGGCTGAGTTTGATCCTGTGACTCCTGAAGGCATGGACAGGATACTGGGGCAGCTGAATGCCACCACATGTTTATTGGACCCGTGTCCCTCCTGGCTTGTACTGGTCTCCCGGGAGGTTACACGAGGCTGGCTCCAGGAGATTGTTAACGCTTCTTTGAGCAAGGGGTCCCTGCCAACCGTCTTGAAAGAGGCGGTGGTGAGGCCCCTCCTCAAGAAGCCCTCCCTGGACCGAGCTGTGTTATCCAACTACCGTCCGGTCTCCAACCTTCGCTTTTTGGCGAAGGTTGTTGAGAGTGTGGTGGCACGACAGTTTCCCCAGCACCTGGAGGAAACTGCCTATCTAGACTCGCGTCAGTCCAGCTTCCGACCTGGGTATAGCAGGGAGACAGCATTGGTCGCGTTGGTAGATGATCTCTGGAGGGCCCGGGATAGAGGTTGTTCCTCTATCCTGGTCCTGTTAGACTTCTCAGCGGCTTTCGATACCATCAACCATCTTATTGCAGCGGCTGGGGGTGTTGGGGTTGGGAGGCACTGTACTACGGTGGTTCTCCTCCTACCTCTCCGACCGGTCGCAATTTGTGTTGGCAGGGGGGCAGAGGTTGACGTCGAGGTTGACGTCGAGGCCCCTTATATGTGGGGTGCCTCAGGGGTCGGTCCTCTCGCCCCTCCTGTTCAACATCTACATGAAGCCGCTTGGTGAGATCATCCGTGGTTTTGGGGTAGAGTTCCATTTGTATGCTGACGACACCCAGCTGTACATCTCTACCCCTAACCACCCCAACGATGCCGCAGACGTGATGTCCCGGTGTTTGGAGGCCGTGTGAGTCTGGATGGGGAGGAACGGGCTCTGACTCAACCCGTCCAAAACCGAGTGGCTGTGGTTTCTGGCGCCATGACATAGCCAGTTAGTTCCATCTCTGGCTATCGGGGGCAAGTCATTAGCCCCCGTAGAAAGGGCTCGCAACTTGGGTGTCCTCCTGGACTCGCGGCTGTCCTTGGATGGCCATCTGATGGCCATAACTAGGGGGGCCTTCTATCAGGTCTACCTGATACGCCAGTTGCACCCCTTTCTGGATCGTGACGCCCTACACACGGTCAAGCTCTTGTCATCTCTCGCCTGGACTACTTCAACGCTCTCTACATGGGGCTTCCCTTGAGATGCACCTGGAGGCTCCAGTTAGTGCAGAATGCGGCCGCACGAGGGATCTTAGGAGTTTCAAAATACTCCCATATAACACCTCTCCTGCGCGAGCTACACTGGCTGCCTGTGGCCTTCCGGGTGCGTTTCAAGGTCTTAGTGACCATCTTTAAAGTGCTCCATGGCATCGGGCTGGGTTACTTGCAGGACCGCCTACTACCACATACCTCCAATCGACCTGTCCGCTTCCACAGGAGGGCCTCCTTAGGATGCTGTCCGCCGGACAATGCCGGCTGGCGACTCCCAGGGGAAGAGACTTCTCTGTGGCAGGCCCCGCCCTCTGGAATGACCTGCCCCCAGACCTCCGTACAATCTCAGACCTTCGCCTCTTCCGTCGGGCATTAAAAACATACTTCTTTCATATGGCCAGCCTGGCATAGCTGGTATAGCTATTTTATTATTTTAGTTGGGTTTTAATTAATGTTCTTAGCACGGGCCAAATGATATTTAATTCTCATTTTAACCATTGTGACTGTTTGTATTTATTTGTATTTAATATTTTATATTTTATAGTTCCTGTGCACCGCCCTGAGTCCCATCTTGGGAGATAGGGCGGTATAGAAATTGAATTAATGAAATGAATGAAATGAAATGAACTATTCATAATATGCTACACTTTTATATGAGTATACCAAATTTGGGGGGGGGGGTGCTCCTCCAGCTACTGAAATAACTCATAAATTCCTAGTATTTGGCTATGCTGTTCCAGTATCTGAGATTCAGTTTCCCTAATGTTATAATGTTCAAAATTCTCTGTCTTTATCATGACATTTAGGCAATTTGGTTCCAAATAGAATCACAATGAGTTAGCTGTGATAGGTTATCGAGATTTTTCCCCAATTATGTTTAGATTAATATACACCTCTTCTAAGACTTCTCAATGACTTATATTGTCTCAAATATTGTAAAACTATTGTTATTATTTTATTATTAATATTTTTATCTGTATTTCCATATTCAGTTTGCATAAACTGCATGCTAATTTGATTTAAAAGTGTTGTGTCCTCGACCTGCAACTGGTCTCAACTTACGACCAGCCGCAGGTCTTCCAGTCTGCGGGGAGAAGCCTTGGTAACAGGCTGTAACAACCTGTCAAACCACCAGTCGTGCCTGATTGGCCAAGACGCGACTGGCGGGAAACCCGGTCTGGCTGCGGTCCGATTGGCTCCCCGTTTGACAGCTCGAGTATAAGTAGCTGTCAAACGCGGGAGCCCCTGTCTACCGCGCTTTTTGTTCTTGTACATAGTTCTGTCTTTTCCTAACGCTGCCTGAATAAAAGGCATTTTGTTTAGAGCAAACCTGGTCTGGACTCCCTTAATCTCAAGATCTAACACTGGCGACGAGGGCTGGGGCCAGGCACAGCTCGATCTGAACAAGAAGGAAATTTCCTCACAAAAAAAAAATTTTTTTTTAACGTTCGCGGTACGATCACGATGGGGTCGGTTCCTCCATTTGCCCCCTTCGATACCGCCAAGGAGACCTGGGCCTCCTTCATGGCCCGCTTTGAATGTTTCCTGTTGCCGAACGACTACGGGTCGCTGCCACCGGCCAGGAAACTCGGACATTTTTTGGGCTGCGGTGGCCCAGACCTGTTCGCCACCGCCCGCACCGTGGCCGCACCGGCGGCTGTGTACGACCTCCCCTGGGAGACGCTGGTGGAGCGGCTCAGGGCCCACTACGCCCCGGTACCATCAAGGATGACGTACAGATTCGCGTTCCGGAGGTGCCTGCAAAAGCCGTCCCAGTCGGTGGCCGATTTTCTCCAGGCCCTCAGGGCCGCGGCTATCCCGTGCGAGTTCGCAGCCGCCTTCCTGGGCGAATCGCTCTTGGAGCAATTCATATGGGGACTGAAGGAGGTCCGCCTCAGAAGGCGCCTCCTGGCCCGGACCAAGCTGACTCGAGGCCAGGGCCTTCGAGATGTCCGAGGCCTCGGTTTTCGACCGTGACCAGGAACAGCAGCCGGCGCCCCGCGCCTGCCTCGTGGAGGAATTTCCCCCCATTGACGACCTGGACATCAAGGACCAGGTCGCTTACGTGCGGTCGGCCGGTCGCAGGCCTACCTCCCAGCCGTCATCCAACGCAGGGCGGCAACAGTGCTTGGGCTGTGGGGGAAAACACCCCCGGGCCGACTGCCCCTTCCGGGCCGCCACATGCCGCCGAT
The DNA here is from genome assembly GCA_039707465.1 of Rhabdophis nuchalis. Classification (NCBI taxonomy): domain Eukaryota; kingdom Metazoa; phylum Chordata; class Lepidosauria; order Squamata; family Natricidae; genus Rhabdophis; species Rhabdophis nuchalis. The sequence goes on from CM077643.1 coordinate 87,769,296, forward strand.
GCGGCCGAAAAGGCCACCAGGCTGCCGTTTGCCGCACCGCGATGCCAGCCGATGCGCCACCCGCCCCTGACAGCAAGCGACGCACCTTGGACGACCGGCAAGCCCAAGCGCCTCGCCAATCGACCCAGCAACGCCAAGGCCGCCGCCAGCAGCCGCAACCGTCCGGCTGCTTCGCACTGACGGACGCGCCCACCCCGCTGGACATCGTCCCCAAACGTCTTCCAGTCTGCCGGGAGAAGCCTTGGTAACAGGCTGTAACAACCTGTCAAACCACCAGTCGCGCCTGATTGGCCAAGACGCGACTGGTAGGAAACCCGGTCTGGCTGCGGTCCAATTGGCTCCCCCCGTTTGACAGCTCGAGTATAAGTAGCTGTCAAACGCGGGAGCCCCTGTCTACCGCGCTTTTTGTTCTTGTACATAGTTCTGTCTTTTCCTAACGCTGCCTGAATAAACGGCATTTTGTTTAGAGCAAACCTGGTCTGGACTCCCTTAATCTCAAGATCTAACAAAAAGAACCTAGATCAAATGTATTTTGCATCTTCTCCATAGGGGGGAGGGAAGAGGATCCAGGAAGGGGTGTTGCTTAGCTCTTCTGCCTGGAGACTGAGCTGGTCATCTTTTTGGGCAATGCCTCTTTAGGAGGGAATCTCACCCAGTTTCAGCTCAGTCTTTTGCTGGTTGAGACGTAAAAAAATTTCCTCTAGTATACCATTCCTGGACTCTCTTCTTCAATTGATATAAATTGGGCTTCTTTAAATTGCAGTAGAGATACGTAGGAGGAGCGTTTCGTGATCATGCGACTAACCCAGGGGTCTGCAAAGTTGGCTCTTTTAAGACTGGTGGACTTCAACTCCAGCTTAGCCGCTTCCCTGGCTTCTTAGCCGGGCACTTGTCATACCATGCCTCAGTGAAGAGGGACCTCACAATGCAGAGTGGTAGATCCTTGCCTTAAAATTCCAATGTGCCCAAGTCGGTCCAGGCACACTGACAGCAGCGGTACGCGTTGGCACCAATTTCAAACCGCAGCAGTTGCCATTTTTTTCACTGAAGCCTGCCTGCCTTGATTTGCGCTATGGCGGCTCCTCAGCATGCTAACGACCAAGACTGTCAGGTACTAGGCCGGAGGACAGTGATTCCTCTCTTTGTATCCCTTCTACTAGTCAGAGGTCTGCTGCCTCAAAAGCAGCTGCCAAAAGCAGCGCTCACTCTTCTAAGGGCTAAAAGACTCTAAGGTGGCAGAAAAATGTGCCCTGAAGTGACAGAAGGCCTTGGAAAGGCAGATTGCCAAGGCAAAGAAGGCTGCAAGGGGATCAAGGTGAGGCCTCTCATCTCAGGAGAAATCCATTTTTTCCCATCCTTCTGAACTGCCGTTAGAGACTTCCAGTTTGCTGTAGCCTGAATATTTACAAGCCTGGTCACCAGACGGCACCAGAGAGCACTCTATTGCTAGGCAGAATGTCTTTGACAGTTCAGAGCCTTCAAATGTTGCAAGTTCTAGCCAGGCAATTACTAACCAAGCCTCAACTTCTAGGGAGAGTCAGGCAAGAAAATCCCTGCCTGAGGCTATTTTCACTCCCACTATTGCTGGCTTGAGATCTGAAGGGACTGAAGCACCTGTTTTGTCTGACCCTTTAAGAGATCTTATTTTGCAAAGAATCTCACAGGGTTTTGCTGCTTTTCAGCAGACTAACCATCTTGTCCAGGTTTTACCTCCTTACCAGGCTCAGCAAATGGCACCCATCCTACAGGGAGGGGGGAGGGGCTTGGGTGGACCCTATCTGCATACCTTTTAAGGAGCCTTCTTTATGCAGTGAGGATTCTTCAGGTGAGGAGGATCAAGCCATGGCCTTATCTGGTGATGAAGGTATTCCGCCGAACCCTCACACTGTTCACACTGACTTATTCAGGGCCTTATTAACCAAGGCTAAGGCCACTGCTAATTTGAACACCAAACCCACCTCTGAGACCCCTCAGGTATCCAAGGATTTAGGTCACTCCCTATTTGCTGAATCCATGGTGGAAAATGAGGTAGTTCCCTCTCCCCAGCTTTTCCTTGACACTGGACAAAGACAATGGACTAACCCTGGGGCTGGTCCTGCTCCAACCGGGATGGAGAAGAGATTTTATAATGTGGCCCCAGATCTTGCTGACCTGCTTCAACTTCCCACAGTAGATGGGCCAGTGGCAGCCCTGACTTCTGCCATGCCTGTTACCTCTGATGCCATAGATGGACTTAAGGCTGAAGAGAAGGAAGTTGAGCAAGTTTTAAGAAGGGCCGACCAGACTTGGGCTGTTAGTCACTACTTTTTTCAACCTTGGTCCTTTGGCTTCGCCAGCTGCAGGCAAGACTTCCCCCTGAGGATATTAGGCTGCATCAGGATATTAATAAGATTATTGCAGCAGCTGAGTATTCTGCAGATGTCACCTTGAATGCAGCCAAGTTCTCCTCTAGATCACAGCTAGACGCCTGTTCTGGCTTAAACTTTCCTTTTGAGGAGCAGGAAACTGCCCCTACCACTGCTCCCGTTGACTGTATGTGTGACCCTCCCATTGGTGGCTGGCTCCAATTCTTCGCACAGCAGTGGGAGGACACCACACCAGACTCCTGGGTTTGAGCCATGGTCAGGCAGGGTCTAGCTCTAGAATTTCAATCCATGCCCCCAAGTTTCTTTATTTCCTACCCCATGTCACGGGACCCAATCAAGAAAGACCTCCTGAACTTCGCCACCCAGCACCTCCTGGACATCCAAGCCATCTACCAGGTTCCTTAGGACCAACAGGGGCAGGGGTTCTATTCCATCCTCTTTCTGATCCCCAAGAACTTGGGCAGGTGGAGGACTATCCTAGTTTTGAAACGCTTAAATCATTACATCATGTACAGGTACTTCAAGATGCACTCCCTTCAGTCAATCCTGGAGTGCATCAGGGAGGGTGACTTTCTAACATCAATAGGCATGATGAAGGCCTACCTCCACATACCAATCTTGACCACTCACCAGTGTTTCCTCAGATTTTACTATGCAAGTAAAGCACTTCCAAGACAGGACAACATCTTGGTCCAATCCACCATGGAGGCTTGAGCATTGTTTCTTTCCCTGCTTCCTCTGGAATAAGAGTTTAGAGCCAGTGTTAATGCCTATGGTCAAGTCTGCTGGTCACCCAGACAAGAGTTTTGCTAAGGAATTGCTCAGGATCCTACAGTTCGTCTTCCATCACATAAATGTTCAGACATAGGGATGCAGGGCTGTCAGTCGTATTCTGCTCCTGTTGAAGTATTTCCCTGAGTAAGTCAATCAAATCACAAAAAAACTACTTTCCTCTCCCTCCCTCCCCTCCATCGCTCTCTTCTCTCTCCTTCCCTCCACCTCTCTCTTCTCTCTTTCTCTCCCTCCATACCTCTTTCTCTCTCACCTTCCCTTTCCCTCTCTTTCACTATCTGCTGGCGGCCCACCTCTGAACACAGTCGGTACGGATCCAGTGCTACCTGGACAACATCTTGGTCCAGTCCACCACGGAGGCTCAAGCGACGAAAGATCTGCACCTTGTGAGCCAGATTCTCCAGGACCATGGCTTCTTAGTCAACATGGAGAAAAACCATCTGCATCTTAGGTGCACCTGGGAGCAGTCATCGATACAGTAAGAGATGAGGTATCTCTCACCAGAAAGACAGTTGAGTATCAGAAGAATGACACTTCACATATTACAGGAACGCCTTGTGTCTCTTGGAGGGACAAAGGGGTTGAATTGCCTGTTTTAACAGGTTTTTTGTTAGCATAAGTGTTTTTTCCTCTTCATACTTTCTTTCCAGTGTCTCCAACAATGGCTGAAGCCATGTCCTCTGCATTTGTGGGGCAGCTTGGCACCTCCTCAGGTCAAGGTAGACTGGGCCTCATATCAGACCCGTCAGGTCCATCCCTCTGACACAGGGGAAAAGATTAGGAAGGGTAGAGGAGCTAATTCCACCACAGGCCCTTATCCACCCTCCAAAGCAGCTGCTAAGGACGCCGAACAGAGGCAATGGGCTTTGGACAAGCAGTTTGAGAAGGCGCAGCATCGGGCAGCTATAGTCTCTTCTCAGATCCATACCCGTCCTGAGGTGGTCCTCCCTCCTTCCTCCATGAGGGACCCCTTAAACCTTATTGAGGAGGAGGAAGAATCTCAGGACTTGTCTTCTAACAATTCCTTGGCTGACCCTGGGTCTCCCACCCTATCTGCAATATCAATTATTGATTCTGGGGAGGAGCTGCGCCCCATATCAGGGATCCCCTCCACCTCGGGTGGTGGTATCACTGTGGGTCAACCCTTGGGTCAGGAGCCTGAGTTATCTGCCCATATGTAGGCGGTCATTGCTAGGGCAATCTCACAAGGCATCTCTGAGGATCTGCAGAGGAGGGACACTGCCCCTACTGCTCCAGTCCCCTCTGGTCCTCAGAAGGACACTCCTGCCCCGACTCGTAGAACCTGGCATCCCTCAATCGAGTCTGCTGAAAGCAGTGAGGTCTCCATCCTGGATGAACCTGATCAGGAGGAGCCCAAGCTGTCAGAGGATGAGGATCTTCCTCCAAATGCTCCTACCTTCTCTGGATTATTCAAGTCTACCTTGTTTAAGTCTGTTCTCCACAAGATCAAGGCTGTCACTCAGGTGGGCATTAAGCCTCCAGCCACCATGAGTGCTTCAGAGGCAGCTGCCCCCAATCCTAACAAGGGCATGTTCAAGGCTCAGGCTCCCCACCAAATCTAGTGCCCATTCCAGACCTTTTTATGGAAGTAATCCAGAAGCAGTGGGTCAAACCAGGCATTCTTGCCTCTCCCAGTAGCGCAGACAAAAAATTATATTCTATGGAGCCTGCCCTTGAGGATGTTCTGGTCCTACCATCTGTGGACCCTCCCATTTCTGCCCTCACCTCGAACTTGGTCCTTCCAGCAGATTTCATGGAAGGCCTGAAGGCAGAGGACAAAAGGGCGGAGAAGGCCTGCCTTCTCTGCCTGGGCCATTAAGGCCTCTTCCTCCGCTTCCTTCTTTAATAGGGCCTCCGTCATCTGGCTTAGGGAACTGCAGGCTAAACTCTCACCTGGCGATACCAGATGGGTCCCTCAATGCAGCCAAATTCGCTTCTAGAGCCTTGGCCTCAAATGTCACCTCTCGTCACCTCATATGGCTCTGTCACTGGCAGGCTGACCAAAAGCAAAAGTGGGAATTTGCCTCTGCTCCCTTCAAGGGCTCGAAACTTTTGGGAGACAGCCTGGATCCCTTCCTCATTGAGTCTAAAGACAAACGGAAGGTTCTACCCACCTTGAACAAAAAACAGACCCATAAGTCAACTCCCTATTATAGGAAGCAGTCCTTTCATGCCAACGATTCCCCCTCCACTGCTTCGTGATCCAACAGGACTTCCAACCAGCCTGGGGACAGATTCCAGGATAGACAATCCTTCTGAGATAGGGGACGACAGCAGTTCTCCTATCGCAAAACTGCCCACGGTGGTGCCTCCAACATGCCCTTCTGCAAATCTAAGTGATCAACAGGGGACTCCCCCATAGGCGGATGGCTCCAACTCTTTGACCTCCAATGGGAGAGGACGGGGGATGCCTGGGTCCCCCAAACAGTCAGGGAAGGTCTCTCCCTGGAGTTTATCTCTCACCCACCGAGACATTTCATACGTTGTCCAACCCCCTCTTGCCCTCTCAAGAGGAAGCTCATGTCCCAGGAGGTCAACCACCTCTTGGAAAACAATGCCATAGAATAGCTCCCATCGGATCAGGAGGGGAAGGGGTTCTACGCAATCCTCTTCCTGGTCCCCAGGAGCTCCAGGGGGTGGAGGGCAATCTTGGACCTCAAGAATCTCAACCATCACATCGCATACAGGAGGTTCAAGATGCAATCCCTGCAGACCATCCTCGCAGGGATTCGCCAGGGAGATCTTCTATCCTACATTGATCTAAAAGAGGCCTATCTACATATACCTATTCGGCCCCTCCACAGAAGGTTTCTGCAGTTCTTTTACACCGACAAACATTTTCAATACAAGGACCCTCCAATCTCACGGATTCTCTCTGAACCTGGAGAAAAGTCATCTTTCTCCAACCACCAGACTTCCCCATCTGGGGACAATAATAGACACCTCCATTTGCAGGGTGTTCCTCTCCCAGGACAGGGTAAACAGTTTAAGCTCCCTAGTTCAGGACGTGTTAGGGTTGAGGCAGGTCCCAGTGCTGCTCCTCTCCCAACTTCTCAGGAAGATGATTTCATGCATTGCAGTGGTTCCTTGGGCACGACTACATTCCTGGGAATTGCAATGGTTCTTCCTCCCACACCAGAGATCCAACAGGAGTAATTCTTCAATGAAGCTCCATCTCACACCATCCATGAAAAGATCTCTCAGGTGGGACTTCACCAGCCCTCCTGCAGGGCCATCTCTTCAAAGAACCATCAAGGTTGGTCATCACAACGGACGCCAGCTTGGCCGGTTGGGGAGCTCACATGGGTCATCACGTCACTCAGGGCAAGTGGTCTCCAGCCAAAGCAGCTTGCAACATCAACCTTCTGGAGCTGTAGGCTGCGAGGCTAGCCCTGCGTCATTTTCGCCAAGACATCTTGCACCAGCATGTACTCCTGATGACGGACAATGTGGCCACCAAAGCCCACATAAATCATCAGGGTGACACCAAGTCCAGGAGACTAATGGCAGAAACAGAGTCACTGTTCAGGTGGGCATAGTGTCATGTCCAGTCCATCCGATCACATCTCGGGTGCGGACACGGTACAAGCGGATTGGCTGAGCAGGACCACGATTGACAATGCAGAGTGGCTCTTGGATCCGGTCCTGTTCCGTCTGCTCTCCCACAGATTTGGCTCCCCCTCGGTCGACCTATTCGCCACCAGGAGAATATGCACCTGCCGCACTACTTCTCCTGCTACCATTCTCTGGGGGCGGAAGGGACAGACGCACTCCGCTGCCAATGGCCTCGAACTCTGCTCTACGCCTTTCCACCTCTACCTCTAATTCCGCAAGTAATCCACAAACTCATTGCGGAGAAGGCAGGGGTGCTGTTGGTGACTCTGCACTGGACACGGAGATCCTGGTATGCCGACCTTGTCAGCCTATCGGTGTCCAGTCCGTGACAGATTCCTCAGGAGCAAATCTCCCTCACCCAGGGGGCCATCATCCATCTGGACCCCCAATGGTTCCAGTTAGCCATTTGGCACTTGAGGGGGACCTCCTGAGGAAGGACGGGTTGTCTGAACAGGTGATCCATACCATCCAGGCTTCTAGACGACTGTCAACAACTCGCATTTTTGACTCCACATGGTCAACCTTTGCGAGGTGGTATGACAAATTTCAGCTTGATCCAACCACAGCACCTGCCCCACATGTTTTGGATTTTCTACAGGAAAGCCTCAACAGGGGTCTTGCCCCTAACACCCTATGTCGCCAGGTGGCAGCCTTATCCACTGTCTGGGCAGGTAATGCTCACCGGACTCTCAACAAACACCCGAGGGTCCGCAGTTTCCTTAAGGGTGCATCCAACATCAGACCTCCAGTGGTCCATCGCTACCTGACTTGGCAGCTCTCGGTGCAGTCTTCGCCACCTCACTCTTAAGACGGTGTTTCTTGTGCCAATAACATTGGCAAGACGCATTTCAGAATTGGCAGCCCTCTCGGTCCAGGAGGATCTCTGTATCGTCCATCCGGACAGGGTCATGCTTCGCCTGGACCCTGCCTTCCTCCCGAAGGTTCCATCGGGCGCAGGAAGTCATCCTGCCCAACTTCTATCCATCCCAGGCACCCCAGAGAACGGTCCTGGCATACTCTGGATGTCAGAAGGACCCTACGGAGGTATATCAAGCGAACATCAAACTTCCACAAGTCTGAGGCTCTCTGTCTCATTCCAGCCCGGCTCTATGGGGAAGGTGTCGTCTCCCACTATTGGCAGATGGCTGAGGGCATGAATTGTGGCCGCATACGAACATAAATCCAGAGCCATACCATCTAACATCACTGCCCATTCTACGAGAAGTGTGGCAACCACTGCGGCCTGGGCGACTCAGGCCTCAATCAATATCTACAGGGCGGCGACGTGGACGTCCCCGTCGTCCTTTGTCAGACACTATAAACTAGACATTTTTGCTTCAGCTGAAGCATCGTTTGTCAGGCGGGTTCTATAAAGGGTTGTTTCCGCCCAATCCCAGGACTTTACCTCTACCCACCCTAGTGACATTTAACTTGGGTATGTCCCATTGCTTGGACTCTCCAAGCGGTGCACAGGAAAATGACCATTGGCTTACCTGAAGGGTCCTTTTCTGTGCACAGTGGGAGAGTCCAACCTCACCCTAGGGCTTGTGTTCAGGGATTTGGGATACCCGGGATTTTTTTGAACATTAACTATCTGTTTTGCTCCATTTATCATCTTCACCGGTTACAGAATTCGTCAGAAATCTGACATCACAAGGCAAGAGGAGGCGTGGCCAAGGAAAAATATTCCACAGTCCCCAGGGCAACCAGACTGATTTAACCCATTGTTGGGACTCTCCCGCAGTGTACAGAAAAGGTACCCTTCAGGTAAGCCAATAGTCATTTGCACAAAATTTTACAGGCAACCATAAGGGGTGCCAGGATGGATGACTCAAATAATCGGACCCTGTTCCTATAGGATCCAACTCAACGACAGATAGCAATGGCGCCGACATGTAAACCATTTTTCTGAGGATGACCAAGGCCTCTCAGACAGATCTGACACCGATCTTCTACCAGATGCCCCCTACCAGCACTCACCATCACCACATGTTGAGGCCCTGACACTTACACCTGATGAGATCTTGGCAGACAGCTTACCTGGATGGAGAGACCGGACCTCGGGGGCGGAGTTTCCAGTTGATGTTAATCCACCTGAGTTGAGTCAACCACCGGCTACCCAGGACAGTCCTCCTCCTACGATGACCACTCAGGAACTGCAGAGATCTGTGTGAGCGTGTCATCATCCCGCCTATTTAGCAGACTACACGTGCATGATCCAGGGGGGGAAGGAGTATCAAGTCCTCAGAGTTACAACCGGCGCCAAGCAAGCACTTTCTGGACTTCTCCGATTGGCTGCGTCGCACCAGTTTTTAGGCGGGAGAATCGCAGCCTCATATAAATAGCTGTCAGGTGGCTCCTGTCAGTTCATTCTGTTCTACAAGTTAAGTAGTTAATAAAAACAGTTGTTCGAGCCACAAGTCTGCCTCTTCATTGTTGCTTAGATTAGAATTAAACAAGTGCTTTGACACAGACATTGATACCTACTTGGTCTTCATCAATCAAGTTCTGGAATTCCTCCAGGAGGGTTTGGATAAGAGCTTGATGCCTAATACTGTCCATCAACAGGTAGTTGCTCTGTCTTCCTATGGAACATTGGGCCCACTCTCACAACATCCCACCATTCGCAGATTCCTTAAGGGCACAACCAATTTAAGGCCACCCATGGTCCACAGATTCCAGACCTGGGACCTGTTGAAGGTGTTGAATGCACTCACTGACAGTCCCTTTGAACCATTCAGATCAGTCTCACTACAATTCTTATCCTGCAAGGTCGCATTTTTGGTTGCCATCACGTCAGCTAGAAGGATCTCAGAGCTGGTGGCCCTTTCGGTCAGGGAAGACATTTGCATGTTCTATTCGGATAGAGTGGGTACTATGCTTAGATCCCTCCTTCATCCACAAGGTCAATTTCTGGTTCTCCAGAGCTCAGGTGTTGATTCTGCCAAATTTCTGCCTGGGGCCTACACTCCCCCCCTCGGGGAAAAGAAGTGGCACACTCTGGATGTGAGGAGAACTCTCCATATCTACATCAAGTAGATCGCCTTTTTGGAGGTCAGAATCTCTTTTTATATTTTCTCAGCCTTCTTCCTTGGGTGCCAAGGTCACCTCGACAATGGTGGGGCAATGGATTCGAGCAGTCATCATCAGAGCCTATGCGACACAGGGACCTCTAGTGCCTAGATGCCTTACTGCACACTCAACCAGGAGCACGGCCACGACGACAGCATGGGCCACACAGGTGTCTATAGAAGAAATCTGCAGGGTGGCTACTTGGGTCTCTCCATCTCCATTTATCCAAAATTATAGGTTGGGCACTTATGCTTTGGTCAAAGCAGCTTTCGGTAGAAAGGTCCTCCAGAGGGTCCATGAGCATTGGCCCGTGAGTTGGACAGCTTTGATAAGACCCATTCCTGGATCCTGTCTCCTTCCCCCTATGGAGAAGGAATGTTGCTCCTACCTGGCATGCTGCTTCTTGTAGGGAAGAGGATCCAGCCCCACCCTTAGAGACTGTCTGGTCCATAGTCTGGGAGGTGCTAATATTTTCACAGGTCTCAAGCCTCGTCATTAGCGTGTCACAAGCATCATCATCATCATCATCGCACCTTCGCTGAAACTGGGTGAGATTCCCGCCTAACGAGGCATTGCCAAAAAAGATGACAAGCTCAGTCTCCAGGCAGAAGAGCTAAGAACTTCCCTTCCCTACAAGAAGTAGCATGTCAGATAGGACCAATGCTCCTTTTCTACTGTATTACACATCAGTACTAAGATATCCCTTGGAATCCCACAAAAATCAACAAATCAAAGGCAAAATACATGTTAAAATTCTTTGTTTTCCTGCAACAAACCAAAATAAACTGAAGTAAATCTCCTAACAGTTAGAACAATTAATCAGTGGAAGGATGTGCCTCCAGACATTGTGGGTGCTCCGACATTGGAAGTTTTTAAAAAGAAATTGGACAATCATTTGTCTGAATCCATATAAGGTTTCCTGCTTGAGAAGGGGGTTTGGACTAGATCTCCAAGGTTCCTTCCAATTCTGTTATTCTGAAGCCACTCTCAGAGAATAAAAGGCAAAACAATTAGATAGAATGATTTAATTAAAATGTAATTAAAAAACAAGGCAGAAAAGCAAAAATGTGCTGTACGTTATTGAGATTTTTAGAAACATAATGAAGTGGTGTGTTTTATGTATTATACATTTAGAATGTGCAAGTGTGTAGAGTGCAGAATTAAGACTATTCTTAACACAGTGGCTCCTACTTCAGTCTACTGTTTAGCAGACAAAACAGCAACAACCATCTTAGTGCCTTTTCTCCAGAGATGAACACATCATCAAGAGAAGCAGAGAAAAGACTGAATACAAGACAGAGGGAGGGAGGGAGGGAGAAACTGATTTTGAGACTTGGTAATTATTAAATGTAATAATCATATAGCTATATAAGTAGTCCTTGACTTACGACTACACTTGGAACCTGAAAAGTTATTAAGTGGTGCAATCACTTAATTTTACAAGCTTTTTTGCCACACTCCATAAGCGAGATATTGCATGTCTACGACTTGCAATCATCTACTGGCTTCCCCATTGATTTTGCTTCTTGGATGTCAGTTGGAAAGGCTGCAGATGGTGATAATGTGATCCTGGGATGCTGCAGCCATCATAAATACCTGCTGGTAGCCAATCATTCAATTCATGATCAGGTGAGCACAGGGATGCTGCAACAATGATAAATATGAGGACCAATCATAAATCACTTTTTTTCAGCACCATTATAATTTTGAACTGTTGCTAAATGAATGATCATAAGTCAAGGACTATCTGTATTCAACATTTGCTATGTCCATGTTATGCAGTAGCATCATCAAATGTATCTGTTATCATATCCAATCAGGTTGCTGCAGCTTCACTGATCAGAAGCTTGCAGAATTCACACTATTAAACATCAGTCCTTTAAGGAAATCTAAAATCCTATGCGTGAAATTGACACATGCTTACTGCAAGAGCAGGAACCCGTCAAAATACTTAAAAATAAACAGACAAAATGCTTAGTAAATTATAAAATATAATTGGAATGCTCAAGGTCTTTTTAATAGTTAAAAGACATCTCAAATCGCCAAGTCAAATAACGTTCCGAAAAGATTCTGGGTGCTTTTTATGAGAGAATCCCAAGGACTGGAAGTTCCTAGATATTCACTGAATTCTTTTCCCTGGAATTCTATAACTGAAGTGCTACATCTCTGTAAGGTGTGTATTCATGCACATGTGCATGCATGAACTACAACAAAACTCCAAATGACCATTAAATGTCAGCAACGGTACTAAACTTTCTGGGCTGCCTTGCTGTCCTCTAGTGCATGGGTCCCCAACCCCCAGTCAGTGGACTGGCACTGGCCACAGCATGCCAGAAACCAGGCTGCACAAACAAGCGAAGTCCCATCTGCGGGATGAAGGCAGCATGTGAAACTACGCCCCCTCTGGTCCGTGGAAAACCTCTCACTACGGAACAAATTCCTGGTTGGGGCCCACTTTGTGTTCTGGACTACTTTGTATTCATCCTAATCTTTGCAGTCTAGATTTTTTTAGCCCTAATTAAACAGACTTGCTTGCTTAAAATCTTATAGATCACAGCAGAAGGAGCAATCTGTAGGGCAAGAACAAACAAAACATACCTCTTTGGAAAACAGTCCATTTGTTTTTTATATAATGGGGGGGGGGGGGGGAGAAAAGTAATTGTGAAATAAGGAAATACGTGTTCATAACAAAACCCGTGTATAAGGAACACTTAAGTTTTAGCTTTTGTAATAACTGGCACAAAAATAAGCCTTTAATTTCATTTTAGCACAGATCCATAGGATCACATAAATGCGAAAAGGCAGTCTTCTCTCATCATATGGAGCTCCTTCTTTGACTAGGAATCCATTTTGGGGAAGATGCTGACTTTATTGTTCCTGCTCATTTTTCGTTCTGATTTACCCCTGGGTTGCTTTGTCTGGATCAGCTCCTCTGGTGTATTTCCTAAAGGAGGCAGAAGTCGTTTCTTACCATTTCGGTTTTCTGATAGCCACTGTGGGGGCAACTCAAAAGGTCCAAAGCCCAGTTGGGTAGAATACTTTTCTTTGGCCAATTTGGCTTCTGTAGAGAAAGATGGTGCTATTTGTGCAGCAGAATCTGCAACTGCAGGACAAACAGACGTCTGAATTTGGGCTTGTTCTACATCTAAGCTGGTTGTGGGTATCGCTTCCTGTTGGTAGTCATTGGGGCCCACAGATTTAGCTTCATTTTCGTCCTCTGTGGGCTTGAAAATTTGCTGCTGCCCAATGTGAAACATTTCTAGGAGTTGGCTGCCAGAACGAACGTGAGATTCCAGATTGGCCTCCCCAGCGCTCCCAGAACTGACTATGTTTCTTCGACTATACCTTCGATGTAATTGCAGTATCGTCTCTACTAAACCTTTCCGTACAGATTTGTTAACAGTCAGGAAGAGAAGTGGGTTGGCTAGCAGTGATATTTTAGGCAACCAGATAGCAGTGAGAAGCAAGTATACAGAAGTATCAGGAGAATCCAGGACAGCATGATAAACCACCATAGTCATATAGGGAATACTGCAGAAAATGAAAATCATAACCATAGACAGAAGCATGGCATGAAGTTCAGATTCTCTCTGGGAGGCATAAGGAATAGAGATTGTATTTTGAGGAGTTCTTAAGGCAGCTATAATGACTTTTTTCTTCTGGCTGGTGCTCAGTGCCTTGCGGATGAGGATCATAAAGAGAAATACCACAGTCACTGGTAAAATCACAGTGGTAAGGTTGTAAGTGATAACATATGCTAAATGGCCAATAGAGTAACTCCAGGGCCCAGTACAAGTGGATATAGCATATATGTCTGACACATAGGTCACAGCAAAGACTGGAATGCTGACCACCACTGCATGAGCCCAAATATAGATCAAGAGATCGCGTGATTTGGCATCTGATATCTTTCTTTGCAGTGGGTATAAGACTGAATAGTACCTATCCAAAGAAGAGAGAGCAGAAATATCTATAAGGGATACAGAAATGTCATTCCTTCTTATTCTTCTAGATTAGACTCTATCTCCAAATAATTACATATGCAGAAAGTATTCCCTGATCTATGATGTAAATTACTACTATCAGAGATACCAGGATTTAAGATGTTTCAATGTTAGGTCTAGTCAGTGGCAGGATTCAGCCAGTTCGCACCACTTCAGGAGAACCGGTTGTTAACTTTCTGAGCAGTTTGGTGAACTGGTTGTTGGAAGAAATAATTAGGGCAGAGAACCAGTTGTTAAATTATTTGAATCCCACCACTGGATTGAGTACAGATAGTCCTCGACGTATGATCACAATTGAGTCCAAAATTTATGTTGCTAAGTGAGACATTTGTTAAGTGAGTTTTGTCCCATTGTACAGCTTTTCTTATCACAGTTATTAAGTCAATCATTGCAGTTGTTATGTTAGTAACTCAATTGTTAAGTGAATCTGGCTTCCCCATTGGCTTTGCTTGTTAGAAGTTTGCAAAAATTGATCATGCCCCCAGTACACTGCAACCATCATAAATACAAACCAATTGCCAAGAATCCCAATTTTGATCACATGACCATGGAGATGCTGCAACAATTGTTAGTGTGAAAAATGGACATATGTCATTTTTCTCAGTGCTGTTGTAACTTTGAACAGTCACTAAACGTAAGGTTGTAAGTCAAGGAGTATCTGTATATATATTTGTTTAGCCGCTAATTTAACCCTATTTGAAATAATGACAAATGCAACTTATATTAATCAATTTGTATCACAGATGGGAGTTAGAATTTACCCTGAAACTTCTGTTTTTCAATATCGTCTTATAACCTCTTTTGTTTCATACTGGTTTGTCAACCATGTTTTTTAGCATGTAGCAATTCCTGCCACGTTACCAAAACCGTAGATTTCCTAAAATACCTAAATGTTGCATGTAACATGAAAATTCCAATATGGTGCATAATAGCTCAGTTCACATGTCACATTAAGACATAATACAGTTTCTTACTTTGATAAGATTATTGTGGTTTATAATGCATTATGATTTAACCTTAGTTTAGCTAGCTATGACTTATTCAATAAATGATTACAAGACAACCTATCCAAGATCTGCTTTGATAGTAATGGTAATTAACGAATAGATAAGAGCAGTATTAATTAGCTAGTGAAAAATCAATACAGAACTTCTGTCATGTCATTCAAATATTATTACAAATTCCAAGACAGTAAGGTTGAGAGTTAGAATCCATAATATCTCTTAATAAGTACTTTAAAAAGTGGAATTATCTTCCTTTCTTCTAATAGATGGGCAAAGAAAATTACCTTTTTAGTGATCAAGAATATTAGAAAACAGCCAGTCATGTTAAATTAGCAAGGTTATTTAAAAAGAAGAGCCAACACCCATATTATACAAATCAGTTTGTCTCTCTTAACACAACTCCTTTCCTAAGTTGTTTACATTTGATTGTATATGCAATCTTTTCATTTTTATTTTAAAAAAATATCAAGTTGATATGGAAATAAGACAAACAGAAAGCAGAAAAATAAATCAGAGGAATGGTAATTAACAGATATGTCAAGGTTGAACTACAAAGGGAGAAAGCTGAAAGATAACCTGTGAGTAATCATAGTGTCTTACCGATCCAGAGCAATGACAGGAAAGCTAAGGATGGTCACAGAGCAGAAGACTTTATGCAAGAATTTGATGACTTTGCAGAAGATCATGGTGTAGACCCACCCACAGCAGTGTGGACTGGTACTGAGAACAATGTCAAAAGGCACACAGACAAGGCTGGCACAGATCCCAGAACAAGCCAGGTTCTTAATAAATCGGTTTGTTACTGACTTAAAAACTGATGTCTTGCATGTCGACCACAAGACCACAATGTTTCCTGGATGAAGAGAAACAAAAATCAAACTATGAAAATTAAGAAAGACATGTGTAATGATACAGTTACCTGTAACATTCTTTAATTTTATTCAGCAAACACCATTACAGATTAATTCAAACATAACTATATACCTGGATGTTATCTTTCTCAAACTAGGATAACATTTAATTCTGTAGATATTTACCCAGAATTAAATGCTACTTATTGCTCACCCCAGGACAGGAAACAGTTTTTGCCAGATCGGTGTGCATGTAATTTGCATGCTCCGTGCACATACATAGTTGCCTGTAAATATGTCTGCACATGCGCAGAACATTAAAATGTCAAAAAAACGTGCTGTGGCAACCAGAAAACTGTTTCAGGGGTGTGGTGAGCCTGTTGTCCCTACCAGTTTTTTTATTTATTATTATTATTAAATTTATACCCCGCCCTTCTCCTTGGTAGGACCCAGGGCGGCGCACAGGCATTATTTAAAAGACACAAAATACAATAAATAACACTTAAAATGTATTAAATTAACAGACCCGTGTTAAAACCCCAATATTAAAACCCATTACCAAATTATAAATTTTCTTAAAAAGTCAGAAACGGGGGGCTATCCTAGGCCGGCTTGTTGGAATAAATACGTCTTAAGACGTTGGCGGAAGAGGCGGAGGTCCAAGATAGTACGAAGGTCGGGGGGTAGGTCGTTCCAGAGGGCTGGGCCTGCCACAGAGAAGGCCCTTCCCCTGGGTGTCGCCAACCGGCATTGCCCCGCCGACGGCACCCGGAGAAGGCCCTCTCTGTGGGAGCGGATCGGACGAAGGGATGTATGGGGCAGGAGGCGGTCTCGTATATAGCTAGGCCCCGAGCCATGGAGCGATTTAAACATGGTCGTCAATACCTTGAAGCGCACTCGAAAGGCCACAGGCAGCCAGTGCAGCTCGCGCAGGAGAGGTGTTACGTGGGTTTGCCTTGAGGCACCCATAATCACCCGCGCGGCCGCATTCTGTACTAACTGTAGCCTTCGAGTGTACCTCAAGGGAAGCCCCATGTAGAGAGCGTTACAGTAATCCAGCCGGGACGTCACAAGCGCTTGAGTGACTGTGCGAAGGGCTCCCCGGTCCAGTAAGGGGCGCAACTGGCGTATCAGGCATACCTGATAGAACGCCCCCCTGGCCACGGCCGTCACATGGTCCTCCATGGACAGCCGGGAATCCAGGAGGATGCCCAAGTTGTGCGCCCTCTCCACGGGGGCCAGTTGTTCGCCCCCAATGGCCAGTGTTGGACTTATCTGGTTGAACCGGGGTGCCGGAAACCACAGCCACTCGGTCTTGGACGGGTTGAGCTTGAGTTTGTTATTACCCATCCAGATCCGTACGGCCTCCAGACACCGGGACAGCGCCTCGACGGCATCGTTGGGGTGGTTTGGGGTGGATATGTACAACTGAGTGTCATCAGCGTACAGATGGTATTCCACCCCAAAACCACGGATGATCTCACCCAGCGGCTTCATATAGGTGTTGAACAGGAGTGGCGAAAGGACCGACCCCTGCGGCACCCCACATGTGAGGGGCCTCGGGGATGACCTCTGCCCTCCTGCCAACACCCATTGCGACCGACCAGAGAGGTAGGACGAGAATCACCGTAAAACGGTGCCTCTCAGCCCCAACCCCCCCAATCGGTGCAATAAGATACCATGGTCGATGGTATCAAAAGCCGCTGAGAGATCTAATAGGACAAGGATAGAGGAACAACCTCTATCCCGTGCCCTCCAGAGATCATCCACCAACGCGACCAATGCCGTCTCAGTGCTGTGACCGGGCCGGAAGCCGAACTGGCGCGGGTCTAGATAATCAACTTCCTCCAGATGTCGGGGAAACTGTTGGGCCACCACACTCTCGACAACCTTCACTAAAAAGTGAAGGTTGGAGACGGGACGATAGTTCTCTAATAAAGCTGGGTCCAGGGATGGCTTCTTGAGGAGGGGCCTCACCACCGCCTCTTTCAAGACGGTAGGCAAGGACCCCTCACTCAGAGATGAATTCACAATACCCTGGAGCCAGCCTCGTGTCACCTCCCAGGATGCCAGTACAAGCCAGGAGGGGCATGGGTCCAATAAACATGTGGTGGCTCTAAGGTTCCCCCGCAACCTGTCCATATCCTCGGTAGTAACAAAGTCGAACTCCTCCCAAGGTGTTATCTCAAGACCAGCACCGGACACCTCGACCGGACCACTAGTGGAGGGCAACTCGTTCCGAATCTGAGTGATTTTGTCCTGCAGGAAAACTCCAAATTCCTCTGCTCGACCCTGCAGAGGGGCTTCCTGCGGCCTCAAATGCAAGAGGGAGCGGGTCACCCCAAACAGGGCGGCAGGGCAGTTTTCCGCGGACGCGATAAGGGTGGCACAATACTCACGTTTGGCCACTCTTAGCGCCACTAAGTAAGTCCTAATATGGTCTCTCACTAGTGTTCGGTCAGATTCGGATCGAGAAGATCTCCCCCTACTCTCTAGGCGTCTCTTGCGGCGTTTCATCTCCCGAAGCTCCTCGGTAAACCAAGGAGCCTGGGTGACTCGACGCCGCATGAGTTTGACGACCCAGTCCCAATTTCCCCTACTGGTTTGCCCAAACAGATGCAAACTGGTAGCAACCCACCTCTGCCCTGGGAGTAATGATGCTTCCTAGTAGGAAAACAGGATTGCAGCATCAGTTATAATTTTAATAAAAAGTTTTCCATAAATGTTCCAATTTCTAAATAAGGTGGCTGTTCTGACCTAGGCTTCCCAAGAGCGCTTTAAAAAAATCACACAACGGAACTCATGGCTTTCTGTCTAGATGATCTCTGGTGATGAGCTGAAAGGCAGAAAAGGAAACAGTATGTCTCCTCCCTTAATTGGGGCTCTAACAGGGTGTTGTGGAATAATTATAGATATACATGTAATATATACGTGTGTGTATGTATGTATGTATGTATGTATATGTATATATGTATGTTTGTATGTATGTATGTGTATGTATATATATATATATATATACATATAATAAATTGTACATGTAGCAGTCATTTTCTCTGAATCATTTATATACTAAATTATATTACATGAACGGTGATCTTCTTGATAGAGTTGTCATTAAAGGTCTATTTTGAAATATTTTTGTGTTAGTGGAGATACTTATTTTTTTTTAAAGAATTTCACAGTGGATATATATTATGGACTGGGGTTGTTTGCCTCCTTGTTCTATTCTTCCTAATAAGTATAAATATTTGAAATTGCTTGGCATTAGGGCAAAGCAGTGTTAGTACAGGTGGGGAAAACAAATCGAGATGCAACGATGCTAATTTGGGGACGGTACAAGAGACTGAAAGACAATAAGGTGGAAAAGACTTTAGCAAAGGTTTATATGAAGTGTAGTTTCTCTTTGGTCGATGAGTTCTCTTAAATGTCTGATTTGTCACATAGGTATTTCCCCCCTTTTTTATTTGGGGTCTTCCCTGCAAACATTACATTATTTTCAAACAATGGTGACAAAAAATCAGAAAATTTAAGCTCATTTAAATCTCATAGATTTCAGCAAGAGACAAAAGAAGTACAAAAACATGTTTGCTAATTCATAATTTAACCTTTCCTATGCTCAGTGACTTATTCTCCTATATATGCATAGAACTGCAGTCTTAAAATGCTTAACGCTGGAGAGATCTTCTGAATGATTAAAGCAAGCTCTGCCTATATATTATTTTCTCCCCAGTTCACTCTGCCCATTAAGTTTCTGGTACTCACCTACTAGCAACAGCTTCAAAGGGGAACAAACAACACAGACTACTCTATGGTTGCCATAGCAACAATAATCTCATGAAGCTAAAATCATTTTCTTTGGCTTGATCCCTAACTGTGACTCAATCATTTTGGCTTTATGTCTAACATGGCAAATGAGGACCTAGTACCATTTCTGTAGCAACTTGACTTGTTAAGGGTTTTTTTTCTCCTTATTGAACAGAATAACAAGAACTCTGACTTATTCACAAATACATGCTGTTTTTTATTGACCTTGACATCTAGCTTAAAATTATTTAGTTACATTTAGTTTTACATGAAGATTACTTGAAAGTAAAGAATGTCGGCATGTTATTTCTTCCCTGAGACTAGTAGAGTAGTCCTTGGTGGAAGAATACTAAACAGAATTTTTATTGCAGCAGGCAAAAAAAGTTCTCCATCTCTTCCCCCAGTATAATCAGATCTGACTAAATATTCATTTCCTGTTGCCTTTGTGTCAAGAGTGTTTCCAAATCCTAAACATAAAAATGATTTCTCAGAAATGTATGAAAACTTATTTCTAATATGTACATTATTATGAGTGGGGAATGGAGAAAACAAACGTAATTAAAAGTAAATGAGTTTTATGCACGATGAACTGGCAGTAATGCCGGCAGCAACCCACCCCTGGTTTATATAAATATTTGAATTTTCCAGGTTTCTTATGCGTCCACCAAACATGATAAATTATCCCTTCTTTTTGATCACATTTCCAATATAAATTTGAAGTGCCTTGATACATTCTAGACCAGGGGTCGCCAACCCCTGGGCCGCAGACCGGTGTCGGTCCGTGGCTTGATAGTAACCTGGCCGGAGTGAGCAGCAGAGAGAGTAGCGCAACTCTTAGGAAAATGTAGCAAACACTCCGCTATCCTGGTGGCTGGCCGGGGTGCTCCCCAGGGGCAGGACGGGGGCAACGGCCTGCATTGGGGGGGGGGGTTTCAGAGCACCACCCGGCCTTGCGCGGGGGGAAGGGGCTGCCAGGCCCTCCTGCCCGGGACACAGCCCGTCTTTCCCTGCCCCAGCCAAGGATCCTTCGCCCGGGACCCCTGGCAGCTTTCCCGCCCGGTTGCATGCAAGGCGCCCTCCCCGGGTTCCCGCCTCGGGTTCCACGTGACCACCAAACGCGCGCATGGCCCACGTCACTCGACTCACCACCTGGAGGCTCCCACCGGTCCGCAGAATTTTTTTTACATGAAACTGGTCCCTGGTGCCAAAAAGGTTGGGGACCCCTGTTCTAGATAATTTCTCTGGTAACATACCAACGATATGCTGGAAGCATAGTGGAGTAATATTATCAGTTATCTCTGTGCTAGATTCACTGTCAACATTTTTGTATTAATATTTTACAAGGAAATTGGGTGAGACCTTGCAGAGTCAGCAACTGTGATTTTGAAGTAAATATCCTGCTGACTCTGCAAGTTCTTACCCATTTTTTTCTACTGTAAAGTGTAAATGCAAAAAAAAAAATGGCATTAGGCTCGGCACCAAGAAAATATTTTGAAATGCATAATTACTGATCTCTAATAATCGCACACCTTGGTTCTAATTTACATAAAAGCTGAAACATGACCACTGAAGTAAAAACAAGGTTAGAGAAAGCTTGAATAGCATTCTTCAAAATGAAAAAAGGTTTTTCTGCAGTCACAACATAAGCCTAAGATTGAAAATCAGGCTTGTCAGATGCTACATCTTTTCTATCCTGCTCTATGGAGTGGAGAGTTCTGACAGAAAATCACTTGAAGAGACTAGAAACATTTGAAATGTGGATTTACAGGCAGCTGTTACATATAAGTTACATATAATCAGAAATGAGGAGGTGATAAGCCACCTGGGAAAGCCAAGGAAAATCATCAAACCATAAAAAAGCGAAAGTTAGAATATATTGGACAGGTGATGTGGCACCACCATCACCACCACCACCCCCCAAAAAACCAAGCATATTTCACTTAATGCTCCAGGGAAAGATTGAAGGCAAACAGTTCAGGCAGAAGAAGAACTTTCAAAATCTAAGGGACTGGTTTGGACAAAACTCAACAGCACTTTTCGTACAACTGTTGATAAAAATAGGATTGCCAACGTCCAATGACAGATAGGGCACAAGAAGAAGAAGAAGAATACTGTGGCAAAGTACTCACTAAGTGGAATATCTACCTGAAGCAGAAGCTTTTCTGTTTTTGTAGATTTAATATCTATAATTTGTTCAAGAAAAGATTGCATGTAAGAAATTTCATAAAAATTGAATAACCTCTTCCTTAATTTTTAATTTTACCTAGCATTAGACAGTCACAATAAGAATAAAAATAAATAAATATATGGATTTATTTAATTAAGTTGATTGCATTACTCTGGGTGCTCTTGTTTTTTTGCAGCTGTTTCAGCTAAGATGCTAGTAATTTTATTGGTCCTTCACTGTGCTTCCAATATCTTTGCTTTATATAATTTGGTGGATAATGAGAGAATTGTGTTCTTATTTAGCACTCATAAAAGCTAATGTTCATCTTCGTAAGAAGTCTAATCTGGATCCCTCAGAAATGAAGTATTATAGGTCAGTCTATAACCTTGAATAATTGGGTGATGTGACCGAGAGTGAGTAACTTCTTGGCTTTAGGAAAGCTAGAATTAACATACAGTATTTTTGATACATGTCAAACTGATTTCAGGGAACAAAACCTTGATAAGTATGATCAAGCTGATCTATACATGGGGCTAATTAGGGAGTATGTTTCTATGGCATTTTCTTTACTCTCATGATTTTTGAAAGCATTGAGAAAGATACCAGGCTAGATCACCTAAGCCAGTGATGGCGAACCTATGGCACGGGTGCCACAGGTGGCACGCGGAACCATTTCTTAGGGCACGTGAGGAGTTGCCCTGTCAGCACTAGCACGCATTTGTGTGCTGGCCAGCTGATTTAGGCCTTCTTTTGAGGCCGTTTTTCGCCCTCTGGAGGCTTCAGGGAAGGTCCTGAAGCCTCTGGAGGTGGGGAGGGGAGGCTGTTTTCACCCTCCCCAGGCTCCTAGAAAGCCTCTGGAGCTTGGGGAGGATGAAAAAAGTGCACCCAAAGCAGGGGGTCACGCACATAGCATTATGGGTGTGGCATGCCCACGCATGACCCCCCCCTGCGCTCCCCCCGCTTTTGGCTTGCGAGCCAAAAAAGGTTAGCCATCACTGACCTAAGCAATTTGGAAATGCCTTTGTTCTTGTCTCTTATGTATTCAAATGTATCTCTTAGAATGACCATTGTCCTACCTGAAGGGTCCATCTCTGTGCACTTCCGCAGTGGCCAAGGAAGGGTTAATTTACGTCCTCACTGCCCATGGACTGGATTGAAAGCTTCTTAGTCCCGCCTTTCTTCCCACAATCCTCAGTTTCAATGAAGGAAGCACCGTCATGACGGACCAAACCCTCGACATCTCTCAGCTAACCTGCAATCGACAGGTACATACAACACAAAGAGAGAAAGGAAGGGAGGGGCCTTGGCCACTGCGGAAGTGCACAGAGATGGACCCTTCAGGTAGGACAATGGTCAATCTCCTGTGCACTTCCTTCAGTGGCCAAGGAAGGGATATGCCCAAGCAATAATGTCACTGGGCGGGTGTCACGGCAGGTCGGCCCGTGTCAGGAATCAGCAGCTACGACGCTGTGCAGAATGCGGCGGCCGAAGGCGGCGTCAGCAGAGGCGTACTTGTCAAGCTTGTAATGTCTGGCAAACAAGGAGCGCGTCGCCCACGTGGCGGCCCTGCAAATCTCTTCTAGTGGAGCCTGTGACGCCCAGGCGGCAGTGGTTGCTGCACTTCTGGTGGAGTGGGCTGTCAGTCCCACCGGCTTCGGCTTGCCCTGGTGTTCGTATGCGAGGGAAATGCAAGCCTTGAGCCAGCGGGCAATGGTGGTAGAAGACACTTTGAGACCCATAGTGGCGGGCAAAAAGGATATGAACAGGCTTTCCGACCTACGAAAGGAGGCGGTGCGCTTGATGTAGTATTTCAAAGCTCGTCTCACATCCAACGTGTGCCAACGCCGTTCCCTCGGGTGCGTTGGCCGCGGGCAAAAGTTTGGAAGGACGATCTCCTGAGCCCTGTGAAAATGCGAGTTGATCTTGGGTACAAAGCTGGGATCAAGTCAAAGAACAACCCTGTCGCTGTGAACCACACAGAGCTCCGCCCGGACAGACAGAGCGGCCAGCTCCGATACCCTCCTGGCCGAGGTTATAGCGACGAGGAAGGCCGTCTTGAGCGAGAGGTGGCGCAGAGACGAAGCGGCAAGTGGTTCGAAGGGTGGATCAGACAGGGCCCGGAGGACAGTGGAGAGATCCCACGATGGGAACCTGTGAACTGTAGGGGGCCGGAGGTTGGACGCCCCCTTAAGAAAGGCCCGAACGTTGGGGTGTCGAGAAAGAGGCAGGCCCGAATCTGACGAGATGACCGTTGCCAGAGCCGCCACCTGACGCTTCAAGGTGTTGGGTGCTAGACCCTTGTCGAGACCGGATTGGAGGAAGTCCAAAATGCGAGAGACCGAAGCCGAGAGTGGGGATAGGCGGCGAGACTCACACCATGCCGAAAACGCCGACCAGGTGGCCCCGTAAATCCTGGTGGTGGACGGGTGCCTGGCTGCCTGAATGGTGCGGATGACACGTTCCGATAGGTGAGCACAAGCTAAGAGTTCCCGTTCAACCGCCAGGCGGTCAGGTTGAGCCAGTGGGGCTCGGGGTGGGTCACGGCCCCCTGGCGAAGTATGATCAGGTCCCGCGGGATCTGCCACGGAGGGCTGGTCGACAGGTTGCGGAGGTCGGCAAACCAGGACCTGCGAGGCCAGTATGGGGCCAGCAGGAGAACATCCGCGCGCTCCTGGAGTATCTTCCTGATGACACTAGGTAGGAGCGGAATTGGGGGAAACGCATAGAGGAGCCCCGGAGGCCACGGACTGTGTAGGGCATCCATCCCCTCCGCCTGCGGGTGGAGGTATCTGGCGAAGAAGCGGGGCAACTGTGAGTTGGCCGGCATGGCAAACAGATCCACCAGCGGGGTGCCGAACCGATGACAGAGAAGCTGGAACACATCCGGGTGAAGCTGCCATTCGGACGGGTCGAGTGTGGTTCGGCTCAGCCAATCCGCATGAACGTTGTCCACGCCTGAAATGTGTTCCGCCCTGATGGAGCCTAGGTGACGTTCGGCCCATCTGCCCAGTGCCTCCGCTTCCGTCATCAGGGCGCTGGATCTGGTGCCTCCCTGGTGGTTGATGTGTGCTTTTGTCGCGACATTGTCCGTGCGCACAAGGAGGTGTTGACCCTCGACAACCGACTGGAGCCGACGCAAGGCAAGGCGGACCGCCCTCAACTCGAGCCAATTGATGTTGTTGGCGAGTTCGTGGGGCGTCCACCTGCCCTGGACCATCCTGTGCTCGAGGTGTGCCCCCCATCCGAACAGGCTGGCATCCGACGTGAGGATCAGATGTTCTGGCTCCTGGAAGAGGGAGCCCTTCAACAAGGCCAGGGAAAGCCACCAGTGTAGAGATCGGCGAACCTTCGGGGGAAGCCGCACACGCACGTTGGAGTTGCTGGTATTGGCCCTCTGTGATGGGAGCAGGAACCATTGCAGTTCCCTCGCATGAAGGCGGGCCCAGGGAACTATTGATAGACAGGAGATCATCTTTCCCAGCAGTTGGGAGAGAAGGATGATCGGAACGGACCTGGAGGTTAGGACCTTGCGAACTGTGGCTTGCAGGCTGGTCACGCAGTCTGGGGAGAGACGGACCATGCACGAGCGAGTGTTGATCAACGTACCCAGGTGAAGCACCTCTGTTGATGGTATGAGGTGGCTCTTCTCCCGGTTGACGGTGAACCCGTGATATTGGAGGGAGTCCATAGTGGTCCGCAGGTCCTTGTTCGCATGGCCCCGTGAAGATGATTGAATCAAGATATCGTCCAGATAACATTGCAGACGAATGGGGTGCTTCCTGAGGTCCGCTGCCACCGCGGCCAGAAGCTTGGTGAACACTCTCGGGGCTGATGACAAGCCAAACGGGAGGGCCCGGTATTGATAGTGGCAGCCGGCATAGTAGAAGCGGAGGAATTTCCGGTGGACTGGGCGGATGGGAACGTGGAGGTAGGCCTCCTTCAGGTCTATGGAGGTCATCAGGTCGCCCGGGCGGAGGCAGCCCAAGATCGAATGGAGAGACTGCATTTTGAACTTCTTGTAGGCGATATGGAAATTGAGGTCCTTTAGATCTAGGATGGCTCGCCATCCGCCGGAGTTTTTGGGCACGAGGAAGAGGATGGAGTAATAGCCTCTTCGCACCTGTGTTGGAGGAACAAGCTCCACTGCCCTGATCTCTAACAGATGCCGGATCTCTGCCTCCATGAGCCCCTTCTTGGTGGCACACCTGGGGGTGGGGCATCGGATAAACCGACGGGGGGGAGGAGAAACGAACTCTAAGGTTAGACCGACTCGAACCGTTTGCAATACCCACGCATCTGACGTGGTCGCCTCCCAGCGATCCGCAAACAGCTGGAGCCGGCCCCCTATGGGTGCTGTTAGGTGGTGGTCACTTGTTGCGGCGGAAAGGCCTGTTGGCCTGTCCACCACCACGAAAGGGTCGCCGGCCATAAGGCTGCTGGCGGTACCTGTCCCGAAATGGCTGCCTATCCTGGGGACGGTCAGAGCCCTGGGAAAAATTTCGGGGGAAGAAAGAAGACGAAGAGGTGGAAGGGGCCGCCTGGGTGGTGGAAGCCCTGAAAGATTGCTTGCGGAAGGAGGAAGGCCGGCGGTCCTGTTTACGGGACACGGAGGGCATGACCTTCCTCTTGTTCTTGTTCTCTATGAGGACAGTGTCAAGGGCGTCACCAAAGAGTTTGTCCCCCTTAAAGGGGGCGGAGACCAGCTTCCACTTCGAGCGCATATCAGCGTTCCAGTGGCGGAGCCAGACCAGGCGTCGCGAAGTGATGTTGGAGGCCATGGCACGCGAAGCGAACTTCGCGGCGTTAAGTGAGGCATCGGCGGTGAACTGCACCCCTGCCATGATCTTGTTAACATCTTGGCGCAGGCGAAAGTCGCCCTGGGGGAGCTTCTTAAGTAATTGACGGAGCCAAGCGATGGTCGCCCTACTGAAAAAGGAAGCGGAGGCCGATGCCTTGATGGCCCAGGCAGTGGCCTGGTGAGTCTTGTGACAAGAGCATTCAGCCCGCTTATCCTCAGCCTTAAGCCCCTCTAGGAGGTCTGGGGGTAGGATGGAATTAGAAGTCATGGCCGCGACCGGTGGGTCGACCTCGGGCAACTTGAGAATGTCCTCCATGGAAGGATCCATGGAGTAGAAGCGCTTGTCATTGGCACTGGGAGTGGTCCAGGAAGCAGGCTGGGTCCACTGGCGCTGCACTACAGACTTGAACAGCTTAGGCACCGGGATCAGATCCGGGGCCTGGATTTCGTCATCAAAAAGACCCCCACTGGGGTCATCAGGGTCAGTAGACTCCTGAGGGTCAGCCGGGGCTTGGGTGGAGGGCGGCTTAGTGTCCATGTGCGTGATGACCTTGGCCTTATATAACATGGACTTAAACATCGAAGGGGGAAAGAGCCCTGAAAAGGCAGGCGTGTCTGCCTCCCTGCCCTCGTCATCAGAAATTTCTGGTTCAACCAAGTCCCCAAGTTCCGACGCTGACTCAGCGGTCACGTCGGAGGGTTGGGGCGAAGAGGCCCTGGCGGGCCTGGGCCTGTAACTGGAAGGCCGGGTGGTAACAATGGCCTGCTCCTTCATGCCCTGAGCTATGCCATCCGAAATGGCGGAAGCAATCACTTCCCGCATCTCAGCAGATAAAGCGGGGCCACGATCCTCAGCAGGCCGAGGGGTGGGCTCCGAATCCCTGGAGGGGGCTAGCCCAGGGTTAACAAGGGGCACCCGGACAGATGAGGCCTCATCTGCCGTGTCCTCGCATTCAAAGAGATCCGTGCCCCCCCCCCCGACGGAGGGGGAAGGAGACCTGGAATAGGAATGATCTGAGGAAATGTCCCCCAGACCGTGGGCCTCGTGAGTAGGGAGCTGGATGGGGTCAGGGTCAGCTGCCCGGTGTACCTGGGCAACCGTGATCGTTTGCCTTTGGGCCCTATCAAAGCTCCTTTCCAGGGCCCTTTGGCACCTGGCCTCAGCCCTGTCCTGTGCTGAAGGGGCCCTCCTAGCATAAGGGCCTCTAGCAATCCCTCTGATAGCCTCCCTCGCTGCTCTCCCCGCCCTCCTGGTAAAGGTCCTGTCCTCTCTAGGTGGAGGATCCTGGGCCTGGATCTCCATAATAGCCTCCTCCTCCCCATTGGGATGAGCGGTAGCCATGAGGAGGTGCTGTATTGCAGCCTGATTGGGAGAAGGCAACTGCGGGCCCAGGGAGAACCCAGGAGGAAGGAGGCGGGAATCGGACCCTAGGAGGGGGCGCGAGAGAAGGAAAGGAAGAATGAGGGAGAAGGAGGGGCTCGTGGAGGCCGGCAGCAGCAAGTCCTCCGAAAGGCCCGTTTGCACTTGCCCAGAGTCCTGCGCTAGCTGTAGGAGGCCACCGATCTCTTCCGAAGCAGGAACAGTAATGAGGCGGCCGATGGCAAAGGCGGGAACTTTTCGCGCCAAAAGGAGCCGTCTGCGCAGGTCCAAAATGGCCGCTCCCAAGCGCGGCGGCGGCGCGGGCGGCTTCGGCGTCGACGGGACGACGGTCCTCAGCTGGACGGCCTCCCAGAGCCGAACGGGCCGCCGAAGCCTCGGAAACGACCCGCCGGTGAAGAGGGGGCTCCACGGCGATCCCACGCTGGGGCAAGGAGCCCGGGAGACAGAGAGGCGCGCTGCTCAAAAGCGAGCGATCAGACTTCGGTTCCGGCTCCAGCGGCAACGAGCGAGCCTAGGGCTCGCTCGAATACGAATATTTATTTGTATAACCGCGTCCTCTCCCCTAGGGGACTCGGAGCGGTGTACAGGGAGAAGATTAAAACAGCATAAAAAATATACATAAATACACTAAAAACAAATTAAATTTAACTATCCCTGCACTAAAATTCCCATTTAAAATTAACAATCCCTAATCCCTGGGTAGAGACTAACCTAGGCCGGCCGCTTTGTTTCTTTTCCTGCCCCCCCAAGGGGGCGAGACGCCCCGTTTTTGGGGGTCTCCCGTAGGGCCGGCTTGCCTGGGTTGCTCCCCCCCACGGCAGTGGGGAAGCGACCCTTGTCTTCGGCTCAGGTGGAGGAGGACATGCTGCGGGGGGGTTTCCCTTCGCCAAAGGAAGACGGCATCGTTCATTAACATGGAGAGAGCTGATCGGCTGAGTCGGAAGGCTTCCCGGGGCTTCAGCTGCGAGGGGGAGAGTGAGTGATTTAAAACTTTTTTTTTCTTTGCTGTCAGCCTGGCTGAAAGAACTTGGAGAGGGGTGCTTGCTTGTTAAACCCCCCCTCGGATTTAAAGCGGCACTTGAAAATGGCTCCTCGCTGCGAGGAAGCAGATATCTTCAATCCGGATTGTTTGCAACAAGGGAAAGTGATCTGCGGTTTGCCTTGCAACAAAGTTTCTAGGTCTGGCTGGCTTGAAACAATTTTTTTTACCACTCTCTCCTTCTGGCTTTGAGCTTGAGTGGTGGAAGATGGCTTCTCTTTGTCCCTGAATGACTATTTTACTTATGAAAAATTCCCATCGTCTCTTTGTGATTTGGACTTCCTCTTGTTACTAAAGAAGAATTTTTTTTTTGGGATTTGTGATCTCTTTTCTGGAGTGCCTTCGTTATTATAATTATTGATCTGGAAAACTGTTTCTCTCTTGGTTCCTGAACTTTACAATCCTGATTTGAACTTTTGGCTCCTGATTTGCCTCAACAGCCCCACCCAAAAAACGCCATTTTAGTGGCATTGACTTTAACAGCTAATCATGGCACAAGAATCAGCACTGGCAAGCTTGGAATTAAGGATGGCTTCTCTTGAATCTGTTATACTAACTTTGGTACAAGAAATCAAGGCCCAGAGAGAAGAAAATATCAACTTTAAAAAGGAGCTATTGGACACACGGAAACAAATGCTGGAGAACACACAGAAGAATGAAGAGTTGGAAGGGGGGCTGGTGGGGGCTAAGGGAGAGATTAAAAATGTTACTAATGAGGTTGTGGAAATAAATGGGCATGTGTCTAGGATTGATATGGAAAGGACGACATATTTTTTGAGATTTCAGAATGTTTCTGAGGAACTTGGTGAATGTCTCCCTGAACTCATGAGCACAATTATAGCAGACTATTTACATAAACCTAAGGATGAGATCAGGGGGGACATTGACCTAGCCTACAGAATAAACTCTGCATATGCCAGGATAAATGAAGTACCCAGAGAGATACATGTTAAATTTGTTAGAAGGTCAACCAGAGAGGAAATCTTGAAAGTGCAAAGAGGAGGTCCGTTAATTTACCAACAAAAGGAGGTTGCCATTCTGAAGCAGATCCCAAGAAAGATTAGAGAAGCAAGAAGGAATTTTTCCTTCTTGTCCAAAAATTGTTTGATTACGGGATCTGGTTCAGGTGGGTGACGCCCGAAGGGATGCTGGTGTTCTGGGAAGGAGGAAGAGTGAGGATTAAAACAGTTGCTGAGGCGGAAGCCTTTCTTAAAAAACATTCCTCTGTCCTGGGGGAAGATCCAGGGGGGGCAGGGGGGGCACGGCCCCGCCCGCTGGGGGCCTGGAAGGAGAGATAGAAGATACAATTGCCAAGAGACTTAGATCTAAAAAATAACTTTGCTTTGATTTTTTGAGTAATATTGTATAACATGTGTATCTGGATTTTTGTAAATGACTGACAGCATAGAACTGAGAACTTAGAAATATGTACTTGCTTTCACTTTGTAGTGTATGAAAAATGTTTTTTGTTAATGATCTATTTTGATGTCCCGGAAGGGCCGACGACTTTGACGTGAATGCTCTCAGAATTTCTTTGTATCCCTTACTCTACCCTATTGAAAAACTGTAAAACCAATAAAACTTTTTCAATATAAAAAAGCGAGCGATCTGGCCTCTCCCGGCAAGGCAAGCAGATGGTGAGTCCTCTTGCTGTGGTTTCCTCGAGCGAGGGACGCTCGGGGGAGAATCCAAAAGAGTAACTTAAAAGCCAAGTGGAAAAAAACTCAGAGGAAACTTAACAAGATAAAGGATAAAATCAAATTTAAGGGAAGAAGGCAAGGAAAAAAATAAAAACAGATGGGAATAAGGACTAAGAAGCAGTAAAAATAGCAATAGTAATATTTCCCAAGGAGAGGGAAATTTTGCGTCCGAACTGGGCTGGACTGAATTGAAACTGAGGATTGTGGGAAGAAAGGCGGGACTAAGAAGCTTTCAATCCAGTCCATGGGCAGTGAGGACGTAAATTAACCCTTCCTTGGCCACTGAAGGAAGTGCACAGGAGATAAACCTATTCCTTGAAATGGCTCAGACGGTATCCCTCAAGGCCCTATTTTGTCTCTAGTACTTTTTTAAAAACTTTAAATCATATTTTTAATAAAACCATTGGAGGAGATACTCAAGAGATTCAAAGCTGAGTAATATTGACATACTGATGACATCCACATATCTTTCTATGTGACATCTCCAGAAAAAAGCATGGTTCCCTTGAATATAGTAATTGGTATTTTACTGGTATTGATATACTGGCATTGTCTTATTGCATAAGCTCTCCTCAGCTAAGGAAAATAATTGGGAAGAGGTGGTTCAAAGAATCCTGAACCTCAGCCATGGTGTCACTTGAACAACCAGCAGACTCTAAATGTTCCTTCACCTAGTTTCTGAGAGCACTGCCTTCTAAAGACAGAGGACCAAAAGACAGAGTGATATAGAAAGGCTTGGCTATGGTAAGAGACAAAGCTACTAGCCAGATGTTGATATGTATGGGCTCAGCAGTATTACAATGTAATGACACTAGTCAGAAGGGACCTTTTTGATTTTCTATGTCTAGCATGCATAGCTACATTTTTTCCTTATAATTCAGCTTCCCTTTTAACATCTATCACCAGTTCTTTCTAATGTAATGCTTCTTGTGAGTCTGCTTAAATACATGCTTAATTCAGATTAAATTTATGAGCACAAGATTAGTTTGATGTATTTATTAGGGCAATAATGTAGATATGAACAACTGTCAACTTGCCAGTGCATTCAGAATATTATATCCTTTTAGTTCACCTTCCTATCTACTGATTTAGATGATTTATTACCAGCTGATATTTCTGTTCACACTCTGCATTAAAAGGTTTATAAACTGCCCTGCTCTATCACTCCCAGGAAAGCACACAAAAATAGAAGAGATTAAAAGTAAAACAAGCATCACTTCACACTGTTATTTGTACACTAAAATTATAACACTCTTATGGCCTGGGTAAGCCACTCTGGTGGCATAAACAGAATACTGTATCTCCATTGAAATATATGGCATGTTTCTTAGCAATTGTGACACATTTCATAAAACAAACCTGTAAACACTCCAGATGTTGCTCATATAATAATGTAGAAATGGAATACAGGTAGGCCTCAATTTATGACCACAATTGAGTCTGGAATCTTGGTCATTGAGCAAAGCAGTTAAAGACCTTGTGTAACCACTTTGTTCAATAACCACCATCTTGGCATTCCTGTTGTTAGTCAATCTTGTGGATCATTAAGCAGACAAAGTCTGAGATAAGGATCATGCGGGTAGCTTGTGGGGGTAGGAGAGGCACTGGAAGGCCTGTTGCAGACTACTGGGTCCCCAGTGCATAGAAATCTGCTACAGCATTGGAGGCCTTGACTGCTAACCATCTGACAAGCCTGGGAGGCTTCAGCCATGTATAGGGCCCACCAACTCAACCAAATTGCTGCACATCTTTTTTTCCCCTTCAGCTACTGACAGACATAACCAACCTATTGCCTTCCTATCCAGGCCGCCTCAGGCCTTTCTGCAAATGGACATCTTTCTTGTGATCATTCTGAAGAGTTCTTCTCCAAACTGTGCAATTTGGAGAAGGCATTTTCCAAATGATCCTAAGAATATCACCCCCTTTTGTGAATATAATAATAATAATAATAATAATAATAATAATAATAATAATAATAATAATAATAATAATAATAATAATAATAATAATAAAGTTGCATTTATTGACCGCACCCTCTCCCCACAGGGACTCGGGGCGGTGCACAGGGAAATTAAAAAACGAAAAATATACAAAATACATACAAATTAAAACGAATTAAACTCAATCAATCCTGTGCTAAAATCCCCTTAACTAAAAACATCCAATAAATATAGTATACATTTAAAAACCCATAGACAGAGAGACTACCCTAGGCCGGCCAGGCGGAAAAAATGAGTCTTCAATTTCAGGCGGAAGGAGCGGAGGTCCGTGGTCGTTCTAATATCGGGGGGAAGGTCGTTCCAGAGGGCCGGGCCCGCCACAGAGAGAGCCCTTCCCCTGGGCATCGCCCGCTGACAGAGTCTAGTGGACGGCACCCGGAGCAGTCCCTCTCTGTGGGAGCGAATCGGCCGTGAGGATGTATGAGGCAGGATCCGATCCTGCAGGTAGCTAGGTCCCGAGCCATGGAGCGCTTTAAAGATGATGATTAATACCTTGAAGCGCACCCGGAAGACGACAGGTAGCCAGTGCAGCTCGCGCAAGAGCGGTGTAACGTGGGTGCACCTGGTGGTTCCCATAATTGCTCGCGCGGCTGCATTCTGAACTAACTGAAGCCTCCGGGTGCACCTCAAGGGGAGCCCCATGTAGAGAGAGTTACAATAGTCCAGTCGAGATGTCACGAGGGCATGAGTGACTGTGCGAAGGGCGTCCCGATCCAATAGGGGGCGCAATTGGCGAACCAGGCGAACCTGGTAAAACGCCCTCCTGGCCACGGCTGTCACTTGCTCTTCCATAGACAGCCGGGTATCCAGGAGGACACCCAAATTGCGCGCCCCATCCACAGGGGCAAGATGTTCGCCCCCTATGGCCAGCGTTGGAGAAAGGTGGTTGAATCGGGCAGCCGGAAACCACAGCCACTCGGTCTTGGTCGGGTTGAGCCTAAGTCCGTTACTTCCCATCCAGATCCGCACAGCTTCCAGGCACTGGCACATCACCGCTACGGCATCGTTGGGGTGGTTTGGGGTAGATATATACAGCTGAGTATCATCAGCGTAGAGATGATACTCTACCCCAAAACCACGGATGATCTCACCCAGCGGCTTCATGTATGCATTAAACAGGAGAGGCGAAAGGACCGACCCCTGAGGCACCCCACATGTGAGGGGTCTCGGGGTCGACCTCTGCTCCCCTGCCAACACAAATTGCGATCGGCCAGAGAGGTAGGAGGAGAACCACCGTAGGACGGTGCCTCCCACCCCCAACCTCCCAGCCGATGCAATAGGATACCATGGTCGATGGTATCGAAAGCCGCCGAGAGATCTAATAGGACCAGGATGGAGGAACAACCCCCATCTCTGGCCCTCCAGAGATCATCAACCAACGCGACCAATGCCGTCTCAGTGCTATGCCCGGGCTGAAAGCCGGACTGGCGCGGGTCTAGATAATCAACTTCCTCCAGGTGACGGGGAAACTGTTGTGCCACCACACTCTCGACAACCTTCGCCAAGAATTCATAGACGGATATACCCATCCGTCTATGAATAATAATTATGAATAATCATAATAGCAAGATGATCGCTTGCTAAGATAGGTCTTAGGCACTTGAGTACTGTATTTGAGCTACTGTATTTTTAAACAGAGATTTCAGTCTAGTGTTGGAAGTTTACATGATTGGGAGGAGCAATGGGGAAGTACTTTCTCCACTGAGCACCCCCCTCCCCCCATTAAACTGATAAGCATCCCTTCTACTTCTTCATTCTAACTAGTAATATAAATAAAAATGGAACCTTGTCGCATATTACGCATTACTGCAGTCCAACCTTATTGGGAGACATTGCTGAGAACTCTTTAAGTATGCATTTTGAGTACCTATTTATTCATGTAATTATCATGCCCAGCCTACACTGAATCTGAATGTTATGACATATCTTGCCAAATTGTTTCCTGAAATCAGGACATATTGCTTTTAAAGCATTGTGTAACTAGATAATAATAATAATTTTTAAAAAACCTTTAGTATAGCTTAATAATTTTTTTCTCTTGACAATTTCATATACTTTTTGATAATCACCAAATAGTTTTAAAGTGCTTACAAATCACTATATTTATAATCTGCTATAGTGCTCCCCTGTATATTAATGTTAGATATACCAGTTTGCTAATTCCCTCAATTTTTCAATTTTTTGAAATAAGATTAACATTAACTGTTCTCTAGACAGCTGGCATTTAATCCATTTTTCTGCGGTTCTCAAAATTAACACATAAAGTTTTAGCCAAGCCAATTGCCAGTTCCTTCAAAATCCTAGAATGCTACTGATCTGGACATTGAGTTTCAAAATAATTCTGATTGCTAAGCCCTTATATATTGCTTCTAGTATCAATTCATTGTGAGTTTCAGCTTTTTTAACACTCTCCCTATAGTACTCTGTTCCTACATGTTTGGTTTGCTCTTAAATATATTTGTTTCTGTTCTATCAGAAACTGATCTCCCATCCTGTCATTGAATGGTGAGATTATTAGTTTTCATGGTTGTATCAAAAAGCTTACACAGGAGAGGCCTTTTAGGACACAAACCATGAATTCAGTTTATTTAGGCTTCCAAGCCTGAATTTACCAGATGTTTTAGATTTTACTGTCATGGCACACCAGAACCTACAGATTGTCATGCAGAGCCTGTACAGAGTTCCTGGTAACTTGCAATTGTTCAGATTAGCAATTTGGGATTTGTACTGTTGACATATGATGTGTTTGAACACTGCAGCTCAACATGTGTCCTGAAAAATGTGAATAGGCCATCTTTTGAATCTCAGTGAATCTACTGAAGGAGTAAGGTGAAACAGTGGCATGATTTGAAGAAGAGATAAAAGAAGCCAGTTTTTCTCACACTACTGAATGATGTGATCAAATGCAATCCTCTTGATCTTCGATGACATACAATTGTAATACATTGCTGAAGTAGGCTTGGATCCTTACAAAGATGGAGCAGGGAGAAAACTACATCTAGTTCAGCCTCTTCAGAATGTTTACATTCTGAAATGAATCTACAGTCAGCTTCTAGTAAGTCTGACTTCTGTAAAGCAGAATTAAAAATAGAAGGGCAACATTTTATACATAGTGAGGTTGGTCTATCATTTTTCTATTATGTTACTCTGCTCAATGCTCTATTTTCAGAAATTTCAAATATAATGTAATTAAAAATTCCCCATCAACTACTCAAAAGGAGTACCCATGGTAGTTGCCTGCCATATGCAACTTCTACAAGGTCCTGATATTACAGTATACACATAGAACTCATAAAACGTAACTTACTGTACTCAGGAGGTCCTAAGAAAAGAGAACAAAATGTCTTTGAGGTTAAAAGACTGTTCTTTTAATGATGTTCTTTTATAGTTTCTTTCACACTTTGTTCAAGTTTGGATAGCTGCCCACAATGCCTTTGGAAACCTGAAGAGGCAATCAATCTGAGTTCCAAACCTGGAACAAACTGTAATGCCTGATGCTCAGCAAATTAAAGGTGAATAAGAAATGGCAATAGGACTGAGTAGCAAATGTGCACTAGAGCAGGGGTCTCCAACCTTTGCAACTTTAAGTCTGAAGGACTTCAGCTCCCAGAAGCAAAGCTGGCTGGAGAATTCTGGGAGCTGAAGTCCTTCAGACATAAAGTTGCAAAGGTTGGAGACCCCTGCACTAGAGGGATTGATTTGAAGGCAATATTCCATTTAAGAAGGAAGGCACCTGTTTAAGTGCCTTGCATTTGTATGAAACCTCAGTCAGATAACCTAAACATGATGCCAGAGAAGTCTGATTAACACCTCTCTTTAAAACAAATACACTTAAATACATGATGTGAAATAGCTTCAGCAATCAAAGGAAGACTATTCTTTTGCTATAGAGTTTTCTTGATTTAAGTCATCATTTGTCACAAACCAAGTTTATTCTGTAAGAAAAAGTGAAGATATTGTATGCATATAGACATTATATTTCATATTTTGGATATCGGGAGCGGGGGCAAACTAGATTAGGAAATTTGCACTGGGGGCATAAGAATTAATCCAATTCATAAAGCAAAAGAGAAAATAAAACCTTTTCTTTGGTTCTCAGGCTGGCTGGCAAATTCTGAAAGTTGAAGCCCACAGATCTTAAAGTTGCCGAAGTTGAAAAACACTGGCTTTGATCTAGAACTGCCCACTGCTATTAGTGGAAGCAATCCCATGGTCACGAAGTTGATCCTTAGCCAGACCATGAATATTGCTTGGCAGACTTTGGCTTCTATTCTGGGGAGCTAGCTTCTTAGTCTAATGCCTCACCGGATATGCATTTGGATATCATAAAGAGGGCTCTTAAAAATAGCAGTTTGTCATAGGCACCAAACTTGGAAAAGAGCCTACTTACACTCAGTAAAAGAATTAAGCTACTGTTTTTGCAACAAATTTATTTAGCTGCAACTAGAATCTAATTCCCTCCTCTCTGGAAAAATCTTATTCTCTGTGCCACAATTTTTTGGGCTAAGGAAGAAATACATTTTTTTCAATACTTTTCTTTCTGGATTATTGAAAACTATTCTTGGATGTTTAAAACATCCAACTTGTTCAATGCATGAGGAGCTGGGTATGTCTAGTTTGATGAAGAGAAGGACCAGGGGAGACATGATAGCAGTGTTCCGATATCTCAGAGGGTGCCACAAAGAAGAGGGAGTCAAACTTTTCTCCAAGGCACCTGGGGGCAGGACAAGGAGCAATGGGTGGAAACTAACCAAGGAGAGAAGCAACTTAGAACTAAGGAGAAATTTCCTAACAGTAAGAACAATTAACCTCTGGAACAGCTTGCCTCCAGCAGTTGTGAATGCCCCAACCCTGGAAGTCTTTAAAAAGATGTTAGACAGCCATTTGTCTGAAATGGTATAAGGTTCCTGCCCATGCAGGGGGTTGGACTAGAAGACCTACAAGGTCCCTTCCAACTCTGCTATTGTATTGTATTGTATTGCATAAGTTAGCTACCTCTATACTAGTTATTAGTTTTAGACTTGTTGGAGAAAAATCATAGTTTTAAGGGGGTTATAATAAAAATGTTGGTCCCTACAATGTTGAACCAAGATCCTAAAACTTAATAGACTAGTTTGTGACAATTAATATCATTGTCTATGTGACAATGCTAAAGGTAGGAGCACATGTAAATTGTATGTTAGAATTTATCAGATGTTGCTTTACTCTTTTGTCTACTGGGATCAAACTAGAAAGCTGATGAACTTTACATTGCACTTTGTATTAGAATACCATTTGTAAACCAGTAACAGTGGTTGCTTATCAGTACAAGACATTGATTTTTTTGTCAGAGATGGACTCTTGAAGTTGAATCGAAGTCCACAAAGTACAATAGTTTCACAAATGCTACAAGAATTATGATTTAGTAATGAAAATGTTTTGTTGGCTTCACGCCGCAGACTTACACAAAACAGAGGGTAATTTAGATCACATGAAAGTTACTGTTTTTACAATGCATAGTATAGAATTCACATCCATATGATGTGCCAGTAGCAGTTCTCTTCGTCAAATTCATGAAGGTTTAAAACTATTTGTTAAGAACTATCCATGCTGGCTATGTTTTATCTGCAAAACTGGATACAGCTTTTTATTTTAGTAGTACTGGTTACAGAAGTTTTCCATTGAATTTCATTTTCCACTGTGGAATCGATGCCTTGCAATCCCCAATGCTCCCTTTTACAAATGTGTTTGATGTTTCTCTGTTATGATTAACAATTTCTTGTCAAGGACTAGGAAGGAAACAAAAACACGAAACAACCTTGCATTTTTCATGCTATCATAATTGTTTTTTACTTCATTCTTTTACATTTGATAGACTAATGTTATTGAAGCAGGATCCAATCTGAGTCGGACACTGGAACCAGAAATTAGTTATTGCAAGCTATCAGACTCATGCTGGAGTCCCTCGGGGAACTTCTGGTTCTCCGGTTCTAAGGATGGACTCCAGCATGAGTCCAAAAGCTTGGAAGAACAAACCTCTGGTTCCAGTGACTGACTCTGATTGGAGCCTGCAACAATATCCTGGGACACATATATTTCCCTTCATTTGCAATGTTATTATTATTTCAATATTCCTTCCATTGCCTAACATGACAATCAGTTTCATATCAAATAGATGCACTCTTAAGAATAGAAAAATAAGAGATCGTTTCTGGCTTTGGACGCGGACGGACGTGGATCCCACATGTCCGCCGCTGTGTTGCCTCAGCTGCGCCTTCGGGTGCGGGGGGGGACGGGCATAATCCCCCCCTCTGCACGGGCGGCTTGCGGTGAGGGCCCCCATCTCGACGGCAGTTGGGGGGCTGCTCCCGCCTCGTCCTAGGGGCTGGGGAACTTTCGCAGGGGGAGCTTCCCTTTCGCCGAAGGAGCTGGAAAATGGAGGATTTTAAAAGGAGCTGAAACTCCGGGGCTGAATGGCTGCGCCGAGGCTCCGAATTAGAAAAATGGTATGTGCCTTATTTGGATTTTTTTACATTCAATTTGATGAAAAGAGAAGATAGGGGGGAGTTGGAAACAACCCCCCTGGAAATAAAGCGGCACTGGATAAAGAGTCCCGCGATGCGGAGAGAGTGAAAGTGACTTCCGTCGGATTTATTGAAAAAGGAAGTTTCTTGTTAACTAAGGGATTGCTGTTAGACAATGTATCCTGAGCCTTGCTACATTTTAAATTGATTGTTTCTACTTTTGCTTTGTTCACCCTGCCGGCAAGGCGGAAAGATGGCGTTCTCTTTGTTCCCAGGATGGAACTTTTCTTTTTTGGAAATAAGCATTCCTCTATTTCAACAAAATTAGGCTAATTTCAAAATATATAAGAAAAGGACCTGCTCTGGTGTATTTCGTTGTTCTCTCCCTTCGTGAAACCTTCTGATTTTGTTTGGAAAGTTTTTTCCTTTTTCTCTCTGGCCGTTGTAAATTTAATTTGAACTACAGCTGCTTTTGTCTCGGACTTCACAGACTGCCCGCCCAACAGCGCCATTTTTTTTCCTTCTCTACACACCAACATTTAAAATTTTAATTATGGCATCGAGGAAACCCCCATCTGGGAAACGAACCTCTGCTCCAGCATCTACAAAACCCAGCTCATCCTCACAACCAAAGATTTCAGCTTTGTTACAGAAGGAAGCAGAAGTTGAGGATCCTAAGTCACCAAGCCCTCAGCCATTAAACGTAGAGGAGATGTTTCAAAGAATAATGAATGAAATGCAACAAATCCGGAAAGACAATTTAAGCACAAGATTGGAATTATTGGAGGCGCAAAGAGAAATAACAAATAATAAACAAAAAATTGTGGGGCTGGAAGGGGGGGCAGTTGAGATGAAGGAAGAGATAAAAGACTTTAAGAAAGAACTTACAGATATTACTGGTCAAATGTCTAAAATTGATTTTGAATGCATGTCTTTCTTTTTAAGATTTCAGAATGTTCCAGAGTTACCGAATGAGAATTTAAGAGAGCTGATGGCTACTATGTTAGCGGATTATATTAAGAAAAATAAGGAATTTATTTGGGGGGACATTGATTTGATTTATAGAATTAATTCAGCATTTGCCAGAATAAATGAGGTACCCAGAGAGATACATATTAAATTTATAAGAAGATCAACGAGGGATGAGATACTGAGAGCGCAAAGAGCCCTTTGATGTATCAGCAAAACGAGGTGGCCATATTGAAGCAGATCCCAAAGAAAATACGAGATATAAGAAGGAATTATTCCTTCTTAACAAAAAAATTATTCAAAAAGGGAGTGTGGTTCAAGTGGTTGATGCCGGAAGGGACGCTGGTATTCTGGGAGGGAGGAAGAGTTAGAATCAAAACAGTTGAAGAGGCGCATAATTTTCTTAAAAAACACTCCTCAATCCTGGATGATGATGAGATGGGAACGGGAGGGGCCATGGGTCCGCCTGCTGGTGGGGGGGAGGAGGATGAGACTATAGCAAAGAGGCTCAGATCGCAAAAATAATTTGTTATACTTTTTTTATGATGGTAATTCCTGTACGGATGTCAATAGTACAAAGTAATTGAATGTATAAAATAATATGAAAATTTATGATTTTAAAATGTATGTACCCCTTACTTTTAATTTTTTTTTTAATGGAATATGTATGAAGACTCGGAGGCGGCATCAAACCCGATGTGGAAGCTCCAAAATATTATCTAACACCTTATTTACCCCTTTCCTGATATAAATTGTTAAAACCAATAAAACTTTTTCAAACAAAAAAAAGAATAGAAAAATAAGTCTACACAAAGGAAAAACTCTTTGATCGAAATGAAAGGTATTCATTTGCTACCAGGTTACACTGAATCATCATGATATAACTAAAAAAACCAAAAGTTTTAATGAAAATAATCTAAGCTTCATTGCATTTCTATTTAAATGGTGTATTTAAAAAAAAATCTGAGAAAACAGGCTTGGTATTTTGTGAAATGGACATTAATTCTAACTTTCTAGTCACTTATTTTTCTTCTAAAATATTGTTTGTGGTTTTAGCTATAGGGAATGTAATTTTAGGCATCTCATCATTTAGAAATATAGGATGTCATTGTTTTGAATAATTTGGATAACAAAAATAATACTCTACAAACTGAACAAAATTACTGCTAATGTCAGAGTAGGAAGTTTCCTAGATTGCTTTTGAGGTTATAATTGCAGGTTCTAAATTCAAGGGCAACCCAGTCTGGAAATTGTAAGTAAACCTTTCGTTTGTAATTTGCCAGCTAATATCAGTACTTCGTTCATATTTTACACCAGTCTATTACTACTGTCCTTCAAATTTTCCATGTTTTAATTTTCAAAATTGCTTATCCACAGGTGAGGCATTCTCCTATTATTTTGGTTAAAAATTTAAGGGTCTTCCTACCCGTCGATGGGCACATGGGTAAAGTGTTAGGGGTATACTTTTAAAAACTGTTACCATATATGCATTTATTTCAAATGAATGGCTGAAATATGTTTGCTTTCTGCATATGAAATGCTTTTTATCAAGAATGATCAATATTATTTAGTGTGATTAAAGTCTTTTCTATATATTACAATATGTTTTTGTTTGGTTCTCTATTTTGGGAGGGTACCTTTTGGGGGAGTTTCTTTTTATATACTAATGCATGAAGATAGAGATAGATAGATAGATAGATAGATAGATAGATAGATAGATAGATAGATAGATAGATAGATAGATAGATAGATAGATAGATAGATAGATAGATAGAGATGGATAGATATTGATATAGCTGAACTTAAAATAAGACAGTTTTGTTCTAGATGTAGAAATTTTAAGTTATGTATTTCACAGGTTATGTTCTACAACAGATTTATCTCCTAGAAACCTGTTACAGAATCCAACCATGCTGAATTCCTGACCACTGATATCACCTATTTCCCTTGGCAGTACTCAGATGTTTTAGCTTGAAGCTTCTTTTTTATTGTAGGAAGCGCACAAAAGGATCTGAAGGCTTTCAGCAACAACTAGGATAGCGTGAGAATGAAAGTCAGTAGATGTTTTATAGACAGGACCATGATTGTCCACATAACTTCACCAAATCATTGGCTGATGCAATGAAAAGGCGTTATTGACCAAAAAAAAAAAAAAGTACCAGCATCTGTCAGTGACTGGCAGTTTCTACCCTGCCAGTAACTGCGTAATACAAGATGGAAAAACTAATTGCATCCAGAATCATTATTGTCTCTTTATGTTCATTCAAGCACTATTATGACCCTGTGACGTCACTTTCCATTTTCCCCCTGCAGTCTATTTTTAGTTAAATGGATCTCAAGGTAAACAAGCAACCTAAAATTCTGCAGAATTCTTTTAATTTAAATTTAAATTGTTGTTTTCTTATTTCTGTTTGTCTCTGAGCACATCACTTTTGTCAGAAACTCAGGTGTTTACACATGGCTTTTCTTTAGTTCCTGTGGCGTGGCCTTTTGGATATTTTTTTCAATCTGTAAATTGAGGAAAATGACCAATTTTGGGTGAGTCAATTCTTATCAAAAAATGATGCAAAATAGATATGCTAAGCATTGAAGATGCTTAAAACAGCTAGTTTGCAAATAAAACTGCTCTCAGAGCCCAGAAGGGCTGCAAATATTCAGCGCATGCATTTCTAGACACACTGCAACCTATATAATGCATCCTCCCCACCTCCACCAAGCAGAAACATATTTTCAATTCTCAGCATAAAACATTTTTAACCTATACCAATCTTACTAACAGCAAAGGATGGATAGGCAATGGAAGGTCTACCCCTGCCCTCAGAAAGGTTGTTTAATCCTGCCCTGGCCTTCAAACTCCCGATTTGTGAAAAGACTGCTCTGAATTTCTTTTCCCGCTTAACTCTTCCTTAACAGTTTCTCTCCAGGATATAGAGACCTAACCTGATTAGAATTTGCTTTCTGTTTTTCTTGAACAAGATTAGCACCTAGCTTCACATCCCATGCTATGCCTAAACAAATACACCCATG
This sequence comes from Rhabdophis nuchalis, assembly GCA_039707465.1. Taxonomy (NCBI): domain Eukaryota; kingdom Metazoa; phylum Chordata; class Lepidosauria; order Squamata; family Natricidae; genus Rhabdophis; species Rhabdophis nuchalis. The sequence continues at coordinate 87,812,409 of CM077643.1, forward strand.
TATAATTCATACAATATGCTTTGACGATAATTTACTTCATATAATAATGCTGCACCCACAATCAAATCCTATCTTAATTTAGACTATTATGTTACGCCTTCTTGGCTTAAATATAGCCATTTTCCATTTGTGTAAATGGTCAGAGGAGAAAAATGTCCATGTTCAGAATAAACACATTTATCCTAACCCTATTTAATTGTTAATTGTTTTTATAAATTAATCCCTTTCTACATTTATTGTACCATATTTGTGCTTTTCAGTTTATTTTGCTTTAATATAAAACCAAACAACATAGGCAATGTACAGTACAAATGATGGATAAAGAAAAAGAAACGAACAAACTAAAATAAGAAACAACATATAGGAATTTGCAGATACATTCTCTCTCTCCCTCTCTCCCTCTCTCTCTCTCTCTCTCTCTCTCTCTCTCTCTCACACACACACACACACACACACACTTCAATAAATGGGAGCCATATTTCATTGTAACCAACATCCACAGATAATCTATGTCAATGCAGTGTGCAGTTTGCTTATAAATTGCTAATAACATCAGTTCTGTATACATGTATATAGATGCTATTCTCAGATTACTCAATTTTTCCCATTCAAGATTGGTGTGCAGTTGGGGTGGGGGGTTGGACCCACTGCTCCTATTTGAATAAGAGATGGCAGCTGGGGTCAAGAGGGCCTTTGCATAGATCTATCTAGTATGTCCGCTGTGCCCCTTTGCTGATAACTGGCCATTTGACTTTTCATGTCCCATTCATCTTAAGAATGGACTTCTGCAATGTAAATAAGTCAATAATTCTTTATATAACTTAAAATCAATTCATAGTGTCAACACTTTTAGTGCAGAGTAGGGGAGACACCCACTGGGCAAAATGATGCAAAAGTTCAATAAACAAGGCTCACAGCCATTCATGTAGAACTGCAGAGTGGATTTTATATATCCAGACTCAAAATGGCTTACAGTCTTAGAAGGATGGGCCTTCTGTATCTACAATTACTGTTTGTGCCATAAATGTCACTATCTGTCTCTATTCTGCAATAATTTGATTTGCATTTCACCCTTTATTTTCTATTATGGATTTCCTTTGATTTGCATTTCATTCTTCATTTTGTATTTTGTACTTAATTATTAATTTGTTCCAACTCAAGTCTTTATAAATTATTTATTTGTTGCTCATTCTGAAGGAAAATATTTTAGTTCTTTAATTCTGTTTGAATTAGGTGTATCAATGAAAAAATGTTTACTTGGAAGAGACTGTAGTATGTATGATACTAAGAGTTAATTCCCCAAAATTCATTTTCAGCCACTGTTTAAAGTTTCTTTGGTGTAGATGTTGCAGAGAAGTCTTGAACCTGAATGCCCTCCTGAGAGGTGAGGTAACACACAGATTTCAGAAGACCCAATTATCATCTATCATATAATTAGCAAACATTGTCTATACTTGGTTTAAAGATAGGAAATCTAGTTTAAAGCAAAACACATTTGTCTTACTTCAGACAGTACTAAGGAATACATGATTGTCTATGGAAATTCTCAATCATCCAGGCCATGGTTGTCCCAAAGGTGCTTTTCCAAAAGACAACAGACCTGAAAAAACCTCTTGGAGGAGAAGTAAAATGTTTTCAAAAAAAGAAGAAAAAAAAAAGCACCTTTGGAAGAATACATGGCATTACAAAGATATTTTTTACGCATAACATCCTATAGCCAGGATGGCGAAGCTATGGCAAGCATGCCACAGTTGGCATGCGGAGCCATTTATCAGGGCACGTGAGGCGTTGCCCTGTCAGCTGGCCAGTGCGCACGTGCGCGCTAGCCAGCTGAGTTTAGCCTTTTTTAAAGCCATTGTTCACTCTCCCCAGACTCCAGAGGCTTTATAGGATCCTGGGGAGGGCAAAAATAGCCCCCCCCCCGAGGCCCTCCGGAGGCTTCAGGAGTGCAAAAAGCCAGCCCTACGGGTAAACCAGAAGTTCAAGAACTCACTAAATTTTTTAAAAGTCATATATTAAGATATCAAACTTTACAATATCCAATTGTGGAACCCACAGCCTTTCTTTTTGCTTATGTTTTTGTTAGAAATTCAACAAAATCCTCAAATATTTCTCTTTTAATTAGTTCCTCAATTCATAGTAAGATGAATGACTGGGATTTTTGAACTTTTGAACTTCCCTGAAGGCTCCAGAGGACTAAAAATGACCCTACGAGCAAACCAGAAGTCACTTCCAGTTTGCTCGTAGGACAGTTTTTCATCCTTTAGTTTTAGTTTTTCATCCTCTGGCTCTGGAGGACTAACTTGAGCAAAAAAACCCTGAAAAAATGGGGGAGTGCCTGTTATGCACACATACGCACTTGGAGGTGCGTGTCACGCATTGCGTTATGGGTATGGCACACCTTGCACACGACCCCCCCTGCGCACCCCCGCTTATTGCACGCGAACCAAAAAGGTTTGCCATCACTGTCCTATAGGTACAAAATGCTACACAATCAGCCAGTTGTGGTTAAACAATTAAATCCAGGAATTTCCAATGAACTCCCTATTCATTCAAAAATTCTTTTCTTTTTCTTTTTTAATTTTGGCATACATAGTATTACAGAGTTGGAAAAATGAATAATTACATTCCCAAGTGCTTTTTCAAAAAGACTTTTGTTTTTTTTCCCTTGAAGACATTTCATTTCTCATCCAAAAAGTTTTTTCAGTTCTTCAGTCAAAACTGAATAAGTTTCTTGGATGAAAAGTAAAATGTCTTCAAGAAAAAAACAAAGTCCAGTTGCTTTTTGAAAAGCACCTTTGGGAGAGCCATGACTTGGATCAGAGGTGAGTTGCTCCTGGATCAGCCAAACCGGTAGTAGCAGTGGCAGGAGGCTGTCGCGGGTCCAAACTGATAGTAAAAAAATTGGCAACCCACCACTGACCTGGATGACTGAGAATCTCCATAGAGATTCATTACAGTGTTATATATTCATCAACAAAGTTAGTCCACGTTGCTGTTTTCAAATTTATTTCTATCATGGTTATAGAAATAAAATCAATTATTTTATTATACATTTATATCTTACGTATCCAGGAATAATGCTGAGCAGTTATCTTTCATAAAATGCCAGTGAACCTCATGTAAAATTAATTTGGGTTCAGTTCAGAGCAGCAAAGAATACCAGCCATAGGAGGTAATAGGATATGTAAAAGTACAACAAGCAAAATTAATCTGGAAGCATCACAAAGCAGGAACCTTTCTTTGGAAACAGAAATAACACTACATAGGACCCAGAGTGTGACAACATGATAAACATATCTAATAGGTTAAAAAAATCACAAATAAAAATAAATTAATATAGTAATATAACTAGGATTCACAAATGTACTTCTAAAACTCTAGAAGCAACAATCCTTTAATCTAATAAGGAAGCACTGGATATGAAGAGAGAATTACAACTGCAATTATGTGAGCTTCAGAAATAATGAGAAAACAGGGGTTTAGCTATAAATTCCAAGTATCTCAAAAAAGTAAACAGGTGGGAACTCTTACATGTCTAGCCACTTAGTTTAAAAATTAAACAGTATTAAAAGGAAATTCTCAGGAAGGACTTTGACAAAAGAACTGTCCCTATACTAATAGCCTCTGTGAGGTTAAATGATCAAACCATTTGTTATCTAAGAAAACAATCAACTAATCAATAAATAGTGATTCTCACTAAAAAATTTAAAAGTCATATATTAAGATATCAAAATTTACTATATCCAATTTAAAAAGTGGAACCCACAGCCTTTCTTTTTGCTTATGTTTTTGTTAGAAATTCAACAAAATCCTCAAATATTTCTCTTTTAATTAGTTCCTCAATTCATAGTAAGATGAATGACTGGGATTTTTTCATTATGTTTACTTTCTAATAAATAAACATAAAATTTAAGTAATATCCAAACATGAACACCACAGAATTCTTCAGATCTCACATCTCTGCATACAAGAAGATTGGACTAGGAATTATAGTTTAAAACCTCATATAGATTTTCCAGGGACTTATATCATTCACACAAATAGAAAAACACACATTTCTGCAGAAAGCTAGTAATCCTGAACACATAATCAATAGAGTTGGCTTCAACCAAGGAGAGACCTAATTGGAGATAGTGATTGCCCTGTCTAGAGCAAGTGATCATTATAATATGGGATGCTGCAGAGGACTATCATTATGCAACTGGGCTGCCACTAGAAAACTTTTCTAGTGTTGTAGATGCATAGAATGTAAACAAGGAACAGAAGTAGTGCATTAATAGGGAACTCCTGTGGGAAACTAGAATTTTCGATAAAAGTTTTCTAAATGAATATGGGCAAGCCCTTATCTCTCAGCCCCTATCCAGAAAGTACAAAAAGCTACAATCCAGCATGGAGTTCAGCTAGGTAATTTCCTTTATTGGATATAGGTCAGCTGTGCAGAAGATAGCAATCTGATGACCAAAGCACAGATTTGTTGTCATGTTGTCATCTAGGAAGCAGCATAATATTGAATGGTGGTGATCGTAAATCTGCTAATGATCTTCCTTCTAAGTGTGTTACCTCCTGTAGACCAGAGCCCTCGGAAGAGTTGAGTCCTGTATAAACAAGACCATTTCAGAGAAGGGGGAGAAAAACCCCACCCTGCAACAGTGTTTACTTACCTAGCAGAGAACCTATTAAGATGACAACCTGCATAACGGTAGTAAAATGTCGATAGGTTTGTTCTTCCCTATATGCCTCGTATTCTGACGTCCCGACCGCGTGGGCGCTTCGGTTGATTCCCGCTATCTGAGCACTGGATGCGTTCAGGGAGCTTTTGACAGCCTGAAAGAGACCGCGCTCGCTCGCGTTGGCTGAAGCCCAGCTTGCATTGTAGCCCATGGCGGGGTGGGGGTGTCCTTCTGCCTCCCTCTTACTTAACAGTCACCTCCGCACGAAGCCAGCGCTCTTCGCCGCACAAAGCACGCAGTTAGCACCTGCTTTTCGAAGCGCAGCCGTTTTTCCATTGTGTTTCCACTTAAATGTCTGGACCCTGGAGAAGCCGTCTGACGTTTCAGGTCTGCATCTCATTCCAGAGAGGGGCACACATCATTGCAAAATAGGAGAGGGGGCGGGGGGAAAGCTGACTGCATCTGGTACTCCGTTGTCCCATATTTCTTGCATCTCCCCCCCTCCCACCTCCCTCGCTTCAATGCCACTGCGCGCCCGTCCCCTTTCAGCGCCTTTGCACCGCCAAAAGCGCAAACAAAGCCTAGCCATCTGCTCGTTTCCCTCTAGTACGCGCAACCGGCGTGCCTCCAAGCGGGGCACTTGACAATGCTTTTTGGGGGAGCGGGGTCTTTCTGGCACGGCGAAGCTCAGGACAGAAGCTCGCACATCTTGGAAAGGCATTAGCCTTCCTACCCTATCCTTTTTCCTAACGCAGATGCCGTTTCAAGATTTCTGCGATCCTCGGGTGGTTTCCGATCAGCTTGATAGTTCTCGAGCAATCGCATTTGAAGAGCTTGACGCTTTTGCCTCTCACTTTACAGATTGGCATCAGCAACTGTTCAAAGGTTTTGGGGAACCACCTTGTTCGCCTCCCGCGTTAACTGCAGGCAGTTGTCTGTTTTCCTAGAAAGAAAGCACATATCCTATGACACGTGACCCTCAGCGGGGTGGGCTCTGATTTTTTTAAAAAAACATTTGGGGGGAGGAAGCAGCCATTTTGCCTTTTGGACTGTCAATTTAAGGACTGAATAAAACCACTTTTGGGCAGGTGGAACACTATTGCACTGCAGAAAGTGGCTGTATTTATGTATATTAGAGGAGATAAAAGTTTAACCTACTGAAGTTTTAATTGACAAAGAACTTTGGAATTTAGCTTGTGTGGGATTCATTGTCTAGTTTGGATGTAAACAATCACCAGCCAAAACCTCCAAGAGAAAAAAATGGTAATTTTATTGTTCACTTTGCAAAACGGGTGGACCATGCACACACAGGTACATGGACACACCTTAATCATCAGTCATTTCGCTTTATTTTCCCTAGTTCCATTACAAATTTACCTCCCACCTCTTCTTCATTGGCTTAGTAATAATGATGTCACAACCTATCCAAAGTGTCTAAAATAAATTGTCTCCGTCTCTGATTACATCTCCCACTACTCTAATTCTATCTCCCCCTGTCCTTATTTGCGGATTTCCTTTTATGGTCCTAGTTCCTAGGGGTTGTCTTTAGAGTAATTATCATATCAGTAAATTCTGGCTGTGGCTGGTTTGTAGCATAGCAAAAGCCTCTAATCCTAGCTCCTACCTACCGAGCTCATGAGATTAGAAACATATACAATCAATGTATTTTGTGTACAGGCCAAGGTATCTTCTTACAATTCTCTAAAAACAATACAACTCTATTTCCCACATTTGCAAGAGTTTAAATTTTTCTGACCTCCCATTTGTAATACACATATAAAATACCTCTTCTGAAAGCATTTTGTCTATTAAGTTATTTATTAATTAAATGTAGGTGCCATTGACTCTCAATGAATATCCAAAGATTTGCAAATTTCTTTTAAAAATTATATGCAAAATATTAGTAAAGGTCAAATTAGCACTAGGTTCTGCTGCTCTCTCTCCCCAATAATTTGGAAGGTCATTTATACAATGTATTGAAGCGCTTCACTAAAGACTCTTCACTCTTCAATGAAGGAACTCAGAAAAGAAATTCTGAGTTCCCTTTTATTCTTAGCATAACAAGAAAAGTAGAGAGAAAAAGTTGATTGAAGAAATCATCCTTGCATGTGAAGCTCTATTTGCATGACGTTTCCTTCATGTGAGTGGCGGTGTCTGTGAGTGGCGGTGTCTGTGACTGCCACTTGCACAAATGGAGCTGTGCACAAGCACACATGCCCGACAATCACACAGAACCATCCCCTATCCCACCCACCCATGCAACAGGATACTAAACCAGAAAGGTTGGGGACCACTGATTTAAGGCACCAGGCTAGAAATTGGAAGACTGTTAGTTCCGGTCCTGCCATAGGCATGATGCCAACTGGGTGACATTAGGCCAGTCATTCTCTCTCAGCCCTAGGAATCAGGCAATGATAACCACTTCTGAAATCTTGCCAAAAAAACCCTGCAGACTGGTCTAGGCAACACTGATTCAAGGACACCCAAAGGAGAGAAAGAATTGCCAACAAAACAGTTCATCCATGTTTCTCAATAGCTGCAACAATTTGTCTCCTACTGCTTTTGTGTTATCTGTTTGATTATAGTAATATATGTTTTATAATGCATTTTTGTCTAGATGTTTTTAACATTTGAAAGCAATTTTAATTTCATAGTCTTTGGCCAAAGTATTAAAATATTTAAGATGAGATATGGAAAAAGTAACTAAATATGGCAAACATAGGGAAATTGCAAATAAACATCAAACCCCTATTTCTGTAGTTCTGAAAAGCATTATGGGGCAGCATATAAATCAAAATGCTGTTGCTATTATTGCTGTTTCAGTCTTTCATTTTGTGAATCACTTTAATGAGAATAGGTGCAGTTGCTATAAGGATACATTTTGGAGTTCTGTTAAAATAGAACACCACAGTCAAGCAATAAAAATAATACACATCAGTATTACAAGTTTCAAGCATCTGTGTAACTATGAATAATTGTCTATGAATAATTGACCCAATATCCACCTTCTCTAATTTGGATTGTAGATGGTATCCCATCTTAACTTGATAAAAGGTACTCTGAGCCATTGATATACCTTGCTTGAATGCAAACAAACTGAATTTTCATACAACAAGCATAGTTCACAATCTCCAGCTTGCTTGACTATAGTTTAGTAAGATACATAATCTGGGTTCACCCAATGGGAGGACTATAAATGATGGTTTACAAAACCACTGTGGATAGACTTCATTTTGGCTTAATGAATTCTGTCTCTCTTCTGCTTGCCAAGACACATCCCAGAAGGCAGGCGCCTACAACTGGGAGCCGAAACTGTTAATTGAAGCCAGCAGCTGCCACCAGAGAAAGCAAATGGAGAAAAAGTGCCTGGTGGGACCCAACCTGGCTTCATGAAATCCACAAGCTTCGGCACCCTTTCTCCACAACCAAACCACTCAAACTAGAAAACAGCTTGAACTTCATTTAGGAAGAAGAACATCTGGAAAGCGCAGGCCAGGCAGCCTCTGTAGGGAGGGTTAAACTAAAGAGATAACACAGACTGTCATAGAAGATTGAGGATATATAGGGGGTGAGATAATCTGAATAGATTTTGAATGTTCCAAGGAGAGGGGGGGGGGATACACACACACACAGAGCCATTGGGAGGGGAGGGAAGTCTTGGAAAGCCCGCGGACACAGCTTCATTCGCAAAGCAGCGCCAACTTCACGCTCTGGGTTCCCGTTTCCCCGCCGTCGCAAGGGGCAGCACCGGCCTTCGGCGGGGCCTGCAAGCAAGGCGGAAGAGCGGCGCGGTCCCGCCCACCATCCTGGCGACTAGGCAAGGGCCCGGCCTTCTGCCCGCCGGGCTCTGATAGCTGGCGCTGAGATGGCCCATTTGAACGGGGTCTTGCAACCGCGAGCCGAGACGGCTGAAGTGACCGCGGAGCAACCGGAGAGCTACCAGCTCCGCCAAGAGAACGAGCTGCAGGTGCTGGAGTCCATCTACGGGCGGGACTTTCAAGACCTGCGTCTTGGCCGGCCGTGGAAGGTAATACGAAAAGACTGGCCGGGTTTCCTGTTTGTCGGGTGTTGTGTAGGTCAGGGGTCTCCAACCTTTGCAACTTTAAGTCTGAAGGACTTCAACTCCCAGACTCAGTTGGCTGGAGAAGTCTGGGAGCTGAAGTCCTTCAGACTTAAAGTTGCAAAGGTTGGAGACCCCTGGTGTAGGTGATGGCCGGTGTTTTCAAATTGGGAATTCAAGCAGAAGCTCGTGTAGATGTAGATTTATTGATGTATGCATTAAACGGTTTTAAAGGTAGCTAGAAGTTCTTTTTTTTGAGACTGAACTTTTGGTTTTGTTTGCCTGACTTGCCCCACTCCTTGTTTTCACCTGTCCTTTCCTAAGATTTTCTGCTTGAAATCATTTAATGTTTGATGGGACCTTTCACATCCACATCCAAAAACGATTAATCCACTGAAACAGCCATCCCATGATGTAGTATGGAATTTGAGTCCTATGCAGCTGTGCCTCATTCTTGTGAATCTGTAACAGGGATCTATTTAACCAGGTAGCATTCATAGTTTGTTACAAACCCATCCAGCACTTGCATTGGCTATATGGCAATTACATGGAAGTAAATTGCAACAGGATGTGCTATGTAAAAATTAACAGCATGGTGTAGTATGCTTCAGTAATTTCAAGTTATGCAAGTATGGGTAGGTGTATATATACACAAGTTAATTTTAAGGGAGACAACTTGATAGTTATTTGTAAGGTGGTGGTGTTACCTGGAGGTTATGTCCGACCAATTGCAACCCCATGGACAATGTTCCTCCAGGCCTTCCTGTCCTCTACCATCCTCTTGAATCCATTTAAACTGGCACTGTTATAAGATAACAATTACTAAAATGTAATTAATGCCAAACAAAGGTGCTGTTTTCTGTACCTCATTAAGTCTTCAGTATAATTTTACAGTTTTAATGGCCTGGCCTGGCCTGGTCTGGCAGTAATATTCTTTTTACTGTAAGGAACCTCACTGAGATAAACTAATTGTAAAAAAAAAAAAATGGGATCACTGGGAATTCAGTCAGGATTCATTCACAACCAGAGAAAAAATGAACAACCTATACTATAGAATTTCTCATTTGTATGTTTCCGTAGATTCCTAAACATATATGTTCATCATATACACATCTGATATTAATTGTTAATAACAAGTCCTACTGTTGCAAGTACTAACAATTAAGACTGAACATGTACACCCAACCCGCTACTTACTTACTTTACCCTTTTGTATTCTTGGCTGAAAATCAGAGATAAAACTTGTAGTTTTGTGGGTTAAACTCAAAATCCCATTTAACTATTTAGGCTAGCCTACTTTAGTTTTAAGGGGATAAAACTAGATGACACCTTCTCCTGTCTAATCTATGTGAAACTCCCTGGAAAAAGTAGATGTTAATGAAATAAGTATGTCATTTCCATGGATCAATTATTTAAGACAAAGTGATGAGAATATATTTTTTTTGTTTGAAAAAGTTTTATTGGTTTTAACAATTTATATCAGGAAAGGGGTAAATAAGGTGTTGAATAATATTTTGGAGCTTCCACATCGGGTTTGATGACTGCCTCCGAGTCTTCGTACATATTCCATTAGAAAATAATAAAAGGAGGGGGTACATACATTTAACATCATAAATTTTCATGTTATTTTATGCATTCAATTAGTGTATTCTATTGACATCCGTACAGGAATTACCATCATTTAAAAAAAGATAACAAGTTATTTTTGCGATCTGAGCCTCTTAGCTATAGTCTCTTCCTCCTCCCCCCCACTAGCAGGCGGACTCGTGGCCTCTCCCATTCCCATCTCACCATCATCCAGGATTGAGGAGTGTTTTTTAAGAAAATTCTGCGCCTCTTCTACTGTTTTGATTCTAACTCTTCCTCCCTCCCAGAATACCAGCATCCCTTCAGGCATCAATCACTTGAACCACACCCCCTTTTTGTATAAATTTTGTTAAGAAGGAATAATTCCTTCTTATATCTCGTATTTTCTTTGGGATCTGCCTCAATATGGCCACCTCGTTTTGCTGATACATCAAAGGGCCCCCTCTTTGCGCTCTCAGTATCTCATCCCTCGTTGACCTTCTTATAAATTTAATATGTATCTCTCTGGGTACCTCATTTATTCTGGCAAATGCTGAATTAATTCTATAAATCAAATCAATGTCCCCCCAAATAAATTCCTTATCTTTCTTAATATAATCCGCTAACATAATAGCCATCAACTCTTTTAAATTTTCATTCGGTAATTCTGGAACATTCTGAAATCTTAAAAAGAAAGACATGCGTTCAAAATCAATTTTAGACATTTGACCAGTAATATCTGTAAGTTCTTTCTTAAAGTCTTTTATCTCTTCCTTCATCTCAACCGCCCCCCCTTCCAGCCCCTCAATTTTTTGTTTATTATTTGTTATTTCTCTTTGCGCCTCCAATAGTTCCAATCTTGTACTTAAATTGTCTTTCCGGATTTGTTGCATTTCATTCATTATTTTTTGGAACATCTCCTCTACGTTTAATGGCTGAGGAGTTGGTGGCTTAGGATCCTCCACTTCTGTTTCCCTCTGTAACAAGGCTGAAATCTTGGGTTGTGAGGATGGACTGGGTTTTGTAGATGCTGGAGCAGAGCTTAATTTCCCAGATGGAGGTTTCCTCGATGCCATAATTAAAATTTTAAATGTTGGTGCGTAGAGAAGAAAGGAGAAAAAAAATGGCGCTGTTGGTCCGAGACAAAAGCAGCTGTTATTCAAATTAAGTTTGCAACGTCCAGAGAGAAAGTAAAGGAAAAAGGAAAAAACTTTCCAAACAGAAACAGAAGGTTTCACAAGGGAGGAGAGCACCGAAAGACACCAGAGCAGGCCCTTTTCTTATATATTTTAAAGATAATCTAATTTTTATTGAAATAGAGGAATGCTTATTTCCAAAAAAGAAAAATTCCTCCTGAGAACAAAGAGAACGCCATCTTTCCGCCTTGCCGGCAGAGAGAAAAAAGCAAAAGTGGAAACAATCAATTTAAAATGTAGCAAGGCTCAGGATACATTGTCTAACAGCAATCCCTTATTTAGCATAGATTTTCTTTTTCAATAAATCCAACGGCTGTCACTTTCACTCTCTCCACATTGCGGGACTCTTTCTCCAATGCCGCTTTAGTTCCAGGGGGGTTGTTTCCAACTCCCCGCTATCTTCTCTTTCCGTAAAATTGAATGCAAAAAAATCCAAATAAGGCACATACCGTTTTTCTAATCCGGAGCCTCGGCGCAGCCATTCAGCCCCGGCGTTTCAGCTCCTTATAAAATCCTCCATGTTCCAGCTCCTTCGGCGAAAGGGAAACTCCCCCCGCGAAAGTTCCTCAGCCCCTGGGGCGAAGCGGGAGCAGCCCCCCCGACCGCTGTCGGGATGGGGGCCCTCACCACAAGCCGCCCGTGTGGAGGGGGGGATTATGCCCGTCCCCCCCTGCCCCCGAAGGCGCAGCTGAGGCAACACAGCGGCGGACGTGTGGATTCCACGTCCGTCCGCGTCCAAAGCCGGAAACGATCCTCGTGATGAGAATATATTTTGTGTTCTGACAATTACAGGTGTAAAATTATACAACCCCAGTATTACTTTCTGAATTAAAAAAATAGCATAAGAAATTGTGGATAATGTCCTAATATGTATTGCTTTAACAATGTTGCGAAATATTTGGCAGATAGGTTTTTTTTAACAAGTCAGGTGTCAATAATGGTATGACAATGTCCAGCAAATGATCTTCATCAAATAAATAATTAAACTTACCCCTTCTGCCTTCTTCTCTGGTATTAATCACTTGAGATTAATTAACTTATGATTTTACCTAGCCCAGGGCTAAACATAGAAATATAATGGGAGAGTAAGATTATCCCCAACGATGATTTTTTTCTAGTGTACCTTATTTAATTTTTCCTTCTTGAATTTAGTTTGAGACACATGAGAATCAAATGATTTCTTAATATGACTGTTTATCAAAATGAGCAATTAGGATAAAAAGTATGAAAGGGAATATTTTTTCTTTTCCCAAGTGTTTCTGGTGTTTGGTGAATGTGTTGTGAATGTTAAAAGAAAACCATCAACAACTTACTTTCAATAAGTAATTATGTTTTACTTAAACATAATTAACAAGGTTATTACTTCCCCAAAGACTATGGTTTTCCCCAGGACATTTATATATGACATTTGATACAATCTTTCCTTATTAAAAGCTCTTTCACATATTTAGTTTGTAATTTCCCTTGAGAACAAATTCCGCTTACCAGAAAAATAAAAACTTTGAATCCGTTCTTGTGGTCAGATAGAACGTCTTTGAGGGTTTATTGAGCAAATTCAGAATTTTTTTTTTAAATGTTGCAGATACGGGAGTCTCCTGAAATCAATCTGGTCTTGAGACCTCAGGGATTAACTGGTGACCACGAAGTCTATGCCAAAGTTGACTTATGGGTGAAGTGTCCCCAAACCTATCCCGATATGTGAGTAAATAAAAAAAAATCTATTTTATACTTTTTCTAATTTAAAAAAAAACATTTTGGGGGGAAAATCTGGACATAACATCAATAACAGTCAATAACATGTTTTCATGGTTTATTGGAAAGAATAGTACTGTTTTATAACTTGGGTAACTCCTTGTAAAACTCCTGTTCTACTAATTTCTTTTTCTTCCCTCTAGTGTTCCAGAAATAGAACTTAAAAATGTGAAAGGCTTATCAAATGAAAATATAAACTTGTTAAAATCCAAACTAGAAGTATTAGCAAAAGACCGTTGTGGAGAGGTAAGTGTGTAAATTTAACTCTAGATGTTGAGTGACATTGTTAGTATAATATTTGAAGTTTCAAATGAATATGGCAAATGTGTGTGTGTGTTGTATGCATGTGCATGTGTGTTTTGTGAATATAACCATCAATTTTGAGCATATATTTTTGTAAATATATATAAATATATTTTCCAGTAACTTCTATTAGCTGAAATGTTTGTACCAGAAGCATTCATCACATACGTTGCAGATTATGCACTGCTGGTGCTTCACACCATGTGTGATAACACCTTTGTCTTTTCTCTGTAAGCAATCTGAAGATCACTTTTGCTTCTAATAACTACTTCTGAGATCTTCAGACCTTTTCATTTCTTTCTGTAAATCATTACCAGATGTGAGTCTTCTTGCTGGAATGCCACTTTTAGTGCTGTGTATTTTATTTTTGTTTACTGAATTATTTATTGCACTTTTGTAATGCTGTAATAATAATAAAAATTCTCAGTGGTAATAAGTCAGTGAAAATACAAAGAACCATACCATTGCAATGCTATGATAATAAAAACAAAGCAGTAATGAAATGAAGATCCATAAAATTAAATAAAGATAAAAATACACAAGCACAGGTATCAAATCCATTGTAGTAAGAGCAGCTCTAAAGTTGAGAAAGCCCTAAATAAAAGTCCTGTTTTAACAGCCTCAGGGAATGAAATTTGCATAGGGACCAAACTATGGAAGGAGGTATTTTATAATTATTAATTAATATATACATTACTTTTATATATATCCTTGTGTTACTTTTTATCAAGCTTGATTAGAGGATTTTTAAAATCTCTTTGATTACTTTGTGAGTTTTCATTATTTAACAGGGATTGCTATAGGAGTGTTTATTATAAAATTCTCACAGAATATTAACATGGTCTCATTAGAGCTGGCAGTACAACATTAATTCTGAAAGAGATGGTAATATCTAGTTACCTTTAGTAAGCTCAGTGAGGTAGATTGAATGGGACACGTGCACAGGCACACAGATGTACCACAAAAGCTGTAGGTTACATGGAAAGTTGGGAGGGGGGGGGAAACCATCCCAGAAGAAGCAGTGGTGCCTCACATAATGTTTCTCAAAATATACATATATACCTGGGAAGTCACCAGAAATTAGGCTTGTCTTGAAACATCACGTTGGTGATGATGGCAAGTCTTCTATATAAGGAGAAAGAACTCTTTAGAATTAAGGATTTCTGAATGGACTGCCTCTTAGCACTATGTGCTATTGTTACCTGCCCTTCTTTATCAAGGGAGAATATGACTTTTACTCTCTTAGTGAGATTTCATTGTAGCGAAGTCATGTCACCTCTATCATAAATGCTTGCTTTTCAGTATTACTTATGTTAGTATGTGTTTTGAAGTAATTTAGTACCCTGTTTCCCTCAAAATAAGACCACCCCAGATAATAAGCCCAATTGGGCTTTTGAGCACATGCACTAAAATAAGCCCTCTCCTGAAAATAAGCCTTCCCTGAAAATATTGCAACGTAGTAGCAGCCATAAGGTGACCTCCTGAATCTCAAAAATAATAAGACCTCCCTGAAAAATAAGGCCAAGCGTTTATTTCGGGGGTCAAAAGAAAATAAGACTCTGTCTATTTTTTGGGAAAACAGGGTACTTCTTTTATTTGGGTTTGGAGTTTTGTTTTTTTGCTTTATCTTGTTTTTATGCGTTGCAACATGCCATCAGATAATTATTTGTTACCCTCCTTCAACAAGTGAGAATGCATAGATGCCAATGGGTTCTAGAATGTTGCTATAGAATGTGGAGGAAACTTTTCTAATTATCTGAACAGTTCCTGTTTTCCCAAACTAGAAAATCCTGTTCTATTGCTTGATGGAGCCACATATTATATATATATTACTTTCTAGTAGCAGTGTGCCCAATAAAATAGAGCAGAAATGTGTGTGTTTATGTGATCAAAGACTTTGAGACTAAAACATATGAAGAACAGTTGCAGGATTTGGGTTTGGCTAGTCTAGAGAAAAGAACAACTAGAGGTGATATGATAGCAGTATTCCAATATTTGAGGGGCTGCCACAAAGAAGAGGGGGGTCAAATTATTCTCCAAAGCACCAGAGGGAAGGACAAGAAACAATGGATCAAAACTAATCAAGGAGAGAAGCAACCTGGAATTAAGGAGAAACTTCCTAACAGTGAGAACAATTAACCAGTAGAATTGCCTGCCTTCAGAAATTGTGAGCACTTCATCGCTGGAGGATTTTAAGAAGAGACTGGATAGCCACTTATCTGAAATTACCGTATTTATCGGCGTATAACACGCACTTTTCCCCCCTGAAAATAGGGGGCAAATGATGTATGCGTGTTATACGCCGATATGCGTGTTATACGCCGATATAATATAAACATACCATGTTTTTACAGTAGCGATCCCTTTGGACCGTGGACCCGGAAGTACCTAAGTCCTCCGCGTTCGCAAGGCGGCTGCGCTGTCTTCTTTTTCCCTCAGCGAAGCGCCGCGGCCGTCCCCCCCCCCCCCTCTCTCTCTCTCTCTCTCTCTCTCTCTCTCTCTCTCTCTCTCTCTCTCTCTCTCTCTCTTTCTCTCTCTCTTTCTCTCTCTCTCTCTGGCGGGCAGGCAGGAAAGCAAGCAAGGCGGCTGGAGGAGGAGGAGGAAAAGGAGAAGGCAGGTAGAGCAAGGTAGAGGGGCTAGTCCCCTTTCCCCACTTCCCGCCGCCGCCGTTGCCGCCGCCGCCATTGCCACGCCTTGCCGCAGCCGCCGCAGCCGCGACCGTTGCGGCCGCCGCGGCTGCCGCCGCCGCGGCCCTTGCTGCCACCACCGCGGCCCTTGCTGCCGTCGCAGCCGCCGTGGCCGCAGCCGCGGCCGCGGCCGCCTCCCCTTGGCGAGCTCCCGGGGTTTGGAAAGACCTCCTCACACACGGACACACGGAAAGACCTCCTCACACACGGAGATCGGCGGACGAAGGAGAGAGAGACAGAAAGAAAAAGAGAGAAAGAGAAAGAGAGGGAGAGAAAGAAATAAAGAGAGAGAGAAATTTTTTTCCTGAAATTTCCCTCTTAAAATGAAGGTGCGTGTTATACGCCTGTGCGTGTTATACGCCGATAAATACGGTATATAGGATCTCTTGCTTGAGCAGGGAGATGGACTAGAAGGCCTCCAAGGTCCCTTCCAGTTCTGTTCTATTCTCTTTGAGTCAGTGTTGATTCCTGGACATAGTCCCTTCAGCTTTCTTGGCAAGATTTTGGAAGTCCTTTGTCATTGCTTCCTTAGTAGGATTGAAAGAAAAAATGACTGGTCCAAGATCACCCTCTTTATGCCTAAGATCAAACCCACTTGGTGCCATAACCATTATACCAACTTGGCTCTGGAGCAGAAATTGGCATGAATAAATGAAGTGATTACTCTCCCCATCCCTCTTCTCTTTTTTTTCCCCCAGCCAATTAAATGTAACACAGTTCCATTGTCAATTTCCAAAGTTCCAAATGCAATTTAGGCTTGAGAAGAATGAAGGCTACATATCCACAGCAATTATGACTATTATATTTTTCTGCCAAAAGAAACAAAAGCATTAATTTTGAACTTGGAACATTTTGATTATCTATTCAAAGCAGAAATGATATATTTAGAAGGATATGAATGTGCAATCGTATTTCATCAAAGTGAACTGGATAGGTAAATTAATGGGACAGAGCAATACAAAGTTCTTTTTTTTTACAGTTACGATTATTGTTAAGTGTGTTAAAAATGATTAATATCCGCTTTAAATGTCTGTATAGACAGTGTAATGTTAATGGTGACCACATGTATTTCCTAGGGTTATACGAATACTGTCAAATGCAAATTGCTAATGACTTTTTAATAAGTATACCATATTTTAGCACTATAAGACACGCTTGTGATTGGCTGGTGGCGAACAGGTAGCGGCGACAAACAGGTGGTGGCGGCGATCCCCACCACCTAGAACAGCTGATTTGCAGTATTCTGGGAGGTCAATCAAACCGCCAATCAGCTGCTTGGCAGCAAAGGCTCCAGCATTTCCCAGTGGAAGCAGCAGACATGGAGGAGGCAGGCTATTTGTTGCTTGTTGCAAAGATACTAGCCAGATTAATACTGGATGGATGGATGCTTTATAGTGCGAAAAATAGGGTATATAGTTTCATTCTGAATTGCTGTTGAGAAATTATTTTGATTCTGCTTTAACTAGTAGGATTTAGAACTCTAATATTTTTAAAGACAAGGTGTTAATGCCTTACCACCAAGTCATGCATTCAATAGAAACATGTATGATACTCATTGTTGAGATGGGACAGGATCTTCTGAAATAAAGTTTAATTGAGTCTTGTGTTCATTTAGTTATTTAGCTTAAAAGAAAAAAGTCAAAATCAGTTGTGTTTCATTGAAGGATGTGCTGCTGTATATATAAATGCCGCTTATAAACAGTTGTGTGTAGAATAACAACATAACATAACATAACATAGTTGGAAGGACCTTGGAGGTCTTCTAGTCCAACCCCTGGCTCAGGCAGGAGAACCTATATACCACTTCAGACAAATGATTGTCCAATCTCTTCTTAAAAACTTCCAGTGTTGGAACATTTACAACTTCTGGAGGCAAGTTGTTCCACTGATTAATTGTTCTAACTTTCCTTCCCAGGTGATGATATTTGAGTTGGCAGAGTACATACAGTCATTTCTCAGTGATTACAATAAACCCCCTTCAAAATCATTCCATGAAGAAATGCTAAAGAATCAACAAAAGGAACAAGAAAGACTAGCCAAGGAAGAAGAACAACGAATTCAAGACCTGAAGAAAAAAGAAGAACAGATGGTGAGAACATTGCAGTATTTCTATCCTCCTCATCTTATTCATTTCATTTCTGTTCATCTGAGCAGAAAAAAAAAACCCCATGCCCACAATCTGAATTATTCATTTATATGACTATTATTACTAATATATTTTGTACTACTCTTCTAAAAGATGAAGAACTGTACACATCAATAAATCAGTCTGCCTTTCCAATAGAAGAGAAGATCATAGCTCAGACTTGACCTATGGAGTCCTTAGTGCTCTGTGATCTTGGTTGTTTGCTTGCAGATGTTTTATTATCCAACTAGGTAACATCATTAATGCTAGTGAATGTGGAGTTTGCTTCCTGTTTATATAGTAAAGCACAGCCCTGCCAATGTTGATGAGGGTGTGATTTCCTCCTTGGTAATTCCTTGATTGCTGTATTCTTTTCTGCTTGATTGTTTACCTGGTATTAATCTTCCAAACTCCTTCTTAGTAAAATAAGGTACTGTTCTATGGTGTACCAATGAATGTATTTCAGCAACGTGAAATTCTTGACGAAATTCAGAGAAGGGAAGAAGAAAAAAGAGAAGAAAGAAAAAAGCAGGAAATAGCAAAACAGGTATTATAAAAATATTTTCTGTATTGACAAAGAATAGGAAATATGTGTTATCAGCCAGTTCGTTCTTTAGCAGAATTCTTTGTGAATTGCTTTGAAACGCCTTGATCCAGATTTGGAGACTGCAAGCCATAAACAACATCAATATTCTTTAGAAAGATTGGAGGCAGGCCTCTCATTTCCTTTACACCCTTCCAAAGTTTTTGTGAAGCAGTTCATTCTCCCAAATTGAAAACATCTCCCAGCGAAGTTTTAAGATCAGAATTTCTCTCATGATGGGTTTACGAATGCTGGCTGTGGAATTCTGGGTATTGAAGTCCAAGCATCTTAATGGCCAAGTTTGAAAAACGCTGATCTAAATTCTCAGTGGACTTGGGAAACACATACTTATTTGTTGTTCATCTCTCTCTTTAAGACAGTGCGGGAATAAGCAGAGGGGAATCAAAGGGATAGCAAGAGAAGGTTGGTGTGGTATCCTTACCATAGGTTTATATGTACCAAATCATAGAATGCTGGGTTTTACCAACACAAACTCCTCCTCTTTCCTAATGGCTACCAATAAGTTTGACCTAGATTACCCTGATGCTTACATTTGTACTTGGATTCAATAGAGATTTTGTATGCAAAAGCAGCGTAGAATAAATGTCTCTGCCTGTTGCATCAGGTCGCAAACTTACATTGCCAACACTGACTTCTTGAATAGCAAGGAAAATAATATTCATTTAACAAAGCACATCATTCTTTAATGCCAACCCCCAATGGGAGCTGAAGTCAAGAGCCCATCTACAATAGTCCTTAACGTCCTTTCAAAGTTATGGGTAATTTATGGTCTGTGAATACTCAGCCATTGCAAATTATTGTACTGCCCCGCCCCTAGATCACATGACTGTATGTTGGGTGAGTCAGCTTTACAACTGGTCAGGGCATCCTGTGGTCACGTGAATGCAATTTGCATTTTAATTTATTTGTTTCTGGCAAAAAAAACACCCATTCACATGAAAGGACTAGCTTAATGACCACAGTGTTCATTTAGTAACCACTGCAAAAAAGAAATATTTACCCCAAATTCCTCTCATGTGAGTGCCTCAATTTATGACCATAGTGATTTACAACCAAATATTTGATCCCAATTCTGGCTACAAGTCAGTTACTTAAAAGATTTTAATGCACTAATGTGATTCACTTTCATTGCTATCTATCCAGGAACGCTTGGGTAACACCACTCTGACAAAGCAGGATCCTTCTACTGTCCAAGATGTTGCAGGGAGCAAAACGACTGTCAGCATAACAACTGGTGCAACAGACCATATGGGGAATAATAAATATCGTGCAAATTCCGCAGGGCGTTCAAAGTATGTATTTATCACAATGGGTTAAGATATTTTAAGAGAATTAATTGCTTTTACTCATGAAACATCCTGGTTTTTGTAGATGCGCATGTCATTTCGAATGGTATACAAATGTGTGAAAATTAACAAAAGAACAAGAATAATGAATACTGAATGCATAATATTTGTGAGGCTGGACGAATACTTGTTTTCCATCTGTCTTTGTCTGATTATTCTAGTGCCAGGAGACTTAGACATTTTTTGAAATTTGCTTATACCATTATATATGTTTCATTTTCCACTTACTGTAATAAGTTAGATAAATATAATAAATTTTGATTTTTCAGTCCCCCCTATAGGGGACTTTGGATGCAATAAACAAAATCTAATTTCAGACTGTATTATCAAACAATAGACTTTGCCCTTTATTAGGCAAATCAGCCTGAACAATATTTTATGCAAATATGTAACCCGCTTCTAATTTATGCAAAAGCTATATAAGTTGTTAATTTTTACTTCATTGTGTAAATTGAAAGTTCATAGACCTTCAGTTATAATTGACTCTTCACAGGAAGTCCATGAAGCTGAAGGTGTACTACATAAATAAATGAATTGTATGATAAAATAGGAACATATATTAAAAAAATCTTCCATGGTTATCTTTTTCTTTGAAAATAATATACATTTTCTAAAGAACAAGATAATGACTTATCTTTCTGTTGTTGCAAATGAACAGTCCTCTTCTGTACTATAATAGTTTAATTGAAATTAAAAATGTATCGGCTTCTGTGGAAATATATTAATTTGCCATTAGTACCACATACTCAGACTAGTATTTTGGCCTTTTTCTCAGTGAATTGAGTGGCTGTTACATATATACAAGGGAGGGAGCGTGTGTGTGTGTGTGTGTGTGTGTTTCTCAAAGAAAATAATATTGATGTTGGCCTCATAGGAGAGAACGTCAATATTCTAGCTGCAGCAATGAAGACTCTCCAGGGACATGTGAAATTTTGAACTTCAATAGCAGTGCAAACGGTCAGCTTGAAGTACACAAAGGAAAATGTATAGGTAAGTTGAACATCAATATATTAGAAATGCTAATATATATTGTGTACGTTTGTCCATTTTTTTCAAGGAAAAATATATGTACCTATATATACTTTGTGAAACAGGAAAGCTAATCCACCTCCCTTTTTTGCGATCAAGTATAAGACGCACCTTTTTTCCTCTAAAAAGAGGCTAAAAAACTGGGTGGGTTTTATACATAGAATACAGCATTTTTTTGCCTCCTGAAACCCCGCCCCTTCACCAAAATGAGAGAGCTCCTGCGGGCTGGGGAGGGCAGAAATGGGCAAAAAACAAGCCCCAGCCCCCAGCAGCACTCCATAAGGCTATGCATGCTATTTTTTTGGCCAAAAAATGGGCCATTTTTTTCCTCGTTTCTCCCCCCCCCCCCCAGGATCACTCTGAAAGCCCCCCAAGATTATTCATGCCTTTTATTTGAAAGGAAAAAAAACATGGGGGAGGTTTGTAGAGTGCAAAAACATTTTTCCCCCTTTTGGAAAGCTTTTTAGTTAGAGTGATTGATGAGAATTACGTTGGTCAAGTACTGTGCCTGCAGAAACAAAGATTTGTTCCAAAGGTGGTCAGCTGTCTCCTTCTCCAGCACAAGGGTAAATACACCTGGAAACATCTACCTGCCTACCTACCTACCTACTCTCTCTCTCTCTCCCTACCTATCTAGTGTATTTCTCTATCTATCTCTATTTCTCTCTCTCTGTCCCTCTACCTACCTACCTTTCTCTCTCTCTCTCTCTACCTACCTACCTACTGTATTTCTCTCTCTTTCTCTCTCTCCCTCTCTATCTCTCTATCTACCTAACTACTTTTTTTTTTTAATTGCCTCTTCAAAACCTGGGTCCGTCTTATACTCGGGTGCGTCTTATACTCCAAAAAATACGGTATTTGACAGCTCAAAGGATCCAATCTATTCATTTTCTATCTTTAAGCATTGTTAAATGTTACCAGCCAAACATTACATTTTTCCCAGTTCTGATATTGTGCCTTTACCATTGTTTGCATCAAATTAGGCCAAAAAAGGCTATGATTTTTCCACCAAATGGAATCTTTACTAGTTATGGAATAGCTATGATATCAGATGCTTATGCAAATGAAACCCTTGTGGCTAAAGCTGTGCTGGTCATTCTGCTGAAGCAGCAAGCCACTTCTGTTGCAAGTTGAACAATAATATGATGGCTTTTACGGTAGTAATAATTGTGAGAATGATTGTCCCTCTATCATCAATGTGTGGTCTATTTGGGCAATTGTGAATTTCAACATCTTTTGATTATTTCCCCTTCCATATGAGAGATGATCAAAATGCTGCAGTTTTTTCCACCAAAAACATTGGCAATTTTATTTATTAATTTTGAATGCAACCCTACCTCACCCCGGTGTGTACTAAAACAATGGCAACAAAAGGAGAGAGGACATACCAAATGGAAGTAATGTCTAATTTAATATGAACTTGGAATCTATAGAATATTTGCATTAATAACTGATACCTTTATCAACCTTTATCTAAAGGCAAAGATGAAGAACTTGGTAAATCAATCTACAATGCTTTAGATATTTGCTCTGGCAACTTTGTCCAAGTGCACGAATGGGTACTTCAGTGGCAAAAGAAAATGGGAAAGTTTCTCACGACTCAAGAAAAGGAAAAGATTGAAAAGTGTAAAAAACAGGTAATCATTCTTGTGTGTGTGTGTGTTTTATAAGATGTGCTGTATAACAAAGAACCGAATATCAGTAATGAACGTGAAACTCTTCCTTTGGGTACTTTGGAACAGAAAATACATACATACATATTTTTATAGAAATTGTTTGTTAAGGATTTATTAAATGCATGAAGAAAGATAATTTTTCTACGCTCTACGGTCCTATAGATGCCATGATTCTCTGACAATTCAGAGCACAAGTGAAAGACATTCGATTGAGCAGGGTTAACATAAATTTCCAGTACAAATCTGTAGGCATGTTATTTTAATCATTAGGATTTTGCATGCTATGAAAATGATTCAGAAGCAGTATTTTGCACTCATGCAAATGTGTGTGCATGCTATCTCTCTGATATTCATTAAGAGTAGTCTGTTTGTCTTCTGGCTGCCAGGTCAGTATGCTTCAAGAAATCAACTCATTAATTCAAACTGTTTTTAAGATGCCATGCTTGCTTCCTGTGAATAATTTGGGTAGCTTGCATCAGTGGGCATGGCTTGGTGGGCATGGCATGGCTTGGTGGGTGTGGCAGGGGAAGGATACTGCAAAATCTCCATTCCCTCCCCACTCCAGGGGAAGGTTACTGCAAAATCCCCCATTTCCTCCTGATCAGCTGGGACTTGGGAGGCAGAGAATAGATGGGGACAGGGCCAGTCAAAGGTGGTATTTACCAGTTCTCCAAACTACCCAAAATTTCCACTACCGGTTCTCCAGAACTGGCCAGAACCTGCTGAATACCACCTCTGGCTTGCACAGCCCTAAAGGTCATCCCCATAATCCTTTCCTTCCATGATTCAGTTCTTAATGAAACATTCTGTATAAAAACAGAAAAAAATAGGTTGGACACATAATTAAAAGCTTACTTTTATTAGCTTCCTCGGTTGACTGGGGTTTAATGCTTTGTACGAAAAGTATCTTGAGTAAGCCTATTCCTTCCATAATTCAATACTAATTGGAATGTTTGTTTCCTTTCAACAGATACAGGGAGCAGAAACAGAATTCAGTTCTCTGATGAAATTAAACCATCCTAACATAATGCATTACCTATCTATGACCTTTAAAGAGCACAGCGACTCAATTGTAGTACACATATTGGTGGAACACATCAATGGATCTAACCTTTCTATGTACTTGGACAGAGACACCCCGCTTCCTGTTGATCAGTTGCGCCATTACACAACTCAACTTTTGTCAGCTCTTGACTATTTACATAGTAATTCAGTGGTCCACAAAGTTTTGAGTGCATCCAGCATTCTGGTAGATACTGAAGGAAACATCAAGATGACTGACTACAGTATTTCCAAAAGGTTAGCAGAAATCTGTAAGGAGGATGTTTTTGAGCAAACCAAAGTCCGATTTAGTGAAGATGCCTTACCCAACAAACCAGGAAAAAAAGGAGACGTATGGAGATTGGGTTTGATGTTGCTTGCTCTCAGCCAAGGATGGCTAACCAAGGAATATCCAGTCACAATTCCAAGTGATTTGCCTGATGATTTTCAAGACTTTTTGAAAAAGTATGTAAATAACTGATAACATTTAACCATTATTGAATATAATAATGCATAATTATAATTTAGGATACAGCTGGGAATCTTAACAATTTAAATAATTTAATAATTGCTCTTTGTGATTTTATCATGATTCAAGGATTACAAACCAAGATAATTATTTAGGTGTGCAAGTGGAATTTATGTATACCGGAATATGGGGGCGGGGGGGGGTATTTTTAAAAAAGTGTTTTCCCTATTAGCTTAAGAAAATAAAAAGCATGCATTACTCTAAAATCAAATATTGGTAAATAATTAAAAGTATTTTTACATCTTATATTGATTTTATAATGCTGTGTTAACTAACTTGGGATGAGTGGGTTGTTGTTAGAGTTGGCTGTACACTTAAATTTTTTCCTCTGGATTTTTTTCTGTTTTTTATTTTTTTATTGACCAGCTACTTATCTAATTTTCTTTGTTCACATTTCTTTATGTTGGATAATTTTTCCTCTATTTTTTCCCCTTGCAGAGATATAAGCTGTGCATATGTGGTTCTATACTTTGAATTATAGCCCAACATAATATTTCTGTTAGTTTTGTGGGACATAAAAGGCCTCAGACCCAGAGGAAGTAGATTAGAAATAGAAATAAATAGAAAAATGTAAATCCTAAACTTTTATGGCTGTACTAAGTTCAAGAAGATACTTCACAGTTGTTTTGCATGCCTAATTTTACTTTGACTGTGGATCAGATAATTACCGTATTTTTCAGAGTATAAGATGCACCGGAATATAAGACGCAGCAAGATTTTAAGAGGCAAATTACAAAAAAAAGTAGGTAGGTAGATAGAGAGATAGAGAGGGAGAGAAAGAGAAATACAGTAGGTAGGTAGGTAGCTAGAGAGAGTAGGTAGGTAGGTAGCTAAAGGTATAGAGAGAGAAATAGAGAGAAATACAGTAGGTAGTTAGGGAGAGAGACAGAAGACAGTAGGTAGACAGAGACAGTAGGTAGATAGGTAGGTAGAAGGATAGAGAGAGAAATAGAAAGAGAGAGAAATACAGTAGGTAGTTAGGAAGAGAGTGTATAGGTAGATAAAGGAACAGAGAGGAAGAAATACAGTAGGTAGGTAGGGAGAGAGTGTGTGTGTAGGTAGGTAGGTAAGTAGAAGGATAAAGAGAGAGAGAGAGAGAGAGAAATATGGTAGGTAGGGAGAGTGTGTGTGTGTCGGTAGGTAGAAGGAGAGAGAGAAATACAGTAGGGAGGTAGAGAGAGAGAGAAAGTAGGTAGGTCAATTGATGTTTCCAGGTGTATTTATCCATGTCCTGGAGAAGGAAATCACTGACAAACCTTAAGACTTCGTTTCTGCTGGCACAGAAACAGTTAAAAGAGCACGAAAAAAAACCCTTTTATACTATGCAAACCTCCCCCAAACGGCCCATTTCTCCATGAAAACGGGGCCGTTTTTTTCAAATAAAAAGCATGACTAGCCTTGGAGAGGCTTGCAGAGTGCTCCTGGGGCGGGGTGGTGTCAAAAATGAGCAAAAAACCAGCCCATTTATCGCGAAACAGGCCATTTTTATGTCAAATAAATTGCATGCATAGCCCTATGGAGGCTTATAGAGTGCTGCTGGGGGCACCAAAAATGGCCCATTTGAGGCTAATTTCTGCTGTCCCCAGCCCCCAGTAGTTCTCTGGAAGCCTCCATAAGGCTAGGCACAGCCAGTTTGGTGAAGGGGGCGGGGTTCCAGGAGGCAAAAAATAATAATGCTGTATTCGATGTATAAGACGCACCCAGATTTTCAGCCTCTTTTTAGAGGAAAAAAGGTGCATCTTATACGCCGAAAAGTACCATATGACTAAGAGTTTTAATCAAATTTTAGGTCCTTTATTAGACCAGAATACCATCCATATATTTTTTGTAGATTAAAAATATTGCAAACATATGCTGCAGTTTAATTTTGAGTATATAGTGCAGCTTTTAAGTCCTTTCTAATAATACACTTTTTTTGGTTGGATGTAAGCGGGTTTTTGATTCAGAGTATGTTTTGGTATCTTGAACTTTAATTAAATGTATTAATACATATAATATTGGGACTTAAGATCACATCCCAACTACTGGAACAAATAGTGATTCTTTTTTTTCTGCATGGTTTTTATCAGGTGCATCTTATTAATGTTTTAATATTTCATATTGTTGCTTTTATTGATTGTAAGTAACATAAAGTTGCCACTAGGTTGAGATATTTGATATAAAATTTTAATAAATAAATAGCAGGATCAGTGTGTAAATTATTAGCAATTAATGTATGTTGTGGATTATATGTAATTTCTGTCCATCTCCTCACTTCATCTATATTCCGCTCAGGAAGGAGAATTATTTTATCCAGCCGCTTCTTTTCTGATGACATAAAACTATACACAAAACCTGGTATTTTTGAAATGCTAAAATGTGAATATCTGAATAAAGTTATGTCATTTGGCATTATTATTTAACTTTATTTTTTAGGATGTTGCTACCAATTATTCTCATGATAAATTGCATATTTCTGTATTAGGAGAAATTGATTAAGGAAAACTTTTTACTTCCTACTTAGCTATTTTTGTTCAGAAAGATCTGAGATTCTGTCTCCCAAGATTTTAACCCTTGAAGAGCACAAGGCTATATGGGTAGTCCTCAACTTATGACAACAATTGAGCCTGCAAAAGTGAAAAATGGTCATGTCACTTTTTTCAGTGCTGTGAAACAGTCACTAATCAACTGTTGTAAGTCGAGGACTATACTTACATTTTGCAGCTTTAATTGCAAAAATGTCAAAGATTTACGTAGTTACAACCTAAATAGCAATATTAACCTCTATCTGTCTGGATCGCATTCAGGTGTGTTTGCTTGGAAGATAAAGAAAGATGGAGTCCTCAGCAGCTGCTACAGCATAGTTTTGTTAATCCACCACTAGTAAAAGCACCCATATTGGAAGAAAGCCCAGATGGTAAATATTTCAATGTTTCTAATGTGCCAGCAGCCTTTTAGGTAAACATACAACCGTGTTTTTAAAATGCATGACATATATCTTTAGATTGTGTTAAGAGAACTGCATATCTAAATATGAAATGCCTGTCAAAATACTGAGGTGGTTTCTTGTTTTTGCTAGAAGTTTATTTAAAGATTTTGTTTGAGAGAATTTCAGATGTGCCATATAATAATTTCTAACAACAGTTGGAATCAAGAGGCAATAAAATAATTCTAAACCATTATTTATGCCTGAATGGTCACCAAATGTTCCTGTCTTATTTTTTTCAGATAGGGAGTATTCTTGATGCGTTGTAAATATTATATGAGTTCTAGGCTTCCCTGAGGCTTGAAAGCTGGATGGGTTACTTTGAGGCATCTGCCAATACAATTTTGTAGTAATCAGCACTTTAGACTGCAATCCAGGAGAGGCTGAGGGTCACACCAGCTTTTGTTAATTTTAAATATCAGGTTGTGTACAAATCATTTCCCTTTCTATTATATAATTTTTAAAAATTTCAGATTCATCAGCAATAGATGATATCGAAACTGTTATTTCTAACAGTCAGATTGCCAGTGATGTTCATGTCACAGAAACACAGAGACAACTTTCCCGTTATTACAATGAATTTGAAGAACTACAGTTGCTTGGAAAAGGAGCCTTTGGAGCAGTCATCAAGGTAAAAGCAATGTTCAGTGCGAAACAAATTTTACTCTGTAGAATCACTTTGACATATGTGTGTAAGTGTGTTGGCACAGTGTTCTGAATGCAATACTCCAGGCTACTTTTGCTGCCTGCTAGCTGCCTGCAGTTTGGCATTTCCATTCTCAGTAGGCTCAAAGTTGACTCAGCCTTCCATCCTAGGTCGGTAAAATGAGGGCCCAGATTGTTGGGGACGATATGATGACTCTTAACCTGCTTAGAGAGGGCTATAAAAGCACTGTGAAGCAGTATATAAGTCTAAAAGGTGTTGCTGTTGCTAAATAACAGGGATTGTGTAACAAATGCTGACATTATCCAGTTGCGCGAAGAGTAAAGAGAAAAAAATAGAATTTATTTTTTCGGGGAAAGAAATAAGCGGGTGCCCAGAAGGAATTATACAGTACAATACAATAGCAGAGTTGGAAGTGACCTTGGGGGTCATCTAGTCCAACTCCCTGCCTAGGCAGGAAACCCTATACCATTTCAGACAAGTGGCTATCCAACATCTTCTTGAAGACTTCCAGTGTTGAGGCATTCACAACTTCTGGAGACAAGCTGTTCCACTGATTAATTGTCCTAACTGTCAGGAAATTTCTCCTCAGTTCTAAGTTGCTTCTCTCCTTGATTAGTTTCCACCCATTGCTTCTTGTTCTGCCCTCAGGTGCTTTGGAGAATAGTTTGACTCCCTCTTCTTTGTGGCAACCCCTGAGATATTGGAACACTGCTATCATGTCTCCCCTGGTCCTTCTTTTCATTAAACTAGACATACCCAGTTCCTGCAATTGTTCTTATATGAATTGTTCTTGTATGATCTCCATCAGTTGTGGGATTCAAAGTTTTTACTACTGGTTCTGTGGCCATGACTTGGTGGGTGTGGCAGTGGAAAGATACTGCAAAATCCCCATTCCCTCCCCACTCCTGAGGGAACGATACTGTAAAATATCTATTTCCACCCCACTCCAGGGCAAGGATACTGTAAAATCTCCATTTCCATCTCACCCCACTAGCCTGCTTTCCAGCTCCGTTCCCCTGTGCAGGGCAACAGATGAAGACCCAGCTGACTCTGATCACCTGGGACTTGGGAGGCAGCAAATAGATGGGGGCAAGGCCAGTCAGAGGTGGTATTTGCCGGTTCTCCAACCTACTCAAAATTTCCACTAAAGGTTCTCCAGAACCGGTCAGAACTGGCTGAATACCACCTCTGATCTCCATTGAAGCATCTGTCTTGTAACATTTTTCAATGGGCAGGTCCAGAACAAACTAGATGGCTGCTGTTATGCTGTGAAGCGAATTCGTATAAATCCCACAAGCAAGCAGTTTCGAAGAATCAAAGGGGAAGTAACGCTTTTGTCACGGCTAAACCATGAGAACATTGTGCGATATTACAACGCCTGGATAGAGAAATATGAGGGTCATCTGCTTAATAGTTCTGCATCGGAAAGCACAGAAAAGAAAATAGCCGAAAAGCTGGCTGAGAATGGGAGAGGTGAGCAGGTGTTTGTGGATGACATAGAAGCAAACGCCCCTCCTCCTATCCTGACCAGTTCGGTGGAGTGGAGCACCTCTTGTGAAAGATCATCCAGTGCCAGGTTCAGTGGAGCTGATCAGGAATCCAGTGATGATGATGATGATGACGACGACGATGAGGAAGGGGAAGGAGTCTTTTCACAGTCTTTCTTGTAAGTAGGAACATTTCGTTTCTCTGCTTTCCTTTTGCTTGTTTACCATCAATTGATTAGGTTGTTCATTCATGGAAGGGATTATTTTATTTGATGTTTGGAATCTAGTAGAAGCAACTGTGAAAATGGAAGGTGGTTTTTGCTTATTCTCCCTAGACCTACCTAGACCTACCAGCAGGAACCTTTTACTTTTCAAAAGTTACATGCTAGAAAGTTGAATGCAACATCTATCTGCAGATATGAATGTATACTTATTATTTGTGTACAATTATTTACAGGTTCAGAGTAAGAAGAGGAAAATAGAGTAGAGTAGAATAGAATAGAATAGAATAGAATAGAATAGAATAGAATAGAATAGAATAACAGAGTTGGAAGGGACCTTGGAGATTTTCTAGTCCAGGGTCTGCAAAGTTGGCTCTTTGAAGACCGGTGGACTTCAACTCCCAGAATTCTGGGAGTTGAAGTCCACCGGTCTTCAAAGAGCCAACTTTGCAGACCCCTATTCTAGTCCAACCACCTGCTTAGGCAGGAAACCCTACACTACTTCAGACAAATGGTTATCCAACCAACATCTTCTTAAAAACTAGAATGTGACAGATGCAGAATTTCAGTTACAAGCTTTGGAATACTTCCTTTGGCAGAAGTAACATTTTCCAAACATTTTCTATAGCCGGTAAAGAATCTTTTTATTCTTTGCTTTTGGAATCTCCCCCCCCCCCCCCCCCCCTGCTCTTCCTTGCAGTTCTAGTTCAGAAATATTCTTAAGTCTCTTTGGATGGACTGCATGCATTCAATATCCTCATAAATTTTCAGTAATGGAAATGGCATGGAATCTTTGAAAGCCATTCCAAAATCTTTTTCTTTCTTGTAAGTACTGCGTGGTTTATATGTTTCATGTTGTTCATGAATGCTGAAATATGCAGTCTCTTTTCAGCTTCAATTTCTTCACTGACAATTGGAAATCAGCTTGAAAAACCTGATTACTTAGAAGTGCAAAATGGATCACTGCAAATTTCTGTCCCTGCCATGTTTACTATTTTCTTAATTGAATGCATATAAATCTACACATAAGGATGGACTCAAATCTGCAGAAAGAGACTGTCTTTCATTTATTTGTTTATTCCCCATCTTTACAATCTTTGATAAATAACTCAAAGTGGCTAACATACCTAATACTCCTCCACAACAATCATCCTGTGAGGTGAGTTGGGCTGAAAGAGAGAGAGTGACTAGCACAAAGTCACCTGGTCAACTTTCCCGCGGGACTAGAACTCACAGTCTCCTGGTTTCTAGCCTCGTGCTTTAAGCACTAGACCAGGGGTTTCAAACTTGCAATGACACGTCGTTGTCATGTGACATATTGCAACTCCCCCCACCCCCGCCCCATACCCAGGCTGTTGGCTGTCTGCTGTGTTACGTTTGTGTTAGTAGAAGTTGTAGAAGTTATGCCACCTTCCTGTTCACCAACAGATTCATTGAAACGTGCATCTTGACTAGCAGTGCGTAAACCGTGTAAGCATCTGAAATGGAAGATAAACCATCTTTTAGGATTTTTGCCTGTGAGATGCGATAATCTTTATTGTCATTTTTTTTATTTTAATATGATTATGATTATATATTGCATTTAATTAAATAGGTCATATTTTTACTAGTGTACAGGGTAAATAAAACAATAAAAACTCATCATTAAATTAATAAGTGAAACTAGAATTAAGTATCACAGCAATAGAGTAATTTTTGAACCTAATGAATTACCATTAAACATACCTCTGTGGAACATGTCAGGAAAAAATTAAAAAGCATCTTCTGCAAAGATTTGGATATTTAAAAGCTCTTGTTTCTTGATTTAGGCCAGCAGCAGATTCTGAAAGTGATATCATTTTTGATCATGAAGAAGAAAATAGTAGAAATCAGTTGATGGTAAATATTCTATTGAAAATACATCTTTAAGCCTCCTCTTTCAAATCTGTGGATTGATAGTCTGATAATCAAAAGCTCTACATCATGTATTGTGATATGATTCTGCTTACAGTTAAAAGCCACAGTAATGTTGCTATTTGCTTTATTGATAAGAGTATTTGTACCCAGCATCGTGTGATGATGGATAATAGAATACAAATAAAACAGGTTTATTTGGCATTTCAGCTCATAAGAATGTTGTTTTTAAATGAAAGAAATGTTTTCCGTGGATTTATGGACTGATTATATGTAGTGAAGCATTAGGTTTGTTTATATTTTACTTCTGTATTTTTGTGATCTAGGATGAAGACTACAAGGAAAAAGACAATTCTAGTGAAGAAAACAAAACATCAGTGATTCAGACTGTGCACCATCTTTATATTCAGGTTGGATATTATCATTTGGTACAGCCAGAATAAATGTATTCAGAATAAAATGAACATTTTCTATTTCTGAGATAAAAGTAATGTTATAGTCAGTATCCACTATCATAAGAAGCCATCTAAGAAATCAGTGAAAAGTAATTTTTTTCAGCCTTACAAGTTTTAGAAGTGAACAATTTATGATTTCAGAGCATGCTCAATAATGAAATTTCTCTCAGCTCAAGCCCAGCTCCTAATAACTTACATGGATACATGTATGTTATTTTCAATATGGACATGAGATGTTGTGCTGGGATTTGTTTTGATTGCTCAATTTGGACCTTACTGCTGTGGGATTTTCAACTCTAGGTTAAAGTTTTGTTATTTCCTGATTGTCTCCCTTCCATGTATTAATCCCATTAGCTTCTTAAGGTCAGCCAGATACTGCCCCCTGCTGCGTGAAAAGAAAATGTCTACCTGTTGCATCTGATGTGAGAAATAATCCACAAGCAGAACAGGTGTTAAAAGCTTTGGCTGATGTTTAAAACAAGCCACTTTGTATTTATTATATTTGCTTCATCCCGTTGCATGAAATATTCAAAATTGCTGTGTCTGGGTTTATCAAATACTGTGTACCTTTGAAAACGATAATGGCTGCCATGAGTGGGTGTTATACACCGTTAGATTGATCAAACAATATAAGTATGCAGAAGCATTCTTATGAATCACATAAACTTCTTTCTTTGTAGCATAACAAATTGATTTTTTTAAGCAGCTTATTTTTTCCCCCCAGTCAAGCAGCTAAGCAAATGAAATTCAGGCAAACAAATCTATAGCTTTCCTTCTTTGTCTCCTTCCATTATATGCCCTCAAAAAAAGGATTAAATTTAGCCAGTCAGAATACATTTCTTTAAATAAATTTCTTTTAAAAGAGAAGCCTCCAGTATTTGAATGATTAATCACCCCAAATCTGGGTTGTAGAATAGTAACAGTTATACATGTGATGATCTTCCCAGATGCTTGCAACTTTTCCTCCCCTTAATTTTGCATTTAAAGATGGAATATTGTGAAAAGAGCACATTACGAGATACCATTGATCAAGGCTTATACCAAGATACCAATCGTCTTTGGAGACTTTTCCGGGAAATATTGGATGGTTTAGCTTATATCCATGAAAAGGTCAGTATCTTGTACTTCGTTGGGTTTTAGTTAATTATTGATCAAAAATGTATTTCGATCTAGATGAAGGCAGGGGAAGTTTCAATTATTACTTTGCTATCCAGTTTTCATTTGTGCTTCCCATTATCTGAATCAGAAGCCACAGCTTTAAACCTAAGCAAAACTTCTTATCTGTTTCAACAATCCAAAGCAATATATGTTTGCTTTTGCCAGCAAGATAACCATCTGCTGTATCTCCATAGTCAGAGATAGGTAAATCCTACTTTGCAAATCTGGTGTCCTTCCTGGTTGTACTAACAAAACATGGCACATTTTGCTATATGTAGCTGTATTTTGAATTTATTAACTATGTAATATTAGATTTTATGGGATATTTTATATCTTTCATAGTCTCCCAGTTTCTAACTTGATACCTTAACCACAACAAACTGGCTTTCAGTGGTATTAGTGCTATATTTATTAGTATATCCTGTCTGTAGAATATAAATCCTACCAAGGAGGCTCACAAGTAGCATTAACAATAATAAAAATATTTATAACATATGCTATAATATTCTAGGCAGTTTTCAAAGACTGTGCCCATATAATTATCATCATCTTATCATCTTGATCATAACTTCTGATAATCATCAATATAGAAATGTAAACAAAGTTTGCCCCACTACTCTTAAAGGCTGAGCTGACTCATACTTAAGGATCCAATCTTATATTCTGTTTGAGGTGTATCTCATATACACATTGTTTCATATCAAACTTTATTTGATTTTATTAAAGGGAATGATTCACCGAGATCTGAAACCTGTCAACATTTTTTTAGATTCAGAAGATCAGGTGAAAATTGGTGACTTTGGTTTGGCAACAGATCACCCAGCAAATACAGTAAGTGTTTATAAGAAAAGGTGAATGCTGTGATATATAATTTGTATATATTATTATTTATAGAACAAGGCAATGTTTTAATTTTAGCTTATATATTTAATAAATACATCTTCAGGAGATATGGTAATTCTTCTTACACTGTGCATCAGAGGTGATATTCTGCCAGTTTGCATTGGTTTAGGAGAACTGGTAGTGGCGGCGGCACGAGACTCCGCCCACCCACCCAGATGTCATCACGGACACATCCCAGACATGCTCCCGCTACCAAACCAGTAGTGAAAATAAGGATACCAGTACTGCTGTCCATTATATTATGGTTTACATACTTGTCAACATCATATTTGTATCCTCACTGACTAGCTCAAGATCCAGCTAATGAGTTCCATAACTGAAAGGGACTGAAGTCTAACGCATTACCATTTGCATACATTTTCAAACAATGCTGTTTTTGCTTTCCAGCCATTATTCAGATCTAAGAGTGTGAACTATATAACAAGATATGGTGGGTTTTCTTTTTCAGGTAGACTCTAAACCTGGAGAAGAAGTTTCCAACCAAAATGTGGTTGCAAATGATTCATTGGGTAGGTATAAAGCAGGGGTCTCAATTTACCTGGGGGGCGCTGGAGGCAGAGGCTGGGTGAGGCTGGGCCGCATAAGGGATTCCTTATATTAATACTAATATTAATACTAATATTATACTTTCATATCACGGTGGGGGCCACAAGATACCGTCCTGCGGGCCGCAAATGGCCTGCAGGCCGCGAGAATGAGACCTCTGGTATAAAGGAACACGTTTCCCTGCTGCTTTAAACATATAGTTTTGAAATACAGATTGAAATGAATTTATATCTTTCCAATTATAGAATCAGGGATTGCATTTGTCCTTCAAATGCTGACCAAGCTTAATTTTTAAGCAACTTTATGTTGGTTGCTAGCAAGTCCCAATAATACCTTACCATTCCTTGTAGGAATAGTTTTCATATTTGAACACTAATAAATGTTCACATTTATAACTTTATTTGTTCTAACAAGTGTTTCTAGCATTCTGTTCCATTGCATACGTTAGAAGTTTGGAGCTCTCTTGCCTTTTCTTACTAATTTTTAGTTTGCTTCTGATCAAGGACTTTTCTTCAACATTTCCCTAATCATTTTGTAATGAAGCAGGGATTCTGATCATAAAATAATTTACATAATATTGGTAAAAGTACAGTGAATACCTGTAATACAAAGAGTTTCAGTAAAAACTGAAAGCTTTGATTTTAAAACAACACATAGCCACACATGCATATTCACAGCTCAGATTACAAAGGGAAAGAGATACAAAAAGTCTGATTCAGTAGGCAAATGTCTCTACTTGTATTCAAACTTGCAAACTAACTGTAGAATAATTGCATTTTCAAGCTATAAAAAATAGTGTAAAATGTGTGAGTTACTTTTTAAGCATTTAAAAGACAGCAAAGCAGTTAATAAAGTTCAATAATTGAATATTTGGTTTTTAATAGGAAACTTAACAGGAATGGTTGGCACTGCTCTTTATGTGAGTCCAGAAGTCCAAGGAAGTACTAAATCTACATACAATCAGGTAAAAATGTCCATAGGACTTACATTCTTATCATGGAAATTGCCTCAGTGACATCATGTGAATCCACAATGGGGTTTTTTGGATCCAGGTTTCTTGCTTAGATCCAAAGATTGCCATTTACTTCTATTATAACATGGAGTTCTTGTGAGTTGGTTTTGCTTTACTGAAGTTCCCTGCATGTTCCTGCGTGCGTCTCAATCTTGGCAACTCTAAGAAGTGTGGACTTCAACTCCCAGAATTCTTGGGGTTGAAAAGTCCACACCTCTTAAAGTTGTTAACATTGAGAAACACTGATGTATAGGGAGAAAAAGAGGATATAAGAAACAATAACAATTTTTAATAACCTTTTATTATTGTTAGGGGAAAGGCTTTAGAATGGCATTTGCTATAATGTAGAAGTTTTAAAAGGGGATTGATTTTACATATTGACTATTTATATTTTTAGGCACAGTTTTCTCTTGCCTAGCGAGATATTTGGATACTATGCCTGTTTGCCATTAGTATTATATAGAAGTATAATGGCAGCAATTGTACAGTGTCATTGTTATTTTGTCAACTGACCTAGAATTCATATTGCAGTCAGAAGTTCTTTGCACTTTCCTTTACAATATTTTTTTTAAATGAGCCCACTATAAGATAAGCAATCTGATTAAGTAAGATGCCCGGACTGTTTAGATTCCAGATTCTATTTCTTGCAAGTATACTGACTTCCAGTTTTCTTTTTCTAGAAAGTGGACCTCTTCAGCTTGGGTATAATATTCTTTGAGATGTCCTATCATCCAATGACCACTGCATCGGAAAGAATCTTTGTTCTCAGTCAGTTAAGGCTTGTATGTATAAATTTCATTTATAATTTGTCCGGCAACAACTTATTAGATAAGGCAGTTTAAAAAAAAAACCATGGCAATTGCTCTCTAGGTCATATAAGACTAACTCAATTGAATATATTCACACGCACACATCTTGATCACATCTGCCTAAAGGAGTATTTGATTTAATCATATATACCAAGGGCAAGCTATGCATAATCTTTAGAGTGTTAATATTAGCCTCTTTTGAGTTTGTTATTTTATAGGATATTATAGGATAAAATAGTGACTTATAATCGGTTCTCCCATTTAATGACCTTTGCAGCATCTCCACTGTCACATGATCAAAATTGGAGCGATTAGCAGTTATCATGTATTTATGATGATTACAGAATCCTGGGGTCACATGATCATCATTTGCTACCTTCCCAACTGGTTTCTGACAAGTAAAATCAATGGGGGAGGCTGGAGTCTGTTAACTACCATGTGATTTTACCAAGAACCTTGTTGCTTTGCTTAATGACCATGGGAAAAAAGTTTATAAAAGCAGATTAACAATTATTTGACTTAGCGATGGTAATTCTGGTCCCAGTTATGGTTGTAATTCAAGGTCTACCTGTATTAGGACAAAGCATTAATAATAGGTGTGTCATAAAACATGTGAGCTTAAATGAA
This sequence comes from Rhabdophis nuchalis, assembly GCA_039707465.1. Classification (NCBI taxonomy): domain Eukaryota; kingdom Metazoa; phylum Chordata; class Lepidosauria; order Squamata; family Natricidae; genus Rhabdophis; species Rhabdophis nuchalis. Next base: position 87,849,739 of record CM077643.1, read on the forward strand.
GAATTTCTCTTTGGACTATTTAAGCAGCCACATCTTTTGCAAGGGATGCTTAGTTGCTTCATGCCTGTGCCTATATGGACATAGTAGCTGGGAATGGATGGATATGCTTGGAAACAGCTTTTGAAGCTGGCACTTGAACCTTCTGAAAGAGGTGGCTGCTTTAGCACTTTGAGGACAGATGTTTTGTCTCCACTTAATGTATTTGTGAAACAGTTCTTTCTTTTAAACACTTTGCTTACCTCTGATTTGCATTAACTATGTAATGGTATAAAAAGATACAGGATTTACGCTATACAATTGCTCGTAGTAAGTATTGTAGGGCAGAGTAGAAAGACAAGTAAGAAATTGGCTTAGTTACCAGTCTGTTTTTCATATATTTACCCAATTTGGCACCCTCTAAATACAATGGATTTCAGCTTTCATAATGCCTGGCTAGCAAGATCCTTGGATCTTCTATCTGGGAACTAAAAAATTGAGGTCTAACTCTCCTGAAAGTCATTAGGTTGGGAAAGGCTACCCTATATAATTATAAATGGCAAATATATTTTCATTTTGATATACATAACTTTTAAGGTGATCACATTATTCTAATGTGTTTTGTTTTTCAGCCATTTATTGAATTTCCAGAAGACTTTGATGAAGTGAAAAATGCAAAACAGGTATTCACTTTTTTTTTAAGTAATTGTTATATTGTGTGTTAACAATTTAATGATTTGTTTATCAAATTTAGGGGCTGCCCATCTCACTGCCAGTGCAATTCTGGGTAGAGTCTGTTTCCTCCATTGAGATTAATTTTGGTCTGTTTCTTAGTTAAATTTGAAAATAATTAATAATGAATAATAATGAGGGGTCCTTGGTGCTCTCTGAGCTTGGTTGTTTGTTTACACCAGTTTCATCACCCAAAGTAAATAACATTAGGTAAATAACAGTGATAGTCACTGATGATGTTACCTAATTTGGGTAATGAACCATCTGCAAGAAAACAGCCAAGCTCAGAGCGGAGCAAGGACCCCTCATTTCAACCCCGAGCTACAAATATTTTCCTTTATTGGCAATTAATAATATATAATTATCTAGAGGAGATATCTAGATCTCCTAGTATCTAGAGGAGATCAGCCCTGACTGCTCTTTAGAAGGCTGGATCCTGAAGATGAAACTCAAATACTTTGGCCACCTAATGAGAAGGAAGGACTCACTGGAGAAGAAAGATTGCTGGGAAAGATTGAGGACAAAAGAAGAAGGGGATGACAGAGAATGAGGTGGCTGGTTGGAGTCACGGAAGCAGTAAGCATGATCTTAAATGGACTCCAGAAGATGGTAGAGGACAGGAAGACCTGGAGGAACATTATCTATGGGGTCACAATGGGTTGGATATGACTTCACAAATAACAAAATATATAATCAATGTCTGTTTGCCCTATTAGGATTAAATAATATGTATCAAAGTAATTTAGTTCCTTGAAACAAAATGAATGTTTAGGAAGTAATATTGAAGTAATATTTTTTAAAAATGACAAATATTATACAGTTTACAGATTTTATTAGCATGGCTGAAAGATTATTCCATATTTTTGTATTTTCTGACATTAGCTACAAATATGATATATATTGATTGTGTATAACCAGGAAGGCAGAGCTAAAGATAGAAGTTAGAAGGAAAACTCTTTGATTGATCAATTTAAAGTATCACCATATATTTTGGCTTTCTAGAAACTGGTGATTGCTTGGCTATTGAACCACGATCCTTCAAAACGGCCAACTGCTATGGAGCTCTTAAAAAGTGAACATCTTCCACCTCCTCAGTTGGAAGAGTCTGAACTTCATGAAGTCCTTCATCATACTTTAGCAAATGTGGACGGAAAAGCGTACCGGACCATGATGGGCCAAATATTCTCCCAGCGCATTTCTCCCGCAATAGATTATACCTATGACAGTGATATCCTCAAGGTGTGTTCTTAAGTTTGCATTGAAAAGAAACAGCAACTTAGATATGATTGGAATCTTATTTTATTGCTTCTAAAATAATAACAGAACAAGAAACAACAAACAGAAGAGAAAGACGGGAGGGAGTAATAGGGAAGAAAAATGAAAAGCATTGGGAAATACTGCTTTGACTACTTCTGATGCTTCCAGTGTAGTACTTTCATACACAAAGTATGAAAATTGGCAGGGGAAGAAGGTGTTAGTGGTTGTTTTGGTTGCTGCTCTGTGGCTTCCTGTTATGTCTTATAAGTTCTTTTCATTTACTTTTGAAGCCATAATAATAATTTTGTTTTATTGCACAATTTATAGGGCTGCCCATCCCAAATTAATGACTCTAACCATGTTAAAAATATAAAAAAGGGAAAAAACATACACAAATCAATAGCCAGAGTAAAAACAGACCCACCCATAACAATTAACATAGGCAAATGCTCAACCCAACCTTAGGCCTACCTAGTGACAAATCAGGTCTTTAAACCTTACAGAAGATTGACAAGAGTTATCGCCAACCTGATATATTATTGCTTACTAATAATTTATTAGAGGGAGGCGGTGGCTCAGTGGCTAAGATACTGAACTTGTTGATCAGAAAGGTCAGCAGTTCAGTGGTTCGAATCCCTAGTGCTGCATAACGGGTGAGCTCCCGTTACTTGTCCCAACTTCTGCCAGCATAGGAATTTGAAAGCATGTAAAAATGCAAGTATAAAAATAGGGATCACCTTTGGTGGAAAGGTAACAGTGTTCCGTGCGTCTATATGATCACGGAGATGCCTTCAGACAGTGCTGACTCTTTGGCTTTGAAACAGAGATGAGCACTGCCCCCTAGAGTCGGGAACAAGTAGCACATCTGTGCAAGGAGAACTTTACCTTTAATAATTTATTAAACTTTTATGCTGCCCAACTCACCTACAGTAGATGGTGCTTCCTTTTCAATTGGAGTCCTTTCAAGGCAGAATTTCTGAGGTATATTTAAACATTATCCTGCCCATTATTATAGTAATAGCTTTTTTTTAAATCAAAACATGGCACACATTCATTGCAAAAATGTATTTCACATTAAAAAAACCAAAAAGGTTAATAAAGAATCCTAGGTTCTTATTTCCTGCAGATCAGGACAAAAAATAGTTTAACGTGTGCAAATAAAATACAAGCATTGGAGTGCCTAGTCAAGCACTGTTTTCAAAGTCATCTATATTAATTTGGGAGTTGAGGTGGAATGCGGGAGTAAATTGCAGGCAGGGAGAACCAGATTTCAAGCATACAAACTCTCAAAGGCTAACGAAAGTGAAAGAAACAAATAAACATTATTCAATATTCCCTTTTTGGGAATAGAAAACTCATTTGATAATTTGAAACTGCAAATATTTACTGAAAATATATTTGCTAATTAGTATGTTAAGCTCAATGAATATAAATCTGCTGCTCATGGTTTAGATGCACTCTGTATTTTTGTAACTGAAGGGAAAAATACATTGCTTACCTCTGATCACTGTTAATTTTAGGGCAGCTTTACAGTTTGGTCAACCAAGATTCAACAACATGTGTGTGAGACCATTAGCCGAATTTTTAAAAGACATGGTATGTATGCTTATATAGAATATTCTTGAATTAGATTGAAATATTTTTATAAGACAGGTATGCAGCATTATTATTCTGACAGCAGAAATAGATACTGTACTTCTGTACTCTCCATGCCTTGTTCCTGAATTAATATCAGACATATTCAGTATTATATTTACTGTATATGACTATTAGCTGGAGTTTTTAGCTATCAGATAATTAGATTTATTGAAACATTGAATGAACACATATGCACAGAAGTTCAAATGTCTCTACTTGAAACAAGTCATAAACACATACTTTATTTGAAAAGTGAGAATGAAAATGTTAGGTGAATAGGTTTCTGAAACAATTTCATAAAAAATATTTTATATTTGTTCTATGGAATTATGCTGTTATTATCATTTTTGCACAGGAGCTGTCAAGATGCATACTCCCCTGCTGATGCCTAGGAATAGAAAACTGTATGAGCACAATGAAGCTTCATATTTGATGGACCACAGTGGAATGCTGGTGATGCTTCCTTATGATCTCAGAGTGAGTATGAATATCATCTTCAAGGATCGTAGACCGGCCTTGCCAGTCTGGTGGCCTCCAGATTTCTTGGAGTACAGCTTCTGTAGTTCTCAGACAGTATGGTCAAATCAACTAATGTGGATTAGAAACTGGTTTAAAGAGCTTGCACTAGGGGATGCATTGGAAAGGAAGAAAAGAAATGCCAGTATAATCCTGTGATAAGATAAGTTTACATGCAGAGTACAACATTTTGGTTTCTTTATGTTATAGACTATATGTTTACTTAAAGATTGTTGCTGATAACCATGAAAATTTTATTTTGCTTTATACTGCTTTTTTCAGTTTATAACCTGCTTTTATACCTCTTTTCAGATTCCATTTGCAAGATTTGTAGCTAGAAATAATATAACCAACTTGAAAAGGTAAGGGAAATCTCCCAGGTTTATATTTTATTGTTTTCAAAACAGGACAAAGATGGATTGCTTATGCATTGTGCTTCTGTAAAATAAAGCTGGCTTAGAAGATAATAATAATAATAATAATAATAATAATAATAATAATAATAATAATAATAATAATAATAATAATAATAATAATAATAATAATAATAATAATAATTTTAATTTATATCCCGCTCTCTCTCCCCAAGGGGACTCGAGGCGGGGCACAGGCAATTAAAAATACAAATAAACCACAAACAAATACAAAATACAGAGTTAAAAATAGATTAAATAGATCCTGCGCTAAAACCCATAAACTAAACTAAAAATTACCCCTAAAAAACCCTAACCTAAAAAGAGACTACCCAAGGCCGGCCAGACGAAAAAAGTGCGTCTTTAATTTTAAGCGGAAGGAGCGGAGGTCCGTGGTTGTCCTGATATCGGGGGGAAGGTCATTCCAGAGGGCTGGGCCCGCCACAGAGAAGGCCCTTCCCCTGGGCGTCGCCCGCTGACAAAGTCTAGTGGACGGCATCCGGAGAAGTCCCTCTCTGTGGGAGCGAATCGGCCGTGAGGATGTATGGGGCAGGATCCGATCCCGCAGGTAGCTAGGTCCCGAGCCATGGAGCGCTTTGAAGATGGTAATTAACACCTTGAAGCGCACCCGGAAGACGACAGGTAGCCAGTGCAGCTCGCGCAACAGCGGTGTTACATGGGCAAACCTAGAGGTGCCCATAATTGCTCGCGCGGCTGCATTCTGGACCAACTGAAGCCTCCGGGTACACCTCAAGGGGAGCCCCATGTAGAGAGAGTTGCAATAATCCAGTCGGGATGTCACGAGAGCATGAGTGACTGTGCGAAGGGCGTCCCGATCCAATAGGGGGCGCAACTGGCGTACCAGGCGAACCTGGTAAAACGCCCTCCTGGCCACGGCTGTCACTTGATCTTCCATGGACAGCCGGGTATCCAGGAGGACACCCAAGTTGCGCGCCCCATCCACAGGGGCAAGATGTTCGCCCCCTATGGCCAGCGTTGGAGAGAGCTGGTTGAATCGGGCAGCCGGAAACCACAGCCACTCGGTCTTGGTCGGGTTGAGCCTAAGTCCGTTACTTCCCATCCAGATCCGCACGGCTTCCAGGCACTGGCACATCACCGCTACGGCATCGTTGGGGTGGTTTGGGGTAGATATGTACAGCTGGGTGTCATCAGCGTACAGGTGGTACTCTACCCCAAAACCACGGATGATCTCGGCCAGCGGCTTCATGTATGCGTTAAACAGGAGAGGCGAGAGGACCGACCCCTGAGGCACCCCGCATGTGAGGGGTCTCGGGGTCGACCTCTGCTCTCCTGCCCGCACAAATTGCGATCGGCCAGAGAGGTAGGAGGAGAACCACCGTAAAACGGTGCCTCCCACCCCCAACCCCCCCAGCCGATGCAATAGGATACCATGGTCGATGGTATCGAAAGCCGCCGAGAGGTCTAATAGGACCAGGATGGAGGAACATCCCCCATCTCTGGCCCTCCAGAGATCATCTACCAACGCGACCAATGCCGTCTCGGTGCTATGCCCGGGCCGAAAGCCGGACTGGCGCGGGTCTAGATAGTCAACTTCCTCCAGGTGACGGGGAAACTGTTGTGCCACCACACTCTCAACAACCTTCGCCAAGAAGGGAAGGTTGGAGACTGGACGGTAGTTGTTCAAAAGAGCTGGGTCCAAAGAGGGCTTCTTGAGGAGGGGCCTCACCATGGCCTCTTTTAGGGAGGCAGGCAAGGAACCCTCACTCAAGGATGCGTTGACAACCTCTTGGAGCCAGCCTCGTGTCACCTCCCAGGATGCCAGTACAAGCCAGGAGGGGCACGGGTCCAATAAACATGTGGTGGCTCGCAGTCGCCCACGTAGCCTGTCCATATCCTCGGAAGTAACGGAGTCAAACTCCTCCCAAACAAGATCTCTCTCGTGGCATCCCACTGGGCCATGAATGGGGGTTAGCTCACTCTGTATCTGGGCGGTTTTCTCCTGCAGAAAAATCACAAATTCCTCTGCTCTACCCTGTAGCGGGGCTTCCCGTTCCCTCTGTTGAAGGAGGGAGCGGGTCACCCTAAACAGGGCGGCAGGGCGGTTTTCTGCGGATGCTATGAGAGTGGCACAATGATGACGTTTGGCCACCCTCAGCGCCACAATGTAAGTCCGTAAATGGGCTCTTACCTGTGTCCGGTCAGATTCAGAGCGGCTAGCCCTCCATCTTCTCTCTAGGCATCTCTTGCGGCGTTTCATCACCCGCAGCTCCTCAGTGAACCAAGGAGCCAGGGTGGTTCGCCGCCGCGAGAGAGGCCGCAAGGGCGCGACCCGATCTAAGGCTCCCACGGCCGCACTATTCCATGCGGCCGTGAGGTCCTCCATCGGGGCGCGGGTCAGGGATACAGGAAATGGCCCAAGCGCTGTCTGGAACCCATCCGGGTCCATCAAGCGCCTGGGGCGGTACCAGATTGGTGACTCTGGTTCCGCCTCCCCGCGGAGGGGAGCAGCGGTCGGAAAGTCGAGCCGGAGAAGTGAGTGGTCTGACCATGACAAGGGTGTGATGACTATATCCCCTGTACCCAGATCACTTTTCCATTGGCCCGAGACGAAGATGAGGTCCGGCGTATGTCCACCCTCGTGGGTGGGGCCCTGAATTACTTGGGTCAGGTCCATGGCCGTCATGGAAGCCATGAACTCCCGAGCTACCACGGATGATTCGCCCAACGATGGCAGGTTAAAGTCCCCCATGACTATAAGTCTGGGGGTCTCCACTGCCACCGTAGCGATCACCTCCAGGAGCTCGGGCAGGGCTGCTGCTACATAGCGGGGAGCCAGGTATACAACCAGCAAGCCCAACTGCCTCCCTAGGCCCCACTTCACGCAGAGGGACTCACAGCCGGAAGTCTGAGGCACAATGGTCTCTCTCGGCTCAAGGCCTTCCTTAATAATGACCGCTACCCCACCACCCCTGCCTAGGGCCCGCGGCTGATGAAATGCGCGGTAGCCTGGTGGGCACATTTCAACGAGGGGATGTCCTCCCTCGTGGCCCAACCAGGTCTCCGCAATTCCTACCAGGTCCGGCTCCCCCTCTGACACAAGGTCACTAATGAGGGGGGCTTTGTTGACAACGGACCTGGCGTTGCAAAACATCAGCCGCAGACCCTGGCTCTGTATTCCCTGGCCACCTAGCCTGCGGGGGTTGTGGCACCCAACCGTTTGTAACCAACGGCTACGTGCCTCCAACCGGGAGAAAGGAACTTGTCTCCCCTCGGCCCTGCCCCTCCCCACGACCCTCTGGATGGGGAAGCCCTCCACCGGAATGACTTGTATTTCCCCCCTCTTAACGGAACCATCCGCCTCCCTCCGTCGTCTGCTGGCTCGGCCCGTTCCCTTCTGGCTAGTCTCAACCTGTCTAAACCCTCCCTCCTCCCTGGTACCCCCTAAAACAGACAACAGCTTTTTTACTAAAAAACCCCTACACCTGCGCTTTTGCCACTTCTCCTGACTTACTAGTCCCTCATCAAAGTGTGCCCTTGATAACACAGCGGGCCATACCTGCGAGAGGGGGGACTCTCGCAGCAAGAGAAGGCAGGCCCTTGAGTACATGCTAGGTAATACAGAGACCACGCTGGATAAAAGGTTAAGATATTAAATAAGGTGCAAAAGATGGTAATAAATAGATAAATATACATATATAAATATATAAATATATAAACATATGAATATTAAATATATAAAATAGTCCAGTAGGGTAATTCGGCAGAATTCAAATTCGATAGTCAGATAAAATTCGGGCCATGTGCAATATAAACGGGAGATGATGTAGATGAAATAAATAATGTAGATGGTATAGACATATAAAGTCCAGAGTCCAAAATCCTCCAGCCCAACGAATAATATCCCTGGTGAAGCCCCATGGTGAGGTCCCAGGGGGTCCATGCTCGTCCCAACTCTGCTTCTCCAGCCTGGCTCCGGCCTCCAGTCAGGCATTTCGACCCCTCCTCGCCTCTACTCGGCCTGCGCTTTGGCCTCACCTCCTACGGTCTTCTACATGGCCTCTGCTCTGCCTCCGCCAGGCCTCTGATCTTCCAGCCACCCTCAGGCCTCGGTTAACATTCAGCCATTCAGCCACATACATCAGGGCTCCCTCCAGGGTTCCGCTCGGCCCCCGTTTCTCCATGCCGCCCTCGCCCGGCATCCGTTCCTCGACCCACTCCCGAATGACCGGCCTCCGCTCCTCCCGTTCACCTCAGGGGCTCCTCCGGCCATCCGGGGGGTCCTCCGGGCTCCCAGGCGTCCTCCATGCTCCAATCTTCAGCCTCTGACGCCCGGCTCCCCGTAGCTCTCATCGGCTCGGCGTCCAGGCTCGGGCCTCGGCCACCTCGGCGTTCTCTTCCGCCCTCCTTCCGCCCGGCGTCTTCTCCTCAACCGGGCTCACTCGGCCGGACTCGCAGTGCCGAAAAAACCACCCGGGCGGCCCCAACTAGGGCACGATCGCAAGCCCAGGTGGTCCTCCTACCAGTCCCGACCCCCAAAGCTGGAAATGGGGTCGGGTAGCACCTCCTTTCCACCAGCGGGCCTCCGCGGCCCGCACGGAGCTCAGCGGCGCGCCGCCATCTTTTCGCACATGCGCAAATTGTGTTATCAATTTGCGCATGCGCGAAAAGAGGGAGCAAAGTTTACTGAAAACCATATGTTTTGAATGGAATTTCCTGGCATTTGCAGTTAAAAGGAATCTTCAGTAATATATCCTTATTTAGGGCCCTTGAAGCAACCACTCCCAACATAATGCACCTTAGATATATTGGAACACAATCCCCATCATTCATTGTAATTGTGGGCCTTTCAGATAGTATCTCATGTCTGGTTACCTCATGGCTTGACTACTGCAGTATGGTCTACTTGAGGCTGCCCTTAGACACCACCCCAAAATTTCAACTGGTGATGCAGGCAGTCAATAAACCCATGTAAAACCTCTGCTTTGCAAGCTACACTAATTGCTTGTTTGCTTTGGAACATGATTCAAGATGCTGAACATTACCTGTAATGCCCTACAGTACATGGCATAGGACCTGGTTAATTGAGTGGCTACCTGTCTCCTGTAGTATCTATCTGACTTATTTGATCTTGCATGGTTAGTTCAGTCCAGGATCCTTCAAATAAACTATGTCATCTATTGGGATCCCAGAAACACACTTTCTCTGTAGCAGCACATGCCTTTTGGAAAGAGGTTCTTCCAAGATTTAGGTCACCCCCACACACATCCATACTTTGCTGTTGTTTAGAAGGACCATGAAATCCTGACTCTTTGCTCAGGCTTTTTGTGAGCGAGAGTGGGAACCCTTGCTTCATACTGATCCTTTCAGTCAATCTTACCTTTTATCTTCTTTTTTTAATTGATGTTTTTGTGACATCCTTCTTGTAAACCATCCAGAATTGTTGAGAGCCAAGCCGCATACATTTGCAGCCAAAGTTTGATCATTGTAGGGGAATTATGGGGGCGTAGCTTAACATGTCTAAAGAATAGGAAATATGCTTTGCGAAATCATAGTCAATTGGAGTAGATAAAACTGGACATACTGATTAATATACACTACCACAGAAGATGGTTCCTGGTGTTTCAACTCTAAACATTTGTCTCTCTAGATACTGCATTGAGCGAGTTTTCAGGCCTCGGAAACTAGATCGTTGTCATCCAAGAGAACTCCTAGAATGTGCATTTGATATCATCACACCTACTGGAAATAGTTTTTTACCTATTGCAGAAACGATCTACACAATCTGTGAAATAATCCAGGAATTTCCTGTGCTGCAAGTAGGTGTTTTTCTGCCGTGATCTTTCCAAAAGGTATAGGGCCAGACGTGGGAATGTTATTTTCTTCACTTGCTATGTGAGAATCCAACATTTAACTCCTCCTACTTGCTAAGAAGACTAGTAGATGTATGACCTGGTTCCTTCTTTGTTCCTATTCTGAGTAGATGCAAATGAATCATCGTCATTATTATTAAATTTATTTGCCACCTATCTCACCATGGGGCTACTGTCGGTGGCTCGCATGTATTAAAAAAATGAAATAAAAAGGAAGTTTAAGCAAAAACAAAATAATAAAACAAATAAGGAAAAAAACAGAAAATACATTGAGGTGACTAGTAAAAAAGTGAGTGCTATAATTGTATAATAAAGGCTCCAATGTTGATATAATACAATATTATACAATATTACTCCAAAAAGTAGTAATTTATTGGTGACTTATGATTATTGATGTAGGAAATGCTTGACTTAATAACTCCTATCTGGCCATAACTAAGGATATTTTTCATTAATGAAATCCAGTGCAATTGGATTAAATCTCATTCATTGATGAAATTCCATTAAATTGAATTAAATATAATACATTAATCAAATCCAATTCAGAAGCTTTGTGTTATCCCAGAACATTGTTGAAAAGGAAACTTGTACTCCGGAAGAGCCTCTATGGGTTCATGGGTCTTCAGATTCTTCAATTAGGAATTAAATTCATTGTTAAGTAAGATTCTCTCAGTGTAGGTAGTCTCAATAATGATATAACACAAAAGAGGTGGGATAGGAGAAGAAATACTGAATACTTAAATTTAAGTTTAGTTGTCATGAAAAAGTAATGGAAATGCAACTGAAATTCATGTGTGTTTGTTAGGAAAGAAACTATAGTATCTACTTAAATCATACTGCCTTGCTGAAAGCAATCCTTCTGCATTGTGGGATCCCTGAAGATAAGCTCAATCAAGTTTACACAATCTTGTACGATGCTGTGGTAAGGCATTATGTTATTCTTGAATTGCATTTTTATGTTGTGGATTACAGGATGGGCCGACAGGGCTCTGTCAATGAAGGAAGGATGTTTAAACAAAACAGGAGGAGTTCATTAGGCTCATAGAAAAGTGGAAAAAAATGTGTGGCCATTAAAATACCCTTTAGAGCAAGGGAACCTTGGCAACTTTAAGACTTGTGGACTTCAACTCCCAGAATTCTGGGAGTTGGAGTCCACAAATCTTAAAGTTGCTAAGGTTGGAGACCCTTGCTTTAGAGCATGGGTATCAAGTTCGCGGAGTCATGTTGCCATCACGTGATGTCTCGTGATGTTTTTTTCCTTCGCGAAGCTGGGGTGGCCGTGGCCTACACGTGACACATCCAGCCCACAGGCTGCCAGTTTGACATCCCTGCTTTAGAAGGACAATGACCAAAAAAAAGTAAGCTATGACCCCCCAAAAAAGAGAGCAATGGTCTATTTCTTTTACAATGAAACACACTTCAAACTAAAAAGCCTCTCTAACAAAATAAAATGAATACTCAGTAATGAAATACATACTGTCCCTCCAAAAACACACTTTCTCTCACCTACTTCGACAACATTTTCTATTTTACTCCCCATACATACACAGACTTTTTTTTAACTAGCAGGTCATGGCAACATTAGCTTCTCTGTAAATAAAGGGAACATGCTTGGAAAGTTACCTCAGGCTGCAGCTGCAGTATTTGTTTTGCCTTACCTACATCTTCCTTGCCCATATCTTCAGCCTCACCACCACATAGACTCTTTGAACAGAACAGCCAAGTTGGTCTTATTCCTGCACGCACTTTGACTGTCTCCAAGTCCCGTCCTACAACTGGACTGGAAAAACTGGATATCCATTAAATGACAGCAGAGAGATACAGAAACGCCCAGCTCTTTATCGCCATCTTTTGCTTGTTTAGATTTTTGTAGCTAAGGGAAGGGAATTGTAGGAAGGGAATAAAAAACAAAGCAAAACAAAAAGGTAGAAATGAATGAAAGGCAAACTTAGATCATGCATGCATTGTTTCATGGAGAATGTTTTCAAATTGCATCAGAGCAGCCCTGTTGGGTACAGAGTAAAATATTTCAATTGCAGTTAGGCAATGGTGCAACCGTTCTACTTGTCATGAGCCTACTAAAAAGCTTTGGTGCTGCTAAACTTGGCAATGGCTGGAGATTCAATTCCACACGTTGGATGCTTGTGTTGTAGGATTTTAAAAGAGAGTAGAGGTCCTCTGTTTGCCTTTTTCGTCACTACAGGAGAAATGGAAATATTGCATGGGACCTCTTTTTTTCTGTAGCTTTCAAAATCTTTAAGAGTTCAAGGAAAAGGATGGAAAGACATGTCAATGTAACCATCTTATAATGTGCCAGAAAGAATAGTAGAGATGGTTAAGGATACAGGGGGAATAAAAGAAGAACCAGAAGTAGGGTGATGCATCCAGAACTGTGTTTGACCCTGTAGAAGGTACTGGTCTTGGGGATTCCTAGATCTTGATATGTCCACTGCTAAGCAGACTCAGACATAGCTTGCTTGCACTTCTACTAATGCAGGGCTGTCCAAACTTGGGGACTTTAAGACTTGTGGACTTCAACTCCCAGAATTCCCCAGCCAGCTGCCTGGGGAATTCTGGGAGTTGAAGTCCACAAGTCTTAAAGTTCCCAAGTTTGGACAGCCCTGTACTAATGTATGTTTCTTTCACTGCAATGAATGGTTGAACATGCACTCATTCTCATATGAATAATTATATATTCATTTTTAAAGTGGCATGATAGTTGACAAATGGCATGAAGTGGAGGTTTATTTTGACATTCCTCCAAGGCCAAGATAAAGTTGGGAGATCTTACATGAAATCAAATTTATGGCATGGTAATTAGCAGCATTAACCATATTTACCTATAATTTCACTAATGATTAGCCTATAATTTCACTAATGATTAAATTGGTGAACAGGTATGTGTTAGAATGGAAACTACTTTTAACATTTGCAGGATTTTTTTAAAAAATCAGGAAAAAAGAAATATCAATGAACCTGTTACAATTATTTGTATTACTGCAGACTGAAAAGCTAACTAAAAGAGAAGTAGAGGCCAAGTTCTGCAATCTTTCCCTTTCATCAAACAATGTAAGTAATTTGAAATTTAATTTTATTGTTTCATTTATACATTTTTTATGTTCCATTCATCAGTCTTGCAATCTCTCTTTGATTAGTCCATACGCTACTAAAACTCTCATTCCCGTAACCTTTAAGTGGGCAAAATGGTGCATAATAGGTACCTCAAATGGACTAACTTAACATAATGTGTCCAAAATCTGAGATCCATGTCTATCATGGAATTCAAATTTGTGAGTTTTGTGAAACATTTTATAATTGTAAACATTAAAATGATCATAAAACAGTTTATGACATAATACGAAATTCCATACATCATTTCCTATGCTGATGATCAACTGTGTTATACAATTCAACCTGGACTACTTACCAAGATCCAGATTCATCTCTGAAGTATCCCACCATTTCCAGTGAAGGCAGTTATATTAGAAGTTCTGTCTTTGTTGAGGGCATTAAGGAATCTAGTAAAGAAATACTTCTTAAAGGAATGGCCTAACACAGTGATGACTAACCTTTTTGGTGCCGTGTCCAAAGCGTACGCATGCAGGAAACCCCAAAATGCAATGTGAGTGCCCCCGTGCATTCATCCTACCCCTGTGCATGTGCCCTGCACCCCCCTCACCCATTTTTGGTTTCTAGATTGGTGCAGGAAACTTTCCAGGCCCAAAATGGGGTGCAAAACCCCAAAATACAATGCGAGTGCCCTCCCACATACACACATGCACCTTGCTCCCATGCATACATGCATGCATCCCCCACATGCACCCCACCACCACGCATGTGCGGCAGAGACCCAAAGACCAGCTGGCTGGCAGGAGGCGCGCATGCATGCGCGGTGGAGCTGGGCTGGAGCGATGGCTGGTGTGCCTGCAGAGAGGGTTCTGCCTGCCATCTGTGGCATGCGTGCTATAGGTTCGCCATCATGGGCCTAACAAATCATGGGTTATCTAGTTAATTATTAAACCCAATGTTTTCATATTTTTTGTCTTCCACACACAGTATCAAAAGGTTAAATTGGCCAAATATTCCTATTTGTCTGAAAACATAGTTGACTTTTTCTTTTTCTCCATTGTCAGATGAGGCAGAGCACTTCTGATGTCTCAACTGAGATGGATGAATGGGCAGAGTGCAGATATAATTCACAGCTATTTTGCGGGAACAAATAAGTAGTTCATTAGATTAATACAATACAATACAATAGCAGACTTGGAAGGGACCTTGTAGGTCTTCTAGTCCAACCCCCTGTGTAAGCAGGAACCTTATACCATTTCAGACAAATGGCTATCCAACAACTTCCTAAAGACTTCCAGGTTTGGGGCATTCACAACTTCTGGAGGCAAGCTGTTCCAGAGGTTAATTGTTCTAACTGTCAGGAAATTTCTCCTTAGTTCTAAGTTGCTTCTCTTCTTGATTAGTTTCCACCCATTGCTTCTTGTCCTGCCCCCAGGTGCCTTGGAGAATAATTTGACTCCCTCTGCTTTGTGGCAGCCTCTGAGATATTGGAAGACTGCTATCATGTCTCCCCTGATCCTTCTTTTCATTAAACTAGATATACCCAGTTCCTGCAACCGTTCTTCATATATTTTAGCCTCCAGTCCCCTAATCATCTTGGTTGCTCTTCTCTGCACTCTTTCCAGAGTCTCCACGTCTTTTCTACATCGTGGCGACTTGTATACCCACTTATTTTACAAATTTACTGTCTCACCTTACCACCTCCTCTCCTGCCAGCTATTTTACAAAAAAGGGGTGAGGAGCAAAGAAGAATCTTTCCAATCGTTTGCTTTGAATTACCCAGTAGTCCTCAACAACTGAGCCCAAAATTTCTGTTGCTAAGTGAGACATTCGTTAAGTGAATGTTGCCCCATTTTATGACCTTTCTGCCCACAGTTGTTAAGTGAATCTGGCTTCCCCATTGAAAGAATGGCCAAGAAATTATGGGTTGTTATCTAGTTATCTACTAAGCCCAAAGCTCCTCAGAAGATTGCAAAAGGTGATCACATGCAGTCCGGGAGACTGCAACTGTCATAAGTATAAGTCTGTTGCCAAGCGTCTGAATTTTTGATCACATGACCATGGGGATGCTACAACTGTCATAAGTGTTACTTTTTTTAGTGCCATTGTAACTTTGAATAGTCACTAAATGAACTGTTGTAAATCAAGGACTACCTATATATTTCACAGGTTTTTTTAAAAAAAACTGAAGTAAAATAATTAATGCTTAATAGATAAATAATAAAGTTAAGTTGGCTTTTGCACTTTTAGTTCCAGCATGCAGCCATTCATATTTATGTGTTTTTTCAGCTTGTTCGCCTTTACAGATTTATCGAGCAAAAAGGGGAGCTGCAAGATCTAACCCCGTTGCTGAATACTATGGTGAAGCAAAAGACAGGAGTTGCCTCGTTAGTGAAACTTGGCATGAAAGACCTGGAGGAAACAGTGGGTCTGTTAAAAAAACTTGGCATAAAATTCCAGGTTTGTAACACAGAGTGGATTGTATAATTAGTATTACATACAGGGCTTTAGGTCAGTCAACTGCATAAAGAATATTCAAACATCATAGAAAAAGAGGGACCTGGGTGTAAAACTTTACATAGCATAAGTTTGGAAGCTTGGAATATTTTACAATATTTACAAAGTTTTAGATTTAACTACCATATTTTTCAGCGTATAAGACGCACCTTTTTCCGTCCCCAAAAAGGCTGAAAAACTTGATGCGTCTTATACACTGAATGCAGCATTTTTTTGCCTCCTGAAACCCCACCCCTTTCACCAAAATAGCCATGCAAAGCCTTTAAGAAGCTTGTAGAGTGCTCCCAGGTGCTGGGGAGGGCAGAAATGAGTGAAAAACGGGCCGTTATTTGCTCAGTTTTGCCCCCACCCTCACCCCCAGGAACACTCTACAAGCCAGAAGGTTATGCATGCCCCTTTTTTGACAAAATAAACCAGGCCCATTTTCACGAAAAAAAACCAGCTGTTTTTTGCTCGTTTTTGCACCGCCCCCACCTCTCAGGAGCACTTTACAAGCCTCCTAAAGACTATTCATGCCCTTTTTGGGAGGTCTGCAGAGTGCAAAAACTTTTTTAAATTTGCCTCAACTTTTTTTTTTAATTTGCCGCTTCAAAATCTTGATGTGTCTTATACGCTGGTACATCTTATACTCCAAAAAATACGGTACATTATTTGATTCTGCTTGAGGGTCAGTAAATATATCATTGCAAAGGAGATGTCACTAGTTTACCTCACAGGAGTGGGCCAGTCAAAAAAGTCAAGATGGTAGCCACAACCTCAGCATTGGTGCCTGAACCTGCAGAAAAACAAAAAAAATTAGCTTAGCTCACTCTAGGAGTTTCAGGTTGAATTTCAGGAGGCTCAGATGTAGCTTGAGGCTTGGCCACCTCTGAGGTGTGACTAAAAGGATGAAATAATAATTTTCTCTTGCAGATATCCATAAATTTGGGCTTGGTTTATAAAATACAACAGCACAGTGGAATTATATTTCAGTTTATTGCATACATTAAACGGAGACAAAGAACAGTTACTGACATTCTTGCTGCTGGAGGTAGATATGATCATATGGTAAGTGTTACAAATTTGTCCTAGTAGGTATAAGAAAAGGCTCTGATCATTTTCTAGCAGTTTCTTTTTCTGGTTTCTGCAGATTTCACAATTCAGAGGCCCAGATGCAGTTGGTCTGGTTCCTTCAGCTGTTGGAGTCAGCATAGCTGTGGACAGAATAAGTTCCACAGTTTTGAATATGGAAGAGCCAGTATGTTTGTCTTTCTACTTTGCATATTTCAGGTAGACTCCATAAAGGGTAGGAAATATAGCTCTTTCTCAAGCAATCTAAATAATGAAATGAGATAACACAGTTTCAAATTGGCATTACTATTCCCGTTACCTAATTGTAGGTAATTGTACCTAATTGTAATTACAAATAAAAAAGGACAGTGCAGGATATGGTAATTCCAAACTGCTTAATATATATCTCTGCAGAAGAGCCAAGATGATATATTGGGGAAGGGTGTGTGCCTCATGTATCCCAAAAAACATCATATTGTAATATGAATCATGTTAAGTGAGCAAGAATATCTTAACCTTAGAATTACATTGCCTGCCTTTCTAGTTTAAGTGATTTCAGAACAATCGATTTGATTAAGTAACATTCTGGTTTCCATTTCTCTTTTCTTCCAGTTTACAGTGAGCTCCTGTGATTTGTTAGTGGTTAGTGTTGGCCAAAAATCAATGGAAAGAGCCATAAATGTTGTTCAGAAGCTCTGGGCTGCAGGAATTGCAGCTGAAATTATGTATGACTGGTCTCAGGTAAGTTATCATTTATTGCATGTTAATTATTGTTGTTTCTGTTGCTTATTTGCATTCCTTTTTCCAAGCTCATCAGATATAGAACAGTAAGCAAAGCTAAGTTAAATAAGATTTGGGGTTATCATTAAAGGAGGAAAAAAGTTAACTACCAGAAAATTCACTTGTGAACTTCTTGTCTTTGCCTTTGAAAATCACCAATCACAGATTGGTCTATTATTACAAGGTGGTGGGAATTTTGTAAGGGTTTTTTTTTAAGTATGGCATCTTACAGGATTACCACAACTCTCAGTATTTGCTCTACAACAGAGGTGTCAAACTGGATTTCTTCAAGGCCGGATCAGCATTGTCGTTCTCTGCAGGCCAGTGTGGCGGGGGGCAGATGTCTCATGTAGCACTCTGCTGGCTGAAAACATTTTTCAGCCATTTCTGGCCTGTTTTGGGCCCATTTTCCAGCCTGTTTTCGGGCTGGCATAGTGCCGCAGGAGGCCATGGGGGGTGAAAATGAAGCATTGGTGGGGGGGCGTTTTAGCCACCAGAGGCACTGCGGGTCAGTCCTTCCATATTCCCAGGCTGGCCCCATGGGTCGGATTTAAGCACCCCACTGCAGGCTTTGAGTTTGACACTCCTGCTCTAGAGTAAAGAGTCTTTACAAGAGCGTTGAATAAGACTGTAATCAGCCTGCTCTTCGTGTTGAAAACTGAGGGGCTCTGGAGAACATCTCAGTTTTGCAGTTAGAACTTCCCATTGGTCTGTGGTACATTGGGACAAAAGAAACTCTTCATGTATTTTGACATTATAAAGTAGTTTTCCATAAATATTAATGATTAATGAAACTGGATGCGCTAATAGAATCTATTGAATTCAGCGTAAAGATCTGCATTTTCTAGCATTATTTGCTTCAAAACAGATTCCATATATCTTTCACATTGAAATATTTATTCCACCAAGCCGGTCTAGCTTAGAGCTTAGAGGTCAGATTCGACATAATTTTAGCAAATTAGTAAATGGATATTAGAATTTTATTAATGGGAATATTTTTAGCACAGGTTACTTAATTTAATTCATTTTAAAATTTGTTACTGTATTTATTATTTTTTGTTGGTATGATTTTTAATTTCCTGTGCACCGCCCTGAGTCCATCTCGATGGAGATAGGAGCGGTATATAAATCAAATAAATTGAATTGAAATTGAAATTATAAAAGACTTAGTTGGACTATTAAATACATTATTATTTTTATTCTTTCCTTTTCGATGGAATTAGTTCCATATCAATTGTATAAAATTTATTTTTATTGTTCATTGCTGTGTTTTATAATGGGTCAGTTTAATTATTTTAATTTATTATACCAATATTTAAATTACTGTATGTACTTAATATTTGGAATTCCTTTTTATTTTTAATGTTTCAATGCAAGGCACTGGGAGTCCTTGAAGATTATAATAGTATACAAATTTAGATAAAATAGATAAAAGATAGGTCAGTTTATAAGATAATGATTCACCTCAAGGAAGCTATTAAATAGAAAGGGATTTGAATCTATTTCTGTTCAGTTGACAAGTACTACTCAAATGTCTTTGGAGGAGAGAAAACTCTTTAGCTATTTAAAAGTAATTTTATTCCTATTTCTAAATGTGCTAGTCCCAGGAAGAATTACAGGAGTATTGCAGATGTTCTGGAATCACCTATGTGGCCCTCATTTATGATAAAGAAGGAAATCATGTTAAGGTAAATGTGATGGTGGCATCATGCCATACTTCCTTTCTTATCTCTGTCCACTCAGTACATTTATTTATTTACTAGAATGTTATGCCATCTTTATTTTTATAAATAACCCAAGGAAATCATGCCTAATTCTCCTTCCTCCTCCCATTTCCCCTACAACATAAATCCTTTGAGGCAAGTTGGGCTGAGATAGAGTGACTGGCCCAAAGTCACCCAGCCAGCTTTCATGCCTATTTGAAAGTTTTGTATGAATATAACTGGAGAAGATATTGTTGTAGCCCACCAGTGGAGCTGGCAGCAGATTTGGACAGTAAGGAGGTTGGGGAGGAACATGGGCCAGTCCTGGAGTCTGGCGAAAGCTCTGATGAGAGCTCTGTGTCGGAGGCAGAGAGGGGGCCAGGGCCGTATGACAGTTATCAGCTGCCTTCAGAGGCAGACATCAGTGAAGCAGACAAACAGCTGGAGCATGTTCCCAGTGTGCGCGTGCACAGAGTTGCCAAACGAAGGGAACAGGGGTCGACTTGAGAGTAAGACCACAGGTGGACGATGAATGCCTCCCCCCAGAGGAAATAAAAGGGGAGCGAAAGGGGAGTGGAGTTTGCAGGAAACAATTAGTTGGCTTAATTGGATCATGACTCTCCGAGACTCCTTACCAAGTTTTGCAGATATCGGCCTGGCAGCTCTCCAAGCCAGATAAGGTCTGTGACTGTAAATCCTCCCTTGAAAGACTTTGCTGTGTGTGAATGAGCAGAATTCACATTAAATTAATAAAAGTGGTTTTTGTTGGGACAAGGAGTTTGTTTCATGCTCTTGGGAAGCCTCAGTCAGAACAGATATCAGCCATATGATACCAGTCAATGCTAGTTTCATTCCTTAAGGCTGCTTTTTTTAAGGGGTCGTTTACTTGCATTTCATCCATTTTTGATTTAAATCTGACAATTCATTCTTTTGATTTAGCAGATTTATAAAGGCTAAAACACTTCGTGGGGTTATTTTGCAGGTAAAATCATTTGAAAGGGAAAGGCAGACTGAAAAAAGAATCTTGGAGTCTGATGTAGTGGATCATCTGGCTCAGAAACTGAGGACCAAATTCTACGATGAAAGAAATAGCAGGTAGCAACAAGTACTGTAACTTGAAGAATAAGGATTATTTGCAGCAGGAAAATGAAACACCATAAACAAAGTGGTTGTGGTGCAGATTTTGCAGTGATTCACCTCAAATACTATAAACAATCATACAGTGATTTGGCTTTATTGTAATACGTCTTAAACTGATGTTATAGAAGTTGGGGCTGTAGGCTCGGTGGGGGGTAGGGGATCTTCCCTGCATAAATATCGGATGGAATTCAAATTATTTATTTGTAATATACACTGAATTAGTTCGAGACTTCTATAAAGTAGAAGGTTATAGAGGTCTTTTGAAACAATTTGGTATTAGGACTCGAAAATGCTGAAAAATGACTTCATCCCACAAAGGATGAAGTCTGGATCTAGCTCTGTGAATGTTACAAAGATACTGAATTAATATATGATGAAAAGTAATCTATTATATTTTTACTGCAATCAAGCAGTTCTTGATAATTCACAAGTAAATGTACAAATGCTTTCAATTATTAATAAAATATCAATTTCTGTCCTAATCTGTTGTTTTGAAAACAGTACTGAATAACAAACTTTGATTTTTGAATCCTATTTTAGAGAAATTGGTGATAATGTCGCAGCACAAAATCTAAAAGGATCATTTTCCAGTAATTCAGGTATGTAATGACTAGTGTGTTGTATTTTCAGAAATCTTGTTATTTATGGTGGAGACTAAATTGGGAAAACAGTCCTCCAGGGTGGTTAAATAGAATAAAGGAAATAAATGAATGTGTAACTGTTTTATTTTGATTAGTATTCATATAAGATCTTTCATCATACAAGATATGTGGGGTAGTTTAAAAGGAAAAGAGTAACAACAACAATAATAATAAAGACATTTCTGATTAAACCTTTAAAATACTTGTGTATGGTCCAGCATCGAAAATCTAAACGAGGGTACAGACAGATTTTCAAACAAAACTTTTTATAGTCTCAGTTCTAGTGTGCACCTATAAGAAATAGTGGAACTTTTAACTAAATCATTTTGCATTTCAGGTTTGTCTGAATCACACGGAATGGTAGTCATACCAAATGTATGCATTATTCCACCAGAAAAGTTGTCAGCAAGTGCCAGACGACGTTATGAAGCTCAGGTATTATAGATGTATCTCTTCTCTCAATAATTATATTGCAATATGACTTGTAACTTTGAAATTATACCACAAAGATGGTATAGAAGTAGAAAGAAATGTAAGAAACAGTGAAGCAGGCAAGCAGAATTCTGGTTCCTTTAGTTCATTATTTTTCATTATTTTGTACCCTTTCTTCCAGTGACACTTTAGGATATGAATCAGATTTTATCTGGAATTCCAAAGATTGAGCCAAGAAACTGTCCTCTACAAAACTTTTATTTAACTCCAGGCCTATATTTGGAGAGAGAGAGATTAAATGACACGGCCACATGATGCATTTCTTAATGTTTCCTTCTCACAGTTGCTTCCCTTCTAGTCAAATGGTTCTTCCTCCCTCGAGGAAGTTAAATTTTCTTTCTAGCACTTTTCCTTCATCGATTTTAAGTAAGAATTTCTCTAAGACAGTTGGAAGTAGATTGCAGAATCAGGAGTTGGATTGGGAGGAGCAGGAGACAATTGGATAAAAGAAGAGAATCTGGAATTGATTTGCTTTTTGGGATAGACAAATATACTGCCTTTTGCCATAGCTTTCAAGAGATTTCTTGGTTAAATCGCTCCAGGAGGATATATTGGAGAAAGACAAGGTGTGGCTTTCCCTCATTAAGCTGGAAAAGGAGATGGAAAGAAAGAAATCCATGAGTATAGGGATTTCAAAAATGGAAGTGAGAGTGCACCCCCTTCTCCTGCTGTTTATCTCAGTAAATGTGAAGATAAATCCCTGCATGTCACTTTTGCATTAAGAACAGTTAACAGGTATATATGTTTAATATAAAAATAAAATATTCTCTGTGTGTTTGTATTTGTTAATTATTTTAATCCAATGTGACTTCCAGGTACAAACCAAACTCCAAGCTTGCTTTACTAATTTCCCGCTGAAACTGAGTGAAGTTGAAATTTTAGCAGTAAGTTACTTTGCTTTTTTTACAACAAGCCAATTGAATCTAATAACTGGATAAGAAACCAGTAACTAGAATTTAGAATAACTTTATTGTCATTTTGAAAGTACACTAATCGTCATGCATTAAAATGAAATATTGTTGCATACAGCTCTCAATTTAAAGCCGTATCAGAGGTACCGATATAATTTCCAGGAATCAATTTGCTTAATTGGTGGTAAATTTCCTGTTCATTTATATGGAATTCACTGAAATTACTTTCTTTCTTCTGAATCTTTCCAAAACATTTAAACAATTGCCTATAATAATTTGCCCGCAACAAAAGGCAATAATGGGCATATAGAGCATTCAGTGCGAGAAAGGAATGACAGTATTAGGGACTTCATTGAGCCATTAATTTTTTTACTAAGCCTGGACCAGAATATTCTGAAGGGAATCCAAAACCTCTTTTAGAACTTATGTAATGTCATAGTTTCAAACTCTGTTCTGGTTGGGGTTTGAGAATTTTATTTATTGATTATCAGAATCTGGTATGAATGAGTGAATCTGTGTGACTACAGAGCTTTCTTGCAGTAAATGAGGAGAGTTTGAGCATATTTAATTTAATTAATTTGTGCTGGTAAATAGTCCCAAATTTGGATGACTTGTAGATCTAGATCTGCAATACCCAATTTAACATGGACTAAATGAAACAAATGTAATTCTATCTGATAGTTTATATCATCATAATGATTCAGTCTTTTTTTTTTGCAGGTTGATTTACCAAAGGAAACTATAATACACTTCTTATCATTAGAGGTAAACCTAGGAATTAAGTTACTGGCCTTTACTGGTGAATTTAATTAATAACTTTTTAAAAACTTAAAAGTTGAACATTCATTATATACAGTAAGCAAAATCTCATTCCTGGCATAGAATAAATTTAATGTACCCATTTTTGTAAATTGCTTTTCAAAGAAATCAAAGATTATAATCTCTATTTATAGCCTCCCAAAAAATACAAATAAAAGCATCCTGATGTTCTCAGCATTACTTTTTTCAACGTCCGTTTCAGACTGATGTTGATTTAGATATTTTCCATCTTCTCAGTTTGATGACCAAGCTTTCTATACAACTGTGAAACAATTGATGTCTCGACTGCCGAAACAAAGATATATTAAACAAGTTTGTGATGAAATCTATACCATCAAAATAGAAAAAAAGTAAGTATTCCTATGTAATCTAGCAATATAGTATAAAACTCTCATGTTGAATCTGGAAGATCATTTTGTAGATTTTAGATTATTATAAACCACGGGTGTCAAACTTGCCAATCATGTTGCCGTCATATGTTCTTGCAATGTTTTTCCTATTTACAGAGCTGGGGTGGGCATGGCCTGTGTGTGATGCATCTGGCCCACAGGCCACCAGTTTGACACCTCTGGTATAAACACTGCAAGAGTTCTATAGTATCAAAGACTGACATTAGACTCTAGTGTTAAAAGGCCAAATTCTCCCTTTGTGAGATTCAGTAAAGGAACTGCAGTCTGGAACCATTATAATGTGAAGTCCTGAACCATATGGCACTACAATTTCAGTTGGGAAGATCTTCTAGAACAAAGATAAATTTGTCCAATAGTTGTTGGACAAATTTATTTGGTCTGCTGATGAGGAACCCTAACATAAATTTGAAATAGCATCTTTTACCAAAATTGACTGTTTTCTCAACTTCCTGCCTGTTTATTTCTTGCAGAGTGCCTATCCTTGTTCTCTACAGTTACAAAGACGATTACTACAAAATCCTGTTTTAGTTATAAATCAGGATTAAAGTCCGGAAAATGAATGAGACAAAATGTGTGCTTCCAATTATGTTAATATGAAGAAAACTTGCACTTTTGTTGTTGCTGATTTCCCAATCTCCTTGGACAATCGCTGCCTTTTTAAGTGTTATGTTGAGCTCATGTGCCATAGCTGATGTCTTTAAAGGTGTAAATCTTTTCAAAATATATTGTACATATCTTTTTCAAAATAAAATAATCTTCTGGTACTTTAGGATGTACTTGTTTTGGCTTAAAGTAAATTGACAGATTGTGGCATTTGGTTATGAAAAAATCAAGTCACTGCAATTTTCATTGTTCAGTCCATAAATCTCCTTCCACATCTTTTGAAAATGGAAAGACTAAGCAGAAAAGCAATAATCTCTAGTCATCCCCCTATTGTCAACTGAAAGGAATTTATAAGAAAAAAGCTGAGACACTTGGATATCTGTATTTTTCAGTGACATCTTCTCTAGGACCTCCTGTTTTTCTTAGACGGGAGGTGGTTACTGTGCTTTTATAAATCTGGAGTTTATGAAACAATTGGTTTTAGTTAGGTTTAATTTTACTTGTCTTTTTGGCTTACCATTTTTCTGCATTTTGCATAGCACTGGTTCCCCAAAAGGGAATATTGTAATTTGTACATTTGTAAAAGGGATGCCTGCACATGAATGCAAGCATGCCCAAATTACTCAGACATCGGTACAATGGCAACCTTTCCCCTACCAGCATTTGGGGGGGGGGGGGGGGGGCTTTTTTTTCTCAGAATGACAGTGCTGAGTCATTCAGCATTTAAAATGTTATCATGTACATTATGACAAGATTAAGGAAATCAAATAACTGAAAGAAGGGAAAGAAAAAGAAGTGGTAATCCCAGCTGTTGTTCCTTCAGTTGTATGCACATACATACAGCAGAACAAGTAAACCAATATTTTAATTGCCAACTTTTGTTTAATTGGAAAAAACCTGTACTGGAATATACAGTCAAACAGTACCATTTTAATGAAAGAAAAATACCATCTATAGTTGTGGACCAAATTCACTTCTGTAACTATAACTATGATGCATATTTCTAATTATGATCCTCTCTGGTTTCCACACAAGTCCCATGGAATCAAACTGTTTTGACAGTTGGTACATTAAGCGCAAATATTTTAAGAATCAAGATACTAGTAATTGAAAGGTACTTCAATGATTTTACCTAGTAGATAAGCAAACTTTACCATTTTTAATTATGAGTTTGTTCTTCTGAATCCTGCCACAGCAATTAAAACTTGCATATAAATATTTTAATCTGTTGATTCCAGAATTGTTTCAAGAGTGAACTTGCTTCTTAAGGTTTGTTTGGTTACTTGTCCTGCCACCATAAAGTAATGTTTTAAAATTATAGAAAAGTTATTTTGTGCCATGCCTAACAAAAGCAACAGATGTGCTCATCAGTTCACTATATAAAAAACTGTGTTAAGTACAAGCATAATAATAATAATAATTAATAATAATTTTAATTTATAACCCGCTCTCTCTCCCCGAAGGGACTAAGGAGCATAATAAATGCTCCTTAGAAGCTCAGAACCACACAGCATTGACAATCTATTTCCAGTTGTAACACAAGCTTTAAAAGCATATCTAAGAAAGAAATCTTCCTCTTCCTGATCGGCTATTCAACATTTTTTGTCAATCCTGCCCCAACTTGAATCTTTAGGTAAGAACAATCTTTGACTTTGCTTGCTGAGAAAATATAGTTTACTAAAGGTCAAGGGAAATACAGTAAAGCAAAGTCAGAACTGAAATTAGTTCTCAACCTTCATTCTACTCATAAAAAATTTTCAGATACCAAATAGTTACATCAAAATTATTTTTCTGAGTAAAGATATTCCAGTAATTTACTTATTGAAATAAGTCAAAGATATGAAACAAACCAGGTGCGCAAATTTATGCATTAGAGATATTTATTTTTGTGTATCACAATTCTGAGAGCATTCTGTTTGTACAAGAAGCTTACTGTTCAGTTACTAGCTGGTAAGTTCAGTTACTAGTCAAAAGGTAAATGGTTACATAAAGAAAAAATGTGGGGTAAAACATGGGTCCATTCTTTGGAGAAATGTTTTTTATATCATTGTGTTGCTTTACTTTTCTTGTTTTTGCTTTTCTTGTCTTTCTTCTTTAAACCATCCATATTGGCTCTAATCAAATTTGAATATGCCTGCAATCAAAAAGATTTTTTTTAAAAAAAGCCATGTTTCAAGAAACTACTAATATTTGCCTCAAAATATTTGCAGAGAGAAAGCAGCTACACATTTCTATAGGGTTCCAGTTAGTCATGCATTCAGTGTAAAATTTAAAATTATTTGATTAAAAATTTGAAGTCTAAGTGAATAGATACAAACTTACCATCTGGAATTTGTTAACTTCCCTTGAACTCACCTATAAGAAATCAATTTCATGATAGAATTATGGAATAATAAACCAATATGTCCAAAAGTATATTGTACTAATTCAGATAAGAATTGATACATTATGTACTAGCTTTGGTGCATCGGTTAAGTGCTGGACTAAAAATCAGGAAAGTGAATATTAGGTTTCCTTTGGTATGAAAGTCATCTGGGTAAGTCATATTTTCTCAAGTAAAATCCACCTAACATTAAGAGCATAACATATCTAACTGTGAAGTGTACAAAATAATAGAATTATGTGACTCATGCTACACAGGGCTGATGTAAGTTCCAATTATCTGAAGCCCAATTTTCTTTGTATTGATCTTAATCACTATTCAGTAATAACAATTCACTAGTCAATAACCATGCCTCTTAAGGATACGTGCTCCACAGGTTCATCTATTGAATAAGCTGTATAGCCTCCTCTCATACTGCTTTAGGAAGCATTGAAAGCATTTCTCTTTCTAGACCTTTTAATTCCTTTGAACTTGATTACTCCACTTTTGGTAATTGCCTGCATTTAATTTTAAAGTGTTAGTAGCTACCTTGAGAGTGAAAGTCAGCCTGTAACTTGAAATACACAAATAAACTCATTACTCATTTTATATAAGGACTTTCTCCTCCACTTACATAAAAATGCAATGGTGAACAAATATCCTTTCATAAAAGAATAGCACCTACCACTGTGCTTATTTTTTTCTTCCCATCTGTGGCTCTAAGAAGACATTTGTTGTCTACAGGCTCAAAACTCTCAAGATGGCCCTTCCGTGGAATTGGTCTTGTCCGACCATCATCTACATTAAACAGACGCATCAAAGTTATATATAGTACTTAGCAAAACTAGCAAGTTAAATTACATAACATCCAAACATGGCAAGATAATGTTTTAATGAAATACATTTCTTTATTTTTGAATTCTGCTTCATATATGAGAAATCTTAAAGCGCAGATTGGGAGGGAAGAATTTTGTTAGAATGCTGGTTATTATATTAAGCTGGGCACAATAATAAAGTTGCACAATATTAAGCACACCTGAAGCCGTTCTTTAGTACTTAAAGGATCCACCAACTCATTTCCCAGTTGTGGCAATGCCATTACAGATTGCTCATTTGGAAGCAAAAAATTTTCCTCCCATGCTACAAGATCAAAAATAACATTTTTTCTTAGATAATTTATTATCTTTTCATAATGTTTACGATTCAAGCAAGGGCGAGGGGGGGGGGGGGAATAAAAATTGGCCTGCTCTTTTTACCTTAATACCAGATGAATTGAAATACCTTAGAAGTACAGAAAACCCCATTATTGATATGTTTCTCTTTTCTCCCACTCACTATTCCAGTGTTTCTCAATTGTAATAACTTGTGTGGAGTTCTACTCTCAGAATTTCCCAGCTAAAGGCTATTATCAACGACGGGTGCTCACCATCACCTATCTCTGTGAAAACTGTCAGGAAAAAGTTGGACGTTTCTAATCAATAAGCAGAAAAAATTCAGATTAAGGAAAAATATGCTTAAGAAGCATTAAACACCCTTGATTCAGAACAGGTCTAAATCAAGTTTTTTTTTTCATAGATTAAGTTCGAAGTAATCAACTCCTATATTATTACTGAGATTACTGAAGTTGCTCCTTACCCATTTACTAACTGAACTATATTTCCACTACTCAGCACAGCAGAATCTTCATGTGATTTTTTGAGAAAATATTGATAAGCCAATGTGAGACAAACAGGAATACTTACATTTCTTTAACGTTATATAGACACTGCCTGTGGTCCTGCATTTCTGAAAAAGCCTGGTTAGCTCTGTCAAGAACTGCAAAAACAAACAAAACTTCTAATTGTTACAAAGATCATAATTTTGAATTTTTTTTCAGCTAGTGAAGAATCCTATCCTAAGGCTTTTAGTCGCACCAAATATTGAAACAGCTGTCCTTGATTATTAAGCCATAACATTATAATCTATTCATGGAGCTAGATATGCACTGAATCTACACCTTTCGTTGCTCCTTACTCCGCTCTATCAAAAGAGATTCTAACTTGCTAGACCTCGTTAATCAGAGCCAATACTCTTAAGATGCAATGTAGTGTAAACTACTTCAAATGAACCCTATGTCATTAATTTTCTATGACAAGGAGTATTCAACAAGTATGTTGACAATTGGCAAATCGGGTGGGGCCAATAAACGAAGTGGCATGTACTAAAGAACTGACGCCATGGGTTGGAGCTTCTGGCATTCACTGGGCATTAAGCGGCCCCCAAGCAAACGAATAATATGGGGGTGGGGGCAACCTTCAAGAGTGACATAATACTAGAAGGGGGGAGTGATGGGCGTCCTTCCCTGGTTGTCCAATCGCTTTATGCGCCATTAGTCCCGCTGCTTAGGGTCCGAATACAGATTTTGAGCAGACCCGGTGCAGAAGAGACATAAGGCCCCTGCAACTGCCACCTTTTTGTTAACCTTCCCCCTCATCCCACAGCCGCCTATTCTGCTCCACACAGCAAGGAACTGCGGGAGGGCAGCCTTCCCCCCCTACAAAGGGGCCAGGTCGGATTTCCGCCCACAGCAACGGGCTTTGCGAACTCAAAGAGAGGCCCCTTCCCTAATAGGCACCCCCGGGGACGGAGCGTTAGGCCGCGGCACCTGCTCGCTCTCCAGCAGCACCATCGCCCCGCGCACTTCTTCCCAGCAGCTGACGCAAACAGAGCCGACTCCCAACCGCCGCCGAATGGACGGACACCCGGCCAGGAAACGGAAGTAGCGAGGATACGAGAGACGGAAACTCTAGAAAGAACCTCCCTCTCTTTCTCTCTTTCTGCTGCCCCCCGCAGGGCTCCAAGCGGAATTGCACTCAGAACTGTTCTCGGAATCATTCTCCATTCTTACTTTGTTAGGGAAAGTTGCTGAGAAAGTCGTCAAGCTGTAGCTTTGAAGGACCTTGGAGGAAATGAATTATCTGGACCCCGTTGGGTTTCAGACCAGTAGATAATGCTGAGACTGTGTTGGTCATACTTTTTGATGATATACAGTAAGCCCAGGATGGGGGAAATGAACCCCACTTGGCCCTTTTTAATCTCTCAGCAGACTCTGATGTCATTGACAATAGTTTCTTTCTCAGGGGAATGAGAAGAATTGTGCTGGAGTAGTCCTCAGCCTTTCTCAGGGAGTATTGGTGTTGGTGAGGGGAAGGATCTGGTCCTTAGCCCCATTCTTTCCCTGATGCTGTTTACTTGATGCTAATAGGCAAGACCTTCCAATATTCAATTATATACATCTCCCTGTGATTGTCCCAATGAAGCTGTCTTGGTTCTGTCCAGTGTTTGGAGGCTGTGATGATCTGGATGTTTCTCCATCCAGAGTACAAGTTTACAGGTTACAAGTTTCACAGGTTACAATTTAGCAAGAATGACTAGCTATGGGTTTGCCAGTTGGAGGAGGGGACTGGGATCCAGTTCTGGGGAAAAAAATCACCCTTGGTTAGGATGGCACTTCCCAATTCAGAGCCAGGTTGAAAGTTGGGGATCACTCAGTTATGTATAAATTTACCCAGATGCTAAGCTCATCTTTAAAATGGTTTCGAGCTCTAGAAACCATGTTTAGATGATATTGTTAGTATTTACTTATTAAGAAAATTGATATGGCCATTGAACTCATTCAAGGTGACTCCAGGTTGGTTACAGAAGAGATGTGGGAGTTAACATTTTCAAAGATTTTCAAGACATACCTTAACCTAGGTTAGTTTCTAGCACCTTATTACTTACCAGATCTTTCAATTGCTTTCTTGAAATAATAAATTACCATAGATATCAATATTTTAGTGAGTTACTATTTAATATGAGCTATCACAGGTTCATAACATGTAAGAAACAAGTTTGAAAAAATAGTTCCAGCTGTGAGCATTATTTGAATAAGTTCACTTTTTTCTTTAAACCATAGGGTGAAATAAAGCAGGTGATAGATATCTCCTTCCAGAAAATCAGCCTTGGGAAAAATGCATTTTGCCATTGTAACTTGGGGAGGCGCTGTGACTTCACAGCAAAATGAGAGTTACTACTGTACTTCATGGGGGGGAGGGGGGGGTGTTGATGAAAGAAAGTTAACAGCATTAGCTCTTTATTGCAATGCAGATCCACTTCCAAGTAAGTTAGTGCTATCATAGCTCAGTACTAAACAACCATCATTTTTTGAAATAGTTTAAGGAAAACCATTACAACCAGAAAAATGCCTTTATTTAAAAACAAATTTTATAAACTTTATTTTCTAAGGGCACTATTCATATTTCTGGAATTATATGTAATTGAATTGTTTTACAGGACAGAGCTATTTCCTATGGTTGTTAAGGATATGCTGTTTTTAGTGGGAAGTATTTAAATAATAATCAGTTCTACAGGAACAAGATTTTTATCATTTAATCGTCCATTTTATTTGCTTCTCCTACGGTGTCTAGAATCAAGAAAATCACATCACATTCTTAATTAGCTTTATAGTTCTTTTTTTTCAAAGCTGTTCAATATTATGAATCTGAGTGGAGACTATAAACTACAACTTTTCCTTAAAATAAGAAAGACTTTAAAAAAAAGACTGCCGAGCCTTTAATAATTATGTTAGAGCTATAGATTTCACAAATAGAGTGTTTTTCTTGCCTCAGCTAATTAATTTCTCCTTGCGACAAAAGTGTTAAAAATCTTGCAAGACTAAAAGAAAAACAGTTGGCAAACAAATCAAAAGTTTTGTAGGTCAACTGGCAAGACTGAATTAGAAGTTTACACTGGGGAATTGCATAATTACAAAGCAGCAAAGAGTATTTCTAGGTCACTCTTTGTAATGGATCCTAGAAAAGCCAGAATTCTTTGGTTCTTGAGAGACAGATATTTGGAGACTGTTGTTCTCACAAGCTCCTGAGAAAATAAAAGAGTGCAGGAACTGCATCCAATATAAAACTGGGCAAGTCCAAATAGTTGTAGTCTTTGCTACTGAAAAGAAGATAAACAAGTCTGGCCGCATCAATGAGAGTGACTGTGAATCGGCCTCTCCACGTGTAGATATGGGGAAGAGAACAGATGTGAGGTTTGAGAAGGCAGAACTCTTTGCATCATACAACATGCTCACTGGCCCCTGAATTAGCCCGCCTTCGGCTGTAACAGAAGTTGATATTCTATCATCAAAAATGAAACAAATTTAGTTGACTTGCTTGGACGTTCTCTTTATTTTTGTCACAGGCAGCAAAATTTCTTAACACAAAGCTTAAGAAAAAATCTGTAGAAGATTCAAGAAATGACATTTGATTTATTTATTCAATGCGTATTATAGATTATAAATTTATTGATGTATATTGTATAAAAAGCAGAGACATCACCCTGCCAAGAAAAGTGTATATAGTCAAAACTATAGTTTTCCCAATTGCAATGTATGGCTGTGAAAGTTGGACCATAAGAAAGGCTGAGTGCCAAAGAATTGAGGCCTTTGCGCTATGGTGCTGGAGAAGACTCCTGCAAGTCCCTTGGACTGCAAGGCGATCAAATTGGTCGGTCCAAGAGGAGATCAACCCTGACTGCTCTTTAGAAGGCCAGATCCTGAAGATGAAACTCAAATACTTTGGTCACTTAATGAGAAGGAAGGAGTCACTGGAGAAGAGCCTAATGCTGGGAAAGATTGAGGGCAAAAGGAGAAGGGGACGACAGAGAATGAGGTGGCTGGATGGAGTCACCGAAGCAGTAGGCATGAGTTTAAATGGACTTAAATGGATGGTAGAAGGAAAGAAAGAAAGAAAAATTATATTCAAAAAAAATCAATTGATTTGGAAAAATTGGAAAATCATCTTGAAAAGTATGTAGTGAAAATAGACCAAACCTATAAGGATTTGATGGAAGGGGATATAACACAGGACGAGATTAAGGAAATAATACAAGAGATAAAACTAGGAAAGGCTCCAGGCGAAGATGGACTTCCCGCTGAGTTTTATAAGGATTTTAAAGAAATAATAGTACCAAAATTACAAAAATTATTCAATGGAATTTTATACGGTGGCGAAGTTCCGACCTCATGGAATAGAACAGTAATATCTATAATTCCTAAGCCAGACAAAGATGTGGAGTGGATCGAGTCCTACCGACCCATTTCTTTAATTAATCAGGATGCAAAAATATTTACTGCCATTATAAGTAAGAGATTAAGTAGGTTTATAGATAAATATATAAGCTATAATCAAGTAGGTTTTGTTAAAGGTAGATATATGAGCGACATAATTAGAAGAGTATTAAATATTATAGATGTAGCCGAACATAATGGTGATAAAATAGGTATAGTATCACTAGATATTTTTAAAGCCTTTGATTCTGTACAATGGGAAACTATTAAAGTAATTACTGAGGCATTAGGCTTTGGTAATAGATTCATACATGTTATTTCAAAATTGTATCAAAAAAGTAGTGCAAAAGTGAAGGTAAATGGAATAATGACGGGAGAGATTACCCTGGAAGCAGGTACGAGACAAGGATGTCCCTTGTCTCCAATATTATTTTTATTGGTTATGGAAATATTGACTAAAATGATAGAAGAAGATGAAGAATTGAAAGGGTACAAGAGATATAAGATAAATTTGTATGCAGATGATACTTTGATTATTTTGAAAGATATAGAGAAAGACCTGAGGAAGATAAATACACACTTGAAAGAATTTGAGGAAATGACAGGTTTGAAAGTAAATTGGTCAAAATCTAAACTATTAATGGATAAAAGTGGTAAGGAGTGGGAGAATATGCAAGAACAATTCGGGATAAGAATTAAAAATACATTGAAATATTTGGGAATAACACTTTCACTTAAAGTTAAGGAATTGAAAAAAATTAATTATGATGTGATGTTGAATGAAGTAGAGAAGAAGATAGACAAATATAAAGAGATAAAGCTGTCTTGGTTTGGCAGAATCACAATGTGTAAGATGATGTTGTTACCAAAGTTCAATTTTTTATTTGAGATGCTACCATTAAATCTGACAGAGAAAGATATGGAAGGATATCAGAAGAAATTAGATAAATTCTGTAATGGTGGGAAAAGACCTAGGTTAATGAAGAAAATGTATCAAAACCAAAAGGAAGGTGGATTGGGAATTCCCAATCTACTTAATTATTATCGGGCCTATAGTATTAGAACTGTGGTAAAAATACTTAAAAGAGGAGATGGGCACTGGGGAGATTTAGAGTTAAAAGATATTAAGAGATTTGGTCTTGCATGGTTTCTAGATAAAGCAAAATCAAAAAAGATAATCAATAGTTATTGGTTAAAGGGATTGAGTAAAATTTGGAATAAATTTGTTAAAATATTAATCCCAGATATAACCTTTTTGGGAAAGACAATTGGAAACTGGCCGATTAAAACCAACACAACCCGTGAGAAAGTAATTGAAGAGGAAAATATAGAAAGTATAATAGATTGGTTAAAAGCCTTAGGAAATGAAAGCAGAAGAAAAGAAATAATGGAAAAATTGGGGTTAAATTGGTTTGAAAAAATACAGATAGAAAAATGGACTACGAATGTAAGCGGAATATGTAAAATAGGTAGAAACGAAACTGAATTTGAAAACTTAGTATCTCAAATTATTAAGGACGAAATTGGGTTAAAGGGACTCGTTAGTAAGATATATAAGATTATAAATTTCAATGAGAAACCACAAATGGCAATGAAGATGAACTGGGAGGAAGAACTTAAGATTAAAATATTAGACTCGGATTGGAATGTGAATTGGAAGAGTCGAATTATGAGGATTTTATCTATAAGGATTAAAGAGCATAATTTTAAGGTTGTTTGGAAATGGTATCTGACTCCATTGAGGTTATCATTGATGGATAAAAAAATAAGTAATAAATGTTGGAGGTGTAATATGGAATTGGGAACGTACGAACACATGTGGTATAAATGTGATAAAGTTAAAAAGTTTTGGCAGAAATTGGAGGAAACGATATTTGAAATGACGAAGAAAAGAATAACATTGAGATTAGAAACTATATTATTATTGATAATTAAGGAATTAGAATTAACAAAACATGAGAAAGAATTGATTAGAATTATGATTATAATGGGCAGAATTATAATAGCAAGATATTGGAAAATAGAGATGAATATTAAAATAGAAGAGTGGTATTGTGAAATGTGGAAATTAGCTTTAAATGATAAAATGACATGTGATATTAAATTTAGAGAGGGCGTTTATAAAAAAGACGTTTTTTGGAAGACTTGGAAGCCATTTGTGGACTATGCACTTGGGACCTTGGATGCTTCGACACCTGTACCCAGAGAACGTGGATTTTGGAGGACTTAAAGATATTTGAAGATACCTGAAGAACCAAACTTTCCTTTCCATTGTATAGCACTGGGTGAAATAGTGTATTGTACTGTATATGTTATTTTTGTTATAGTGTTCATAAAAATAAAAAATTAAAATACAAAAAAAAAAAGGATGGTAGAGGACAGGAAGGCTTGGAGAACATTGTGCATGGGGGTCGCAATGGGTCAGACACAACTTCGCAACTAACAATAATTGTATTTCCACTAAGGCCTGAATTTCTCACAGTACAACCTTAAAACAGAGGTGACAAACTGATTTGGCTCCACTTGAATATACCGCTGCAGGATTAGACTAAAATTATTCAGCATTAAAGACAAGGATATTTTATCTGAAGCAGAGATTAAACACCTAATACAAGTAGTCCTTGTTCAGCAACTGCCTACTTTAGCAACCGTTTGCACTTTGCAGTTGTGATGGCAATGGAAAAGGAGTAAAAACTGCAAGGAAAAAGTGAAAAGACAGAGAAAAGTAAGACTATAATGATACTCTGGCTACTATTTCTTGATTCGATTCTTTAAAACAGGGGTCTCCAACCTTTGCAACTTTAAGTCTGAAGGACTTCAGCTCCCAGAATTCTCCAGCCAGCAAAGTCCTTCAGACTTAAAGTTGCAAAGGTTGGAGACCCCTGCTTTAAAAGACTCCTTCAGTATTTTTATTGGTATAAAATTTACAACATTTTTCCAGATTGTAAATCTACCCTCTGCCTAAAAATGTCAGTGCTCTTTAGTATCCAGTTTTTGAAAGCATAAATTGCTTATCTTTGTTTTGTCTTATAAAAACCCAAACAAATCTATTTCTCACAAGAAGCTATTTGTTCTTAATTCCAAAATCTTACTGTAAAAATTTCAATATCCCAATTTTATTCGAACCCCTAGTTCATTTATAACTTTCTAGGATCAAAATCTTATTTTGCTGTTCATTTTATATTCTTTAAACTCTTATGCTTATGATTATTATTTTTTCTTTCATTCATTCATTGAAGGCACACTTACCTAATGTTTTCAAACATCATTCCGAGAATCTCTAATAGCTTAAAAGTAGTTAATGTGTAATTTCCAAAAATGATTAGAAAGTGAGGTTTATGAACTTAGTGTCCCTTAAAAGGCACTTGCAAGCAAGATGAATGGTTTTTTTTTGGTTGGGGTATTCTTGTTCTTCATCTTCCTTTATTTCTAGCTTTCTTACATCTGATCTTGGTATTCTAAGGGTATGTGTAGTTTAATGAAAAGAAGAACTAGAGGATACATGATAGCAGTGTTCCTATATCTCAGGTTGCCACAAAGAAGAGAGAGTCAAACTATTCTCCAAGGCACCTGAGGGCAGAACAAGAAGCAATGGGTGAAAACTAATCAAGGAGAGAAGCAACTTAGAATTAAGGAGAAATTTCCTGACAGTTAAAACAATTAATCAGTGGAACAACTTGCCTCCAGAAGTTGTAAATGCTCCAACACTGAAAGCTTTTATGAAGAGATTAGATAACCATTTGTCTGAATAGGCATAGGGTTTCCTGCCTAAGCAGGGGGTTGGACTAGAAGACCTCCAAGGTCCCTTCCAACTCTGTTATTCTGTTTTCTATTCTGATCTTACTTTGCAGCCTGATCTTCCATTTTAGTGATGCATTGTTTGTCTTTTTTTCTTGTTGGTTAATTTTGCATTCAATATATTCAGTTATAACCAGTGGTGGGATTCAAATAATTTAACAACCCGTTCTCTGCCCTAATAATCAGCTGGGTAGGCGGGGCTTGATGGTCATGTGATTGGGTGGGCATGGCCAACTCAACATCACTCACGTTGATGGGCGCTTCGCCTTAACTGTTACAATGTAATAAGAGTTAACCAGAGAGGCAGTTTCTGCAAGCAGAGCAATAAAGATTAGGCTAGAAACAACACCAGAATGTTTCCTTCCTGCCTTCCTTATACGATTAGCCCTGTAAAGTGGAAAAAAACATAAGGAGATTTCTTCCAACAACTGGTTCTCTGAACTGCTTAGAAAGTTAACAACTGGTTCTCCCAAATATGTGCTAACTGGCTGAATCCCACCACTGTTTGTAACTGCCGTCATAGTATACATTGATTGGTCTGTATGCCACTGACTCTCAACAATTTTGGGTGGCTCAAAACAATCAAACAAAGACATTGCAATAAAATATGCAACATAAAAAAAATAAAAGATGGCAAGCATGATGAAGTAAGGTCAGGGTAAAGACCCAGGGTAAAGACCCAGGGCTGCTACAGAAAGGCGGGCTTCTAGCGTCATGAGAAATCACACTGTTTAATCAAAGAACCCAGACCACACCAACCCTGCAGAATCAAATTGGTTGAGCCATGGGAGATAGGCGGTCCCTCAAATAACCAAATAGCTATGGAAATACCTCCTTTTTATGAAATCAACAGATATTATTTATTTTATTATTTATTTTATTAAATTTATAGACCGCCCCCTCTCCCCCATGGGGACTCGGGGCGGTGCACAGGAAATTAAAAATCCAATAAAAACAACAATATACAAAATACAAAATATTAAAACCGAATTAAATTACCCCTGTGCTAAAATCAATATTAAAACCCCTAAAACCCTAACAATTACCCCTTAAAATTCTGATTAAACAATTTCTTTCTGCGGCTAGGTATGTAAAAAATTAGGCCAGGCCGGCCTAATGGAAGAAGTGAGTCTTTAACTTCTGGCGGAAGGAGCGGAGGTCCGTCGTTGTTCTGATTTCGGGGGGTAGGTCGTTCCAGAGGGTTGGGCCCACCACAGAGAAGGCCCTTCCCCTGGGCGTCGCCCGCTGGAGGAGAGATTTGATATGCATGCTTGAGGAGAGATTTTCATGGAAGTTTGCGACATACAGTATGCAGTATTGGTATTATCTTTAAAACAGACAAGGACACATTTATATGTCACCCTCAGACTAATAATATGAGGATCTGTGTGTAAATATAATTTTTATGCAACATGAAAGTTCAAGTTACTAAAAGTAATCAACTAAAAAGTCAGATAATATTTCTGAAAATGTGAAGATTGAATGGTAGAAGTACTTTTTCAAACTGGGTCACAGACCCTTTTTTGAAGGGAGAGTATATCATTGGACAGACGACGAAGCATCAGAGCTCATGGATTGCTTGCCAGAATATTATAGATGAGTTAATAACAGATAATGGCTCGTAGTTCATGACTCATTTGAGTAAAGCTCTTTGATCATTATGTCCAGGAACAAGACGCTATTATGAAGAAACTGGATGGGAGAAAAGCAAAGTCAGTCATAATAGATTATGAGGTTCAAATTAAATGAGCTATTATATTGTTCATGGAACATTCTGACATTAAATGGCAGATCCAGATTGAGATCCAGGCTCATGGGAAAGAAGACCTGATTGAGATCTGCCTTACACATCAGTATTAGGAACCTCTACCGGAGGAAACTGGTCTAAACATTTTTTATACCACACAATCCCAAGAAAGTCAACCCACAGCAATGTCTAAAAAAGAGAAAAGTAAATGACAACATATTCAAATAAAACACTATAAACTTATAACACAATAAATAACTACAAAATTAAAAAGCATTCAGAAATACCACATACCCAAAGATAAAATGACATGAAAATTAAAAGACTAGACAGCAGTTAAAAACACATCCTTTATAGCAGTGTTTCTCAACCTTGGCCACCTTGGCGAATGCTGGCTGGGGAATTCTGGGAGTTGAAGTCCAGACATCTTCAAGTTGCCAAGTTTGAGAAACACTGCTCTATGGGGTGAATACTGGAGTATAAAAGTCACTTAAAAAAAAATTTAAACACATCGAAGATGTAACAGACTACAATGATAGGAGGAAGAATTGCATAGGTTTCCATGGAAAAGACCCCGATGATAACATTATCCATTAATCGTGTCCGACTCTTAGCAATTCTCTGTCCACATCTTCTGATCTTGCACTACTTCTTTGAGTTTTTCTATGCTTTGGTAAAGGCTCTACCCTAACAGATTCCCACAAATCTTCCTTATGGGCTGTTTGCATAAAGAGAGCAAGAATGAATGAATGAGTTTGGTAAGAGTAGTTAAATCCTCAGATTAGAAATTGAGAGAATGGGTGTCCTAGTGCCTCCTTGGCCACAAAACCAATTGGGTAACCTTGAACTAGTCTCTTTCTTTCAGCCCTAGGAAGGAGAAAAACTTTGCCAAGGAAGCTGCTGAGACAGAACTCTAGGCAGTTTCTGAGAATTGGACACAATAGGATGGAAGCAAAAAATATGCAGGGAAAAAACACTACTATCTGAAGATTCTGGCACCTAGGCAAATATTATACAGACTGGCAATGCCAAAGATATAATAAATAATAATAATAATCTTTATTGTCATTGTAATAATATTGTAATAGAATTACAATGAAATTGGTTATGTATGTATCTGTATGTGTAATGACAAGTGCTCTGAATTTGGGGATCTTTTGGAAGCAATGCATTCCTGCTGGAATATGTATCTTTAGACAGTATGGAAGATGGCCTTGACAGAGATCAGTTACCAAGGAGAAAAAAACTTAAATGCAAAACAAAGAGAAAGTATGCATAAGCAGTACATATAGTCACTTCCCTAATTCACATGGGTATAAGAAGGAGAAGGCACAGCATAATCAGACATGAAAGATTCTATTGTCATAGCAGCTGTCAATAAAAGTAGTTGTGGAATTGCTTTTCTTGATCTATCTGTTGGAATAACACATAGATAATTTCACTGGAGCCACATCAGATCTCTCCCCAAAAGCCAGTGGCAGGCAAATTGTAAAAGGAATACAATACAGGTAATCCTCGATTTATGCCCACAATTGAGCCCAAAATTTCTCTTGTTAAGTGAGACATTTGTTACATGAGTTTTGCTCACATTTTATAACCGTTCTTGCCACAGTTGTTAGGTGAATCTGGCTTCCCCATTGACTTTGCTTGTCAGAAGGTCACAAAAGTTGATCATATGATCCTGGGACACAACAGCATAACGATCATAGATAGGAACCAGTTGCCAAGTATCTGAATTTTGATCATATGATCATGGGGATGCTGCAAAGGTCGTAACTGTGAAAAATGGTCATAAGTCTCATTTTTCAGTGCTGTTCAGAAAGGCTGTTCAGTGACTTTGAACACTCACTAAACAAACTGTTGTAAGTCAAGGAGTCCTGTACCATGAAACTGCATACCTTCAGGTGAAAAAAAACCTATTCTTAGAACAAGAAGATATCGTTTGAAAAGGGTGAGATTTTTCCCAACTTCATAACCTTCTGATGTCTCTGAATTTTAACCCAGTCAAAGCAGAGACCAATTATAGAAGCTGGCATACTTGATGTTGGAAATTAGATGAAACCTCCAGTGTCTGATGATATGTATGTATGTATGTATGTATGTATCTATACATGTATATCAGTGGTGGGCTTCTGCAGGCTCGCACCTACTCGCGAGAGCCGGTTGGTGAAATTTAGAGAACCAGTGAGAGGGGGTTCCACTGGCGTACCTGGAAGTAAATCTGGCCCGCCGCTGCCAGTGACCCAACGGGAAGGAAAGGAAAGGAAAGGAAGGAAGAAAGGAAAGAAAGAAAAAAAGAAAGAAAAAAAGAAAGAAAGAGAAAGAAAGAAAGAAAGAAAGAAAGAAAGAAAGAAAGAAAGAAAGAAAGAAAGAAAGAAAGA
This sequence comes from Rhabdophis nuchalis, assembly GCA_039707465.1. NCBI lineage: Eukaryota > Metazoa > Chordata > Lepidosauria > Squamata > Natricidae > Rhabdophis > Rhabdophis nuchalis. The sequence continues at coordinate 87,890,634 of CM077643.1, forward strand.
AAGAAAGAATTTATCATTACAATTGAGTCCAAAATTTTGGTTGCTAAGCAAGAGCGTTATTAAATGAGTTTCACCACATTTTAAAAGGTGGCCACTCCCACCCTGTCACATGACTGCCAAGCCACGCCCACAAAATAGGCCACACCTATAGAGTAGGTTCCAAAAAATTTGAAACCCACCACTGATGTATATGTATGTATGTATGTATGTATCTATGTATCTATACATGTATATGTATGTATGTATGTATCTATACATGTATGTGTGTGTGTGTGTGTGTGTGTGTGTGTGTGTGTGTGTGTATGTATGTATGTATGTATGCCAGTTCACAATCCAAGCACAAGGTGCTTGTGTGCGCGGTTCACTGTAAATTGTTGTGCGCTAAAATCCAAAATGGCGGCAGCGAAGCAACAGCGAGGGAACCAGTTTGGTGGCGTAGCAGGCCTGGGTCGCTGTTGGTTCTGCAACCCAGGCCTGAATTCCACTACTGGTTCGGTCGAACCGAGCCAAACCAGCAGCAACTCATCTCTGATATTTGTGTGTGTGCATGTGCATATGCCTATATGTATATATAAGTATGGAGACCTGTGGCACCTAACGTTACCAGATATTCAAAGAGGAAAAGAAAACACAGACAATTGGAAAGGTGACAAATGGGGGGAGGGGAGGAAGACAGATCCAGAACTTTTTGGGATCAACAACAAAAATTACGGCAAAAATCTGCAAAAAAAAGTTGTGTGTGTGCATGTGCGTATGTAATTTTTCCAGTATCAGAAAGATGATTTTTCAATCAAAATATTTTTCCAATAAATCTTTATTTTCAAGAACATATGCTAGTGATAATATAGAATCAACAATGAACTTTTAAAATGTTACCATAGAATCATGACAAGTCACGTGGTTCTATTGACTACAATAATCATACACTTGAAGGGCCTGGATTGGCAAATTCAATACCAGTCTACATTTGTTTAAAAAACCGAGAGGTTCAATTATTGTTTCTTCACAAATGAGCTCTCAACTTCTCGACTTTCTTAATATGAAAGAGAAACCAAAATATGTCATTAAACACCTAGGAATAACAATGGTCTTCTCCTCTGCAATTATACTACTGGATCTGAGGTACAAAAGTAAGCACAAGAAGGCTGTAAAAAGAGTAACATAAATTTTTAACTCACAATTGTCATACAGTGGTCATTGGAACATTTGTAGCCTAGGTCTTGCAGCCATAGTTAAATTAAACCCACCCAGTCAATCATATTTGATCATAGAAGTTAAAAAGCCTTTAATCTCCCCCCGTCTTTTAAGAGCCTTCTGTTCTGAAGTCAGAGAAACCCATCTCCACTAATAAAATACAGTGTTTTCTTAAAGGCAATAGAATGCTGACAAGTAGCCTTGGAATCAATCAATATGTAGTCCTCAATGGAACTGCATCTACATGGAAGGAAGTATGCAGTGGAGTACCCCAAGGCTCTGTTTTAGGCTCAGTACTCTTCAACATCTTCATCAATGATTTGGATGAGGGGATAAATGGGGAACTCATCAAATTTGCAGACGACACCAAGCTGGCAGGAATAGCCAACACTCCAGAAGATAGGCTTAAGATACAGAAAGATCTTGACAAACTTGAACATTGGACACTATCTAACAAAATGAAATTCAGTTGTGAAAAAAGTAAGGTTCTACATTTAGGCAAGAAAAACAAAATGCACAGGTACAGTATAGGTGGTACCTTGCTCAATAGTAGCAACTGTGAGAGGGATCTTGGAATCCTAGTAGACAACCATTTAAATATGGGCCAGCAGTGTGCAGCAGCTGCCAAAAAAGCCAACACAGTTCTAGGCTGCATAAACAGAGGGATAGAATCTAGATCACGTGAAGTGTTAATGCCACTGTATAGTGCCTTGGTAAGGCCACACTTGGAATACTGCATACAGTTTTGGTCGCCATGATGTAGAAAAGACGTGGAGACTCTGGAAAGAGTGCAGAGAAGAGCAACCAAGATGATTAGGGGACTGGAGGCTAAAACATATGAAGAACGGTTGCAGGAACTGGGTATGTCTAGTTTGATGAAGAGAAGGATCAGGGGAGACATGATAGCAGTGTTCCGATATCTCAGAGGGTGCCACAAAGAAGAGGGAGTCAAACTATTCTCCAAGGCACCTGCGGGCAGGACAAGAAGCAATGGGTGGAAACTAATCAAGGAGAGAAGCAACTTAGAACTAAGGAGAAATTTCCTGACAGTTAAAACAATTAACCTCTGGAACAGCTTGCCTCCAGAAGTTGTGAATGCCCCAACCCTGGAAGTCTTTAAGAAGATGTTAGATAACCATTTGTCTGAAATGGTATAAAGTTCCTGCCCACGCAGGGGGTTGGACTAGAAGATCTACAAGGTCCCTTCCAACTCTGCTATTGTATTGTATTGTATTGTATTGTATTGTATTGTATTGTATTGTATTGTATTGTATTGTATTGTATTGTATTGTATTGTATTGTATTATATTGTATTGTATTGTATTGTATTGTAATATTTAAAAGGCATGGGAGTTTTTAACACTTGTACCGATGCTCTTACACCTCTGCCTAGCCAGGAAGATCTCTGCTGATAAAGAAGATAACAGAATATTTCTTCTAACCATGAAAGCTATATTTCCTGCTTTCTCATGTTCATGAAAGTATATTTTACTCACACCTAAGACTAAAAATTGTATATAAACCTTTCTGATGTGCCAGTGGGTTGTCAGCTGTCCCAGAAACAAGCATTGTACTGTTTCTGACCCAAATAAAATAAGAACCTTCTTCCCAAGCAGCTGCCTTTTGCGTGTGTGTCCCCCATCCCTCCAAGAAAGGATTCAAGGGAGATCCTTGCAACAGGGGCAATACTTAACCCAGTCCACTGATTCAGAGGGTAGAGCTTGACTCCCAGAAAAAAAAAGTGAAGCAAAAGAGCAGCTGAAATGTCAAGCCTGTTAGAAAATGCAGTGTCAAGGGCTGACAGCAGAAATCACACCTACAGTACTGTACATAAGTAAGCCAACTCTCTGGTTATGGAGAAGCGCTAATGATGCTATCATCAGGACACCTGGCTATTAAGATGGGTGCTCAGTCAATCGTTGCTAAATTGCTTGTGGTCAGCAAAGTAAAGCAGACCATCTTAAATATGCCACAATTGCAGATGGAACATCAGGAAATCTGTTACCCAGATCGCAGTCCACCCTGAAGTCAAATCTATCGATCAGGTATTGATAGTGAATGCCTGTACAGCAGGGATAGTGAACCTTTCTTGCCTCGGATGCCAAAAGCATGCGCTTGCGCAATATTGCACGCACTCGGGTGCCCACCCCCATAATTTAATTCCCCCATGCCCCCTGTGCATGCGTGCGTGACATCCTGCCCTGCTGCCCTGTGCATACACACACAACTTTCCTGGAGCCTGGGGAGGGTGAGAACACCCTCCTCCCAGAGGCCCTCTGGGGGCCGGAAACAGCCCATTTTCCAACTTCCGGTGGGCCCGGTAAGTTCATTTTTCGTTCTCTGGAGGTTTTCCTGAAGCCTGCAGAGGACAAAAAACGGCTGAAAATCAAGGCCGAAAATCAGCTGGCCAGTGTGTGCATGCGAGCTGGAACTGACAGGGCAACATCTCGCATGCCCTCAAAAATGGCTCCGAGTGCCACCTGTGGCACGTGTGCCATAGGTTCGCCATCATGGCTATACAGTATCTGATGATGTAAAACCTTGTCAGTACTTTTCCAGTGCAACAGCTTGTGGGATACTAGGTCAACCCTGGAGAAATTGGATAGGGTTACTGTTCCTAGAATGGTCTTTTTTCACACAGTGTGGTGAATAAGCTAGTGGATGACTGGCTAATGTGATTTTTGGGAGGGAGCTAATGTCTATCTGATATCTAGGGGGTTGAACTAGAAGACCTCCAAGGTCCCTTCCAATTCTGTCATTCTGTTAATGCTAGTGCCACTCTTATTATCAGAACTATGGATTTACACAAGCAAATATACATAGATACATAGGAAGGTGATTTATTTGTTAACTCCGTGCATTTCCTTTTAATAACGCCTTATCTTTATTGCTGAATACATTTCATAAATATGTATCAGACAGAAAAAGATATCAAGGAATTGTATAGCGTAGACCCATGATTTAAAACCTATGGCATGTGTGCCCGAAGTGGTAGAAGAAGCCATGTTGACTGGCACACGTGGCATCTCCCATTCCTCTTAGGGATTTCTGGGGTGCATCCACATGCAATGATCAGCTGTTTTTGTGTGTGTGCAGCAGTGCTGAAAACCGGAAGAGCTGGTCTTCTGGTTTTCTTTGTGCGCATGTGCACCAGCCAGCTGACCATTGCGCATACATGTGTGCCAGTAACCAGAAGACAAGTTGGCTGATGTGCATGCATGCTCTGGAAACTGGAAGCTCATTTCACTGCATGCACATGCGCACCGGTCAGCTTGTCTTCCGGGACACGTCCTTGACACATGCACACTCCCTTTTTGGCCCTCGGTGCTGAAAAGGTTCGCCATCACTGGTGTAGATTATTATTCAACATACAATTTAAAGTCTGCCTATATCATTTCTATTTACAAAAATTAAAAGGTAAGGCCATGATTGTAAGAGTAATTTAATTTTTCAAATATTCCCAATAAAGCAACTAAGCATCACTACAAATATTCTGTTTGGCTTATATTCATCTTGCACAACCTCTTATTGTCTTGTAGAAACTGAGAAGGTGTTATGTTGTGATGGAACGGGGGTGCCAAACTGCAGAGAAGGCAGATAGTCCTGATATTCTCAGAGCTCTTTGGCTTAGGTTAAAGTGACACAAGGGAAGGAAAAGACCATGTCAAGGACAGGCTGACTCATAACCAATCTATTAATTTCAAGTCTTTCAAAGTTCTGGTTTGTAAACTGGACTCATAAAATATGCTCATATCCCATTGGTTTTCTCAATTCTCTGTGTCAGATAGCTGGTTCTTGATTTGTGTGCCTACCACAAACCAGAATCTAATATGACTTCACATTCATTCTTACCACAAAAAAACGTATGTGTTTGTCTTCTCCAACTGGGAGCCCTTAAAATTACCAAGAATCTTGGGAGTTGAATCCACAGAGTTGGCAAACACCCAGTTTGGGGAAAGTTGCTATAGATGTTAGAGTGCAACAGGAAATGCCATCAAAGATTTCTCTTTAAAGTGCTACTGTTCCTCATTGCTCAGTACAATTACCTGTATCCAAATCTCCATATCATGCCCCCATGACGACTTTCAACTTTTATACATTTGGCTTTAGATCCAAAATAATATACTTTTTTTTTACTGGGTTATATAATCATTAAATACAATGTAAAGAAATGATAGGAGTATGAAATAAAATAAGCTTAATACTTGAAAGAATTTCAAAATTTTACAACCCTGCTGTCACTTTTCAGAATGACTTCCTTCTAGGGATCAAGTTGCAGTGATCCTTAGGGGTTCATAAAAATTGGGAATTTCTTTGGAATTGTAAGGATATGTGATGGATGCAGTCACAAAATGGTTGCTGTGGCTGATGTGGGCAGGTAAATTATCTTCCACATGTCCCTTATTATTTGAAAGGCCTTCAGAGTGCAGAACAGAAAACAATGAATTCAAATTGCAGGAAGGTAGATTTCAAATGTTTATATGGGGGGGTGGGGGGTGGAATCTAAATAATAAGAATTGTTTAATAGTGGAGTCAATCACTCAGGCTGCCTTGTATTGGTTGTATCAAAGCAAAGACTAAACTGCCATCTATCTATCTACATCTATCTATCTATCTATCTATCTATCTATCTATCTATCTATCTATCTATCTATCTATCTATCTATCTATCTATTTATTTATTTAAATTTCTATACCGCCCTTCTCCCTTCCGGGACTCAGGGTGGTGTACAGGCAGCAGTAAAATCAATAATAAAAATACATGAAATATATATTTAAAAATGTATTAAATAATACGCCTGTACTAAAACCATTAATAAAACCTACTAAAACCATTTAAAAATTATGCCAGGCCAGCCGCACTAAATAGATAGGTCTTCAAAGCTCGACGGAAGAGGCGCAGGTCCGTGGTCGTGCGTAGGTCGGTGGTAGGTCATTCCAGAGGGCAGGAGCCGCCACAGAGAAGACTGTGTTATTTAGTGTCCTATACATAGCAGGGAATTGGGCTCTAATGGCCTTTCCAACTGGAGGGTTTTATAGTGGTGGGCAAAGTTTTTGCATTAAAAATGCACATTGTGGGGCAGAGTCGTTTTAATTATTGCACACTAATCTTTTAAAGCAGGGGTCTCCAACCTTTGTAACTTTAAGTCTGAAGGACTACAGCTCCCAGAATTCTCCAGCCAGCAAAGCTGGCTGGGGAAGTCTGAGAGCTGAAGGCCTTCAGACTTAAAGTTACAAAGGTTGGAGACCCCTGTTTTAAAGAACTTATGTGGCACTACATATTGTTGCTCTCCTGTTTTACCTGGCATGTTTTATATCTTTATTATAAGTCTAAATGTGCCACTCTCTTCTTCACCTTTATCTTCCAGAGAACCAGGGAGGGTCAGATCTGAGAAATTGTCTCAAATTACATTTCTGCTTTGGAGTCAGATTTTATTTATCTTGGTTGTGGAACTTCTGTTCCCCACATTATTACAAATATTCAGGGTACCTAGCTAGACATCTCAGCCTCAAGCCAAACAGTAAATTTGACATAAATGCTGCCTCAGTGCCTAGGCACTGCCAGAGTCTCTGAGGGAAGGAAGAAGTTCAGTCTGAATTCCTCCTCAGCAGAATAGTTTTGGATGGGTTAAATGCCATGAAATGCTATCTTCCACTCAAAAGTTATATTTGTCAGGTAATGAGGATGTAATAGCTGCCAGCTGATGTAAAGTTGTAATCTGTAAACTGATGCAATGTAATGTAAGGATCACGTTGTTGTTAGATCAGACAAAGGATTCCGACTCAGGCATGGTCAAAACAACAGGAACGTTTATTCACACTATTTACAATACACAAGATTATAACTGGCAAGGTTTCCCTCTCTGGCAACCTCTTATATAGAGTTACCAGGCGGGAAACCTTCTAGCAAGCAATTGCAACATTGTAACTATTTCCCAGACAGATTCCGGCCAGCTGCGTCTTAGTCAATCAAACGCAGCTGCCGGCTCCGTTCCGGAATGCGGTGACTCACAGGTTACCAGACTTGCTGTCTCGGTCGTAGACCTGAGGACTTAACACTCCTTCCCCCATAGTCAGTGCGCATGTGTCCAGGCTCTCTGTCCATCACAGTACATGCGCACGCGTATTCATTCAAATAGGCGGGGCGGTGTCGGGTCCGCCCCGAACGCCTTAGTTCCTGCGGAGAGTTCGGCGCGGACAGCAGTTCCTGTGGAAGCTCCTCCCTGCGGGGAGTGGAGCTTTCGCCTACGTCACCGCGGCCTGCCCTCGGAGGTGGAGTCGTCGCAGCTGGAATTGGCGACAATAGTAAGTCCGGGCGAGGGTGCGTGGCGACCGGTTTGCTGGCAGGCAGCGTTCTGGTAGGGTGGGCCTCTGATGGGCGAGGCCCACAGCTCAGTGTCAGGTTGAGTGGAATGGTCCTGACGGCCTCCCCAGGCGGTGCCTGACGAGGAGAGGCCTGGACAGGCAAGGGTCTCAGGATTTCCAAACTGCGGCTCGGCTTGAGCAGGGAACAACGGCCCAACGGGGGCCAACGGGCAGGAACGGCCTGGTGTGGTGAAGGCTGTCTCGGGCAGGTGGCACCTCAGTTGATCCAGGTGGCACCGCCACTCAGATCCATCGTGAAGGCTGACCCTGTAAGAACAGGGGCCGGTTAAGTCCAAAATGGTTGCGGCAATCCATCGTGGCTCCCCTGAGAAGTTCCTTGCCCAAACTAGGTCCCCAATTTTAAATAAGCGAGGGGTGGAAATCTGCAGGTTGCTCCTCTGCAACCCGTCGTAATCGGGGTGCAGTCTGTCCAGGGTGGTCCGCAAGCGTCGGCCCATCAAGAGCTCCGCGGGGCTTTTTCCTGTGGCCGGCAAGGTGTGACATGCTGTCCCAAGAGGTACGCAGCCACGCTTGCCTGCCAGTCCCCTTTATCCAAACGGGCCAAGGCTTCCTTGGCCGAGCGGACTGCTCGTTCCACGCGTCCATTAGATGCCGGGTGATAAGGGGCAACCGGCGCGTGGCGGATCCCTTGGGTGGCCAGAAAGTCCAAGAAGGTGGAGGACTGAAATTGGGGTCCGTTGTCGGACACAATGACGTCGGGCAACCCGTGGGTCGCGAACAGGCGGCGCAAGGCGTGCACTGTGCTCTCCACTGTGGTGGAAGCCAAGACAATCACCTCCACCCAGCGGGAGAATGCATCCACCACCACAAGGAAACTCTGGCTATGGAAGGGACCCGCGAAATCCAAGTGGAGCCTGGACCATGGGCTCCTGGGGACGTCCCACTCCCTCAGCGGGGAGACTGGCGGGGCCGGCCGGGACGATTGGCAGGAGGAGCAGGCGGCCACCCATTCCGCCACTTCAGCGTCCATGCCAGGCCACCAGACATAGCTCCGGGCTAAAGCCTTCATACGGACTATGCCTGGGTGATTGGCATGGAGCGACTGAAGAACCATGTGTCTGAGAGGGGAAGGGACGATAACCCGATCTCCCCAACACAAGCACCCGCAATGGAGCGAGAGCTCCAGCTGGCGTGATTTGTAAGGCCGAAAGTCTTCGGCCACGCTGCCCGAAGGCTAGCCCCTCAGCACCCATCGGCAGACCTGGGTGAGGACGGGGTCTGCGCGGGTGTGAGCAGCGACGGCGGAAGAGGACAGGGGCAAGTCCGACTCCCCGACCATCAGGATAGAGAGGGCAGGCACAGGGGTCGGATCCGGACCCGGGAGAGGGCAGCGGCTCAGGGCATCAGCATGCCCTATCTGCTTGCCATGATGGTATAGCAGCGTATAGTCATACGCTGCCAGGAATTCCGTCCAGCGGGTCATCCTGGGCGACAGGATGGGGGGGGTCGGACGGTCACCGGCCAACAGCCCAAGGAGCGGCTTGTGGTCCGTGACAACTGAAAAAGTCCGCCCATAGAGGTAATTGTGGAACTTCTTAATCCCAGACACTACAGCCAAAGCCTCCTTGTCGATTTGGCTGTAGTTTCTCTCCGTTTGAGACATTGTCCGGGAGTAAAAAGCAATGGGGGCTTCCGAGCCATCTGGAAAGACGTGGCTAAGGACAGCCCCGAGGCCAAAAGGGGAAGCATCGCATGCAAGCGTCAGAGGAAGCCTGTCATGGTACTGGACTAGTACCGCATCTGACGTGAGCATGGCTTTGACAGCCGTGAACGCATGCACTTTGCGGCTGCCCCAGCGCCAGGCCGCGGATCGGTCGAGCAACCGATGCAGCGGCTCGGCTAGCGATGCCTTGTGGGGAATAAATGGCGCGTAAAAATTCAAAAGGCCGAGGAATGGCTGCAGCTCCGTTTTGGAGGCAGGAGGGGGGCCTTTTGGATGGCCTCGACCTTGGAGGGGGTTGGGTGAATTCCTTGGGCATCAATCATGAAGCCCAGGAATTCCACCCTCGGCGCAGCAAACGTACATTTGCTGCGCTTCAACTTTAAACCCGCGCCCCTGAAAACTCTGAGGACCTTCCGCAACGTCTTGGCGAGTTCTGATATGCTGGAAGCAACAATCAGGACGTCGTCGAAGTACGGTACAACGCCAGGGAGCCCATGGAGCAGTCGCTCCATGAGGCTCTGGAAGATCCCCGGGGCCACGGACACGCCGAATTGGAGGCGGCGACAGCGGAAAGCCCCACGGTGGGTGACGATGGTCTGTGCCTCCGCAGCCTCGTCGTCCACCGGGAGCTGTTGGTAGGCCTGCGCCATATCCAGTTTCGCGAACACTCGACCCTGTCCCAAAGAGTGGAGCAAGTCTTGCACTACCGGAACCGGGTATGGGTTCGCCTGAAGCCCGAGGTTGATTGTCGACTTATAGTCGGCGCAGATCCTCACGGACCCGTCGGGCTTAATGGGAACCACAATTGGGGTCTCCCATTTCGCCTGTGTTTCTTAAACATTTTTTTTACCTCCAAACCCATTTCAGTTTTAAATATTATGGAAGATTCCAAAAGAGCATTTGTTTATATAGGTTATATGTATTGATACTGTTGGAAGAAATGTGCTTCTGGGTTCGGCTCCAAGTGGAGAAAAAGACATCGGAGACATGGAAGCTGCTTGGAAAGATGGTTTAATGGTGGACAGGACCACATGGCTTGAGTCCTGAACAAAAAAAGCTGATCACATGCTTTCAATCTTGGGGAAGAAGAAGAGAAGGGCCGAGGAAGGGGCTTGCAGGGTTTTTTATAATCTGTTTGGCCCCACCTATCTGTTTCCTGTTTCTGTGTAAGAAGTGTATTTTGATTGGTTGTCAGACACACATAGGGCAATGCAGGGGCAACTCTCTAGGCTGTGTTTTGAATCCAGGTTTGGTTGAGTTCTCAGATGCCATGTGGTCAAATCAAATCAAATTTTTATTTATATAACCGCATAATTTCCTACAAATTTTTATTTATATAACCGCATAATTTTTATTTATATAACCGCATAATTTCCTACAATACCACATTAAAAATTAAAATCGATGCATTCATACAATATTTACTGAATCGTGTTAAAAAAAATGCTAAACCCATTAAATATTTTTCATTTTTAACAAATAAAAACAATTATGGGAAGAGTCACATTATTTTAATTTTTTGCAACTACATTCAATGTCTGGCAAATAATTTTCACAAAACCCTCAAAAGGTTTTGGGAAATTCCTAGGAATCCTTAGATCACACTTTTAGAAAAAAAAAAACTGATGTAAACAAACTTTTGTGAAGCTAAATGAAGACTCTGAATTTGTGTGAGCGTTATGTTTCAACTTCTACTTTATTCCAGAAGTCCTCCTAGGATTGCCAGAATCTGACCCAACTCAGTTCTGCCCCCTCGCAGGTCTTCCTTAGTTAGGCTCATACAAAACCAGCATGGCGGAGTTTGTTAACTTCCCTGTTACGTTCTGCAGGAGACCAACCAGCAGGCAAAGCACCAAAAACAAGGAAATAAAAACACCATCCTGCTCTATGCTGCTGTGAGATTTGGTTGCAGCAAAATCTCTCCACTCTCTCCAGAAAGGGAAGGCAAAAAAAATAATAATCTAGCAGGGCCTTTTCCGCTAGCTGGTTCCTTGTGGAGAGAATGAGATGCAGGCAAAACTCTTGTCAGGCTCAAGTCCATTTTTTCTCAACATTAACAAAATCTTGCTTGCAATATGCTACATATATTTGTAACCGCACTTGAAGCGTAAGGCTTGATTCATGAGAGCCTGCTGCATATAATTCTTTTACGGGGTGTTGCTTGGAATCGCGGTAGAACTCTTGTGGCTCGTGTCTGTTCTATGTATTTAACAAGCTGCATTTGTCTCTCGTGGGATGGAGTGAAGAGCACTTTGGCTGACAGTATGACTCATGAGCAAGCTGAAGCTTACTTTATGGTGACTGCTCCTGCCAAGACTAGTATGCTGCAGAACACAGTTGCTTAAGGAAAGAAGGAGAGCTGCAGATAAGTCAGGGGGGGAGGGTGTCTAATGGAATTGAGCTGATTATAGTATATCACCCTCTATTATATAATTGATGGCCTGAGAGATTTAGGTATACATCTAGATGTTGGCTTTAGTGTATATGTTACTGTATTTTTCAGAGTATAAGATGCACTTTTTTCCCTCAAAAAAGAGGCTGAAAATCTAGGTGCGTCTTATACACTGAATACAGCATTTTTTTGCCTCCCAAAATCCCGCCCTCCCCTTCACCAAAATGGCCGTACATAGCCTTTAGGAGCCTTCCAGAATGCTGCTAAGGAGGGAAAAATGAGCGAAAAATGGACTGGTTTTTTTGCTCACTTTTGCCCCCCTCCCCCCAGCCCCCAGGAGCACTCTATTTTTGGGAGGTCTGCAGAGTGCAAAAACTTTTTTTTAAATTTGCCTCTTCAAAATCTTGGTGCATCTTACACTGTGGTGTGTCTTATACTCCGAAAATGATATGTTGCAAGTAAATAATGTATCTTCCAATACTGTACAGATCTTTAGGATGGAATATACCGTATTTCCCAGGCATGCAGATGACTCATCAGTCATTACAGTATCAGGTTATTGTTTGGGTGCATTCAATTTGTCCCTTTGTTTTGATGGACAGCCACCAAATCATCTTCGACCTATTTTATCCTATCCATTCTATTAAAGCAGTGCCAGTCAGAATCCAAATGATAATGAAGCAAGTCCTTGACTACGCCTACAACTGAGCCAGTAGTCAATCTGGGGAGGCACCTTTCCTGTTCCTACGTGGTTTATTTGCTCACAGGAATCGAGCTGCTGAGCTGTCGACCTCAACGAAGTGCAGGCTCAGCATCTTACCATGTGAGCCACCATGGCACACAAGTATGTGCCATATAGCACTTTCTATGTTTGATGGACAACATTTTACACAAAATGTAGGGCTTATAACAGCCTCATAAAGTGGCTAGTATCCTTATATAATAGACCAGTGGTAGTCAACCTGGTCCCTACCGCCCACTAGTGGGCGTTCCAGCTTTCATGGTGGGCGATAGAGGTTTTGTCTGATACTGAAGCACTTTCCTTTTTTTAATTTAATTGACTTCCCTACTTTATAAATTATCATTACTGTGGAACCAGTGGGCGGTTAGAAAATTTGACTACTAACAGAGATACAAAAGTGGTGGGTAGGTAGCAGAAAAGTAGCAATAGCACTTAGACTTATACACTGCGTTATAGCCCTCTCTAAGTGGTTTACAGAGTCAGCCTATTGCCCCCAACAACCTGGCTCCTCATTTTACCCACCTCGGAAGGATGGAAGACTGAGTCAATCTTGAGCCTGGTGAGATTTGAACTGCCAAATTGCAGGCAGGCAGAAGAAGTAGCCTGCAGTACTGCACTCTAACCACTGCTCCACCGTAACTTGTTTACAGCCAATCATTACAGGTATAAGATTATATATTGAAAACTGATGACAATCCATTCAGAGAGTGGACCAGTTCTTACTTTACCAAGCAATTTTTTCAAAATCATTTTTTATTCAGGTGAAATTAAAACTGTATTTTAAATAACACTGGTATGAGATGCCCATTAAAATGTTGAACTGTCTATTCTTTACTTTTTCATATTAAGGAAAAATTGGATTTTGGATAGTGCTTTCACATTAGGAATTTATTCTGAAATTGCCATTATTTTATTCATTAGCTTTTCATAGGATGTCGACGCAATGCTGCTTCAACCTCTCATAATAAATATATAGTGTATGGCAATGCATACCGCCCTTAGCAAAAATGTAGCTGTTAAAATACCAGAAAAATTACAAAAATATAGTAAAAGTTTATCTTATTTTTCCAATTGTTCCAAAGTAAAAAAAAAAAGTCAAGGATTTCTGCTGTTTGAGAAAAAATAAAAGAATCACATGGCGGGGAAAAGAGTGACTATGATTGGATTGCAAGAAGCCCCTATAGAAAATGAATAAAATAAAACAGTTTTACACCAAAACACATAATGTGGAAGCATTCGGAGCACATAGCCATAACCCAAACCAACTAGCTAGGGATAGTGTTTATAGAACAGCATCATTGTACAACTGAAACCATAAGCCACCAGATGTGCTACAGACAAAAAGAGCAAATCCTATGGTCACTAGTCAATCGAGCTGAGGATTCCTTACTTATGATCAAATTTGAATAGCAACACATTCTATAAGTGAACAAATGCTTACTGTGAATTATTTACATTCGGGTAATATACTCCTCTACTTATGTGAGTTGATAAGAAAGAAAAGGAGGGGGGAAAGGGTGAACAATGAGACCATTCACATCTAGTAAGGGAAAGTAGTAAGGGTAAGTCCTTTTCTTAACTTAGCTGGTTATAAGGACGACTCATTCAGGGATTCATCCAGTTTTTAGAAATCAGATACATATGCTTTGTTCTTCTACAGCCCTTTGTTCTAAGAAGACTTTTATAATAGCCGAATTATTATCATCAGAATCTGCAAACTAAAACACTATTATGTGAACCACTTAAAGTAGAGTTCAAAACCTCACATGTTCCTTGCGAGAGACAGGTATCTTTAAAAGAGACAAGGGTTCAGCTTTGCGGTTAATAAAAACAGAAATCCCTGAGTCAAACAGTGCAATGAGGCTGACAAGCTTTAGATTTCCTCCAGGCTCCGGTGAGATCATGTGCCTTTAGGCACATTGTGCCTTAAGTTCCCTTCCCCTTCTATTACCATGCATTTGTCCCCAACCTCCACCCCCTTTCAAATGAACTGTGGTGGAGCTCAGAGGCTGTGGGTACTCACTGCTGATTAAATTCTGCTGACAGAGGAAGATGTCAAACTCTACCCAAAGCAATGAGCCGCCAAGGAAAAGCTGCTTTTCTTTGCTTTTGACAGCTGAAGCCATGAATTTAAGCAGAGGTCTCACCTTCAGGCAAGGCAACAGCTAGGCACGGAGTATACCACTTCTTAAAGAGAAAGCTCTCTAAACTTTGTCAGGAGTTTACTGTTACAGAGAGGTGAAAGAGCAGAGCGTACAGCTGAGAGATCCAGGACAACTGTTCCTTGAAAAGAGTTTTATGACTGTGTTTATAACCGATTGCTTCTTTTCCCCCCTTCTACTTTTTTAAAGGAGCCTTCCTGGAAGTGTTGTCCTCTGTGATGCGTTGGACATCAATTCCCATCAGCCCCAGCCATCTTAGTAATGGCAAGGGGTCATGGGAATTTAGTCCAACAACATCTGGAGGACCAAAGGTCCCCCACTCCTATTTAGATTAAATGTCTGCCTCCCGTGGCAGCCAGCAGGTGTCTCTGGGTTTTTTTGTGCAGGACATAGAGCTCATTCTGGACTGGTGCAAAAGATCTCATCATGTCAGATGTGTTTGAGAACTGATCTCATCCATTCATTTCTGTCCCAGAAGCACCACATTTGAAATCACTGCAAAGGAATTCTATTTGTTTAGATCACCACAGTTCTGCAAAACTAATGGGTTGGCTGCAGGGGTGGGCTGCTGCGGGTTCGCACTGGTTCGGCCGGTCCTCTAACTAAGGATCTGCCCAGTTCAGTGAACCTGCAAATCCACTCCTGGTTGGCCCCACCCACCCCTCTCCTTCCACCCCGCTCCTCCCTGGAGCCTCCACATGGCCCGTTTAGGATGTCAGGTAGGTGCAGGGCATGTACAGAGGCTCGGGAAGGGCAAAAAACAGGCCTCCTGGAAGTTCCGGAAGTTCCATTTCCAGCCTCTGGAGCATGGGGAGGCCATTTTCACCCTCCCAGAGGCTGAGGAAAGCTTCCAGAAATCCTCCTCCCCCCCCCCCCCATGATGCAGGGGGCCAACTAGGCCATGCTCAACATGGCCACACCCACCCAGCAATCGGGCAGAGAACCCATTGTTAAAAATTTTGAAGCCCACCCCTGGTATTTTAGGGGTGGGAACCTTGCCTTTTCCCAGCTGCCAGCTCCTATTTTTCAAGGTCAGGAATTGGTGCTAAGAGCTCCCCTGAGTTAGATATTTGCAGAGAGGGAAGAAAGAGCAAAGATTGACCTGTGTCATGACATTATCATGCAACTGATGTGACTCGTGTAGTTGCGTCCGATGCCATTACATCATTACTTTAATGCATTATTTGCATGATGTTGTCATGACATATATCCTGTGATAGTGACATCATCACAGCTTGTAAGATGCTGCTATTCACCAGGGTGGATCTTTGAGAGTTATCTTTCCTGTCCCATATTTCTCATGGGAAAGATACTCTTCACCAAATGCTTAATTTTATCTACACTGTATTTCTCCTGCCAAACCCCCATCCCCCAAAGAACAGTGGTGGGATATTTAAGCTATTTCTAAGGGTTTAATTTTATATTTTAAAAAACCTGTACTTGGAAATAGATCTAAAGAAGAATGACATCAAGCAAATTTGGTTCAAGAAAACCACTTTTAATTTGCATCCCTCAAAAGGCTTGTACAAACAAGAAAAAATCGATTTATATCTCTGTATATATTTATTTTGATCACAGAAAGATGATAGTGTTCAATTCCATTTTATCAAAATTAGTAAACAATTATATTATTCATTTTACTCTTGTACATATATCTTTTAAACTTTCACAGAATAGCCAAACAAAGCTCTGAATTTTTTTTTTAAATGTGCTTTTTAAGAGTTTCTTCTATAACTCACCCGATTAAAGGTCAGGGAAGATTTTATGGGTGAAATCACTGAAAACTCTATGTGGCGACTTGAAGAATTTCACCTGTTTGAAACAGGTGGTACCTGTTTGAAGTGGTACCAGGCACCTGAGAAAGTGCTGACCTCTGCATTAAATGTAACAACATTAAGTGAGAATGAGCTACAAAATATATCAGAGGACACGGCAACTTGGCTACAATCAATACTATTTTTAATGATCTTTTTTTTCTTGTTTCCAAATTATAATCACTGTATATAATGTCTGTATAGGAATAGAACAGACTAATCTGAGTAATGTGCATTTTCAATGAGTGGATCTTTGGATGGGTAATTAAGCTTTTCATCTGTTTCTATTCTGAAGACTACTTAAGAGTATTTTGTAGACATGTGTATTCATTGTGAACTCCAGTTATAGAGGTTAGAAATGACATTCAGTGAACAGGTGATCAGTTGAATTATTCCAAAACATGTAGATATGCTGCTTAGTTTTAAAACATTGAACAACACAGAGAAAGATGAAGGAAATTTTCTCCAGGAATTAGCATCTTTCCTGGGGACCTCGGTTAAGAAACGTGATGCCTGATTATCCAGTCTTCAGAATGTGGAACTAATGGAAGTTCACTTCATGCTGATTCTTGAACCTATTGCTGTTTTAACAGTTTATTATATTGTCAGAGTTCTTATTGAATCTCTCTCTCTCTCTATCTCTATATATCTATATCTTTTGACGACCATCTTTAAAGTGCTCCATGGCTCGGGGCCTAGTTATATGCGAGACCGCCTTCTGCCCCATACATCCCTTCGGCCGATCCGCTCCCACAGAGAGGGTCTTCTCAGGGTGCCGTCGGCCGGACAATGCCGGCTGGTGACACCCAGGGGAAGAGCCTTCTCTGTGGCGGGCCCTGCCCTTTGGAACGACCTACCCCCTGAATTATGCACCATTACCGACCTCCGCCTCTTCCGCCAATGTCTAAAGACATATCTTTTCCAACAAGCCGGCCTAGCCTAACCGCCCATGGGGACTATTTTAGAGAGTTTTAAATTGGGTATTTTAAAATTTTGGTTTTAGCATAGGATTAGAATAGTTTAATATATTTTTAAATTATGTATTTATTTTTTGTATGTTTTTAAATTCCTGTGCGCCGCCCTGGGTCCTCTGTGGAGAAGGGCGGGATATAAATATAATAAAATAAATAAATAAATAAATTAGATAGTTGCAAACAATGTTTGTGTAATTACCATACCCAATGCACAAAATTTTGGGAGATCCAGATGTTGCTGTATTCCATATCTAATCTGCCTGTAGTTTCCCACTAGTTCTCTCTTTAAAAAAAAAAAGGATAGCATCTTTTGAGGAAGATAAACTACAATAGTTGCACTGGGCCTTTTGAATGGCAGGAGAAGCTGCTGCTTAAAAGCCTCCTCTACCTTGGAAAGTAAAAATTCTTTTGCAGCTGCTGATTGAGGGTGTGGGTGCCCCCATGCACAGTTCTTTGTACTTTCAATCAAAATGACATATATATTCTAACTTCTTTTTTTTTTTGGCATGGAAAGGCAACTGAAGCAATGGAGGGAAGATGATAGGGTTGCTAGTAGAAAATAGCATTGTCTGGGCCACCCATCAAATTCTATGAAGAAAGCAGAGGGGTTGCATGATATAAGCCTCATCACGGATCGTCCTTAGAGCCTGTCCATAGCCAAGAATTAACTCCCAGAAGGCAAACATTTTATCTGTTTATGTCACACATACCATTTGCCAAGCCTGTGAGCTAAGACCAGAATCCTGGATAGTCTCAGTTAACAAAATAGTTTGTCAGCAAAATGTAAACACAAGCCATTTACTGAAAATGTGGTCCTCTATTATTTATCAAATGAGCCATTTTGTCAGTGCCATCATGACATCAGAGTTTGCCCAAGCTAAGGCTGCCAACCAAGTTCTGGCTGGCTTCTGCCCTTTTATAGTTGTCTCAGCCTAACAAGAAGAAATTTAGCAGGTGAAACATTTAGCTTTAATTTTTTTGTCTCTACGCCAGGAAAAGCTTCACCTGCTATATTTCTGCCTCTCCCACTTGTCAGTTAAACAAACCAAGAGAAACAGCCATGGCTTCCAATTCCAGCAAGATATTATGCTGAACAAACAAATTAGAGAAGGTCAATGAGGTGTTTATATACAGTTGTCAAACACATACAGTGTTCCAGACAAAATATTCCTGTGAACCTTAGCTCATTCTTATTTACTTGTAGTGGTCCAGGTGGAATGGAGTGGTCACTCCACGATTTTTACAGGCAGAACCTATAATTATTCCATTTTTTCAACTGAGTTTGGCCACCTCATCCTATCTGCTTTTTTTCACCTCACTTTGAAACCAGCAGTGTTACCAGAAGTTGATTTTTGTGTCAAAGGTCCAGGGTGACATAAAGTCATAGTCTTTAAATAGCCATTCAAATAAATCTTCAGAAATAATAAAGAAAAAAGTGTAGTAGCCACTTCTAAATTGACATGTGTGCTAGGATCACCAAAGTTAACAGTAGTCATCACAGGTTCCTTCCTCTTATATATTTTATTTACTTTTAATTATATTTATAAAACACCTATCGCCCTCACAGAGCAATTTTAAGTGATACACAAATAGACATAAAGACATAAAAGTCAGATATAAATATAATAAAAACAATTAAAAACAAGAATAAGTAAAGGTAAAGGTTCCCCTTGCACATATGTGCTAGTCGTTCCTGACTCTAGGGGACGGTGCTCATCTCCGTTTCAAAGCTGAAGGGCCAACTCTATCTAAAGACATCTCCATGGTCATGTGGCTAGCATGACTAAACACCAAAGGCTCACAGAACGCTGTTACCTTCCCACCAAAGGTGGTTCTTATTTTTCTACTTGCATTTTTTTTACATGCTTTCGAACGGCTAGGTTCGCTGAAGCTGGGACAAGTAACGAGAGCTCACTCCATTAGGCAGTGCTAGGGATTCAAACCGCCAAACTGCCGACCTTTCTGATCGACAAGCTCAGTGTCTTAGCCACTAAGCCACCGTGTCCAAAACTATAATAATTAAAATTAAAAAGGCACGGGAGAGGCTTCAGCCTTATGGTCGCATGCTCCTCTAATAAGGGCAAGCAGTCCAAAAAATAAAACACAAATACAAACACTTATTATTTTTCAGTTTAAACTATATAATTTTCTTTAAATATTTCTTATACTCAAATGAATATATTTAGCATCGGGGCAGCAGATGCAAACTTCATTTTATTTCTGTAGTCATGTTTATTTTCCAAATTAAGTAAGATTACTATGTGCAATGGCACCATGCTCAGAGTATTTATTTTTAAATTCAGAATGCGTTTAAGCCAATATCTTCCATAAATGGGACATCCCTTAAATATCTGCCTTATAATGAAGGCAATCAACTCAACAGTTGCGCCCCTTTCTGGATCATGACGCTCTACGCACGGTCACTCAAGCCCTCGTTGTTTCCCGCCTGGACTATTGCAACCTCTCTACATGGGGCTCCCCTTGAGGTGCACCCGGAGGCTCCAGCTAGTTCAGAATACGGCCGCGCGGGGGATTCTGGGGGCCTCTAGATGCTCCCATGTAGCACCTCTCCTGCGCGAGCTGCACTGGCTGCCTGTGGCCTTCCAGGTGTGCTTCAAGGTGTTAGTAACAACCTTTAAAGCACTCCATGGCAAGGGACCTAGGTATTTGTAAGACCGTCTCCTACCACATACCTCCCTCCGACCAGTCCGCTCCCACAGAGAGGGCCTCCTCAGGGTGCCGTCGGCCAGTCAATGCCGACTGGCGACCCCTAGGGGGAGAGACTTCTCTGTGGCAGCCCCTGCCCTCTGGAATGACCTACCCCCTGAGCTACGTACAATCACGGACCTGCGCCTTTTTCGCCGAGCCCTGAAAACCCATCTATATCGTGCGGCCAGCCTGGCGTAGTTTTAATTTGTTTTATTAGGGTTTTATAATGGTATTTTAGAGCAGGCCCACTGTTAAATTTGGTTTTAGAACTTTTACCATATTTATTGGATTATTGATGTTTTATTGTGGTTTTTATTATCGCCTGTTCACTGCCCTGAGTCCCTCAAGGGAGATAGGGCGGTATATAAATGTAATTAAATAAATAAATAAATAACTTGTATTGTCTTTCTTGGCACTTCCAAATTATTGGAATCATTGCCTCCCTAAAAGTTTGAAACATGGCCTCACGGCTTTACAACACTTCCTCCAATTGGTACTCTCGCCAGATGTGTTTGGACTATAATTCGCAGAATTTTAGGTCACCATAAAGTAGTTCTAACACATTGCAGGATGCTGGGGCATAAAAGACCGCTCCGAAGTAGAGTTTCCTGCAAACTTTGCCCTTGTATTGGAATTGTGTGTCTATGTTGTTCAGTTTAATGGGAATATTCTTCCCCACAGGGCCCAGACACACCTGCACATTTGTGGTGTATGGTTTCTTTTGCCAAATGCATCTGTGAATCTGCAGGTGACAGACAGGGAGTAGAACTCTAAATAGAAGTTTATGACATGACACTCTAGTGCTAAAATGCCTAAAGGCTATTTCCTATAGTGGAAAAAAGAAAAGAAAAAACCTCTGTCATCACAGAAATGAAGTTTTGTAAGTTAAGCATTTTGACTAAAATGCACTTCTCAGATCTTATCAAACTACTGGCCACAAAGAAAACATTTCCACTTAAGAACAGAATATTTTTCCCTTCAACCACCCTGCAGGCCTGTATTGATCAGATGATACCAGAAACTTTTACAAACATACATGGTAGTCACCATGCTATTCCCGTTTGGGATAAACCAAGTTTTATCTTACATGCTCACACTAAATTATGCAAGTGAAGATCTCTAAACTAAAGGCTACCTTGCAAACCACCACGGTTGCTGGCATCCTGCAAACTAAGAGGGCACATATAATAGACCAGGAAGTGAACAAGATGCAGTGCTTTAGTCAAAGTTTTATTTATTCATTTTCAGAGTTAATTATTGGGCTAGTTCTTTGATCAATAGCTGATTGCCTATCAGTTATTTATACTGCTCCTCATTTAGAGACGACAATTGGGATGAGCAGCTCAGTAATTAAGCAAAAAGATCACGACAGACAGACACACATACACACACACACACACACACACACAGAAAAGTCAGCTAAGGAGGATAGCTTTGGGACACATTAGTAAAAAACAGTAATCAGGAAATGAACAATAGTATAAAAATTAGTTATGTATATTACCATAACCAGTGACAGTCTCCTGGTGGTTAAATTGTAGAATCATTAAAAAAAAATAAGACCAAAGCATATAAAACTCACTAAAGCATGAACAGTAAAGCCTTCAACCAATAACAGTGGTGGGTTTCTGCAGGCTCGCACCTACTCGCGAGAGCCGGTTGGTGAAATTTAGAGAACCGGTGAGAGGGGGTTCCTCTGGCATACCTGGAAGTAAATCTGGCCCGCCGCTGCCAGTGACCCAACGGGAAGGAAAGGAAAGGAAAGGAAAGGAAGGAAGGAAGGAAGGAAAGAAGGAAAGAAAGAAAGAAAGAAAAAAAGAAAGAAAGAAAGAAAGAAAGAAAGAAAGAAAGAAAGAAAGAAAGAAAGAGAATTTATCATCAGAATTGAGTCCAAAATTTTGGTTGCTAAGCAAGAGCGTTGTTAAATGAGTTTCACCACATTTTAAAAGGTGGCCACTCCCACCCTGTCACATGACTGCCAAGCCACACCCACAAAATAGGCCACACCTACAGAGTAGGTTCTAAAAAAATTTGAAACCCACCACTGACCAATAACTATAAATTACAGATGAATCCAACTCTTATCATCCTCTAAAAAAAAACACCTTCAGTGTTAACAAATTTCCAGAAGGCTGTAACCAACCTAGTTTGAAAGGGAAGAATATTCTATATGAGTGCTATGGGGAAAAAAGGTTGCTTCCTGGCCCAATCCTTTTTACCTCACAAAAATGGGGAGAATTGTGTTTCCTGTCAATTTTTTTTCCCTCTTCTTCTAGTGCATGCAAAGAGTAGTAAGTTATTTCTTCAACCTGGCATTCCGGTCACAGCACCGAGACGGCATTGGTCGCGTTGGTTGATGATCTCTGGAGGGCGCGGGATAGAGGTTATTCCTCTATCCTAGTCCTATTAGACCTCTCGGCGGCTTTTGATACCATCGACCATGGTATCCTATTGCACCGACTGGGGGGGGTGGGGTTGGGAGGCACCGTTTTGCGGTGGTTCTCATCCTACCTCTCTGGTCGGTCGCAATATGTGTTGACGGGAGGGCAGAGGTCGACCTCGAGGCCTCTCTTATGTGGGGTTCCTCAGGGGTCGGTCCTCTCGCCCCTCCTTTTCAACACATATATGAAGCCGCTGGGTGAGATCATCCGTGGTTTTGGGGTGGAGTACCATCTGTACGCTGATGACACCCAGCTGTACATATCCACCCCAAACCACCCCAACGATGCCGCCGAAGTGCTGTCCCGGTGTTTGGAGGCCGTACGGATCTGGATGGGTGGTAACAAACTCAAGCTCAACCCTGCCAAGACTGAGTGGCTGTGGTTTCCGGCACCCCGGTTCAGCCAGATTACACCAACTCTGGCCATTGGGGGCGAAACACTGGCCCCCGTGGAGAGGGCGCACAATTTGGGTGTCCTCCTGGATTCCCGGCTGTCCATGGAGGACCATGTGGCGGCCGTGGCCAGGGGGGCGTTTCATCAGGTACGCCTGATGCACCAATTGCGCCCCTTACTGGACCGGGCTGCCCTTCGCACAGTCACTCAAGCTCTCGTGACGTCCCGACTCGACTACTGTAATGCTCTCTACATGGGGCTTCCCTTGAGGTGCACTCGAAAGCTACAGCTAGTCCAAAACGCAGCCGCGCGGGTGATTATGGGAGCCACTAGATGCTCCCACATAACACCGATCCTGCGCGAGCTGCATTGGCTTCCTGTGGTTTTTCGAGTGCGCTTCAAGGTTTTGACAACTATCTTTAAAGCGCTCCATGGCTCGGGGCCTAGTTATATGCGAGACCGCCTCCTGCCCCATACATCCCTTAGACCGATACGCTCCCACAGAGAGGGCCTTCTCAGGGTGCCGTCGGCCGGACAATGCCGACTGGCGACACCCAGGGGAAGAGCCTTCTCTGTGGCGGGCCCAGCCCTTTGGAATGATCTACCCCCTGAATTACGTACCATCACCGACCTCCGCCTCTTCCGCCAATGTCTTAAGACATATTTGTTTCAACAAGCCGGCCTAGCCTAACCTCCCATGGGGACTTTTAGGTAGTTTTAAATTGGGTTTTTAAAATTTGGTTTTAGCGCAGGATAGGTTATTTAATAGTTTTTTAAATTATATTTATTGTATTTTGTATGTTTTTAAATTTTCCTGTGCGCCGCCCTGGGTCCTTCGTGGAGAAGGGCGGGATATAAATTTAAATAAATAAATAAATAAATAAAATATTGCCTCTACCGCTTCTGTTTTCAGTCAATGCTGACCACCTGACTTCAAGATGATGGGTGACGAAGCCAAACCAGTTTTATGTTACCTAAGACTGCCCTGTGTCTAAATAAGAGTGAAAATGCCACTTAATGGGTCAAACACTGGTTTAAGATCAGTACAACCAAGAAAACTGGGAATGAAATGAAGACCACATCATGGGGACATGGCAGAAAAGAGATGTTGCCCAGACACATTTGCAAGTAGGTTACAAGTACACTAAGAATCTTGAAAAGTCATATTTTGTTTTGAGACTAAGCAGTGGCGTTTTGAAGATACATAAAATCAAGCTAAACTAGTTTCCTCTGCTGTGGTATATTTCAGATGTGACTACTACTAATCATGCTGTCTAGGAATCTAGGGAGGCACAGTCAAAACATCTGGAAAGTAGCAGGTTGGAGAAGGCTAAACTAAATATTGTAAAGATGCATGAACAGGATTGTCTCTTTAACAAATATTTCCTTTTATTCTTTTTTATAAATACATATTTTATTGAAAGTTTTAATAGGAGCAATAACTAATACAAAGTAAAATAGAACAAAGAAAATGAAAGAGAAAGAGAAATAAAATGTTGAAGTGCAATAATAAAAAAGTAGAAAAAAGAGAAAAATATAAAGTGCCTTCTGATCTCCTTCACAGCAGTTATAAGTACAATTACATGTTAACTTATCTTTGCAAAGTTATATCATAATGGCTGAATAAATAATAGGGAGTAGAATAAATAATACCTAGCACAGGGAGTAGAATAAATAGCTACTATAATAATAGTAGAATAAAAATTAAAAAAACTAAATAGTGGAATAAATAATAAAATAACAATTATATTGATATGAGGAAGTGCTGGAAATAGTGATTTAAAGATCAATGTGAGAATGACTTTTTCAAAAGTGGGGTTGAAAAAATATATAAATGTGGTCCCCTTGAAATGATGAAAAAAAGAAGTCATAAATACAAGGGGAATGTCTAAAAATAATAAGGCTGTAGGAGAAGATAGTTTAAATCTTCTTGGAATCCTAGTGGACAACCATTTAAATATGAGCCAGCAGTGTGCAGCAGCTGCCAAAAAAGCCAACACAGTTCTAGGCTGCATAAACAGAGGGATAAAATCTAGATCACGTGAAGTGTTAATGCCACTGTATAGTGCCTTGGTAAGGCCACACTTGGAATACTGCATACAGTTTTGGTTGCCACGATGTAGAAAAGACATGGAGACTCTGGAAAGAGTGCAGAGAAGAGCAACCAAGATGATTAGGGGACTAGAGACTAAAACATATGAAGAACGGTTGCAGGAGCTGGGTATGTCTAGTTTGATGAAGAGAAGGACCAGGGGAGACATGATAGCAGTGTTCCGATATCTCAGAGGGTGCCACAAAGAAGAGGGAGTCAAACGATTCTCCAAGGCACTTGGGGGCAGGACAAGAAGCAATGGGTGGAAACTAATCAAGGAGAGAAGCAACTTAGAACTAAGGAGAAATTTCCTGACAGTTAGAACAATTAACCTCTGGAACAGCTTGCCTCCAGAAGTTGTGAATGTCCCAACCCTGGAAGTCTTTAAAAAGATGTTAGATAGCCATTTGTCTGAAATGGTATAAGGTTCCTGCCCACGCAGGGGGTTGGACTAGAAGACCTACAAGGTCCCTTCCAACTCTGCTATTGTATTGTATTGTATTGTAAATGAAGAGTTAAGATACAGCCTTGCTATGGAACCACTTGTGCAACTTGTTCTACCATGTGCTCAAAGATTGCATCTGAGCCTGATAATTGGACGAATACTATTATTGTCCCCCTGTGTAATGAGAGAGATAGAAAGAATGTGCAAAACCTATAGAACAGTATTGGCAAAACGTTTTGGCACTGGACGCCGAAATGGGAGTGTGCATGTGTGGACGTGTGCCAGTAACCGGAAGGGTAGCTACCCAGTGTGCATGCATGTATCAGGAAGATGATCTTCCAGTTTCTGGCGCACATGCTAGCTAGTGCATATGCATGTGCTGGAAACCGGAAGATCTTCTTTCCAGTGTGTGCATGTGCACCATGTGGCTGCTGTCCTGGTTTTCCGGTGCTCCCATACATGTGAAGACCAGCTGGCCAGCGTGCTGGAATCCAGAAGAGCAACAGGCGACGGCTCGCATGCCCAGAGAGATGGCTCTGCGTGCCACTTCCAGCACACATGCCATAGGTTTGCCATCATGTCTATAGGAGGATTAGATTGTTAGATGTGCCTGGGAAAGCATTTGGCAAAATTATAATTGAAAGC
Source organism: Rhabdophis nuchalis (assembly GCA_039707465.1). Classification (NCBI taxonomy): domain Eukaryota; kingdom Metazoa; phylum Chordata; class Lepidosauria; order Squamata; family Natricidae; genus Rhabdophis; species Rhabdophis nuchalis. The sequence continues at coordinate 87,916,687 of CM077643.1, forward strand.
TGTAAAAGGTGACCCCTTGAAAATTTGGGAAGAACAATGCCTTGGTAAGGCCACACTTGGAATACTGCATACAGTTTTGGTCGCCACGATGTAGAAAAGACGTGGAGACTCTAGAAAGAGTGCAGAGAAGAGCAACCAAGATGATTAGAGGACTGGAGACTAAGACATATGAAGAACGGCTGCAGGAGCTGGGTATGTCTAGTTTGATGAAGAGAAGGACCAGGGGAGACATGATAGCAGTGTTCCGATATCTCAGAGGGTGCCACAAAGAAGAGGGAGTCAAACTTTTCTCCAAGGCACCTGGGGGCAGGACAAGAAGCAATGGGTGGAAACTAACCAAGGAGAGAAGCAACTTAGAATTAAGGAGAAATTTCCTGACAGTAAGAACAATTAACCTCTGGAACAGCTTGCCTCCAACAGTTGTGAATGCCCCAACCCTGGAAGTCTTTAAAAAGATGTTAGACAGCCATTTGTCTGAAATGGTATAAGATTCCTGCCCATGCAGGGGGTTGGACTAGAAGACCTACAAGGTCCCTTCCAACTCTGCTATTGTATTGTATTGTAATGCTGGACAGAGAATTGCTGACATAGTCTTTCCTCAGCAGCTCATGACAAAATGTGAGAAAGAAAATTTTGATTAGTGAAAGCACATGAAAAAGTTATTTCAATTAAATTATGGAATGTTCAGTACACATATGGAGTCAAAGGTTGCTGAAGTCAAGAATATATGTATATGTATACAAATGAGTGGGGGTACATATATATGAGTGTGTGTAGATGGAGATACATACATCCCTTAGACCGATCCGCTCCCACAGAGAGGGCCTTCTCAGGGTGCCGTCGGCCGGAAAATGCCGACTGGCGACACCCAGGGGAAGAGCCTTCTCTGTGGCGGGCCCTGCCCTTTGGAACGACCTACCCCCTGAACTCCGGACCATCACCGACCTCCGCCTCTTCCGCAAATGTCTAAAGATATACTTTTTCCATCAAGCCGGCCTAGCCTAACCTCCCATGGGGACTTTTAGAAAAGTTTTAAATTGGGTTTTTAACAATTGGTTTTTAGCATAGGATCGGGATCATTTAATATATATTTTAAATTTTTTATCTATTTTCTATTTTGTATGTTTTTTCAATCTCCTGTGCGCCGCCCTGGGTCCTCTGCGGAGAAGGGCGGGATATAAATGTAATAAAATAAATAAATAAATAAAATAAGATAGAGATAGATAGAGATAACATGATGTTGAGAACCTAAATTATTTTCTGCAAAAGTTAAACAGATCCAAGATGGAGAACACATTGTCAAAAGATATTGAGATAATCTAGTAATACTGACACTGCACAGGATCATGCTCTGTCTAAGGATTTCTAACTTGGCTGTTTGATTTACCAGTTTTGACATTAGCTGGATCAAGATGTCCTGTCAAATACTAGGTCACGATGCTTCACTTGACTGAAGCACTTATTCCACATGATACAGTCTTGGAGATAACCTAGAAACTCATCTGGTATAAATGTACCAGCTAGACTCCTGGGGGCACAGGAGGTGGAAGCCCTTTCAGTAGTAATCTCCTTTGGAACAGTTACTTTAATCATACTGGTAGGTTTGGTTTAGTTTAAGTTAGATTAGCCATAGGTGTGTGAGAGATTTTTTTTAAATTTAGATTTTGAATGATGTATATATTCTAGTTTCATTTCTAGTTTTTCGTGATGTGCATCATTTTATTATATACAGACCAGTCAACCTAGAAAATGTTAGTTATAAATATGAGCTCACTAAGTGGGTTAGATTATGGATTTCAAATCCAACTTTTATGCCCCCCTCCAAATCAGAGGTGGTATTCAGTAGGTCCTTACCAGTTCTGGAGAACCGGGAGCAGAAATTCTGAGCAGTTTGGAGAACCAGTAAATACCATCTCTGATTGGCCCAGCCCCCATCTATTCTCTGCCTCCTGAGTCCCAGCTGACTGGGAGGAAATGGGGATTTTGCAGTATCCTTCCCCTGCCATGCCCACCAAGCCACGCCCACCAAGCCACACCACACCCACCAAGCCACATCCACAGAACCGGTAGTATAAAAATTTGAATCCCACCACTGCTCCAAATGTAAACAAAATTTTGTCTGGAATCGATGGTTTTGTTGTCCCTGCTGCTCACACAAACTATTTAAGGAGTCTTAAAGGGGTCCAGGATAAAAGAACACCATGTTCACCACACACAGCAAAGAAGAGTTTACATCTCTTATAACATTTTCATCAGCTATAAGTGATGATAATGTCAAAATCAATGAAGATATCAGTTCATCCAATCTCTTGCCTACATTTGATCAAAATAATCCCAAGAAACCTGATCTGGGTCCAGTGCTGTGATCTGCTCTAGACACCAGGCTTGTTTCTTGCATCCTGCATTTTATGGCCTCTCATAATTGGGAAAGGTAAAAGGTCAAACAATAGAGCCATTGTACCAGCCTTCCAATCCTTTTTAAATGCATGTGAAAGACAAAATTTCCCTAGAGACTCCACGGAATATTGCCTTTGGCAAGGGAGAGAGAGAGAGAGAGAGAGAGAAAGAGAGAGAGAGAAACCACCACAGTCCAGAAGATAAAAAGTGACATCAAAGGAAACAATGGCCAACTGTCCATTTTGGAGCTGTGGCTTGTTATAAAAGTGAAGGGAAACCAGCTTTTAAGAATCTTGCATAATAATAATATTTCTTTCACCAGGAGAAGGAGGAAAGTGCTCCACTGCAAACCAAAGTTGTTAGTTGGCTTAATGCCTAGAGAAAATCATTTAAATCATGTTTAGTGCCTCCAGTGTAAGTCACTGCCTTTGTTTATAACAATCACAAGAGAATCAAAACTAATATATTTCTGAAATCAACCTCTGAATGTAAGCTGAGGATCAAAAATTAACATCATAAACTTCCAAAAGCCTTTAATTCTAGCAAACATCTTTAACCTTATCACTGGGTCATTTTAGTGCCTCACAAAGAAAGAAATCCTACAAAACAAGCTTTGCAGTAGAATGTGAGCACTAATAACTTTCTGACTTTACAAAGCCAGCTTAATTTTAGAAATTATTTTGGTACATGAGGGTAATAACTAGTAGTAAAATTTGGAAATGTCCAGAGAACTTTATCTACTTGGACAATATATAAATGTCTTAAAGCACAATCTAAAATGTTCTGTATGGACAGGGGTATTAAACTTCATTGAGGGCTGCATCAGAGTTGTGTTTCACCTTGGGGGGCCAGGGTGGGTGTGGCCACGGTGAGCATGGCCAGCTTGACGTCATTCATGTTGGGGGTGCCTGTGGTGGCCCAAGCACTCTGCCAGTGAAAACAGGCTCCCAAGCTCCGTTTTCAGCTGTGACAGCCACCTACAACCCTCTGCCAGCAAAAACAGAGCTCAGGAGGGCTGCACGCGGCCCTCCTGAACTCCATTTTTGCTGGCAGAGGCATCAGACACCAGCCCTTCGCTGTTTCTAGGGTGGGCCCATGGGCCAGATCTATGCAACTGGATCCAGGCCCCCGGACTTGAGTTTGAGATCCCTGTGTATGGACAAAGAAAGTAGTGTCACCTTGGTCTTGAAACAGCTTTCAATACATTAATCATATCTGGATTGGCTTTGAGGTTTAGGAGTGGAAGATCTTCTGTCTTCTTCTATAGTAATTTCAAGTCAATTTTGGGAAATGAAGGAAATAGATCTAGCCCAAGTCTCTACTCTGCAAATTTCCCCAGACTCTTTTCTCTCTCCATGCCTATTTAATGCCTTTGTGGTATCTCTGGGTGAGGTCAATAATAGCAATAGCACTTAGACTCATATACTGTCCTGCAGTGCTTTACAGCACTCTCTGGGCAGTTTACACTGTCATCATATTGCCCCCAACAATCTGGGTCCTCAATTTAACGACTTTAGAAGGATGGAAAGCTGAGTCAACCTTAAGCCCATCAGGATTGAACTCCAGGCTGTGGGCAGTAATAATCTGCAATACTGCATTCTAACCACCACACTACCGTAAGTATGGGGTCAGCCAGCAGGGGTTTGGATCCAAGATTCTGGAAGTTCTTTATTTTTGATTCCGGAAATGGTTATACTGGTGTGCAATTTGGAGATCCTCTTAGAGTCTCAGATTCTATTAGAAGAGCAAATGGCCACCATATCCAGGAGGGTCTTTAAACCAATCTGTCATGCCAATTGTGCCTATTCTGGATTGGGAGACTCTATTCACATGATTCCTGTCTTACTCATCTACCATCTACACCAGTGATGGCGAACCTATGGCACGCATGCCACAGGCGGCACGCAGAGCCATTTGTCAGGGCACGCGAGGCGATGCCCTGTCAGCTGGCCAGCCCGGAAGGGGCGCACTGGCCAGCTGTATTCGCCCTTTTGTTCATGCTTTTTTCACCCTCCCCAGGCTCCAAAGGCTTTATAGGAGCCTGGGGAGGGCGAAAAGAGCCTCCCCTGCCCCCCTAGAGGCCGCCTGGAGGCTTCATGAACTTCTCTGAAGCTTCCGGAGTGCTCAGAATGATGTGTCGCCGAAAACAGAAGTGACCTCTGATTTGCTTGCAGCGTCATTTTGAGTGCTCCAGAGGTTTCAGCGATCTTCAGGAGACTTCCCTTAAGCCTCCGGACCACTCAAAATGACGCTGCAAGCAAATCGGAGGTAACTTCCGGTTTCGGCGGCGCATCATTTTGAGTGCTCCGGAGGCTTCCCAGGCCCTCCAGAGACCCTCCAGAGGCTTCAGTAACCTTCAGGAGGCTTCTTTTTGCCCTCCTATAAAGCCTCTGGAGCTTGGGGAGGGTGAAAAGATCATGTAAAAATGGGGGGGTGTCTGTAGTGTGCGCATTGCATTATGGGTGCGGCACGCCCACACACAACCCCCCTGCGCTCCCCCTTTATGGCATGCGAGCCTAAAAAGGTTCGCCATCGCTGATCTACACTATAGCAGCACGCTGTACATGATAATGTACTTCAAAATGATCCAAAGCTATAATTGGTCCATAATGCATTGGCTCAAGTAGATGTGAACGCACCTCTGCTGAAAGCCTGCCCTATGGAACCTCATTCTTCCCATTTTTATCAGCTGACCTCAACCCTTATATCCCTCAAAGACTGGTTCTTCCCCAAATGTTGAAACAAACTGTGTGGTCAGTTCATAGAGACTTGAAGACCTTTAAATTAGATGTATTGGTTGACCTTGGTTGTTTCTGTTATTATTGTAATTACTGCATTTTTAATTCCTTGTTTGCATAGTTTTTTAACTCTAAGTTTCCCAGAGACACTCTTGTGAATTGGGTTACCACAGAAACCAAATAGATAGCACACATTCCCTCGTGTGACCCCTTGTCTGATCCAGATCTGGATCTGGATCGGGTTCTGTGTTTGTGTTTTGTGTTTGTTTGTGTGTGTGCGTGTGTGCGTGCGTGCGTGTGTCGTGTGTGTGTGTATCTGGATATGTATGTATGTATGTATGTATGTATGTATGTATGTATGTATATATATATGTGTGTGTGTTAGGTTTTTAAGGGCTTTTAAGAGAAAAATATTCTCATATATATATATATATGTATGTGTGTGTGTGTGTGTGTTAGTTTTATGAGCTGATCAATAAATTAAATTAGAAGGGACCAGGATAGATCTATTTCGAGCTTATTAGCTCTCATCAGCTGACCATACCCCTTACTTACAGCTGGCCATACCCTTACCCCTTATTAGATGAGAGCTAATAAGCTCGAAATAGATCTATCCTGGTCTCTTCTAATTTAATTTATTGATCAGCTCATAAAACTAACACACATATATAAAATATTATACAACGTAATTCTTGGCTTGCTGTTTGGATGGTCTCTAGCGATGAGCCGATGGGCAGTAAGGGAAACAGTATGTCTCCTCCCTTTAATTGGGGCCTAATAATAACAGGTTGTTGTGAAACAATTACATATATATATATATATATATATATATATATATATATATATATATATATATATATATATATATATATATATATATATATATATGTAGGTCTTTGGTTGTTCGGGTTTTCTCCCGCGTAGAATTGGAAGTATCTTCACGACGTTTCGATGAAATCTCATTCATCATCTTCAGGCTGGTGCTTCGGGCTTGGTGCTTCCAGGAGCACCAAGCTCCTGGAAGCACCTTGCTCCTGGAAGCACCAAGCCCGAAGCACCAGCCTGAAGATGATGAATGAGATTTCATCGAAACGTCGTGAAGATACTTCCAATTCTACGCGGGAGAAAACCCGAACAACCAAAGACCTACATACAAACACCCGCGAAAACCTCAGAAAACATATATATATATATATATATATATATATATATATATATATATATATATATATATATGCTAGTTTTTATGAGCTGATCAATAAATTTACAGGAAGTTGTGGTAACAATTATCTATCTATCTATCTATCTATCTATCTATCTATATATATATATATATATGAATGAATGAATGATCAGATTGATGTCTAAACTTTATTTGTGTCATAAATTCTATTTGTCATTGTTATCATTCATGGAGGATCATTGTATTCTGTCACATAAGAAAATATAAAAAGGTAACACAATTTATCCTGTATCAACAATGTCTTATTCTGGCTCCCAGAAGTGAGCTAACCTGGATATTTTCTGTAGATGGGTGAAGAAGTTAAAAAGTAACATGATGATTCAAAACAAGGAATAAATCTCTTTGAGCTGAGGTCTCCCAGCAAAATTTCCACACATGGGATGTGTAGAATCTCTGCAAAGCAAGGTCTGTTACTTTTAATCCTTGTAAAAGTTCCAGAAGAATACATTATGCAGTGACTTCAGAATCCACTGAGACAGCCTGGAAGATTAATTGACCCCTCCATATTAATTTTCCTAAATGCTGGCCTTAAGCCCTATTGAGCTGATTCCAAAGTCACCTGCAGCTGATAAGCAACTGTACACAAAGGCATTTTAGCCAAAAATAGCAAATATGAAACTGTTCTATAATTTCCCAAAGAAGGGGATGGAAAGTAAGGGAGCGCTAGCCAATCTCAGAATAAATGGTGTAGTTCTATAAAGTACTACTTTCCAAGTGAGAGAATGCATCCGCTCTGAACTTTGGGAGAAGGTTGGGGGGGATCTTTGCTATTTTAATCAATGCCATGTAGGGATAAACAAAACAAGGATTTTCCTGAGTTAAAAGAAAATTGTTGTGGTGCAGTTAGCATTTTGGAAAGCAACTTCACACAAATATGACAGGGGGAATAATAGAGCCCACTGATTTGAAATACCACGTTTTGTTCCTTGTTTGCAACCATTCTGATCATTACTTGGGATATTGCGGTTCAGAATCATAACCAGAATCAGAATAGAGCATGAAGGGATTTTGGAGGTCTTCTAGTCCAGCCCCCTGCTGATGAAGCACCCACAACATCTGAATGCAAGCTGTTCAATTGGTTAATTCTCCTCACTGTTAGGAAATTTCTTCTCAATTCCAGGTTGCTTCTCTCCTTGATTAGTTTCCATCCATTGTGACTTGTCCTGTCCTCTGGTGCTTTGGAAGCTAAATTGACCCCCTCTTCTTTGTGGCAGCCTCTGAAATGCGTCTATCATGCCCCCTTCCCAGTCCTTCTTTTCTCTAGACTAGTCAAACCCAAATCCTCCAACTGTTCTTCATAGGTTTTTAGCACAGATCTAGTATTTAATCTATTTTTAACTTTTTATATTGTCATTGTGTTTTACTACTTTTTATTCCTCTGTGCACCATCCTGAGTCCCTTTCGGGAGATAGGGCGGTATATAAGTGTAAAACAAACAAACAAACAAACAAACAAACAAACAAACAAATAAATAAATAAATAAATAAATAAATAAATATGTTTTAGCCTCCAGGCCTTTAATCATCTTAGTTGCTCTTCTCTGCACTTTTTCCAAAGTCTCAACATCTTTTTTGTAATGTGGTGACCAAAACTGGATGCAGTATACGGTAACGTGTGACCTTACCAAAGCTTTATAAAGTGGTGCTAATACTTCACGTGATTTTAACCTTTGGAAAAAAGTCTTCAGCATGCAATTACTCGGTAATCCCCTTCACAGAAATGTCAGCAACAATACAATAGCAGAGTTGGAAGGGACCTTGTAGGTCTTCTAGTCCAACCCCCTGTGTGGGCAGGAACCTTATACCATTACAGACAAATGGCTATCCAACATCTTCTTAAAGACTTCCAGGGTTGGGGCATTCACAACTTCTGGAGGCAAGCTTTTCCAGAGGTTAATTGTTCTAACTGTCAGGAAATTTCTCCTTAGTTCTAAGTTGCTTCTCTCCTTGATTAGTTTCCACCCACTGCTTCTTGTCCTGCCCCCAGGTGCCTTGGAGAATAGTTTGACTCCCTCTTCTTTGTGGCACCCTCTGAGATATCGGACACTTCAGCACCACCTTTGTCAATGATATAACAACTTTGTCTTGACTCTTTCTCCTCCAGGCTATCTCGTGGCCTGGCCTGTGGCATGAGTCTCTCATGGAAGGCAGGGGTTAATGTCTAGATGTAGCAGCAAAGGCTGACTTGGCTGCAACGGACATTAACTTCCACATAAAATCTGGCAGGAGTAGAATGACGGAAAAAGCAGCCAGAGGTCATGCCCAGCCTAAGCTCTGGAGTAATGAGTAGAAAATCAAAACAAAGGGGGAAGGGAAGTTACATCCATCCATTACCTTAGGCTTGGGTTCCTATCTCTTCTGAAGTATCTGGGGCCTGTCATCAGTTTGTTATGCTGCAAAGGTGCCTCCAGGAAGATGAGGTAATTTTAAACATTAGCTGCACTAGAAGTCACTGCACAGCAGGCAAACCTTCATCTCCAAGACTTTTTTCTTCTCTGCAATGGCAAACAAGGTGTTTATTCCTGTGGTTTTATTTTGAGATCTTCTCAGAGTTGCTATCTTGCCTCTTGGGTTCATTCAGTAAATGAACAGCAATAAGGTAAAGGTAAAGGTTCCCCTCGCACATAAGGGCTAGTTGTTCCTGACTCTAGGGGGCAGTGCTCATCTTCGTTTTAAAGCCGAAGAGCCAGCGCTGTCCGAAGACATCTCTGTGGTCATATGGCTGGCATGACTAGATGCCGAAGGCTCACAGAACACTGTTACCTTCCCACCAAAGGTGGTCCCTATTTTTCTACTTGCATTTTTACATTCTTTCGAACCGCTAAGTTGGCAGAAGCTGGGACAAGTAGCGGGAGCTCACTCCGTTATGCAGTGCTAGGGATTCGAACCGCCAAACTGCCACCCTTTCTGATCGACAAGCTCAGCGTCTTAGCCACTGAGCCCCCCTGTCCCTTGAACAGCAATAGCGTTTCCTAATTCTACCTCTTTTAGGCCAGTTGCTGCTCATTTTCACTGGGAAATATTCATTCCCAACATTTCTAGGTCTCTTGGCCACACTGGGAAACCCTAAGAAGCGTTAATTCCAGAACTTCTGGAAGGGTCTGAATTGGGGAAGCCTGCCTTAATCACCCAAGAGACATCTTCGCCTGCCATACTAAGCTAGACTTAGTGCAAAACATGGGTCCTCTGTGGAGAAGGGCGGGATATAAATTTAAATAAATAAATAAATAAATGTGCCGGATGCTTACTTGTGGTTGTCATACCCCTTTGTGGCAACTCACAGCCAGCTAGCCAGCAAGGTTTATCGGTCACAGGTCTTGGCAGCCAGCAGCTCTATCAATCTTGGAGTGCCTGGCACAACATCATGTTGTGCTTTTGTTTGTTTTAGAACCCAAGAGATTAATATTTTATACAGCTGGACATTTCTCCCTTATCGGTTAAGAAAACAGCCTCCTCACCTGAGTCTAAACAGCAGATTCATATATATATATATATTTGCTCCATTATCAGAACTGACAGGCAACTCTTTCTGGAAGGCCAAAAGAGACAACATCCTCTATCAAAATCTTTGCTTCCCCTGTGTGCAGCCTTTGGGCAGGTTACTCCCCTCCCCTCTGCTTGGCTCTGCTCCCAAATCACAACTTTCTTACCTATGCTGGCCCCAGAGCATCAGAGATGGCTGTAAGTTAAAGTCAGGAGTTCATTGGTTGCTCCATGCAACAAAGACCGTCCCTTCAATTGAGCCATTGCATCATCTGAACTCTTGTATAATAGGTTGTTCTCAACTTATGACCACCACTGAGCCCAATATTTCTGTTGCTAAGCAAGACGTCTGTTAAGTGAGTTTTGCCCCCATTTTATGATCTTGACACACTTGTAATTGTGAATCACTGCAGTTGTTATGTTAATAACATTGTTAAGTGAACCTGGCTTCCTCCTTGACTTTGCTTATCAGAGGGTCACAAAAGCTGATTACATGAACCCGGGACATTGCAACCGTCTTAAGTAAGTAGGCTGCCATGTGTCTGAATTTTGATCAGTCATGTCACTTGTTTCAGTGCCATTGTAACTTCGAACAGTCACTGAATGAACTGTTGTAAGGCGAGGACTAACTGTTTTAAGACTTCTGTTTCTTCTCTGTTACGATAGCATATTATAATAATGACTTAAATTTCATCTGGGACCCACTGCTGGCTGGGGAATTTTGAGAGTTGGAAGTCCACACATCTTAAAACTGCCAGGTTTAGAAAAGGCTGTTTTATCCCATAGCGCCGTGATGCCGAACTTATGTCACGTGTGCCAGAGGTGGCATGCAGAGCCCTCTCTGTGGGCACGCACACAGTCACCAACTGCTCTTCTGGTTTCCGATGTGCAGCTGGTCTTCATGGGCGGTGGAGCCCCAGAAAACAACCTGAAAACAGCCCAAAACAGCCCGTTTTCTGGTCTGCTTTTAGGCCATTTTGGGGCCATTTTCAGGTCATTTTGGGGCTGTTTATGGCCTGAAAAACAGTCTGAAAACGGCACAAAAACAGCCTAAAAACAGCCTGAAAAATGACCAAAAAACAGGTATGGCGTGCCAGCCACATGGTCTTTGGGTTTCTGGTGCTCAGGCATGTGTGAAGACCAGCTGGCCGGCACGCATGCATGTACTGGAAACCCAAAGACCGGCTGGCCAGTGTGCACATGCGCACTGGTCAGCGGTCTTCAGGTTTATGGTGCTCTGCATGTGCATGCACACCAGTGGTGGGTATATGACCTGTACGCACGTACCAGTGCCTGCTGGGACCACCAAGTACTGTTCTGGTACAGCGCTCCGGAGCGCCCACTCGCCCGCCTTTCTTACCTGTATTTGAGCCGATCGGGGCTTCTGTGCATGCACACGGAGCGTATGGCACCTGCGTGATACTCTGCTGAGCAGCTGAAGCATTGCGAGCAGTAAGTTCATGTGGTGGACGCCTGGCTCCATCGCACCGTACCAGTTGCAGTGGGATCCAGAAGCCACCGCTGATGCACATGCATGCACACACGTTCTGGTTTAGGCACTCGGTGCCGAAAAGGTTCGCCATCACTGCCATAGCAGTTGGATTTGGTCAGGAACCTTGGTTGTAAGATTGCCAAAGATTTTTGAAAATGTAAAGATGCATGGTACTTATTAATACACATCACAACAGCTGCACGCATGACATACGCGCAATACTGGAAGTCAAAGGAAATCCCAACGAACCAATAGGTCCTGGATAAGATTCTACAATGTGCAGAAGCGAACAGGATGACACATATTCTTAAAGGGAAAAGTGAATCGCTTTTTAATAAAAGTTGGGATTTCTGGTATCTATGGCTGGGAAACAGAGTGTCGGATTTTAATGGGAGTAGTGGTTAAGATTTAGTGAATAATTGTTTTTGAATCTTTTTCTCTAAACTTTAATAAACAGCTATTATTAGAAGTGTAGGAGAAATACTGAGAATTAGGGATTTATAAGACGACTGTAAGATGTGTATAAGACCTATCAGCTTGGGATGAATTAGACTAAAATTGGAGGAGGTATTAAACTCCTCAGTCTTTGCTCAATATTTATGTGAATTATTGTTTAATAGAAATTTATTTTAAGGGAAAATATATATATTAAGTTTGGAACGTTGAAACGCCGCCCCCAGAACCCATCAGAGAAAATAAACAAGCAAAGGCAACAACGGAAAGAGGAGAGACGAGGAGAGAAAGGAAGAAAGGGTAAAGTAGGGAAAGTAAGAGTGGGGAATTAAGAGTAGGAGAGAGGATAAGAAAGAAGAGAGGAGAGAAAGAGAGAGGAAAGAGAGGGGGAAAAGGAAAAAGGGAGAAGAGAGGAAATATGAGAGGAGGAAACAAGAAGGCAGAGAAGGGAACTTGAGAAAGTAGGAGTGAGGCTGTTGCAAAATAAGATGGAGAAAAGGGGTGGCAAGAAAGCGATCCAAACTGTATCATATAGTATATATGTAAGAATGTGTATAGAGATTAATGATGAATAGATAAATGTTAAATAGTATTTATAAGAATGTATATCAATGAATGTTTTTGAAATGGGAAAAACAATAATAATAATAAAAAAAATTGAACCAAAAAAAAAGAAAATCTAAGAATTTAATATTTAACACTGAATTGCCTTTGCCTATATTGTTGACTCCTAAATATATAGTAAGAGAATCATCTTGTTTCTTTATTTAGCAAGACTTGCTTATTTTCTCTTTAAAATATTTGCAACTGTTTTCATTGAATCAAATGTGAAGCTGCCTGGCTTATGATTTTCCTTGTTCTTTCACAATCCTTTAAAAATCAGGGTCAGCCTGGTTATTTTGAGTACAGTATTGACAAATAGATGTTGACGTTAAGGACAACCTGCATGGTTTTGTTTAAAAGTCTGGCATTTTCATTTATAAGTTATTACTTGAGAATTCTTGGATGAATCCATCTGAACAGTGATTTGTTTATTTGTTTGTTTATTTGTTGTTGATTTTCCTTATAATTTCATTTGCCGTTTCCTATGTTTGTATCAATATATTCAATCTTCCTCTTAAAAATGTAATCAATGTTCTATTCTACCTACATTTAAATATATTTTATGGCTTATCTTAATGTTCTTTATGATGTACTGTATACCTTGAAGATTTTTCCCCCCATATTTTATTGTCAGCATTTTATTAATTTGTTAAATTTAGATACTGCCCATGTCACTCACAGAATCTGTTTACATTTTTTAACAGGGTTTATGTTGTTTATCATATTATTAGGGTAAGACTTCCATTAAAAAAAAACACCTCTTGCCTTTAATATCTAGCTCTGCCCATTAAAAACTATTTTTTTCCTTTTGAATCTTTTGATATATTTCCTGATCTGAGGTATACTTTCTAACTGAAATGCTATTATTTTACTTTTGAATAATTTTCAGTCTGAAATCTCCTTTTTTTCACTTCTACCTCTATTGCCTGCCTGCCTGACTGCCTATCCTCTCTCTCTCCCTCCCTCCCTCTCTCCCTCTCCCTCCTGTACTCATCTAAAACTTGCTGTTCTGACGCAAAGCATTACATTATTGAACTTTTGAGATATTTACTTAAGGCACATTGGAGACATATCACAGTTCTCAATTGGCTCAATAGCTTTTTGGATTTTGGACAAGATTCTAGGCATTATTTAAGAGTAAATGCAGTGTTATGTTGTCTCCATACCTTCCTGAACAACAGTTCCATGGCATAATCATTAGGGTGTCAAGCTACATAGGTAATCCTTGTTTAGTAACAATTGGCACAGACAACTCAGTCATTAAGCGGAGTAGTCACTGAGTGAAACCCAATAGTGCTCATGATCTTACTTCAGCTTTCTTTTGCTTTTCAGATCTGTGAAGGTCATAATTGTAAAGATTAATCATAAAGTTACGTTTTCATCACCATCATTAAGTGCAAATGGTAAGAAAACAAAACAGTTGCTAACAAGGAGTAGGCAGTTTGTCACACGTAGGACATGCATTTTTCCATTCTAAATGAAGATGACCAATACCATTCTTTGGTATTGTTTCTTTTTTAAAATAAATACATAACTGTTTCCATATGTACACCAGCTTTAGTTTCTTGATCAGAGAGCAATAGCACAGCTCTAGTCTTAACTTGCTTTCTAGAGCTGACATATAACCTACTCCGATTTAGTAAAAGATTTGGTTTCATTTTTAAATTCTACTTCATGGGGCCCTATATTCTTTTTGCTATAAATGGCAACTTTCCTTCCAGAATCAACTGAATCTCATTGGTTATTTCCATCCCACTAGCTTTCTGCAAAGCTTGCTATATCTATGATTTCTTCTAATAATGAGAACACCAAATTGCTCATTTTGGCTTAAAGATTCCTGACATTTACATATAAACACCTTTGCACAGTTTAATCTTTGGATTTTCTCTGGCATGTGCTTAAATCCTTGTGGCTTTCTTAATTGGCTACACACATTTGTCTAAACCTCACAAATCTAAACCCCTTCATCTGGCACCTCTATCTCCTTCTGGCATGATTACTCAGCTCTGTTTGCCTAAGTTTCTTACTTTGTCAGCCCTAAGTATCAGGAGTCCTCTGCAATTTAATCCCCCCCCCCCCAGAAACTCTCAATCATTTTCCTTCACATTATTGATGCCAATTTGCACCACAACCATTAATTGTTCCCTAGGACTGTCTACTAGGTAATGTTCAAATTTTTGGACTAGGCAGACAAGCCACCATGTGATTGTCACACTTTTCACTTACCCCATCTATCTGTGATTCTAATAAATCTCATACTATAATAAATCTTACTATGTCACTGCCAAGGTTGTGCAGATGCTTAACTCATGGTTCTTTTTCACTGCAAATGATAAAAGATTATTATATTGCTGAGACTATAGATGCTTTACTGTTATTTATAAATAAACATTGAGACTGTGTTGAAAGAAAGGTGGGGCTTTCTTGCTCTTGGGGAACAAACTGTTCCCCTTAACCCAACTCTAGGCTGCAGCAAATGAGATTGGAATGGCCAAACATTACAGAATTACAGAATAATAGCATTGGAAAGCACCTTGGAGGTCTTCTACTTCAACCTCCTACTCAAGCAGAAGACCCTATATCATTCCAGAAAAATGATGGTCCAATCTCCTCTTAAAAACTTCCAGTGTTGGAGCACCCATGACTTCTGGAGGCTAGTTGTTCTACTGATTAATTGTTCTCTCTGACAGGAATTTTCTCATTAATTCCAGGTTGGATCTCTCTTTGTTAGGCTTCCATCCTGTTAGATGGGTTCAGAATGAGGAGTCCAGGCCGGTAAGGATAACTGGCTTTTATTGTTTTAACAGCAAACAGGCCATTACAGTAAGTAGGAACAAAAAGCGCGCGCCTCCTGTCTGACAGCTCTTTTATATAAGAGCTGTCAGACAGAGAACCAATCGGCGCGGTTCCCGCTCCCGGCCTCAGCCAGTCGCGTCCTAGCCAATCAGGCGCGACTGGCTGTTGCCGGGGAATTTGAACCGGCGTCAGAATACAGCACTCCTTCCCCCCCCAGCGAGTACGCATGCGGGCCCATTAGCATACATACTCGCCGAGATAGGCGGGGCTACGCCTGACCTGCCCAGAACGCCGCAGTGCTACAGGAGGAGTCGAAGGAGGAGGACGTGCCCGTTGCAGCTCCTCCCTGACGGGGGTGTAGCTCCAGGCTGCGTCACTGCGGCCTGCAATGTTGCTGGAAGCCTCCGGAACAGGTAGGAGCGGGCGAGGGGGCGTGACGACCGGGGTGGAGTCGAACTCTGATCCCTGGTAGGCAGGGCCCGGGTAGGCCGGCTCCGGGGACGCGACGGTCGGCGGGTTTAATTGTATTTGAACATCGGGGTATGTTATCGTGTGTGGAGAAGCGGCGGATTGTGAGTGCCCGCAGAGGAGCTGGTCTTGTGCCGACTGCCCCTGGTACTGTCCGCGGTTGTTGTTGCAGGCTGGGGGCCTGGTCGTCTCGGGTTGTGGCGGGACTTCAGGTGCGGTGGTCGATCTGAAGCCCGGCAGGCCCGGTTGGGGGTCTGGATCCGTCATTGCTGGTGATGGAGGGCGGCGCCTCAATTGATCCAAGTGGCGCCGCCACTCGGATCCATCTGGTCGTCCAACCCTGTAGGAACAGGGGCCTGTTAGTTCCAGGACGACGGCGGGGACCCAGCGCGGATCCCCTGCAAAGTTCCTGGCGAAAACCGCGTTGCCCACTACGAACTGGCGGGGAGGGGGAACCCCCAGGTTGCACGGCTGCACCTCGTTATAGAGGGGGTGCAGCCTGTCCAATTTGGTCCGCAGACGGCGGCCCATCAGCAGCTCGGCGGGGCTTTTCCCTGTTGCAGGGCAAGGTGTAGAGTGCTGACCCATGAGGTAAGCATCTACCCTTGCTTGCCAATCCCCCCTATCCATCCTACCGAGGGCCTCCTTGGCCGAGCGGATGGCTCGTTCCGCGCGGCCATTGGCGGCAGGGTGGTAAGGGGTGGTTGGGGCGTGGCAGATCCCTTGCGAGGCCAGGAACTCCTGGAAGGCTGTGGAGTGGAACTGGGGGCCGTTGTCGGAGACCAAGGTGTCCGGCAACCCGTGCATGGCGAAAAGGCGCCGGAGCGCGCGCACGGTGTTCTCCACGGTGGTGGAGGCCATCAGGATGACCTCCGCCCAGCGGGAGTAGGCGTCCACCACCACCAGGAAGGTCTGGCCGTGGAAGGGACCCGCGAAGTCAATATGGAGCCTGGACCACGGGGATTTGGGACTGTTCCAGTCCCGGTGTGGCGCGGAGGGCGGGGCGGGGCGGGAGACCTGGCACGCCTGGCAAGCGCCCACCCAGGCGGCCACCTCCTCGTCCATGCGTGGCCACCAGACATAGCTCCTGGCGAGGGCCTTCATGCGGGCTATGCCTGGGTGGCTGGCATGGAGGGCCTCGAGTACCTGACGGCGAAGGGGAGGGGGGACGATGACCTGGTCTCCCCATAGCAAGCACCCGCTGTGGAGGGCCGAAAATCGTCCGGTAGCGAGCCAGAAGGCCACCCTCGCAGGACCCAGGTGGAGACCCGGGACAGGACAGGGTTGGCCTTGGACAGCGCGGCTACATCCGACGACGTGAGAGGCAGGTTGGAGTCGGCCACGGACAGGACGGACAGGGCCGGCACCGGCTCCGGGTCCGCCTGGGGGAGGGGGCAGCGGCTGAGGGCGTCTGCGTGCCCCAGTTGCTTCCCCGGATGGTAGAACAGCGTGTACCCGTACGCTGCGAGAAATTCCGTCCACCTGGTCATCCTGGGTGAGAGGATGGGCGGGGTGGGCCGGTCACTGGCCAGAAGCCCAAGGAGTGGCTTGTGGTCGGTGAAAACGGAGAAGGGTTGGCCGTACAGGTACTCGTGGAAGCGTTTAATCCCGGACACTACAGCCAGGGCCTCCTTGTCAATCTGGCTGTTGTTGCACTCCGTAGGAGACAAAGTCCGGGAATAAAAGGCAATGGGGGCCTCAGAGCCATCGGGTAGGACATGGCTCAGAACGGCCCCCAGGCCGAAGGGGGAGGCGTCAGCTGCTAATGTCAAGGGCATGCTGTCAGAGTACTGGACAAGCACGGCCGTTGACGTCAGCATGGCTTTGACAGCCGCGAACGCATGCGCCTCGCGGCTGCCCCAGTACCAGGCCGCGGAGCGATCAAATAATCGATGCAGCGGCTCGGCTAGTGACGCCTTATGGGGAATGAAGGGCGCGTAGAAGTTGAGCAGGCCGAGGAAAGCCTGCAGCTCCGTTTTGGAGGCAGGGATGGGGGCATTGCAGATAGCCTCGACCTTGGAAGGGGTGGGGCGAATACCCTGGGCATCGACCAAGAAGCCCAGGAATTCAACCCGCGGCTCAGCAAACTTGCATTTGCTGAGCTTTAATTTGAAACCCGCGCCCCTAAAAATTGTGAGGACCTTCCGGAGTACTTCGGCGAGGTCTGAGAGGCTGGAAGCAGCTATCAGGACGTCGTCGAAGTACGGAACGACGCCCGGGAGCCCATGGAGCAGCCGCTCCATGAGGCTCTGGAAGATCCCCGGGGCTACGGAGATGCCGAATTGGAGGCGGCGACAGCGGAAAGCCCCTCGGTGGGTGACGATGGTCTGCGCTTCAGCCGCATCGTCGTCCACCGGGAGCTGCTGGTCGGCCTGCGCCATATCCAGTTTTGCGAAGATGCAGCCCCGGCCCAAGGAATGGAGCAGGTGCTGCACCACCGGGACTGGATATGGGTTCGCCTGAAGCCCGCGGTTGATCGTCGACTTATAGTCGGCGCAGATGCGTATGGAACTGTCGGGCTTAATGGGGACCACTATCGGGGTCTCCCATTTCGCCTGGTCGACGGGCTCCAATACGCCCTGCGCCACGAGACGATCACGCTCCGCATCAACCTTTGGCTTCAAGGCGATCGGCAGCCTGCGGGCCTTGAGCCGAATTGGAGCAACCTGAGGGTCAAGGTTGAGGGAAACCGGGGTGCCCTTGTAGGAGCCCAGGACCCCATCAAAGATGTCGAGAAAATCCGCAAGGACGGCGTCCACGGGCGAGGTGGTAGGTACCCGATGCACCTGCCGGACTGAGAGGCCCAGTGCAGGGAACCAGTCAAGCCCTATGAGGGCGGGAAGAGGGCGCTGAACCACTAGGATAGGCAGGAGACCCTCAAAACGCCCGTACTGGACCCAGGCGCGGTGTAGGCCCAGCACCGTAATAGGGTTGCCCTGGTAGTCTTTCAACAAGGTGTCGGGCTGGGCCAGATCCCCGGGAGAGAGTGCAGGGCAGAGGCTGGCCAGTTGAGGCCAGGAGATGAGGGACTGGGACGAGCCCGAGTCAACCTCCATGGTAAGCGAGTGGTCGTCGAGGAGCAGGGTGGTGGAAATGCGCCTACGGTTGTCCGGAGAAAGGGGGATGGCGTCCTGCAGGTCGGTCATAGCATAGCAGTCGGCTTCGGGTTGCGACCGGCGGGCCGGGCGGCGTAGGCCGGAACTCGGGGTCGGCGCGCCCGGAGCTGTCATCGCGCGCAGCGGAGGCGGCGGCGGAAAGGCTGGCAGGGAGGCCCGGCAGACACGGCCGATGTGACCCTTGCGGTTACATCGGCGGCACACGGTGGCCCGGAATGGGCAGTTGTCCCTGAGATGGGCGCCGCCGCATCCGATGCAGGCCATGGCAGCTTGGCGGGAAGGCTGGGCTCTAGCGCGGCCCCAGCCAGAGGCCTGCAGACGCGCCACTTGATCGCATGGTGCGAAGTCCTCCAGCTCGTCGATGAGGCAGGCCCTCGGGGAGGGCAATGGTTGCGCCGCCTGACCCATGCACATGTCCGCGGAGGTGGAGGCGGCCAATTCGGCGGCCCTGGCCTCCTCGACAGCCTGCTCCAAGGTGACATCGGAGTAGGTAAGAAGTCTGCGGCGCAGTTTAAGGTCCTTCAGGCCGCAGATAAATTGCTCCACCAGGGATTCGTCCAGGAATGGGGACGCGAATTCGCAAAGCATGGCCGAAGCACGCAAAGCCTGCAAGAAGTCGGCCGCTGACTGGGTGGGTTGTTGGCGGCATTGGCGGAAAGCGAACCGGCATGAGATTTTTGAGGGAGCCAGGGCGAAGTGGGCCTTGAGGCGGTCCAGCAGGGTGTCCCACGCCATGTCCTGGACAGCAGCTGGCGCGGCGATGTTCCATGCCACAGCGAAAATGGCGCGGCCGCCGCAGCTCAGGAGAAGTCCCAGCCTCCTCACTGGGGTGAGCTCCCCGTGGTCGTCCGCGAGGAGGAAACATTCGAATCGGGCGAGGAACGCCGCCCACGATTCCACGCCCGCGTCGTACGGGGCGAAAGGTGGAAGGGTGGCCATAGCGAGGCAAAGCTGGTAGCCGAAGGCTTGCTTCCTGAGGGGAAAGTGACGGAGATGTCTCTTCGGTCCCGTAGGGAGAAGAGCTGCGTCGCAAGAGGAAATCCATACCGGGCCCCAGTCCTCGTCGCCAGTGTTAGATGGGTTCGGAATGAGGAGTCCAGGCCGGTAAGGATAACTGGCTTTTATTGTTTTAACAGCAAACAGGCCGTTACAGTAAGTAGGAACAAAAAGCGTGCGCCTCCTGTCTGACAGCTCTTTTATATAAGAGCTGTCAGACAGAGAACCAATCGGCGCGGTTCCCGCTCCCGGCCTCAGCCAGTCGCGTCCTAGCCAATCAGGCGCGACTGGCTGTTGCCGGGGAATTTGAACCGGTGTCAGAATACAGCACATCCATTACTTCTTGTCTTTCCTTCAGGTACTTTGGAGAATAGGTTGACCTCTTCATCTCTGTGGCAGCCCCTTAAATATTGGAAGACTGCTGTCATGTCACTCCCGTCCTTCTCTTCATTAGACTAGACATGTCTCTTTAAAATGAGATCATGTGCATAGTTTAAGGAGGAAAGGAGATTAATGACACCTCTGGGATATGAATACTTTCCTATGTCTGAGTGGTCAATAGAATGATGTTTAGAATGGAAGCTTAGTCTCAGGAAGAGTTTGAACCTTTGAGATGGATGCCCTGCTTCTTTGCAAACCTGTCTTAATATGCTCTTTTCTAAAGCTCCCCTCTAGCTTTTTGTCCTTTTATTTTAAGCTGAATGTTAAGATAGGTTTTTGTGGGTTAAAACCAGGGGTGGGTTGCTGCCAGCATTACTGCTGGTTCACAACCCGCGCACAACTTACGTGTGCACTGTTCAGTGTAAATTATTCTGCGTGCATGCGCAGAACAATTTACAGTGAACTGCGCAGGTGTAGTCACTAACATTCAAAATGGTGGCACCCAAGCAGCAGCAAGGGAACCAGTTCGGGGGGAGTGTTAGGCCTGGGTCGCTGCCGGTTCTGCAACCCAGACCTGAATTCCACTACCAGTTCGGCCGAACTGGGCTGAACCAGCAGTAACCTACCTCTGATTAAAATCATGGTTAGACTACATTGTAAAATATAATAATTTTGAGATCAAGTTTATGTTTGATTCAGAAGGAAATTTTGTAACTAGATTGGTGGCTTTTCTTTGAAAGTTTTTTCTTAAAATCCAATCCCCAATTCAGTTAATATTTAGTCCAATAGTTAAAGTACTGGACCAGAAACTGGAAAATCATGAGTTCCAGTTCTCATAGGGCAGAAACCATCTGGGTGACTTGGGACTAATCATTTTCTCCCACATTATAGCCATTCTCTCTCACATTATAAGATGGTTGCTTGGGAGAAAATGGGAGTAGGGAATGTTAAGTACGCTGTCCTGCATTGTACAATATAAAGGGATATAAAAATATTGATAATAATAATTGTCAATAAGAAAGATTAAAATGTCTGGATAGTAGTCATGGCAGTGCCTGAAGACAGCAGAAGACAAAAAAAGAAGAAAATCACAAAACATAAAGATCTGCAAGTAGAAATAGAATGATGGTTGCAAAAGAAAGTAGAAATAGTAACAATATTAATAGGTTCCTTGGGTTCAATCCAGTGGTGAAAGTCAGGTGGTTCTGTCCAGTTCGGACAAATCAGTAGCAACAGGGAGCTCTGCCCACCCACCCAGACGTCATCATGTCCGTTTTTGACACACTGTGCATGTGCGGAAGTGGTATGTGCAAGTGAAGTGAGTGCACACGTGCTCACATATGCGAACCGGTAGCAAAGATAAGTTGATTTCACCCCTGGTGCAATCCCAAAACAACTGAAACACTAGTTGAACACATTAGCATCGACAAAAATCACCACCAATCAATTACAAAAGGCAGTTTTACTTGAAACAGTTCACATCCTGCAACAATATCTTTAACACCATCAAACACCACCCTCGGCTGATTCCAGGTACTTGAGAGAGACTTGATATGTGGATAAAAATGTCAAATCTGCTCTAAACATCTGGCTGACTATGCAATGAACCGTAATAATAAATCCTCCAGGGAGGCCCTACCTTGATGTGGTTGTGGAGCTTGTGTGTTCTAAGGAAGATGAAAGCTATGCCAGAGTTCAACCATATTGGAGAGGTCTCATCAGAGGAGACGACAAAGAATGTCTCCCACATAAACAATAAGGTGAGACATACTGGATCATTTATTGCCCAGCTCAACAAGGCCACTGTTGGTGTTGAAGTTATTGGATCTTTGGTGACAAGTATGCTATTGTTGGCTGAACAACCAGGGCCAATAACTGCAGGATACCGGAGAAATGTTGTTTACCCATTACAAATATATAAAGTTTGAAAACAGGAGCAAGACAATCAAAACCCAATATTTAGAAAACATAATGTGCAATTGAAAATATTTCTGGGATTTTTACATTCTTGTATATTTAAATAATATTTATGTATTATTTATTAATATAAACATTAATGCGAGTCCCTTGGACAGCAGGGTGATCAAACCAGTGAGTCATAGAGGAGATCAACCCTGATGGCTCTTTAGAAGGCCATGTCCTGAAGATGAAATTCAAGTACTTTGGCCACCTAATGAGATGGAAGGACTTAACTGGAGAAGAAACTGCTGGGAAAGATTGAGAGCAAAAGAAGAATGGGAGAACAGAGAATGAGATGGATGGATGGAGTCACCGAAGTAGTAAGTGGGAACTTAATTGGACTCCAGAGGATGGTGGCGGACAGGAAGGCCTGGAGGAACATTGTTCATGGGATCACAATGGGTCGGACACAACTTTGCAACTAACAACAACAATTTATTAATCAAATTTGTATGTAATGGGAGGATTCATTGCAAGAATGAGAGTGTGAATTGAGGAAAGAAAGGGCAAGATCTTAGAGATGAATGGAGTTTTCCTTAAGATCCCAATCAATAGAGCTCAGTTATTACCTTGATGGCTTGTTTTTAGGAACAATTGTATGAAGACAGAAAGTTTCCAAAAGAATAGCTTCTTACATGAAGGGACTGCACAAAAGCAAAGTGTGTCCCATAGGAGCAGTTCTATTCTTAAAAAAATTAGTGGCAGCAGGGGAAATACTTTGTGGGGGAGAAAAGCTATTGATTCCCTTCACAATGATGTTATGTCAGATGCCATATTCATATGATAAGCTCACATGGATATATTACACACTCTCAATTCTGTTTGTTGTAATGAGTTCATTTGACTTTGGCTGACTGATTGTCACATGCATAAAATCCTCCTCCTCCTTGAGGCCGTTCCAGTTCAAAGAGCAAGATTCATCAGAGTCCCTTGTATGCTAGAAACAAGAACAGGAGGCCCTTCAGCTGCCTACTGGAGTCTCCTTTAAGGCTGAATGCCTGTAGATAAAGCTGAAGGGGGGGGGGGAACTGTGTTTACTCATTAAACCTTTAACAAGCTTTCCTCTATGCGGCTTGTCTGGTGTATAATAGGTTGCTTAATGAAGCAGAAATACCCTAAAATAGGAATTCCCTTATTAAGAAGCTTGGGGCCATGAACTTCCTCAAAGAAGGGGCAGAGTCTTAGCAAGAGCAGCAAAGAGGGGTCCAAGGTCAGCCCTGGTTTTCACCGAATGCTTTTGTCTGACATTTTCAGGTTACAATGCCATTCCCGACTAAGTTTACTTTGTGCTAAATGCTGGGTTTGCTGATAAAATGCCCAACGCCTTACATTTTCATCCATGCACTTATGATGGCAGTTGCCTTTTTGTGAGCAGCTGGACAATCTCTTCAAAAAGCAGTTCAGCCTTGCTGAATATTCTCAGAGTTTTATGCCAATGGAGGGGATCCATATTGTGTATTCGTTTTCCATATGTGGTTTCATTAAGTCAAAACATTATTTGGAAGGCTTCCTAGTTGAATGTTTAAGCAAATGCATTCATTAAGTGCTTCATTCTAGACAATTGGTTCGGGGATGTGCATTTTGCACTGGCTAAGATCCAGCTTTCAGCCCACATTGGGCTGTGGACTGTGTACAGATTATATCTTGTCAAGCTATAATCATACATACATGTTTAAATGCGTTAATGATCACTTAAGGTCATCTTATGCTTCGGTGCACATTAAGTGAAGCAGGATAAGACCCCAAATGATGCTTCTTCAACACGAAATGTCATCACACTCACTCCAAACGGGTGTGGGAGAAGATATTCCTCCAATTTCTTATCCCACATGCTAGCTCATATTGCTTTTGAGTAGGCTCAGATGTAGTTATATGGTTGGTGACAGTCCAACAATGTGAGAATTTGACACAGATGCAATGGTTTTAGTGGCAGCCCTGCACTGAATGTAATATGTAGTTTGGCTTTTTCAAATGTTGCTAAATCTGGATCAGATTAGCTGAGACTTATACATAAGTAGGTGAACTGTCAGAATACTTATAAAGCAACTGGTAATAGATGTAAAATTTGTAGCTTTCCATAGCTCAAAAATTGAAAGATGGGAGATTGTCCTGAAAATAGGAAACAGACCTTCTTCAATAGATCACTGCAGCAGTTCTGGTACTGATCTAATTCATTATTATGTGACAGCTTAATATTGTTCATGGAACAGCCACATATATCTGGACAAGCTGAGGAACAAGAATGTGTCTGTGATCACAAGATGTCTGTAGTATGGTATACAGATGAATTAGATTTCAATTTGCATGTTAATATACATGCTGACTCTAAGAAATGAAAGTATTTGTTGTTTTCTTCAATAAAGGATGCTGGTTCTTTTACCAAACCCTAACCCTAGCCCTAACTAACTGCTTTTTTGTAGATCAGATGCCAACTGATAGGAATGGTCACATCTGGAAACAGTAGTTGTTTCTTCCAGCCTTTTCTCCCAGACCAAAGAATTCCAAACCAGAGCCATGCAAATGATCCAGGCATCCTTGAAGGTTGTTGACCACAACAAATTAGGCAATAATCCATGGACAGTGGGACCGTTTTACATCCATGATATCATCTTTTTTAGAACAGGCTTAGGAATTAAGTTTTAGGGTAGTGTTACAGGTATCCTTGACTTATAATCATTCGTTTAACAACTCTTCAAGGTTACAACAACACTGGAAAAAAGTGACTCATAACAAGTTCTCATGATCATTGCAGAATTCCCATGGTTGTCCCAAAGGTGCTTTTTCAACAGGCAACTGGACTTTTTGGTTTTTCTTTGAAGACATTTCGTTCCTTATTATTTATTTATTTATTTTATTTATTGGACTTCTAGACCGCCCCCTCTCCCCGAAGGGACTCGGGGCGGTGTACAGGTACAAATTAAAACCATACAATCAACATACATATAACTAAAATCGAATTAAATAAACCCCTGTACAAATTTATAAAAATTAAAAACTTAACCTTAAAACCAAATCACAAAATTTAAAAATACAAACTGAGGTGGGAAAGCTGGAGTTAGGCCAGGCCGGCTAGATGAAACAAGTGGGTTTTGAGTTTCTGGTGGAAGGAGCGGAGATCCGTGGTCGTTCTAATGTCAGGGGGAAGGTCATTCCAGAGGGTCGGGCCCGCCACAGAGAAGGCCCTTCCCCTGGGCGTCGCCCACTGGCACAGCCTAGTGGACGGCACCCGGAGAAGTCCCTCTCTGTGTGAGCGAATCGGCCGAAGGGATGTGTGGGGCAGGATACAATCCCGCAAATAACTAGGTCCTGTGCCATGGAGCGCTTTGAAGGTGATAATCAACACCTTGAAACGTTCAGGACTTCTCAATGAAAGAAAACAGAGATGAAGAAGCTTCTTGGATGAGAAGCGAAACGTCTTCAAAAAAAACCCAGAAAGTCCATTTGCCTCTTGAAAAAAGCACCTTTGGGACAACCATGACCTGGATGACTGAGAAACTCCATAGACAATTCCCATGCCTACTTGATCAAAATTTAGTTGCTTGGCAACTGCAATGTATTTATGACGATTGCAGAATCCTGGGATCATGTGATTGCCACTTGTGACTTTCCATGATTGCTTCTAATAAGCAGTGTCAATGGGCAAAGTCAGATTCACTTAATGACTACATGACTCACTTAACAACTACAGTGATTCACTTAACAATCATGACAAAAAGGGTCATAAAATTGGGCACAACTCATCTAACAACCACCTTGCTTAGTAACAGAAATTCTAGTCCCAACTACAGTCATGTCGATAACTATCTTTAAAACAGGTAAGTGAGGGGTCTGCCAAATAAACTAAACATTTAGGTATAACTGGTTTGTGTGTGTTTCCAGTCTAAACATGCTTGGTTTTTTATTTTCTTGTACTTTAGATATATTTCTAACCCACTGCCACTATTTCTAGTTCTATGCCACTTGGAGTTTACATAGAAAAAAATATTATAAAATATACAATATAAAACACACCCTGTACAAGGAATAAAAACACAACACAGAGTACAGAGAAAATAGAATAAAGATGGCAACAACAAATCAAATCAGAGGAATACTCTCCAAAACTGTTGAACTACCTTAGGACAATAATGGGAGGCTCTGGAAGACATAAAACCACAATGTTGTAGCTGTAGATTAGTAGTACTTAAAATGATAATAGGAAAGTCAATATAATGAAATTCAGCTGCCCTTTGTGTAACTGGAGAATTGAACTAATTTGTCATTGACTACAAAAGAGAATGTATTTTATTGTAGGATGATGTATCATGCATTTATTCCCACATGGTCCTTATTGACAAAAATAAATATGTGTGTGTTATTCACGCATGGTATTTATAGCTATACAACCTGAAATATCTGAAAGAATTATCAAGAAGAGGAATAATATCCAAGATGATAGGTGCTTAAGATGTAAGGAATGAACTTTATTCAAAGTAAAACTTAAGTGTTATTTTGAAATTGATTCATCTACATTTTAAATGTCTCTTTTTACATGTCACACATTAGGGAACAAAGTGGTTGGAGTCGTCCTTTGTAAATAAGTGGGTTTTTTTTGTAAAGTTGTTTGTAAAGTTATATGTATGTATGTAAAGTGTTTTATTAAGTGTGTTTCTTTGTAAATATATGCCTTTATGTGTGTGATTCAGAAGAATTTATTGTCATGTTTAAGAAAAGCGATTTGCATTCAAATATCAAGCATTCATAAACTTAGTTGAGACTTTTTGGAAGTGGATGTTTATAGTTTACTCATATGATTAATTTATTTTAATTTATAGATTAATTTTAAATTACAACTTCTTTACTTTTCCTGTGCTCAGTTCACTTTCCCTCTTTCACTCAACCCATTTTTTCTGTCCATTTTGAAGTCCTGCCTTTTACTGGTCACCCACAAGGGAATACATTGCTTATCTCCCTGCAAAACTGTTGCCTTGGTCTTTACCAACTATTGTTTGAAAACAACTCTGATACAATGCCATGTCCATAAGAGACCTATCACCACTGTAATCTCTGAAAGATAGGAAAGACTTTACATTTGTTTCCATACCTTTGCCAGGTAATACAATTTTATTTAAGGCATTGTTCCAGGACAGCCTATCTCAACTTGGCATCCTTCTGGTGTTCCAAATTTTAGCTTTGAGGTACACCATATTTAAAAGGCTACTTCAGAACTATATAATCCTGTGGTATCAAGTGTAAACCCTTTATTTAAGATATCATCATCATCATCCCAGGAATACAAAGTGAACCTCTTATTCTGGCACATGTGGTCATGAATAGAATGATGGCTTTATTTATATACTGATAAGATTTCCCTGTAAATTTTTACCTCAGCTTATTCTTGTCAATCAGCAAAAGGTGCAGCCTCTAAATCCAGATACTTTGCAAGAGAGTGAAGGCTGGTACATACCTATTCAAGAAATGAAATATGGAACAGTGTTTCCCAATTTGAGTCTCTGAAAAATTATATATCCCTGCTAATTTCTGATTAGGATGAAGGAGAAGGGGGCATGGCCAACAAGCCCATAAATAGAGGTGCTGCTGGTGTATTATAAGCCAAATGTGATATGTTATAATACATTGGTCAGGCAAGACTATCACAGGACAATTCCTCAATAGAACTTTCCCATTATTTCGAAACAAGGCAATTTTGCCAGCATGTTGTTAAAATATCAAGCTTTCAATTCATATTCCATCAGCTTTGGCCTTTAAAAAAAAATACTGCGAATGAAACGTTTTCAGCATAGAATCTAAAAAGCTAGTTTTATTGAAATCATCTTATCATTGTCTTCTCCTCTGCCTGTAACTTGAAATCCTCTGCTGACCATTCACACTGAGATACATACATACGGAAAGTCCCAAAAGTGTTTTTTTCAGGAGGCAACAGGACTTTCTTTTTTTTTCTTTTGAAGACATTTCGCTTCTGGATTTTCGGGGGGGGGGGGTGTGTAGGCTACAGGAGCACTAATCAAGTGACCCTGAGGACACAAATAACCTCCAAGTGCTTCAACAACCCTCTAAAACAGTGGTGGGTTTCTGCAGGCTCGCACCTACTCGCGAGAGCCGGTTGGTGAAATTTAGAGAACCGGTGAGAGGGGGTTCCACTGGCGTACCTGGAAGTAAATCTAGCCCGCCGCTGCCAGTGACCCAACGGGAAGGAAAGGAAAGGAAAGGAAGGAAAGAGAGAGAGAGAGAGAAAGAAAGAGAAAGGAAGAAAGAAAGAAAGAAAGAAAGAAAGAAAGAAAGAAAGAAAGAAAGAAAGAAAGAAAGAAAGAAAGAAAGAAAGAAAGAAAGAAAGAAAGAAAGAATTTATCATCACAATTGAGTCCAAAATTTTGGTTGCTAAGCAAGAGCGTTGTTAAATGAGTTTCACCACATTTTAAAAGGTGGCCACTCCCACCCTGTCACATGACTGCCACGTCACGCCCACAAAATAGGCCACACCTACAGAGTAGGTTCTAAAAAATTTGAAACCCACCACTGCTCTAAAAGGATGCAAGTTACCAGCTGTCTGCAAGGAATATAAATCCTTCCATTCCCCACCATCCAGTCAGAGCTGAAGAAGCTTCTTGGATAAGAGGCGAAATGTCTTCAAAAGGAAAAAAGCAAGAAAATCCAGTTGCCTCCTGAAATAAGCACCTTTGGGGCAACCATGACAAGGATGACTGAGAATCTGTACAGACGTATACATACTGAAAGGACTGAAAATATTTATATGTTGTGAGTATACTAGCAAGCACTTTCATTTCAAACTTTCATTTCAAACATCGATACCAATGCTTATGTGGATAATTTCTTCACTTCCTCATCACAGGTGTGCATCACACAAACACACACCTTCAAGAACATTATGAAGATAAGCAGGGTCCTGTTGCATTAGATCACTGGCCCATCTAGCCAAGCAGTCTGCCCTCTTAGCTCATTAGTTTCCCAGCAGATGGCATTCAGAGGCAAACTCACTTCCATCAAGACTAATAGACATTCATCCCTTTAATCCAAAAGGATGGAAAAAGAATATGCACTTAGTGCAGGGGTGGGTTCCTGCCAGTTCTAACCTCTTCTATAGAAGAGGTTCCACAAATCTACAGTGCCATTTAGAACCGGTTCCAGCTCCCTCCCCCTGCCCATCTGCACATCATCAAGATGAAGAGCGAGAGGAGGGATTCTGGGAGTTGAAGTCCACAAGTCTTAAAGCTGTCAAGTTTGAACACCCCTGGGAGGGGTTTTTTTCTAAAGGGTTAGGGGTGCAAGGATCTTGTAACTTGACAGCTTTAAGACTTGTGTGCTTCAAATGCCAGAGTTTCTGAACCAACATTTTGGCTGCTAAGCAAGAGCGTTGTTAGGTGAGTTTCACCACATTTTACAAGTTGGCCATGCCCACTCAGTCACATGGCCAGCAAGCCACTCCCACAAAGCAGGCCACACCTACAGAAGAGGTTCTAAAAAAATTTGAAACCCACCACTGACTTAGTGATACACCGAGAAGACTGGGATGGTAATTGCAATTCCATATTTAGCTTATAGAGAAAGACCAATGGGATAACCTTGGGAGTAACTGGTCTGATGTACGGTAGAAGGACCAAACCCACCATGAAAGCTCCAGGTACAGAGAAAAGGCAACATCCCACACGTTTTAGATGTTTTGCTAAATGTATTTATTACAAGGAAAAAATCCAAAAGTTTGTTCCAGAAAATGTTTCAGATTTATTTCAAAGATTTTCAGAACAGACCCAGCCATCAAATCTCTTGATTTCTTTAGCAGCTGGAAATGACACACCGAAGCTGTCCTCTGTGGGGGAACTGGTGCTGCTAAATGGGCTCAAAGGCTTCCTCCTCCTCCTCCTCCTGCTGTTATAATTTGGCCCTTTCCAACATGTGATTAATTTTAGATTCTGCTATATCATCCTAAGTAACATTTTATGGCTAGATCTGCTTAGATCCAGGATAGATGGCTTTTAATCCAAGGAAGGAAATATGTCCCATAAGAGTTTCCACAAAAAGCATTATTAAGCAAATGGGATTTTCCCATCACTTTCACTCTCTGTTGGCAGGAAAAAAACATATCTTTGGAGCTTTTGCTGCCTCTCTACTCTTTAAAAAACTTCCCTTTGGAGAATATATACTTTTTTTTGGTTTCACTTTGCCAAAGAAGGAGCCTTTCCAATATCCATGTCTAGTGCAATTACTGATGAAAAACTAAATTGGGCCAGTCTGATACAAATATGCTTTCTCTCTTGAAAATGCATCGGACAGTGATGGCTAACCTTTGTGGTGCCGAGTGCCCAAAGGGTAAGCATATGCACACAACCCCAAAATGCAATACAAGCGCCCCCATGCACGCGCCCCGTCCCCCTTGCCCCATTTTGGCTTTCAGGTTGGTGCAGGAAGCCCTCCAGGCCTAAAACTAGGTACGTGTGTGTGTGTGCACATGTGCAAACCCCCAAAATGCAATGCGAGCACCCCCCGCACATTCACCTCACCCTGTGCATGCACACATATGTCCCCCACATGTGCCCCGCCCTCCCACATATACAAAGCAGAGACCCGAAGATCCGCTGGCCGGCGGGAGGCGCACACACATTTGCAGTGGAGCTGGGCTGGGGCAATGGCTGGCATGCCGGCAGAGAGGGCTCTGCGTGCCACCTGTGGTACACATGCCATAGGTATGCCATCACGGGCATAGGGTATAATACAATACAATACCATAGCAGAGTTGGAAGGGACCTTGGAGGTCATCTAGTCCAACTCCCTGCCTAGGCAGGAAGTCCTATACCATTTCAGACAAATGGCTATCCAACATCTTCTTGAAGACTTGCAGTGTTGGGGCATTCACAACTTCTGGAGGCAAGCTGTTCCACTGATTAATTGTTCTAACTGTCAGGAAATTTCTCCTCAGTTCTAAGTTGCTTCTCTCCTTGATTAATTTCCACCCATTGCTTCTTGTTCTACCCTCAGGTGCCTTGGAGAATAGTTTGATTCCCTCTTCTTTGTGGCAACCCCTGAGATATTGGAACACTGCTATCATGTCTCCCCTAGTCCTTCTTTTTATTAAACTAGACATACCCAGTTCCTGCAACCGTTCTTCATATGTTTTAGTCATATGTTTTAGTATGTTTTTCCTTATCCTCTTCTCTGATTATCTTGAATTCTCTGTGAATTCAACTTATTTATACTCCCTGACAGGTACCCAAATGAGTAAATTATTTCATATTAGTCTGTGCTTATGGCTCCCTGACCTTTGACCTTTCGATTCGTAGGTGGCCATTGATGAATGAAAACAAGACTTTGCTTTGGGCATGTTCACAATGATCCTGAAAACTGCTTTGGAAGCCTTCTTTGAGGTGTGTTTATGGTTTTTGTGTGTGGGGGGGGGGACGGACATACTATTGTGTTATTAATAGCGGGGTAGAGAATTTAGAAACAATAAAAATTTTGTAATAAAATCCATGTATGGAAAAGTGCCCTCAGTCATTCTCTTAGAGCTGCTAGATGTAAAAATGCAGACAACCATCAGAGGGCAGCAAAGAGAGAAAACAAAGCTCTTTACTATCCTCCACTGGTCTTGTGGGATTTTTGCAACCCTGATCTGCTAGCCAAGTGTTTCTCAACCTTGGCAACTTTAAGTCCTGTGGACTTTGACTCCCAGAATCCTATGCTATGCTGGCTGGGGAATTCTGGGAGTTGAAGTCCACAGGACTTAAAGTCACCAAGGTTGAGAAACACTGTACGAGCCCCTTATTCTCCCTCACCCTCCTCAACCCCCACCATTTATTCACTGAAATGTTACTCTTGGCAGGAACTGGGTCACAAGGGAGGTTACATTAGCATCAGCACGCATTGTTTTCTGAAATGTTTTTCTTAATGTCTCAGGGGGAAAAAAGAAGTCAGGCTGAAAGGTTCTTTGACCTCTTTGTTTACTTTGGAATTCTGGACCGAAACCCTTCAAAATGTTTCATCTACTTTTCATATTCCTCAAAATGTTTCTTCTTCTTTTTGCACTTTTAACCTACATGTGCCCCATTTCACAAAAGAGGGGTGGTGGTGGAAAAGATACTCCGTTGAGCATAATAAAACAATCTCTTCTCTTACCTACACATTAGGGATAATTTCAAGAGTTGATCCTGTGTGCATTTACTCAGAAGAAAGACCAACTGAGTTGAGTACACCTACTTAAATTGCAGCACCATCCTGCAAGTCTAAACATTGTTGGAAACAAATCCTATTTAAATTAGTTGGGCTTATATCAGTGTAAACCTAGTCAAGGGTAAATTGCTCTGTTGAGGAGTCAAACAGAGGAACAGTCCAGATGAAGTCTGAATGGCCAGACCTGTAAATATTTAAATATGTAATTATTTATATCAGAAATACATAGATAGCTAAATATTGTATGTGTGTGAAACAGGAATCAATCCTTGCCAATTTTAAAATATTTGTATTGGACCTCTACTCTACACAAACATTTGTTACTTTATAGGCAACAGCAACAAACCTTTTTTTAAAATCCTAGATTCAAAGTTGGCTCAGTATGTTTAAGCTATACTAACAAACTACTTGAAAAGCTCTAATGGTAAATAAAACTTAATTTAAAAAACACAACATTCAGCAGTATTCATAGATACTATAAATCAAAATGTATGTTCCTTAAGGTATAGTAGTAGTTTATTGGTTTCAGAAAGTCTACCCTCTACAATCAGAAATATGGAGCAATACTTAATATAGGTAACAGCACTGAACCTGATTCTTATTAAAATGTAAGAGAAAAATTTGTAGCGTGTCATGAAAGCTCATTGGGAAGAAGGAGCAATAATAAAAATAGAAAGTAGTTTCTAAATTATGAAAGAAGAGGAATGGAGAGAAATCATGGGAAGGAATTGAATAGGGGGGGGGGGGGGAATCAAACACATTGGATCAGAGCAGCCAGAAATGAAGAATAAAGCTGGAACATAGGCTGTTTAAGTAGAAATCATTCAGAAACGGCTGGATGGAAAAATTGCTGCTCTTTGACAGCAATCCTGTGCATAAGGATTAGTTCATTGTGTTGAAACTTTAGAAGCCTGGTCAGTTCCTCAAGTGGTAGAAATTTCATGACAACACGAGATTTGTAAGATTTCCTCTCTGTAATTCCCTCAATTAAAATCAAGGTTGTTTAAACATCTGTTAAGTATGAATAGTATCTTTGGAAGAGAGAGGGAGGGAGGGAGGGAGAGACTGGTCCATCTATCACCCCTGAGATGGAGAGTCAACAGCTCCCAGTTCTGGAGGTGGCTGAGGAGGAAGAGGAGGAACAGCTGGGTCCAGTGCCTGACCTGTGGGTACGCAGAAGGCAGAGGAGAGAAGAGCAGTGGAAATCTGTGGGCCGATCCTTGGGAAGGAAAAACCACTGCTGCTAGCAAAGTCCCACCCTCGCTCTCAGGATAAAAGGCAGGGGGAAGAGATTAATAGGTGTGGCAGGCAACGATTCAACTCCCTGCCGGACAGACTTGTTGCCCTGTGGTGAAAGAGAAACTTTTTGCGGGTGCTGTTGATGCTCCTAATAAAGGAATTATTGCTTCAACTACAGAGGGTTTGTCGTGTTTGGGGAGCTGGGTCAGAACATGGCCATACTATTACGCAAATAGGAATTAGCAGGCCTAAACTATAAAAAGTCCAAATGACCAGGACGTGGGCAGCAAAGTGATGGGGACAATCCTCTTTGCTACCATGCAGTGTTGCTCAGATTACTTTAGTTCGGATACGATATGCCTGACTCAAGGGATTTCCTACACAAGGATAATTTCACACATATGTACACGAAAAAAAGGTCTTTGCAGCTTTTTATTTTTGAAAGCAAAATGGTGCTTTATAGCAGGGGTCTCCAACCTTGGTGACTTTAAGCCTGGTGGACTTCAACTCCCAGAATTCCCCAGCCAGCTTTGTTCCTTCAGGCTTAAAGTTGCCACGGTTGGAGGTTCCTGTTTTAGAGCACACAGAGGTTGTCACAGAATACCACATTAGGTAAAAAGCTGGATCTTTTTCTACAATAGTATTGCTGCCCTTTGCAATGTCGCTGTGAGCCAGGAAAAAAAAGAGATGTATACCAAATACAAAGCTCACCACAGCCGTTTGTTTATTCTTTTTCCGTTTTTGCTTTCCTCCAGCACTTTTTAAAACATCATGTTGTTATGCAAATAGATCTTCCCTTGAAGAATGCAATTTAACATATTTTTCAGAGTATAATTTATTTAATTTTTTATTTTATTTTAATCACATTTATATCCCGCCCTTCTCCACAAAGGATCCAGGGCGGCGCACAGGAATTTAAAAACATACAAAACAATAAATACAAAATTTAAAAACATATTAAATTATAATCCTATGCTAAAATCCAAATTTAAATTCCCCAGTTTAAAACTATCTAAAAATAGTCCCCACGGGAGGTTAGGCTAGGCCGGCTTGCTGAAAAAGATGTGTCTTTAGACACTGGCGGAAGAGGCGGAGGTCCGAGATGGTACGCAATTCAGGGGGTAGGTCGTTCCAAAGGGCAGGGCCCGCCACAGAGAAGGCTCTTCCCCTGGGTGTCGCCAGACAGCATTGCCCAGCCGACGGCACCCTGAGAAGGCCCTCTCTGTGGGAGCGGATCGGCCGGAGGGATGTATGGGGCAGGAGGCGGTCTCGCATATAACTAGGCCCCGAGCCATGGAGCGCTTTAAAGATGGTCGTCAGAACCTTGAAGCGCGCCCGAAAGGCCACAGGAAGCCAGTGCAGCTTGCGCAGGATCGGAGTTATATGGGAGCATCTAGAGGCTCCCGTAATCACCCGCGCGGCCGCATTCTGGACTAACTGTAGCTTTCGAGTGCACCTCAAGGGAAGCCCCATGTAGAGAGCATTACAGTAGTCGAGTCGGGATGTCACGAGAGCTTGAGTGACTGTGCGGAGGGCAGCCCGGTCCAGTAAGGGGCGCAATTGGCGCATCAGGCGTACCTGATGAAACGCCCCCCTGGCCACGGCTGCCACATGGTCCTCCATATAAGAAGCCCTTCACCCCCCTTAAAACAGGGTGCAAATTTGGGTGCATCTTATACACTGAATGTAGCCCCACCCACCCACCAGATCCACCCTTTGGCCTCTGCCTCTCAGCAATTTGCTTTCTTGCAGCAAACAGCAACAAAAGAAGATCAGCTGGGAGTCTGGGAGGCAGTGGGGGTGGGGCCAGCCTATAGTAGTTCTCCGAACTACTCAAAAGTTCTCCAGAACCTGTCAGAACTGGCTGAATACCACCTCTGAAATGCATACACCTTTAAATCTGTGCTTTTAATTTGCACCGAAGATGTTTTCCTTCCTGGCATCTTAAAATAACCCATTGGGCAAATAATGCGGTCACTTTTCCATGCCAAAGTCACTTAATTCCTTTATATTACAGCAAGTGGCCATGTCAGCTTCTTTCATCACAAGCCAGCCGTTGTTCATATTGAGAAATGGTAAATAAAATAACCAGTTAGCTTAACATCAGAATGTTATTTTCTCATGTGAATGTTATTGTTGTTAATCCCTTTGTTTACTGTTACATGGAAAGCAGCATAAATAAAATACGTGTCCTGTGGAACAGGGGTCCTCCAACCTTTGCAACTTTAAGTCTGAAGGACTTCAGCTCCCAGAATTCTCCAGCCAGCAAAGCTTCAGACTTAAAGTTGCAAAGGTTGGAGACCCCTGCTGTGGAAGATCAGGCTGCTTAGCAAAATTGCAGGCACCTGGACTTTTATTTATTTATTTATTTGATTTATATCCCGCCCTTCTCCAAAAGGACCCAGGGCGGCACACAGGAATTTAAAAATACATACAAAATGATACAAAAAATTTAAAAACCTATTAAATAACAGTCCTGCGCTAAAACCAATTAAAATCCCCAATTAAAACTATCTACATTAGTCCCAGCGGAGGTTATGTTAGGCCGGCTTGATGAAAAAGGTGTGTTTTTAAACACTGGCGGAAGAGGCGGAGGTCAGTGATGGTACGGAGTTCTGGGGGTAGGTCGTTCCATAGGGTAGGGCCCGCCACAGAGAAGGCCCTTCCCCTGGGTGTCGCCAGTTGGCATTGTCCGGCCGACGGCACCCTGAGAAGGCCCTCTCTGTGGGAGCGTATCGGTCTAAGGGATGTATGCCTTCTTTCCCATCCATCTGAACCTTTCCCTGAATGTCAACACTACAAACTTGCCAGTAAAGCTACAATCTTGACACAGGCATGGGAGGAGGTGTCTGTTGTGGAGTCCAGGACAAACCAATGAAGGCCTTTTTTTCCTCCAGAAGGAATGGAGGCCCAAAGAAGATGGTTTTGCAGTCCAGCATGATGAAATACAATATAAGAAAACGTCCAAGAGCTTACATGCTGGGCATTAACTGAAAAAGAAGAAGAAATCTCAGAGATTTATTTATTTATTTTTATTTTTTATTTACATTTATATCCCGCCCTTCTCCGCAGAGGACCCAAGGTGGCGCGCAGGAAATTTAAAAAACATACAGAATACAAAGAGAGGGGAGATTTCAGGCAGAATAGGATTAAGAAAGAAATATTGAAAGAAATAGTATAGAACACAGTACATAGGTAAATAGAAATAGAGACGTAGGTATATTCCTGAAGAGCAAGAGGAAGCATGAAGCAAGCCGGCAGCAACACTGACAGCAGCCCACCCTGACCTGAGAGCAGAACAAGAAGTAATGGTGGAAACGAATGAAGGAGAGAAGCAACTTAAAACTAAGGAGAAATTTCTTGACAGAACAATTAATCAGTGAGTGGAACAACTTGCCTCCAGAAATTGTGGGTTTTCCAACACTGGATGTTTTAAAGAAGAGATTGGAGAACCATTTCTCTGAAATGTTTAGAGTTTCCTGCCTGAGCAGTGGGTTGGACTAGAAGACCTCCAAGGTCCCTTCTAACTCTGTTATTCTGTTAATAAGAAGCTGACTTTTGTTATATTTATTTATTTATGTACTGTATTTATAAAAGGATTCTCACCAGAATCAATTATGCCTTCAGATTTTTCTTTCTTTCTTCTGTGTTCGTATGCATGAGTTCTGTGGATTACGCCTAGTCCATTCTCACTTTATTCATATTTATGGCTTCATTTCTAAAAAAAAAAAACTGTTCATTTTGATGATAATTTTTCAGCTGTGGCAGGCAAGTTCCCTGCAAATCAACACAATGTTTTTTTCCTCAAGGTATTAAGCCAAAGGCTCAAAGCCAAGCCAAATTGGCGAGCAAAAGGATTTCTCTCATGTAATGTTTCACTGTAAATATAGAACTTCACTACTTTTGTTTCACAAAAAAATATTAATGTTTCTGCAATACACCTGAGAAGATCCAATTTTATCCTTCTTGCTATCCAGCCTGCCTATCTGCCTTTCCAATACAAAAAGGAATATTTTATCCTTTGTATACAAGATATAACCACAGATACTCCAGCTCAAAACATGAGACAAAAGATAAGTGTTTTGTCACTGATTTCAGTTTAATGCAAACAGTAACTATAATTTTTCCACTGGATAAAAGAGGACCAATTTTTAACTTTCATATTAAAAAAAGCAATTGAGAAAATATAGAGCATAAAGAATTGCATGTGACAAAACTGTTTCTTTTTATGTTCTTAATAGTTGAGAAGTGAATATTTTCTACCTCCACAGAATTACAAAAAGGGCCCCACAGTTCAAACTGCTTGGTCACCTGTGAACTTGCAACTGTATGCAACGGCACTGACAATCATCTTTGCTGTGAAGCATCCTTGAGGAAACAAGACAATTTGCAGGGAGCAAGGCAAGATGTTACTAAGTACCCTGCCCAGTTCCCGAAATTCATTCAGAGAATGTCTCCTCTGTAGCTTTATCTTATATTCCACTGGCTTTCCTTAAGCAAATAAAGTTCTTTTAAGAAAAGGTTCCTTAGAACTAATGTTGACTCTTAGCAACTTTATGGACAAAAAACATTAACAACAGGAGAAAACAATGCAGACTGCCCACCTACCTCGCTGATATTCCTGTTGATCTTTCATTCAAGCATTAAATACCATATTTTTATTTTTATTTTCTTTTATATTGAAAAAAGAGCAAACAATGACCCATTTTAACTCATTTTCACCCTCTTTTTTGAGATCTGCCAAAGATGTTTCAGAGCTGAAGAAGCTTCTTGTCTTCAAAGAAAAACAAGAAAGACCAGTTGCTTCTTGAAAAAAGCACCTTTGGGACAAGCCAAGTTTTTATTTTCGTAAGAAGATGCTAGTAACCTGTGGACGCTTTTAGTAGCTTGTCCTACATTACTAGAAAAATGAACATAGAGCCAATAATTTGTCTCCTGTGAGAGAACAAATATCATCAGAGGAGAGACATTTTGTATTTCACAATTATGGAATGGGAGGGGGGAAATGCATTCTCCTGATATTCACCTCTAAGATGTCTCATATATACACTCTTTCAGCTTCACTGCAATCTCTGTAGGGAGGTAAATGTATCAGTGATGTGACTGTACATCCATAGGGTGGCTTCAGGACAGAACCACCTATCTTTAGAAAACATTACTAAATAACTATCTTCACTTTTTCAGATGTGAACTTTGGCTACAGCAGTCACAAAGAGTTATAAATGGTTCTACTGACTCACCCTGAGAATACTGCTCTAAGAGAGCGAGGGTTTTTTTGGGCAACTTTATAATAATAATCTGGCATATCATTTTATGATCTCCAAAAGGTAGATCCATCTTTTGGAGGTCATAAAATGATATGCCAGATTATTATTATAAAGTTTTGTCCCATTCTGTTTAAGAGAGGGAATAATTAAGACAGGGTGACGAAGACTAAGCAAACCTATATAGAAACATTTTATAGGAAGGAAGGAAGGAAGGCCCTGCTGCAGTTTGTATGCTGTACTTTATGGAGATTATGTGTGCGTGCAGCTCTGGGCTTCGAAAAACAGACTTTTTACCCTCTCTTTAGGCACAATGGCCAACACCCTGGCAGCTCTCTGAGTGCTCTGACTCTGTTACCTAATCTCCAGCTGTGGGCCCTGCTTTGTGCCAAGTCTCCTTTGGCTATGTCTTGCAATAATGATTTCTGGAGCCCAGCCAGGAACCCCTGCCAGTTCCAGTCACACTCTGCTAATGCAAGAGGCAGAGTTTATTAATTCACCGCCAAGGCCTATTGTCTGGGACTGCCTGGCTGTTTATTTACTCCAGTTGATGGGGTTACATTTATGCAGAAACAGCAAGCCAGTAAAGGGGTACTGATTAAAAATTGTGGCCCCTTCTGATTGTGGAGAGGTGGGATCCTTTCGCAGTGTAAAAGTTCAGAACTTCTCTTGGATTTCTTTTCCAGGAGAAAATTAATCTCACTGCTATATCCTCTTCTCAAGTGCCTTTATTTCTTTTCTGAGCCACATTGATTTGGATTTTTTTAAAGGATCAGCAGAAAATTGAGATTTTAAAGTGCTAATCTAGAAAAGAGATAAGAGAAAGTACAGTACTGTGCATAAAACTATAATAGCAAAGAGAGACTTTGACTTGTTTAACTCTCTTGAAAATGTTTTCATGGCGTTAGATAATCAAGTACACTAAACTGCAGACTTTCCCAATGTGTTGTTGTTAATTGCGAAGTCATGTCCGACCCATCGTGACCCCATAGACAACGTTCCTCCAGGCCTTCCTGTCCTCTACAATCCTCTGGAGTGCATTTAAGCTCATACCTACTGCTTCGGTGACTCCATTCAGCCACCTCATTCTCTGTTGTCCCTTTCTTCTTTTGCTCTCAATCTTTCCCAGCAGTAGGCTCTTCTCCAGTGAGTCCATTTCCCAATGTAGTTGGTGTTAATTTCCATCTTTCCTATTCCTATGACCCGCAGTTTTTACTTTGGTCCGACTCCAACACAAGGAGACACCAAGTTGGAGAAATCTGCTATGATACATATCAGCACATAGAGGTAGGAGCACATATGAAAGATTGCTTACCTACTATAAATGCCTTAATTTAGTCTTATCTCAATTATTGGGGACAGAGGAAATTTTCACTGCAGAGCTAGCTCTGTGAGATATAGTTCCTTATCTCCCTTGCATCTTTACCATGCAGTATAAGACTTTATTGTCTCTCTGGTCTATGCCACTGGTTTTCCCGTGGCTTCTTCATCTTGAAGAGAACAACATTTCTACTTTCAATACAGATGGCCAATATCTTAGGTGTGGGGGAATAAAATATTTTGCCAATAAAAAAGTAGTACAGAAAAGCACCCAATTTCTTTATCCAACTCATAGTTG
Source organism: Rhabdophis nuchalis (assembly GCA_039707465.1). Lineage (NCBI taxonomy): Eukaryota > Metazoa > Chordata > Lepidosauria > Squamata > Natricidae > Rhabdophis > Rhabdophis nuchalis. Next base: position 87,957,111 of record CM077643.1, read on the forward strand.
AAGTTATTATTATTATAACATGTGGGAATGAATGCCACTTGGGCTGCCTAAAAAGGGATTAGACATATTCATAGTGGATGAGACTATTCTTATGACTATAGGCTACTTGCAGAATTGAAAGCAGAAGATATTGGGAACCAAGAGGTGGAGAGAGTAAGAGCTTATTACGTTCTCTTAGCAGTTTTTCATAGGCATTAGGGTGGCCAATATCTGATGACAGAAACCTTTGATCTGTTCTAGCAGAGCTCATCACACATTCTTCTGCTGGTGGAGAATTTAAAAGGTTGACCATCATTTATCTGAATAAGGATGAATGTTGTGCCCCATTTTCCCCAAATACATTAAAGAGGTTTGGTAATCTCTGTACAAGAGACTTTGAAGTGTCGCTATTTGATTGGCATTTTATGTAGTGATTAAGTTGCTGCACTAGAAACCACCATAGAAATTCTAGTACTCCCTTAGAAACAGAAGCCATCTGAGTGATATTGGGCCAGATATTTTTTTCTCAGCCCAGACACCTCACAGGACTGTTCTTGTGGGAAAAATAGGAGGTGGGAGCATTATACATACTTCCCTGAATTGTCAAAAGTAAAGGTGGGTAGAAATGCAATGGAATGCAGTAGAAGGCAAGAAAGGGCATTCTTAATTTGAATCTGATTCTTTTGGCTATTGTTGACTGGTTTAACATTTAATTTCCTGTGTTTGTAATTTTAGACATAGACTCCCAGGGATGCATAGGTTCTTGAAAGGACCTTACTGCAGAATTGTAAAATACGTTTACAATTAAATAGCAGAACTGTATTTTTTTCTCTCTCAACAGTAGATGGTTCTTGTTAATGAAGAGTCTAGGGAAGAACAGATTATACACATAATAAATAGCAGACCTTAATTGTAATAAAAGATCTCTAGAAGCAGTTGTCTTATTCTGTATTACAGAGACAGGGAATCAGTGGTATTAACCTTTAAGCCAGGGATGTCCAAACTTGGGAACTTTAAGACTTGTGGACTTCAACTCCCAGAATTCCCCAGCCAGCTATGGAATTCTGGAAGTTGAAGTCCACAAGTCTTAAAGTTCCCAAGTTTGGACATCCCTGCTTTAAGCAGACTAAGCACATGCTTAGGGCACTAGGCCCAAGGGGGCACCATAAAGTTGAGGGGGGGGGAACCAATGAAGATTTGTAAGGTAGGTACAAAGGAGGGGGGCACCAAGATTTTTCAGTGCTTAAGGGAACCAATGAGCCTTAATCCGCCACTGTAGAGAATGTGAAGTGCTCCAAAATATAACTCCCTTATCACTTGCCATACTGGTGAAACACTGGGGAATTGTAATAGCTATTTGGAGAGCTACTCATTTCTTATCACTGCTGTAAGAAGAGAATTGCCAGTCTTATCACTCTCTAAGGACAACATTTATCTCCTACAGTAAACTTTAAAGTACTCAACTATATTATTTTAGCCTTGTAATTGGTTCTATGATTTGGTGTGACTCAGTATGGCAGCTTCTTATGAACAAGAAACTATAAAGTTGACAGCGATTACCGGCCTGGATACAAATAAAAATAACACTACAAAAATATTCCGGCTGACATCACAGGGCAGAAATTCTTAAACTGGGGGTCATTTGGGCAGATCCTGGGGATAATGGAACAATTTGTAATTGCTTGTTTGAGAGATGGGGATCCAGTTTATAACAGCCAATGCCGAGAAACCTGTGTAAAATAACATCCTGTGTTATTGTTTTTTAATGGAGGTAATGATATTACAGTATTTGAGAGCAGGAAAAGGGTTAATTGGATCAAACAATTTAAGAACTATAGTCATGAGGAATCTTGGGTTTCGGCAAGTTGATGGGTCCCAATTTTCATAAACCTTTCTGAAGTTGTACAGTACTTTTTAAAAAAAAAACTTGAATTCTCCATCTGTAGAGAAGTCTCTTGTCAAATTTTAAACAAATACGCCCCTGGTCTGTACAGAAAGTCATTCTCTGGGGCCTAGAAGGAGCCAGACAAAAGAAAATTGGAGACTTAGGGGGCCAAGCGCCAGCCAGTGTGGAAGAATTTGACCCTTCTATCTCTCGTGCAGGCCCAGATTGCAACTGGAACTTTTCTGAGTCCTCTGAGTGTCCAAGAATAACAAATTGAATCAAGAGTGAGAGACATTGACATGCCAGGCTTCAGGAAGAAGCTCCTTGACATAAATAGTCTAGCTGGGTGTCCGCACTCTGACATGAGCATATTCAGGGTAATTGTGTTAGGGTAGTGGACTGGAAGTCTGCAGGGGAAAGTATGCCTTTTGAAAAAGACCCAGTGCTGAAAAAGAAGGCTTGGCCTTGAGCTGATTTTATATTCAACTACTAGAAATCTTGCCTTTTTCTCTAGGATTTATTAATGAAGGAGTATATGAATCAATATGAATCAATATTGGCTTCTGCTTATATTCTTGTATACTGTCAGAAATTAGTTGTTTTTCTAGCCTAGCAAATTGTATCCTTAATACTGGATGGCATTACTGCAAACGTTATCTCACTGTTGCGTCTCACTTCTATTCTTGGCTTCAAAGCTAGGCACATTCTTGAAAATATAAAAGAAATTGTTACACGGGAATATTAGGCCCCACAGATAAAGGAACCAAACTAGGGAGTTTTCCTAGCTCTTAAATCCTTAAAGCATTCTGCAGAAAAACAACTTGGCAAAGTGGGGCTGCCACCTCCTACACAAGGCTATAGGAATATTCCATAAATAAGGTAGACAGAGACAGGAGCTTGAACAAAAGAACGCTTACGTTGGCAACGAATCTTTGTCTCTGATTGGATAAACTTTGTTTCTATCTGCTTAAAATGTATATAATACTCTGAGCCACTCTTGCAAGGTGTGGCTATTCCTTACATGCATTTGTTTGCATGTTTTGGACACAGTTTTGTCACACATCTTTTGCTATGGCCATAAATTGAAGCTGATACTTTTTGCAAGCCTTGTCTCGAGTCTCACTCTCTTTGACATTTCAATGGCTTGGGGAAACCAAGCTGGAACCTTACATTTTTAACGGAGATCTGGTGGACTTTGCTCTCCTTTATTATGCTGGGATCTGGGGCTATTGGATGAAACAGGCTTTGGATCAGGCAGAAAAGGGTAAATTCAGATTTAGTAACCCATATTTACCTATTAAGCAGAGCAAATCTTTGGGAGCAGATTAGGAGTGGGCTAGTTGCTGGGGCATTTATTGGTCTCCACAATAAATCTGATTGCAGCAAAACCAGGTTAGCTAGCCAGCGAAACTTTTAAAAAACTTTTCAAATGAAATTACACCACGTCATGAAGTAAATGTTGCAATTAAAGATTTCTTGACTTCCTGCCTCCTCCTACATGACCTTCTGTGCTAAGCAAGATTCTATGATTCAGGTGACCACTAGTGTTTGATCACGGCCTAATCATTTTTGATAACTAGACATTTTATCCCGAAAAGATTTGGAAAAAAAAACTAACAAAAACTAATAATTAAGGTAAGAAAGAAAAAAGGTTATTGCAGAAAAAAACAAAGAAAAAGAAATATAAAGAAATGATTTCTGATTTTCTTTTACAGCAGTTATAAATTTAAATTGATCTCTTAGTCTAAGGTTACAACATTACTTTTATGTTTTCTATTATCAACTATTTTTTCTAATCATCGGACTCACATATCATATTTTCATTTTCTCTCACACACAAAACGTCCAAAAGAGGTTTCTAATCAGCATTAAAATGAATCAATATTTTTTCTCTAATCAAAGCTATCAATTTTTCATCACTCTTCTGTGGTGAGTATTGTTGAAACTTTTTCCTGTGGCACATATAAAAGTGTAGCTGCCTTTATCAGATATAAAAACAAAGTTCCATGAGTTTTTCCAGCTTTTGTCAATCAGCACCAAAAGAAACATCTCTGGTTTCAATTGTATCTTAATCTTTAAAATCCTTTGAATTAATATATGATTTCAATGCAAAAAAAAAGAAAGAAGGCACAATGGCTCAGTGGTTAAAGATGCTGAGCTTATTAGCTGGAAAGCTGACAACCTGAGTTCAAGATTTGAGCATTGCGCAACAGGGTGAGCTCCTGTTCCTTGCTCCAGCTCCTGCCCACCTAGCAGTTCAAATGCATGCAAATGCAAGTAGATAAATAGATGCCACTTTGGTAGGAAGGTAGCAGTGTTCTCTGTGCCTTAGCATATAGTGATGCTGCCCACAGAAATATCTTTGGACAATGCTGGTTCCCTTTTCTAAGAAATGGGGATAAGCTCCCTAGAGTCAGACATGATTGGCCCTTTCCCTTTATCTTTATTTCAATGCAAATGTTTTAAGCTTTTTTACATGTCCACTGTTGGAAGAAAAATCCAGGTGCAGTTCCAAGCTGGGAATAAAATGGAGGCTGATTGGAAAGAAAGACTCTGTTTATTGGTGAACAGAAGCAACACACACACACAGCACGCAGTTCTGGGACAGCTGACAAAATGGAGTTGAGAGTGGGTGGATTTTATACATTCTGGATCCCTATGAGGTCATGTAGGGGTTAGGGCTGGCTGTATAGGCAAAAGGGGCAGTGCAAATTCTAGGTGTTTGTCTGAACTAATCTTGTTACCTTTGGCTTGTTGCTTATCTGAAGTTTCTGTCTGACCCAGTCTTTCTGAATGGATTACCAAATCTGCATTGCTAAAAGCTGGCCTTCTCAGTTTTTGCTTAGGGCAGGGAGACTGGGGCTAGTGTCTGCCTCCCTTAAAATTTTTTCACCCATTTCTTCTTTAGGGGAAGTATTCTATCCTGCCTTTTTAATATTCCCCAAAATATTTCATTCTCTATGTGGGTGTGTGGGAGCTGACTTTCTATGCCACCAAGAATGATTAAAATCAATTCTCTCTTGTTTTTATTTCCAGCATATATTCAAAGTATTCTTTTTTTTACATTTTAGACAATTTTTTGTGGTGACAAATACCAGTGATACATTATTTTACAAAAATTGTCTTTAAGATTATAACATAATGTGAATTTTAGTCCTTTCATCTACATATTCTCCCATTGTTCCATTGTATATATTATAACCAAACTTTTAGCCCATTTTATCATATATTGTTTTACTTGACCTTCTTTTGTTTCAAATTTTAATACAAGTCTATAAACTTCAGTAACAGCACGCTCATCATCTGAAACCAGCTCTGTTTCAAATTCATTCTTACATTATTCAACACCAAAAGTCTTTTCATCTACTTTAAATCTTTCTAATAATTGTAGATAAGAATACCATTGGCATGTATGTCTTTTCCTTTAGAAAGTTCCAATATGTCACCATAAGTTAAATATTTATGTTTAGTTATCATTTCTCATCAATAATATGCTTCTTGTGGTGAGAGCTGCAACAGTATTTTCGAACAAGCCTAAATTGACATCTATTCTATAATCTCAACATGGCACATCTAATAAAATGATTTTTAACATGTATATTAACCTTGACTTTATGATACCATGCCACCTAACCTCAAATCATGTCCTTCTCAGTCCAATAACCTTCTATTAGACTATAACCAGTCTTTCATCCAAACTAAATAAGCTGCAAAGTATAATTTCAATCATCATCATGGTCTAATCATAAAGGCCACTCACTGAAGAGCAGAACCGTCCAATACTGAATCCAAATATCCCTCCTCTGGATAAATAGCTTAAGCTGTGTCTGCCATGGTATTGCCATTTGGAGCATGCTGGCACTCATGAGAAATTGATTGCGACCACAGCTTTGTTGGCACATAACTATAGAAAGCAGGCTCAGACCAATCTGCTTTGCTCTACTTAAATTATCCCACGTCCCCTTGCAACTCAGGCTTTAGCTAAATCCACTGCACACCCTGAATTAATGCCTTCATTAACTGCTATGTGTATATGATGAAACCATATTTTTGGAGTAAAAAGGGAAGCACATATTTAATTCTGAACAGTATAAATCAGGGTTTAAATATTGGATTAAGGCAATCAGAGGTTTACAAAAAGGAACCAAATGCAAAGACATTCCATGAGAAAAGGGGGAAATGTTACGGAATAGAGTTGTTGGTAAGAATTGGACAATAGCAGGGGAAATGAAAAAGTTGCTTAAAGCGTTTGTTTTAGGGAATGTTGTGATTTCGTGAATTGAATTATTAATATGCTGAACCACATCTACATTCCCTGTTGAACATGACTGCAATTTGTATTGAGAACAGAATTTTAGAGGTTCTTTGCCACAACACACTTATTCTTGTCCATCCATCCCCTCTATAAAAGTCTCAAAAGGTTGAAGTCAGAATGGTTATAGGCTACATTTAAATGATTGGTGATTCTTCTGTTAGGGCATATCTCTGTATTGTGCATACCCCCACCCCCTCTCTGCTGTTTCTGTGCTACTGACAATTATCTAACCATCCCAGCTCTTTTGGGGTCATCCTTGATCCTAATTTGCCACTTTGAGGCTGATAACATAATTTGAAAACTCAATAGTATAAAAACATTGCACACCACTATAAGAATTCATTAATCCCCCCCCCCCGCCTTGCTAAGCTCTCCCTGAAGAATCCAATGCTTTTTTCTTATAGCCATTTCATATCCATTTGGCTGAACCTTTTGAAGAACCTGCTTTCGATTACACCAGCTGATTGCAATGCTGTCATCATTCTACATAGCTTTAGAAGAACGTTATTGATTTGTGTTTCAGGGCACCATTAACATCTGGGTCAAAGAGCAGAGCATTACTTTACTTTACTTTTATTTTAGTTTAGTTTTTCATTTCTTGCCCATCATCCAGAGCATCCAAACATGCATGCATGGCTTTCTCCAGAAAGATCAGGCCAGTGTTTCTCAACCTTAGCAGCTTTAAGAAGCACGGACTTCAACTCCCAGAATTTTTCCAGCTAGCATTGTTGGCTGAGGAACATGGGAGTTGAAGTCCATGCATCTCAAAACTGCTAAGTGTCAGGGTTCCAACCCATGCCCTAATTAAATCATGAGCCTCAAGCTAAGCTTCAAAATAAATGTATTAGGAGTTTCATGTCAGCACGAACCAAGTGACCTCTGACCTCACTTAATTTGTACCTCAGCTCTGACCCTGCTTCCCTCTTCCCCCAAAGTGTGTCATCAGTCACATTCCCCAACGAAGCAATTTTTCGGGTTGTATAAATCCCTCTCTCTGACCACTGTGGATCCCCCTGGAGATGACCTTGATGTTGCTGGGAATGTGCTTTGTTTTGACTGAAATGCAAGTTCGTCGATGCAGCTGTGAGACTCAGTTTCTCCATCCCCTTTACCTATGGCAACTCTAGAGCAGGAATGTTCGCGAGCAGTGGGTTCAGGCCACTATCGGTTCAGGCGTGCTCGTGTGACACTTCTGCTCATGTGCAGAAGCATCCAGGCAGGTAGGCAAAGCCTCCTGCTGCCGCTACTAAGGGTTTGCCCAATCCAGGGCAAACCGGGAGCAACCCAGCTCTGTTCGCAAGTTGACACTAAGGCTGAAAGACAAAGCATTAGGCTAACACAGGGGTCTGCAAAGTTGGCTCTTTTAAGACTGGTGGACTTCAACTCCCAGAGAGTTCCCCAGCCAGCATAGCTGGCTGGGGAATTCTGGGAGTTGAAGTCCACCAGTCTTAAAAGAGCCAACTTTGCAGACCCTTGGGCTAACAGATTTCAGCTGGCCCAGAGTCAACTAGTTGGCTTTCTGTTTGGAGAGGAGGATAGCTGGCATGCATCTTTTCCATCTTCTTCTGACAAATTAAATATGGTCAGTTAAATATATAATTAAATCATAATGCCATGGATGCCAGCTATCATATGCAAAATTCAGCTTCCAGGACATTTTGAAAAAGCAAAGTGAGATTCCACATGTTATGATTGTAGAATATCCCACTACAGGTAGTCTTTGATTTACAATCAGTGTTAGCAACCACTTGAAATTACGACAGATCTCCCTAGGGATACTTACAAATTCAGGATAGTCGGGGGCCCACCTCTAGTCATGGCATCACACTTGGGGCACTAAACAACCAGACTGAATTTACAACCATTTACAGCATGACCAGATTTTCCTAGTTTTGCAAAAAAAATTACTTTGAACTGGAACATACCATTGGTTTGCTTAATGACTAGAGTGTTCTGGCATTTTTTCTCCTAGGAATCATGTACTTATAGTTCAACATACATAGATATGTCAGCAGGAGGTGGCTAATATGTTTGGTGTTTTATTTATAATTATTTCAATATCATCTAATGTACAACTTGGTTCTGGAAGAAATTTGTTCCCAGCGGCTCATATTTTGATCATATCATATTTTTATTTAGTTTCTTTCTCTCAGAAACAAAGCAACTTGGCTTTAACTCTATGGGGATGTCATTGTAGACAGCAGGGTCAAATCCTGTAAAGGAGTTACTCAAAATAGACATGTTAAGGTTTAATACAATAGCAGAGTTGGAAGGGACCTTGGAGGTCATCTAGTCCAACTCCCTGCAGAGGCAGGAAGCCCTATACCGTTTCAGACAAATGGCTATCTAACATCTTCTTGAAGACTTCCAGTGTTGAGGCATTCACAACTTCTGGAGGCAAGCTGTTCCACTGATTAATTGTTCTAACTGTCAGGAAATTTCTCCTCAGTTCTAAGTTGCTTCTCTCCTTGATTAGTTTCCACCCATTGCTTCTTGTCCTGCCCTCAGGTGCCTTGGAGAATAGTTTGACTCCATCTTCTTTGTGGCAACCCCTGAGATATTGGAATACTGCTATCATGTCTCCCCTAATCCTTCTTTTTATTAAACTAGGCATACCCAGTTCCTGCAACCATTCTTCATATGTTTTAGTCTCCAGTCCCCTAATCATCTTTGTTGCTCTTCTCTGCACTCTTTCTAGAGTCCCCACATCTTTTCTACATCGTGGTGACCAAAACTGAATGCAGTATTCCAAGTGTGGCCTTACCAAGGCATTTTAAAGTGGAATTAACATTTCACATGATCTTGATTCTATCCCTCTGTTTATGCAGCCTAGAACTGTGTTGGCTTTTTTGGCAGCTGCTGCACACTGCTGGCTCATATTTAAATGGTTGTCTACTTGGACTCCAAGATCCCTTTCACAGTTACTGCTATTGAGCAAGGTACCACCTATACTGTACCTGTGCATTTCATTTTTGTTGCCTAAATGTAGAACCTTACTCTTCGCCATTGAATTTCATTTTATTAGATAGTGGCCAATGTTCAAGTTTGTCAAGATCCTTCTGTATCTTAAGCCTATCTTCTGGAGTGTTGGCTATTCCTGCCAGCTTGGTGTCGTCTGCAAATTTGATGAGTTCCCCATTTATCCCCTCATCCAAATCATTGATGAAGATGTTGAAGAGTACTGGGCCTAAAACAGAGCCTTGGGGGAAGGCTCTGTTTTAGGCTCTGTTTCTAGGATCTTAACGCATTTATGTATATATGTGACATGCAGGGGTGGTATTCGCTTACGTTCTCTACCGGTTCGCAAATGTGAGCGTGCATGTGTGTGCTCAGCCTCCGCACATGTACTCAGCCTTCCGCTCATGCGCTTTTGGCTAAAAAAAGGGCCTAAATGGGATGCCATAGAGCAGGGGTGGATGGGGCCACCCACAATTTCCACTACCGGTTGGGCGAACCAGTCCGAACCAGCAGAATGCCACCTCTGGTGACATGGGACCATCTCCCCCCCCCCCACTATATTGGCCCATCCCACCAGGGCTGGCAGAGAAGATATGTTACAGACCCTGTCAATTAAAGAATTCTGACTGGCAGAGCCCAGGAAGAGGGACTTCTCTGCTTCAATCCTTTGTTCACAGAGCCACTCTGTGAACAAGATGGGCAGCCTCTAAATTTGATGACTAAAAATAAGTAAATAAAATGTAGGCCACTATTGCATTGAAAAACACAGACCCACAAAATGTACAGTATCCTGCCAAATTTCACTGGAGCAATCTGTTGCTTTCAGACCACGGGTGAAATTCAGCAAGTCCTAACAGGTTCTGGAAAACCTAGCAGAAATTGTGAGTAGTTCAGAGAACAGGGAAATACCACCTCTGGTTGGCCCCAGAGTGGAGAGGGAATGGAGATTTTGCAGTATCCATCCCCTGCCATGCCCACCAAGCCACACCCACAGAACTGCTAGTAAAAAAAAATTGAATTTCCTCACTGTTTCAGACCTTACGTTGTTATCCTCGCACTAAGCCACTTTCACCTCCTCCAAATCCAAGGAGCTAAGTTTTTGAAAAATGCTAAGTAAAAACCACATACTATGGAAGCCATTGCTATTCCATACCACTGAATCCAATACTCTGAGCCAAATTGAAGGTATTTTAATCAAAACTGCTGGTTTTGCAATTAGCTGGATCTGCACATTTCACTAAAGTGTAAACCATGATTTACCCACCACAATATATGATTTACACTTGCTACATTCTGCTTTTGCTTAAATCTGGAATGGAAAGTTTTATGCTTGGTGGTTATCAAGTCTTATGGAGGAAGGCAAGATCAAGAAAGCAAGAACTATATAGTGTTCTTAGTCTAGGGTTAAACACAGAATCTTGGAAATTATAATAGGAATTTCCTGATTTTATTTATAGTCAGTTAATTAAAGGAGGTGCGGTGGCTCAGTGGCTAAGACGCTGAGCTTGTCAATCAGAAAGGTCGGCAGTGTGGTGGTTTGAATTCCTAGCACCGCATAACAGAGTGAGCTCCCATTACTTGTCCCAGCTTCTGCCAACCTAGCAGTTTGAAAGCATGTAAAAATGCAAGTAGAAAAATAGGAACCACCTTTGGTGGGAAGAGCATTCCGTGCACCTTCGGCATTTAGTCATGCTGGCCACCTGACCACGGAGACGTCTTCGGACAGCACAGGCTCTTCAGCTTTGAAACAGAGATGAGCATTGCCCCCTAGAGTCAGGAACGATTAGCACATATGTGCAAAGGAAACTTTTACCTTTAATTAAAGTAGAGTCTTTTGAAATATGTTGGGTTTTCCCCCCCCACCTGATCTTAGTTGTCGTTCATAAGATAAGCTGCCAAGTGACTTGCTCACTATCTCTTCCTTTTTTTTTTTACTAGTCTGACCACAATTTCTCCCAGTGATGGATTGGTGTTTTTATATATAGAGGCATATACACTCCTTCATATGCATGTATCACATACTGTTTATCCCACACCAAATCATAAACAAGTTTGCTTTGCTTTAAGCCAGGCCACTGTAGATGAATGATGACTATTCATGATCAAAACCTCAATAACTTACATACCATCACAAACTTAAGTTCACACACATCACCTCTTCCTTCCTGTTTCCTGAGTCAGCTCAATCAAATGAGACTAATCCTGAATTACTATTATGATCATTAAACTGCAGGAAGTGGACAATGTTTTGAAACATCCCCCTTCTTGCAAGGTTCAGTGATGAGTTGAGTCTGTTCGGGAAAGAAATCAGAGGTTCAATAAAACAGATGTGAAGAAACATCTTAAATGTTCAGTGTTCGCTCATCCAATGGAAATTCAGCCTGATAGACGTACTGCCCTAAGATCTCATTGCTGAGAATTGGGAGCACTGGGTATTGAAATGAATTTGTTTTAATTAGGAAAAATGTTGATCCACAGGTAACAAAAAGGTGGGAAACCCTGTTTCATATCAAGTTAAATGATATTGTTTCTAACAATACAACCTCTTTTTCAAAACTAAATAAGAAATTTGTAGCATGCTTTTATCAGATTCTTGCAGTACTATGCTCTGAAGTGCCTTGAATTTTTCACTCTGAAGAAGTTCTTTTTTTCTCCAGTTAAGATTTGGTCTTCTTTTTTATCTTTTCCCATTAAAGTAATACTACTCAAATTTAAAGCACTTCATTTCAAGGCTCTACCAGATTGTCTAAGTTTCCTTACATTTTCATTCCCCCTGGTACTTGTTCCTTGCTTATAGTTACACTAATGAAGGGGGAAGAGGTTTCTAGACTGAAATTTCCACTCTCTAATCTTTATTTTAATATTGTTTAATTCTCGTGTTTCTCTGAGCAGAGAACCTGCTTTGATCCGAACTTGTTATTTCACATGAACATGTTCAGATCATTTCTGGCACTTCTTTGCTGTGCAAAGACTTCAATTTCTCTTTTTGGACTTGCACAATTTTGATAATGTGTATTCTTGGTTACACAGTAATGTATGTCTGTGAAAGTTGGACCATAAGAAAGACTGAGTGCCAAAGAATTGAGGCCTTTGAACTATGGTGCTGGAGAAGACTCCTTCAAGTCCCTTAGACTGTAAGGCGATCAAACCGGTCAGTCCTAGAGGAGATCAACCCTGATCGCTCTATAGAAAGCAAATCCTGAAGATGAAACTCAAATATTTGGCCATCAAATGAGAAGGAAGGACTCACTGGAGAAGAGCCTAATGCTGGGAAAGATTGAGGACAAAAGGAGGGGACGACAGAGAATGAGGTGGCTGGATAGAGTCACCGAAGCAGTAGGCCTGAGCTTGAATGGACTCCAGAGGATGGAAGAGTACAGGAAGGCCCGGAGGAACGTTGTCCATGGGTTTGCGATGGGTCGGACATGTTTCGCAACTAACAACAACAGCAACAAATTCTTGGTTATCCAGAAGATTTTGCTTTTCATAGAAGTCCTTCATTCTCATTCTGCACAGATTTATTTACAGTCCATAATAAGTGTTGCTCTTCATTAAGAATGGGCTAAAAAGGCAGCCTAAGAGGCCTAAGTAGGTGAAATTGAACCTTTGTTTTCAACCTGCTCCCCACAGCCTCCCATTTAATCCTTTTTTTTACAAAACCACAGCTGCTGAAAATTAGATAGTGGCTGTTATTGTTCAGAGATCATTAGGAAGGTGGATTCAGCACAAGATAATCTTCTAATTTGCTAATGAGATCCATGACATCAAAGATGGAACATTGTTAGACACTAGGAGAAAGAACAGTTAGTTCAATGAGGCTGTCTTTCTTTCTTTCTACATCCTAAGCTAAACTTCCCTCCTTTTCCTCAAATATAATCAGAAACATTTTCCCTTAACTTGCTATATTTTGTGCTCCCCATCAAAATTTTATTCTGATCTGTACTCTTCCTGTCTCTATCCCTACATGGTTTAGCTACAGCATTTTGTAATTCTCATTAGTTTTCAGCTCCTGTTTCCATTTCCTATCAAACCTTTTGCTTTTTAGCTTTTAATGAGATCATTATTCATTCACACAGGTCTTTAATGTTTTTCTACTTTTTCTTCCCATGGAGATAATCTGTGCCTATATTTTCAATGTCTAATTTTTGTTGTTTATCCCATAAGATTCAAGCCATGGCATGCTGCTCACCTTTTGCCTGAGTGCATTAAAAGCTGTCTTTCTGAAATCCCTGGAGCAAGTCCAACTTCTTTCAACTTTTTCTTCTCCTAGTTATCTTGAATTCCAATATGATTTAATTGCTTCCCCCCCCAAATGGCTTTTCATCCTTTAATCAATTCCTGTCTGTTGGTGGTCAGGATTAATTCTAGATTAGATGAGTGTCTTCTTTCTTCCTCTTTCTTCTGAAAAATGAAACTATCTGCAGGAAAACTCTGTGGGTTGTCCTGCCGAGTGCAGTACTGCAGGCTACTTCAGCTGAGTGCTAGCTTTAGTTCAGCAGTTCGAATCTCACCGGCTCAAGGTTGACTCAGTCTTCCATCCTTCCGAGGTGGGTAAAATGAAGACCCAGATTGTTGGGGGCAATAGGTTGACTCTGTAAACTGCTTAGAGAGGGATGTAGAAGCATTATGAAGCAGTATATAAGTACAATAATGCAATACAATAGCAGAGTTGGAAGGGACCTTGGAGGTCTTCTATAGTCCAACCCCCTGCAGAGGCAGGAAACCCTATTCCATTTCGGACAAATGGCTATCCAACATCTTCTTAAAGACTTGCAGTGTTGGGGCATTCACAACTTCTGGAGGCAAGCTGTTCCACTGATTAATTGTTCTAACTGTTAGGAAATTTCTCCTCAGTTTTAGGTTGCTTCTCTCCTTGATTAGTTTCCACCCATTGCTTCTTGTTCTGCCCTCAGGTGCTTTGGAGAATAGTTTGACTCCCTTTTCTTTGTGGCAACGCCTGAGATACTGGAACACTGCTATCATGTCTTTTCATTAAACTAGATGTACCCAGTTCCTGCAACCATTCTTCATATGTTTTAGTCTTCAGCCCCCTAATCATCTTTGTTGCTCTTCTCTGCACCCTTTCTAGATCGTGGCAACCAAAACTGAATGCAGTATTCCAAGTGTGGCCTTTTCCAAGTCTAAGTGCTATTGCTATTGCTCCAAACTGCTTTAGGTTTCCAACAGGTATCAGGATCTCTTGAAGTTCCACAATGCACAATGGAAAAGAAAAGAAGCAGCAGCAGGGAAAAAAATGGACTTGCCTAACAACATCAAAATGAGATGTTTCAATGACCTCTCTCTATCTCTGTTATGGGAATGAACTGTAATGTGTGCAGAAATTCAAGAGCTTATTCAAGAAAGAAATAGACAATTGTTTATCTCTAGCGATGATTATTATTTTATTCAGAATTTGTATGGGATTGTTTCTTTTCTTTTTTCCAGTGTATGTCTCTTTCCAATAAAATTATCTTTTTTTACATGGAAATATTTATTGGTGTTGTTTGTTCAAAAGGGGGAAATACTCATTTATACCTACACATATATAAAATTGCACAAATGCATAGAAAATCTATATGCTTTTTCAGTTGATTATTTATGGCCTTTGGTTGGGAAGATCCCCAAAACATTTCTTTTTCTTTTCTTAAATCTGGGCTGGAGGGAGAAATCCTTAATAAAACTTCCCCCCAACAAGACACACTAGACTAGAGTGAATCAGAAAGCTATTCAGCTTGTAGCCAGCCTATCGTAAGTATTTTTTTCAGAAAGCCTTGGGGGGGGAAGGGAAGTTTCAAATCAACACACTTCTCCATTCATAACACAATGTCACAAAAGTGTTTTCAGAATCAGACGTAACATATTTCTTGATTAATTTCTTAAACAGGGAAAGAGGAGAAGGGCTTTAGATTTCATATATTCCCTCCAGAGAATATTCCACAGGAATTTGGTTAACTATTAAAAAGAATAGGATACCGGACTAGAAGACAGAGACGTTGCAAAGTCATACTCTATAGTCTTTTTCTTATAATTTTCGAGAAATCAGGAATCTTCATTGAAGATTGATGAAATTTTAGATCATGGGTTTTGCAGGCATTGTCACTAGATCTCGAGATGCATCCAAGAAATATGCCTATGTGTCTTTTTCTTTCTCCTTTTGCATCATTTTCCAATCATCTAGGTCAGGGGTCTCCAACCTTTGCAACTTTAAGTCTGAAGGACTTCAGCTTTGCTGGCTGGAGAACTCTGGGAGCTGAAGTCCTTCAGACTTAAAGTTGCAAAGGTTGGAGACCCCTGACCTAGGTGGGTTATATTAAGACTTTCATCATCTTCAGGGCATATGAACCAATGTAGCTTGGAATCTGGGAATATGTCAGGAGGATACCCAAGTGGGAAAAACTGATTTACTCACTTCCATCCTTGAAATTGCCATAATTTATACCACCAGATTAACCATTTAACAAACTGGAAGAAACCATTTAGGCTATCAAAGCCAAAATATACCCATAGTGACTGTCTCAGTGTGGTGGATGCCAGTATCTGCCCAACCTTGCCTTAGCTTACTAACTAAATATTAGTACTTGTATGAGAAATCATCCATAAATTCATTCAAGGCTGTAGATTAAATAGGGGAGGGGGGAGAGATAAAAAAAATATGGAAGAGGAACGGTGGTAAACCACTTCTACATAGTTATTTGTATTTTATTTATTTATTAGTTTTATATACCGCCCCCTCTCCCGAACAAATATTTATTTATATTTATTAGTTTGTCAAACATGTACACAATAGCATGTTTTACTATAAACATGATTATGAACAAAAGAAATGAATACAAATAAATGGGACAATAGGACAGGGAGAGTAGGCATGTTGGTGCGCTTATGCACGTCCCCTTTACGGACCTCTTAGGGATGGGGTGAGGTCCACGGTAGACAGTTGAGGTTGAAGCTGTGAGGGTTAGAGGATGTAACAACAGAGCATTCCAGTTGTTGACTGTTGAGTCCCCAAGCCTATGTCCCAGACAGCTCGTCTGGTAACCTATGAGTCACCGCATTCCGGAACTGAGCCAGCAGCTGCAGTGATTAACAGAGACAAGCTGTCTGGAATCTGTCTGGAAAGGAGTTACAATGTTGCAAGTGCATTGCTAGGAGTTTCCTGCCTGGTAACTCTATATAAGAGGTTGCCAGAGAAGAAACCTTGCCAGTTGAATCTTGTGTGTGTTGTAAATAGTGTGAATAAACGTTCCTGTTGTTTTGACCATGCCTGAGTCGGAATCCTTTGTCTGATCTAACACTGGCGACGAGGATGGGATTCAGGCCGTGGCCTTAGAACGCAACGGGTAACGAATACTTCAACAACAGAGCGCAGCGCGACGCACAGCCTCACCATGGCTACGGCGACAATGCCTCCGTTTGCACCGTTCGACCCGATGAAGGAACAATGGGCTTCCTTCTTAGCCCGGTTCGAGTGCTTCTTGATAGCCAGCGACTACGGCGAACTCGCGCCTGCCAGGAAGCTGAGCCTATTCCTTCAGTGCGGCGGCCCTGAATTGTTTGCTACCGCCCGAACCATAGCAGCACCCGCAGCGGTGCACGAAGTGCCGTGGGACGATCTCCTGGGCCGCCTGAGAGCACACTACGCGCCGGCGCCTTCCCGCATAGCGCATCGCTATGCATTCAGGCAATGTGTGCAACAGCCGCAACAGTCGGTAGCCGAGTTCCTGCAGAAATTGAGAGCGACCGCAATCCCCTGCGAGTTCCCTGCTGGCTTCCTGGAGGAATCCCTACTGGAGCAGTTTGTATGCGGCGTAAGAGACATCCGCCTAAAGCGCCGCTTGCTTTCAAAAACTGTCCTGACTCTCGAGCAAGCGGTGGAAGAAGCACGCGCGACAGAATTGTCGGAGATCTCCACATCCGACATGGGCCGCGCGCGCCCTCCTCTTTTCCCCACTCCACGAGCGTGTCTGGTAGACGAAATAGCGCCGCTGGATGAGCTGGAGGAGGAAGACCATGGGGACTGCATGAGGGTGACCGGGCGCGTGCTGAATCGCGCATTCACACCGCAGCAGAAGTCCGGGAACTGCCTAGGCTGCGGAGGGGCCCACCAGAGACCAGAGTGCCCATTCAAGGCATCGGTGTGCCGCAGATGTGGCAGGAAAGGACACCTAGCAGCTGTGTGCCGTGCTGCCACTCCAGTGACAACGCCAGCTGCCGCCTCCAGAACCGTTCCATCAGGACAACGAGGGTCGCAGAAGTGTTCAGGACGCTACCAGCCACAGCCGACCGACTGCTTCGCGCTGGCGGAGATGCCCCCAGCTCTAAGCTACGACCAGGCAGAGAGTAGGAGACTGTCAACAGTGGTTTGCTTAGAGGGGGTGGGGGTAAAAATGGAAATAGATTCAGGGTCCTCTAGATCACTCATGTCCTGGGCGCATTTAGTTAAGCTTTGCCCCAAGCTCAGGAAGCGGGATCTCGGCCCCACAGCGACGATCCTGAAAGATTACCAGGGCTCACAAATTCCCATTCTAGGTCTGCACAGAGTGAGAGTAGACTACGGCCCCTTCCACGGATCCCTTCCCATCCTGGTAGTGGCCAAACCCCTAGCTGCCTTGATCGGATTGGACTGGTTTCCAGCCTTGGGACTGTCAGTCCAAGGAGTACACAGCGTGCCAGCCAGTTCTCCGGTAGACGAAGTAATCAGAGAGTTCAACGACGTCTTTGATGGCAGCTTAGGAACGTACAAAGGCACTCCAGTTTCCCTAAATTTGGACCCCCAGGTTGCTCCAGTCCGCTTGAAGGCCCGCAGGCTGCCGTTCGCGCTGAAGCCCAAGGTTGAAGCGGAATTGGATCGATTGGTGGCGCAGGGCGTGCTCGAACCCGTCGATCAGGCGAAATGGGAGACCCCAATTGTGGTCCCCATTAAGCCCGACGGGTCCGTGAGGATCTGCGCCGACTATAAGTCGACGATCAACCTCGGGCTTCAGGCGAACCCATACCCGGTTCCGGTGGTGCAAGACCTACTCCACTCATTGGGACGAGGTCGAGTGTTCGCGAAACTGGATATGGCGCAGGCCTACCAACAGCTCCCGGTGGATGACGAGGCTGCGGAAGCGCAGACCATCGTGACCCACCGTGGGGCTTTCCGCTGTCGCCGTCTCCAATTCGGCGTGTCCGTAGCCCCGGGGATCTTCCAGAGCCTCATGGAGCGACTGCTCCATGGGCTCCCTGGCGTTGTACCGTATTTTGACGACGTCCTGATTGCTGCTTCCAGCATATCAGAACTCACCAAAACGTTACGGAAGGTCCTCAGAGTTTTCAGGGGCGCGGGTTTAAAGTTGAAACGCAGCAAATGTACGTTTGCTGCGCCTAGGGTGGAATTCCTGGGTTTCATGATTGACGCCCAAGGAATTCACCCAACCCCCTCCAAGGTCGAGGCCATCCAAAAGGCCCCCACTCCTGCCTCCAAAACGGAGCTGCAGGCATTCCTCGGCCTTTTGAATTTCTACGCGCCGTTTATTCCCCATAAGGCATCACTAGCCGAGCCGCTGCATCGGTTGCTCGACCGATCCGCGGCCTGGCACTGGGGCAGCCGCGAAGCACACGCGTTCGCGGCTGTCAAAGCCATGCTCACGTCAGATGCGGTACTAGTCCAGTACCATGACAGGCTTCCTCTGATGCTTGCGTGCGATGCCTCCCCTTTTGGCCTGGGGGCTGTCCTTAGCCACGTCTTTCCAGACGGCTCGGAAGCCCCCATTGCTTTTTACTCCCGGACAATGTCTCAAACGGAGAGAAACTACAGCCAAATCGACAAGGAGGCTTTGGCTGTAGTGTCCGGGATTAAGAAGTTCCACAATTACCTCTATGGGCGGACCTTTTCTGTTGTCACGGACCATAAGCCGCTCCTTGGGCTATTGGCCGGTGACCGTCCGACACCCCCCATCCTGTCGCCCAGGATGACCCGCTGGACGGAATTCCTGGCAGCGTATGACTATACGCTGCTATACCGTCCTGGCAAGCAGATAGGGCATGCTGATGCCCTAAGCCGCTGCCCTCTCCCGGGGCCGGATCCGGCCCCTGTGCCTGCTCTCTCTGTCCTGATGGTCGCGGAGTCGGACTTGCCCCTGTCCTCTTCCGCCGTTGCCGCTCACACCCGCGCAGACCCCGTCCTCGCCCAGGTCTGCCGATGGGTGCTGAGGGGCTGGCCTTCGGGCAGTGTGGCTGAAAACTTTCGGCCTTACAAGTCACGCCAGCTGGAGCTCTCGCTCCATTGCGGGTGCTTGTGTTGGGGAGATCGGGTCATCGTCCCTTCCCCTCTCCGGCACATGGTTCTTCAGTCGCTCCATGCCAACCACCCAGGCATCGTCCGTATGAAGGCATTGGCCCGGAGCTATGTCTGGTGGCCCGGCATGGACGCTGAAGTGGCGGAATGGGTGGCCGCCTGCTCCTCCTGCCAATCGTCCCGGCCGGCCCCGCCGGTCTCCCCGCCGAGGGAGTGGGACGCCCCCAGGTGCCCATGGTCCAGGCTCCACTTGGATTTCGCGGGTCCCTTCCATGGCCAGAATTTCCTCGTGGTGGTGGATGCGTTCTCACGCTGGGTGGAGGTGATTCTCATGGCTTCCACCACAGCGGAGAGCACGGTGCGTGCCTTGCGCCGTCTGTTCGCGACCCACGGGTTGCCGGACGTCGTTGTGTCCGACAACGGACCCCAATTTCAATCCTCCACCTTCTTGGACTTTCTGGCCACCCAAGGGATCCGCCACGCGCCGGTCGCCCCTTATCACCCGGCGTCTAATGGACGCGCGGAACGAGCCGTGCGCTCAGCCAAGGAAGCCTTGGCCCGTTTGGATAAAGGGGACTGGCAGGCAAGGGTGGCCGCGTACCTTTTGGGACAGCATGTCACGCCTTGCCCAGCCACAGGGAAAAGCCCCGCGGAGCTCTTGATGGGCCGACGCTTGCGGACCACTCTGGACAGACTGCACCCCGATTACGACGGGTTGCAGAGGGGCAACCTGCAGATTCCCACTCCTCGTTTATTTGAAATTGGGGACCTGGTTTGGGCAAGGAACTTTTCAGGGGAGCCGCGATGGATTGCCGCAACCATTTTGGATGTAACCGGACCCTGTTCTTACAGAGTCGGCCTTCAGGATGGATCCGAGTGGCGGCGCCACCTGGATCAACTGAGGCGCCGCCTGCCCGAAACAGCAGTCACCACGCCAGGCCGTTCCTGCACGTTGGCCCCCGTTGGGCCGTTGTTCTCTGCTCAAGCCGAGCAGTTGTTTGGAAACCCGGAGTCCCTAGCCGGTCCAGACCTCGTATCGGCGGGAACAGCACGGGGAGACCGCCAGGACCTCACAGCCCAATCTGACTCTCAGCTGGGGGCCTCGCCCATCGGGGAACCACCCTACCAGAATAATACTCGCCAGCAAATGCCAACTACCTCAAGCCCGGTCGCCACGCCCCCTCACCCGGACTTGCTAGGGTCGCCATTGCCGCCTACGGCGACTCCACCTCCGAGGGCAGGCCGCGATGACGTAGGCGAAGGCTCCGTGTCCCACAGGGAGGAGCCTCCTCAAGAACTAAGGCGGTCAGGGCGGACCCGACACCGCCCCGCCTATCTGAACGACTACGCGTGCGCATGTACTGTGTTGGACAGAGAACCTAGACACATGCGCACTGACTATGGGGGAAGGAGTGTTGAGTCCCCAAGCCTATGTCCCAGACAGCTCGTCTGGTAACCTATGAGTCACCGCATTCCGGAACTGAGCCAGCAGCTGCAGTGATTAACAGAGACAAGCTGTCTGGAATCTGTCTGGAAAGGAGTTACAATGTTGCAAGTGCATTGCTAGGAGTTTCCTGCCTGGTAACTCTATATAAGAGGTTGCCAGAGAAGAAACCTTGCCAGTTGAATCTTGTGTGTGTTGTAAATAGTGTGAATAAACGTTCCTGTTGTTTTGACCATGCCTGAGTCGGAATCCTTTGTCTGATCTAACATTGACCACTCTGTTGCTTAAATCCTATTTTCTGCAATCAAGTTTGGAGCGGTTTACCTTGAGTTTGTAATGATTGTTTGCCCGTATATTATTGAGGTTGAAGCTGAAGAAATCGTTGACAGGTAAGTTGTTAAGGTTACTGAATGGAAGCGTCAGTACTATATCCATTTACATAAACAAATATAAACAAACATGTA
This sequence comes from Rhabdophis nuchalis, assembly GCA_039707465.1. Lineage (NCBI taxonomy): Eukaryota > Metazoa > Chordata > Lepidosauria > Squamata > Natricidae > Rhabdophis > Rhabdophis nuchalis. Next base: position 87,978,432 of record CM077643.1, read on the forward strand.
CATGGCTGCTTAGGCATCTCCTTTAATACATCTAATGGAGTAACCCTAATGGAGTAATTTGGGCTAGAGTGCTCTTGCATTCAGTCAGAATCTGCTTACATGAAATTAAAACCCATTATTCCGTGCCCTGCACACTGAAATCAGAGAAAACCCTTCCTGGGTGTGCCAGTGTTTCAGGTATTTATTTGAAGAGTGATGTCAAAAACCCCTGTCCTCTCAAAATGAAACATGTCCAGCTCTTACAATCTCTCTTCATAGGACTTAGTTTCTAATCGCTTTATCAACCTTGCTTCCCTTCCCTAACTCAATTCCAATTTCTCTGAATCTGTCAACTGCAGAAATCAGGAAACTCAGACAGTTCAAATGCATGTAAAGGTCTATTGCAAGCATAAGCTCCCTACAAGCATCTGAACTACTAATGGTCAAACCAAATTAGCGATAGACAAGAGTCAAAGGAATTCAAGGTGGGCTGGATTTAGATCTCTTCTGGGCATGAAGGGACTCAAGAGTGATGATATGTTTGACGCTTCCTTCTGGCTCAGCCTAATCATCTTCTATAGTAATTATAAAGACAGAAGATGTAATTATACTGTATGTTAGAAAGACCTTGAGAGACAAGACAAAGAAAAGCTGCTTAGAGAATGGTCAGAAAAGAAAGGGCATAGTCTGTAACTACATAAAGCAGCAGCAGTCAAATAAGCCAATGCAATCCTAGGTTTATTAATAGAGGGATAGAATCAAGAACACATGAAGTATTGGTAGCTCTTTATACAGCCTTAGTAAGACCACACTTGGAATGCTGAATCCAGTTTTGGTCAACATATTATTTAAAAAAATGTTGAGACTCTGGAAAAAGTGCAGAAAAGAGCAACAAAGATATAAGGGGGCTGGAGGCTAAAACATATGAAGAACGGTTGCAGGATTTGGGTATGTCTAGTCTAGTGAAAGCCACTTATCTGGAATAGTATAAGCAGGGGTGTCAAACCCATGACCCATAGACTGGTTGCCTCATGCACTGGCCACAGCAACCCCCATGTTTAGCGAAGGGGTCATGATATGTCACGTGAAGACAATGTGACGCCACGAGTTTCACATTACTGGTAGAGGGTTTCCTGATTGAGCAGGTGGTTAGATTAGAAGACCTCCACTCTCCCTTCCAACTCTGTGATTCTGTTATTTCTGTTACAATACACGGAGAGAAAATGGTTGAGAAGAAACTCTCCCTAGTTTCTCATGCTGTAAAGGAGATGGTGGGGATTTTGTACTTTCAGCTTTGTAGGATTCTAATAATATGAAGTAGAACTACCTTATCAGGTCATGATTCCTGGTTGGTCAATCTGGGAAGGCTGACATCAGTTGGATCTCTATATGTCTGATAGCAAGTATCTGTTCTCCTGGAACATCATAAACAATTTAATTAGATGGGATTCATAGATGTGTTTATTAACTTGTGTTGGATAGAATTTTAACAATAAAGAGACAATATAAATGTAAATGATAGAATTTTGGTGTTAAGATTCCCATCCAATCAGATCCAACCAGTTTTTTTGTTCTGTTTTTTTGTTTCTGTTTTTGTTGCCGTGGCAGCCTGCATTGATTCTATAGTGATTGTTAAGGTAGCAGGAGAATAATACCTTGTTTTGACACAAATTCCACCTGGATTGGGTTAGGTTTCAACAGTCATTTCCAAATGGATGCCATGCAAAGCTACTAAGATTATAGCTCTCAAAGTTTTCAGTTGGTGTATTAAGAATGGAAAATTTAGATGTATATGCTTCAATGAGTGAACTCAATAGGTCCTTCATTAAAAAAAACCCAGTCAGATAAAGATGATGAATGCTACATCCTTTTGTTCTGGTGGACCATAGGATTGTTTCTGCCTACTTTCTTGCCATGTTTTGCTTGGCAGTCTGAGAATGTAGCAATGAATATTATATGATATGGGTAAGCTATTTTAACTATTTAAAACTTTCTGTAATTTTTTTGTTCACATCACCCTAGAGGAGAATATAGTGGAAGAGCTGCTAAGAGAAGCCTAGGCAGCTACAAAAGGATTCAGAGAGAAGCTTCAGTCCTCACTTGAGGATGTTAAGCACAGTAGTGAGTCCCCCTCCCGGTAGTAGCTGAAGCAAAAGCAAGATGCAATCTCCTTCCAGTCCTTCATGAAGAGCAAAGACGGGAAAAACATCCTCCAGCCTGAAGTGACCTTTTTCCTCCCTACATATCCCATTCCTGAAACCCCCTTTAATCATCAGGGCCAGGACAAAATTTCCCTGGTGAGAGGCAAGATCCCCCAGATGGCAAATAGAAGATGTTGCAGAGATTTGCCTTTGGAAGGTCTGTTTGTTCAGCAGAGAATTTGGAAGGCTGTCTGAAGTGACAGCGTCAATGAGAAACAGGAGCCTCAGAGTTGATCATTAGCTGTCAGGAAAAGCTTCTCTAATAACCTAAGCACTCAGTGACACTCACCTGGGGCTAGGTCACAATGGTGCTAGCTTCCTCACCATGCATGTCTTTGACCATGTGTAGAGAAATAGTCAGAGGGGACCCAGAGCACTTTGAAAGGCACCGATCCAAGGAAAGCCAACCCTACATCTACACAGCTCAGTCTAGTACTCCAACAGGAAAACTGCCCTCTAGAAGGATGATACAAGTGGCAAGAGATATCCTGGGTAATGGCGAAGAACAATTTTCTTTTTTCATTCAAATAATTCTTTCACAATTAAGACATTGTGAGAGAAAGAAAAAGGTAGAATAGGGAACTGGGGGAAAAAGGAAAGGACAAACAAAAAAAATACTGGACGAAAGGAGAATATATCAGTGAACAAACAGAGTTTTCAATTGGCATGAATGAAAAATTCAGGATTTCATTAGGGAATTTATTCAATTAACTACCTGAACAGAGTATATTGGGATTTTAAAAATGGAGCAGACTCTAAAAATCTAAGCAAAACGTTGATATTGGGCCTCTTTATTACAATTCATTTGAGAAATAAATGTAAATGTATAGAAAAGGGGGGGGGGGACAATGAAAAAAAAGTTCTTAAAATTGTTTAATTTTAAATTAAATCTGACAGATAAAAATTAAGAAGTTTATATAATCATTTGAATTTTTTTTATGATGACACTACTTAAAATGTATCATTTCCCCTTTTTACATATCTATATTTCCCTTAGTGTGTGCCACATTATCTATAGGAGAGACATGTTTATATCATTTTGTGTTCGTTCTATCTATCTATCTATCTATCTATCTATCTATCTATCTATCTATCTATCTATCTATCTATCTATCTATCTATTTAAGGGTACCTAAGAAAGAAGTATAAAGAAGGAAGCAAAATACAAAGATTTGCAGGGAATGGATTTCTAGGTTTAGCTATTCAGATTAGAATTCTAGGAATAACAGGTTCTACAGCTGCTATCTTCATGTTGAGTGAAAAATATTTTCCTACCACAACTCCAACATACCTATGGCTTAGGTTGTAAGGGAACAAATCTTTATTGGATTATTTTGCTTCTTTTTCTTAACTTGATATGCATCAGTCACGATACTCAAGTATTTTTATGATTGTGATTACCTTTTCCAGGAGGGAAGACCAGAGTAACTGAGGATCAATGAGTAAAGGCTAATATGTCAAGAAGGTGATGGCTGGAATAAAGGCAAGTTCCTTGGAAGTTTTCAGAGTGCGATGGCAAGACTATAGCTGATAGGCCATAGTCAAGCAATTGATTAGTCAACCACTCTGCCCCAAAGCAGTTTCATCCCTGAAGTTAAAGAAAAAGTCTTGGGAAGCCATGGAATATCTTTGGGAAAGAGAAAACAGAAGATAGCACACAGACTTATCTGATCATTAAGCCACACCCCATGAACACACTGGTATCTGCTCTCTTTTGTGACATCGCTGTGTTTACTTGAGTCACAATCAGGGCCACTGGCTGCTTGCAGCATAAATGGACCACTTAAACATCATATGAGCCAACAGCCCAACCATCTTTAATGTGTTTCCTTTCCAGAGTGTGCATTTGGACACTGCCAGTTTCTTCATAGGGGAAATCCCAAGCAACCAAATGTTGACACAGAGGAGCCCAAAGGTGGACCAGCAGAGGACTGATGGAAAAGCAAGTTTTCTAGAGAACTTGCTGAGCGGGTTGGCCCATCTGCAGCTTGAAGCCCTCTCAAGGACAGCTGATGTCTGGGAAACAAACCAACAGGAAACTGGCTGACAGATGCAGTAGAAATCCATGAACTGAAGCCGGGGCATGGTTGTGAATGGATGGAGTGTGTCAGATAGTGCAGATGGGCAGTGTGGACCATCCCAGAGTGGAGGTAGCCCACAGAGTGATTTTGTATACATGTGAGTTGTCAAATCTGTTTGTGGTGCAAGAGAGAGAGCCCTGGTGTCGGCTTAGTCTGGCACGGTAGCAACATGGGAGGATATACCAAGGGCTCTTCTCTTCTCGGATCTAATGGAGGCATGAATGCAGCTAAGCATCCTAAAGATGCAGAACAAAAGGAAACCGGTAAATATTCATAGGAGGAAGCCAGTGGAATTTGGCCAGTGGATGCTGGGAATGAGTGCTCCAGACCAAGGCTGGTGGGTGTCTTTTAAGAGATGCCAGTTGCAGATAAGCTGGCCCACTCAGTGTACTTTGCTTTCTTGGCAGCATGCCACATGGCACCAGGAGTGAAGCTCGGGGGCAATGGGGCATCAATGAGTAGAAGCCAATGGTCAAGAACATGATGGCTAATAGAAAGGCAAGTCCTTGAAAAGTTTCCGAATGGGATGGCAAGATTGTAGCTAACTGACTGTCATCAGGTGATTTCCTTCCATCCCTCCCAAAGTTGTTCTCTCACTCGGCTTGAAATGTTGCAAAGAAGTGTAGGGAATTAATCCCCCACTGAGTTAGAGAAGATATCATTGTGTTCTGGAAGGAATCATGGTGTCTTGTCTAGAAGCAAATAGGAACCCAGTTGAATGGAAATACATGGGGCCTTCCCCAGTCCCTGGGATGGCAGCGTGCATACAGCCATTTCATTGATTGATGATTGTGATGTTGATGCTTAATCCCTCGATAGAGTTTTCTTCCTAAAATTAAAGAAAAAGTCTTGGGAAGCACTTACCTGCTCAAGTATCTTTCTCAATTCTTTCCATTTGCATAGTTGGGAAGCCTACAAGCACCACAAGGACCCAGCCTGGTGGTTTTGAGATGTTGGCTTCCATTTAGTGACATCCAAGTGTTGTTCTGCAGCCCCAGCCCCCCCCCCCTCCCCAAACACAAATCTGTGGTGATCTCTTGAGGTTAAGGTTTGCTCTTGGTTACAGGATTCAGATAAATGAAACTGGACCTTTGTAAGTCCATTTTCCTTGGAATGGAGGCAAGGGGGCTATTCCTGCTGAGCTGGAGATATCTGGCCATTCCCCCAGAGGAAGCTGCCCCTATTTCAAATCTGCTCATTAGGCTCATGAGGAAGTTTTTCCAAGGCTCACCTAACAAATTGCCTCCAGTGAGGGATTGCCCAAGTGCATTCCTTTTCCTTCATTAAGTCTTATTCTTTTGCCCCCCGCCCTCCTTTCTAAGACTAATCCTCCACCCAAGGCTCAGGGCTGCAGAGTAACACTCACCCAGAAGACCATTGGAGCTGTGCTCTTGTATGGCCACAAAATAGCCACTGAGGCTATGGAACATCTTTGGTAAAGAGCAGGGGTGGGTTCCAGCAGCCACTTTGTTTGTGGGCGTGCAGCGCGCATGTGCACAGTACAATAAAAAATGTTCTGCCCATGCGCAGAAGCAAAAAACAAGATGGTGACACCTACAGCAGTGCTAGGAGAACCGGTTTGGGGGCATGACAGGCCTGGGTCACTGCCAGTTCCAGTGACCCAGGCCACCAAACCACTACTGTTTCGGCTGAACTGGTCCCAACTGGTAGGAACCCACTACTGGTAAAGAGAAACAGAGCCTGATGCATACACTTATCTAGTTATTGAGCCAAATTCCAGGTACAGACAGTTATCTGTTCCCCTTCATGACATGATTGTGTTTGTTCTGGCCACAGTCAGGGCCATTGACAGCTCACAGAATTAAAGGCCCACTTCAGCATTACACACAGCACTTAGCCCAAACAGTCTTGACACCATTAATGTCTTTTCTTTCCAGAGAATGCATTTGAACACTGCCAGCTTCTTCTGAAGTGAACTCCCTAGCAACCAATACTAACCCAGAGGAGCCCAAAGGTGTATCAGAGGATCAGAGGAGATGGGCTGGAAAGGCAAGTTATCTGGAAGACTTGCTGAGCAGGATGGCTCATGTGTAACTTGTGGCCCTCTGATCCTGAGGACTGAAGCCGGCTGATGTCTGGAAGACGGACCTAGTGAAGCTGGCCAATGGAAGCTGTGTGGAAATCCATGAATGGAATGGGAGACAGACATGATTGTGAATGGATGGAATTTGACTGGAGAGTTGTTGACCATCCCAGAGTGGATGTAGCCTACAGTGTTGTGCTTGTGTGTATGTGTGTGAGTTTTCGAATGTGTTCATGGCGTAAGACAGAAGTCTAGTGTCGGCTTAGTCTGATTCAGTGGTGGCATGGAAGGATAAGCCTGGGGCCCTGCTTAGTTGGGTCTGGTGGCAATGTGGCTGAAACTAAGGATCCTAAAGATGTAGAATGAAAAGAAATAGTATTCATAGGAAGAAGCCAGTGGAATTTTGCTGGCGGATGCTGGGAATGAGTGTTCTGGACCAAGGCTGATGGACGTCTTTGGGCGATGAGAGTTGCATATGAGCTAGCCTGCTCACAGTACTTTGCATTCTTGACAGGATGCTGCTTGGCTCTCCAGACTATTCCAGGAGTAAAACCCAGTACAATGGAGCCTCAACTCATGGTGCAAGAAGGAAGCCTCGTCTTAGTCTGATGCAATGGTGGCATGGAAGGATCAGCCTGGGGCCGAGCTTAGTCAGGTCTGATGGCCATGTGAATGCAGCTAAGCTTCCTTAAGATGTGGAATGAAAATAGGAGTATTCTTAATTTCACATCAAAACTTGTTCTTAATAAAGATAAACAGTTACTATAAAACTCCAGAATTTTGAGAAGTCGAGCCTTCATATTAAATTCATGGTAGTTTGGCCTCAACTAATTTTCCTCAAAAGCTTTGTGGACAGAATCTTGGCAGATTTTCAGGAATTGTAATATCAATTGAAGGTTTGAGAAAAGATGGAGGAAAATTTACCGTAATACTACAGGTGCATCGACATAGACAATGCTGCCAGTTTTTGTTCTTCTTTTTATGAGTGTATCAATTCAGCATATTATTCAGTATCATTCAGTATCCATTTTGCTCTCCCAAGCTTTTAACAGTGTCCGACGCTTCAGTCCTAAACATTAGGGAGCTCATTAAACACAGTGGGACATTCTTCTGAGCAAACAGTCATGTGAGTTCATGCTCTTATTAACTGAATCCCTTCAGAAAGATTATACTAGGAAAACTCAGCCCCGCTCACTCAGCGATAGCAAAATGTCACTGAACATATCCCCTACAATTCTCACATAAAACAAAAGTAAGCATGATTCCGAAGCTGGAAAAAGTTGCTAACTTGTGTTTTAGAGCAGCGCCCCTCAACCTTGGCAATTTCAAGATGTGTGAATTTTACTTTCCAGAATGAGATGAATTCCACACATTTAAAAGTTGTCAAGGCTGAGGAATATTAGATGTTTGCCATCTTGATTGTTCTTGTTGAAAATAATAAAGGCAGGACAAAGTTAAAATGAACGAAGAAACCGCCTTAAGAGTTTGGAATGAAACCGCCTTAAGAGTTTGGAATGGCATATTATATAAGTTAGCTGTATTTCATGATCATGTCAGCCCCACTGCAACACATTACATAGATAGAGAAGCATCATATTGTAGGAGGAGGCATAGTAGTGGAGCTATCTCTGATATCATACATCACATCATACTAGAGCAGTGATGGCTAACCTTTTTTGGCTCGGTGCCAAAAGCGGGGGGAGCGCTGGGGGGGGTCGTGCGTGGGCGTGCCACACCCATAATGCGATGTTCGTGACCCTCTGCTTTTGGCACGCTTTTTTCACCCTCCCCAGGCTCCAGAGGCTTTCTAGGAGTTGTGGGGAGGGTGAAAACAGCCTTCCCTTCCCACCTCCAGAGGCTTCAGGAGCTTCCCTAAAGTCTCCAGAGGGTGAAAAATGGCCTCAAAAGAAGGCCTAAATCAGCTGGCCAGTGCACACATGCCCGCTAGCGCTGACAGGGCAACGCCTCGCGTGCCCTAAGAAATGGTTCCGCGTGCCACCTGTGGCACCTGTGCCATAGGTTCGCCATCACTGTACTAGAGTATGAGGTGGATAACTGAAGGGGGGAAAACCCCTCCAAATTTCCTGACAATGAGAACAACAATTAATCATTGGAATGACTTGCTTCCAGAAGTTGTGAATGCTCCAACACTGGACATTTTAAAGAAAAGTTTTGAAATGGACAACCATTTGTCTGAAATGTTATAAGGCCGGGATGGCGAACCTATAGCATGCATGCCACAGGTGGCACGTGGAGCCATTTGTCAGGACACACGAGGCATTGCCCTGTCAGCTGGCCAGCACGCATGGGCGTGCTGGCCAGCTGTGTTCAGCCATTTTTAAAGCCATTTTTTTGCCCTCCCCAGGCAAAAACAACCTCCCCTCCCCCAGAGGCCCTCCGGAGGCTTCAGGAGCTATCCTATAACCTCCAGAGCGCACATACCAGCCCTAAGGGCAAACCAGAAGTTCGGGAACAGACTTCTGGTTTGCTCGGAGGGCCGGTTTAAGCCCTCCGGAGCCTTCAGGGGCTTTCATAGCACGAGAGCCAAAAAAGGTTCACCATCGCTGGTATAGGGTTTACTGCCTGAGCAGAGGGTTGGACTAGAAGATCTTCAAAGTTCCTTCTGACTCTGTTATTCTGTTATTTCTGCAGAGCTGGCTTTCTCTTGAAATAATTATGAAATGCTCAGCACTATTGCATGACCCTTACAATGCATAAGCATAGCCCACTTCTTCTGAGCTATGCCTGTCCATAGACAGAGGCTTTTAATTTGTGACTCACTTTTTCTGACAAGACTGTCTCATGTAAATGTAGGTGTACCATCTCTGTTAAGAATCCCGAGTCCTTCCAAGTCTAACCACCACTTCTTTTCCATAACAGATCATGGGGGGGATATGGATGAAAAACTGACCTTAATCTTCACAGACCGCAGTGGAAAATACAGATCTTTTATACAAATCTGAACACCATCCAGAATAAACATATATGGTCTGAAATAATTATAGTTGTACATTTCAAGGTTTATATGAGAGACGATGCCAAGAACGGATCCTTTGCAACTGCTAAATATGAAGATGAATTGCTCAGTGAGGTGTAAGGACAGCTGCTTGTAAACCAGGCTGACAATGGGAAAACCAAAGTCAGTAAGTCCAAAAGACCTCATGTGGTTACAGATGTACAAAAAAATTTGCAACTTCAATATCCATACTTTTCGTTATTACTTCAAAAGCATATTCTAGATGGTGTGCATTCTGTGTGCCCCAAAATCCTTATCAATTAATGCAAATTAAAGACCATTTTGCATTTTATTTTGCAATTGTTGGCACTTTTCATTGAACCCAATGAGCTTTACATGTCTGTGAAATAGTGCTATTTTCTAGTTGTGAAAGGGCGGGAATGACTGAAGCAGCTGTGGCTTGGAAGCCGTTTGCATAAATCTGTCTTGCGCACCAATTGTGCTCATTCCTGAATATAACCTACAGTAGCTATAGTCAGTCATGCCTTAGTCATCTCTCATCTGGATTACTGCAATGCACACTACGTAGGACTGCCCTTGAAGGCCCGCCTTAGAAGTCACAGTTGCTCCAAAATGTGGCAACTTATAGGCAAACCTCAGTGTATTCATGTAACTCTGCTACTCTGTGAACTGCACTGGTTACTAATATGTTTTTGGAGGCGTTTCAAGATGGTGGCTATGATCTACAAAACACTTTATGTCTATCTGTCTCCAAATACTTCTGTCTATCCAATAAGACCTGGCAGGATGGGTGTGCTGTGGATCCTGTCATTTAAACAGTCTCATTTGGTAGGAGCCAAGATATACAGTACACGGTTTCTAGCACTATGCCAATCCCATGGAACAGTATTCTATTCCTAAGGTTCCTTGTTGCCCCAACCCTAATTCTCTTTCAAAAGGCTCAGGCATTGGATCAGGTTTTCAATATTTGTCCTGACTATTTTTGACTTGACTAAAAATGCCTCATGCACTACAAGTTTTTATTGTGCTTTTAATTGTTATCATTATGTGCTGTCTCTATGTTCTGTCTATCCTGAATAGCATGTCAATTGGGTAGATATACTTGTATAAATAGATCTAATAAATAAGTCAATCTGACATGGTAAACCTTATGCTAGATAACAGGTAGAAATTATTTAAAAATAACTGAATAAAAAATAATTTATTTATAAACAAGATATGGGGGCCTTGAATATCCTCCTTAGTCTATGGCCAGCCTGGTGGTTGGAAGCTATTTTGATATTATCTTTTTTTCTTCTTTTAGCACTTTTCGCTAATATTGTGTTTAATTAAAGCATAATCTTTGTCACACATAATCTTTTTTGGCTACTATTAGATAGTGTCAGCATAAGGGCGGGAAACACTTCTTTAACATTAGTACAGTTGATGTTGATTTAAGGCAATTCCACTTTGGGTTGTGGATGATACCACCATCATAAACACCCACCAGAACAAGAAGCTGCCAGAAGCATATTTTAGCCCTGGTGACATCCTTCATTGTAACATCTGTTCAAATATTTGCAGGGTATTGGTATCCTCCCTGCCAAATCTTGCTGAACTCTGAACCTATATTCCAGTTGTTGGAGTTCTCTTTTAAGTGTGATTTTCACAATAGAAACCCATTAAGTTCTGCAGAAATCAATCACCGTTGCTGTATATTGAAAGGCATACAACAGGAGAAAGGAGATTTTCCATTTGTAAATTTGTGACTTGTGTGGAGGGTACGGCCCTACATTTATCCTTGATCCAGCTTCCCAAATCCAATTTTCTCAGCTAAGAATTGTGTGGCTTTATTTTCCCTCACAATTCTTATTTGGGATTGAATGTTACACGTAAACAGGGACTCTCAGGCAATAGGTAGAATGTCCTTGGAGTAACCAATTTTTGTGTTAGTGCAATTGAACTTAGAAGAGTGCTTATTTCCAAGATGAGTTATTAATGGGTGCATTCCTTCTGTGTGAAACACATGTAATGGGAGGGTTCTCAAACCTGTCTTCCCAAACTTGCGCAGAAAAGGCATCATTTTGAATAGCTTGCTGGCAGTAGTAGGATGTTTGAAAGAAAGAAGGATTTGTTTAGAGCCTCTCCTGGATGGGAGCCATTCAATCATTCTGAGATCAACCAATTGCTTTTCACAGTGTAGAAGCTGATGGAGAGGGAATGTGGCTGCATTTTCCTCTCAGGCAATAGAAAGATAGCATTTAGTTTAGTTTCTCTTAATATTAAAGAGGAAATTTGTGAGGAGGGGGGCATCAAAAAATATGTTTTTGAATACACAGAGATGCCAGAGAAGCAAGGATGGAAGAAAATATAAACGGAGCTATTTGTAGACAAGAGGAATATAAAACTAAAAATTATGGATAACACCTCAGTTTAATAACATTATGAAGAGAATTCTACATTAGATTTTGATGTAACTTCACCAGAAAAATATTTAAAATGAAAGCCAGAAATCAAGACTTTTTATTTTGGGGATAATGTTTAATAATTCATCAAGAATAGGGGAAAGAAAAAGAGGCAAGTCATTCTGTAAATATTTTCCACTTTCTTCTTCATTGGCCCAGTGTGATTGCCTCTGGTGTATAAGGTCTTAGGGTACATACAAGCATACAAGTGCTAAATCATTATCATAATCACAACATACAATAATCATAAATCATAAGAGACAACACTCCATGATAGACATAGGATACTAAATCAATCAACATAAATCATAATAGGATACTAAATAAATACAATCAACATAAATTATGAGATACAACAAAGTCAAACCATAAGCTAAGGAAATAAGTAATAGAAAAGATGAGTAGAATAATAGTAATAGTAGTACAGCCCTACTAGGTGGTTTGACATCCCAGGGCATAAAGCACTATTGTGGGAATTAATTTGTTTAGCAGAGTGATAGCATGGGGAGGTAACCTTGCCCCCCCCCCAACTTTCTAGCTGAAATGGAAGAAAAGTGCTGAGAAAAATTATACAATAATCTAAAATGAGTAAACCACAGGCTTTTCAAATTGGCAACAGTGGTCACTGACCAAATTATGACAGATGAAGCCACACCAGCTTTAATCATTCCTGCAGAAACAGAAAGCAGAAATAATTTGGTTGCACCTTATTTGTTTTCAGTGGCTTAAACTGTCAGGTTGAACCAATTCTCGAAACTGGTGCATTTCTACTATGTTTATGGCAAGACTAAAGATACTGTCCATGACACGTATCATTCAGCCAGAAACCATGATTTGTGAGCTACAATAACTGGGCTCAAACAACAAATGTAGCCAAAACCAAACAAGTTACAGGATGAGAAAGCATCTCCCAGTTGCAAGACCAGGAAAAGAACGGCCAAATTTCCATTAACTAAAAAAGGCTAGAGGAAAGGCTTAGAATTTAAATGCTGGAACAGATCTTAGACGTAAAAAGCTTGGTTCCTGTGTCCTACAGAAAGCAGATCTTTTGCTTATATATAATTTTAATTCTATCTGCTATAAAGCAGCTGGTTGCAACAGTCAGCTTCTGCTGTGTGCAGGTTTAGAAATATGATTTTATGACTCTGGTGAGCTATGTACGATAGTTGTGCCTGACATGAAGTTTGACGGCAATATTCACTTTCTTGTATATGCACGTACGCACGCACGCACACAAGAACGTTTTGACAGGCACAGTGTCATATTAGTGTGAGAGAGCAGGCTGTCTGAAAATTGGCTAGCACCTGGGCTAATGGTGCCCTGCCCCTTTAACACCTCCCCAGCCATAAGGCCCCTTTAACACCTCCCCAGCAATAAGCAGCTATAAAAGCTGAGCAGAAAAACAGCTGGGTGTGGGGGTGTTGTGTTTGCAGTTGTTCTGAGAGGGAGATAGTTTCTGTTATTTTGTGGAAATAAAGCCACTGGAAGCAGCCTTGGGCTAACACAGGGGTCCCCAACCTTTGCAACTTTAAGTCTGAAGGACTTCAGCTCCCAGACTTCTCCAGCCAGCTTTGCTGGCTGGAGAAGTCTGGGAGCTGAAGTCCTTCAGACTTAAAGTTGCAAAGGTTGGGGACCCCTGGGCTAACAGACAGAAATATTGTCCTTTTGAAAATTGTAGTAGTTAGTTGAGTACATTGGTGGTAGTCAGTGGTGGGTTCCTACCAGTTCGGACCGGTTTGACCGAACTGATAGTGGTTTGGCGGCCTCTTCCAACGACCCAGGCCTGCCACGCCCCTGAACCGGTTCTCTGTGCGCTTATGCAATTAAAATCATTCTGCGCATAAACGTGTGCAAGCGAAGCGTGCACACAAGTGAACTGGCAGTAGGGCCTGCTGGAACCCACCCCTGGTGGTAGTAGTAGTAGACCTGGAGAAGTGGAGGAAAAGGAACTGTGATTACTACCCAATGTCTGCTTGTGTAAGAGGAGGTCTAAAGGTCAAGGGGACTTGTGTTGATCCTCTGGGGTTTTGAGATCCCACTGACTTTGAATTTAGATGAAGAACCTCTGATAATGAGTGCGCTTTTTTCTTGTTTTGACTTTTGTTTCCTCTCACATTCTCGCAAACAAAACAACTGTGTTTCTAATTTTTCATGCAAGAATCCTTTGTATCATGTTCTCTATTCTGCCACCCAGGAAATACCGAGCTTCCCCTCCAGAGGTGGTATTCAGCCAGTTCTCTCCCGTTCGGGTGAACCTGTAGCAGCGGTGGTGGGAGGCTTTGCCCACCCACCCCGACATAATGAGCACTGCACATGCGCAGAAGTTGATGCACATGTGCAGATGTGGTGTGTGCACTTACATTTGCAAAACGGTATGGAAGGTAACTTAATCCCACTGCTGCTCCCCTCCAATATTTTCACTGCCCTTTCAGATTCTTGGGATTGGAAAAGTGATTCCGTTCCTTATCTGTTTAAATCTATATTCAGAAGAGCTCATTTTGCAGCAAAAAAACATCTTTGTTATTCCAAACCTTCGACCAACAAATTGGCTGGACTGTTCCATGTGTGGTCCTCTCTCTTCAGAAGAGAGATGCAGCTTCCTTGGATTTTTCTAGCCTACCAAATATTAAAGACCACAATTAAAGGTGAGCTTTGCTCCAAGATGAATCGTGTCATTCCCTACCTCACCCTTCCCTCTATTCCTGAAATAGCTTGTTTATTCATAAAGTTTTCTGAAATTATGATTTGCCCAATCACTTTATTTCTGATCAGCGGTGGGTTTCAGCCGGTTCTAACCGGTACAATAGAACCCGTTCGTGAAATTGAGTATACATTTTAGAACCCGTTCCTCTGGTGGCATAGTACTGGAACGCTTGGCTTGCTCCCCCCACCTGTGGGCTTCAGCAGCAGCCAAAGATCGCCTGGTTAAAAAGATTTCCTGGTTAAAAAGAAAGATGAGGCTCCGCTGGTCCAGAGCCCATCTGCAGGGGGAGGGGTCCCCCTTGCGTTCCTCACTTCCTGGATGGGCTATGGAGTCATTGCCAGCTGCGCAGAGCGTCGCCCTGGCTCCATGCCATAGAAAACATAGATGCATGCACACACCCCGTAAATTATAGCCTCGGAAACATTTTGTAACGGTGGGAACTTGTTCTCACTTGCCCGGGCTTCTGCAGAACCTTTCCTCCAAAGCCAAAGCCCTCCGAGGGAGGAAGGGCCAGTTGGGAGAGGGGCTTTGGTCCTGCTTCGGGCTGTAATTGAGCAGGGTGTGCACGCACCTAGGTTTTCCATGGCATGGAGCCGCAGCTGGAAGACAAGGAACCGGGAGGGCAACCAGTGGGGCCTCATCTTTCTTAAGAGGACCCATCCCTGAAGAGAAAAACGCTGCTGCCAGGTACTTTTAACCTGTGATTGGAACACATGGTGACCACAGTAGGTGTGTCTGTGTCTGTGTGAGTGACAGGAGGCAGGGAATCAGAGAGAGACAGACAGACACACAGAGAGACAGCGAGAGATCAACATATCATACCCAACTGTAATAATAGATTTAGGTTTGGCTCATTATAGATGTGTCAACTACTGTAGTCATGTTTAAACAAACAATGACTTAGTATGGGATATGGAGGCAGACATTATCAGACCTGATAGTGTAATTCTTAGAATATAGTCAGATGCATATTTCCTAGGTTGCATCGTAAGAATTATTACTAAGG
The DNA here is from genome assembly GCA_039707465.1 of Rhabdophis nuchalis. Taxonomy (NCBI): domain Eukaryota; kingdom Metazoa; phylum Chordata; class Lepidosauria; order Squamata; family Natricidae; genus Rhabdophis; species Rhabdophis nuchalis. Next base: position 87,993,868 of record CM077643.1, read on the forward strand.
CAAATGAGGCCATTGAATTGAAGTCTTGGTTCAGCAAAGGAATTGAAATTAAGCTAAACATGTTCAATATTTTCTTTGTAAGACTTTTCAGTTTGCTGATCTTTGTTATGCTTCCCATTTGTCCAAATCCATGTTCAAGTGTGGTGTGTTAGAAACTCCAGGTTCAGAACCAGTGTTACAACCCTGGTCCCATAACGAGTGTTAGGAGGAAATAAATGCGGAATAGTTTAATACACCGGACAGTAAAGAGATATGTTGCTTTAACCACACACAAACTCTACAAACTCTGATAGTAAGAAAATAAATAGTCTTTACTTTGTAGCAACTAAAATACTTCTTCTGACTAACTTCTCAAACAATAACAGTCCTTCACCAAACACAGAGTTATCTTACAGTGATGCAAAACAAATACTTCAGCTTCAACTCCTCCAGCAGCAATCAGTAAACACAGGACTCAGTGGTCGAACAAGGGGATGGACTGTGTTCCTGAGCTTCCTTTATGGTACAGCTGAGAATCACAGCCAATCATAATTCAACACATAGTTCTTAGAGCTACATGGACTCTTTAAGAACATAGGCTCATACATATTGAGCCTTACTCAATATAAGGCTGAATATCCTAACATGGTGAATAGAACTGGATTTACTACTTGAGGTAAAATCTGGCTATTGCAGAAAATAGTTTGGCTATTATTTGTTGTGTTTTTGAAACTAAACTTCTGCTGATGCAGCTAAAACTCCATCTCCCACCCCCAGTTATTTCATCCTGATGACTCATATTCATTGAGATCATGTAAAAACACTTACTTCCAAGAAAGTGAGGGTAGGATTTCCTTGTAAAAAGTTCAAACCCACTTTTTGCATGCTTGTAAATAAGGTTTAAAAGAGTAGCCTCTATTTTATTTAATGTGAAAGACCACAAAACTGAACCAATAAAAAAGTATCTGTATCACTGCAGAATATAAATGCTGGATGTTTTAAAAACTCCAAATACAACAGAAGTGAGAATAGCAATGGGTGGCCTTGTAGTCTTGAATTTTGACATGTATTCAGGTTTGAATTTCATGAAGGCTACCATGACCTCTACTTGAATCTATTCTCTGTTGATTTCAAAGGGTTTTTGTTCAAAATTAAAGACTTTACATTGTTTGTTTTTAGACCTGATATTATAGCATAAAAAAATCCAAACTGTATTTTCTCTCGAGTTTTCCTGAATAATTTTGCTTTTGCCAAAGTGAATTTAGCTGCACTGTGATGGTGCTTAATTCAAAAGCATTTGGTCCCACATGTGAACATGGGCTAGTAAATAGCTGAAAGTGAATGAAATTATATTTTCCTGAAAACACAAAATGTACTGAATGGTTTTCTTGGATAGAGAACATGGGTTGGGTTAAATAATAACAAGCTTAGTGTGTTTTAGGTTGAAACTTATTCAACAAACCATGAGTGAACAAGCCAGTTTAGTGTGATATGCTAGCTCAGATATGCAGACTAGAAGTTATAGTTAGTCAGGCTGGCACAAATTGTTTCTAAGGAACTATCCTCTGGTCTCATGCCACCCACAATAACCTCTCAGTTATATTTCTGAAAGATGCTGTACACCAGCTTTCTCCAGCCACTTGTCTAAAGCAGGGGTCCCCAACCCACGGGCCGCGGTGCCAGTCCGTGGCTTGATAGGAACCGGGCCACAGGGCCAGAGAGGAGGAGGAGGGAGCAGCCCCCTGGGCAGAGCGTGCGCCGAATGCGGGAGAGCACAGGCGCGGCCGTTTGCGCCGTTGGAGGCCCTAGAGGGCCGAGTGAGCCAACTCCCCCCGCGTGCGCATGCGCAGGTGCTGCCGTTCGTGCCGTTGCAGGCCCTAGAGGGCCGAGTGAGCCAACTCCCCCCCGCGTGCGCATGTGTCGCCTGTTCCCCCTCCCCCCGCTCCTCCTCTACACCAGCCGGTCCGCAGAATTTTCTTTAAAATGAAACCGTCCCTGGTGCAAAAAAGGTTGGGGACCCCTGGTCTAAAGGACTTCCCACTGCAGATGGAATAGGCAATCAGTATTCTTCACTCCCAGTGATACCAGCTGCCAATTCATAGAACAAAAAGAAAACATTTTATTTTATTTTATTTATTAAAATTGTACCAATTATGAAAAAAGAGTCCAAGTTGAATTTTAAACAGTCAGAAATAAGAAAAACAGAGAAATCTAGAAGTAAATATTCTGCAAAGATAACAAAAAAGCGGGGGGGGGGGCTCTTCTGATTTGCCCCTAGTTGAGACAGAACAGTCTGAAGACATGTAACCATAGCTAGATAAAATGCTACATTCTCACTGGGTCTCGGTCCATGGAAAAGGAGGTCTGTGCACTTCAGGCCCATGATGGCAAAAGGTATAATAACAGAAACATCCTGCAAAATGGGAGAATATATAATATATACAATATGAATGAAATCTTTTTAAAACACTTTTAAAAATGATGTGGCAATATTTGCCGCCTACCAGTTTTCCCAGTATAATTGGCTATTGCCAAATTACTGTAATTCCTTATTTACAAAGTGGAACATGTCAACAACACATGCCTTAAATTCTTCTTTCTTATAGCACTCTTAAAAGAAATCTGCAGCATACAGTATATAATGTGTGATGGAAAGGCAGAAGATTACAAATATAGATTAATTATAAGTTACTACACCAGAACGAGAGATTCAAGACACCTTAAGACTGTAGAATGAAGCTTCTTTAGGATTCCAATTTCACAGTTTAAGAAAAATACATTTGACTTAAGATTTATATACAGTATTTTATTGACTTGAATAGACCAGAATATTGGAGGAAAAAAGAACACTCATTTAAAGAATGGTCCTCGTTTTGATTTCTGGATTATTTTGTCAACTTTGGGGAGCCACTGCCCACTGATAAGGAACATGCTCATATGTAGAAAGCACAAGGTTCAAAAGAAGGCAGGCTCACTTCAAAAGATCTAGCAAATTGATGGGAAAGACTTCACTGTGCCCAGGATCTTAGGGAATAGCTGCTGGTAAAAACACCCCCAACAAAAGAAGAACGAATCCCAGTTCTCCATTGTTGGTTTGGACACACATCCTTGTAACATGTTATAAGATAGCTACAGACAGTTCTCCCTTATATAGTGAAAAGGCACAATAGATCTACGAAGTTAAGAATGGAGACTCTAGAAAGAGTGCGGAGAAGAGCAACAAAGATGATTAGGGGACTGGAGGTCAAAACATTTGAAGAACGGTTGCAGGAACTGGGTATGTCTAGTTTAATGAAAAGAAGGACTAGGGGAGACATGATAGCAGTGATCCGATATCTCAGGGGTTGCCACAAAGAAGAGGGAGTCAAGCTATTCTCCAGGGCAACTGAGGGTAGAACAAGAAGCAATGGGTGGAAAGTAATCAAGGAGAGAAGCAACTTAGAACTGAGGAGAAATTTCCTGACAGTTAGGACAATTAATCAGTTGAACAGCTTGCCTCCAGAAGTTGTGAATGCCCCAACACTGCAAGTCTTTAAGAAGATGTTGCATAGCCATTTGTCTGAAATGGTATAGGGCTTCCTGCCTAGGCAGGGAGTTGGACTATAGAAAACCTCCAAGGTCCCTTCCAACTCTGCTATTGTATTATATTGTATTGTATTGTATTGTATTGTATTGTATTGTATTGTATTGTATTGTATTGTATTGTATTGTATTGTATTATATGAAATGACAGTGAGTCTCAGGATTTGTGTCAGGTCTGCCTCTTGAAATTAACCAAGAAAGAAACCACTCAATTCCATTTTGAAGAATTAAGAGTACTTTTACTGGTTATGAAAAGAAAGCAGCTAAGTAAAGCAAGGTCTGAGACCCAAGCACACGAAATCATACATATCAATATATGTCCAGCTCCCCCCCCCAACGTTTTTAAAAAAGGTTGTTCATTATTTAAATAACCAAAACTGTGTGAAATAAAGTAACACTGACTTGGTTTGGTATGCTGTATCCAGTAAGTACAAAAGGAAAAGAGGATCCTCTATTTTTAATAGTCACAAAATGGGTACAATTTTTCAACAGGTCCATTTTTTTTCAAGTCCATCACAAAGGGGACCTGCTCTCTCTTACAGTTACTGAAGGCGCAGAAATTCCATTTTTACACAAAACATGCTTCCTTGATTCCTATGACTCCTATAATGATGAAATAGGCAATAATTCTTGACATTAAAAACACTTTGAACAAAAAAGAGTTATATAAATATTTATAAAACAATATAAACAGTTGCCTTACAGATTGGGTGAGGCTCATAGCACTGAAAGGGTACCAATGCATCTGGGGAATTACTAGATGGCAGCAAAGAGTTACAGAAAACTCCTTCCTATAGGGCCGAGCATACCAATCCTAATCAATATTTTTTTTAAATAAACATCCTTATCCCAAAAATTTTTTTTACAAACATTGTACACTCTGTGATTTTTCTTAACAGCGTTTAAAAATAGCAATGAACCAATTTATCTTCCCTACTCTTAAACTCATCCTTTGCTCTCATTACTCAAAGGTTTGAAAATAATCTGAAGGCCTCTAGAAATATATCCCCCAAAATTCTCTATGTCCCCATTGTTCCTGGAGGTACAGGCTTCCTACCAGAGAGCGTAAGTTGCAATTGAACTTCATAGAAATCAACAGGACAAATGAGTAATGATAGTTATTCAGTTGATTTCAATGGAGTTCATTTAAGCATTATAAGTCCCCCTCGCCTCCAAAGTCACGTGGCTTTCTATTTGCAGAAATCATCTTCCAAAGTAGATTTCTGAAAAGTTCCTATTTATTTTGCAAATTCATGAAGGGGGGAGGGGGGGAGGTAACAGGGTGGAAAATGAGTGCTCATTAATCCAGTTTCACAGCCAGTGAGTTGCAATAACCCAACCAATAAATCTGTCTGGGTTGCCAATGCTTCACCCAACCTCTGTAGCTGTGTCTTTAAGGCAACTCAATTTGAATACATCAGCTGGGATAGTTTTTATGGCAACTTGCCAATTTTTTCAATCACTCCAATCACTGTTAACAGAACACAGAAAAGGCAGTTAAATACTGGTGATCCTATTTGAGGCAACGGGAAAGAGGAACTTGGAGACCACATTTTATTTATAGACATACACAATTATATTCCAATGCATGTAACATATTTGGCCTCTTTTCTTGTATTGCTGATGAGTAAGAACCAGAAATTCGTAGGAGTTCAGTACTGTTTCAGATACTAAAAAAATGGTACTGACACTGTGAAACCCAAAGCAACTTTAAGTCATTATTATTGTGTGTGTGTGTATGAAATATAAAATTTAATAACTAGAATGACATTTGTTAACAAGAGCTGCCAGAATACCTCAAGAAAAAAAAAATCCTCGTATCTCGAAAAGCAGATGAAGCTTCTCAGACCATGAAGATAAACAGTGGCTTGGATCCAAATTTAGTCATTAAAAAAAAAGAATTGCTAAAATACAGGCCTCTTTCCCAGGTTCCATCACAATTAATAGCTCTACTCTAAGGAGGGCCAAGTTGGGATCCAACCCACTCTGAAAGTCTTCAAAACAAAAGTAGCACATAAAAATCAGTTATAGTTGGAAAGGTTGGCAAATGTTTTTCCTTTCATGATATGAAATAGCTGAAAAGTAAGACAGTCATTGAATCTTAGATGGACAATGGACATTTGAATATGTAAAGGACAGGCCTGTATTTTTAAGATATAGATCTCAAGCTTCATTGGTTGTTTTAAACAATTAAGATATTAAGATGACATGTAATATGATTCTACACAGGCTAACTCGGAAGGAAGACCTTTTACAGTAAAGTGGAATTACGTTTAAGTGTACATAGAGTTGAACCTTTGGTTTATTAACTTTAGATTTTACCCTCCACTGAAAAATACATTTCTTAATAAATCTCCAACTAATAGTTAAGCATTATATGGTTGTCATTAGAACCAATTATCCCTTTTCCTATTTTACATTAGAGGGTGAAATATGCCACTGATTGATATGTTGCACCTGAAGTTCTGTTTTTACATGTTGCTGGCTCCAATATGAAACTAACCCCAATAGAACTGAACCCATATTGCCAGATGTTTAAAATATGATATAATGTAATGAACCATAAGCACCATCTGCTTTCAGTACACAAAACCAAGCAGGATAGGAGTAAAATAACACATAAATGTAAGCAACCTCACATTTGGTCATAAGCATGCTTACCCGGGGTATTAAAACTTGTGTCTTGAAACAAGGCTTAGAAAATTAGGCTCTCCAGATGTCACAGGACCAAGTTCCCCGCATTCCTCAGCATTGGTCATGTTAAAAACAGCTGTTCAGCAACATTTGGAAGGCCTCAAGCTACCCATATCTTAAAAGATATGTATTGATTACAAGATTGTAAATTTAGTGATCTGCCCTGTAAATTCCCACCATATCAAGAGAGAAGGTAGCCACACAGAACTGGTTCAAATGCTTCTCCTATTTGAAGTGAAAAGAAAGATGCTGTAAAGATAAAGGTTCCCCTTGCACATATGTGCTAGTCGTTCCCGACTCTAGGGGGTAGTCTCTGTTTGAAAGCCGAAGAGCCAGCATTGCCCGAAGACGTCTCCGTGGTCAGGTGGCCAGCATGACTAAACACCGAAGGTGCACGGAATGCTGTTACCATCCCACCAAAGGTGGTTCCTATTTTTCTACTTGCATTTTTACATGCTTTTGAACTGCTAGGTTGGCAGAAGCTGGGACAAATAACGGGAGCTCACTCTGTTAGGTGGCGCTAGGGATTCAAATCGCCGAACTGCCGACTTTTCTGATTGACAAGCTCAGCGTCTTAGCCACTGAGCCAATGTGTCCCTGCGGAAATATACCGCCTTCATCCCAATTGCAGAAAAGTAGGTGCAAATAAAACATTAGTTCTATATTAAGGATAGGACAACAATCTCCTCATTTGCAGGATAATTCAGGAGCATAACAGGAAGCTTACTTTTGTTCCCTATCTATCAACTCAAACTCCAGCTTCCAAAGAGTGCTTCCTTGAACCTTCTTTGTTTTTGGTCTTCAGCTACAGATGTACTATATATAAAAGCTATGTGTCTGCATTCAGGGAGGTGCAGTTGAACAACACTACGGCTCACTAATCTATTTGGAAGATTAACAAATACTAGCAAGGATATTGAAGTCCTACTCTAGGAGTCCTATGTCAGATCTCTGGGATACTGAAAGGAAGACATCTGTCTGAAGGTTTGGCAATGCTGCTGATAAGCATTGTAGATCAGGTCGAGTCAATTATTTTGTGACCAGAGTCTACTTAAAAAAAAAAAAAGAAACTCCCCTGCAAGGATCTCAGGGTTTGGTGATGATGACATGCATTATAGTTTTCAAGGACTTTCTTTCAGGTGTTATTTTTCCAAAAATAAAAAGTGGGGGAAATGCGCTTGATTTCCTGCATTTACCTCCAAATTTTGGCAAGATAATTGGGAGAGGATACTGGGGGGGAAGGGGACACAGTGGGATGTGGTGGCTCAGTGGCTAAGATGCTGAGCTTGTCAATCAGGTCGACAGTTCAGCGGTTTGAATCCCTAGCGCCGCGAAACAGGGTGAGCGCCCGTTACTTGTCCCAGCTTCTGCCAACCTAGCAGTTTGAAGCCACATTAAAAATGTAAGTAGAAAAATAGGAACCACCTTTGGTGGGAAGGTAACAGTGCTTCGTGAGCCTTCAGTGTTGAGTCATGCCGGCCACATGACCATGGAGATGTCTTTGGAGAGCACTAGCTTTTTGGCTTTGAAACAGAGATGAGCACGACCCTCTAGAGTCGGAAACAATTAGCAAGCATGTGCGAGGAAACCTCTACCTTACCTTTACCTTACTGGGGGGGGGGGGGAAATAGGGTTAGGTTGGTGTCTGTGCAGTTAGATTATTTGTTGTTCTTATTCAGTATAAAGAAACTTCCCATGTGCCACATTGCAGCTAGGCAATTTGAGACGACAGCAGAGTTAGAGTTATAGCCACAATACTTGTGGTGTTTGTAATGACTCCTTTAATTTATCACAGCCAGTTAAATCTACTAATTGTTGTCCATTCTGTTTATAGCCCCTGGGTAATTTATATGAAGCACTGGAATAAATGCATGTCCCATGTCATGGCTCTCTTTCACGTTGGAAAAACCTCTCCCGTCTTTGCATTCTGCAAGGCACATCTGATTCTACTTTTTATGTGATTAATGCCTTTCCCAGGCTTTTCTATAGGATGGGATTGTCAGTTTGTGGCCAATCTCAGTTACAGCTTCAACTCCTGTTGTATATGTCCTTATTTTGTACCCAATAGTGATTGGAGTTAATTAATTCAAGCTCACTGTTACATGACAACAGTATCCCTGCGTATCTGGGGTTTGGTCACAATGCCAGCAGGCCACAATTGTAATTCCTCAAAGGACAAAATAAAACCCAAAACCAATGTGTTGAAAGCAAAGTCACAGATACGGTTTTCTATGGGAACGTTAGATCACCCTCTTTGGCTGATTATAACCCAAGCTTGCAAGTAGGTGAAGAGATTAGTAAAGTCTTCAAAAATGAAAATTCCAGCCTTTGGGAACACTGACAAGAACTTGCTGCCAACAGGCTGCTTAAGTTGGCAGAACAAGACAAGCAGATTTGGTACAATAGGAGAACACAATGCCATGGGGTAAAGGAAAATCCACACAATTCAAAGAAAACAGCAGCTACATATATAGACACAGAAGTTGCACAACAAAAGCCCGATGCAGGACAATCAGCCAGTGTCCCCAGGGCCTTTATCCTCGGGGTCTTTATCTGAAGACCATTCCTCTATTCTCTCCCCACCTTGGCCTGGTTTTTTTGGCAGCTGGAAGTCACCTCAGGCAGTACAGTTTGTTATGATTGCTGTCTCAGTTTCCAAGAACTGCAAGCAAAAGCACTATTACTGGAGAGAATGCAGCCAAGGAAAGTTTGATTTAAAAAGGATTAACAAAGAACCAGCTGAATGGAGGAGAAAGAGATAGTAAAAAGAAATTTCCTTTCTCGGTGGAAGCTTTTGCTGCAAATTACTCTGCCTCATTTGCAACATTTTACTGAGGTAGTAGCGCTTCAGATAATGTTGCAGGTTATTTGGAACTCTCCCGCGGTCTTTCTACCATGACGAAGACTTTCTTTCGGTTGCTAAAGAGCCACTAAAGAGAAAAGACAACTGTAAACCAGTGGCACAAAGCAACCTTCACCTCAAGCCAAGGATTCTTGCTTCCTTTGAATTAAATGATCATGAGAGAAGAGCTCCCTCCCTAATTAGGGGCTTCCTAATTGAGGAACTTTAGAATATGGAAGTGTTCTTTTAGAAGAAGTTTAGATGTCCTAAGCCAGCCCTGTTTGTATCTATCTATCCATTCAAAAATTAGAGTTCCAAAAACTTGGGACTCATAAGCAACATCAGGTTGTATTATTAATAAGATTCACAGAATTCACTGAGAAGCGTCTCATTAAATCAAGGTGGTGGTCCAGTTAGAATTCACGAGATAAGGGCACCAAATGGTCACAAGAAGCCAGAGGAGGTAAGTAAAAATTACATGCTCATTTTCTATTACTAGATATTAAGCAAGTTGTTCTGGTTCTACACACAATATGAAAAACCTAAAATCCAAATAGGCTTCCCAGGTCCTCATCCAGAAATAGAACACATTAATTATGTCTGGAGGGATGAAGCTATTATGCCTTATAACCAGCTCAGCCCCGTTGCAGGTTCTGTTCTTGATCATACATTTAAATAGATACACATTTATTATTATTATAACTTTTTAGTATAAACAGACAGTAATCATTGGTAATAATGGGGAGGAGGGAACCACTGTTCAACAATAATAATTCTGATATATTAGGTTAAAGAAGACGCAATGTAAAACTCTTAAAGGTCCCAATTGGGATTTCTAGTCTTCACACAAAAATAATTATATAGCAGGCAATATGCATGTGCTAACATGCCCTACTTCTCCATCCCTTAGTTAGTCCACTGCAGAGAATAATACAATAAAGCTTTGTGCTTCGGATGTTTGCCCTGTGTCCAGACTGATGATGGGTAAGTAGGTCATGTGTCAAACAAGGCAATCTAATGCATCTGCTCTCACGGTAGAAGGGCTAAAAACTCCTTATACTGATCAGGAAGAGGAGAAGCATCTAAAGAGGCTATCAAAAATAAAACTGGCCCATTAAAAAAAGTCCAAGGAAACAAGCTTCCATTTTTATATGCCACGATGCAGTAATGGTCAGCAAGGTTATTTGTCTGAGACAATTAAAGGAAGATGCGGCATAGGAACATATTGATAGGGTTGGGATTGCAGACTTGACTCAGAAACTCTTGATTCTTGGAGCCACTTCATTTAAGTCACCCTTTCTCAAGCTAGCGCCCTCTTACTGGTTGAGAATTAGTGAACTAAATCTTCAGCACACCTAATGATACCTGACTTGGGGGGAACCTGTCCCAGGTGATCCATTTTCACATCTGCAAATGATAAGCTCTCGGGGAGATGGATTTGGGATAGATAGATTCCTTTCAAGAGGATGAAAATAGGAGTCTGGATCCAGCAGGACTTCCCTAAGCAGAGTTCTTATTAGGGAGTTCTGTTTCACATCACCTCCTTCACTGTTCTAGAACCCCACAATTGTCCAGAAGAGATTCTTAGACGACTCAGAAATCACCTATTCATTCTACCTGCAGGAATGCTCCATTAAACCAGAACGTACTATAGAATAAATCTGTTCTTTCTGTAGAGATCAGAAGTTGGATTCAGTCCAGGATTTGGAGCAGCAAGTTTTCAGCTCACTACAGAAATGCTGAAAAATAGCCTACAGTTCCATAATTAGGCCAGATGGTGCAAAGACTCTCTTAGTGAAGGCACAGTGGCAAAGCTGGAAGGAAATCTAGCACAGAGACACAAATGTCTAAGACTAAGCTGCTTGCTAAACTCTAAAATCCCTCTCCGAAAATATGAAATTAAAAGTGTAAGTATTAGAAACTTTTGAACAGAACTTTGTCTGAACTGTTTGCTCCTTCACACTGGGACATATTTAAACGATACGTATACTGTTAATTCATGTTGTTTTTATTTTCTTAAAATCAATATATAAAAAGGCCATAATGTTAAAGATGCACTCATTACAGCTATTTTGGGAAGGAGTACTAAACGCACAATCACCCAACGGCATTCCTGTGTTAGTCCATTTTCTTAGTCCTCAAAATACAACGAAGCACACACTAACCATATTGGCTAGATCTGCACGACATGCGAAAGCCATGAGGGCGAAGCCGCAAATGCACTTAATATTAATCAAACTGTGTGACCGTTGACTCTAAATTGTAAAAACACCTAGCATAGGAATACTGCCTCTTAAGATAGTGGGGAAGTATTGCTATGTAGTTCAGAATAGCAAATGTCTTCAGGTGAGCACTTTGGAAGAGATGTCTCTTGCAAAAATATGGCCAAATCTTTGCATAACCAGCCTTCTCATTCATCTTGCGTCTCACCTGCCCTAAGACTGAAAAGTCCAGAAGCCTGAAACTGGAGTGCAAAGCCCCTTCAAAATCTTTTGGCTTGATGCCCCACTACCTATAAAAACCATTCCCCTTCTTTCCTGCAATGTATCTGATTTTCTTGTTTTCCTAATAAAAACTTTACTTATTTTTTTTCCTAAAGAAAAATAGGTAATATGGGGCGTTCAGTAGTTTGTGGCTCCATCTCTGATACTGAATATGATCATAATAAGAGTTTAATGTAAAATTAAGGCACTTTTCTCTGCTAAGTTAAATGAATTCTGTTGGATGTTTAGACTTAGAAAAGAGAGAAACCCAGGTAGCTGAATGGGTTCTTGTGTCATCTTAGTGGCTTCCGCCAGATGGATCACCCCAAAAAGAGGATTTTCCTTTCCTTGTCCTGCCCAATGATTCCTATGGGAAGGAAAAGGATGGTGCAAGCTCCAGGCTGCCATGATCCTACCCAATTTAGAGGCAAGTTGGCATATAAGGACAGTGGAAAAGAAGGGTCTCTACTAGCACGTTCCCCCCCCCCGTCCCGCCCCATCCTGACCTTCACAGTATATACTGTGGAGAGTTTGTAGCTTTAGGGAAGGTTCTTGTGAGGCTAGATTTCTCTCTCCGTGCACAAACCTTTCTTTCTCTACTTAGGGGAGGAAAGCTAAGAAATCCTATAGGTTGGGTAATGGCTTATTTTATTACTATAAGGATTACAGTTTTAGAGTAGTAAAGAACGTTACATTTGATAAGAAAGTTAACTGCATTTTTCTGACTTGAGTTAAAAGACAGGAGGGGAGCCTATATGTTCCTGAGCGTAATGATTGGGTGTTATTATTCAAGACTCACTCCTTGTTTACACCAGTATCTCCAGTATTTAAAATGTTAGGATTCAGTTGTACATATTCTATATGCTGTTTCACAGTCGCTCGTTTAACAGAGTTTCTTCGAAGTTTACTTATCAGGAGCCTGGTAATTGCCCCAAACCTTGATCTTAGGATATCACCAACAGTCCATCACCAACTCTTCCAAAGCTTCCTTACATCAGCTCCTCCTTGGTCCTTGATTATAAGCCAGACAATTTGGGAAGATCTTTCTTCAACAGTGTTGGACCAAAGCTCCCCACTAGAGAAGGCAAGGGAGTCAGAAGGCGAGTCCATTGAAAAAACAAGTCTTTTGTACAACAACTAGCACCCTCGGGGGGTCCACAGGAGCCTCACATCTGTCCAGTGGCATCTGTCGCATTTGTAACCTGGGTTTGTTCGGTGCTCCCAGCAGACTGGATGGAACCTGGAAGAGGCAGGGCAGGTCTCACCTCTGACCCACACGTTGTCTGTTGGCTTCCACGTTCAAGGCCAAGTTATGGAGGAAGAGAAGGATCTGCCACCAGACCTGATTTCTGTTCTGCTGGTGCTGTTAAAAATAAAAAGGGGGGTGGGGTGGGGAAAGGGATCTCAACAAAGATTACTCACGTAAAATGTTAAAGCCACCATTCAAAAGCTTAACCTAGGGATGTCCAAACTTGGGAACTTTAAGACTTGTGGACTTCAACTCCCAGAATTCCCCAGCCAGCATAGCTGGCTGGGGAATTCTGGGAATTGAACTCCACAAGTCTTAAAGTTCCCAAGTTTGGACATCCCTGGCTTAACCTGTCCCAATAAAAACGAAGTTATATTTTTTAAGAATAGGCACTTTTTAATCCAGCAATACTACACATAAAAAAGGGGGTTGCATTGGCCCCAGGGTAGTATGTGTGTGTGAGACTAGTAGTAGTTTCTCCAGGAGTAATTGTTGCTCCAATATTGTGAAAGAAAGAAGCAGACCCTTTATGTTTTGTGCACAAAAGGATTAACCCCTCCCTTTTTTCCTTTTTTTTTTTTGCAGGATTCTGCAGAGTTTAGCCAAGTGCTGTTTTTAATCAGATTGGCTTCTGAGTGTCTCATAGCCCAGCTGCAAGAACAAACAACTTGCCCCCCCCCCTTTTTTCCCTAAAGGAGAGTAGGTCCCCCCCCCCCCACTTCCAGCAAACACAGGAGAGGGGGGGAAAGGGAGGGGGGGAAGAAGAGAAGTGTAGCTGGTGATCCATCTGTAAGTGATTTGACACTGTGAAGGTCAAAGGGTTAATCTTCAATTTAAACCACACTGCTGAGACAGCAAAACTGATTTGATCCAGTACAAGAAAACACACTCCAACACACACACACACACACACACACACACACACTCCTCCCCCACCACACTTTGCTTCCCAACATCTCCAAGATAATACTGCCCTTTTTTAATAGCTCCTTTTGACAGTAAGCCATAAATAATCAGTCTTGGAGCCCTTTCCTACTGACTGGAGCCAATTAAACCTTAAGCAAGAACACACTTGAAAACAAAACCCAACCAACCCCCCCACCCCCACCCCCACTTAGGGGTTATTTCAGGTCTCCATTATCAAGCAACACATTTTAAAGCTTGACTGGGGGCGGGGAGGCTTCAAACTCTTAACTCTGCTACCTTGAGATAGGCCTAGCGAGAGCTTAGCTTTCATCAAGTGTCACAATCCAGGCTTTGTGCGATGCAGGGCCTTTTGTCGAAAGACAGAGGCATCATTGATATGACGAGCTAGATCTAGAGATCCAGCAAGCAGAGTCCCATGCACATTCTGTCAAAGAGGTCGTTTTCTCCTTCCCTTTAATGATCCTCACTCCCCCACCCACCCAAAAAAATGCTCCAGAAAATTGGCAGCCCTCCAGCAGAGAATGGAAAGGGGCTCAGAAGAGCTGCTGGAGAGAGGACGGTCAAGGAATTGATGTTTGAAGGCCACTTTTCCTTCATACATCAGCAAGAGCCCTGCTAGATTACAGTCTCCTCCACCAATGGATCTACTTGTGGAAGAAGAATGGAAGCCATGAACATTGTTTCGTAAGACTACACTTTTCGGCCTTGTGTTTTGGAATGCTGCATGGATGTAGAGAAAGGATCCTTTATAACAGAGGTTCCCAAACTTGGCAACTTTAAGAATTGTGGACTTCAACTCCCAGAATTCTCCAGCCAGCAGAGCTGGCTGGAGATTTCTTGGAGTTGAAGTCCACAAGTCTTAAAGTTGCCAAGTTTGGGAACCTCTGCTTTATAATAATCCTCTGGCAATTCCAGAATTGTTTTCTCTTCATGAGCCACGGAGTCTACCTCAAGCAGAAGCCAGACCTCAGTCTTTTTCATCCCATAGCAGAGGTGGCATTCAGCAGCGGAAATTTTGAGTAGTTCAGAGGTAGTATTTACACCAGTAAATACCACCGCTGACTGGCCCTGCTCCGAACTATTCTCTGCCTCCCAAGTTCCAGGTGATTGGGGAGGAATGGAGATTTTACAGTATCCTTTCCCTGCCACACCCACCAAGCCAGGTCCACAGAACCAGTAATAAATGTTTTTGAATCCCAGCACTGTTCCATAGTGCCATCTTTCTTAATAATCTAATAGCAACTGATGCCATCAACATAATTTTGACAGTTCACAAACCATAGAAAACTAAAAAATCAATACAGGTGTTCCTTATTTTAGTGACCCTAATTGGGACATTCTATCATTAAGCTAAGTTGCTTTGCACTTGAGTCAGAAGCACCAAGGTGCTTCCAGATTGAAAGAATTAGCCAGTGACATCACTGATGTCTCGTGGACATCCAGTTGAGGGTTCCTTTCATGTCCTCGGCAAGAGCTGGAATGAAGGACAAGAGCTCAACCTCTCCTCACTGCAGCTGTCAGGTCTCAAACACAGGCTTGCTAATCTCCTGCCCAGGGCTCCAACCACTTGAGCCACCGTGCTCCAGCTAAGTGGCTGCTAAGTGGGAAATCAGATGACAGAGCTTTTGTTTTCCCCACTCCCCCACCCTTTGGGATGCTCACTCCAGTGCTGGGTGCTGGGATAATTAGCAAGAAGGCAATAAATGTTTGCATTTACATTCATTGGAGAAAAAGGGATTACAAGAGATTTTGATTTTTGATTTTTTTGAGAGTAAGAAGGCACACAATGAGGAAAATTCATTGAGAGCAATGTGTTGACACCCATAGTCCAAGCTTGATACTCACACAGCCTGGTGTATTCCTCACTGTGTGCCTGCTTATTCTCTTTAATCTCTTCCTGTAATTTATGTAGTCTTTTAAGAGCAGCCCCAGGTAGAGTATGTTGCAGAATGTAGCCAGGAAGGGACCAAGGTATGAGTGAGTGTGATCAAGGCCTCCCTGTCCAGGAATGGGCGCAATTGTTGCACAAGATGAAGCTGTGCAAAGACCCCCTGGGCCATAGCTTCCAGGTGCCCCTTGAGCAAGATCCCAAGTACAAGAACATATCCAAATTGTGTACCAGCAAGGATCTAAGATGATACCTTATCGGAACTAAGAGGATCAAAAAACCAGAACCCCTCTGCCTTTATAGGTTGAGTTGAAGCCAATTCATCCTCATCCAAATGCTTACAGCCTCCAGGTGCTGACAGCATCACCTGGTCAGCTTGGGGTAGAAATGTACCACGGATATCATCAGCATATTGATGATAGTTCAACCATCCGCAAGGATATTGACCAATTATTTCTATTTAATGAATGGTAATTCTATATGAAACACCTGCTGGGTTGTTCTCAGGATATTTGATTTATTGATTTAATTTATATGCTACCCATCTTACTCTGAAAAGCAGCTTTATGTATAGAAATCTAAAACAGTTTAGTTCCATTACTTTAATGCCAGCTTAAACATCTGGTGTGATAAATTACATATTTCAAAAAGATGAGTTTGTATCCCCTGAGTGGATATCACAAATTTCTTTGGCTCAATTTTTGCTTTTTCACAAACCACGTTATTTTTACCTGGAAACTGGTAGCCAAGTTTCTAAAGGACACCAGGGTCAGGTCTCATCCTATAGTATTAATTGCAATGGCACAAAATGAAATTCTCAGTGACAGAGGAGGAACTCCTGAGCACTCCAACAACAGAATGCAAACAAATAAGTGTGCTATATGACACAAAATATAACCCTCATCATTTGAAAAGTAGTTTTGCCTGCCTGTCAGGTATATGGAGTAGGCACATTCTGCTGCCACAGAACATTAAATGTTAGGTAAAGCAAAGAAATCACTCACATTCCCCAGAGTAACAGATGAACGAATATATTCCAGATAGCAAAAGAATCTGGTAACCAATGGCTGGAATAAAGGGAAGCAGAAGTCCCCATAGTGGCCTTTAAGTATCTGGAAAATGACTAGGTTAACCTTGTAATTCTCCACTCTTGTTATTAAAACATGTATGGAGGAGACTATTGATTTAGTAGCACAGATGAAAACTTGCTATTATGCTAATGCATCTTCAATTTTTAATCTTCCAAAGCCAACCGGGAAGGAAAAGTGAGAACTTCTTTTAAGAGGCTGAACATTCATGTGTTATACAAAAATATGACTTGGTTCTTTATGTGATACCCGATAATTATTTTAGGAAGAAGGCCGCTAACCCTTCCAGAACAATGTAGCGTGAATCAGGAAGAACCAAAGGGGAAGAAGCCTAGCCTTGTTAGCCAAAAGAGACATTTGTGCAGAATCTATACGATGGAGACTCTCTGAGCTGTTTGAAGAAATATTTAGTGAAATGGGCTGCTAGTACTTGCCTAGTTCCCCGTCACACCTGATAGCAAGAGAGTGCAATAACAAGACCCGGTTGAGTTTGCTTTGGAAGAGGCAACTGCTGTGTCCAGCCCCTCTGACCACACTTTCCCAGGTTCACAGCATCTCGACTTGTGTAAGTTCAATGGTTTGCTTAGTTCCCTTTTCCATTTGCAAAAACAGAAAAAAGGAAGTGCAAGAATTCAGTGCTATTATTGCAAGCTATAGCATTTCAAGTTAAACTGCAAATAGAAGAAATTGGTGGGTTTTTTTTTTTAATGGTTTAAATCAGGGTTTCCCAACTTTTGTATCTTCAAGACATGTGGATTTCAACTCCCAGGCTTCTGTGTCTTAAAGTTGTCAAGGTTGGGAAACTCTGGTTTAAATTGTGGAATGTGTTTATAGGACTCTCTGATGCAGGTGAACCCATTCTTATTCTCAGAATAAGGACAGGAAAATGAGAACAGTGAGAAAGTAACCAGATTTTATTGGCTCAGGGAATGCCACCAAGTGCCAAAGGGAAGACTTTATGGAAAACAATAACTCATTTTTTTATGCTTGCAACCTATCAAATAGTTTTGCTACTGACCATGAGCCCTGGGAATCTCAGGCAGGATTGGCAATGGCTTTCTTCTATCAAAAGATATCCAAGGAGGGAATTATGGTAGACTCAATACTGTCTGGCAATTCTGTTTGGCTCCTTAGAAGCTCAGCATTCACAGCTATCTTCCGAAACACCCAGGGAAACTCTCTCATCCACCTACCGGTAATTTATTAATTGCATGATTCTCCTCTGGTCTAGAGACCATTATTGGATGGAACAGATGCAAAAGAGAACATCTGGAACAGAGGTGATATTCAGCTGGATCTCCCCTGTTCGTGTGAACCAGTAGCAGCAGTTGCAGGAGACTCCACCCACCCTCCCTGACGTAATGTGCGAGCACTGCACATCCACAGAAGGTGGTGCGCATGTGCAGATGAAGCATGTGTGAGCGAAGCTAGCGCATGCGCAAGCGTGCTCACATTTACAAACCAGTAGGGAATCCTACCTCTGATCGGGAAGTTTGTGACATGTTTATTGTAAGCACATCTAGCCAGTGAAAATTTTTGTGCATTTTTTAAATTGGAAAACAACGAAAAAAATTTGACCATTACTTGATAAGTTTAAGGAACTAAATCTCTGTGTGAATGTTTCTGGCGTGTCTGGTTTGGATATCTTAAGATATTTTAGCCTTAGTGTTTCTCAGCTCGGGTTGGAATACAACTCTGAGCATCGTCAGTTTCCCCTGTTTTGCTACCAATGCTGAAGTTCAGAGTCAAACTCAAACTGATGCAGTTTCTAGCACATCCCAAATTCCCAATGCCTTTTTCAACTAGGCAGGTCTAGATTCTGGCCATGTTGTGATGCCACCCATGAGGATTTTGCAAGCCCTCGAATACTGAGAACTTCTCTTCTCATAACACTTTTTCTCAAATCACAAATAACTTTGAAACAGAAAAATAATGTTCTGGAAAGTGCAAGTATGTTCACATAATCCCTTTCCATCTAGCTGCTTTTTATCTATTTCACTTCTGTTTTCAATATACTAACTCACTCTCTTACTTTAAGCAATCGTGTTTTGTTTTGTGCTTTTCATTTGCATTGATAACTATCCTACCTATATGAAAGTACTTATGCCCATGTTTTAAATAAGGTTTTAAAAATCTTTACTTAAAGCTGTAAAATCTTGCTTCTTCCTCAGTAAAGCACAAGAGATGAAGGGGAGCCTTTTCTTTAAAATCAAAATGGGGTGTGTCCTTTTAGCTTGATTTCTTGCAAATTCTTTCAGATTTTCTTCCCAAAATTCTGAACATTACGATACTTACTGTCCAATTAACCAATATTAACACTTATCCTTCCCTGTTCAGCGACTTCCTCTCCGTTTCTTTCAATTTCCCTTCTGTTCTGCCCCTTCCCTTCTCTCCCCTTATCTCCATCCTGCCATTGTTTCCTCAGCCTTAACTATTTCTGTTGAAAGGAGGAGAAATGTATGTGCATAACTGAGTTTGTGTGGGTCTGTGCAAGAGTGTGGGGCTCAAGTAAGATTTTTTTTTTACTGTAGAGGGAGTTAATCAATAGTTAATAATCCAATATTAATAGCAACAGCACTTAGACTTCTATACTGCTTTACAGTGCTTTAAAGCCCTCTCTAAGCAGTTTACAGAGTTGGCATATTTCCTCCAACAATTTGGGTCCTCATTTTACCGACCTTGGAAGGATGGAAGCCTGAATCAACCTTGAGCCTGGTGAGATTTGACCTGCCAAATTGCAGGCAGCCAGCAGGCAGAAGAAGTAACCTGCTGTATTGTACTCTAACCACTGGGCCACCAGGTTAATGAATTACTGAATTCTTTAATACTGAATTAATATAAGTAATCCTCGAATTACAACCACAATTAAACCAAAATTTATGTTGATAAGTGAAACATTTGTTAAGTGAGTTTTGCCCCATTTTATGGCTTTTCTTGCCACAGTTGTTAAGGGAATCATTGCATTATTAACTTAGTAACACAATCATTAAGTGAATCTAGATTCCCTATTGACTTTGCTTGTCAGAAGGTCACAAAAGCAGATTACATGATCTTGTAACAGTCATAAGTACGAACGAGTTGCCAATCATATGAATTTTGACCATGTGACCCTGGAGATGCTGCAGTGGTTGTAAGTGTGAAAAATGGTCAGAAGTCACTTTTTTTAGTGCCAGTATAACTTTGAGCAGTCAACTAAATGAACTGTTGTCAATCAAGGACTATCTGTACCGAGTGGGGGGTTATTTTAAATTACAGATCATTGTCTTTTCCGATAGACGTAGTAGTCGCTCTTGGAAGGAATTTTTCAATTTTTAATAAAATAGTCCATCAGAAGAAAACATTCAGGGTTTTTGAGCAACCTGGTGAATGCCTCCCTGATCTTATGAGCACAATTTTAGCAGACTATTTACAAAAACCTAAAGATGAGATCAGGGGGGACATTGACCTAGCCTATAGAATTAACTCAGCATATGCCAGGATAAATGAAGTGCCTAGAGAGATACATGTGAAATTTGTTAGAAGGTCAACCAGAGAGGAAATCTTGAAGGCGCAGAGAGGGAACCCTTTAATTTACCAACAAAAAACGGTCACTATCTTGAAGCAGATTCCTAGAAAGATTCGAGAAGCAAGGAGGAAATTTTCCTTCTTGTCTAAAATTTTATTTGATCATGGGATTTGGTTCAAGTGGGTGACACCCGAAGGGATGCTGGTGTTCTGGGAAGGAGGAAGAGTGAGGATTAAAACAGTTGTTGAGGCGGAAGCCTTTCTTAAAAAACATTCCTCTGCCCTGGGGGAAGATCCAGGGGGGACGGAGGGGGCCACGGCCCCGCCCGCTGGGGGCCAGGGGGGAGAAAAAGAAGATACAATAGCCAAGAGACTTAGATCGAAAAAATAACTTTGCCTTGATTTTTCTGAACAATTTTGCTTAATATTTTCTGGATTTTTGTAAATGTCTGACAGCATGGAACTGAGAATTTAGGTATATGTACTTGCTTTTACCTTGTAGTGTTATGAAAAATGTTTTTTTTTGGTTATTTTTCTATTGTGTATTTTGAGGTCTCGGAAGGGCCGACGACTCTGACGTGAATGCTCTCAAAATTTCTTTGTATCCCTTACCCTACCCTATAGAAAAAATGTAAAACCAATAAAACTTTTTCAATATAAAAAAAAGAAGAAAACATTCAGGGATCAATCGCCATTTTGTATGAATGCCTTAGACCAGTGTTTCTCTACCTTGGTAGCTTCCGTTCCCAGAATTCCCCAGCAAAAGCCCCGGCTGAGAAACATTGCCTTAGGCAAGCACAATTTGAAATCAGTACAGCTGCTCTTCTAGTTGGTCAATGGACAAAAACTGATACCAAAGGACTTTTCTCTGATGGTAAACTGACTGGATGGCTATCCATCAGGGATGCTGCAGCAATAGATCCCTACACTAGACAAAAGGTTGGATTAGATCAGGGGTCTCCAACCTTTGCAACTTTAAGTCTGAAGGACTTCAGCTCCCAGAATTCTCCAGCCAGCAAAGCTGGCTGGAGAATTCTGGGAGCTGAAGTCCTTCAGACTTAAAGTTGCAAAGGTTGGAGACCCCTGGATTAGATGACATCTCAGATCCCTTCCAACTCTTACACAATGATACTGTGAACAAGAATAAGATGCTTGATAGTGGAATTATTCGAATCCAATTTGGGTTTGGGCCAAACACAACTCTCTTTGGTTGACATCAACTCTAGAAACAAATGCTAGAGATGAAGGTAAGAGTGAGAAGAAATCAGCAGCTACTGAAATGGGAATGTGGAGAAAAGATGGAGGTGAAGCAGAAGTAGATGAAACAAAACATGAAACAGAAAAAAAAGGCACAACCCAGTTTTTCCCTAACCTGGTGTCCTTTCTGACACGGGCAACCATTGAACACAAATGGGAGCGCTGCTCACAACATATCTAGAAACCGCCAATGGCTGCTGCAAACCCCCCAATTGTCCAGAGCAGGTGCTAGGAAGACAAAGAGCAGCTGAAGTTGGATGCAAACATGAGATTTCTGGGAGGAGAAAAGATAAAGTCCCAGCAGGGATCAAAGCAAGAGTCCATGTTGTTGACAAGAGACAGGAAATAATTTTAAAGGCAGGGATCATGATCTTTACAGGATGGGGAGTCAATACCAGGAAAAGGCACTTTCGCAAATATTTTCATTGGCCGATCTATAAACAAATCCACACTTTACACATCATCATGGTACAGAAATATTGGATCTGCTTCAAGAAGAAGCAACAAAGTGTGAAGGACTAGTGTCAGCTCCATGCCCACAAACTAATGAAATACACTCGCTCTCGGCATTCCCTCCAGTTCTCTCTCCTTTGCACATTTTTTAGCACAGTTCACTCTTTTTTTTGGTTTTGTAATATTTTATAATATTCAAATTTGCCATTGCCGCAATTTGCAATTGTGTTGGAGGTTGTTTTTGTTTTCCCTGCAAGGGCCAAATCGTTAGAGAAACATAGAGAGAAGGACCAGGGGAGACACGATAGCAGCCTTCCAATATCTCAGAGGGTGCCACAAAGAAGAGGGAGTCAAACTATTCTCCAAGGCACCTGGGGGCAGGACAAGAAGCAATGGGTGGAAACTAATCAACGAGAGAAGCAACTTAGAACTAAGGAGACATTTCCTGACAGTTAGAACAATTAACCTCTGGAACAGCTTGCCTCCAGAAGTTGTGAATGCCCCAACCCTGGAAGTCTTTAAGAAGATGTTAGATAGCCATTTGTCTGAAATGGTATAAGGTTCCTGCCCACGCAGGGGGTTGGACTAGAAGACCTACAAGATCCCTTCCAACTCTGCTATTGTGTTATTGTATATTTTATTCACAACAACCCTGTTTAAAGCATGAGCAAAAATTTGGATTGGATTTGGATTTATTGGATTTACATGCCGCCCTTCTCCCAAAGGACTCAAGGCGGTGTACAACATAAGAAACACATAGTACAAAAGTTAAAAAGAGATTAAATAAGGAATCCAATAAGTAATCAATAAATTAATTAACCATTTATACATTATGATATAACATAAATTACATTTGGAATTAAAATTAATAAGTTATTTTGTTCCGGCCAGGCCGGCTTGCTTAAAAAGCCAGCTTTTTAGGGCGCGCCGGAAGGACAGGAGGTTGGGAATTATGCGAAGCTCCGGGGGTAGCTCATTCCAAAGGGAAGGTGCTCTCACAGAGAAGGCTCTCCCCTTGGGGGTCGCCAGCCGCCAGATATCCTTCTACTTCTAATCTTTTAAGAAGTTTTAAAAGAAATCTATCTTTGTCGAAGCATACTTCACAGAAGGAGAGATACGGAGCACAAAATTTCAGAACAAGACCAAAAAACCTCCCCAAACCCTAAAAATTAAAAATATAAATAATTAGTATTAATGTTGAGATAATGCTGAGAAAATCTTTGGAAAGTTGCCTGCTAGATAGAAACAGACAAAGGCCAGCAGTCAGGTGTAACAATGAAGTCTCCATTAATTCAGGCTCTTTGTCAGCAGTTATGATGACTCAGTTACTAAATCCAGAAAATGATTTAAGCACTGCTGGCTGCAGAGAAATTCCTGCTAAGCTCCTACCTTTCTCACGCACAGTTGTACATATAAGAATGCCCTGAACCATTTTTTTTCCCTAGGCCTAATTAAAACAAAAAAACTTGCCAGCAGTCCCAAATGAGACAATGTTTAATGATTGTGACTTGCTCCGAGGCAAAGTCCTTTCTCATAATTCCTGGGAGTTGTATGGCATCATGCAAACTAATCAGAACTAGTAAAAGCAACTTTTTAAAAGGGGATGATGTAGGACAGGGGTCTCTAACCTTTGCAACTTTAAGTCTGAAGAACTTCAGCTCCCAGAATTCTCCAGCCAGCTTTGTCCTACACCAGGGGTCCCCAACCCCCGGTCCGCGGACCGGTGCCAGTCCGTGGCTTGATAGGAACCGGGCCGCAGGGCTGGAGAGGAGGAGGAGGGAGGAGGGGGCAGCCCCCTGGGCAGAGCGTGCGCCGGATGTGGGAGAGCGCAGGTGCGGCAGTTCGTGCCGTTGGAGGCCCTAGAGGGCCGAGTGAGCCGACTCCTCCCCCGCGTGCACATGCGCCGCCTGTTCCCCCCCCCCCCCCCCGCTCCTCCTCTACGCCAGCCGGTCCACAGAATTTTCTTTAAAATGAAACCGGTCCCTAGTGCAAAAAAGGTTGGGGACCTCTGGTGTAGGAGACAAGAAATATGTTGCAAAAAAAAACCCCAAACCACCCTACAACAGAAGGCAAGAGAAACAGTCCTTGGGGAGTGAGAAAGTAGAATAAAACTTCTGATTCTGTTTGGTGGTATAGTACTGTATGGACAATACCACCTTTAAAGGCGTGTCTCTCATTTGCCTTCCCTACTGCTAAGGATGCTAAGAAGAATGTAACAGTTTACATTTTTCTCCTTGCCTCACAGCTGTAACCTTTTATTGGTCAATATACACAGCTCTCAATTACGGTTCATTTTCTACAAAAACCTCCCAGAAGCCCTGAAGCATTATCTCAGCCAGATCGAGGGGCCAGGACTGGAGACTGGAGTCAGATCTCCTGGATTTTATTGACAGTTATGCCACTCTCATCCTGCAATAATAAACTTTCTCCATTTTTTTATAGACTCCCAGTCTATTAAGCAAAACCCTGGGAGCCACAAGAAAGCAAGAAAACTTACTTGCTTCTGTTTTTTTTCTAAAACACGAACAAACTAATTAACCATGATTTGATTTGCTAGAATTGTACTCACCGGCTGCAGGGCGATGCATTGTTACTTGAGATTAAGTCTGAATTGATGAATTCAGCAGGCCTTGCTTTGAATAGGTACAATAAAAGCAGCTATTATGCTCCCTAAGGTAAAGGTAAAGGTTCTCCTTGCATATATGTGCTAGTTGTTCCTGACTCTAGGGGGCGGTGCTCATCTCCGTTTCAAATCCAAAGAGCTAGCACTGTCTGAAGATGTCTACATGGTCATGTAGCCAGCATGACAAAAATCTGAAGGCACATGGGACGCTGTGACCTTCCCACCAAAGGTGGTTCCTATTTTTCTACTTGCATTTTTACATGCTTTCAAACTGCTAGGTTGGCAGAAGCTGGGACAAGTAACGGGAGCTCACTCCGTTACACGGTGCTAGGGATTCGGACCTCTGAACTGCTGACCTTTCTGATCGACAAGCTCAGTGTCTTAGCCACTGAGCCACCACGGCACCATTATGATCCCTAGATCTTGTGAATACAGATAGTTCTCGACTTACAATAATTCATTTAGTGACCAAAGTTACAACATCAGTGAAAAAAGTGACTGATGATCATTTTTTCTCACTTATGACTGTTGAAGCATCGTCATGATATGTGCTCAAAATGAGAATGTTTGGCAATTGATTCATAATTACGACGGTTGCAGTGTCCTGGGGTAATCTGATCCCCTTTCATGACCTTCTGACTAGCAAAGTCAATGGGGATGCCAGATTCATTTAACAACGTTACTAACTTAAGAACTGCAGTGATTCACTTAAACAACTGTGTCAAGAAAAGTTGTAAAATGGGGAAAAGCTCACTTAACATATGTTTCACGTAGCAAGAGAAATTTTGGGCTCAATTGTGGTCGTAAGTCGACAACTCTGTATCCTAACAAGATTCAAAAACTTTATTGGACAGCTATAACGAATTTATATAAATAATTATCTTCCTGAAATCGATTGAATGGGACAGTGAAGCCAGTCAACCTCCAAATGACTAAAAGAAATTCATGTGTAAATTAAAAAATGGACGAGCCGAGCTCAGACATACTACAGATGGGAGTATTACTGTGTTATAGATTTCAATACAGCCCTTACTTTACACCCAAGGTGCAGTAGAAATCATTTACATTTCCTCCCCATTATTTGCTCTTGTATACTTCTATCTTCCAACAGGAGTTTTATATCTGTTGTTCACCTAAAATTAAAAATTAAACCACTGGCTGTTGGAAAAGTGATTCAGGTGTTGTGATGTGTCTTACCTACAAAGATCAGAACAGTGTGTGTTATGGTATTTTCTGTTATCTACGGAAATAAAAGTTGGAATTTAAGAGACCAAGATAAAAAGAGTATTGATGCTTTTGAACGTTGGTGTTGAGAAGACTCTTGGGAATACTGTGGACAGCCAAGGAATTAATAAATGGGTCACTGAATAAATCCACTATCGTTTTCACTTGAGGCACAAATGATCAGGCCCAAATTATCCTACTTTAGACACATTATGTGAAGAAGGCTAAACTGCTAGACAAGGCAGAAGAAAACAGAATAACCAGCAGCATGATGAATTGACTCAGTTACAAGCAGTGATGGGTAGATTGTTAGATGATCTGAAAGACCACACTGTCATAGAGGAAATCTATCCATATGGTCACCAATAGTCAATATAGACTTGATGGCACATAATCAATATATCAATTATATATACTAGAATACCTGCAAAGAACAGGAAATTATTAGATAAATCAACTTTCCTTCTCCCCCTCCCCAAGAGGGAAGAGAAATACAAGTTATGTATGTTTTAGGCTTAACACAAATGCTAATCAACTGCAAGGCAAACCAAATGTTTAATTGGATTCTGTGTCGAATATTGATTCCAAATTCATATATAGGTCAGGCCAGGGAGCTGAATATGAATGAATCATAATTAGTATTAACACCACTACCCCCAATCCAGTTAGAGAAGGAGAAGCAAGACTCACAGAGTTTCATACAGATAGAACTAAATCCAGGCTTAACATTGCCTATAAAAATAGTTTCATGGGAATGTAAACTTAAAAAAGAGAATCAGATAAACGTCAAATATTTGTTATTGAAGCTGGTGTAGGGATTACGGTACTGATTAAGGACCAAGGAAATCCATGTATGATTTCTTCCTATTGAAGAGCCATGGTTATGGATATGAAATAAGAAGGAATATTGGTCAATTTTAGCTCTGCATGTTAAAGTGAAAGAATCTTTATCGCGATCATGTAGGACTTCTTCAGGGCACCAGGTGGAAAAGATTGTTTTTACCCATTCATGCTCAATGGATGGTCATCTGGTCATTTTAACAATTCTTCTACTAAAACAAAGGCATCTCTTTCCTCAACTATTTCTTCTATCTTCCAATTGTGTATCATCTTCCTGGATCCATTTTAATTAGGGCTGAAATCCTTAATGAAAGTAATGGATAATTTAAATTTTATCATGTTTCCTTATTTGTTCTTATGGGAACACCTTCAGGGAATAGTCATTCTTATTTTCGTTTGCATAGGAAAGACCACCAGTCCTAAGCCAATGTTCTTTCCTTTTTACATTGCAACCATACCTCTCTAAGGTGACACAATAAACAAGTTACAGTTCTGGTCACAATAATCATTCAGAAAAGTACTGGACAACACACCACTGTCTTTATCAACAGGATGAGAAGAACCTAGCCAAAAGGAATATAAACCACCAGCATAAGCTTAGTAATAAGTGTTGCAGTGTCCTTCAGTATAGTTCCACACAAAGACAAAGATTCCCCATTTCCATATGTATATGGAATCCTTTAATCCAGACCCTACCAAATAAATATCTCCCACATCTTTTAGGAATCTTTTCTCCAGAATTGTTGAGAACGCGGAACTAAAGTCCCACCAACCTGGAAGCTCTGGTTGAGTGAGGAACGATGACTGAGTGGTAACAGATCAAGTATTTCTTTCCTGTAAAAGTAAAGATTCCCCTCGTACATATGTGCTAGTCGTACCCAACTCTAGGGGGCGGTGCTAATCTCCGTTTCAAAGCCGAAGAACCAGCGCTGTCCGAAGACATCTCTGTGGCCATGTGGCCGGCATGACTAAACACTGAAGGCACATGGAACATGTTACCTTCCCACCAAGGTGGTCCCTATTTTTCTACTTGCATTTTTACATGCTTTTGAACTGCTAGGTTGGCACAAACTGCTCGTTTGTGATCTTGGAGGGCACGGGAGGATGAGGGACCCACCCGGACACCTTAGGGTGGGGTTCGCAACATCGGGGGAAGAGCGGACGGAGCGCCGGCGACCGGAACGCCCGGACGGTGAGAGCGCCGGGGCGGGAACTGCCGCAACGGAGGCCAGTGCAGAGGCCGCCGCCCGGACGTTTTAACAGGGCGGAGAGAGGCTGGCTGCACCGAAGAGCTCCGGAAAGCTGAAATTGGTGGCGAGCCGTGGGGTGAAGCGGTGGTGAGAGCACCGGTGGCCAGCGGGAAGTGGTGAGAGAGGCGTGGAGGAAAGATGGCGGAGGAGGCGGAGATGCTGGCTTGTTGGAGTGAGGAAGGTGGAGAGAGAGAGTGCGGAGGGGAGAGGTTGCCGCTGGAGGCCGAGTCGACGGCGGTGGGAGCGCCGGGAGGCGAGAGACGAAGGCGGCGACAGAGGAGCTGGTTGGAGAAAGGTGGAAGGTGGTGGCTGCGAGAGAGCCATGCGGTGGTTGAGAGTGGAGAGGCGGCTGCTGGAGGCCAGGCTGACGGCGGTGGGAGCGC
Source organism: Rhabdophis nuchalis (assembly GCA_039707465.1). Lineage (NCBI taxonomy): Eukaryota > Metazoa > Chordata > Lepidosauria > Squamata > Natricidae > Rhabdophis > Rhabdophis nuchalis. Next base: position 88,022,134 of record CM077643.1, read on the forward strand.
CGAGAGGCTACTGGCGAAGGCGGTGACGCGGGGATTGCGGCGGTGGGAGCGCCGAGGTGGACGTGGACGGCCGCTGACCAGTCGTAATTTCATTTCCCCCATGGTCACCCTCCCAAGTTTGGGAGAATTACGCCACCAAGGCCTTGATAGGCCCGGAAGAACTGACTGTCCTAAAGAACATGTGACAGCAACCAATTATGGACGCCCCAATGGTCATCATTGCGAACTAATTTAACCTAATGTAATTGAATCTATTTACCAACTGATTTATCTTGGTTTACCCATCTTGCACTTTATTTCACCTGATTTCATTTTACCAACTAATGAATTGACTTGAGTGAATTGTTTTAATCAACTGCCAACGACTTTTAACATCTGTATTTTTAACATCTGTATTTATCCCAAAACCCACCCGAATTTTATCTGTATAATTATTGAATTTTAACTATCTATTTAATAATGTATTCCAGAGCAAGCCTGCTATCGCTGCGAGAGTCCCCGCTCTCGCAGGTATGGCCCCTTGATTTATCTAGGGCCCATCTCGATGACGGTATTGTGAATCCGAAGAGATGGGCGAAGCGCGGCCTTAGGGGATTTTTAGTTTTTAATTTATTTAAATTATCTTTTTTAGGGGGCTCAAGGGAGGGGGGTAGATATAGACAGATGGAGATTGAAACAGTGATCAGTAGTAAGGGCCAGGATAGCAGTCGACGGCGGGAAGCGGAAGGCGAAAGGAAGGGGGATACCCGAGTCGTTCCTCAGGAGGGCATACCAATTCAGAGGGTCGTGGGGAGGGGCAGGACCGAGGGGAGACAATTTTCATCCTCCCGGTTGGTGGCACGCGGCCGTTGGTTACAAACGGTCGGGTGCCACAACCCCCGCAGGCTAGGTGGCCAGGGAATACAGAGCCAGGGTCTGCGGCTGATGTTTTGCAACACCAGGTCCGTTGTCAACAAAGCCCCCCTCATTAGTGACCTTGTGTCAGAGGGGGAGCCGGACCTGGTAGGAATTGCGGAGACCTGGTTGGGCCACGAGAGAGGACATCCCCTCGTTGAAATGTGCCCACCAGGCTACCGCGCATTTCATCAGCCGCGGGCCCTAGGCAGGGGTGGTGGGGTAGCGGTCATTATTAAGGAAGGCCTGGAGCCGAGAGAGACCATTGTGCCTCAGACTTCCGGCTGTGAGTCCCTCTGCATGAAGTGGGGCCTAGGGAGGCAGTTGGGCTTGCTGGTTGTATACCTGGCTCCCCGCTATGTAGCAGCAGCCCTGCCCGAGCTCCTGGAGGTGATCGCTACGGTGGCAGTGGAGACCCCCAGACTTATAGTCATGGGGGACTTTAATCTGCCATCGTTGGGCGAATCATCCGTGGTAGCTCGGGAGTTCATGGCTTCCATGACGGCCATGGACCTGACCCAAGTAATTCAGGGCCCCACCCATGAGGGTGGACATACGCCGGACCTCATCTTTGTCTCGGGCCAATGGAAGAGTGATCTGGGTACAGGGGACATAGTCATCACACCCTTGTCATGGTCAGACCACTCACTTCTCCGACTCGACTTTCCGACCGCTGCTCCCCTCCGCGGGGAGGCGGAACCAGAGTCACCAATCTGGTACCGCCCCAGGCACTTGATGGACCCGGATGGGTTCCAGACAGCGCTTGGGCCATTTCCTGTATCCCTGACCCGCGCCCCGATGGAGGACCTCACGGCCGCATGGAATAGTGCGGCCGTGGGAGCCTTAGATCGGGTCGCGCCCTTGCGGCCTCTCTCGCGGCGGCGAACCACCCTGGCTCCTTGGTTTACTGAGGGGCTGCGGGTGATGAAACGCCGCAAGAGATGCCTAGAGAGAAGATGGAGGGCTAGCCGCTCTGAATCTGACCGGACACAGGTAAGAGCCCATTTACGGACTTACATTGTGGCGCTGAGGGTGGCCAAACGTCATCATTGTGCCACCCTCATAGCATCCGCAGAAAACCGCCCTGCCGCCCTGTTTAGGGTGACCCGTTCCCTCCTTCAACAGAGGGAACGGGAAGCCCCGCTACAGGGTAGAGCAGAGGAATTTGTGATTTTTCTGCAGGAGAAAACCGTCCAGATACAGAGTGAGCTAGCCCCCATTCATGGCCCAGTGGGATGCCACGAGAGAGATCTTGTTTGGGAGGAGTTTGACCCCGTTACTTCCGAGGATATGGACAGGCTACGTGGGCGACTGCGAGCCACCACATGTTTATTGGACCCGTGCCCCTCCTGGCTTGTACTGGCATCCTGGGAGGTGACACGAGGCTGGCTCCAAGAGGTTATCAACGCATCCTTGAGTGAGGGTTCCTTGCCTGCCTCCCTAAAAGAGGCTATGGTGAGGCCCCTCCTCAAGAAGCCCTCTTTGGACCCAGCTCTTTTGAACAACTACCGTCCAGTCTCCAACCTTCCCTTCTTGGCGAAGGTTGTTGAGAGTGTGATGGCACAACAGTTTCCCCGTCACCTGGAGGAAGTTGACTATCTAGATCCGCGCCAGTCCGGCTTTCGGCCCGGGCATAGCACCGAGACGGCATTGGTCGCGTTGGTAGATGATCTCTGGAGGGCCAGAGATGGGGGATGTTCCTCCATCCTGGTCCTATTAGACCTCTCGGCGGCTTTCGATACCATCGACCATGGTATCCTATTGCATCGGCTGGGGGGGTTGGGGGTGGGAGGCACCGTTTTACGGTGGTTCTCCTCCTACCTCTCTGGCCGATCGCAATTTGTGCGGGCAGGAGAGCAGAGGTCGACCCCGAGACCCCTCACATGCGGGGTGCCTCAGGGGTCGGTCCTCTCGCCTCTCCTGTTTAATGCATACATGAAGCCGCTGGGTGAGATCATCCGTGGTTTTGGGGTAGAGTACCACCTGTACGCTGATGACACCCAGCTGTACATATCTACCCCAAACCACCCCAACGATGCCGTAACGGTGATGTGCCAGTGCCTGGAAGCCGTGCGGATCTGGATGGGAAGTAACGGACTTAGGCTCAACCCGACCAAGACCGAGTGGCTGTGGTTTCCGGCTGCCCGATTCAACCAGCTCTCTCCAACGCTGGCCATAGGGGGCGAACATCTTGCCCCTGTGGATGGGGCGCGCAATTTGGGTGTCCTCCTGGATACCCGGCTGTCTATGGAAGAGCAAGTGACAGCCGTGGCCAGGAGGGCGTTCTACCAGGTTCGCCTGGTTCGCCAATTGCGCCCCCTATTGGATCGGGACGCCCTTCGCACAGTCACTCATGCCCTCGTGACATCCCGACTGGACTATTGTAACTCTCTCTACATGGGGCTCCCCTTGAGGTGCACCCGGAGGCTTCAGTTAGTTCAGAATGCAGCCGCGCGAGCAATTATGGGGACCAACAGGTTCACCCACGTTACACCGCTCTTGCGCGAGCTGCACTGGCTACCTGTCGTCTTCCGGGTGCGCTTCAAGGTGTTAGTTATCATCTTCAAAGCGCTCCATGGCTCGGGACCTAGCTATCTGCGAGATCGGATCCTGCCCCACACATCCTCACGACCGATTCGCTCCCACAGAGAGGGACTTCTCCGGGTGCCGTCCACTAGACTTTGTCAGCGGGCGACGCCCAGGGGAAGGGCTCTCTCTGTGGCGGGCCCGGCCCTCTGGAACGACCTTCCCCCTGATATTAGAACGACCACTGACCTCCGCTCCTTCCATGCAAAATTGAAGATCTATTTCTTTCGACTGGCCGGCCTTGAATAGTTCTCTCTGTCTATTGATTCCAAATATTTTAATGGGTTCTTAATCTTAATTATTTTTAGCACGGGTAATACTGTTTAATTCTATTTTAAAGTATGTATTTTGTATTTATTGTATATTGTTTTTAGCTTTTCCTGTGCACCGCCCCGGGTCCCTGTGGGGAGAGGGTGCGGTTAATAAATTTGAATTTGAATTTTTTTGGATTTGAGAAGTTGGGACAAGCAACAGGAGCTCACTCCGTTATGCGGCGCTAGGGGTTCGAACCAACAAACTGCTGACCTTTTCTGATCGACAAGCTCAATGTCTTAGCCATTGGGCCACCGTGTCCCTCTAATTTCTTTCCTACCTTCTGTTTAAAGAGCTCTTCTTTCTGTTTAAGGAGCTCTTCCTTTTTCAGCTGAAATAATAGAGTGGCATAAAGGAGAAGAAAGTATGTGCAAGCTGACCGTCCCTTCTCTCTCCCTCTCTCTTATATTTGCATATGCGCAAACTCCTTTCCTACAAATTTCTTTCCTACCTTCTATTTCAAATAAGGAGTTTGCGCATATACAAATGTTTGAGAAAGAGAGAGAAGGGACTCTCAGCTTGCACACAGTTTCTCGTCCATTATTTCAGCTGAAAAAGGAAGAGCTCCTCCTCTCTCGCCTGCCTCGGCTCGTAGTAAAGAGGGAGGCTTTTGTTTACTAACTCTCCCACATGCTTGCATGACACATGATGCTCCTACACGATTTCTGCTCTGCAGTGGTTCCTCTCTGGCTCTTGGTGCCACAGCAACGCACACGTCTTGCCTGAAGAAAAGGGGAGGGAAGGCCCACATTTCTTTTTTTGGTTACAGCTTTTTTTCCCCTGGGGGCATTCTTGGACACATTTCCCAGACAAAGACATTGGATAGCTGCACTCCCCAGATGGAACGGGTCGTGTTACAACCAGTTCTACAGCTTCCCTTCAGGACTCTTGACAGGAAAAACAAAGCCCTGTTAACCTTTGCCATTCTAAACAAAGTTAGCTACCCCAGAACTGACATTAGGGACAGATGCTGATGGAATGCTATCTAGGATGGGAAAAACAATGCCAGAAGGATTTGAAGAGAGAGGGAAGTGATGAGTTCTTTCTCTCACCTATCAAACATACGGAGTTCCGCAATCAAGAAGGTAGAATGCCACTCCAGCACTCGAGTTTTTGTCCTGGTAAATCTCCCCCCCCCCCCCCCACTGGCAAAAACTGTTCTCTTTTGATGAATGTAAAATCAGAGATACCGTTCTTTTGTCTAGAACAGGGGTGGGCAAACTTTGCAACTTTAAGTCTGAAGGACTTCAGCTCACAGAATTCTGGCTGGAGAAGTCTGGGAGCTGAAGTCCTTCAGACTTAAAGTTGCAAAGTTTGCCCACCCTTGGTCTAGGACCATTTCTCTCCTTCCCCCACCCCAAACAAACTTCACACAAGTACAGGTATATCCCAAAAATTGTGGGCAGAGGACGTCTGGGAGAAAGAGGGGTCGAAGTAAAATGAAGCCGGAGTCTGTAGGCAAAGCAATGGAGCAATCTGAACATCTGGCATTGCATGGAAATCTAGCCACGGCAAACATATACACACATCCTTTCCTCCCTGAGCGGATTCTGCATTCGCGAGAACTTGGCAGCTGCCGCAGAGTTCCTATAGGAAACAGCAATGGCTGTAACTTAAAGCTCTAGCCCGCTGCAGCCGTTGCCTAGTTCCATCCCCCACATGACCCAGGTCCACAACAGCTTCCTGAAGTGGTTGCAGGCTACCACTCCTGTTCAGCTGGAAACACCCACAATCAGGCAGTGAAACTTCTCTGCTTGATTTATAGCCATTAAAACAGCTCCAAGGAATTTCTTATCTTCCACCAAGTGCATTCTTTTCATAAAAGCACAAGTTTCCTTTACAAATATGGTAGCCTTCATTATGGATCTCATTGCCCCCCCCCCCCCTAACCAAAGCTCTGGCATTGTGACACAGCATGCACTTGTCTTAAGAAGAGAAACAGAAGCCACAATAACGATAAACTGATACCAAATTATGTTTGGGTTTGCGAAAATATCATCCCGAGAAAACATAAAGTGAGAGTTGAAAGAGACACCTACAACAACAGAAAAAGAAGAGGAGAGAATGAGAGGAAGAGGGGAGAAAGAAGAAAGAGGTATGAAGAGAAGAGTGGAAGGGAGAGAAAGAGAAGGAGAGAGGGTAGGAAGGGGAAGAGGAAGAGTAGGAGTAGTGGAAAGGGAAGGGAAAAGGGAAGAGGAGGGAGAGGAGGAAGGAAGGAAGTAGAGAAGGAGGGAGGGAGAAAAGAAAGGGAAAATAAGATGTTGTTACAACAGGCAGAAGGGATGGTAAATAAAGCAACCCAAACTGTATATATTATAACCTATTAAATGAAATAACAAATGTATAAGAACGACAAATGTAAAGAACAATAACAATTATGTGAATGTATACTTAAAATGGTGTGTAAGAGAATAAAAAATAAAAAATTTGAGGGGAGGGGGGGAAACACAATGCAATGAATGCAATTCTTCTCAGAAGGAATTTAAGTGGGCCAAGCTGAAATCAGTTCAATCTAAGTAGTTTAAAATAAACCGGCTTGGATGATTCCTCCTCTCCTGTAAAGCATTCTGAGAGATCTGCTTGGGTTTCACACAAGGAAGGACAATCCACAAGGGTACCTTACAAAGTAACAGTGGGAAGTGGAGGCTGGTGGTGGTGAATAGAGAAAAAGAGGAAGGGAAGAAAAAAGCACCCAGTCTCCAATGATAACATCACCTCCTACTGAAAGACCCAGAGGAAAAGACAGCTGCTCAGAACTTCACAGCTGATTGGTCTGGTGTAAGATATTTTATAAAATAGAAAAGATTGTGGTGAGCCTTCTAAGAACTCTTCCCACTTCTGCAAATCTTCCCTTGCAGAGAATTGAATCAAAAAGTCTAACAAAATGCTCCTTTGAAGATGGGTTGGCGCCAAGTTCTTTTTTGTGAAGAAGCCAAAGGACACCTTGGAATGCCAGTAGTCAACTAGCGTAGCAGGATTCCCCATCCAAAATTTAGTATCTCACCTTAGCTCAGTGCTTCTCAATTATTTTCTGTCATGCCCCCCTAGGAAGAAGAAAACATTTCGCGCCCCCCGCGCGACTGTAAATAGTATCATCTGGGTCTAAAAGTCACACGGGCGGGTTTGGCTAATCAGGATAGAGCATGATGTCTATCCAATCGGGTCTGTTCTCCTCGAAAGGGAGGAGCATGCGCAGTCACATGTACTGGCTTAATGCTCACTATCGATGCAAATGTCAGCAGCGGTAGCCCGATTTCTTTAGCAAGTTTGATTAATTGGGGCAGCGTTATGTTTCACAGAAGGTCCTTGTCAGCATCTGACTGGATACAGAGACATAAACACGGGGCTTGCCTTGTTATGACAGTGTTTGCCGAGGTCAAACGCACCCCCCTTTACGGAGCCTCACGCCCCCCCTGGGGGGCGCACCCCACTATTTGAGAAGCACTGCCTAAGTTAGCTAGAAACTCAGGGGCCACGTTGATGTACTATGACTCAAGAAGGCCAATCAAAAACCTAGTAGCTGCATTTGCACAATATGCTAAGCTTGCTTAAGGTTCATCCTGGGCTGGTTTAGATCTTTATTTTATGTATTAAAAGGCTTTAGGCAAGCTCTTCTATCAGTCTTGGATACTTACACCTATTTGCAATCTGGATAGAATAGAACTAATTAGGGTTTGCTTGCTTTAAAAATGAGAAGTGCTTTGGATCATACATCTGCATAAGGGCAGCATCTTCCTGCTCTTCATTTATGCAGCCTGCCTTTTTTAGTTTCCTTGCGAGACAGCTTCTGCTTTAACAGTCATGTTAATAAATGGATAGCATATACTGTAGCAGGAGCACATTTGTTTTCACAATTACAAGAAAGTCTGGAAAAATTCTGGCTGCCTTAATTAAGACCAGAAAAGTGCTATGCGTGTGCAACTTTCAAGGCACTTGTTTTAAAAGACTTCTGAAGCATGCAGGGCCTCGGTCTGTACTAGTTTACTTTATTGTAACAATCATAACAGGGGTCTCCAACCTTTGCAACTTTAAGTCTGAAGGACTTCAGCTCCCAGAATTCTCCAGCCAGCAAAAAACTTGCCAGCAGTCCCAAATGAGACAATGTTTAATGATTGTGACTTGCTCCGAGGCAAAGTCCTTTCTCATAATTCCTGGGAGTTGTATGGCATCATGCAAACTAATCAGAACTAGTAAAAGCAACTTTTTAAAAGGGGATGGTGTAGGACAGGGGTCTCCAACCTTTGCAACTTTAAGTCTGAAGGACTTCAGCTCCCAGAATTCTCCAGCCAGCTTTGCTGGCTGGAGAATTCTGGGAGCTGAAGTCCTTCAGACTTAAAGTTGCAAAGGTTGGAGACCCCTGAATTATAATACAGACTACTAGTGGTACCTGGGAGAATGACATGGATGCTTTGTACTCAGGGGTGAAATTTAACAGGTTCTGACAGGTTCTGGAGAAGCAGTAGCAGAAATTTTGAGTAGTTTGGAGAACCGGCAAATACCACCTCTGGCTGGCCCCAGAGTTGGGTGGGAATGGAGATTTTGCAATATCCTTTCCCCAGGAGTGAGGAGGGAATGGGGATTTTGCAGTATCCTTCCCCTACCATGCCCACCAAGCCACGCCCACAGAACCAGTAGTAAAAAGTTTTGAATTTCACCACTGTTTGTACTGTTATTGTGACACAAAAGCTTTTGATGAAAAAGGGCTATTGCCATGGCATCGTGCTTCACCCATCACACCATGTTAGTTTCTTTCATTTGCTTCACAAGACAGAAGAGCACATCTCCAAAATGACGGACACTTCAGGGTATTAGGGGAGAGAGTTGGATTGCTCATGGTATTTAAGGCTGAACTACATTTGGGACTAGATGTCGAAGCATGAAATTTGGCTTCCTGGAAGCCTTGCCTACTTGTTCTGCTATCCAGCTGACGGACTTAGTCAGCAGAACATATCCTACCTTTCCATGACTAATGGAAACAGAAGACCAGCCCCATACAGCATACAGGGAATGGCAGAAAGGCCTTGTTCTTTCTCTCTCTCCTAACACCACTGTGAAAGTAATAAATCTGAGGTAAACAGATACCCCTCAAAGCATTTTCTAAGTTGTCCTTGGGAGCAGAAGGCAAGGCTCAAAGCGATAGACTGGTAAGCAGAAAGAAAATAAAAAGTACTGTGTTTTTTGAGTATAAGACGCACCAGGATTTTGAAGAAGTAAATTTTTTTAAAAAATGTTTTTGCACTCTGCAGGCCTCCCAAACCCTCTTCATGCCTCTTTTTTGGGTGAAAAACGGGGCATGCATAGCCTTTAGGAGGCTTGTGAAGTGCTCCTGGAGGCTGGGGGGGGGACGGGGGGACGACAAAACTGAGCAAAAAAGGCCAATTTTTGCGAAAACGGACCCGTTTTTTGCAAAGAACAGGGCCTGCATAGGCTTTAGAAGGCTTGTAGAGTGCTCCTGGAGGTTTGGGGGGGGGGGCAAAAACGAGCAAAAAACAGCCCATTTTTACCCTCCCCAGCTCCCAGGAGCACTTTGCAGTCCTCCCAAAGCCTCTGTACCTCCATTTTTGTGAAGGGGACATGGTCTTGGGAGGCCAAAAATGCTATATTCAGTGTATAAGACGCACCCAGATTTTCTCCCTTTGGGGGGGGAGTGCGTCTTATACTCCGAAAAATACGGTATATATTGTATTTAGAAACCCTCCTCAGGAGGAGTAAATCTGCCCACCACTTAGAAAGAGTAGGTTTGATTCTTTTCACCTTATTTTCATTGGCTATTTTTTTATTTTGTTCAATAGACTTAATAGAAGTCAAAAACAAATCTACTTCTTTCTTTATAATGTAGCTCCCTGCAAACTTTATTTTATTTTTTGTTCAGCTGCAGCATAACTCAACAAAGGAAACCAGCTTTACATTCAGAAATAATAATTACTGTGTATTAGTATTTCTGTGAGGCAGAGCTACGGTACCTCTGTAAATAAATTACAATAGAATCAAATAAAGAATAATAATTATAAATATATATTTCAGAAAATAGTTCCCAGTTTTGAAACAAACTGTATATTATCAATATTAACACAAGGCACCTTCTAAGCATATTGGAAGTGACGGTGCAGAAGTTACACTACTTGGCTATTCAATATATTCATAAAGCCTTCTTCCAGTGAATTAATTCTGTTGCCTCACTCACTGCTACCCTACTTTACTTGCTCTTCAAGCTGCCTACCCTCTGTAGATGGAGCCTGTGGAACTGATCTGCAATGCACTGCAACTTCCGTGCAATCTGAACTTCGGTACGCAATTCCTGCAGACTTTCCTGAGGTTCCTCCTGGAGATGGGGATTCAATGTGAAACCGATTGGTTGGACATGTAAACGGTATCCAGCATTTCCTGCCAAATATCATACAAAAAAGGTGTTTATATCACAATATGGTATGAGATCTTTTTTTGACATCAACAGCATGACATTAGACATTTTTGTTGTTGTTATTGTTGCACCTTTGAGTTAACACTGACTGCCTGGATTAGGCTCTTCAGTTTCTTAGCCAGATTTCCAGAACTGGGTTTTACCATTGCCTGATTCCTAGGGCTGAAAGAGAGAGACTGGCCCAAGGTCAGCCAGGTGACTTTGTGCCTAAGTCAAGATTAGAACACATAGGCTCCTGGCACCTTAGACATTACACCAAGCTGGTTCATTTAAACAATATAATTGAACTCAAATTATTATGCCCTTGGTAACCAAGATGGTTTTAATCAACATTTAATTTAGTGTTATTATTTCATCTATACCCCACCTTTCTATTGGGAGCTAAAGATGGTGCTCCCCTCATTTTATCTTCACAACTCTGTGAGGAAGGTTGGACTAAGAGGAAGGGACTACTCAAATTTAGCAGTGATCTTTATGTCACGATCCAATTCAAAACAACACACTGACTCCCTCATATGAATTAAATTTGAGTTGTAGTTAGTTACCAATTAATTTGAGAGGAGGACAACTTAAATTACTTTTCTTCTAAATTATTATTGGAGCTTGTACTATTGGTTTATAAGGAACAAAGAGTCTATATAAACACATCATAAGCCACACCATCCGTGCTGGCACAGTTATTAGAATGCAATATTTCAGGCTAATTCTGCTGACTGCTGACTGCCAACCGTTCATCCTCACTGACCTAAGGTTGACTCAGCCTTCCCTCCTTCTGAGGTGGGTAAAATGAGGACCCAGATTGTTGGGGGCAATATGCTGACTCTGTAAACCGCTTAGAGAGGGCTGTAAAGCACCGTGAAGCGGTATATAAGTCTAAGCGCTATTGCTATTGCTAGAAAAGTCAAGTGGGGGCTGTTCATTTATTAATTCTGCATTTTAGAAGCAGATTATTAATATATATTTCATTTATCATCTATTTCTTTTTTTGATAACACTAACTCTTTCTGTTTTGCATATTATGAAGACTGTTTCTAAGTGACTTTTGACCCCAAAATTCAATGGAGGGTTTCATTGCTGCCAAATTTTGGTGGCCAAAGATGAGAGAAGACATAAGTTTTGAAGTGCTGGCTGCCCAGTCTTGCTCTAAATAAAATACTTCTGAAGATGAAGCCCGACCTCCCTGTACCTGTTTCATGTAGAGCCAAGCAAAAGGTTCTGAGATAACTATCTAACACAACAGCAGAGGCAATTGATGCCTTGCTCAAGAACAGCACAGTTCATTAAAAAAAGGGAACAAGTTATATCTGTGGTTCGCTGCCTTTTTTCATTGTAGACAAAGAAGCCAGTAACAGCTGATGATTCTTACCATAAAAGAGTCTCTGGGGCTCTTCAGTAACTCCACAAGGTAACATGATATCCTGGCTGGAAGAGGATGCATTGAGGGTCTGTGTTGCCTTGTCCTGTTGTTTGGCATGCCTGCTGCCTGGGCCACAACAGTGTGTAAGTGGGAAGAGCTGGAACCTGCCCAGGAGGCAGTTGTAAGATTTGCTTTGGGTGAAAATGCCACGAAAGGCCATCTTGCTGGACTGACTGACCAGTTCACAGTCATCAGAGTGGAACACATCGTCATCTAACCCATCCAAATGGGGAAAATCATCTTCCAGGTAAACAGGGGGATCCATTTCACCTGAAAATATGTAATAAGAATAATAAGAATATTACGATGCTAGATGACTGAATAGCAGAGGCAAAAACATACATGCATTTTATTTGTCACACAAAGCTATTTCTGAATGCTGTCTGGGGGGGAAAAGTTAGCTGGTTAGTGAAGGAGGCCCTCTGACCGAGTTCTCTCTTCTTCTTTAAAACAAAATTCTGAAGCAAATGGGAAAGAAAATGCCATTTAAGGTTCAGGCTGTTTACACTCTGGTCAGCCCTATGAAGAAAGTTGAAAGAAAGAAAAAAACAGCTTCCAGGAAAATTATTTTAGACTGCAATAAACCACATCAATACTTTAACAAGCATTGCGCTCTCAACAAATATTATTCTAAATTCTCTACACAGTTTTGAGAATTCTTAACGTACAGTACCTGAAAACATTAATCAAGTTCGTTCATCGAAACCAGGGGTAGTCAACCTTTTTCTACCTACCACCCACTTTTGTATCTCTGTTAGTAGTAAAATTTTCTAACCGCCCACCGGTTCCACAGTAATGGTGATTTATAAAGTAGGGAAGTCAATTAAATTTAAAAAAGAAAGTGCTTCAGTATCGGACAAAACCCCTACTGCCCACCATGAAAGCTGGAACGCCCACTAGTAGGCGGTAGGGACCAGGTTGACTAACACTAATCTAAACCATAAAGCCAGTGGAACCTGGGACTGAGTGTGCCACTCCAATTTATTAGGAAAAACATCCAAGTGCACATGGTTTTTGCCATTTTAATGCAAAAAAAAGCAAAGCGCGTGCACAGTGAACCGATATGAACCAGTACAGGAACCCACCCCTGATTGGAATATCTACAAGAAATACCTTATGCCTCCAAGCAAGAACTGGTGAGACCATAAAATAGACAAAAACCATAGAAAATGAAGAACTGAAGTGCTCTGGGACTTTGAATTCAAACAGATAACCATCTGCACCACTACACCTCATATATAGCAATTGTTGATAAGAAAAACAAAAAAGTCTGGATACGGGACATGGCAATACCCGGAAATAGCAGAAAAGAACTAGAGAAAGTCACAAAGCATAAAGACCTGCAAATAAAAGTAGAACAATTGTGGCGAAAGAAAGCAAACCACCAAGAGTAATAGCCCCAAAATAAGGCTGAACACCATCATCTCTGAAAAAATCACCAGCCAGTTGCAAAAGGCAGCTCGATTTGGAACACCTTACATCCTCTGACCCGCCCTTTAACACCATCAAATAACATCTTCTCATTCCAGGTTCTCAGAAAGGACTTGATAGATAGATAAAAATGCCAAATCCAGTTTAAACACCTGGCTGACTATGTAATGAACCATAATAATTTATTAAATGTATATGCTTCCTAATTCCTGAGGATTCTTTTACAGCAAAAGACAATCATCTCCCCCAATGACAAGTGAAGAAACATCAAGCCGTTTCCATCCTTGTTAATGTCTTCCACATAAAAGTAATTTTTAAGTGCCTTTAGGAAAAGAAAAGCCTTGTTTCCTTTTTGCCCACCAAATGTTTTTCATTGCCAATATGTTTTGTGCAACAGTCGATTCCATCTCCTTGTTTCAGCTATGTTATCCTCCCCACCACAAATATTAGGGTTACTGATTGATGGTTGACAGTTATCTCTATGAATTTATGTAAACACAAGGCTATTGCACCAAATGGGAACACCCACATCAGGCAAAAAGGTTTTGGGCATGAGATTTGAACATTAGTAATGGGCAAAAAAAAGGAACAAGAACCAAAAGGAAGAAAAAACACTTTCAAAACAACAAATCACAGAGAAAAGAGAAAAAGGCTCGGTTCCATTTCTAGAAGATAAAGAAAAGGTGGGGGAGGGGAAGCATTGTTGGCAAGCATTAGAGTAGAATGTGTTGTTTGCTGGGTCTTGTGTATCCTCTAGAACAGGGGTCCCCAACCTTTGCAACTTTAAGTCTGAAGGACTTCGGCTCCCAGAATTCTCCAGCCAGCTTTGCTGGCTGGAGAAGTCTGGGAGCCGAAGTCCTTCAGACTTAAAGTTGCAAAGGTTGGGAACCCCTGCTCTAGAAAGATAATGACACAACACAGAGTTCAGAGCCAGAAGATGCTGTCAGAGGAAGGAGAAGAAGAGGTATCTATCTACAGGGTGCCCTGCTCTGCAATTTTCTCCAATTACCTGACTCTGCCCTGGAATTTCACTTTAATTGATTTATGAACCTTAAGAATCAGTTGAGGGTCAGAAGATTGAGGAAACCAAGCTGCTTTGCTGCACTCCTTAATGCCATATTCCATTACCTACTTATATTTATTCACATATATCACTACATAAATATTACGTGGTATTTGTTTACATACTGAAAAGATATAAAGGTAGTTCTCAACCAGTGGTGGGTTTCAAATTTTTTAGAACCTACTCTGTAGGTGTGGCCTATTTTGTGGGCGTGGCGTGGCAGTCATGTGACAGGGTGGGAGTGGCCACCTTTTAAAATGTGGTGAAACTCATTTAACAACGCTCTTACTTAGCAACCAAAATTTTGGACTCAATTGTGATGATAAATTCTTTCTTTCTTTCTTTCTTTCTTTCTTTCTTTCTTTCTTTCTTTCTTTCTTTCTTTCTTTCTTTCTTTCTTTCTCTTCTTCCTTCCTTTCCTTTCCATTGGGTCACAGGCAGCGGCAGGCCAGATTTACTTCCAGGTACGCCGGTGGAACCCCCTCTCACCGGTTCTCTAAATTTCACCAACTGGCTCTCACGAGTAGGTGCAAGCCTGCAGAAACCCACCACTGTTCTCAACTTTCCCCAGTCCATTTAGTGTCCGTTCAAAGTCAGAACGGCACTGAAAAAGTGACTTACGGCCATTTTTCACACCACCATTGTAGTATCCCCGTGATCACGTAATCAAAATTCAGACACTTGGCAACTGGTTCATATTTATGACTGTTGCTGTGTCCCGAGGTCACAGGATCACCTTTTTCAACCTTCTGACAAGCAAAGTCAATGAGGAAGCCAGATTCATTTAACAACCGAGTTGCTAACTTATCAACTGCAGTGACTGACTTAACAACTGTGGCAAGAAAGGTCCTAAAATGGGGCAAAACTCACTTAACAAAGTTCTTACTTAACAACAGAAGTGAGCAGCAGACTGCAATATTCCATTGCTCTTGTTAGAGTACTTATTTTTCCCCCCTATAAAACAGCGGTAGTCAACCCTGTCCGTACCGCCCACTAGTGGGCGTTCCAGCTTTCATGGTGGGCGGTAGGGGTTCTGTCTGATATTGAAGCACTTCCCTTTTTTTAATTTAATTGACTTCCCTACTTTATAAATCACCATTACTGTGGAACCGGTGGGCGGTTAGAAAATTTTACTACTAACAGAGATACAAAAGTGGGCGGTAGGTAGAAAAAAGTTGACTACCCCTGCTATAAAATATCTTGGCACTGGCTTTGAGAATAAACTATCCCCAGGATGGTTTGCAAAGTTAAAAGAAATGAAAGAAGCACTATTTACCAAACTCAGAGCTATGATTGGTTGCTTTCAAAACTTGTGGATGGGGCGCGCAATTTGGGTGTCCTCCTGGATACCCGGCTGTCTATGGAAGAGCAAGTGACAGCCGTGGCCAGGAGGGCGTTTTACCAGGTTCGCCTGGTTCGCCAATTGCGCCCCCTATTGGATCGGGACGCCCTTCGCACAGTCACTCATGCCCTCGTGACATCCCGACTGGACTATTGTAACTCTCTCTACATGGGGCTTCCCTTGAGGTGCACCCGGAGGCTTCAGTTAGTTCAGAATGCAGCCGCGCGGGCAATTATGGGGACCACCAGGTTCGCCCACGTTACACCACTCCTGCGCGAGCTGCACTGGCTGCCTGTCGTCTTCCGGGTGCGCTTCAAGGTGCTAACTATCATCTTTAAGGCGCTCCATGGCTCGGGACCTAGCTATCTGCGGGATCGGATCCTGCCCCATACATCCTCACGACCGATTCGCTCCCACAGAGAGGGACTTCTCTGGGTGCCGTCCACCAGACTTTGTCAGCGGGCGACGCCCAGGGGAAGGGCTCTCTCTGTGGCGGGCCCGGCCCTCTGGAACGACCTTCCCCCCGATATCAGAACGACCACGGACCTCCGCTCCTTCCGTATGAAACTAAAGACCCATTTCTTTCGACTGGCCGGCCTTGGATAGTCTCTCTGTCTATAGATTTTTAAATGTATTTTAATGGGTTTTAATTTTTTAGCACGGGATAACATAGTTTAATGGTGTTTTAAACTGTATATTTTGTATTGATTGTTTATATTGTTTTTAGTTTCTCCTGTGCACCGCCCCGGGTCCCTGTGGGGAGAGGGAGCGGTTAATAAATGCAAAGTTATTATTATTATTATTATTATTATTATTAAAACTTTAAAGCAATTACAGGTAGTCCTCACCTTACAACAATTCATTTAGTGACCATTCAAAGTTACAATGACACACAAAAAATCCCTTATGACTGTTTTTCATGCTTGCAGCATCCATTGCAGCATCCCCATGTTCACGTGATCAAAATTTGAATGTTGGGTAACTGGTTCATGCTTATGATGTTTCCTAGGATTACGTGGTCACCTTTGGCAACCTTCTGATAAGCAAAGTCTAGGGGGAAGCCAGATTCACTTAAGGAAGCGTGTTACTAACTGAAAAACTGCAGTGATTCACTTAACAACCGTGATAAGAAAGATTGTAAAATGGGGCAAAACTCATTTAACAACGGTCTCTCTAAGCAACAGAAATGTTGGGCTCAATTGTTGAGGACTACCTGTATTACATATTTAGTCTTCAGTTAAGGACTACCTGTATTACTTTAGTAGCTATTTAATCTGGGCTGCCAAAATCCAGATTGCAGTAGATGGTAGCAAAGAGATAGTGAAAACTAGTTTGTCAATGCTGCTATGTAGTGGCCACCTGGATTTTGGCAGCCCACACCTGATACCAACACTGCAGTATTAAAATACTGTAATATTGTTTGAAACAACAGCAACAATTCTAGGCTGTAAAATAAAGAGGGACGGCTGTTTCTTAAATAACAGACTGGAACATTCAGCTCTTTCAAGGACTGTTTAAATACCTAGTTCACTATATAGTGCAATTCCACCACTAGGTTTGTTTCTGTTTGACTTTGTAGGACGTGTGGATCTAACTATTATGGAAAAGTAATGACTGCCTACATCAGCTACCAGCAATTGGTACTCCAGTCAGTGGTGGATTCCAGCAGAGACTACTGTCGGTTCACTCAGGGGTGATTTGCACCTGCGTGCACTCTTGAAGTGCACTGTGCACACATGCGCAGTACAACTAAAATTGCTCTGCGCATGCGCAGAAGCAAAAAAACAAGATGGTGGTGCTGGTGGCACCACACCCCTGAATCGGGGGAACCGATTCAGGGGCATGGCAGGCTGGGTCAATGCCGATTACAGCAACTCAGGCTGCCAAGCTACTACCGGTTCGGCCAAACTGGTCCAAACCGTAGGAACCCACCACTGACTCCAGTGAACCAAACTGCTAGAAACCTTTAAAAAAATATTTGTATCTCCCCATTCAAAATGGAATAGACGTCATAATTTGGCAGCTTATGTAAACCTAACTACGCACAGTCCACTGTGGATTATTCCATCAGGTGAGGACAACTGCACAAAAAGCTTTTGTTGTTTTGCCCAGCCAACATTTGGTTCTTTCAAGTCATACTTTTGGGTTTTTTTAAAATATAATACTTATTGAAAGTTTAAATGAGTAAGAATTAACACAAACTAAAATAGAGTAAAACCAAACAAAGAAAAAGTAAGAAATAAAAGAGAAAGCCCCAAGTGCAAAAAGACAAAAAGGTAGAAGAAAAATAGAAAAGAAAGAAAAAAGATATAAAGAAGTGGTTTCTTAATTTTTTTTACAGTAATTATAAATACAATTGCAGATTTACATATTTCTCTAAAGTTATATCACAACTCTCTTCTTTCTACAACTTATCCTATCTAGTTGTCCAAGCCACAGATCATAAATTCATTTTTTCTGTTTTACACAAAATGTCTATAAGGCATTTTCAGTCAGCAATAAATGTTTGATTAGAAAAAAGACAAGACCCACAAGTCAATTTGGCTGCTTCAAAAAGTTCTATCCTACTCGCCAACCAGTGCCAGTGCCAGAACCGAGACCAAGTGGAGAAGGAAGTGGTTTACAATTTCTGGGTTGGTGATTAATTTTCTCATTAACTGGATTTTGGAAGATCACCTTATGCAATCTCACTTTAGAGTAAGACAAAAACCTTGGTCAGCAAATCTGCTCAATGAGGTTGACTAATGAACAATAGGAGTGGATCGACTTCAGAATCAGCTTAGTCAATGCAGGTGCAAAAATATTTTTGCAGAAGTTTTTTTTAGATATGTAACAAATGTACTAAATCTAAGCATAACATCTAAAATCTTACTGAATTAAGAAACAAAACAGTATATAAACTCAGTTATCTAGCATCTAGATAACAGAGTATACTGATAATAATGAAGAATGCAGTTGTTCAGAAAATCTCTAACAAAATTAATAACATTGAACAAATGCCATGCCTTCACTGAACATACAATTTTAATGACATCCATGCAAGGTACAGGCAATTTCTCTCCTATTGAGTTACATTTAAAGAAAAAAATGTTTTTAAAAGATGGCTCTTTATTTAATTTATTTTATTTTATTCAATTTATATCCCGCCCTTCTCCAAAAGGACCCAGGGCGGCGCACAGGAATTAAAAGAATATACAAAAATGATACAAAACATATAAATTTAAAAAACTATTAAACAGCAAACCTGCGCTAAACCAATTAAGATCCCCAATTTAAAAACTATCTAAAATTGAATCAACAACCAGTCTGTTGTTGATTGAACAACAGAGCACATAAAACTACGTAACTCCATGTCCAATCACAATAACCACCATCCCTTGGCAAAGAGGATTGAATGTACACCTTAAAAGATGGCATAGGATGGCGTGGATTTATTTTTCTCACCCAACGCCAAGTTCCTGGCTAGAGTGGGAAGTGAAAAGAACATCCCCAAGGAAGCCAACAGCAAAGCTCTTCCACATCGTACTATACCAAGAAAACTGCATAGAAATACCCATGTAAATCACTATAATTGAGCTTAGCTCTGAGATCATATTATGCATTCCCAAGGGCTTATATAAAGAAAGTCTGGCAAGCAGAAACAGGGTAAAAAAAGTGTCTTTCATAACAGGACATGCTGCACAAAAAAGGAGGCACTTTACAAAACGAGTGTTTCTTGAGAACATCTGGCAATGTGCTCAATTTAAACTTTCACTCTAGCAACTGAAACCGCTGGGATAGATAAGAAAGGGAAACTCTGGCCTCAGGCAGGAGCTCTTGGGAATTGGGGCAGGGAATTTGGTTGGCCTAACTTGCCAGGATGATCCTGTAAGTGGAACTTCCCTAGTAGCATCCATCAGACAAAGGTAGAAAAAAACCAAGGGTATGACAGAACCCATAGGAAGATTGGCGTGGTCCTGAGGCTACTTTATGGGCAGAGAAAGTGTTATCTGGACGCTTAGACCTGCCTACAGTTTCTTGGAAAGTCTTAGGAACTCCTTGACTACACTGTTCTAAGACATGGCTTGGGGACATTAGATATTATTGCATATATTGTGTGATGATAGCATTGTAGTGCTATCTACAAATTAGTTGACAAGGTTCCGCCCCTTTTGAGTGCAAGCAATGTGGAGATGCGTTAGCAGGTGGTAACAAAATGGAATGAAGGGATAATAACACAGAAGAGAGAAAAAGCCCCTGAACAAGTCAGCTACACCAAAATGCACCATGATGAATAGATCTTGCAAAACAGACAACTCTTTTCCTGAAATCCCCACTCCAAATATTGCATTTTGTCTTCTTTGTTAAAATTATGTACTGTGCCTAAAAACTGCCCTCCTCCCAATAAATAAATAAATAAATAATACAAAGCCTTATTTCAATTTAATAAGATCTCAAAATGCTTGGCCTATTAAAACCAGAAATGTTTGTTGATGAAACATTTAGGTTATAGATTATAACACGCAGTGTATTGATTTTTATTTATTTAGAAATTTTATATTGCGGCCTACTCACACATGGCGACTCAAGGCGGCTTACAAGGCCACAAAAGCACAATATAAAAGAAATAAAAATAATAAAATAATAATCTCCCAAGTCTTTCATGATTTGAGGCCAACAATTAGTCTTTCATGATTCTTTCAATGTTAGGTTGATTTAAATACACAGAAAACACACAAGAATTCTCCTGATCTTAAAAAAGTAAAATTCCCCCGAGTTAATCAAAAGATAATGCAAGATACCAGAGAAAGAGGTGGGCTTAAGATGCCTAATATAAGACTGTATTATGAAGCTGCGGCCCTCTCAGCAATTACGGATTGGATTAACTTAACAGAGGAAAAATTACTGAATATTGAAGGATATGGTCTGGTCTACGGCTGGCATGCTTACTTAGTGTATGATAAGAAAATAGATAAAACTTTTAAAAGTCATATACTAAGAAATGCTCTATTGCGAGTCTGGAAAAAGTATAAATATAAGTTAAATGATAAGATACCAAAATGGACAGTACCCAGACACGTGATAGAGAATATAAATGTGGAGCCCAAGCAAGAGAGGATTACTTATAAGGAACTCCTTTACAAAGAAGGAGTTAAATTACAATTAAAATCTAGAGAGCAACTAAGAGAAGAAGGAATTATCAGGACTTGGTTTCAGTATGCACAGCTGCAGGCCAGATGGAGAAAAGACCAAACAACTGGTATCTTGCAACAGGATGAGAACCTGGTAAAGCAGATAAGGGATAAAGGTCAAATGCATATAAAAAGGTTGTACAGTGCATTGGTGGAAATAGACTCAGAAACTGACCTAGTTAAAGATTGCATGATAAAATGGGCGCAAAATATAGGTGAACCAATAATGTTGGAGACTTGGGAGAAGATATGGGTTAGTAATGTAAGATTTACACAAGCTCAAAATTTAAGAGAGAATTTTTATAAAATGTTTTATAGATGGCATTTAGACCCCAAAAAGTTATCTTGCATGTATCCATGTGTACAACCTAAATGCTGGAGATGTGAATGTGAAGATGCCACATACTTCCACATATGGTGGACGTGTAAAAAAATTAAGGCTTTTTGGATTAAGATATGGTGGATTATTCAAAATATCTTAAGGAAAAAAATTAAATTTACACCACAGTTCTTCCTGTTGGGAATTGTTACGGATTGTACAGCAATAGAAATTAAGTTGATTTTGAACTTGATAACAGCTGCCAGGTTGCTGGTGGCACAGTATTGGAAGAAGCAAGATCCACCTACCACAGAGGAATGGACTTTAAAAGTTGTGCACCTGGCTGAGATGGCAAAAATTTCATCGTATCTTAAAGATCATTCAAATGAAAGATATATATTAGAATGGAGAAGATGGATCGATTATATGCAAAAAAAATATTCAAATAAGAAGGTTTATATAGCATATGAATGAAATATTTTTTTTAAGTAGTTTATGTCTATGATGTTTTGAGTTATAGTTAGAGAATTAGGGATAATGTGTATGTATCTTAGTTTTATGTTCGTGAAAGTTATACCCTGTGCTTGTTCTGGGAAGTCTGGGGAGGGGGGAGGGAGGAAGAGGTTGGGGGGAGGGGGGGAGAAACTGTTTGTAATCTTTATAAAATCTTCTAATAAAAAAAAAAAAAGTAAAATTCATTTTTTGGATGATTTATTGTGCTGCAGTTTGTATAATCTAATTTGCAATTACTGATGAGATTGACAGTCTAAAATCTATTGTAAGATTACTTGGGAGTAGCATGTTTTCCTGAAATCTAAGGGATTTTTTTTTTTGAGTAAGAACATACAGAACTGGGATATAAATCTTGTCCCATTTTGAATAGTTGTACATAAAAAGTATTTGAAGTTTAAAATAACACCTCACAACCTAAACTCTAACCTTAACCTTCACTAGATCAAAAGACTTGGTCTTAATTTCAGTTGTAGTCCACTACAGCCCACATATTTAAAGGCCAGGAAATGACACTTTTATGTACTGTATTGCAATTCTAAGTTTATTTAATTTTATTCTACACTAGTAACAGGTGCCATAGATTATAATACTTTTCTTGTTTCACTGCCAGGGAACAAAAATAAGCCTAAAGTCAGGAACAGAACACACGCAACAACATTATTTCAAGGATCAGTCTTCTCTGTTGGTAGATGGTTGTTGCCATTTTTTCTTCCATTTTCTAAACAATATTTTCTAAACAATATTTTGAGTTGAACAGTTGAAATGTATTTGAATATTACTAGTTTGGGTTGATAGGCTGCTGTTCTGAGTTCCGAGCTTGGCAATTTGGTCACAAACCTTTCGTGACCATTTGAAGAGACATCATCAGTGCACTTTGACTTATATTCATCTGTCGGAACATTGGCCTTTAAATGTCTTTTTATTTGATGCAAATTAGTGTGGATGTTGTTTGTTCAAGCTACTTCTGAGCCATGGTCTGGTTTCAGATTGTTTGATTGGCTGGTTGCTGTTACTGAGAATTCGTGGTCTGATTTCTTGTGAGCTGATGGATTATGATGGGTTATATCAATTTGTCATTTCTGGCTGTGATTGTTGTCACCACAGGTTGTTAAGTGTGATATCACTTCACCATAATTGTGAGTTCCTGACAACTTTCCCATTGACTTTGCTTGTAGACGGATGGCTGTGAAGATCACATATGGCAATCACATACCTGGCCCTCTCTAACCATCAAAAATGTGCACTGCTGACCTAGAATCAGAATCATGATCATGAGGCTTCCGGTTCCGGCTCCTGCGGCGACGGGCGAGCCTAGCGCTCGCTCGCCGCTTTGTTTCTCTTTCTGCCCCCCCACGGGGGCGAGACCCCTCTTGTTTGAGGGTCTCCCGTAAAGCCGGCTCGTCGGGGGGCGCCCCCCCCCCCACGGCGGTGGAGGAAGTGGCCCCCGGCGCGGCTTAGGTGAGGGAGAACATGCTGCGGGGGGTTCTCCCTTCGCCTAAGGAAGACGGCGCCATTCATAACAATGAAGAGGGTTAATCGTCTCAGTCGGAAGGCTTCCCGAGGCTTCAGCTGCGAGGGGAGAGTGAGTTTTTAAAAAACTTTTTTTCTGCTGTCAGCCAGGCTGAAAGGACTGGGAGGGGGGAGTTTGTTTTCAAAAAAACCCCCTCGGACTTAAGCGGCACTTGGAAATGGCTTCTCGTGGAGAGAAAGCGGAAATCTCTAATCCTGACTGTTTGCAGCAAGGGAAAGTTGTCTGTGGTTGTTTGCAACAATGTCTCTAGGTCTGGCTGAAACAATTTCTTTTACCACTCTCTCCTCTGGGCTCTGAGTTTGGGCGGTGGAAGATGGCCCCTCTTTGTTCCTGACTGACTATTTTACTTATGGAAAATTTCCAGCGTCTCTTTGCAACTTGGACTCCCTCTGGATATTAAGGAAGAATTTTTTTTTCTTTAGATTTGTGATTTCTTCTCTGGAGTATCTTCGTTATTATACTTATTGATTTGGAAAACTGTCTCTCTCTTGGTTCCTGAATTTTACAACTTTACAACTCTGGACTGAACTTTTGGCTCCTGGTTTGCCTCAACAGCCCCACCCCAAAAACGCCATTTTAGTGGCACTGACTTTAACAATTAATCATGGCACAAGAAACAGCACTGGCAAGCTTAGAACAAAGGATGGCTTCTCTTGAAACTGTTATACAAACTTTGGTACAAGAGATTAAAGCCCAGAGGGCAGAAAATATCAACTTCAAGAAGGAGCTATTGGATACACGGAAGCAGGTGCTGGAAAATACACAGAAGAATGAAGAACTGGAAGGGGGGCTGGTGGGGGCTAAAGGAGAGATTAAAAATGTTACTAATGAGGTTGTGGAAATAAATGGGCATGTGTCTAGGATTGATATGGAAAGAATGACATATTTTTTGAGATTTCAGAATGTTTTTGAGCAACCTGGTGAATGCCTCCCTGATCTTATGAGCACGATTATAGCAGACTATTTACAAAAACCTAAGGATGAGATCAGGGGGGACATTGACCTAGCTTATAGAATAAATTCAGCATATGCCAGGATAAATGAAGTGCCTAGAGAGATACATGTGAAATTTGTTAGAAGGTCAACCAGAGAGGAAATCCTGAAAGTGCAGAGAGGGAGTCCGTTAATTTACCAACAAAAAATGGTTGCCATCTTGAAGCAGATCCCTAGAAAGATTAGAGATGCAAGAAGGAAATTTTCCTTCTTGTCTAAAACATTGTTTGATCATGGGATTTGGTTCAAGTGGGTGACACCTGAAGGGATGCTGGTGTTCTGGGAAGGAGGAAGAGTGAGGATTAAAACAGTTGCTGAGGCGGAAGCCTTTCTTAAAAAACATTCCTCTATCCTGGGGGAGGACTCGGGGGGACGGAGGGGGCCACGGCCCCGCCCACTGGGGGCCTGGGAGGAGAAAAAGAAGATACAATTGCCAAGAGACTTAGATCAAAAAAAAAATAACTTTGCCTTGATTTTTTCTGATTAATTTTGCATAATATTTGTATTTGGATTTTTTGTAAATGTCTGACAGTATAGAACTGAGAACTTAGGTATATGTACTTGCTTTCACTTTGTAGTGTTAAGATAATAATTTTTTCTTTTATTGTTATTGATGTATTTTGAGGCCCCGGAAGGGCCGACGACTTTGACGTGAATACTCTCAAAATTTCTTTGTATCCCTTATCCTACCCTATAGAAAAAATTGTAAAACCAATAAAACTTTTTCAATATAAAAAAAAAAGAATCATGATCATGTGACCACGGGAACACTATAAAGGCTAAAACTTTGAGGATTGATTGCAAATCTCTGTTTTCATTGCTACTGTAAGTTTGAACAATGCTGAAGAAGGAGTGGTTGGTAACAAGGGACTTTGGAAGAAACAGAACAAAGGTTGAAAACAGTGATAGGAAATTATTCTATGGCATTGGAGCTAAGAAAATAATTAGCTTCTAAGCTTGCCTTGGAGCCATAGAAAAGGTGGTTCTTTCCCACAAAGATGAACCGTGACAATGGGGGCATCTTGAGAAGGGCCTCTCCTGCCAATCTGAGTAACCCAAAAGGTTTGCAGCAGGAGATGCAATGCCCCAGATAATCTACTACTAAGCAGTTTAGGGATTTAAAGGTCACTGCGACCATCTTCCATTGTGCCTGGGACACATTTAGCAACCAGTGCAGATTTTTTAGTGCAAACATCACAGGATTCCTATATCGCATAGCAGAACCAGAAGCTGGATTTTTCATTTTGCGCCAACTGCACCCTCTGGATACTTATCAAGGGCAGGCCCACATATATTACAAGAGTTGTAAACAAGGTGCAAATTACTGTCACTAAATTCCACTGGCTAAGGGAGGACCCCAGCTGCACCCTAGCCATAACTGTGCAAAGCGCTGCTCATTGCAGCTGCCAGCTGCAAATCCAATGACAGCTGATGGTCAAGAACCACTCTAAAATTGTAAGCCCATTTCTTCTTGGGGAGTGCAGTCCCATCCAAAACATCACCATTCCAGCCTCCAGCGTTCTTCTTGCCAATGGTATCTCTGGATTGTCTGGGTTCAATTTCAGCTTGCTTAGTTTCATCCTGTGAAAGAAGTTCTTTTGATCTCACCTTCACTGAGCAATCTCATGTCTGAGCAGAATGAAATCCAATTCGCGTTTGCAATGCCACACACCATTTCCACTGTATTTCTTTTATTCTATCTTGGAATGAACAACTCCCAAATGCCTTAATTTTTTTTTAATGATTTCATTTTACTCCATTTATGTATCTGCTGTAAGCTGTATATGAAAGAAAGGATTGCAGAAACGAAACATCAAAATGAAAGGGTAGAACAATGTTATATACCACCATCCAGTCTATTTAAATATGGAAGAGTCCACCACCTCCCAAGGCATTTGCTCCACTGTGCTGCTACTTTGTCTGTGGCCTAGAGGTAGAGCTCTTGCCTCACAAACAGAAGGTTGTGAGTTTGATCCTAGGTAGAGGCAGATGTACGGTCTCCTGCTTGGGCAGGGGGTTGGACTAGATGATCTACAAGGTCCCTTCCAACTCTCTGTCTATCGATCGATCGATCTTTTAGGGCTTTTTTTACCCTAATCGCCAGATGACATTGACCTCCTTGTAATTTCAACCCAATATCTTTTCTTCCATCATCTGGAATAGGATTTTGAATAACTCTCCCCCATCTTCTATATAATAATTGTTGTGATACTTGAAGATAGCGATCGTATCTCTGTACAACTGCCTCTTCTATAGGTTAGGTAAAGGTAAAGATTCCCCTCGTATATATGTGCTAGTTGTTCCTGACTCCAGGGGGCGGTAGTCATCTCTGTTTCAAAGCTGAAGATCCAGCACTGTCCAAAGACGTCTCCGTGGTCATGTGACCGGCATGACTAAACACCGAAAGTGCATGGAGAGCTGTTACCTTCCCACCAAAGTTGGTTCCTATTTTTCTACTTGCATTTTTACATGCTTTTGAACAGCTAGGTTGGCAGAAGCTGGGACAAGTAATGGGAGCTCACTCCGTTATGCAGCGCTAGGGATTGAAACCAATGAACTGCCGACCTTTCTGATCAACAACCTCAGCATCTTAGCCACTGAGCCCCTGTTCTCTAGGTTAAACATACTAATAATCTTGCATGCATAATTAAGACTGCTATCCAATAAGTATTCATAATATCTATCACCATAGTTAGGGTCTTTAATGTATAACCTAGAGAGAGAGAGTGGTCTTGTTGTACACAGATAGTATGTGCATAACTATGTTATGAACAATATTCACTTACTACACAGTCCTAAGAGTAAGACCTTTTGTGTTCAGTGGGGCTCACTTTAAAATAAGAGTCCATGAGCCTGTGAGGTTCTGAACAGTTAGCAGTATGGAAAAAACAGAATTGGAGCTTGGGAACTCATCACTTTCTTTTAGGCTAGGTTCACAGATCACAATAAATCATGATTCATTTAGTCAAGGTTTGTGGAATAAACCAGTGTTATAAGGGTTCTTACAGCAAAAACTATATTTCATAAGTGGCAATAGCTGGATTTGCAATATGCACTGAGCCAAAAGCAAACCCACTTCATTTGCTTTAATGTGATGTGTGCACTCAAACACTATTTTGCAGTTGTGGGGCCAATCCGAGGTCCTTGAAAGCAGCGCAAATTATAAATATCTTCTGAGCACAAGGGCAAGGATTATGCAGTTCCTTCTTACACTATAAGTCTATGGTTTTTATTTTCCAACAATGCCAATGTGAAATGCAAGGGCACTCTTGAGAAATAAAAATGATTCTAGATGTTTAGAATTAAAATAATATTTTTTTAAAAAAAAATAAGAGTGGGGCAGAAGGTGGCAAGAAAAGTATCCATGAATACACTGGTATCCAAAGGCAACATCCTGGGGATTTAAGTGCACACGATGCAATTATATTGATACCATTCAGCACATCTGAGCACCTGGACTGGAATCCCCTGAAAGTCCCAAGCAAGCAGTTTTATATTTCCTGAAATGCTATAGAAGCATAATAAATAACCATCATGCTCTTTGGAAAGAAGGAAATCAATTCAGCAACCAACTTCACAACCCCGAATGGGAAAGAATGAAACCAATTCTGCAGTTCTTTCCACTTGGAAACACCTGTTGAGGAACCATACAATGCAGGCATTCTTCCATTACCTCTAGCTTTCTCTCCGGGAAAGAAAATCAATATACAACCACTTGCTTTCGTTCAGGAATGGAAGAACAAGGAAGAGGGCGGGGGAGGGCATAACACACGTGCATGCCAGCTAACCAAAACAAAGTGACAAGCTGGTTTCATGATTTCTTTAGCTCTTCCTTTTGCTTTTTGCCCTGTGCTTAAATGACTCAATCGTAAAGAATCTTTAAGGCTGAAATGCATTATATTAAGCCCAGGAAGAGGTCAAACCAAATTCTTACAGTGAAAAGGAAGGAGGGGGGGGGGAAAAACCACCTTCAGATACTCATATTTTATCCAAATGAGTCAACAAATAGCAAGACCTTACAGCATCCATGGTGCAAGAAATAAATTGAGTCTTTAAGTATTAAAACGTCAAGTGTAGCACCTTGGTGGCCAGTTCCGCAAAACCAAGTGTCTCTTTTCTATTTTGCAGAACACACATTTGCATTCCTTAATGATTATGTGGGAACTATTTAAGATGTCTATAGTCTTGGTATCCTAACAACTAATTCACTAGATAACAAATGATCTTTGTTTGCATCCCATCGGTATGCCTAAAACTATCACGAACCATTGGCACAAATTTCAGCTGCAGTGGTCCGACTAGTTTGTTGTACTTATATCTTGGGCAACTTTAATGGCCAGCAAACAAAAATGAAAGAGAAGAAGTTTCCATTCTTCGGGTCCTGCCTGTCAAGCAATATTAGAAGCCAAGTAGCCATGACGCACCCCTCCCCCCACTTTTTACTTAAGCCAAGTAAGGACTAAGTTATGTCTTGGAAAGTTAACTGCAAGATGTACAATGCAGTAATATCTCATGTGAGAGTGCAAGGGGGGGAAATATATACAAATATATCTTTCGATGAATAGTTTGTATAATGCTAGCCTGTGCTAGCATTGCTAGTCAGTAAACCTGACTCACACACAGAAAGCCACCATTGGGGGAAGATCATTTAACCGACTTGGAGAAGCCCCTTGCTTCAATGTAACTTCCTTAACTGAGCACGGGGACCCCCAAATCTCATCAAGTAGAAGAATCCGCCGATGCCTGCATCTCTAACGAAGGCTCTCGAGGGACTTTCGACTAGCTCGCTAAGGAAATCCAAATCCCAAGGGGCACGTTGTGATTTAAAACTATAACAGAACTTACAAATACAAACAACGGAGTTGTCACTCAAGTGCTCCCCTGCCAGCCCCCCCCCCCCATATTCCCCAAATACTGACCTGTTGCCCCCATTGCGCCTCTGCCCGGGCAGAACAGCTGCAGAAAAGCTTACGATCGGTACCCCGCAGACAAGATCCAGGAGTCCCGGTCGCCTATTCAAAGCGGCGATCTGCGAACCCTCCGAAACGGATCCCGCCTTTCATCTGGTCTACTACTTGCTGCTGAAGGGCCAACAAGAGCCGCCAGCGGAAAGAGCGGGAGCCGGAAAGTCCCCGGGCTTGCAACCTGAGGCGCCTCCGCTTAGCACCACACGGTATTGTTTCCAAAAAGACACTCGCTTCCTGGCATTACCCCGCACAGCTGATGAAAGACACGCCTCCCCGCCGTGACGTCAGGGAGGGGGTCTAGCCAATGGGGAGCGGCAGGCGCGCACGTTCCCAGTTCGGGGCTGTCACAACGTGGGTAATTTTGTAGAGTCCGGCTCGTGATCTCGGTTCACAGCAAGGCAAAGGCTGGAGCTCTGGTAGAGCCGTTTTTCCAAAAGCCGCTGCCTCTAGACGGGGCAACCGCCTCCTTCCCCCAAATCGCGGCGCTAAGACGGCGAGAATTAGTTGGGAGACCTGAAGCAAAAGATTTTACATTTAACCGTGCCTATTTGTTGCCCTGGCATTCAGCCCAAAGTCAAACCTCACAATCAGTCGAAGGCAGGGCAAGTCCAGACTTGCAGAGGAGCAATTTCTTTTTATAATTTTTCCTTCCAGTATAAACATTCATGTTTTATGTACAGTACATTGACTGGGTCAAGTCTTTTTTAAGCCACTTAAGCAATAGTAATACAAATAACTAAATAAATGTGTAATTCAAATCTTCCAACTTCAACAATATTGGTCTCTTTCCATAATCCTTTATCATTTTTCCAATAGTTCTGTAGGAAGTTAAAACCCAACTATCTCCTAGAAAAATGAAATCTAGGAAATAATGAAAAAGGCAGAATATCATATTTCCCTGGATAAGAAATGGAGAAACATGTTTTTAGGCAGGAAACAGACTCACTCTTAATACCCCCATCTTTGTCAATGGGCCATTAAAAAGCCTGAGCCAGTTTATTCTACATAACAAAGATCTCCCCCCTTCAGCTCCATGGTGATGGGATTAGTGCATGATAGTATTAGCCCTTTACCCATCCCATCACAGGGCACCTGGGAAGAACCAATGCTCAACCAAACTTGGACTCAAGTTTTAGGACTACAGAGTTACTCCTGCATGGCCCCAGGGGAGTCTGACAACCAATCAGAATACAAGCTCAGGTTCAAAGCCCAGAGAGGGCATAAAACCAGGGTCTTTCAGCATCTCTCTCTCTCTCTCTTTTTCTTCACCCAACAACTTGAAGCATGCAATCCCCTTTTTCTGTTCAAGAGCTCAAGCCATGTGATCCTGTCCACCATTAAACCATCTTTCCAAGCAGCCTCCATATTTCCAGTGTCTCTTTCCCCACTTGGAACTGAACCCAGAATGACATTTCTTCCAGTTCATTTAAACATAAATAGCATTTCTTTTTGCCCTATATTTGTAATCTCCTGCTAAATAATATCATTTAATAGTTTTAAATTTTTCTTATTATTTCACCATAACTTCAATGTCCCGAAAGTGTAGGGTTGCTAATAATGCCAATTATTAACAATATTTAATCAATCCCAGTAATATGTTTCGAACGCTGCATAATTTCTATTCCTTACTATTTTAAATTCACAATATACTTTAACACATTATTATTGTTATTAATACAATTACATTATCTAGTCCTAAATTTCCCCCTATTAATCTTTACTTATTGGGGTTATAACAATTATATATTGTCTATTAATGTATATACTATTATTTTATCTGTATATATATATATATATCTTTCCCTTTTATTAATATTTTCTCATCCATATCAATCTCTTTGCAGAGGAGCAATTCTTATACAGTCCTTAGCACCTTTTTTTTTTCAAATTCTAAAGATGGGCATCAGAGAGCTTCTCTCCTGCTTTCTTGGTTGTCTGCAGTAGTCATGAAATGGTATAGAGTCTCCTGCTTCTAGTCCAACCCAGCGGGTTGTACTAGAAGACCTCCAAGGTCCCTTCAAAGTCTTGTTATTCTGTATTGTATGTCCTCAGCCTGGTGTCCACTGGTAGACTACAGTTCCTATCTTCTTCAGCCAGAACAGTCACTGGATGGGCCTATGGTAATGCAATATATTGAAGTATGCTAGACTGAGGAAGACTTGGATACTTGTTTTTCCTTGGTTGGTGCCCCCAAATCGGGCACCTACCAATTGCCAAATAAAAAGGAAAAACTTGTAGCTGCACTCTAATAATCCTAAATGAAACTAAGTAAGAGGGCACAAAAACTGTTCCCAAGTTGTTTCCGATATTAAAAATATGTATTATTTGGCTTTTGAACAGGGAGGTTTAATTTAGTTGTGATAGCCTTTCATGATAACCTTTCACAAACTTACCCTCCTAGGATTTGATTTAAACCTTTCTGGATATAATTTCCTTCTAAATAACCCCATTGCCTTTGCTTTTTATGTACCTTGAAGAATTCCCAGCGGATAGCCTTCAGTGCTTACTTCCCTCCATTGTCAGAATTGTCAATTTATTCATACCCTCGCTTCCTGTTTTGAAACCACTTGCTGCTCTATAGGAGAAACTTGCCTACTTTGAAAAACAAATATTTTTCAAAATATTTGGAGAAATTTATACGGTAGAACTTTATACTAGCAATATTAATATAAAATCTGCCATTTTTCTCTTTTTTCCTAGAAAGGAGTTTGTATTTTGCCAAATGTGGGACACAGATCTAGATAATTTTTCATTTATTAGATTTGGAGACCACCCAAATCCAAGCTTACTCTGGTCAGTTTATCATTTTAAAAACAGAAAAATATAAGGCAAACATTCATACAATATCTATCTACCTCTCTCTCTCTCTCTCTCTCTTTCTCTCCATCCACCCACCCACCCACCCACCACCAACATGATTCCACAGCCACCTAAAACTAGGCCTGGGAGAACAGCTAACAGATCTTCGGAAGATGATTCTAGAGCAGGGGTCCCCAACCTTTCTGGCACCAGGGACCGGTTTCATGTTAAAAAAATTCCGCGGAGACTTCCGGTTCCGGCTCCTGCGGCGACGGGCGAGCCTAGCGCTCGCTCGCCGCTTTGTTTCTTCTTCTGCCCCCCAACGGGGGCGAGACTCCTCTTTTTTGAGGGTCTCCCGTAGGGCCGGCTCGTCGGGGGGCGCCCCCCCCACGGCGGTGGAGGAAGTGGCTTCCGGCGCGGCTCAGGTGAGGGAGAACATGCTAGCGGGGGGTTCTCCCTTCGCCCAAGGAAGACGGCGCCATTCACAACTATGAGGAGGGCTGATCGGCTCAGTCGGAAGGGCTCCCGAGGCTTCAGCTGCGAGGAGAGAGTGAGTTTTTAAAAAAAACTTTTTTTCTGCTGCCAGCCAGGCTGAACGGACTGGGAGGGGGGTGTTTATTTTTTAAAAAAAACCCCTCGGATTTAAGCGGCACGTCAAAATGGCTTCTCTGCAAAGAGAAAGCGGAAACTTTCACTCCGGACGGTCTTTAACAAGGGAAAGTGGATTGTGACTTTCTGCAACATTGTTTCTAGGTCTGGCTGAGTTTAAAAAATTCTTTTTTTTGCTACTCTCTCCCCCTGGCGCTGAAATGAGCGGTGGAAGTGGCTTCTCTTTGTCCCTGCCTGACTATTTCAATTAAGGAAAATTTCCAGCGTCTCTTTGAAAGCAGGACTCTCTCTGGATTTTTGAAAAAAAAATTTTTTTGATGGATTTGTGACTTCTTCTCTGGAATACCTTCGTTCTTACTATTTGTTGATTTGGGAAATTGTGTCTCTTTTGGTTTCTGAATTGTTTGCAACTCCACAGCCCTGAATTGAACTGAGCTCCTGATCTGCCCCACCAGCCCCACCCGGAAAACGCCATCTTGGTGGCAGTGACTCTAACTTTTAACCATGGCACAAGAAGCAGCACTTGTAAATTTGGAACAAAGGATGGCTTCTCTTGAAACCTCTATGCAAACTTTGATATCAGAAATAAAGGCCCAGAGGGCTGAAAATAGTACTTTTAAAAAGGAACTATTGGATACCCGGAAGCAAGTGTTGGAGAATACACAGAAGAATGAAGAATTGGAAGGAGGGTTGGAGGGGGCTAAGGGAGAGATTAAAAATGTTTCTAATGAGGTGGGGGAAATAAATTGGCATGTGTCTAGGATAGATATGGAAAGAATGACATATTTTTTGAGATTTCAGAATGTTCTTGAGGAATCTGGTGAATGCCTACCTGATCTTATGAGTACAATTTTAGCAGACTATTTACAAAAACCTAAGGATGAGATCAGGCGGGACATTGACCTAGCCTATAGAATTAATTCTGCATATGCCAGGATGAATGAAGTGCCTAGAGAGATACATGTGAAATTTGTTAGAAGGTCAACCAGAGAGGAAATCCTGAAAGCGCAGAGAGAGAAACCTTTAACTTATCAACGAGAAACGGTCACTATCTTGAAGCAGATCCCTAGAAAAATTAGAGATTCAAGAAGGAATTTTTCCTTCTTGTCTAAAACCTTGTTTGATCACGGGATTTGGTTCAAGTGGATGACACCTGAAGGGATGCTGGTGTTCTGGGAAGGAGGAAGAGTGAGGATTAAAACAGTTGCTGAGGCGGAAGCCTTTCTTAAAAAACATTCCTCTGCCCTGGGGGAAGATCCAGGGGGGACGGAGGGGGTCACGGCCCCGCCCACGGGGGGCCAGGGAGGAGAGAAAGAAGATACAATAGCCAAAAGACTTAGATCAAAAAAATAACTTTGCCTTGATTTTTCTTGAACAATTTTGTACAATATTTCTATCCGGACTTTTTGTAAATGTCTGACAGCATGAAAGGGAGAATTTAGGTAAATGTACTTGCTTTCATCTTGTAGTGGTATGGAAAATGTTTTCTATGTTAACTTTTTTAATGTGTATTTTGAGGTCTCAGAAGGTCCGACGACTCTGACGTGAATGCTCTCAAAATTTCTTTGTAACCATTACCCTATCCTGTTAAAAAATGTAAAACCAATAAAACTTTTTCAATAAAAAAAAAAAAAAAATTCCGCGGACCAGTGGCCATGGCTCGGCTGGTGTAGAGGGGAGCGGGGGGAAGGGGGAACAGGCGGTGCATGTGCGCGCAGGGGGGTGGGTCGGCTCACTTGCCCCTCTCGGGCCCCCAATGGCACGAGCGGCCGTGGCTGCACTTTCCTGACTCCAGCGAACTCTGCCCAGGGGGCTGCCCCCTCTTCCCTCCTCGTCCTCTCCGGCCCTTTCTAAGAGTTGCACCGCTCACTGCGGCCCAGTTCCTATCAAGCCACGGACCGGCACCGGTCTGAGGCCTGGGGGTTGGGGCCCCTGTTCTAGAGGACAGGTACTGTGACAGGGAATTATTTATCTGAATCGTTCTGAAGACAGCAAGTGGGCCTGATTTTACTGAATGGCCAAAAACATGATCAGATAGGCTGCAGCACGCATGTGCGCGCTGGCCAGCTGATTTTTGTCCTTCTAAGGGCCTCCAGAGGGCCAGAGGAGGCCATTTTTGCCCTCCCCAGGTTTCAGGAAGACAGGGTGGTCATGCACAGGGGGGGAGGGGCGTTGCACACATGCAGGGGGGGGTGAATTATGGGTGTGGGCATGCACACTTTCAGTACCTGAGCCAACAAAGGTTAGCCATCACTGAAATAGGCAGTCCCTCAAAAACCCTAATGCCAGGGAGGACTTTATAGTGAATGATCAGCATCTTGAACTGCGGCAGAAGCTCACCAGCAACATGCAGCTTACAGGGCAGTGGTGCCATAAGACACAATACTACCTGTACCACTGCATACTAGGCCAGCTGTAGCTTTCAAGGGCAGCTTCATGTAGACCACATTACATTAATCCAATCGCAAAGTGATTAGGCCATTAGTAATTCTAAGATATAATTGAAAACCTTCATACTATGTTTATTTTGATTTAGCCCTATATTTTCTTCTATCCTTCATTTTAAGAGTATGTCTCTATATAATATCCCATCTCTGTAAATTATACCTTACTTCAGTGGTTCTCAACCTAGGGTCTGCGGACTCCTGGAGTGGGCTGCAATGTTGCCACAGGGAAACTGTGAAGGGAAATTTGAAAAAATGTTATGATTTAAATCTTAAGTCTTAGGGCTCCATGGTCATAATCCGTTGCCACAAAGGGTATTTAAAGGGGGTCCAGGTTGAAAAAAATGTCCTTTGCTCAATTCCTGTAGTAACTATTTTAGCTTTGATAATGTTAAGCATTGATTGAATGATGACTTTCAGGGCAATCCCAACTGCTATCAAGGCTAATAGCCACGGATCCCTTTCCCATTTTAAAAAGACTAGATGAGCTCTTCTGTGTTAGAATGTGGAACAGAAGAGAATGTCTCGTCTTAAGAGGCAGAAGTCTTGTATCCCCTGTTCCCCTGTAATTCCCATCCATAGCCACTTCTCTTACAGAATCTAAAACAAAAATATTATGACACCCTACATTCATTTTTCTGCACTGCAGCATTCCTGTTTTTCTGGGAGGAAGAATGGCATTTTCCCAGATCCAAAATACAGTCGATGACTGGAGAAAATGTGATATTCTTGCAACTTATACTACCTCAAATCAGACAGCAGATAACTACAGAACTCTACGGGTATTTGTGCAAAAATCTGATGGCTAACAAACACCCTTTAGAAATACCATGGACTGTTTTTCTCTGAACTGACCAGTAGAAGGCAACATAAGCAACACTGGATTGCTTTTAAGTACTTTTTAAATAGAAAGTACAGTATATTAAGCTACTATTGGTTCTTCAAGATTCATGATCATCTTCAAAGGGGAAATATTTGAATTCACTTTTTCTTCTTGGGGAGAGTGGTTTTAAAGAAGTTGGCTACATTTCTATAATTCTATTTATTTATTTATTGTTTTCTTGCTTTTAAAAAAAATGTCAAAAAACAAAGATAAAAATTCATGCATTGTCAAAGAAAAAACACAAAATATTTTAAAATGAAAAAATGTAACAAAAAAGAAAAAAGGTATATTATTTAAAATTGTAAATAATTACAATTCTATTTAGGATTATCTAATGTAATTATTGAAGTACATATGTATTTATAATTTATATAACTATATATTTAGTAATCTACCTTTTAACTCTATACATAATTTGTATAAGTAAGCCTGACATTTCACTATGTATGTGTTCGTATAAAGTATATGTCTATTGGCATCCTACTCTTAGGTGGAAAGTGCAATCAGTCCTTTAAGTAAAAAGGGCTATATATATATATTTATATATATATTTGTTTTCTGAGGTTTTCGCGGGTGTTTGTATGTAGGTCTTTGGTTGTTCGGGTTTTCTCCCGCGTAGAATTGGAAGTATCTTCACGACGTTTCGATGAAATCTCATTCATCATCTTCAGGCTGGTGCTTCCGGCTTGGTGCACTAGTCCAACTCCCTGCCTAGGCAGGAAGCCCTATACCGTTTCAGACAAATGGCTATCCAAAATCTTCTTAAAGATTTGCAGTGTTGGGGCATTCACAACTTCTGGAGGCAAGCTGTTCCACTGGTTAATTGTTCTAACTGACAGGAAATTTCTCCTCAGTTCTAAGTTGCTTCTCTCCTTGATTAGTTTCCACCCATTGCTCCTTTTTCTACCCTCAGGTGCCTTGGGGAATAGTTTGACTTCCTCTTCTTTGTGGCAACCCCTGAGATATTGGAACACTGCTATCATGTCTCCCCTAGTCCTTCTTTTTATTAAACTAGACATACCCAGTTCATGCAACCGTTCTTCATATGTTTTAGTCTCTAGTCCCTTAATCATCTTTGTTGCTCTTCTCTGCACTCTTTCTAGAGTCTCCACATCTTTTCTACATCGTGGCGACCAAAACTGAATGCAGTATTAATAATAATAATAAATTTATTTTGTATACCGCATCCTCTCCCCAAGGGGACTCAGAGCGGTGCACAGGGAAAAAAATTAAAATACTATAAAAAATACATAGAATAAATACAGTGAATAAAAACGAATTAAATTAGAATTATCCCTGCGCTAAAATCCCCAAGTTATAGCACTAAAATTCCCTAATACCCCAAAGGTAGACACTAACCTATGCCGGCCAAGCAGAAAAAGTATGTTTTGAGTTTTTGACGGAAGGAGCGGAGGTCCGTAGTTGTTCTGATGTCGGGGGGAAGGTCGTTCCAGAGGGCTGGGCCCGCCACAGAGAAGGCCCTTCCCCTGGGCGTCGCCCGCTGACAAAGTCTAGTGGACGGCACCCGGAGAAGTCCCTCTCTGTGGGAGTGAATCGGCCGCAGGGATGTATGGGGCAGGATCCGATCCCGCAGATAACTAGGTCCCGTGCCATGGAGCGCTTTAAAGATGACAACTAGCACCTTGAAGCGCACCCGAAAGACGACAGGCAGCCAGTGCAGCTCGCGCAAGAGTGGTGTTATATGGGTGAACCTAGAGGTCCCCATTATTGCTCGCGCGGCTGCATTCTGGACCAGCTGAAGTCTTCGGGTGCACCTCAGGGGGAACCCCATGTAGAGAGAGTTACAATAGACCAGTCGGGATGTCATGAGGGCATGAGTGACTGTGCAAAGGGCATCCCGATCCAATAAGGGGCGCAACTGGCGTACCAGGCGAACCTGGTAAAACGCCCTCCTGGCCACGGCTGTCACTTGATCTTCCATGGACAGCCGGGTATCCAGGAGGACACCCAAGTTGCGCGCCCCATCCACAGGGGTAAGATGTTTGCCCCCTATGGCCAGTGATGGAGTCAACTGGTTGAATCGGGCGGCCGGAAACCACAGCCACTCGGTCTTGGACGGGTTGAATCTGAGTCTGTTACTTCCCATCCAGGCCCGCACGGCTTCCAGGCACTGGCACATCACCGCTACGGCATCGTTGGGGTAGTTTGGGGTAGATATATACAACTGCGTGTCGTCAGCGTAGAAGTGGCACTCTACCCCAAAACCACGGATGATCTCACCCAGCGGCTTCATATATGTGTTGAACAGGAGAGGCGAGAGGACCGACCCCTGAGGCACCCCACATGTGAGGGGTCTCGAGGTCGACCTCTGCTCTCCTGCCAACACAAATTGCGATCGACCAGAGAGGTAGGAGGAGAACCACCGTAAAACGGTGCCTCCCACCCCCAACCCCCCAGCCGATGCAATAGGATACCATGGTCGATGGTATCGAAAGCCGCTGAGAGGTCTAATAGGACCAGGATGGAGGAACAACCCCCATCTCTGGCCCTCCAAGTGTGGCCTTACCAAGGCATTATAAAGTGGTATTAACACTTCCCATGATCTTGATTCTATCCCTCTATTTATGCAGCCTAGAACTCTGTTGGCTTTTTTGGCAGCTGCTGCACACTGCTGGCTCATATTTAAATGGTTGTCCACTAGGACTCCAAGATCCCTTGTGGACAACCAACTTTATAACCATAACTTCCATTTGAATTACTGTGCCACAATATGACAGCCCATGACTGGTTTTTCTTTAACCCTATTATAAAATAATATTATTATCCAGGTAATTTTACTTTGTATTTTAAATAAGCCTATTTACATAGGCTTCATTCACACAATACAAAATGTTTAACCTGAGCCAATCAGGTGAACACAGCATTCACCAACAGCTGGGCTACTGCCTGTGTCTCCCAGAAGTTTGGGTTCATCTCTGTGGTTTAGTAAAAGTGACCCAGCCTCTTTCTTGGTTGATCAATTATATGGAGCAACACCACAACAGATCTTACTGACTGTGCTCAGATGATACAAGACTGACACTTAGTCAAGACTGTGCCACTTGGTTCCTCCTGCTGGTCTAAGTTATATGTGCAGTTTCTGCCTAAATGCTGAAGTCTCTATCAGAAAATTATAGCTAGAACAAGACATTTAAAAAAAAAAGTAGTTTCTATCATTAGTGAAGAAAAGTAACTGCTTTTCTCTTCTATCCCTTGTCTTTCTCTTTCTCTGTACTCTGTACTGACAGAGAAGTATCCGCTTATTCATTTCAAAGATCTGATGATTTCTTGAAAAAGAAATCAACAAGCTGCCTGCCTTGCTCTTAATTAGGGCCATAATAGGCAAAAGTCTTGGCTTTTATCATTTTCACAACAGATGTAATCATCTAAGGGAGGAGCTTCTTTGTAAGGCATGAAAAACCTTCACGGGAAGAATTGTTTATGTAAGAAAAATGAACATCAATAATTTCAAGATTTTTTTTAAAAAACCATTTACACTGAATTTCTGGGCCTACATCTCAAGCTCATTTAAATATGAGTTTTGTAGCAAAAATGAGAAGCAAGTTGAAGGAACCAGCTGACAGTTACAGAATGGAACACTGTCCTCCTTCTGTACCCAACATAGAAACCCAACTGATTGTTGTAGGAGGAAACCTATTTTTTACTTGTATTGTAAAGATAAATATCACTCGCCTTCCTATACTTGTTCATGTGGTACATAATTAATTTGCACAGTTCAGTGTTTAGGATGCAGTGATAGTTATCAACAGTTAGTTGTAAAAGAGGATCACACACATTTTGCAAAAAGCAAAGGTAGTTAGGCTTATTAGTCCCAATGTCTGCGACCATGGGCAGGATTGTCAGCGGTTGTGAGCTCTTGGTTAGATACGGCAGGCCTTTTCTCTATCAGCATCTGATTAATAAACATTTTGCAAAATATTAACATTAAAACCCTCTTTGATATCTTTGTAGTAAATTCATGAACTTTACAACTATTCTAATATATAAGAAAATTGTGATGGATATGTATGAGCAACTATGTTTGTTACCATAATTTAAGTTCTTAATTTTGAGCAGGTTTCATTAGACTAAAGTCACAGAAAATGGAATTTACTATTTGTTGGTTAGGATTTTATCCAGGAAGCATACCCTTTCAGGAAACATTTCTACATTTTTTATTATTGACCTGTCATCTTTTACTATTATCCACCTTGGCTGGGGTGACAGGAGTTGTATTAGGATCACCTGAAGAAAAGTTCAGTTAAAGAAAAGGTGCGGTAGACAGGGGCTCCCGCGCTTTGACAGCTCTTTATATTTGGAGCTGTCAAAGGGGGAGCCAATCAGGCTGCAGCAAGGGCCAGGCGCGCCTCAGCCAATCAGGCGCGTCTGTCAGTTGGCTGCCTTGCTACAGCCTGTTGCCAAGGCTCCAAGAGGCAGCCTGGAAGACCTGCGGCCGGTCGTAAGTCGAGACCGGTCGCAGGTCGAAGACACAACAGCTTTCAATATATGTGCAACATGCTGTGATGCCACAGCCTTGGCAAATGTCCATAGATAATGCGTCCATGTAGAAATGGCTTTTATATTTCGGAAATTACCCATCTACACTCACAGATTTGATGATTATCCATTTCCATGTGTTTTTTGGGGAGGGGCGGTGTAATTCTAATTTGTATTCTAAACATGAATGAGAAAGACAAATGTAAGCCATTTCATTTTGAACTAATATCACATGGGTTACATTTTTCCTATTAAAACCATTGGTTTTAGGTCCCTGCAACTTTGATGGCCCTGATTTTAATTCTGAAAGCAGTTATTGTAACAGATGTTCTGGAAAGTTTTAGCCAGGCTGCAACTGATTTCAGTATTTTGCTGCAGCAGCCCAGTCATTTTCAAATCAAACAATTGTTTGTTTGGGCTTTAGAGACTCCCCGAGGCGTTTGAAGTCTAACCACTCCACTACTTAAGCATAGGAAACAATGAAATATACTAAAATGTGTGTTTATGTCTGTGCACCTAATATGAAATAAAATTAATGATCTGTTGGAACAAAAGAGGTTAGTAAAAGGACAAAAATTTCTCAAGAGACAGCTTTGTGAAAAGCCATATCAAGCAACAAAAACATTTGAGGAAACAAAAGAGGCCAGACATCACATACAATAGTGCTTCTTAAAGGATTTTTTTCCTGGACTCCAGTTCTGGCATTAGATATAATAAGAATAAAACTTTTGCTTCCAAGGGGAATCATATTGAGCCCTATCCATGGAAAAGAGCCATATACTGAATTGTCTTTAAAACCCAAGTAACTAGAATACTGGCCCTACGTACCAATATCCACTATCATTATTTTGGCGAATTATTTGAGTGTGTATTCCAACAGAGAAGAGAATGGAGAAGTTTAATATTATTTCCAGAAAACGACCTGGGTGTTATGGCGGTGATGGGTATGTCTATGTGTGATTGTGTTAATGTTTAAGGAGCCTACCTGTAGGATATCATCAAGATTCAGTTTGGGATTTTATGCACCTGTATGTAATATTCTTTCCTAATGCATCCTTCTCACACTAATTCTTCCTCCACAAATAATTTAACACAGATATTTTTATTATCATTTATGGGTTCTTTGTGCATGGTGAAATGCCACCATAGTAGAGGGTTGTTTTTTTCTAAACATTATTTCTTTTACTACGTATTAATATACTTTACTTTTAAAATATTTTGCTATCTTATTACTTAAACAAATAATTTTTCTGATTCATTATTGGGTGAGTAAATAAATACATACGCTTAACATTGTACGAATAATTTCAGCTGCATTTTTAAAATTCTTGTTTGATTTTAAAAAGATGGAAAAAAGGCGAAGTTGAGATATTTTGGACTTAATTCAGTATTGAAGGAAAAGTGACTTTCATTATGCAACATCATATCTGTAATCTACAATAGTTTATCACATCATATACTTCCTACTTTTTTAGTTAAAATTAATGACATTTTAAGGGAAATTCTCCCATACATTTTTTGTTCTTTTTCAGGTTGAGAATAGAAGCAGTTAGAGAAAAAGAGAGAGGATGAAGGAGAGATGTGCATTAGGAAGCAACAAAAGCAGCAGTTTTGCTATTTTGCAATGCTAAAATAAACTCATAATCATTGGGGGGGAAATTAAAGGCACTACTCATCACTTTGAGAATGAGGTAGAATTACCGAACCCTTTTTCATTCAAGGAAAAACAAAAACAGCACTGATTTTTGTAGGATATGAATACTGCCACATAACATTTTGATTTCTATTATAGATAACTAAGAAGCCACGTATACATTATGCAGCAGTTTTGCAGAAGTTTTAGAAAGAGGGGGGTGGCAAAGGAATTAAAAGACTTTATGTATCTTTCATTAAAAGCAAAATGCAAAAAGATTCTTGGCGTGATCCTTGTCTTCAGTGACATTTTTTTGTTCAAAAGATTTGAGAATTTGAAATATTACATGAGAATAAAAGTGAGCGTCCAACTAGCCCTGACAGTATCAGCATAATAGCTTTGCAATGATTTTCAGAGAGATATGGCAGGATTTCATCAAAGGTAATCTCGGGGGGTTCCTCAAGGAAATTAGTCATTGCTAACCAAAGGCTCTGAATAAACAATCCAGAACCGAGACAAGTTGTCTGAAAAGAAAAAAAAAGTTTCAGTTGAACAAACTATGTAGTGATGAATTTGCTGAACTCTGCGGATGAAGCTGGCACAATAGCATAAAGTACAAATGGGCAACTTTTTCTACAACACATATTAGCGCCATTTAAATGTATAGGAATAGTTTTTAAAATGCCATATTTTTGCATTTCTCCCACTGAATAATTATTCCCATTGAAAGCAGCTTCCTCAAAAACAAAACACAAAATCAAGATTCCCCCCCACCCACTGATCTAAAATGTAAATGGAATTATTTTAATCATTTTCAGTATTCAATTGTTACACACCACTTCTCTCTTAGAGCCAAACTAGACATGACAATGGAGTAAAAAAATAACAGTGGGAGTTCATCCATGCTCTTTGGAAGACAAATTTCCCAGTGATCCACAGCAAGAAAGAAAATTGTTTACTTCTTTCTTACCCACTCTGGAACTGTTGATTTTCAACATTGCTCCACATTCAAACACAACTGCTATAATATGCACTTTAAACGAGACTGGCAGATGAAGGAGTAGTTCTGTTTTCTTTGTATTGGCTCTCTATTTCATAAGCTTTAATGTACAAAATAAGTACATAACTATTAAATTGCTTTTAAAAGTCTTATAGACATTCTTTGTCAATTGCCTATGGTGCAAGAACAGGTTCTTGTTCCTAACTTCATTGTGAACTGATCGGATTTTTCAACTTGTATATTTAAGTGACGATTAATTTAAAAATTAAGGATCCAATTCAGAATGTGGTGATATCTGCAGAAAAACTTCTCTGATTTCATGGGAGATGAATAAATTTTCCTGCCAACCTAAATGTAAGAACTAAGAATGGAAAACAACAATGAGCATGTCTCAATAGTCTTACACATACTTGGGAGAAAGTCTCCCTGAATAAAAAAGGGCTTATATATAAAGAAACATGGAGGTAATTACCCTGTGAGATTTTGTAGCTAATAGCAATTATTTTACCATTCCCTTTTTATTCTCCTAGCATTATTCACTTCCTTTGGTCATTTTAAGTATATTTTAACTAGGGATTATTCTGGTAGCTCTCTGAATATTTGGTTGTTTATAGTTCTGAAGATTCACATTTGCTACATGAGACATTTCTGAATCATATAAAGAATCATGTTTTTCTGTTGTATATAAACCCATGCTTCTTTCTCCTAATGCGCTCCAGATATCTTGGACTACAATTCTTATAATGCTCAGTAAGGATTATGGATACTGCAATTAAACAAACTTGCAAAATACTAGATGAGACAAGGGTGATGTATAAAAGCAAAAAAGAGGGTATGCCCAATATGCAACATTATACAGAAATAATCAGAATAGCTCACCCATGTTTTTGTCATGCCTATATTAGATTGATTGGCACAGATCTTCTGATCCTGATGACAAGAAGAGTTTCATCTGAAAAAGATTCTCTTAGTTGGTTCTTTTTCCTCCTACACTCCTTTTAAATGTTTATCCTTTGTAGGAAACTGACTGAAAGCCAGAGACAGATTTTCATTTTTAATAACAACTGGGATTCAAGTTCCCAAGGAGGGAAATGTTCTCCATTGGATACAAGAAGGTCTTGTATCACCCAAATTCTTTACTTATTAAAGAGGTAGACCAGATCTTCTTACATGCTCCTCTCTCTCCCTTGTAAAGACGCCTCTTTAAATCAGACAAGATTATTGCACTGCCTTCATCCTGTAGGAGAGCAATGATAACATACACCACAGAAGTCATGCAAGTTGGAAATCTGATAGTCATTTTGAAGTACAGGATTTCACTATGAAAATCTTATAAAGATACCCCCAAGTCCTAAGTATATTTAGAGTTATCCTAAACGATAAATCTGGTGAGTGGAGCCATAGACAGAAATTGGATGAGATATTGCAGAGGGCTTTTTAAACCAGTCCTAGAACAGCAGATTCTGTGGGATAGTCAGTATTAACAGAATGTAGAAGCCCATGTTCTCCCTGGTAAATAATTGCTCATATTATTTGCTTTCTTATGCCTTTTTATATGTAAAAGTTTTTTCCCCTAGTCTGGCAGAGCAGAAGAAATGTGCTCACCATTTTTCCAAATCCCCCATATTTTCTGCTAGATATTGCCCCCATGCATTTCCCCCTCATATCTGCAGGCTTCCTCTTCATTACTTCCACAATGAGTTGGCTTGTTGTTTGTCTGATTAGAATGTTGAGGCTTCAATCTATTTTGATCTGGAAAATGGCTTTTGAGATGTTTAGACATTTGTTTTTCAAACTACATGTGACACAGATGTGGTAAGCTAGCGTGTTATGAGATGACTAGGCTTTGCCCTATTCCATACCAAGAGTCACCAGAACAGATGCTGACTTTTTTCACTACGTTTTGCAAAACCTTTGTGATGTTTTTTTTTCTTTTAAAGCAAATATTACTTTAGCACCACACACAATGCTCACATTAGTCCTAAAACAAGAAGCAGAATGTGAGGAGTTACTATAGATTTCCAAGGAAATTTTGGGCTGGCCCAACCAATGAGGTAATGTGTTGTATTCATTGCATCATTCAGTGTGTCTAGCAATGATCATGTTGTTAAA
The DNA here is from genome assembly GCA_039707465.1 of Rhabdophis nuchalis. NCBI lineage: Eukaryota > Metazoa > Chordata > Lepidosauria > Squamata > Natricidae > Rhabdophis > Rhabdophis nuchalis. The sequence goes on from CM077643.1 coordinate 88,067,071, forward strand.
CAGCAATATTGTAATCCTTTGTTGGTTTGCAGCCATAACACGAAGGTGACAATTTAACAGCACAAAATGTTGAATGTTCTGTTATGGAACATGTTCCAGGTTTGTAAACTCCTAATGACATTCTGTCACCAAGGAGATTATTTCACTTTTCCCACTATGAAATTCTGGAGGAAGGATTTTTCCCAGAATTAGAATCAGAAGAAAATACTTACACTCCTTGGTTTTGTGCTACAATTCCAGTTGTGGTTGTACTACAGCTGCATATTTTTAACTAGAGGTATTTGCAGGGAGAGGAGGAAAATGAGAAGGTATAAAAAAGTAGTGTTGGTTCTTAGAGTAGATGGACTTACCACTGAGAATTAACTAGCTAAAATAATAAGTACTATTTATTTAGGTCAGTGGCTCTCAAACCTTTCTTCACCATGGCCCTCTTCCTTTTGTGGCCACGGACCCAAGACTTAACTCAAGATTTAAATCATAATATTTCTTCAAGTCTTCGTAGACCCCCAGGATCCATGGGCCACAAGTTGAGAACCACTGATTTAGGCAACAGTTGGCTAAAAGAGATACTACATTAACTACTTAAAGTGAAATGAGTAGCCAGGGGAAATTATCCTGTAATGCAGAGGTGGTATTCAGCAGGTTCTGACCAGTTCTGGAAAACCGGTAGCAGAAATTTTGAGTAGTTCAGAGAACCGGTAAATACCACCTCTGACTGGCCCTGCTCCAATCTATTCTCTGCCTCTCAAGTCAGAGGGAGGGAGAGAATGAGAATTTTGCTGTATCCTTTCCCCTGCCACGCTCACCAAGCCACACCCACAGAACCATAGTAAAAAATTTTTGAATCCCACCACTTCTGTAATGTTTGGGGGGGGGATCCTTTTTAAACCTCTCTCAGAAAAAGAAGGAAAACCTAGGAGGAGATTGTGTTTACATCAAGCAGGTGACCTGTAAAAGGTTACTTCCCTGTAAGTGCCAATAACTTGATTCAACACCACGCTACAAAATATTCTTCTGGATGTATCCTAATAATTCTTGTGGATAAAGCAAAACATCTCCTTCCAACTTTCTAGCTTACTCTCTTTTCACCCTTGCCTCTTTTATGGGGACCTACTTGTTTGAGCACCTTAAAGCTGACAAGCAGATCTATGGGTAGGTCACATGCCAGCACACAATCTGTCACTCTCTTAAATATACACACAGATCAATTAAGTCTTAAAACAAGTCTCTTAATGACAACAGGGAATATATTATAGCTAAATTGCAACATGGAAAGGGGAAATCTTTGAGAAGGGATGCACTGTTGGGAGATATGTATCATCCATTCCATAAGTCCAAAACACTTTTGCACAGTTTCAGACCTTAGGAAAGGAACAAATTGACATCTCTGATCAGCTGCTAATCATAAACAATCCACCTTTTTCCTCTCACTATATGGGCTATAATCATTGAAGGAAGGGTTTTGAGGGGTGGAAGAATTTTTGTAATAAGCCAAATACAAAGGCTCTATAAAACTATATTCAGCAAGGAGAGAGTTGGGAAGTTCTTTGGTTATAGGACCCTATTGAACAAAGTGCAATTCAGTAATGAGAAAAGTAAGTGTTACTCTTAGGGGGAAAAACAAATGCATAGGTATAGAATAGGTGGTAGCCAACTCAACCGTAATAACTGTGAGAAGGATCTAGGAGTCCTAGCGGACCACTTACGTATGAGCCAGAGGTGTGCTACAGCTGCCAAAAAAACAAATGCAATCCTAGGCTCCATCAACAAAGGAATAGTATCAACTTCACATGAAGTATTGGTACTGCTATATACTGCATTGGTAAGATAACACATGAAATACTGCATCCAGTTCTGGTCACCACGATACAAAAAAAATGTTGAGAATCTAGAAAAAGTACAGAGAAGAGTATCAAAGATGATTAGGGATCAGGAGTCTGAAACCAGTGGTGGGTTCCTAACCGGTTTACTGCGCTCGCTGAGTGGGCTTTTTGTATGTGCGTGCGCCGCGCATTACTGCACATATGCATTTGACTGAAAACTGTTCTGCACCTGCGCAGAAACATGCCGGCAATGGCAGATGAGATCAGGGAACTGGTTTGGGGGCATGGCAGGCCTTGGTCGCTGCCAGTTCCAGCGACCCTGATGGCCATACCACTATTGGTTTGGCCGAACCGGTCTGAACTGTTAGGAACCCACCACTGGTTGAAACATATGATGAACAGTTGTAGGAACTGGGCATGTCTAGTCTAACAAAGAGAAGGATTAGAGGTGACATGATAGCAATCTTCCAATACTTTTAAGTCTGACACAAAGAAGTGGGGGATAATCTATTCTCCAAAGCAGGGGTCTCCAACCTTTGCAACTTCAAGTCTGAAGGACTTCAGCTCCCAGAATTCTCCAGCCAGCAAAGCTGGCTGGAGAATTCTGGGAGCTGAAGTCCTTCAGACTTAAAGTTGCAAAGGTTGGGGACCCCTGCTCCAAAGCATCTGAGGGCAAAACAAGAAGTAGTGAGTGGAAAATTTTTATTTTATTTTATTTTATTTATTTATTGTTATTTTTATTTGGTTTGTCAAGCATGTATGAGAAAACAAGTATAAGTATGAATATAACTTATAAACATATAAGTATAAGCAGGTATAAGTATACCAGTGGTGGGTTTCTGCAGGTTCGCACCTACTCGCGAGAGCCGGTTGGTGAAATTTAGAGAGCCGGTGAGAGGAGGTTCAACCAGCGGACCCAGAAGTAAGTCTGCCCCGCCACTGCCGGTGACCCAACAGGAAGGAAGGAAGGAAGGAAGGAAGGAAGGAAGGAAGGAAGGAAGGAAGGAAGGAAAGAAGGGAAAGGAAAGAAAAGAAAAGAAAAGAAAAGAAAAAGAATTTATTATCACAATTGAGCCCAAAATGTTGGTTGCTAAGCAAGAGTGTTGTTAAATGAGTTTCACCACATTTTACAAGTTGGCCACTCCCACCCAGTCACATGACTGCCAAGCCATGCTCACAAAATAGGCCACACCTACAGAGTAGGTTCTATATAATTTTGAAACCCACCACTGAAGTATACGTATACATAAGAAATGAGTACAAATAAATAGGAACAGTAGGACGGAGAGAGCCAACCTAAAACTAAGGAGATTTCCTGACAATGAGAACAATTAATCAGTCAAAATGCTTGCCTTGTGAGTGCTCCAACACTGGAGATTTTTAAGAAGAGATTGGACAGACTTTTGTCTAGCATGGTAGGGTCTCCTGCTTAGATAAAGGGTTGGACTAGAAGACCTCCAAGGTCCCTTCCAACATTGTTACTCTGTATTCTGTATAACCTGGATGCGCCATATCTTGTGCTAGTTCTTTTGAGCCATGCAGACAATTAATTTGGCACATAGTCCTCTTGACTGTGGAAATTACCAATTATACAATTTGTCACCTTCTATTTGCCTCTTTTTTGGACTCTGCTAATGTATCTTGATTTTTATACAACTCTTCCGCTAGGATTTTCCATCTGTACTTTTGCATCAGTATGCACATGGTAGCTCAATCTGACTTATGTGTATTTCTATATACTATAAGTAAAGTTATTCATTAAGTTAATGAGGGAATGGGGAGATCTTGGCTCTCATCTATTATGCTAACTCTTCTTAGTGCACCATTAAATCTGCATGATGTTTTCTTTTGATGTTGCTTTACTCTTTTGTTGGACTCAGTCCACTGCTGACCAGAGCAACTCCTCTCCAGAGGGGAGAGGGAGAAAGCACAAAAAACCTGTCAGTCAAGAGCTGATTTTGTAGTATAATCTGCTACTGCAAGAGTGACCAACACGAGATATTCATTCAAAAGTGATACACAGTATGCACTAAATTGCAATTAAGTCCAATCACAATAAGATATATGACTGGAAATGAATAGTCAAAGTTTTCTTATGGCTGATTGCCAACTTTACATATTCTAACTTGATTTATGAATATTCAAAATTTACTGGGTTTTCTTTAAAAAAAACAGTAAAAGAACCTCTTGGTTCTTTAAGACTGACTCCTATGCACTGTACTAGTAGAATTTATTTATGGAGTTAATATACACAGGATTCATTTAAGTTAGATAAAATTGTGACATTGTGGATCATAGTTTTTTTTTAAATCCTTCTTTAAAATGCTGTTTTATCTGAGGCTGCTTTGGATGCAGCCATTAACATTTTTTGAATAAAGCATCATCCATATATTTTGATTACCCAGGGTAATTTTCTTTAATGATCACACTGGGAATGTTGATTGCTAGCCTCAATGATTGTTTGAGCACACTAATACACTGCAGCTAAACCTGAACAAGATGGAATTGATGACCATAGGAAACAAAGCATTCCCAAGGAGGACTCTCTACTTTATATAAATTAAAGAATTTACTTCTCCCTCTTTTTTATGAGCCAGAAGCTTCCTAAAGTAGGTCAATTCTATTCTGATCAAATGGCAACTGCCGCCCCAACTGAAATTTCCACAATGTTTTCCAGAGCAACAAGAAACATAAATTTGCAAAACAGATCACTGCTGGTTTATGTATGATTTAGGAGTTTGCATATCTAGGTAAGTCTGGAAAATGCCTACCCGACATCTTGAAGTTCTGTTGGTTATTAGGCAATAACCTGGCTTGCATGGTAAACGAACTATAATATTGATTGACTGATGTTGAATTAACACCATATGTGCATATAGTTAACGTTGTTTTTGTATTCCATTCTTTACAGCCAAGCATGGCTCAACCTCAGTAAGTGTGAGAGAGATGTAGGCGTCCTAGTGGATTACCACTTAAATATGAGCCAGTAGTGTGTTACAGTTGCCAAAAAACCAAATGCAGTCCTAGACTGCATCAACAGGATAGTATCAAGATCACATGAAGAGTTAGTACCGTTTTATACTGTACAGGTGAGCCAACACTTGGAACACTGCATCCAGTTTTGATTACCCCAATGCGAAAGGATGTGGAGACTCTAGAAAGAGTACAGAGTACAGAGTACAGAGTACAGAGAAGAGCAATAAAGATGACTAGGGGACTAGAGGATAAAACATATGAACAATTGCAGAAATTATGTCTAGAGTCTAGACTAACAAAGAGAAGGACTAGAGGTGACTTGATAGCAGACTTCCAATATGTGAGGGGCTGCCACAGAGAGGAGGAGATAAGCTTATTCTCCAAAATATGCAAAACAAGAATGGAAAATTATCAGAGCGGTCCAGCCTAGAACAGGAGAAATTTCCTGACAGTGCAAACAATCAATTGTCCCCAGAGGTTGCAAAGGCTGGAAATTTTAAAGAAGAGAGTGGTCAGCCATTTGTCCAGAATAGTTTACAGTCTCCTGTTTGAGCAGGATGGTTGGACGAGAAGACTTCCAATGTCCCTTCCAATACTATTACTCTTTACTGTTTACGAGAATCCAGCCAACAGTGATTGCAGCCACAGATTAGACTATTCATGTATTCTCTCTGTGGTATTGCCTATAAAGACCTTTTGGAAACTACAACTGGTTCAAGATACAGGAGCCTGAGTGCTCATAACACCAGTTTGATAAGCTCTGCACTGACTGTCAGTTGGCTTTGGGATATATGAAGTCTTGGTTTTTACCCTATAAAGACCTTTGTTTGGCACCTAGCTACTGGGGCAAGACCATCTATTCTAACTGGAATGTTGGCTTCAAATTTATTGTGTATTGTGCTGAATTACATTCTCTCCTCCAGAAGTCTTTTACATCTGCTTTATTGGTGTAGGAGAAGCAGACAACCTACTATAAAATATGTTTTATTTATTTATTTGAGGAGAGGGATGCTTTGAGTCAGTGTTGACTCCTGGCAACTGCTTGGACAAATCTTGCAGCTTTATTGGAAAGATTTTTCAGAGATCTTTCGCTATTGCCACCATCCTAAGGCTGAGAGACAGTGAGTGGCCTAAAGCCACACAGCTGGCTTTGCGCCTAGGATGGGGCTACAATTTACAGTCTCCTGGTTTCTAGGCTGGTACCTTAACCACTGCACCAAACTTGCTTTCCTTGAGAAGATAGCAATGTATTTATTGGCATACCTAGCTAAAGTTAGGAAGTTATAGTTGGGAAGCACATCCCACCGATGTCTGAAATGAAAGAGAAACCAAATCCTTCTTAAAATCCTTCACTATGTTTGGTGTGTAGCAAATCATTTAAAACAGAAGCAAGAAAGTAAAGCAAGATAAGAGCTATCTGAGTGAAAGATACTGAAGTACAATCCTAGTGTGAATTATTGAAGTGGAATCTGGAATGCACACCACATGATTAGGCTTTCTTAAGACTGCATCTGATCAGAAGAACTGAGTTACCTGAGAAGTAATAGAGAAGTTGTTGGTTCAAAGCTTTGTAGTCTCAGCCTGCTGAGGAATAGTGACACCGGAGATGGAGGCAGGGGAGAAAGAGAGGGATGGCGGGAGGGAGTAAAGGGAAATCAAGAAAGGAGGAACCTTCATTCAGTGCACAAGCATATTGCATTTCAAAACCAGGCACAAGTCCAAAGTTTAAATACAAACCCACAAAACAATTGTTCAGTAATCGCTAGGGCAATCAAGAGTTGGCCTTTGAAAAATCCAGGCCAAGATTCTAATGGTAGAAAAGGCAAAGATACAATTCATGAAATAATTATTCAGTTGTTCTTGCTATAGAACATCTTTTCAAGAAAATTAACTGCACTGCTGTTTGTATATCCAGCATTTCATAGATGGCATTTTGAGAAACAAATATGGGGTTATAACTGGATCTGTAGCCAGACAAGGACACTGTATCCTGAAAATGATTGAGCTTAAAATGCTTTCATATCAACAATGACTAGTGCAAAAGAAAATTAATTAAATACAACATTCTGTCTATTTGATAAGTTGTCATTTCCTATTAACAATTATAATTGATAACAATTTTAGGGAGGAAACACTCAGGACTCTACATATTGCAGGTGATAAATTTGTGATTAAAGCCATGCTCCATTGCCCATATCCTAACAGGTAATTTTACCAATTTAATCACTTCCTTAAAATAAAAGGGTTCCTGTTTTAGAAGTATTAGAAGAATGGTTTTGTTGGCCATAAGCTTGAAATAAAATAAACTAGAAGAAAATGATAAATTTACTTTAGTCACTGTGGCGGCAATTTTCTTTTCTCAAAGAAGATTATATGGAAAAGATTATAGTAAGTAGCCTGCAGTCCCAAGTGATGGAGATCATTGCAATTAGTGATGTCAGTCAAAAGATGATAGCTGATCTTTCAGCATCTGTAAGACACTGCTGTATAAGGAGTAAATGGTTTATTTAGTGGCTTCTCAATGACAAATGCCAGTTGTAAAGCTTCCTAGGATGCACATCACAGTTATATCAGAACTCTGTCTCAGCTGTCTGGAAACCAGTAACAAAAACCAGCCATTTGATCTTGGCCTTTTAAAATCTCATCTCATCTAGCTATTGAGTGCTGTGCTGAGTGGTACCTGACCACCTTAACAGAAATTACATAAAGTCAACAACCCTCTTGGAAGAGGCTTATATGCTGAAGTATTGTTTACCTCAGCAAATAATGGCTTCCTAATTAGAATTAGAATAGCTGTCTACTCCATTTAAAGAAAGAAGATCCTAGTGGGTATCTTTGATTCATCCATATGCATTCCACGCAAACATTATAGAACCTTGTGTTTCAGATAACAAGAGTATATGCCCCAGATCCATGATGGCGAACCTATGGCACGGGTGCCACAGGTGGCATGCATAGCCATATCTGCTGGCACGCGAGCTGTTAGCTCCAGCATGCATGTACACCACTGCATGTAGTGTGCCGCACATTTGGAGCAAAGCGTGGGGAGGCTGTGCATGTATGGGGGGCGCTTTGCATTATGTGTGTCAGCACACACGCACACTATCGTACTATCATTTTATTAGATAGTGCCCAATGTTCAAGTTTGTCAAGACCCTTCTGTATCTTAAGCCTATCTTCTGGAGTGTTGGCTATTCCTGCCAGCTTGGTGTCGTCTGCAAATTTGATGAGTTCCCCATTTATCCCCTCATCCAAATCATTGATGAAGATGTTGAAGAGTACTGGGCCTAAAACAGAGCCTTGGGGGACTCCACTGCATACTTCCTTCCATGTAGATGCAGTTCCATTGAGGACTACACGTTGAGTGCGGTTGGTCAGCCAGTTGCGAATCCATTTGGTGGTGATGCTGTCTAACCCACATTTTTCTACTTTATCTAATAGTAGGTTATGGTCTACTTTATCAAATTTATTACTGATGATATTCAGTTGCTGAGACAGCAGATGTTATTTACATTGCAGGTATATTGTCCATTTAATTAACTCCTCCCCATCACAGATAAAACATCTCATCCCAACATTGAATAGAGAACAAAGAATGGAGGCTGTTTGATCCCTCGGGAAGCCAGAACATATAGAAAAGGTACTCCTGATAGTCACCAGTGTTGATAGATGGAAGGTCAGAGTCAATTATCTCCCCGTTTACCTCAGTATAACAAATTTGTGTTTTAAGATAATCCTTCGAAGTCTTAGAGCAATTTGGGTTCTTGCTACTCTGGAGCACAATCTTATAATTTTTATTAAGAAATAAACAATGGGTATTTTGTTCAACAAAAGTTACTCCCAATAAAATGTACACTGAATTGGAGCTTACATCTATTATTATGTGAAAGGAAGATGGGAAATGTTGATTATAAGGAATCAAGAGCAGACTCAATCATACCAATAGTTTCAGATATTGCTTCAATAGTTGAATATGAAATAATTTAGAAGAGTTCATTATGAAAGTAAAAATGGAAAGTGAAAAAAATCTGGACTAATGTTAAATATTAAGAAACCAAAAACAATATCATATAGCAAATTTACAGCTTTCATTGAACAAATTAAGATGGTAAACATTGTTTTCTACTTTTAAAAGTGGAAATGAAGATATTTCAGTCATAAGAAAGATCAGGATTATTAAAGTTCTGACTGTCCAGTGGTATTCCATGGCTGTGAAAAGTAGAATACTGAGAAATTACAGATCTGGTTTATTTATTTATTTAGAAAATGTACATTGCCGCCTATGGTAAAGGGCTTCCTGCCTAGGCAGGGGGTTGGACTAGAAGACCTCCAAGGTCCCTTCCAACTCTGCTATTGTATTGTATTGTATTGAGTACAGTACTGCAGGCTACTTCTGCTGCCTGCTGGTTGTCTGCAATTTGGCAGTTCAAATCTCACCAGGCTCAAGGTTGACTTAGCCTTCCCTCCTTCTGAGGTGGGTAAAATGAGGACCCAGATTGTTGGGGGCAATATGCTGACTCTGTAAACCGCTTAGAGAGGGCTGTAAAGCACTGTAAAGGGGTATATAAGTCTAAATGCTATTGCTATTGCTACTCACACATGGCGACTAAAAGCCGTTTACAAGGATATAAAAACACCATATAAAAGAAATAAAAATAATAAAAAGAGAAATAATAAAATAATAACCCCCCACCCTGGCAACAACACATATTCATACTAGCCCTTTAATGTGCTCAATCCCACTCTGGGTTCCGCAGGCCCGCTGGCAGAACCACATCTTCAGGGCCTTCCGAAAGAGTGTTAAGAGTGAAAGCCAGTCTAATCTCCTGTAGGATGATGTTCCAGAGAGAGGGAGCCACCACATAGAAGACCCTTCTTCTGGGTCCTACCAGATATATCTCATTAGGGGACGGTATCCTCAACATTCCTTGCCTTCCCGCTCTAGTGGGTCAGGTAGATGTGACCGGCAATTGTTACAAATGATATGGAGAACTTAAGAAAAATCAACCAGATTACAAACAAATAAAAGCTGACTCTGGCACTGATGTAATGATCAGCAAATAGAAATTAATATACCGTAGATCTATGATGTTAGAGACTGGACTAAAAAATTAATATACTTGGCATGGTTGAGAACAGATAACTAGTAAGATGGATAGATAGGTTCAAAAGGATTATAGGTAAATTTTTAGAAGAGCTACTTGTTTATTACTAAAAGCAATTCAATATGGTAAGTATATGTTCATATAACCACCAGATGATCACTCACCTGTATAGCACATAACTTACTTATAAAACTATTCAGCTTGACACTCAATGTGATATGGAGTGGAAACCAAAGATATAAACATACTGTATATTCAAAAACAGGATTGTTTTCTTAGAACATACTTTGAAACATTCTGATGGAGAAGGATGACAACCAAATTCACACATTTATGTCATAATATGGTTTTATTTGCTTATGGCTTTGATTGCTATATAAACATACTTTCCATTGTTTGTTTAGCTGTGGCTTTTATAATAGCATGTCATGAGAACTGAGCCAATTGTTACTATGCAAACTATATTAACAAATCGTGATTTAGTGCAATGGGTAAACACTGTCAATATACATTCTATCCTAGGTACAAAGGATCTTAAGAACGGTAACCAGGGGATTTCGTGGCTATGCTACCTTTCCTTCCTGCAGAATATCACCATCTGATGGGGGGAAAATCCTACCCATCCTACACTTTCTTTAATATGAGATGAAGCTGAGGTAGCAAAAAAAGACAAGTTCCAGCAATGGATTAGATTTTTTATTTTTTTGCAGAACTACAAAAAGAAGTTCAGGTATCACAGATTGCCCAATTATCCTATGCTTGCTTAGCTTCTGTTAAATTAAAATTCCCCCCAAGTGACAAGGAATCTATATAAATAAAAATGTAACTATGAGTTTGTTCAAAACCACTAATCTCCGAAAGTACTGCACCGATCACTTCCAAATTTTCACACAATGTTTCTTTCAAATACGGCACCAATGACATATATTTAGATTGTGTAGGTATCATACCTGTGCCAGGTACACGCAACGGAAATGTAAAAAATTGTAAAAAATGGTAGGTAGATGGATACAGAGAGAGCAGTGGGCCACAGGTATTATGTCATCCTTTATGACATAAAATATTCTGTCCATAAGATTCAAGGAGAAATACGGTAGGTAGGTAGGTTAATAATAATAATAATAATAATAATAATAATAATAATAATAATAATAATAATAATAATAATAATAATAATAATAATAATAAATTTTAATTTATAACCCGCTCTCTCTCCCCGAAGGGACTCGAGGCGGGGATAACGAGAGGGAGAAATACTGTAGGTAGTTAGTTAGGTAGGTAGGTAGGTAGGTAGGTGGATAGAGAGAGAGGGAGAAATACAGTAGGTAGTTAGGTAGGTAGGTGGGTAGGTAGGTAGGTGGATAGAGAGGGAGGGAGAAATACTGTAGGTAGGTAGGTAGGTAGAGGGAGAGAGGGAGAAATACAGTAGGTTGTGGGTTATATGGTGGTTGTGTTTACGTGTTTGTGTGTGCAGGTGTAGATCTACACTCAGATTGGTTGGCCATTTAACCAGACTGGGCCACAGCAACGCATGGCCAATCAGAGGGAGAAATGCAGTAGGTAGGTAGCAGGGGTGGGTTTCGAAATTTTTGGAACAGGTTCTGTGGGTGTGGCCTGCTTTGTGGGAGTGGCTTGCCAGCCATGTGACCGGGTGGGAGTGGCTTGCCGGCCATGTGACCGGGTGGGAGTGGCTTGCCAGCCATGTGACCGGGTGGGAGTGGCCAATTTGGAAAATGTGAAACTCACTTAACAATGGTCTTGGTTAGCAACCAAACTTTTGGGCTTAATTGTGGTCATAAGTTCTCTCTCTCTCTCTCTCTTTTTCTTTCCTTCTGTATTTCTTTCTCTCTTTCTCTGTCTCTCTTTCTTTCTCTGTCTCTTTCATTCCTTCCCTCTTTCTTTCTCTCTCTCTCTTTATTTCTTTCTCTTTCTTTCTCTTTCTCTCTTTCATTCTCTTTCCCTCTTTCTCTCTCTTTCTCTCTCTCTCATTTTTTCTTTCTTTCCCTCTTTCTCTCTCTCTTTATTTCTTTCTCTTTTTTCTTTCCCTCTCTCTCTTTCTTTTTCTCTCTCTTTCTTTCCTTTGTCTCTTTCTTTCTCTTTTTCTCTGTCTTTCTTTCTCTCTCTCCCACTTTCTTTTTCTTTCTTTCTCTTTCTCTCTTTTTCTTTCTGTCTCTCTCTCCTTCGTCCGCCCATCTCTGTCACTCTGTGTGTGTGTGTGTCTGCCTGTCTCTCATTCAGGCACTTAATCACTCATTCTGTGTCTCTGTCTATCTTTCTCTCCCTCCCTCTTATCTCTGTGTCTCTCCCCTCCCTTCCTGTCTCTCTCTGTCATTCTCTCTGTGTCTATCAGATTCTGATTCCCTTCCTTCCTCCCTCCCTCCCTCCCTCCCTCCCTCCCTCCCTCCCTCCCTCCCTCCCTCTCTCTCTCTCTCTCTCTCTCTTTCTCTCTCTCTGTCTGGCGGGCAGGCAGGAAAGCAAGCAAGGCGCTGTCTTCTTTTTCCCTCAGCGAAGCGCCGCGGCGGCGGTGGCAGTCGCGGCGGCGGCAGCGCTTCGCTAAGGGAAAAAGGCGGCTGCGCTGTCTTCTTTTTCCCTCAGCGAAGCGCCGCCGCCGCCGCGCTTCGCTGAGGGAAAAAGAAGACAGCGCAGCCACCTTTTTCCCTCAGCGAAGCGGCGGCGGCGGCGCTTCGCTGAGGGAAAAAGAAGACAGCGCAGCCGCCTTGCTTGCTTTCCTGCCTGCCCGCCCCAGCTGAGGGAGCAGCTGTTAGCAGCGGCGGTTAGCCTCCCCCCGTCCAGCGATTTTAGCGTTGGCTGGGTGGCGGGGGGGGCGGGGCCGAACGCGGAGGACTTACTTCCACGGTCCACGGTCCAAAGGGATCGCTCGGGATCGGGAAATTTGACGAAAGGGCTCGCGGGATCCCGTGCGAACCCTTAGGAACCCACCCCTGGTAGGTAGGTATGTAGGTAGGTGGATAGAGAGAGGGAGAAATACAGTAGGTAGGTAGGTAGGTAGGTAGGTAGGTAGGTAGGTAGGTAGGTAGGTGGATAGAGAGAGGAAGAAATACAGTAGGTAGGTAGGTAGGTAGTCTGGTCATTTAACCAGACTGGGTCACAGCAACATGTGGCCGGGAACAGCTAGTATTATTAATATTGTAATGTTTGGGTTTGGGGTACTTGTGAGTGTGCCATTCCAAACATCCTCTATGAACAAATTCTTCTTTATTGATTTGTTTATTTGTTTGTTTGTTTCAGGTTTCGATGGCAAATATCTTGTTCTTCACTAATTGTAAATGCTACAGTTTTTGATTTTTTCTTGCAGACAACTTTCAGGCTAACTGAAAGACCAGATTTCAGTTTGTTTGTGCCTAAGATAAATACTCATTTTTTAAGACTTCATGTTACTATTTTATTATTGAAGGATGATACGGGCTAAGATCTAAATTACAGTAACCATCTAGTATTTGCACAGTTAAAGAGGCCTGGAAACAACATTACATTAAGCTACACTTAGATAGCAATAGCTGCAATTAATAGGGGATCATGTACCTAAGTCATATAAATAAATTAAACTGACAGAATAATCCTTCAGAGGCTTGTCACCTTTTAAGCACTCATGCATACCTTAAGCACATTGGGCTAATACTACAGCCTGGAAACAAAATGAGCAATTAATTAAACAAATGTACAGTAACAGAAGTAACAGTAACTATTTGCAGAATGGGAAAGCTTCCCAGAGATGTATCACTTAACAGGAGCCATGGTTAAAAAGATAAAATAAGAGAGGTAGTCATTCTTGGTCAATGAATAAAAAGCTATGATCGCATTTCAGTTTTACATTTTTCATTCTGATACTACTTACATCAGCTAGGGTGGGAAGGGTACATGTTCATGGAAGTACATAAGTGTATCTGTAAGAAATACCAAGTAACACAAGCACTGCAGTTTTCAGGATTCAACTATTTAGCAAGAAAAGATCTTGCAGTACCTCAGTTGCAGAAGAGAGCTGGTTTTAAAAAGTTCCATATCTTAACAGCAGCCCCTACTGGCCAAAGTATAAAATATAAAAGGCAATATAATAAAGATATTTGCTCCATTACCTGACCCACCAGTTTCAGCATTTCTTATGCATTTTATGCACAATCAGTAGACTGATGATGTTATTGATGTGGTGTTAATACACATTTCTTTTCAGTATTATGTCTCTATGGAGTCATCTGCAGAACATAAAAAGTTATGTTTTGTTCAATCGAATTGTATCTGTATCTCTTAATTACGGTTGTGGTTTTCAGTATCTTTCTGGATTGCCTGCAAAGATTGAGGGTAAGAAGCAAGATATTTATTAAAATAATATCTTACTTTTCATTTCAGGCAATACACAATATACATAATGCTCCTTCCACCCATTTTCTCCATACTATAATTGTATATGTAGATTGATCTAAGAGACAATAATTGACTCAAAGTCACCTAGTGAATTTATATGGTGAAGGGTGGCTTAAAATCTGGAAAACTCTATTCCTAATCTAACACTTTAAGAGCAGTTGTTCTCGTTTTATTCTTTATACCGCACTGGTGTTTGTTAAGTGTTTTGATGTATACCACATGACACCTTTTAAAACTGAGCAATATATTAATAAAATAACAACATTAAGGTTGTTTTAAAGCATTCTTTGCTGTATCACTGTTGGAAGAAATGTCCTTCTGGGTTCAGCTCCAAGTGGGGGGGGGGGGGGAAAGACATTGGAAACATGGAGGCTGCTTGGAAAGATGATTTTAATGGTGGACAGGATCACATGGCTTGAGGTCCTAGGGCAGGGATGTCCAAACTTGGGAACTTTAAGACTTGTGGACTTCAACTCCCAGAATTCCCCAGCCAGCATAGCATAGCTGGCTGGGGAATTCTGGGAGTTGAAGTCCACAAGTCTTAAAGTTCCCAAGTTTGGACATCCCTGTCCTAGGGGAAATGTGATGACATGGTTCCAGATGTTGGGTGAAGAAGAGAGAAGAAAGGGTTTGCTGGTTTTTTATACTCTGTGCTTGGCCCCACCTCTCTGTTTCCTGTTTCTGTGTAAGAAATGTATTCTGATTGGTTGTCAGACTCCCATGGGGCCATGCAGGGACAACTTCTAAGCTGAGTGTTTGAGTCCAAATTTGGTTGAGCATTGCTTCCTCCCAGGTGCCCTGTGGTGAGATGGGTAAAGGACTAATACTATTGTGGAAAGTTATCACCCATCCCTCTCCCAGGAAAAATGAAATATCCTTGGAAATATTGAAAAGACAGAATATTACATTGTCCCTGGATGTGAAAAAGGGAGGAACATGTTTTAAAGACAGAATAGCTCCCTGCAGCTCCCTGTCCCCGTCCCCCCGTTTGTCAATGAGCCATTAAAGCCTGAGCTAGACCACTTTACATAATACAGGTAATATCAGCTTTTCACAGAAACTCACCACATGGCGTCTGAGAACTCAACCAAACTTGGGATTCAAAACACAGCCTAGAGAGTTGCCCCTGCATGGCCCCATGGAAGTATGACAACCAATCAGAATACATTTCTTACACAGAAACAGGAAACAGAGGTGGAGTTGAACAGGTTATAAAAACCCTAGCAAGCCCCTTCCTTGGCCCTTCTCTACTTCTCCATCAACATTGAAGCATGTGATCACCTTTTCTGTTCAGGACTCAAGCCATATGGTCTTGTCTACCATTAAACCATCTTTCCAAGCAGCCTCCATGTCTTTTTCCCCACTTGGAGCCGAACCCAGAAGAACATTTCTTTCAACATTATCATGCCTTAATCCCATCACCCTGGAGCTGAAGGGGGGGATCTTTGATATGTAGAATAAACTGACTCAGGCTTTTTAATGGCCCATTGACGAAAGTGGGGGCTATTAAAAGTGAGTCTGTTTCATGCCTAAAAACATGTTTCTCCATTTCTGATTCAGGGAAATATAATATTCTGCCTTTTCAATATTTTTGAGAATATTTCATTCTTTTAGGAGAGGGGTGGGTGCTATGGCCCTACATCTCATAATTTTCCCATTCCTGTAAAAGAAACTCAGTCTCATCTTAATTTCATCAACGCATTAAGGATCTTATTCGTTTCTTCATATATAACTTTTAATTCCGAAGTTCTTGCAAATGATTAGTATTCTCCCTTGCATTTTTTTGAAAATAGGCATAGAATCATCCGATTCATTTCTACACAGTGAACAGTTTGAATTTTGCAAACTATTTATATAACTAGAGCAAACTGTGAAGTCCAGATACATATTACTTGAAGAAATTGCTAAAATGGATCCCCCCCCTCCCATTTTAAATAATCAACCGTCCTTTTGCAATATTTCAAACGGGTTAGGGGAGGCCTGCATGTGTCTGCATTTAATTTTTGAAGATATTTTTTATTGATTAAAGCAGTGTGCAATCATGTGTTGCAGGGTCTGACTGAGCTATAGTGTAGTAATAACAGCGTCTGTCAATTTATTTTCTCCTAGCAAACTGACGGAACCGCTCAATTTAGACAAGGGAGGATAAATATTGGGAAACCGTTTACTGGCAGGGCCGAAATCCGCTATTCCTTGGCCACCAGGGACAAAGTGAGTCTACAAATAAAATCTCTCTTTATTCAACCATAGTCTTATCGCCCTCTAGCGGGACATGAATTAATTACAGCGGTTCCAGTCTTTAAAAAGCGCCGCCCCGCCCACGAAGAGTTAAGTCTACCACGTTCTACGCCAGCCGGCCGAAGGCTGTCTATTTTCATATCCTGTCCAATCAGAGACGACAACGTTAAGGAAGGAGCCAATCAGACCGAACGAGTTGCTGCGGTTGGTGGCGGTTAATATTTGAACGCAGGCGGTGGAGGAAGCGACCTAGCAGGCTTGGGGAAATTGGTGAATGCGATCCGGCTGTGGCGAATGAACGTTGGAAGGCTCTGTCCTGGGTTGTGTTGGGCCAAAACAGGTGAAGGAGAGATGCGCGTGTTTGCCCGTGGGTTATAATGGTGGGATTTCCGCGATCTCTCGCCGTTCTGTGCAGCATTTGGGCTGCTGTAATTACGAAGTTAGCTTCTTGGAAAGAAATATTGAATTAATTGCGACCATAGTTCACAGGAACACGTGAAGCCGGAGAAGGGAAAACCATTTAAACTGTTATACTAGCGCTCTTTTAATCCTTTGAGTAAAGCTACAACATTCATACATACACACATCTTATGTAAAGTTGTTTTATTGTTTTAAAAATGGAGTTTTCTCCCAAAGAGGAGTCATTTGTAAAAGCGATGTCAGGATTTCTGGTGTAATTATAGTTATAAAGCCCTTTCACTCTCCCCGTTTGTTTTTACACATGTTATGATTGCCAGTCTTTCAGCATTTACCTTTGGATCTGTCTGTATATTATTGAATAATAGGCCAACACAAATTACCATGGCTTCGGATGGGAACGAATGGGAATTGAGCAAAGAAAATGTGCAGCCTCTGAGGCAGGGACGAATAATGACTACTTTGCAAGGAGTTTTGGCTCAGCAAGATGTTTCTACTCACACAGTTATTCAGCAGCAAAAGAGGTCAGTGTGACAGTCATTTATCTCATTACTATATTAACCCCATTTACAATTCTTGCTTTAAAATAAGACATTTTACATACAAATAGAATAGCTGCATGTTTAACATGGTTCCTGCTGTAAATATATATATTTCACGATTAAACAATTCTGGACATATATACGGTGCCTAGTAGGTTTGTTTTTCTTTGTGTTGAAAGTTTAAATTGGGTGTAATTTCAAAAAAAAATTTAAGCATGTACAACTGTACTTTTCATTTACCATTGCTGTATTCTTGGTAGGAATTTTCCAGTTTATAGCTTATCAAATACACACACTGTTCCCTAAAAATCTGAATTATGCATGCTATTTTAATTTGAAAATATTTTTTCTAGTTCTTGAGACATTTATTTAATATATCTAGACAACAGCTTACAATAAATTAACAGCAATATTAGAAAAATCAACAATTAAAACAATATGTAATGTAAAAGTCATACATTTGATTATAATTTCAGGGCATTTGAATCTGAAATTCGCTTTTACTGTGGAGATGATCCCTTGGACATCTGGGACAGGTATGCTTAATTTTTGTAAGTAAAATATGAAAAAACATAATTTTCAAATCTAGTTATTCATTTTTCCTTGTGTTTATATTTATTTTTAATATCATTAGGTACATCAAATGGACAGAACAGACCTTTCCTCAAGGAGGTAAAGAGGGCAATCTTTCTGCTGTTTTGGAGAGAGCTATTCAAGCTTTGAATGAACAACAGAGATACTACCAAGATCCCCGTTATCTTAGCCTCTGGCTTAAATTTGTGAGTAATGCTATATTATTTTGTGCTCAGTTCATTGGCAACTTTATTTAGATATGATACCTTGTCATGTGCTGTGAACAGCAAAATATTGTTTTGTCCAAAGTAAGCCTGATATCTGACTAGAATTGATTTAGCTATATGAGTTTTATTCGAACATATCTGAAATTGGTTAACAATCTGCCGAATGGGTTTAGCCAGAGAGATGTATTAAAATTTTTACAATGGCAATAAAGATTATTATTATTATTATTATTAAAATGGATCACAATTTTAAACCCTTAAGACAAAATAGACAATAAATGTATACGTCCTGGTTGTAATCAGAAATTCCATTCCTATTAGATGTAATAAGCACAAAAGGAAAGGTAATCAACCACATTGTCTAAATAACTTGACCACATACTTGATTCTTAGTGTCTTAATATTAGTTTAGAACTGCATAAAATAGATAACATGGTTAGACAAGTAATTAGAATGAAATAAGGGGGGGACGGGGACCGATTAGTTGGCCTAGTAGTAAGGAGCATTTCTAAAGAACAGAAATACCTTTGCTAGATAATATTTCAAGTCAACTAAAATGGGCCCCATGTCTGTACCTACTACTTAATAATTCATTTGTCCATCTACTTCAATGCGAGAACACAAGCAGAATGCAGAAATGCATGGTAATGCATCATACATCCTCACGGCCGATTCGCTCATGGCCGATTCGCTCCCACAGAGAGGGACTTCTCCGGATGCCGTCCACTAGACATTGTCAGCGGGCGACACCCAGGGGAAGGGCTATCTCTGTGGCGGGCCCGGCCCTCTGGAATGACCTTCCCCCCGATATCAGGACGACCACGGACCTCCGCTCCTTCCGTCTTAAATTAAAAACTCACTTTTTCTGTCTGGCCGGCCTAGGATAAGTCTCTCTGTCTTTGGGGTTTTTATTGGGAAATTAGCACTGTTTAGTTTTAATGGGGAAATTTTAGCGCAGGTTATGTTTAATTTGCTTTTAGAATTGTTTGTATGTATTTATTGTTTTTATTCTACCTGTGCACCGCCCCGAGTCCCTGTGGGGAGAGGGTGCGGTTTTATAAATATTAAATATTATTATTACCATGAAATCCAAGCCCCAAAATAAAGACAAATCTAGGGCCCGCTACTAATTAAGACAGAGATTCTGTTTCACTTCAGTAAGAATGTGTACAAAAGAGAAATATGTTCTAAGTATGAAACAAACCTTCATGTTCAGAAAATTGTGCCAAACCATTTCAGATCAGGCATGATTCAGCAGAATCAAAACTCAGAATTTTGGTGTACTGGATTTCATCCAAAACAAAATTGGAGGGTGTTTGTGGCCTCAGTAGAGCAAAGTGATGAAATGTCACTCCCCAATTTCATCTTTTGTATATCTTATGTGCCCTCCATTGTTCTTTACCTCAGCCATCAATGTTCAAGCAAGGATCAACTCACTGATCTCTGATTTTCCAAGTCCTTCTTTTCTTTTTGCATGTTCCATAGCCAAATAAATCTCAGCTTTGTTTCATACTCCTGCCCACTATCACCTGAAACCACTTGTCAGAGTAAAAACGTTTTGGTCTGCATCTATTACAAAACAACTTTCTGAATAGTTTTCTGAATTATTGTAATATCTATTTTATCTGGGGATATAAGGGCTAGACATAGAGCCAAATGGAGTTTCAAGTTAATGAATTTTGGGTTCCTCTTTGAAAAATAGTTTATCATATGAGCATTTTTTTCTTGATTCTGTTTTTTTAGGGGAACTGTTGCAGTGAACCTTTGGATCTTTATAGTTACCTGCATAGCCAGGCAATAGGCACTTCACTAGCACAACTTTACATTACATGGGCGGAAGAACTGGAGGCAAGAGAGAATTACAAGAAAGCTGATGTGATATTCCAGGAAGGGATCCTTTGTAAAGCAGAGCCTTTGGATAAATTAGTGTCCCACCACAGGTAATTGATGAAGAGAGAGAGAGAGAGAGAGAGATGATTGCTTGCCCTTACAGAAAATTAATTGAACAGTTTTTCTTAGCCCATTGTAATAGTTAATTGGTAAAGTATTTATAATCTGTCTTGCATGCAACCTGGAACTACATAATCAACCTCTCTTCCTCCGTCCCAAAACTTTGGCCCAATTTAATCACACAGTAGCCCCTGATGCAGTTCATAAAGTTTATGCATTTTAATAATTTAATTAACCAAAATGCTACCGGATTTTGGATAGGAATGATAATTACATGGCTGCATTGGGAAGAATTTAGTGGAGGTTGTTGTTGTTATTTGCAAAGTCGTGTCCAACCCATTACAATCCCATGGACAATGTTCCTCCAGGCCTTCCTGTCCTCTACCATCCTCTGGAGTCCATTTAAGCTAATGTCTACTGCTTCGGTGACTCCAGCCACCTCATTCTCTGTCGTCCCCTTTTGCCCTCAATCTTTCCCAACATTAGACTCCTCCAGTGAGTCCTTCCTTCTCATTAGATGGCCAAAGTATTTAAGTTTCATCTTCAGGATCTGGCCTTCTAAAGAGCAGTCAAAGTTGATCTCCTCTAGGACTGACCAGTTTTAGCAGAGATACTTCACTGCAAAAAATATCCTTGTATAGATTATTTTGGATTCAGACATTCTGCTTCATTAGGAAGCAAAAAGGTAGGAATGATAGCTGAAGTCTTGCTATTTCTGTTTGTAGGGAATTCCAAGCCCGTGTGTCTCGACAGGTTTTGGAAGAGCTAGAAAATGATTGTGATGTAGAGGAGCAGTTAGACAGTACTGTTTCTGAACCACAGAGAACCACACTGGCAGAACTGAAGGGGAGAGGAAAGAAAATCATAAAAGCCCCAATTAGCCGTGTAGGAAATGCTGTAAGAGGTAAGTTGTTATTATGCTATTATAATTTGCCAATTATTTGTGAAACATTGATACTTCATTATGCAATGATGTGTTGTAGTCCCAAGCCAAGGACAAAGATTCCAATACCCACCATCTCAGCAAGCATCAGTTCGTCCCACTTTTTCTGTGTTTGATGAAAACAAAGTTGCAGATTCTACACCTGATCTTCCAGTACTTACACCACAGCCTTGGGTTGCTCCTCCACCCACAAAATCAAAGGAAAATGAATTGAAAGCAGGTCCTTGGACCACAGGCAGGGTAAGAAATAGGAGATCTACTTAAATGCTGTTGAAATATATTTAGTATGTCAATGTAAAACAACTTGATGTATTCTTCGGGCGGGGGGGGGGGGGGAAGCAACCTATTATTAAGGATTCATTGTTATCTTAGCACTGTCTTTAGATAGGTTTCTTCTAATCCTTCTCCCCTTAACTATATTTAAGCTCCACAAATTTTCAAAGTATTATGAACGTTTTCTGCTTATTTGCATTACTTTATAAATGTGACATAAATACATTTTTTGCTTCGCTTATAACAACTGTCTATTAATCAGACTATAAATATCTACAAATCAAACATGGTTTCAAGATGGCGGCGCGCTTAGGCGCTGCGGCTTTGAGCTCCTGGTGTCACAGTAGAGTTAGGCAAAAACTAGTCTATACCCGCAGGGAGTTATTAAGTTATTATTAAAGATTGGATCTCGATATTACCAGCAACTTCCAGCAGTCTCATAATATACTGAGTGACATAGTAAGACTGCCAGGCTCTCCACGGATCGTTGTTTGGCCTAGGAGACAGCAAAGAGAGCCAAAGCAGAAGCAGAGATGCAGAGCAGGTTTGCTAGTTTGATTACGGAAGCAGCCTCACAGACCAGTATTACCAAGCATTTCCTAACCAACTCTAGATCCTTTGTCCACAAAACTATGGACTAGAGCTATGGATGGCAGCGAATAAGCTCATTCGTGACTGCTGTGTGATGATCATCACAGAGACCTGGCTTCATCCACTTGTACCAGATGCATCTGTGGAGCTAACTAACCACACCACACACCGCTTTGACAGAACCAACAACTCTGGTAAAAGCAAAGGTGGAGGACTGTGTATTTACACACATAATAACTGGTGTACTAACAGTAGAGTTGCTTACACACACTGTTCTGCAGATGTGGAATTCTCAACTGTCATTTGTCGGCCATTTTATTTACCTAGAGAGATTTCTGTTATAGTTATCACTGCTGTCTATATTCCACCTGATGCAAATGTTAGCCCAATGCTCAAACCAATTTCATTGTAATTTTATTACAATGACAATAAAGATTATTATTATGGTCCATCAGTTGATGTATTAAGATAAAATTGTTTTCTTTTGTTTTAGCGTCCTCGAACCAATACAGATTCCAGTGTCATGGCTTCTGCTGCAACCCCCAGCTTTACTCCGTATGTTGAAGAGACTGCACAGCAGCAGGTCATGTAAGATTTCAGCCTTAGACTATTAAATAACTGTGTAAGGGGGGAAAGTACTTTTATAAATCCCCTCTAGTGGGTTCTGTTATTCTGTCATCTTACTCAAAAACTCTGAGAATAAAGTAACCCATATGGGAACTGTCTTTCTTTGAGAGATTATTTCATTTTGTGTAATCCCAAAGAACAAAAATTGTCTTCCAAGGAAAAATTGCTTAGATATTTTAATACTTTTTCTTCCAGCCTCCAAGAATGAAACTAAAAAAACCAGTGAATGTAATTTTGTCCTGAAACAGTTAGGAATAGAGCAATTTGCAGTAAATATTTACTTATCTTTACTTATTTTATGAGATGTAACTGACTCCTTCAGTAGTGAGTGTTACCATTTGTATGTGTCTTTTTGCTGGAACTGCTTGTAAGTAATAATGAGGGACAATTTAAAAAAGATTTTAGAGGGTTAGTTTTGTTCCCAGTATTCTACTGCATTAATAACCTTTCTGATTATTTGTACTGTTCAGAATTACTGTTGTATATTTATCTGGATATATTATTTGCTGAATAAAGTAGTCCTCATCTGGGAAAGGATGAGTTGTGATTGTGTTAGGATGTTATGTGAATAATATTGTTTGAAGTGTTAATTGCTTGCAAAATCAGTAGTTGTAAATAGCAAAACAAATTTCCTATTGGAAAATTTGGCCTTCAGTTGTACCCATAATATAAAGTCAGTTGGGTGCTCTGAATAATTTTATTAGCAAATATGGGCAATAAAATAGAACATGAATTACAAGCCGAGGCATAGGTGTATGGGAAATGCAACCCTAAAATGTTTGAACACCTCTTCTGTGGAAGACATTGGTATAGTTACAAAAAGTTTCCTCCATACAAACTACAATTAGTGGTGGCTTTATGGGGACAAAAAACATCCTTTCAGAGGAAATGCAAAAGCAGGCCTTTTTAAAACTAAGACTTTCCCTGTTGTCTTGTGAAGCATCAGCTTATGTCAACCATTTTTTTCCACATGTGTTTTCTTTACCTTTGGAATAAATGGGAGAGATTTTTTTTAAAAAAACTCCAAACTTAATGATAACTGGAATTATGGTGAAGTTAGGTTTGCTCAGATTTGGAGCATAGGTTTTCAAAGTGGAAGCCAGTTTGGAAATTACACCTATGGAACACCTCCACCATCTCCTCCAAAGCTGCTTGCTGTTACTTTTATTTTCGGGGGGGGGGGGGGGGAGGAACCATGTAATACCCTCATTTTTTTATTTTTTATTTTGGTAACAATTGCTTTTCATTAGAGACTGGGGTTTTTTTTAATGTACCTTTTATGACAAAAAGAAATTAGGAAATAATCCTAAATCCTTGATTATTTATACTCTGTCCATCCTCTCTTTGTTCCATGTTTCTTTCAGGACTCCTCATAAAATAGAGCCCAGCATTAACTCTGTATTAAGTGCCCGAAAACCTGGAAAAGAGGAGGATCCACTACATCGTGTGCAAAGCCATCATCAAGATGGCCAGGAAAAGAAAGAACAGCCCATGTATTGTAAAGAGAGAGTCTATGCTGGAGTAGAGGAGTTCTCCTTCGAAGAGATTAGAGTTGAAATCTACAGAAAAAAGAGAAAGGAAGGTATTAGATCAAAAAAATTACAAAGAAACTTCCAGAATGGCTAAATGTCAATATTTTAAGAGCTATGAGGGGAATGCACTGATAATTTCCAAAGGTTGCTATATTTAGCGTCATATGATTGAAAGAGGTTTGAAAAGCACCTTTGGGTTATTCTACAATTTAAATCATTCCTGTCCTGCCATTGAAATATGGCATGTATTTTTTTTTAAAGGTACTCTTTCCCCAATCCCACAGTAGAGGTTTTTCTTAAATTGGGATAAGAATGCTGCAATTTTTATTTTCATAATAAGTGAATAGTAAGTGCCTTTATGTGCCCAAGTCATTTTTTTTTCTAAACAAAAATAATGGAAGATTTTAAATATATACAGAAACTATTTTCTTTTGTTTTATTCCAGAATATTTGTGCTAGTTTGCAAATCCTTTTTTGTATTGATTCTACACAACAATTTTGTGGCATAGGAGTCATATGTTTATTTTAATTATGCTTTAGAATGGGGTTACACACAGTGCTGCCATTATAAATGGCAGCCTGGTTCTAAGTTTCTCTTTTAACGATCTAGAGAATGCTGTTGGTGTTACGATGATGAGTAGCTGGAGTTATATATTACATAGCAGTTTAAACGATTTTTTTAATGCAATCTCTGTAGCATTTTGGTACACAGCTTTTTGCTATGAAAAATTATATCTTGTTTTCCTTTCATATAAAAGAACTTCAGGCTTTAGCGCAAAAAAAAGCTGAGTTGCAGAGAAAGATTGAAGAAATGGAAAAAGCGGTGAGAGAGCAGCAAGAAAATAAGCAGAAATCAGGCATTCAGGTAACATTGTAGTTTGGCTTTATCATATGCTTATTATTTAACTTCTGTGCAATTGCATTATACTTAATGCATGTTGTCATTTTTTTATTATTTATTTAATGATCACAGCAACAAGTAGAACAAGAGGATGCAGCCGTATTTTCTGCTGCGTCAAAGGATTTGAAATTTTCCCCAACAGAACAGCAACATGTTTTAGATACTGAAGCAGTTGTTGAAGAATTTCTTCCAGAGTGTTTTTCTATGAACAGGTAATAAGAAAATTGCTTTGCTGGAGGGAGGGAGGAAGAAAGAGAGAGAGAGAGAAATAGATCTCTTTTTAAAAAGCCAATAATTCAAAATTCTATGCTGAAACAAGCAATTACTTGCACACATACATTTAAATAAGTGTTAGTAGATCTATTTATTAACCTCTTTTCTGTTTTACATCCTGTCACCTTAAAGCAATTTTGAGTTGGCTGAAAGTAATCAGTGCAAGAATTCAAACTCTAATGGTAAGTTATATTTATAGATTTTTTAAAAATCCAATTATGAGTCCAACCAAAGGGAAGATGGGAAGTATTTTTATATGAATCTCCTACCTATTGATAAAGTGACTTAGGTTTTGGGTTGGGTTTTTTTTGACAGCATGAAAATAATCAAATTGCAATTTAAACTTCCTTCATTAGCTTGCTTTGCAGGGAGAAAAATTCTTCAGTTCCAGTGAGGGACATACTGCTTCCATCCTAGCCATTAAACAGCCACTTGCCTAGTTTACCAAATTTAATTGTGCAGCATCTCAGATTATATTTATAGGTTTATACAAATATATAATGTTATGGTGTTGATGGCAAAGCATTTGACCATTTTATGGACCATTTTGTTCCCTTTTCCCCCTCTTCCTCTTTTCCTTTATAAAGAGGTTGAATCTGAAAAACTTGGATGGATGCTTTGATTGTCTAAAAAGGGATTTGGCCATCTGTGTGTCTCTAATCTGCTTGAAAACTTATTGTACATTTATCTGAGTGTATCTTTGAGGAAAATGGACACAAAAGACTAGAACAAAATTCAAACAGCAGCAGCTCTCAGCTGCTAAAATTTTATTTAAAGCCTATTGAGAAAATGGCAGAAAAACTCACCTATCACATAATGATATTGTTAAGGACTTTTAGTGGAAAAGCCAGATAACAATTTTTGGTATGAGCCTTTTTTATTTTCTAATAAGGGAAAGAATTCTGAGACTAGGAATGACTATTGTAATTATATCTCACACGGCCTAGGAGAGAGATTTACATACAGACAATTCTTATGCAGCAACCATTTGAAATTAAAACAGTGAAAAGTTTATAACCAATTATTGCATTTATAGCCATCACAGTATCCTATGATTTCATAACTGATTTGCATGTTTTGTGACCTGCGTGTTTTTGTGCCTATTGCAATGTTCCTTGTCATATGATCACCATTTGTGTGTTTTACGATCACTTGTGGCAAGCAATGTCATTGGAGAATGTGGACAAATGAACGTAAAATATGTTGGAGTCTCATGATTGCTTGCATTGCAACTGCACTGCTTCATTTAACAATTGAATGGGAAGCAAGGTTGTAGTCTGTTGTGTGATTTTCTGCTCAGAAATCAAATTTCCAGTCACAATTGTGATTGCTAAATGAGGATTACCTATAGTGCCTTACTTCTGATATGGTTTCTTCATAGCAATTAAATAGATTAGACCAGTGATGGCTAACCATTTTGTTGTTAGGTACCAAAAATGTCAGGGTGCGCATGTGAGGGCCGGCACCCATAATGCAAAGCGCACCCCCACATGCACATGTGGGCACAACCACCATCACGCATGCTGCACTATTCGCCTCCAAGCTGAGCTTGGTTATTCCCTCCAGGGGAGGCTGGTTTTTGCCCTCCCCAGGCTCCAGGAAAGCCTCTGGAGCCTGGGGAGGGTGAAAATGGCCCTCCGGAAGCCAGAAATAGATCGTTTCTAAACTTCTAGTTGACCCCTTGGGTCTGTTTTTCGCCCTCACCAGGCTCCGGAGGCTTTCCTAAAGCCTGGGGAAGGCGAAAACAGGTTCCCCTGGCCCTCCAGAAGGCTGAAAATCAGCTGGCCAGCGTTCACATGCGTGTTGGAGCTGACAGCTTGCATGCTGGCAGATATGGCTGCGTGTGCCACCTGTTAGACTCAGTCAGGGTTAGACTGAGATTGTTATGGTGTTTAAGCACATAAACTTGAGTATGAGTGGATATTTGAGCCAATTCAGATATAAACTTCTGGATCTCTGAATTGCTAACAATTATAATTGACAAAAGTTGTGTAGATTTTTTTTTAAGGGAGATGTAATTCTCTTTACAATAATAATGCAATCTGCTTGTGATACCAGTTTCAGAAAAAAATTGTAAAGTTAATGAATGTAGAGATAGGATATTAAAGTGCTCTTGATAATTATATTAATGTATTCAACCTCTGGAAAATATTAAGCTTGCCACCATAAAACTCAACAACTTATCTTTCAGAAGCTGAGATTTGTCCAGTTGTGACTTCTATGCCTTTCTCTATTTTTGATGAGTCATCTGCTCTAGAAAGTAAGACTGCCAGGTAAATATAAACTTTTAAAATATTAATAAATGGTATATTTCAGCATGTTGCAAGTCCGGTATATTAAATAAGATTCTAGAATTCAGTGAGTGTTCAGTGTCATCAAAATTGGCATTTGTTTTATCTTTTAGTTTTTCACTTGGCCTTTCACTGGCACATGATAGACATCCCCTCTCAGCCCGCAAATTTTCAGAAAGTGTCACTGCTAAGGAAAACATACCTCCTGCAAATTCTGTGAGTGTTCATAGTTTGTATGATGCATATTATGAATATATTTTGCTCTAAAAACCCATTATATCTTCCTGCTTCTAAAATACTACTTTCATCAAAAATATGTTTGCATGCATTAGCAGACTGCAAGCCAACCAATGTAGGGTTCTACCACCTTGCATCTGTGAATGTATTTATTTAAAAATACATAGATAGGTCTAGGGCAGTGGGGGGATTCAAAATTTTTTACTACCAGTTTATTTTATTTTATTTTATTAAATTTATAGCCCGCCCTTCTCCAAAATGACCCAGGGCAGTTCTGTGGGCGTGGCAGGGGAAGGATACTGTAAAATCTCCATTCCCACCCCACTCCAGGGGAAGGTTACTGCAAAATCCCCATTTCCTCCCGATCAGCTGGGACTTACTTGGGAGGCAGAGAATAGATGGGGGCAAGGCCAGTCAGAGGTAGTATTTACCGGTTCTCCAAACTACTCAAAATTTCTGCTACCGGTTCTCAAGTACTGGTCAAAACCTGCTGAATACCACCTCTGGTCTAGGGTCAGGTGTCTGAGCTGGATCTGTAAACCTGTTTCTTAACAACTGATGATTTTCAATTTAAGTTTCATCTACATATAAAAGCTTCATTTCAAGCTTGAAAAATATGTTTTTGATTAAGGCTGCACTCCACTTAAGGTAATTTACTAGAAATTATATACTGGCAACTTGTCAAATGTAGTGCACGATGGGAGGCTTACTATGACCTTTCCCCCACCCACCCTTACTATTTTGCATCTTTCAAGGATAGATCACTTTTATAAGAAATATGATTCATTAGTTCAAGTTTCACTCTAAAGGCTGCTTGAGATTAAGCCAAGTGCAAATCATTTTATATGTTTTCTGCACAATCCCAAAATAAAGTTCTTTATTAATAGGTGATGCCTTTGTCTATCTACACATATGTACGTGCAGATGTTAACAAATTTATAGCATTTTCATTTAATTGACTGAATGAGTAATCTGTATATCAATATCTGTCTATGTAGATATCTTTCTGTCTTTATGAATAAAATATGAAAGCTATTCAATTTATGTATCAGTATATTTCAGAAAATAGCGTGGCACAAAATAAAAGGTAAGCATAATTCTAGATGTAATCTAATAAGCAGGAAAAGATATTTGCCAGCTATCATAATAGTTTTAAAGAACCAAAACTCACTTTTCTTTAACAACGTATTTGTTTTGGTTATTTAGAATTGTTCAAAATAACTAACAAAATCTACTCTATGTGTTTGGGATTGAGCTTTGGAAAAATTATGTGTAAAAGTTTCAGTTGCTGCTGAAATAGTTTAGGAGATAAATCTATATTAATAGAATTCCAAACTAATTATTTTGTGTTGCAAAGCCTATTTGAATCACAGAATCAAATGTCTCAGAGATAATCATGCTGTGATCTCTTATGCATTTTTCTATAGGACGAATTTCAAGGAATTGAAACCTTGAGTGAAGATGCAATTGTCACAGGCTTATACAAGAACAAAACTCTTTGCCCTAATCCTGAAGACACGTGTGATTTTGTTAGGGCTGCCCATCTAGTGTCAACACCTTTCCATGGAATAACAGAACAGAGGAATCAGCTGGGTAACAAACTAGAGCAAGAATGTCTGGAGTCTAAGACTATACCTCTGAATCAACAAACAGTTGTTTGTGAAGGACAGTATGAGGAGTCCATCTATGTGAAAAAACTGAGGTAACTCAGTTGGGAGGTCAACACTTTTTGAATGTTTATGTAGGATTGAGCATACAGCTGTCTTGGTTGCATATATTGTGGTTATATAATTTACAGAATTTCACAATGTTCCCCAGATTGCTTAACTGTTCTGCTATAAAATTAGAAATAAATCCTACTTGCTGATGAGAATATCAGTAGAATTATATATCATCACTGTATCTAAGAATTTCTGTTATATAAAACTCTGTGTAAACTTGAGGTCTACACCTTGCCTCCCTCATAAGTAGAATTTCAGGACAAAATTGTATTTGAATGCTGCTGCAACTAATAATAATCCATGGATTGTGTTAAAAATAATGCATTAAACACTTTTCTCCCATGGTTTTTAATATCTATATGTGAAACTGCTGGGAAAGGTTATATGCAGCTCTGGAGTAAAGTGGCTTCAGTACATTAATGATACTAAGCACTGTTACCACTTACCTTCTAACTGCAAGAAGGTTCAGAAAAAAAATCCACCTTAAATTTGTGCTCTTTGAAGTTTTTGGCAGCTTGAATAAATTTACAGGATGTAAATTTGATACAGTTGTTTTCCAATTATGTGTAGTCCAATTTTGGAGGCAAGTGAGGAAGATACCAGATCTTCGGCATCATCAAGTTCCCCAATACAAATCTCTACTGTTAAATTGGAACAAATTCCGGAGAAACTGGAATTGATTCATACTACTGATGAAATCAGCAATGATGTTGAAAATGCCTCTGGTGAGTCTGCAACGGACAATTTACTTTCTTATTCCAGGCTCAAAACGTATGCCTAATAAGTATATATTTGTAACTATGTTCTGCACACTATTTAGCAAAAGTGGTTGATTAACATTTCCTCAAAGGAGGGTATTATGGTCCTGTCTTGGAAGAAGTGGTACAGCCTCTATGTAACTATTACAGAGGAAAATTACTATGCTGTAAGGAATTGTTATCTGACAAATTATGGTTTTGGGTTTTTTTTAAGATGACTCTTCTGAAGGTTTGCAGAATGCTGAACAACGCAAACAGTTGTTGCAACCTCTTCCAGATTTCTTGACTGAGGCATTTGGCTTTGGACAGGAGGATCAGATTATGCCTTGGATAGAATTGGAAAAAGAAGTTAATTTAGGTGAGATTTATTATAGTCTTGTTATGGTATAATCTATATAAATAAAAATTTAACAAGAGTTTGTTCAAAACTGCTAATCTCCGAAACTACTGAACCCATGGCTTCCAAATATTCACACAACATTCCTTTCAAATATGGCACCAATGATATATATAGATTGTGTAGATGTCACACCTGTGCCAGGTACACGCAATGGAAATATAAAAAATTGTAAAAAAAAGATACAGAGAGAGCAATGGGCCACAGGTATTATGTCATCCTTTATGACATAAAATATTCTGTCCATAAGATACAGTAGGTAGGTAGGCAGCTATAGGGATAGAGAGAGGGAGGGGAAAATGCAGTAGGTAGCTAGGTAGGTAGATAGAGGAATAGAGAGGGAGAAATACATTAGGTAGGTAGAGGGAGAGAGAGAGAAATACAGTAGGTAGGTAGGTTGGGGGTGATATGGTTGGTTGTGTATACGTGTTTGTGTGTGCAAGTGTAGATCTACACACAGATTGGTTGGCCATTTAACCAGACTGAACCATAGCAACGCGTGGCTGCGAACGGCTAGATTTTTAATAAGAAAGTCTAGAGAGAGAGTGGAATATATATAATATATAATAATAATATAATATATATATAATAATAATAATATATAATATAATATTTTATTTTTTATATACCGCGTCCTCTCCCCAAGGGGACTCGGAGCGGTGTACAGGGAAAAATTAAAACACATAAAAATATACAAAAATAGATACAATAAATAAAAACAAATTAAATTTAATTGTCCCTGCACTAAAATCCCCATATTAAAACTAATATTCCTAAACCCTAAAAAGGTAGAGACTAACCTAGGCCGGCCAAGCAGAAAAAGTATATTTTTAATTTCTGACGGAAGGAGCAGAGGTCCGTGGTTGTTCTAATGTCGAGGGAAAGGTCGTTCCAGAGGGCTGGGCCCGCCACAGAGAAGGCCCTTCCCCTGGGCGTCGCCCGCTGACAAAGTCTAGTGGACGGCACCCGGAGAAGTTCCTCTCTGGGAGCGAATCGGCCGGGAAGATGTATGGGGCAGGATCCGATCCCGCAGATAGCTAGGTCTCGAGCCATGGAGCGCTGTAAAGATGATAACTAACACCTTGAAGCGCACCCGAAAGACGACAGGCAGCCAGTGCAGCTCACGCAAGAGAGGTGTTATATGGGTGTACCTTGCGGTCCCCATTATTGCTCACGCAGCTGCATTCTGGACCAGCTGAAGTCTTCGGGTGCACCTCAAGGGGAGCCCCATGTAGAGAGAGTTACAATAGTCCAGTCGGGATGTCACGAGGGCATGAGTGACTGTGCAAAGGGCATCCCGATCCAATAGGGGGCGCAACTGGCGGACCTGGTAAAACGCCCTCCTGGCCACGACTGTCACTTGATCTTTCATGGACAGCCGGGTATCCAGGAGGACACCCAAGTTGCGCGCCCCATCCACAGGGGCAAGGTGTTCGCTCCCTATGGCCAGTGATGGAGTCAACTGGTTGAATTGGGCGGCCGGAAACCACAGCCACTCGGTCTTGGCCGGGTTGAGCCTGAGTCTGTTACTTCCCATCCAGATCCGCACGGCTTCCAGGCACTGGCACATCACCGCTACGGCATCGTTGGGGTGGTTTGGGGTAGATATATACAACTGCGTATCATCAGCGTAGAGGTGGTACTCTACCCCAAAACCACGGATGATTTCACCCAGTGGCTTCATATATGTGTTGAACAGGAGAGGCGAGAGGACCGACCCCTGAGGCACCCCACATGTGAGGGGTCTCGAGGTCGACCTCTGCTCTCCTGCCAACACAAATTGCGATCGACCAGAGAGGTAGGAGGAGAACCACCGTAAAACGGTGCCTCCCACCCCCAACCCCCCCAGCCGATGCAATAGGATACCATGGTCGATGGTATCAAAAGCCGCTGAGGTCTAATAGGACCAGGATGGAGGAGCAACCCCCTCCATCCTGGAAAAGCCATGGGCAGTGTATAACCCCACATTTGCAATCTCCTTACAATGTATGAAGTGGAATTGTTTAATCTTTTGTTAACTTGGGGGAATTAAGGACAGAAAGAGTGAATTGAACCTTGCTAAGATGCTCCCTGCTTAAGTCTGGTTCCACTAGGTCAATTTTATTTTTTCATGCTGGGTTTCTAAAACAAAAATAAATAGTCTCTTCTTCTCTGTGATGTCATATACAATACAGAAAGGGAAAAGACTGCTTTTAATGCCATTCCTGCATTGTGATACATAAAATATTGGAAACTTCATTAAGCCAGCATATTTTTTTTTCTTCTAGTTCACTTTGTTTGAATTCATTATGAATTCTATGTGAATTGAAAAAATATTGTAAGCATTCAATATTATTGTGTGTTATTGTGATGCTTAACTAGGTTACTAAATTTACCCTAGGTGGGGCCCTTTAAATCTGGCCCTTTAAATAACAGACTAGTTTTGTATGCCCAGAGAGCCAATAGAAAAAAAGGTTTAATTAGGGTTTAGGGTTTCAGGCTAGATTGAAAAGTGATTTGTTCTTATTCTTTTCAATTTCAGATAAGTAGTTGGACCTTGGATTAAAGTGTAGAACCCAGGTCTAGTCTGCTACTTAAGGCTAGAATTGTATTAGTTTTTTTGTACTTTATCTCAGTTTTAACTTACCATGTTACCGTGCCGATGCTGATCTTTAACAAACCTGATGAAGTGTATTTTGTGAGCCCTCAATGGTTTATCTGAATCTAATTGATGATGCCTTACATTTCAGTTGCTTCTTTTTTCTCTTGAGTTAATCCTTAGAGCGGGGGTATCCAAATTTAACAACTTTTAAGACTTGTGGACTTCAACTCCCAGAATTCTGGGAGTTGAAGTCTACAAGTCTTAACGTTGCCAAGTTTGAAGACCTCTGTCTTAGAATGATACAGGGAATCACAAAAGTTGGAATTCAGCTGTTTGTCTTGTCACATTTAAAACATTTATCCTATTAAATTACTGTAGAAAATATCAGTGCCATCAAAAGGTTACATTTACAGCTTGCAACAGTGTCCAAATAGGGTTGTGTTTAAAATAATTTAGGAGATGTGCTTCTAATCTTGGGAAAACATAGTGCTTTCCTACTATTCTTTAAATGATTCTAGCTTTTTTCAAATTGTCTCGTAAGCCTGTAAAAAAAAATTGCTACTGTAAGAAGCTGCCTCTTTAATGCAGCTTTCAAAGCATGGACAACTTTGTGCTCATGCAGTTGTCTGAAAAAAAGTCAGTTGCTTTAATTAATAGCAGGCATGTGAGGTTTGAAGTACTGATTCAAAGCATTTCTGAAGCATTGCACAGTACAAATAAATATGCAAGTAGTGCTGTTGATTATTATGCAATCCTCCACATGTGATTCATTGTACTATCCTCCCAATAATTCCAGATTAATAAACAACCATATTAACTCTAGAGATGTGGTGATGTAGGTTTTTTTTAAGAATTAAATGTTCATATGCCTAAATATTATTTCTAAATGTGTAAAGAGCTGAAGAACATGAAATGTTCTAGTAATTTGTTTTTGCCAACAATTCTGTTTCAACAGGAAATGCCACTTATCATGTTACTCATGAGTATTTGATAAGTGAGCAAGACAAGATATTCTCTGCTGTATCAGCTAACGTAACAAATAAGGATTCAGCATTTTTAATAAAGGTATAATT
This sequence comes from Rhabdophis nuchalis, assembly GCA_039707465.1. Classification (NCBI taxonomy): domain Eukaryota; kingdom Metazoa; phylum Chordata; class Lepidosauria; order Squamata; family Natricidae; genus Rhabdophis; species Rhabdophis nuchalis. Next base: position 88,101,500 of record CM077643.1, read on the forward strand.
ATTTTATTGTGATCATTCTTTAACCCTTTCATACTCCCATATGTTCATTAAACACTTATGAAACCTTTCAACCTATCACTTTAATTTGCAATGCAGTTCTCTTACTTCTGTTCTAAAACCCCTAAGATTGTTTTCTAATTAAAAACAAAAATGTACTCTATTTGAACAACAGTTAAAAATACAAAGATTGTCACCATAAAGTAGAAAGGCAGCAAAAAAAACAACAAACCAATTTATTACTGCCTTGAGCTGAACAGTAATGCTATTTTTTTTTTTAAGTAATCATTCATTGAAAAGTAAGTTGAAATAAAATTGTATTTTAATTCTGAAGCATAAGAGAAACAGAATGAAACTTCCATTTGTTCTGTCTGCCTGAAATGTATCCCGGATCTTTTCTAGGGAGCATTTTCCTCTGTTCAGAAAGATATATTTGCAAATAATGTTTTGCTAGCAGAATGATACTGTTAGAGATAACCAAGTCTTTTTAATTCAATCTGTATGTAGTTTCCCTGCATTGTGTGGGCCACTCTAATACAATTTTGATTGCTCATCCCACCCCTATTACTTGAGTGGAATTAGGCGGTGTTTTCAGATTTTCTAAAAGCAGTGAATGCTCCAATGCTCATAATAGAATACTTTTCCATGGTGAAACTGTAATATATGCGTGGTATTTCAGTTGCTATAATGAGATCCGCTATATTGGCTCAAATTTATCTGTTACATAAGCACGCCATTTATTTACTTGTTTAACTAATTTATACAACCGGCTATCTCACAAGCAAGTAACTGGGCTGTGTACGTTAGGTATAATTTGTACATTAGGTATAATTTGTACATTATCAGATAACACAATGATCACTTAAATTTGGATAAGCATAGCTGTTGAGGTTTGAATATTAGAAAATCATAGTTGTAACTATTCTTTATGCAGGTGCATTCTGAGCCTGTGCCATGGGACTTCTACATATTATTGGTACTTCAAGAGCGCCTAGGTGCTGAATTTGACCAGAATTTTAGTCTCTGCACTTGCTTCTTATATCACAATGGCTGTGTGACTCTCCATGAGATAGTATTCTCTCTCACTGTTCAGGTCAGTATGTGCATTGTTGAATGAGTAGGAGTTGAACAAAATATGCATGCTTATCTTCATATGTAAGTAAAACAGCTATATACAGAATCGGAACGGAAGTAGATGATGCAGAATTTAAAAAAGGTATATGACTAAGAAAAGCAAGCTTGAAAAATAGGCATGATATTTCCAAGATTTAATTAACTGAGTTGGGATCAGAATGGTAGAAAATTTGCTTATGTGTAGTTTTTATCCTCTCGTCCCACAGGATATGATCCAGCATGATAAAGTTATCCCTCAAGAAGTGGTACTGCTGATAGTTTACAGCCTCCTAGAAGTGGTGGAAAAATTGCATAAAGCGGAAATAATCCATGGGAATCTGAATCCAGAAACACTGTTCTTGGGAGACAGGTTGGCTACCTTTGTTTATTGACCTCAAATGTTGTGCTTTTGGACTGGCACTATTCAAAATAATATTCCAAGTAGATGCAAACTTTATTTTGAGTAAAGTATGTCACTGAGGGGGAAAAATAAGACCACTACAATAATTAATCCTAAATTGGTGTTGGAATAAAGACCGTGTGGACACTTGGGTCAGTAAAGTCAAGTTTGATTGTATTCTGGCCTAACTTGTACCTAAGACTTATAAGAAGCTCACCAATCCATTTGGAGCCATCAGTGACCTTCGGTGTTATTGATCACAAACATAGGTGTAATCATTAATATTCTAGTTTATTGTGAACCGAGTGTCATGTAACAATTGTAAAGAGGGGGAAAACTTGTATTAAGAAAAGAACTTTTGCACATTGTGGTAAGCCATGATTTGCTTGATTATTGCTTACAGAAAAACCACAATTGAAAATTTTTCATAAATTGCTATGCCATAACTACGACTTATAAATCAAAATAGACACAAACAGGAATAAATCATAATGTGATTTTTAAAAATATATTATAGTTTATTCCATGATTAGTACAATATGAACCCATCCACTGTGTGATTTTGATTTTAATGTTATTTTTATGTGTTGCACTGTTACACCAAAAGAGGTGATGTATATTGAGAACTGGATTAATGTAACTAAAAGGAAGTCTGGCATAATAGAAATATATATTATACGATATTCAGTTTTCAGGCTATTATTTACATATATGGCCCTTTAAAATGGTCAACATCACTATATTTGTAGCACAAAAATATAAAGTCAACATGCATGTGACTGACTACCTTTGGAATGCTATTAATTATATTTATTTTTAATATTTAAAATAAAATGGCCAATAGATCCTTTTGTAGCAAGCTATAATACAGTATATAAGCACCAAAATTAATGTGACACCTTTTGAAAGTAATCGTTCATTATAGTGCACCCCCACAGTTTATTGTTTCGTTTTAATATCTTCAATTACAGAGGTCCGCAAATTATACTTGAAGACTTTAGTACACATTGGGATCATTATCAGAAAAAAGTTGAATACATATGAAGAAGTCTAGAAAGGAGTATATGGGAGGATATCTGTTACAGGACATGCTGGACCAGATACTTCCCAGCTATATATATATATATATATTAAAGGAACTGCCATCTCTTCTATATATTATCTGTTTCTGGTAGTAGAACAAGCACTATGAAAAATTAGGGCTGAGTGAAGAACTAGCAGAACTGTATACTGGAAAGAAAGATAAATCTGAATTTAAGATACTTCCCCTCTTCCCTAACTAACAGAATCCTACGTAAAGATTACATGGAAGAAAAGTTATAAGTACTGTTGGGTCAAGTATTGTTCTAACTCCTATAACAATTAATCCTGAAGACCACAACAAATGTATAAATGAGTTTCATTGCCCAGAGACCTCATTCCAGAAAAAGGAAGATCAGGGCAAAAAATCAGTATTGACCAAGTACAATTAACTGCTGGTTGTAAAATAAAGCATCGGGGTGAAAATTTTATTTCTTATATGTATATATGCACGTACAAAACATTTTCTATTTAAACTACTCTTTCATACACCTACATAAACACAGTGGACATCTAAGGGTGGCAAAGATAAATTATTCTGCAATGCCCTATGGCAGGGGTCTGCAAAGTTGGCTCTTTTAAGACTGGTGGACTTCAACTCCCAGAGTTCCCCAGCCAGCTGAAGTTGAAGTCCACCAGTCTTAAAAAAGCCAACTTTGCAGACCCCTGCCCTATGGGGTTAAGTGGCCCTTATTTCATGCCAGCGTGGTAGCTTCTTTACCTTTCATTTGTAGAAGATTAAATCTTCAGTCAAAAAAACCCTTAACCTATAAAATATTCTTTGCTAACTAAAGATCTGGTTTTCATGTGACTTTGGTCACATAGCTGGCTTTCATGAATAGAGAGGGTCCCCATTGCAGACAATCATCCTTCATCTTTTAGAAGCAACAAGAAGAGAGACAAGACTCATGTGGTTGCTCTTTTTTGACTCAAAACAGCCAGTATGATTTCACATGCATGCATGCATACACACCCATCCTTCTTCCAACCACTTGTTTTTATTGTCCTCACCTGCCACCCATTGACTTTTTTCAATCATATTTTCCTATGTTGGTGTTTTCATCAAATACAAAATACCTCTACCCATATATGCACGTTAAGAATGAAGGAACGTCTTAGTGCAAACACTAGAGGGAAGCAATAAGACGGGCATGTGCAAATACTATAATCCATTCAATTAAACTGCAAATCTGCTCTCTTTCAGCATGTACAATTCGTTTGCCATGGAGAAGACTGACAAAATTCTGAAGATAGTAGATTTCTCTCACAGCCTAGATTTACAACGACAGCCAACTGAGAATTCACTAAAAAGCTTCCCAATAACTCAGACCCAGATTGGACAGCAAATCTTTAATGAAAACACCTCAGTACATCAGGTAAAAAACATCATTTTTCTTGGTAACTCTTACTTTAAAAATATTTAATTTTTTGGGGTGATTTACTAGAAAACCCCAGAAAAAATACATTTGAAGTTGATGTAATGTTTCTGGAGTAAGCTGCTTCCAAAGAGATTACTTTTTTCATTATATGACTCAAATGATTAAAGATTATTAAATTACAAGTCATTATCATTAACACAGAAATCCTTCCATCGTTCTAGGTGGACATGCTTGGCATTGCAAACATTGCCCATTTGATTTTGTTTGGGGAATACCTGCAAGTTCATTGGGAAGAAGACAGATGGAAAACTAAGAAAGATTTATCTCAGTAAGTTTTTAGCATTTCTTTTGTTTCCCATTCTAGATTCACCATGACAGAAGCGATACCATTAATTGAGATGAATAACATATTTAAATCAGAATAACATGTCAATTAGTTAAGTAATTGTGACAACCACATGTGGTCCTGGAACTTACCGTATTTTTCAGAGTATAAGACACACCAAGGTTTTGAAGAGGCAAATTTTAAACAAAACATTTTTGTACTCTGCAAACCTCATAAAACCGGCCCATTTTTTTTGTTCAAAAAAAGGGCATGAATAGCCCTTAGGAGGCTTTTTGTCAAAGGACATGGATGGCCTTTAGGAACCTTACAGGGGGGGGGGGGTGCACAAACTTGAGCAAAATTTCTGCCCTCCCCAGCCCTCATGAGCTCTCTGAAAGCCTTCTAAAAGCTATGCAGAGCCATTTTGGTGAAGGGGGCAGGACTTCAGGAGACAAAAAATGCTGTATTCAGTGTATGAGACACACCCAGATTTTCAGCCTCTCTTTTGAGGGAAAAAGGGTGCGTCTTATATTCCGAAAAATATGGTAAGTATATGTGACCCAAAGGTGCTTTTTCAGGAGGCGTCCAGACTTTGTTTTTTCTTTTGAAGATGTTTCGCTTCTCATCTAAGAAGGTTCTTCAGTTCTGACTGGATGGTGGGGAATGCAAGGATTTATATTTCTTGCAGTCAGCTGGTCATTATGACTACAAGGAATGTTATTAATCCTTCCTTTCTGCAAGCTGTATAATATATAATAATTTTATTTATAACTGAGAAAAAATGTTATTTAAAAAAAGCTAAACTTGTTAAAGATGTTCACAGAACTACCAGTAATATGTGGGCTATTTTTTAAAATATCTGGGAGAACTGTAATTTGAAGCAGCTGCTTTTCCCACTTACAAATGTCCTGCTGAGGCACTTAACCTTGAGGACAATGAGTGTGAATATGTATCTTTCCAGGAGACTTGATCTCTGGAAAGAAAACTGAACATAACAATTAGATGAGGATGGAGTGCAAGAAAAACATTGTAGATGATTTAGAAAACTGAATTGCAAACAGATTTGATCTTGAGGTTTATGGTGGATAAATAGGAGAGCTGCTGGTAATGGAAATCATTGGTTTTAATTGTAAAGCTGGCCAGACTGTTTTTGAGGGATTTGCTGTTATCTAGGGCTGGAGCCCACTACCAGGCCTTCAGCCATTTGGACTTGGCCATGGAAGTGGCGGGCGAGCACAAGCGTGTATCCCCACTTGCATGAGCTGCAGGCAAGTGCATGTGCACATGCTCCATTTGTGCAAGCAGCAGGCATGCGTGCCTCCACTCGTGCAAATGGAGCTGCCTGTGTGCACACCTGCTCACATGGAATTGGTCTGAACTCTACTTTCCTTTTTATCACATGTTGGGATTCAGAATAGTCCCATGAAATCTTGGATATCTGTATTATATAGCCCTTTCTTGGTTGATTTAAGCCACTGAGATTTACCAAGAGCTATTTTACTGAACGGTTTCTGATCCACAGTATATTAAATTGCCCATTTATATACTTATTTGCCTTTAGCTTTATTTTAGAGTACATATTTTTATCACCTTTGCAATCAAGGGAATGTATAAAATTTTATTTCCCTATAGGTTTCTTCCTTTCTTAGCTATAAGTCATCATAATTCATATTTGTCAAATTAAATTACTCAGTTTTAATGTAGATAGATTTATCTGTTGCATTCTAAAAAAAGGTTGCCTTTTTATAGCATTTCTTTTTATGAGTGAGCTTTAAATAGATGAATGTGCATCAATAGCTTCATTGAATTGGTTGATGAAATGCATATGATGAGTTTTCAAGCAGATATAAGCAGAATACTTCTGCTGATCAGACTGTTCAGAATATGTACTGAAATATTTGCATGTGTGCAGGAACTCCTTATTCCTGCCCTTAAATTGTTATTTATATTGCACAGATGGAATATTTTCAGCTAGATAAATTTAACTAAAGTGTTCCCCGTGATGCTCTCTTTTCTGTCTAGGCGCATTAGATCACTAAAATTCAAATAATAAACTTATTTGCATTACATTATATTGCATGTAGATTTACAATTTGAATTACCATGCTTTTTGTTTTAACATGAATCATTCTGGTCCTTCAGATGAAGATGGTTTTTTGATCTGGTGGGGGGGGAGGGGAATCAAATCCCAACTCCATTTAAATTGAGAAATAGTTTTATAGTTTGTTCTCCTGAACGTCCCATATCCTCTTGAGGTCAGCAATCTATTTGATAGTTTAAATCAATAATTTTGGGAAGCAAAGAACAGCTGGGTAAGAAAGAAATAGGTTTTTCTATCCTTTCTCTAATCCACTTGATTTCTACTGTATATTCTGTATATTATTACAGAGTAAGGCAGGGGTGTCAAATTCACAGTGTCACGTGATGTATCACATTTCCCCCCTTCGCTAAACCAGGTGTGGGCGTGGCCAGCATATGATGCATCCGGGCTGTGGGTTTGACAGCCTGGAGTAAGGGAATTCAATTCCTTATTAGGAGCCTGTTTGCAGAAAATAACTTTGAAAACTAATAAACATTCTGACTTGTAATTTCCATGGTGACCAAATAGAAGAGGCCTGCCCTTTCTTTCAGCAAGCACAGACATGCAACATGGCATTTTTGTGGCAATGTTTAATGCCTGTACAATTGTGATTTTGTATTATTACGCACCCACCCCCTTCCAAAACTAGTCAGTAGACACAAAATATAGTACCTTTACAATCTTCATTTGGGGCAGGAGTGTATTTTAGGAAGATAGACTTATCAGTGTTCATTCTTGAAGCTGTTTATCTGCATCAAAACTTGCCCTTTGAATAAAGACATGGAGTGAAATATTATAAAACTGAAATAAATAGCAAAAGCAGATTTTTAAAAAGCCTAGTTACAGTATTGTAGTTTTAGACAATTAGATCATTTGTTATGAAATATCTACAGAGTTTTTACGTGTTTCTGAATTGAGATATGTTTGTGTAATATTTGAAATTTTGTATTTCTCTTTGAAATGAACAAACCTTCTGGAACTCATGAAGTCCTACAGGTGCATAACAATTATATTGACTCTTGATTTTATGCTCTGAATCCAATTCATGCTTAGAAATAAATTACTTTTTGTGCCAGCTTTTAATTTTTCTTTCTTAATGAGTAGAAGGTATAACATCCACAAATATAATGGCTTCAGTGCTTTCAAAGATCCTTTATATTTCATCATATTTAGCAACCACATAGGTCTTATAATGTGGTTTATGAAATTAATAAAGCATTTACATCTAGATGAGAACTTTAGGGCTGCATTTGAGGACAACTGAGAAAGTACAAATTTATACAAGAATCTGAAAGTGGCAGTGTGCAGAATATTCTCAAAAAAGTGCTTTTTTCTTCTTGTTTAGGTCCACCGATGGTGATTTGTGGAATACATTCTTTGACAAAATTCTGAATGCAAATGGGAAATCTACCGTGCTGCTTCTGCAAGATCTCAGAGAGGAGCTGAGCTTTGAACTATCCTTTGATAGTTCTTTCTCCAAACATCTTTCTGATTTCATACAAAGCTTTCCTCATATTGGAGACATGATTCTGACATAGAGAAAATGCCTCTCTTAATATTTCCCTACTTTTCTACTTCCCTCTGTACCACCTAAGGCAAATGAAAGCTGATGCTTGATCTTGGTCCTGCTAGATGTGTAAACAATAGGAACATTTTTCACAATTATTTACTCATAGGTTGTCAAATGAAGCTTAGCTGATGCCTTAAGAATCTATACAGTTGTTATCCATTGGCAATATTCTATGCCTGCTTTTCTATAAATATCCAGAATTGACTGCTTTGTAGTATCTTAACTTTTTCATCCTTAAACTGTTGTAAATTCCTTACTTGTTTGTCTTCTTTTTGTGTAACCACTGTTCAGTAAAACTGTTTTGTTGCCACCATGAAAATTTCAAGAATTATTGGATGAATGAAAAATATTGACACTATTTCTAGTTTTTGCAGCTATTTGGATTGCTACTTTTTTTAAACAAAGCTTGGTATCTGAACATGTTCAGAAACTGTACCAAAAGAAGTCCTGCAAGAGGCAAAATGCCAGCTCTGATGCGATGTTAGTTACATAATTGGCATTTCCCTACTTTTAGTGGAAGGGGGAAGGCGAAAGTATTCCTTTGCGTCTGCATTAGTACTGCCCCCACTTCTGCTGACTATGGCTGCTATTTGGATCATGAAGAAAATTCTACTTTGGGCAGTAGCATTTACGTCAGTAGCAGCATTAGATCCTTGATTGCCGTAGATATTTTCCTCAAATATTAATACATTCATTTGGCAGTCTAAATTGTGTACAATTTGTACAGGTCATTCTGTACGTATAAAATGATAGGATATACAGGATTTCTACATTTGATAATAGATGAAAACTTCAATCTGCTAGTAGAGAACATACCAATCTTACGTAGTAATGCTACCAACACTTACTCTGCAGCAGCTTAATCTCTCCTGTGGTGATTGCTCTAGAAGATTGTTTGGATCTCATCCCTGGATATTTTTTACTGAAATGTAGTTAATAACAATTAACTAAATTGATGGCAGAGGCCCAGTTTCCCCTTTCATAGTAGTTAATGATCATGTGGTAATGACTGTCCCAATGCATATTATAATAATACTTCCCAGTGGTGCATGTTATTTTTTGCTATAAGAATACTTACGAAGTTGGTCAAAAGTGAATAACTTTTACAATCTTTTAAAAAATATATTTGCATTTTCTGGTTCTTGTTTTTTAAAGTATGTTTTGGTTTTAGCACCGAGCTCACCAAACTCGGTAGAGTGTCCACATAGACATGTGGATGTAGAAGAATGTGTTCAATTTTGTACACTTGGTCTTTCAAAATATTTGACAAAGAGATGTCCTTTTATGGATTGCTAATTGGTTAAAGGAAAAATGTAAATATTTACAGGCTGTTTTCTTACTGGAGGGAAGTAGGAAATGGAGTCCTTCAAATTCTGTAACTACTTCTTAGCCAGTTGTTAGTTACCTTGACTTAAGATAAGCAGTAAGCAGGTTAGGTTTGGCGATGACACCAATCTATGCAAAGTGATTAAAAACAGGATGCTGTGGAAACTTTAGAAAGAGTTCTGGGTTAATGGCCAACCAAATGACCAATATAGTTCCATTTAATTAAGTGTAATATGTATTTTGGACAAAAGAAATCCATAGGTTTTTTTTTACAGTAACTGACATGGGGCGTAAGCTATCTCTAACTAAAAAGGTCCGTATACAGGTGAAACTCGAAAAATTAGAATATCGTGCAAAAGTTCATTTATTTCAGTAATGCAACTTAAAAGGTGAAACTAATATATGAGACAAGACTCATTACATGCAAAACAAGATAGTTGAAGCTGTGATGTGTCAAAATTGTGATGATTATGGCGTACAGCTCATGAAAAACTTGATCCACAATCTCAGAAAATTAGAATATTACCTGCAATCAATAAAACAAGGATTGTACATAGAACAATATCGGACCTCTGAAAAGTATAAGCATGCATATGTACTCAGTACTTGGTTTGGGCCCCTTTTGCAGCAATTACTGCCTCAATGCGGTGTGGCATGGAAGCTGTCAGCCTGTGGCACTGCTGAGGTGTTATGGAAGACCAGGACACTTCAACAGTAGCCTTCAGCTCTTCTGCATTGTTCGGTCTCATGTCTCTCATCTTTCTCTTGGCAATTCCCCATAGGGAATCTATGTTCAGGTCAGGCGAGTTTGCTGGCCAATCAAGCACAGTAATCCCATGGTCATTGAACCACATTTTGGTGCTTTTGGCAGTGTGAGCAGGTGCCAAGTCCTGCTGGAAAATGAAGTCAGCATCCCCATAAAGCTCGTCTGCGGAAGGAAGCATGAGCTCCAAAATCTCCTGGTAGACAGTGCTCCAAAAATCTCCTGGCAGACAGCTGAGTTGATTCTGGACTTAATGAAGCACAGTGGACCAACACCAGCAGATGACATGGCTCCCCAAATCAACATAGACTGGAAACTTCACACTGGACTTCAAGCATCTTGCAGTGTGTGCCTCTCCATTCTTCCTCCATACTTGGGTCCTTGGTTTTCAAATGAGATGCAAAAGTTGCTCTCATCAGAAAATATGACTTTGGACCACTGTGCTTGATTGGCCAGCAAACTCACCTGACGAACCCCATAGAGAATCTATGGGGCATTGCCAAGAGAAATATGAGAGACATGAAACTGAACAATGCAGAAGAGCTGAAGGCCGCTATTGAAGCATCCTGGTCTTCCATAAGACCTCAGCAGTGCCACAGGCTGATAGCTTCCATGCCACGCCGCATTGAGGCAGTAATTGCTGCAAAAGGGGCCCAAACCAAGTGCTGAATACATATGCATGCTTATACTTTTCAGAGGTCCGATATTGTTCTATGTACAATCCTTGTTTTATTGATTGCATGTAATATTCTAATTTTCTGAGATTGTGGATTTGGGGTTTTCGTGAGCTGTACGCCATAATCATCACAATTATTACAATTCACGGCTTGAACTATCTTGCTTTGCATGTAATAAGTCTTATCTCACATATTAGTTTCACCTTTTAAGTTGCATTACTGAAATAAATGAACTTTTGCACGATATTCTGTTTTTTCGAGTTTCACCTGTATATGGTACATATTGTGCCTGAAACAACATGTGCACTTGGTCACTACATTTGAAAAAAGTAGAAAAGAAAATGTATAAAAGTGGGCTACCAATATAACGGGAGCACAAATATCTGACTTTCTGTGATTTTATATACTTTAATGATCACTCTCAGATGACTTTTTAAAGCTAGAGTTCTAAACTTCACTACAACAAGATATTATGTTGACCACTAAATTCAATTACTTTAGAGAAGATAATTTCACGGGGGACCGATTTACAGGGCCTATTAGTTTTGAGAACGAAATATCTCCAGGTCATGGGCAACATGCTTTAATTACATGAAGTCCTTGAGGTATGGCTACAATTGACCCCAAAATTTCAATTGCTAAGTGAGGCATTTATTATGTGAGTTTTGCCCCATTTTATAACCATTCCTGCCACAGTTGTTAAGCGAATCACTGCAATTAAGTTAGTAACACAGTTGTAAAGTGAATCCAGCTTCCCCATTGACTTTTTGTTTGGTCAGAAGATCGCAAAATGTAATCACATGATCCCGGGACACTGCAAACATAAATATGAACCAGTTACCGAATATCCAAATTTTGATCATGTGACCACAGAGATGCAATGGTTGTGTGGAAAGTGGTCATACGTCATGTTTTTCAGTGCCATTGCAACTTCAAATGTTACTAAATAAAAGTATAAGTCAAAGACTATTGGTACCAGTCGCAGAGGAATCGTAGTTAGAAAGGGAAGACGGCTTTATTTGCTCACAAGTACCTTCAGCATCTGGCCATTGTTAAAAGTCCTAATTCAGGGGTGTCAAACTGGTGGCCCACAGGCTGGATGCATCACACCCAGACCACACCCACCCCAGCTCCACAAGTGGGAAAAAAGTGATGCGGCACCTGTGTCCTAGATTAAGATATGCCTTGGCTTGATTTAGCAAGGCATGTATGTATGAATGTATAACCATAAACACATGATCCCACTTGGCATTCTGGATGGATTACAAAGTGATTTAAAACATTATTATCAAACAGGAATGCATTGATAGACAGCATAGGAAAATACATTAAAACAGATTAAAACAAATCTCCAGCATTCAACATCTTAAATTCAAACCTTACAAATATCTGAGAAGTCCTGATAGGATTTCAACAGAGGCTCAGAATGCCTCCAGGTTATTCTACTTGTGGGGCCCCACAATAGAGAAGTTCTAACCACCTCTCCAATTTCATTTGCATAGGTAAGTATATATCCTACATTCAAGTTTTATAAAAGATTCTTTACTAGCTCAAAGCTTGCCCTAGAGGTTCTTCCCCCCCCCCCCCTCATTCAGTGACAAATTATGAATATATGTTTCTTTTCAAAGCACATGTTTATGGACTTTAGAAGAAGAAAACACTATTTAAAAAGTATTCATCTTCATAAGTAGTTGAGGATAGCTGATGAACCATACTATAACCTAAACACAAATTTAGTTTATTGCTGGCATTCAACCAATTGCTGTAGTGTTATGCATAATTCTTTTTAAGTACTACAGATTCATTTACTGTGTTCAGGCATGTAACCAAAGACTTATACCATTTGCCTCAAACACTGATTAAAATATAACGTATGTGTATGTTCCAGCATAACTCTGGAACGCCTCGAGCAATTTCAACCAAACTTGGAACACAGATGACTTACTCTGGAGAAAAATACTGTGGGGGTAAGACACCCCTAATACCCCTCGGGTTGTGTGTTCTGTTAAGATGCAGCCTGCTGTTCCTTAAAATGGCCTCTACTGTACTGCCATAAAATAGCTTCTACTGTACAGGGCAGTGGAGTTGCCATGGTAATGGCTTCACAGTACTCCACAAGGAACTTCCCTCTGGTAAGGGGGAAAATTCAATATTGGAAATTACATTTTGTCTGGACTTTTTCTCCCTATAAATAAATACCTGGGCAACGCCAGGTTATCAGCTAGTGTTTTATAAATGTGATAAAGGGTCTACAGACTAAATTCTGTAACAAATTACTAAAGGAGCTAGATATTTTTAGCCTTAGGAAGAAAAGACTGAGGGGAGACATGATACTTGAAGGTCTGCCAGGGAAGAGGGCATCATTTTATTCTCTACTAGCTATACCCGGCCACGCGTTGCTGTGGCCCAGTCTGGTTAAATGGCCAACCAATCTGTGTAGATCTACACCTACACACCTACACACAACCACCATATAACCCCCAACCTACCTACCTACTGTATTTCTCCCTCTCTCTCTATTCCTTTACCTACCTACCTACCCACCTACAGTATTTCTCGCTATCTATCTATACACCTACCTACCTATCTACCTACCTACCTATGGTATTTTTCCCTCTGTCTATCCCTCTACTTACTTACCTACTGTATTTCTTGCTTTCTCCCTCTACCTATCTACCTACCTACTGTATTTCTCCCTCTCTATCTATCCCTCTATCTACCTACCTATTGTAATACAGTAATACAATAGCAGAGTTGGAAGGAACCTTGGTGGTCATCTAGTCCAACTCCCTGCCTAGGCAGGAAGCCCTATACCCATGATGGCAAACCTATGGCACGGGTGCTACCGGTGGCACACAGAACCATTTCTTAGGCCACGCGAGGCATTGCCCTGTCAGCTTCAGTGTGTATGTGTGCCCTGGCCAGCTGATTTAGGCCTTCTTTTGAGGCCGTTTTTTGCCTTCTGGAGGTGGGGGAAGGCTGTTTTCACCCTCCCCAGGTTCCTATAAAGCCTCTGGAGCCTGCGAAGGACGTAAAAAGCATGCCAAATGCAGGGGGTCATGCACATAGCATTATGGATGTGGCACACCTATGCACATCGCCCCTGCACTCCCCCGGCTTTTGGCACGCGAGCCAAAAAAGGTTAGCCATCACTGCCCTATACCATTTCAGACAAATGGCTATCCAACATCTTCTTGAAGACTTGCAGTGTTGGGGCATTCACAACTTCTGGAGGCAAGCTGTTCCACTGGTTAATTGTTCTAACTGTCAGGAAATTTCTCCTCAGTTCTAAGTTGCTTCTCTCCTTGATTAGTTTCACCCATTGCTTCTTGTTCTGCCCTCAGGTGCCTTTGAGAATAGTTTGATTCCCTCTTCTTTGTGGCAACCCCTGAGATAATGGAAGGCTGCTATCCTGTCTCCCCTAGTCCGTGTTTTATTAAACTGTATTTTTCCCTCTCTCTCTCTCTCTATGGGCCACCTGGGAGTTTGCTATCCCAGTGCCTTTTTGGCCCTAAGAGGCCTCCATACGTGGCTGAGGAAATGACTGTTGGTGGGAGGAGTTACAGGGAGGTGAAAACCTGATCAGTGGGTACATTTTACATTTGTGTACCTTGCACGTGACACAATGTGCTAGGCACAAAATGAGCACACTTGTGTCATGTGCAAGGTACACAAATTATCGGAAGTCCTTGTGAACATTGTGTGAAAGTTTGGTGTAAATCGGTGCAGTAGTTTTTGAGATTAGTGGATTCGTACAAACTATTCTACATTTTTATTTATATAGATAGTACCTAACGGTTGCACAAGAAGCGATGGATGAAAGTTCATCAAAGGGAGAAACAACCTGGAAATATTTCCTCAGAACTATTAAGTAGTGGAACAGCTTGCCTCCTGAGGTCAGTGTTCCATCACTGAAGAATTTCAAGTAAAGAATGGATAATCATTTGTTAGAGTTGATATGAAGACTCCTGCCTTGGGCAGGGGGTTAGACTAGAAGGCCCCCAAGGTTTTTTCCATCCCTATGACCCAATCATCAAACAATGGGATTTTTAAAACAAATTCTCTGTGTTTGCCTTAATACACGAATCACATATTTTTAAAAATGTTTGACACCTACAAAAGTTCTGTTTGTGTTTAAAAATATTTATGTAGCTGTCTCTGGTCTTATATTCATTCCCCTATAAATAAATATTCAAGAATAGCCTTTGACTAAGTTGTTGTGCTTGATGTGCACTGCTGCTTACTAAAACATAGGAAAAACTCCCTGAGCCTCCTGCATGGACTAATACTTGTCTTATCTGATTTAAGACAGTTATATTTTTTGCCAGTTATCTAGACTGTTCCTTTGTGAAGGTTAAAATTATCATTTAGCTGTAGGCAGGGAGCACTGGAGAACTACATAACACCAAGTATCTACTGACTCATAGATAAGTTTATTTAGGAAACACTCCACTGTACTGCGGAAGGACTCTTGGATTACCAACTCAGATGATTTCACTTTTTTTCTTTAGTTTCTCATGTTACGTGCTGATACCTTTGTAGCTGTGCTGGAAAAATTGTGCTGATCAACTATTTCTTTCCCTCCTCCCCCCCCCCCCCCACCTCATTCAGTCGTGTCCAATTCTTGGACTGCCTGGACAAATCCCTGCTGTTTTCCTGGCAAGATTTTTCAGAAGTAGTTTGCCATTTTCTCCTTCCTAGAGCTGAGAGAAAGTGACTAGCCCAAGTCATTCAGCTGATTTTGTACCTAAGGCGGGATCTAACCCTAACCCTAATCCTAACCTTAACCCTAACCCATAGCCTATCACTTTCTAACCTGACGCCTTAACCACTATATGAAACCAGTTCTGAAAATTTCAATAATTTTAGAACTGCAGTTAATTAGTTTCAATCATTATGACTAATCATTAATCATTATAATCATTAACTGCCGATTCCTTGGCAAGATTTCAGAAGTGGCTTGCCATTGCCACCTTTCTAGGGCTGAGAGGGAGTGACTGGTTCAAGGTCATTCAGTACTGGTTGAGATCATTCGGTTGGCTTCATGCCTAAGGCAGGACTAGAAGTCATGGTCTTCCCAATTTCTAGTCTTCTGCCTTAACCACCACACAAACTTGCAAGCTCTGCTAATATTAGATGGTGTTGGTCAACTATGGCTATTGACAGATATCAGGAAGTCAGAGACCAGACCATGAATGAAATGAAACTAGGTTAAAAAAATGCCCTTCCATTCATGTTCTGCTGGGCCAAATGCTAAACAAAAGTGTGATGAGACTGACTGAAGGCAGATTCAGATCTGAAGGCAGAAATTACTATAGGAGGACCCACATCTCCACACCAACTTAAATCTTTAAAGGCAATTCATTAGTGGTAAAATATTTTGCAAATATTGTTCAAGTTGTCTTTTAGCTTGCAAAATACTGTGTAAATTTTCAAATTCTCAAGAACGGAGGGAAAAGCATAAGGAAAGGAATGGGAAGGGGAAAGTGCCTAATATTCAAGCTACAATATGTGTTTACTTACATTGTAGTATGATGAAATATGGGAGTAGACTGCAGACATACAAATTGGGATCTGTCAGGTACTGAGATGATTTCAGGTTGCACCTAGACCTTTTCCAGGAACATCTAGAAAGAAAGAAATGGTTACTCACTGACTTTTCAAAATGTGTTTGCACATTTAAAACTGACACCATCTTGGAATATGAACAACAACATATAGAAAAACTAAGCAGTTCTTAGCTTTTCAGCACTGGATATAATTCTGAGCAATGTGCCAAGTTGAAAAAACCACAATGGAAATAAAATTGGCTAGCATTCTATAGACATACTCTTCTTGCCTCAATGCTGAGATGGCACTGAAGACATGTCCTTACGACAAGATCTTGATCTTGGTTGCCAGCCTACCACTCAGGAAGAACAGTGGAGGAAGGCATATCACTATGTGTAAAGATCCTAATGACTGAATTAGATTTATCCCCAATGTTTGAATTTCAGACACTGTAATGTCTATATTGGGAGTCTCCTTTATTTAAAAAATAATTTCTGATCTTGCTTTTCAAGCACAGAATTTAATCCCATATCTTTTCCCACTCTTGCATCCTAACACTTGTTCACAGGACAAGATGTGTAAGAACATAAGAAAACAGCTACAGGTAGTGGGTTTGTGAAGTTCAATTATTTGTGACTGGTCAATAGTACTGGATAATACAATACTGCCCTACCCACTTTAAGGAAAGGTTCTAGAATCTTTCAAGGTTACTGTTAGAAAAACATAGACTTAAGTAGATAGGTATGCCTGAATAGTCTGCAAAATGACGCCCCCTCAACCTTCCGTCCTTTGCTCTGCATGAATCCAGAGCATTTCTTGACAAAATCCATCTCAGACAGGACTTAGGAAATCACTGCTCTTCCCTCTATGACAGCACTGAAAGAAGGAGGCTAGGGTAAAATGCTCTCTGTATAAATAGCCCTGTTCCTGTTGTATGTCTAAATTCAGTGCTTTTCGTGCTAATGACATCAACTTCTTTCCCATAGCAACTTCCCACGAGGTCAAAATTACCAGGCAACATTTAGAAAAAGCAATGCTTTATTGATTTGTGATTAACTGAGAAATTAAACAATGAGGGCTAAGGTGTGGGAGGAGTCCTGGCAATGAACAACTGTCAAATTTAGAAAGGTTGATTCTGTTAGTAGAGTTTTAAGGAATCTTCTTTTTTCTTCTGGTTGTTCTTTAATAACTATCTTTGTCAAAATGACGGATTAGGTGGGCATCTGTACTAACTTTCATGGGTTTGAAGAAAATATGCACAGGTGACTAAGCAGAAGGCTTGAGAATGGCTTATTGTTAAGTTCTCACTCACTAATTTATTGCCTTCATTTTTATTTCTTTTTCTGCAATGTTATTTCTCTCTTTGTCATCTTTTACCCTCAGATTCTGATAATTATCATTATAGGCCCAGGAAAAGGTGCATTTATAGAAATGTAAATTAGGAAACTAGATTAAACAAAAAAACCGTGGAAATAGAAGTTTTATTTTATTTTATTTTTTGGAGCTTATGCCTTCTCTGGATCAAATATTTGCTGATGCGTTTCTTCTTTCTAAGAAAACATAAGAAATCCTAAAACACTTCCACATTTGTCACCATTTCCACTTCTGAATTCCTGCATTCTGAGATTAAAGACTTGTGATCATATTCTCTTCCACTGATCTTACAAAGTGGATAGCTAGGAGCATATTCCAGGGTTCTCCAAAGAGGTTAGTATTGACCTCCAAGATTTGATGGGTCTATACAAGGGGTTATCATCATCATCATCATCCATAGTACTATTAGTTAAAGTGGTAGTTATCAAATTATGTTCATATGAGTGTTTGGGGGTTAATTAACTATCTGAAACTTTACAAAGGGGTTGAAGAATGTGCAGGTCCCTGCTTTATTCCCACTCTAGAGAAGTAGAGTTACTTAGTAGCTTGCCATAATTGTTCTTTCTATGCACAATATCCATTTGTCTCACTACCAGTATATAAAAAAAATCAGAGCTCTGCCTCTGAGTGGAAACAGCAAAGTCATAAACATTTTTTTTGAAAGACAAGCTAGGATGGTTAAAGTCCTGGAGCAGAAGATGGGATGAGACAAGAGTTTCAGCAGACCGGGCAGAAACTCCACACTCTAACATTATTTCAAATACTAGTTTCATTGTGGTTTCAAATATATGACAGTTAAACCAGAAATAAGATAATGTTCATGTCATGAGATCATGGAGGCTCAGAGGGATTCTGAAGTGTTGAAGTCCTTATGTGGAAGTATCCCACACAAAAATTGGTATTGTTGGTTGTAAATATGTTTGTGTATGAAGGGGAATTAATTATTTCCTGGCATGTTTATTGAGTTTGAGTTGACATGAGGAGCCAAATATTTTGGAATACTGCCTACATATATGTGAGTGTACGTACAGTACATTCTACATATGAACATACCTCTAAGTTCTCTGGTTCAGTCCATATCATGAATCAGATGTTGCATTTTTTTTTCTTGCAGCACTACATTAGCTCTAATGTTAGCATGTAATTAATGTGGCTCCCCCATTTTTACTTTAGGTTTGTAAGCCATGGGAACAAAATAATATAGTGAGTAATTACTGGAATTACAGAGATAACATATTTTTGCACAAGGTCATCGCTCATTCTAAAAATCATAGGACAGGATTTTCCATGAAGTATCCAAATACCATAGTTCAGGGATGTCCAAACTTGGGAACTTTAAGACTTGTGGACTTCAACTCCCAGAAGCTATGCTGGCTGGGGAATTCTGGGAGTTGAAGTCCACAAGTCTTAAAGTTCCCAAGTTTGGACATCCCTGCTATAGTTGCTTCAGGGAAGGGATTCCAAACTTATAGGTTTTGGAGTGGATGTGACAATGTTATTTTCCAACTTCTATTTTCAATCTTTATGTATCCTAGAAGGAGGTGGGGAAATTGAAACATAAGACATTGTTTCTAGGTATGTAAATATCAACGCTTTTTTCCTTGGATATGACTTTCTAGTTTAGACTAAAGCCATGGCATTCCCTGGTAGTCTGCTGTCTTAAAACTAACCAGTCCAACAGTGCTTAGCTTCTGAGGTCATAAAAGTTTATCTGTTGGGAATATTGCCTTTACATTAAACGGTTTCCACCAACGCATAGCTAATCAATGAGAAATGTCATGTAGATGTAACATGGTTCCACACAAGGAAAATTATTCCCTATGCACTTGTATGCACTTACCCTACTATGCATGTACATTCTGTTTATTCAGTATGACAGTACAAGACAATGTTTTCATGACAAAGTATTCTTATCTTGAACCACATGAAAAATAGTTGTGGCTGCTACAATAGCATTTTACAATGTGTGTTGATCTTTGCAGTTTATAAATGGATGCTGCTGCTTTCATTTGGTATCACAGAAGGGGGCCAAAGAGCTGCAAGTGATAATACATGCAATGTAGCATAATCATGCAAACATGCAAATACTTAAGTATTTGTGTTCAAAGTCAGGATGCAGGCAATGAAGGGTGGGGTTTGTCTTGCACATATTGCAATATTTTTGTCATCATAGTTAATAATGGAAGTCTATGTAATGACTTAGTCATTAGAGCTGATGGAGATTATGAAAGATGTAATGTAAATCATGTGGAGAAGATCAGCAAGAAGGAGTTATTCTTCCATTCTTCCTTTCATTCCTTGCTCTATTTTCTCTACAGCAGGGGTCTCCAACCTTTGCAACTTTAAGTCTGAAGGACTTCAGCTCCCAGAATTCTCCAGCCGGCTTTGCTGGCTGGAGAATTCTGGGAGCTGAAGTCCTTCAGACTTAAAGTTGCAAAGGTTGGGGACCCTTGCTCTACAGTATTAGCTCTCAATAAATGAAGGTGCCTTAGGGAGGTTGCAGAGAATTTTTTCTCCAGTATGGATGCAAAATATAAAATAAATAATAGGAAATATGCAAGGAAATCCAGTCTTGTTCTCAGTAATAATTTATAGTTAACAAAGCCAATATGGCCATTCTCCCTCTTCCAAGTATTGTGCACCCCCTCCCATTTCATCCCCAGCCTTAGGGTAACTTTAATTATACCATTATATTTCCTCCTTAATCCATACTGTCCAAAAGTACCCTCAAAGTGCATGAAATCTGCTAGGTTTTGCACCTGTAACCATACAGGGAAATCCAGCTGGCTATGAGAACAACAGAGACAATAGACATAGGACAAGACTCTGCATTGGGGCAAAACATTTCAAGTGGGAAAACCTCTAAGGCTGGAAAAGGTGGAAAGAAAGAAAGAAAAGAGGATGGGCAGTACTGAGATGAATGGACTCAATTACAGTGGTGATGAATGCAGTGTTGGAAGACCTGAAGAATCAGGTTAGGGACAGAAGGTCATGGAGGTTTCTAGGAGTCAAAAACAATTTGGTAGCACAAAATCAAATCAAATCATTTTTATATTTTATTTTTGCTTACTCAAGAATAGGCGGAGAGCATTTGAGCTCAGTAGTGGGTAAAAGTTCCAAACCATGTGAAAATGTTCCAACGTGGACAAAATTGATTAAAGGGAATCCTGCTTATTCTTCTATTTTCCCCATGAAAATCAATCACGGTTTCTTTGGAAAGTAGTGAGAAAATTTAACTAGGTAGGACTATGTGCAAAATCTAGGCCAGGGGTGAAGTCCTTCAGACTTAAAGTTGCAAAGTTTGCCCACCCCTGATCCAGGCAAAGTAAAATGCACATTTCCAAGGAAGGCTAGTTGTTTCCTGACTGGTGACTTGGAGCAACTCAGCCACCACTATTTGAACATACCACCTGCTTTCATATCTGTTAAATGGGCACAGAGACAATTGAATGACACTATTGAATGACACAGGGAGGAAAAAGGCTTAATCGCCGTAAACAAGAACACCTGATGTATCACTCTGGAGGAAACTTTTGTGTTTTGTTTCTTTTCCCCCTTCCTTTTCCCCCTTTCACCACTTGCCTGGGAGAGGGGGCGTCTGGCATTTTCATAATGCCTCCCACACAGCAGCTGGCTGGTTGGCACAAGGGAATGCTGGTAGGAAGCAGCTGCAGCGAGAAGGATGCTCAGGGATGCGTGAGCCAGGGATAAAGCTGAACCAGAGTGTTTCCGAAGCTCAGGAGATGAAATCCCGGAGAATTTTTGCCTGAAGCAAAGGATGTTTCCCTCCTCCTAAAACAAGCAGCAGCCTGCAGTCCCGGGAGGAGGGACCCAGCAGAGCAGCTCAGGAGCAGCTCGCCTTGTCTCTAAGGTAAGATCCTGGTTTTCTCCACGATGAGCTTAGCTGATTTCTGGACTTACCGGTAGACCCATCCCCTCATCTGTCTATACCTCGACCTGTGTGCTTCTTCGACCTGTGGTAAAGCACTTGTTACCTTTGGGAATCTCTTGCTTTGGCTGCTTCGAGGGGGGACGGGCTTCTGCCCCAAATTTCTCCCCGCTCATGTTATACAAGCCGTGTCACTTCAGCTAATGAAGAGAGTTGCGGGAAGCAGGGCAAATTTGATTGCTCCTATTGCGGTTTAGTCTCTCTCTCTCTCTCAATTTCATTAGGGATCGTGCTGTGCCTACGTGTGTTTGTGTGTGAGACGGAGAAAGACAGAATAAGGGTTGAAATCATCTAACCTGCGAGCATTCCCGACGCATGAGGACGGTGCTCTCACGCTTCCTCTTCAGATTAAGCATTTGAATTAGCCAATAAGAGCCGCATTTTTCCCCCAGTTTATAACTTCCAACGAGTGGAGGGAAAAGGTAAGGCTTTTAATGCCAGGAAACCTGGCGTAACTTTAACCATACGGGAATAGGGATAGTTTCCTGAAGAAACACCCTAAGCTCCAAACCCTGGGATGGGAACTTTAGATAAGAATTGTGATGTAGCGAGATATATCGGGACTCACAAACGAGAGTGCAAATAGAGCAGCAGTTTTTCAAACTTGGCAACTTGAAGATGTGTAGGTTTCCATTAACAGAATTCCATGGCTGGGTACTATTGGGAACTGGAGTTGGCATCTTTAAGTAGCCAAGTTTTGGAGGGGAAACTACACTTGGAGCGTGTTGATTTGTACATCAGAGAAGTAAATGGTGGGTGGTGGTGACTGCGAATTTGGCAGTTTCTGAAGCTTTACTATATTACGCATTGACTAAATATTTAAACATGTAATTTCTCCATAATGATTTTATTGAAAGTGGGGGGGGGGGGGTTGCTGACGTACCTTCAGCTATTAGTAAATATGCTGAAATCTCAGTATCTATTTGAAATTCTCCCCCACTTAGTTCTTAGATTTCCAAATTAAGTTCTTGTCAGAAAAAAAAATAGTCTGTTTAGTGCAGGTAGGTGTGCAAAGAGAACAGATCCCAAAGAATTTATGTCCTGAACACAAGTAGCTTCATATAATTATTTAATTCTTATTTCCTATGTAGTAGTATACATTTGACAGATATTGAGCTTGGCTGATTTGGGAAGGAATTTTTTAAGAGCATGAACTAACAGCTTTTCTAATTTGTGCACTGAATTCTGAAATCTAATAGTGTTAATATTTGAAAAATGAAAAGTTGAGAGCTATATTGTCGTCTTCTGTGTGAATTTGCTGCTCAGTTTGAAATGTATATTTATATAAAATACCTTGCAAACCTAGACCCTTCCTCAATGAAAAAAGCCTGTGTGGTTTGCCCTATATGTATAAAACTATGATATTGTGAAATATTACTGCTGGATAATTGTGAAAACTAGCTGTCAGATTCAAATATATAATAGTCCTCTATGATGTTTTTATAGAGTGTATCAACAGTTTTTTTAATCACATGGAAATAAATATCTCTTATTTGAATACAATATCTCTTTACAGCCTTAGGAATAATTAGAAATAGAAATTCCCTCCAATTTTACTTGCACTGCATATCCAATAGCACACTTTCAGATTTTGCAAGTATTTTTCAAATCATCAGGACAAAGGAAAAGGAAACAAATATCTAATTTGTGTCTTTTTGTACTATAAACATATCCATGTAGCAAAACATTACAGAATTCAGACTAACAAGAGTTGGAAGAGACCTTGATAAGTCTTCTACCTAGTCCAACCCCCTGCTCAAGCAGGAGACCCTATCTATACCATTTCAGACAAATGGCTGTTCAATGTCTTCTTAAAAGTCTCCAATGATGGAGCATTCATAACTTCTGGAGGCAAGTTGTCCTACTGCTTAATTTTTCTCATTTTCAGGAAATTTCTCTTTAGTTTTAGATTGCTTTTCTCCTTGATTAGCGTAGTTTTCATACATTGCTTCTTGCCTTCTAGTGCTTTGGAAATAGGTGTCCCCTCTCTTCTTTTTTTTTCTTTTGAAAAAGTTTTATTGGGTTTTACAAATTTTTATTAAAAAAAGGATAAGGGATTGTAAGGAGTTACAAAGACATATTGAGAACCTCTATGTCGGAGGAGTTGGCCCCCTCCGAGACTTCATAAAAAGAAATAGAAAATACAATAAAATTTTCATTTTTCTACAAAGTGGAAAGAGATACAAATATTTCAATTTTAAAATCTATGCAATCAATCATTTATAAACATCCAAATAAGATTTGTACGGTGTCCCCTCTCTTCTTTGGGGCAGCCCCTCAAATATTGGAACACTGTTATCATGTTGCCCCTAATCATTTTTGCCCATCAATTTTCAGTTGTGTCTTGTTTAAGGTAAATTCTAAATAAATTGTATTGGGCTACAAATGAGTTTTGTAACATGGTGAAATTTCATGAGTAAGCGGTTCCCAATTTTTGGATTACCTCATATATTATAAGATCTGGGATCTCAAAAGCTCAAAGTACCTGAGAAGACAAGCAGAATCGGAATGGCTAGCTAGCTCCTATATTTTTTTAAAACAAATATACAGAATAGGAAACTTTGGTGGTACAGCTTCTTATGGAGAAAATCAAAAGATGTTCATGAAATTCTCATGGCAT
Organism: Rhabdophis nuchalis; assembly: GCA_039707465.1. Lineage (NCBI taxonomy): Eukaryota > Metazoa > Chordata > Lepidosauria > Squamata > Natricidae > Rhabdophis > Rhabdophis nuchalis. Next base: position 88,125,703 of record CM077643.1, read on the forward strand.
AACTATTATATGTATATAAAATCTCCATCCCTGTTTTTACAGCTGGAAATCAAAAAAGTAACTCAAAATTTTAAATAGCTGAACATGTTTTTATATTTCTTTTCTGTATTTCAGCACTTTCTCTGTTTATATCTCTTTCCTTAATTAAGGAAAGCTGGCCAATTAACAGTGTTAATATTCTTCATGGACACAAACTTTTGATAAACAAAATGCAGGCATGTTTTAATTAATATTGATATTGCTTGCCAGTTACCGGCACTATCAATATTAGGTACTGGTGAAATACAGGAAATTAGAGGTTACAGGATGTTACCAGTACTGGTGAAATACAGGAAATTAGAGCATGGATTATTAAAAGCTCTTCATATCAAGGAATGAGTAAGAGCAGCATCTCCTGAAGGAGCCATGAATAATAACACTGAGGAGAAGGTGTGAAAAACAGGTACACACATGAATATAACAATAAGGTGAGTTTGTAACTGACAGAAACAGCAAGAAAGTTTAAAGTTTAAATGCAATTCAGGGAATAGAAATTCTTGAATTTTGATAAAATATCTCAAATGTTCATTGGTGGTTTGTTTTTCCATTGAACTATTAACTTTGTTAGAGGGCTTCCACACAAGCTACAAGATGAGGATTGTTGTCATAAACTGTCAAACATGAGGGAAGTATTAGGATATAGGTAGTCCTTGACTTACAAACATTCATTTAGTGATGTTTAAAGTTACAATGGCACTGAACAAAGTGACATACAACTGGTCCTCACACTTACAGCCCCCAAGGTCAGGTGCTCAAAATTCAGGTACTTAGCATCCGACATGTATTTAGGATGGTTGCAACATCCCAGGGCTACATGATCACCATTTGCAACCTTCTCAGCCAGCTTCTAACAAGCAAAGTCTCTTCCAACTCTTGTTAGTCTGAATTCTGGAATGTTTTGCTACATTGGCTTAATGACAGAATGATTCACTTATCTGCATTAAAGTGATTTGCTAAATAACCAAGGCAAAAAAGTTGCAAAATCAGGTATGACTCACATAACAACTGCCTTGCTTAGCAACCTAATTTCTTATCTCACTTGTGGTTGTAAATCGAGGACTATCTGTAATCTGGATCCAGTGAGACCATAAAGCGATTCCATTGCTAGAATTAAAATCCTCCTACAATAACTTGCCCTTCCCAGTCTTCTTGTGTTTTGTGATGTCAAATTAAGAGATCCAAGAGTTTTCCAGTGTTCAGGTCACTCTGCCCAATTTTATTACCTGCTCTGGAATGGCTCAGCCAGTGATAGACTAGCAATTTATTTGTGATCATCAAGGATGCCAGTGTAGGAAATTTTATAATCTTGTTATATAATACCCATGAAATATATTTTGAAAGTGCCCAAATAAAGTTGCTTGCCAGAATTTCATCCAAAAGCAAAGAATATCTTTTTAAAAATTCTTAAAACACAAAACCAACTCATGCAGCAAAGAGAATTATAGTTTTTGACTGCTTAACAGATGGGCAGAGAAATTATTTTAGCGGAGGAAACTGTGGGAAAAGAATAATCGAGTCTCACGATCATAGGATGTTTAAAGTGACAGCAACATTCTGGTTGGAAAAAAACATAGAATTGTGAGTCAAGGTACCTATATAGTTTTCAAGAACAGATATTCTGAGATAATCTCTTGTCTTTTTGATATCAAATGTATGCATCCACCATAGCATAAATATGTATACTGAAATAAGACATGGTTGAAAACGGTTTAATTTTCTACTACTTGCTCCTAATAAGCAGAATTTCTATTCTCTGTGCAGTTATCAGATTTTTCCTCCTCCCACCCCCTGTTGTAAATTTCTAAGCCTCTAAAGTTAACAACAGCCCTCTTCTGTCACAAATGTCTTGGGAACCATTAGTTCAGAAGGTAATCCCCATTCTCCTTAATAATAATGTTTATGGGTAAATCTTTGGAAGCATTAATTATATTACAGGTAACTGTGAGTAAGAAAAGCACTAAACTGGGTTTTGTTTATATTTAGAAACTATTAAATACATTTTCTTGTTAGAAGCTTTGTGCTTAGTCATTTTTGGCATTACCTACAGTAGGTTAATCATTGTTTTTTTTAATCACCCACACTAGATTTCTTGTTCTTTGTAAGTACTTGCCTTTAAGCAGTAAATGACTTGGACCCTAAATAGAGGCTGTCTCTCGTCATAGGGACCAAAGCAGTTTCTAAGCCCTTTCATATCCTGCACTTTTTGGGTTTAAAGTTTACATTAAAGTATAGCATTTAAATGGAACAACAGTATATGTCACTTTATTATGAGTGTATGCTATGAAACGGGATATGTTGCTACTGGGCCTAACTAATGGTCCATGAATTTGTTGAAAGCGTTAGAACTTCAGCCATCAGCCAGTATATGTCTGTCTTCAAGATCAGCATTGACTTCAAGAGGCAAATACCTGCAGTTTTCTTGTCACAATTTCATAAGTGGTTTGCCACTGCTTCCTCTTTCTAGGCAAGAGAGAAAGTGACTGAAAAACGTCATCCAGCTGTTTTCATGTCAAAGGCAGGACTAGAACACAAAACCTCCCCATTTTTAGCCTGGTGCTTTAACCACTACACCAAACTGTAGCCATCAGCCAAACTCATTACTTTTTTTTTTTAGATTAACTTGCTGGAACCATAGCATACAAATTTACCTCAGGGCAGTAGGGTTAATTAGTGGTGTTCCCTCTTCCTACATCTGGATATATACAATAATACAATAGCAGAGTTGGAAGGGACCCTGGAGGTCTTCTAGTCCAACCCCCTGCCTAGGCAGGAAACCCTATACCATTTCAGACAAATGGCTATCCAACATCTTCTTAAAGACTTCCAGGGTTGGGGCATTCACAACTTCTGGAGGCATGCTGTTCCACTGGTTAATTGTTCTAACTGTCAGGAAATTTCTCCTCAGTTCTAAGTTGCTTCTCTCCTTGATTAGTTTCCACCCATTGCTTCTTGTCCTACCCTCAGGTGCTTTGGAGAATAGTTTGACTCCCTCTTCTTTGTGGCAGCCTCTGAGATATTGGAAGACTGCTATCATGTCTCCCCTAGTCCTTCTTTTCATTAAACTAGACATACCCAGTTCCTGCAACCGTTCCTCATATGTTTTAGCCTCCAGTCCCCTAATCATCTTTGTTGCTCTTCTCTGCACTCTTTCCGGAGTCTCCACGTCTTTTCCACATCGTGGCGACCAAAACTGTATGCAGTATTCCAAGTGTGGCCTTACCAAGGCATTATAAAGTGGTATTAATACTTCACGTGATCTTGATTCTATCCCTCTGTTTATGCAGCCTAGAACCGTGTTGGCTTTTTTGGCAGCTGCTGCACACTGCTGGCTCATATTTAAATGGTTGTCCACTAGGACTCCAAGATCCCTTTAACAGTTGCTACTATTGAGCAAGGTACCTCCTATACTGTACCTGTGCATTTTGTTTTTCTTGCCTAAATGTAGAACCTTACTTTTTTCACAATTGAATTTCATTTTGTTAGATAGTGCCCAATGTTCAAGTTTGTCAAGATCCTTCTGTATCTTAAGCCTATCTTCTGGAGTGTTGGCTATTCCTGCCAGCTTGGTGTCATCTGCAAATTTGATGAGTTCCTCATTTATTCCCTCGTCCAAATCATTGATGAAGATGTTGAAGAGTACTGGGCCTAAAACAGAGCCTTGGGGTACTCCACTGCATACCTTCCTCCATGTAGATGCAGTTCCATTGAGGACTACACGTTGAGTGCAGTTGGTCAGCCAGTTGCGAATCCATCTGGTGGTGATGCTGTCTAACCCACAATTTTCTACTTTATCTAATAGTAGGTTATGGTCTACTTTATCAAATGCCTTGCTGAAGTCCAAGTAAATTATATCGACAGCATTCCTCTGGTCCACTAATTTTGTCACTTTGTCAAAGAATGCATATAAATTCATAATGGATATAAAATCAGGTATCTAATAACAGTGCACTTGGCCAATAAAAATCAGATTCTATTCTATTCTATTCTACTCTACTCTACTCTACTCTACTCTCTACAGGTAGTCCTTGATTTACAACAGTTTATTTAGTGACCATTCGAAGTTACAATGGTGCTGACAAAACTGACTTCTGACCATTTTTCATACTTACAACGTTGCAGCATTCCCATGGTCACATGATCAAAATTTGGACACTTGACAAATGACTCACATTTATGTTGGTTGCAGTGTCCTGGGATCATGTGATCTCTTTTTGTGACTTTCTGCCAAGCAAAGTCAATGGGGAAACTAGATTCACTTAACTTTTTTTTTTTTTAACAACTGCAATGATTCACTTGTGGTCATAAAATGGGGCAAAACTCAATAAATTTATGCTTAGCAACATAAATTTTGGGTACCATTACAGTTTTAAGTTGAGGACTACCTGTACATTGAGCTGAAATACCTGTTGGGGAGGAGCAGAAGTAGAAAATCACTGCAGCAGTTTTCTTGTCATATGTAATGCAAACACACCCACAGTTAAGGTGCCAAATATTCAAGACTAAGTATGCTTTTTAAGGACCTACGGTGCAGAATTCCACAGGAATTTTACTTCCTTCTAAGTAAAAATATAAGTCCTTGCTTAGAGAGCGTAGCAGAAAGTAATGAATTTAAATTAGATGTAACTTTCAATGCAAAGGTTACATTGAGTCTATGAATGGATCTGGATCTAATCCAGCAATATTGTGGTGTCTTTTTATGACATGCAAATCTGCTGCAGCAGGTTGTTTCTTCATTCTGCCTGTGATAAAACTGACCAGTATCTGAGGTCAACAGTACTGTATTATAACAACGCCTCAAGAAAAAATAGAAATCAGTTCCAAGTAATTGTCAGCACCTGTGCAAATATCAACTCCCTTTGAAAAATTGGAAGAGTTTGAGGAGCGATTTTACTTTTACATGCTCTCATTTCAGCATTTGTTATTTAGTTTTTCTCACATGAAGGTACAAGCTGTCACCATTTAACAATTTATTTTTGATCTGACATTAGGTGATGATGACTGGTAATCTGTAAATGGCTATTTTGCACATTTAAGTTAACAACTGTACATGACAACCTGTGATGAACTATGCCCCAAATCTAAGTATAATTTAAAAAACTATTAGGTGAGATAAGCACATATTTTCTTAACCTTTAAATTAGCAACTTAATTACAATTTTAATAAGGTGTTTTATATTTCTTTTTTATCCAATTTTTAACAAGTGATTATATCATAGGCAAAAAATTCAAAAATAAAATCTTGAATATTTTGCTTATGATATAAATCCCTTGTTAAAAATTGGATGAAATTGTGAGGCGTGTTTTAAGGTTAAATCAGAGGCGGTATTTAATAAGGTATGCATGGCATTTTAATTACTATAGGCTAAGTTAGTTTTCCCTAGAGATTCTATCTTATTAAGTAGGAATTAATTTCCTAGGAATGCTTTATAACAGCCATGTTCCTATTTTGATTTTCTACTTTTTAAAGTTGAGAAATAACAAAAACAGTGTAATTCATCTATACAGTAATCATCACTGGGATATAGAGTATAGAGTTATGGATTCATTTAAAGATTTAGAATAATTCAAAGATGTAATTTGAATAAATGGCTCCTTTGATAATTCTAGGATCTTTATGTGTAAGAAAAAAAACATTTTAACATTTGCATTCATTTAAGGTGAGTCATAACAAGCTTTTCTCTCATAATATGCAAAGCCAGTTCTGTATAGTTTCTCTAACATGGATACCAGCAAGAGATAATACTAGATTAGCGAGTTGTTTCCAGTGTTAAGGAGGGAGGAATAGGAGCTCTCAAACTCTCTTCATGACTCATATGGTTACTCTCCTTTTTCTCAAATTAAGGCTATACATTTGTTTGTAACTATATATTTTCATAAATAAAGCATGCAAAAGAAGCACCACATAATATACTAAATCCAGCATTTTGTAACAGAACCTTTCCTTAGGCCTGTGGAGGTCCCCTTTCCCTTCTTTTAATCAACTGGTTCCCCAGTGCACACCAAGGGATTTTCCCCACTGCTGAACTGACATGCTATCCACCCACCCTTGAGTCAACAAAAACTATTGCAGCAGGACATCTGCTTTCCGCATTGCCAGTCCTTATCCTGGTTCTATTGTTTCTATCACAGCATCATCCAACTTCCCTCCAAGGCAATGGGAGACAAACCCTATCAGTCTTCATTGATATTGAAGCTGCCCTTGGAGATTATTGGAAAAGGGGGGAATACCAATTTAACAGTAAGACAGATATTAATCATTTAAGGCTGTTTCTCTGATCCAAAGGCTGGGGGTGCGATGAAGGCAACATGATGGGGACAGGAGACCCCCCAAAAAGCATGCTTGAGCCGTGGTTATGTGCAAGTGATCAAGGGCCTCAAGAATGTACCAGCCCCTCCTCTCTCAACTGATCCAAACATACAAGCGAGATACAAATGGAAGGGAGAATTTAATCAGCTGTTCACTTTAACATTCTAACACTTTATATTGTATATATACTCAAAGGCCAAATTCCAATTTAAAAGGTATTACTTAAATAAGAAGCCTTGGTGACACAGTAGCTAGAATGCAGGATTGCAGACTAACTCTGCTGTCTGCCAGCAGTTTGATTCTGACCAGCAAAAGGTTGACTAAGCCTTTCATCCTTCCAAGGTTGGTAAAATGAGGACCCAGATTGTTGGGGGCAAGTTGCTGACTCTGTAAATAGAAGAGTAGAAACTGATGCAAACTTAAAAGAACAAAAACACACAAAAAAATATAATATGTAGAAAAGAAAAACAGAAAAGAGAGAAAAAGAAAAACTATAGTAGAGAAAAAGAATATATAAAGAAATAACTGCATTTATCACAATAAGTATAAGCAATTTTAGTAGTTACCACTTTCACTTAAAATACAACAAAAGTCTCTTCTTCCCATATCCCATCTCTTATCTATAAACAAATCCTTAAAATGTCAGTGCTTTGGTCAGCAGAAATCCATAAAGGGTTACCAGATAACAAAAAAAATATTTTAACCTTGATTAAATAAATAATAAATAAAATTCTTCAAAGGTTTACTAAGTCTTTTTTGTAAATCCAATTTGGGAAAATGATTCAGGTACATTTTGGTTTGCTATTTGTATCATCCTTTTAATTATTAAAATGTCAGCTGGTTTCTTTTGTTCTTTTGTACTTTTTAAATTACTTTCAAATTAGTTTCAATCTTGTTAAGTGAAATATATTCTTTTCCCATAACATTTTTTAAACACAGTATATCTATAGAGGCTTAAAATTAATTCCTAGGTCATTGTTCAAAAATATCCTTCAATGTGTCTAATGGTTAAATATTTTGTTTCATTTTATACAGTATTTGTAAGTCAGATTTGAGCATCCTTCTCCTTTAGATTCTTTTAGTTATCTCTATTTTTAAGTCTTATCTTAATTCTTTTTTAAACAATTTAAAACAAGGAGCCATAGTGGTGCAGTAGTTAGAATGCAGTATTGCAGGCTGACTCTGCCCAAAGCCTGGAGTCTGATCCTGACCGAAGGTTGCCTCAGCTTTCCATCCTTCCAAGGTTGGTGAAATGAGGACCCAGATTGTTGGGGGCAACATGCTGATACCGTAAACTATTTAGAGAGTATCTGAAGGGGCATATAAGCCTAAATGCTATTGCTATTTTCCCATGGGAAGGATTTTTAAAAAAATAATTCCAAAATTTATTTGGATTCTTAATCTGTAATTTTCTAAAACCCAAGTTATAAAATTTTGCTGTTTATTAAAATGTTTTTAAGTCCTTAAACATCCGACTCAACCCGTCCAAGACCAAGTGGCTGTGGTTTCCGGCGTCTCGGCATAGCCAGCTTATTCCATCGCTGGTTATCGGGGGCGAGTCATTGGCCCCCGCGGAAAGGGCTCGCAACTTGGGCGTCCTCCTGGATTCCCAGCTGTCCCTAGACGATCATGTGACGGCTGTGACCAGGGGGGCATTCTACCAGGTTCGCTTGGTACGCCAGTTGCGTCCCTTTCTGGACCGAGACGCCCTCTGCACTGTCACTCAGGCACTCGTGACGTCTCACTTAGACTATTGCAACGCTCTCTACATGGGGCTCCCCTTGAGGTGCACCCGGAGGCTCCAGTTGGTTCAGAATGCGGCCGTGCGGGGGATTCTGGGAGCTTCTCGCTACTCCCACGTAACACCTCCTGCGCGAGCTGCACTGGCTACCGGTGGCCTTCCGGGTGCGCTTCAAGGTGCTTGTTACCATCTTCAAATCTCTCCACGGCTCGGGGCCTAGCTACTTATGGGACCGTCTTCTGCCACATACCTCCCTACGTCCGATACGCTCCCACAGAGTGGGCCTACTGAGGGTACCAACCGCCGGTCAATGCCGGCTAGCGGTGCCCAGGGTTAGGGCCTTCTCTGTGGCTGGGCCGGCTCTCTGGAACGACCTACCCCCCGAACTTCGCACTATCACGGACCTTCCCCTCTTCCGCCTCTCACTTAAAACATATTTATTTCAACAAGCTGGTCTTGCGTAAACAGTATTGACTCTCATAACATAACATCTGCAAAATACGTATATGGATTTTAGATTTAGGGAATTTTAGCTTAGGAGGGTTTCTATTTTAATGTTCCTAAATTTTAGTACAGGTTAATTTAATTCGTTTTTAACTTTGTATATATTGTATGTTTTTATATGGTTTTTTAATTTTTTCCTGTACACCGCCCCGAGTCCCTTCGGCGAGAGGGGGTGGTTTATAAGTCTAATAATAATTAATAATTAAATTAAATTAAATATCTTTAAAACATCTTTCACTAAAGTTTGATGAAAACTCACAAGTGCTATAGAATACCTTGATCCAAAAGTTCTTAATAGTGGAAAAGCAGTTAACAAGCAATTTCTAAAAGTGAGTGAGAAAGAAATATGCAAACCTAATATCCTGTCAAAGGTGCTGAGTGCAATTTGAGCAAGGTGTCTTCAGGGGTAGGTTCCAGCAGGCACTACTGCTGGTTTGCTTGTGTGCACACTTCATGCTTGATGCGCGCTGTGCGCACATGCACAGCGCAATTAAAATTGTGGTGGATGTGTCTGAAAGCCAAAGAATTCTGGACCAAAATTCAAAAATGGTGAGAAGAAATAATAGAACAAAAAATTGGCATGAACCCTGAGCTGTTTCTTCTAGGAATAATAATTTTAAAAAAATAGTAAGGATATCCAATATTTAATGCTTCATATGATCACTGCTGCCAGAATCTCTTTTGCCCAAAGTTGGAAACTAAAAACAATTCCATTAAATGCAGAAACCATAAAAAAGGTGTTAGAATGCTCAGAAATAGACAAACTAATGATGGAACTAAGAGATAGAGAGGAAACAGAGTACTACAAGATATGGAACAGGTGCTATAACTGGCTGGAAAAGAGATGTAAAATCAGTGCATAAGGAACACATAGCAAACACAATGAAAAGAGATGGCATATATTTAGAAAGCAATAGAGATGGAAATATTGTATATAGATGTATATATTGTAAAAATTAGAAAGTATGAAACAAAAAATATGTATAAAATAATAGAATGGAAAATGGAAAACCAGAAATCACAAAAAAGAAAACTGTAAAAGTGTTATTGTGATTTTAATGTTTGGAAAATGTCAAATAAAGAAATAATAAAAAATAGAATAAAAGAATTGAAAAACAAGATGGTGCTATTCCACTATTTCTCAGAGCTCTAAACTCACTTAAAACTCCTCTCTTGCAATCTCCTTTTAAGGAGCAACTGTCCGGAGCACTTGTGGGTGATCTCAAGTTCTCTTCTTGTCTAGAGAAGAATTATTAAAGAGCTGGACTATTCATCTCACTTTTCGCAGCTGATTTCCTTTTCAATCCAACATTTCTTCACTAAGTCCCCATATTTTAAACTTTTGATGGAATACACAACATTTTATTTCGGACTTCACACCAAGACAGTGAACAATATTTGTGGTCTCCAAAGCAATCCAGACAGTTGATGGAATTTACAGGATTTGCATCAGTTATATAAATTGAATTTTGGATCTACATTCACACCTATATATGATGAAGAAATATAATTAACATAAATATGTAATAAATAAAATTATGTAACTGACATAAATGCTTCAATAATATATGTCCAGATTTAGTGGAGAATTTGATTTAGGGGATAACCTTTCCCTCCACAATTAAACAGGTTTTTCTTTATCTGAAAATTGGTGCTATTAAAGCATGGCACTTTGAAAAAAGGTTCCTGTCATATTTTGGAATATTCCTTGCAGTCTCCATTGGCAAAGAAAGTCTGAGGAAAGTAATATGAAGTCATTGTTGACACCAGCATACAGATGGATTATACAAGTTGGAACAATTCATTGAACGACTTGTTTTTGTGCTAATTCAACACCCAATTGCCTATTTATTTTAGCAACACGTTGAAAGATGACATAGAACTGGCTTTTGACCAAGATGGGACAATATTACTAACAGAAAACATTGCCAAATATTTGGATAACTTTGACTGCAAATCTTGGAATTGTTTTCTGCCCCTCCTCTGCTTCACCTAAATTAGGACACACAGAAAAAAAGTATATGGCATTCTGTGGTTTTCTTGCAAACTTTTCTAATAAAAACTTTTTCAACTTTTTTTTTCTGAAGGGGTGTTCTGTTCTTACACCTCACTTATAAGTTTTGACTTTTTTCTCCAGAGTCCATTTCTGTAGAAGGAAGCCACTGAAGATTTACACTGTAATGTTTCTATGAAAAAAACACAAGAAAACTACCACAAGGAAGGAGAATAGCAAATGTTTTGAATGGTCAGTCAGCATAGCTTTGCTTATGAGTTAAGGCCCACCTACTGCCCGCTCATCATTCAGAATAATCTTTAATTGTTTCTAAGGTATGTCTGCTGTGTAACACATTTTGAGAATCTGTGGTTTCTATCTGCACTAGAAATCACTGCTCCCACATTACCATACCATGTGTTGCTGTGAGGATCAGTGTGTTTGTACAGTAGTTATTTGACTGGCAAGGCAGAAGGTGAATAGACTCCAAAAGCATTGGCGCAGGGAATACGAGAAGCACGAAACAAAGAAAAGTTGAAATGTTGAAGAAGAAATAGAAGATACTATATTCAATGTTTTAGGAATAAGCAAATGTGAGTGGATGAAAGAGCCATTCACTGGTTTGAGAATCAGTTTGATCTAGTGGTTATGGCACCAGCTTAGAAGCCAGAAGACTCTGAATTTTAGTCCCACCTTAGGCATGAAAGCCTGACCATTTACTCTCAGCTCATAACATCAGGCTTGGGTATCAGTTGGTTGGGAAACAAGCTGTCAAAATCAATGGATCAACACTTAGTTGATAAAAAAGCAGAACTTGCTCTTGCAAAAAGAAAATTAGGAAGAAAATAAGTGGATGAAATGGTCAGTTTAAATCAGATAAGTGTGATATAGTGGTTAATAAACTGAAAAATGTATTGATTAACTTTTTGTCAGTTACTCACTCTCAGTTCAGCCTACCATATGAGGTTATTGTGAGATAAAATAAAAAGACATTCCCAGCAAGCTGCCTTGATATGATGTGTATTCAGAATGAATGAGATAAGTGGGTGGATTTCTGTCTATCTCAAACTATGGTACCATATAAGAGAATGAAGTAGCAAGGATTATCAATAAGGACATTTTGTCTATAGGTTTGTCGTTGACTATCTTCTATATAAATAAAATTTTTAAATAGTTTGTGCAAAATCGCTAATCTCAGAAAGTACTGCACCGATCGCCACCAAATTTTCACACAATGTTGCTAAGAAAGGGAGTAACAATGATACGTACATTTTGTGTGGCTGGCACACGTGTGTTATGTGTAAGCAGCACAAATGTAAAAGGTACGCACTTCTCAGGTTTTCACCTCCCTGTAGCTCCTCCCACCCGGCTGCTTCTTATAATGCTTCATGCATACACCCCTCACATTTCCAACATTGAAGGCTTATTCGGTCATTTCCTCGGCAACTGAATAAGCCTCCAACGTTCCACACTGTATGGAGGCCTACTAGGCCCAAAACAAGGCACAGAGGATAGCACACTCCCAGGTGGCCCATAGAGTGACAGAGAGAGAGAGGGAGAAATACAGTAGGTAGGTACTGTAGGTAGGTAGGTAGAGGCATAGAGAGAGAGAGAGGGAAAAGTACAGTAGGTAGGTAGGTAGATAGGTAGAGGGAGAGAGAAATAAATACGGTAGGTAGTTTGGGGTTATATGGTGGTTGTGTATATGTGTGCAGGTGTAGATCTACACACAGATTGGTTGGCCATTTAACCAGACTGGGCCACAGCAATGCGTGGCTGGGTACAGCTAGTAGTCAATAAACCTATTTGAGCGTATTCTTAGAATGGCTATCTACTAAATATCAGAGTGATACAAGGATAGCTACCAACTTCAGAGCTGTCAAGGAAGGACACAATGCTACTAATAGGCAATTGGAATGCAGACACCAGGAAAATGACAGAATTTAGAACTACAAGACGGCTTGGGAAATGAAATAATGCAAGATGCATTAATAGTTGATGTAGTAGAAATGTAGGCTCATTGAAAGGAACAGATTCCATATACTTATCCTGAGGTACTATAGGAAGAGATAGTAGATATTGTAAAAATCGCAGCAGAAAATAATACAGTGTACTTCCAAAATTTTGAAGGGGAAAAAAAACCCAAGCAGCTTTCAGAAGACATAGAAAATGAAACATAGAAAATGAAGGAAAGTCTTGGAATTGTCTTATCAGTAATTTCAATGTCAAGCAAAACAAACCAAACAAACAAAAACAAAGGATCTCAATCAAGAAAGTCAGCAAAAAGAGGGAAAGAACAAGAAAAAAAACCCCAAATGGTTTTAGGAAGAACAGAGAAATTACAGGAGGAAATAAGAATATTCAAAGGTAGTATACAGCAGAACAGAGGAAAAAGTTAGAAAGCTTATAGTGAAAACTCTTTGTAAACAGAATTATAGAATTCTTTTTAGAAAGAGACATCAAATATATTCAGGAATGACTAGCTGGCAATTAGGAAAGCACAAATGACCTATTGAACTGTTTCAAGATGAAGGAGAAACAGCAGTTAAAGTATAACAGCTCTGTGTTAACAAATGAGGAACAAGACTGTGTGCCCTAGAGACTGGAAAATATTGAACAATATATCTATACTGAAGACAACACAGGCAAATGTGCCTATTTCTGAAACTTTCTGCAAGTTGCCTCTATATTTATTTGACTGATATAACAAATAAACTATAACAATAGCAAAATTGGAAGAGATGAATTCCAGAATGAAAATTAGAAATGAATCCTAAGGAAGAAAGCAATGACAACTCAAAAAAGATTGTGGGGCATGTGGTTATTTCCAAGATATATACAGCCAATGAAGTTGGACCCTGAGAACAAGACAATAGACACTTTTAAATAATGGATCTTGAGAAGATTCCTAAAAATACCATGGACTGCAAGAACCAATCAATCCAGGCCCAAAAAAAGATTAAGTGCTCAAGGAAATACTCAGTAAGCAATAACTCACTTACATTGATCATGTGATACAAACAGCTGAGGGATTAGAGAGAGAAAAACTGTTCTTGGCAAGGTTAAGGAAATCGAAGGGAATGGTAATGAATAAAGTGCCTAGACAGGATCAAGGAGATTACTGGAAACCAGTCAAATTGTTAAGCATCATTCCATTCATCATCTGAAATCAGGTGTGAATTGTTGGCATTTAATAATTAGCAATATTTAAATGTGCATCTATACTTATAAATTAGCATATAGTTATTTAATGTAAATAGCTTCCCTATTTTGTACTTCTTGGTAGGAAGAGATTTCAACTTTGGGGTGGGGGGAATAAGGTGTTCCCATGATACACATTCCAACTTTATGGATCAAAAGGATTTCTCCACCAAGAAAAATACCAGAACGAATAATCTAGCCTCTACCACACCGCAGTACATCTCATTCCTTCCCTTTTTCTAAACAAAAATAATGTGAATCTACATTCATATTCCAGTAATTATTCAAGATAAATACCTAGAGCTATTAGTAAGTAGGGATGCAGTGGTTCTGTGGCTAATACGCTGAGCTTGTTGATCAGAAATGTCAACAGTTCAGCGGTTTGAATCCCTAGTGCCGTATAACGGAGTGAGCTCCCGTTACTTGTCCCAGCTTCTGCCAACCTAGCAGTTTGAAAGCACATAAAAAATGCAAGTAGAAAAAAAGGGACCACTTTGGTGGGAAGGTAACAGCATTCCATGCGCTTTTGGCATTTAGTCATGTCAGCCACATGAACATGAAGACATCTTTGGACAGTGCTGGCTCTTTGGCTTTGAAACAGAGATGGGCACTGCCCCCTAGAGTCGGAAATGACTAGCACATATGTGCAAGGGAAATCTTTACCTTTATAGTAAGTACCTTGTTTGACCAAACACACTTTAGCATACCATACTATAACAAAATGGGTTTTCCTAGTAACCCTGTACATTTCCCTGTAGGTGGTGGGGAATATTTAAAATACAAAGCCTCTTTAAATTTATTTTGATCTTTGGAATTTTCCATTTTTTTAATTCTTCATAAACTCTTCGTCCTTTTATCCTGGATGCCTTGTACATAGTGATGGACTGTGGCATTCACAAGATCATTTGATGAAGAACAATACTTGTGGAGAAATAAAAAGGATCAAAATTGAGATTTTGTTTTCTGTAGTTATTGTTTTTTATTGGAGGACTTAATTTAGTTTTCCCTATGCGGTGCTCCTCAGATGCATTACTTTTACAATGCTCAAAAATGTTCTGGCTGAGAATTGTAATTTTCACACGTCTGAAAAATGCCAAGCTAGGGAAAGACTGATTTAACTAAAATGAATGTTTTGATTCTCAGCAACTCAGGTAAAAAGACAGGATGACACTTTTATCTTAGCTGTTTGGATAGAGCCTTGATATTTAACATTCATTGTTTGCTTCTGATCTTTCTAAATAAATCCAGCCTATTTTTATTTGTGAACAGCTTAGCAAGCCATTAAACTGTGACCTTATTTTTATTTTATAAATGTCCTTAGTAGCCGAATCTTTTAGATATGTCCAGTTGGCTGGCATACAAAAAAGATGCATTTTTAATAATCAGTATGTTGTGAGTTTTAGCATACTAAGGGGCAAGGTAGGAATACAGTACTATTGATTTGATTGGCTCATGTAGATTTTATCTGCATATTTGTAACACTCACACTTATTAATGACTAGCCATTACAGGCCACGCGTTGCTGTGGCCCAGTCTGGTTAAATGGCTAACCAATCTGTCTGTAGATCTACACCTGCACACACAAGCACTTACACACAACCACTGTATAACCCCCAACCTACCTAACTACTATATTTCTCCCTCTATCCCTCTCCCTACCTACCTACTTACCTACCTACCCATCCCTGTCTCTATCCCTATAGCTGCCTACCTACCTACTGTATTTCTTCTTGAATCTTATGGACAGAGTATTTTATGTCATAAAGGATGACATAATATCTGTGGCCCAATGCTCTCTCTGTATCCACCTACCTTTTTTACAATTTTTTACATTTCCGTTGCGTGTACCTGGAACAGGTGTGACATCTACACAATCTATATATATTTTTGGTGCCATACTTGAAAGGAACGTTGTGTGAAAATTTGGAAGCGATCAGTGCAGTACTTTCGGAGACTAACGGTTTTGAACAAACTCTTGTTACATTTTTATTTATATAAAATAACACTCTCTTCCGTCGTCCCAAAGGTGCTTTTTCCAACTGGGCTCCCCCCCCCTCCTTTGAAAAGGTTTTTGCTTCTCATTCAAGAAAGCTTCTTTAGTTGACATTGAACTAAAGAAGCTTCTTGGATGAGAAGAGAAACGTTTTCAAAGGAAAATAATCCCAGAAAGTTCAGTTGCCTTTGGGGTGGGGGGTGGGGGTTGAGGAAGCACCTTTGGGACAACCATGACAAGCGTGATTGAGAATCGCCACAGACATTCATCTTTGGTATGTCTGTGCCTGTCTAGACAAAGTGAACAAACTGCTTCTGCCAGACATAAGTAGGAAGTCAGCGCTGCCTCTCAATTAGGTGAAGGGTTATCAAGAGCTTTTGGCCTTGAGGCTCGGAGATCAGCTTTGGCTCTGCCTCGCCTAAACTTCGCCTCCTGCAGCCACATGGGCCGGCTGCTTTCGGCCAGCCAGGAGGGACGAGCCTTGTGGCCCAACGCTTTCTGGAAGGCGCCAGGTCTTGAAAGGAGGCGGTTCTTTCCCGTAGGTGAGTTCGTGAACAGGACTGGGTGTGGCGGGGAGCCGGGCTCACCGCCGCGCCGCAAGTTTGAGATTCACATCCACACAAGGCCGCCTTGTGCTACGGGGAGAAGGCGGGGGTGGGGGGGTGGGGGGGGTGGGGGGGCGGCGACCCCAAGGCTGCTTGAAGCCCCAGCTTTTCTGCTGCGGTCTGTCGTAATCCCGAGCTGCGCCTTCCCGGGCGGGTGTTTGCTGTAGGTCTGCCTGGGCGCCACGCCCTGAAGTCAAAAACTCCCAGGGTCAGGTGAACGTAGTTTCTGCACGGACATGTCAGGTCGGCCCTCCGCCCCCTTCCCCGCGCTCCCCTGAGCTCTCGGGCTTGGCGGAGGGCCGGCGGCTCGGCACGCGCGCTAACTCCCGCTTCCTTCTCCCCCCCCCCCATTTCTCCTCCCCAAAAAAGGGGGGGGGGCTGCTTGATTAAGGACGCCGGTAAGCTGGAGCCTGAGCCCCGGCGGGCTCGTCGGTTTATTTATGAGGGAGGCCGCCGCCTTCGTCCTTCTGCGAGCGTTGGATTTGTCCGCTTCCAACTAACGTCTCCGCTGCCGAGGATTTAACTCTTTTTCTGCGGAGCTGCGCTTGGAAAAGCGCACACGCCCAGACAATAAACCACCTCCTGGCACTGTGGATGGGTTAAGCCGGGCATTGAATGGGCTCGCAGGGAGAAAGGGAGCTACTTGCCGGGGTACCTAGCTTTTGTCCCCCTCCCTCTTTAAGGGCTTATTTGGGGGGTAGGGGGGTGGGGGAAGGGAAGAGTCTTTCCTTGGGGGAGGCCTTCATTCCATCTTCATTCTTGTAACCCAGCAACAACCCCGTCCTCCAATCAGCTTTGCTCAATGGCAGGAGTGCAATTTGTTCGCCATCCTTTCTTCCTTCTCCCCTGGAACTGCCTTCCCTAGCATCTTTTTTTCTTTTTCTTTTTTTGGGAGGGGTGGGGGTGGGGGGGTGGATGCCGGGATCTCCTCAGCCTGCCAACTTCAACTCTTGCAGGAGGAAGAGGAGCTGGAAAACAAACAAACAAACAAACCCAGACCTGGGAGGAGGCAATGTGGCATCTCATTGAGGGAGTGGCTGGCTCTGAATTCTGTCAAATTGTGCAGTGTGTGGAATGAAGAAAAAAAAAAGGGGGGGGGACAGCTGGCACTGTCACTGCAGACTGGAAGGAGTTAAAAGATGGCCCAACTGATGCTTCAGAAAGCAGGCTGCATGTAGGCAACATGTCTGCTGGATCTGTGCAAGGTATTATTACCATTTGCCTAGCCAAGGCCTTTGAATGTTTGGAGAAATCCCTGACCACGCCTATTTCAGATTTACAGCATTAATAAAGCATTGTGGAGATGGTTAGATTGGTGGGGTTGTGAGGTGGGGGGAACCCAGTGTTATACCAAGCAATTGCAAATGTTGTTCTAGTGATATAATGGAAAGGTAAATTATTATTTCCTCTACTAGGAAAGGTAATTGTGGGTGTGTTTAGTTCCTTGTCCTCTGTGGGAATTCTTAACTAATGTTTGTTGACTGCTGTGTATTCTTGTTTGCCAGGCTATTAAGGACCTACAGTAGTGTGCTGTGAGACTGAACACTGAAGAGACTGCAGCAGGCTGTAAACTGGTGAGAACTTCAAAATGTCAGTATTGAAGAGAATCAAGAGAGATTGGCAACCTGCAGACCCACAGGTGGTTTTACTGTCCCACTAGGCCCTGAGGCTGGAGCTTTGGGAAGCTCTTCCTGTTTTCCTTTGACATCCATCTTACCAACCATTGATTAGGTGTTAAGGAACAGATTACTGCTAATGATATTTGAGAATTAGCTGCTCTTAGGTGGACCTTATCAAAATGGAAAGGGGGTGAAGCTTCCCACCTCTCCTAGTGGTCCAATAGCAGTAAGCAACTGCAATCTCAAGCAGGTTCATTGGTTGGAGGGAAGAAAAACTTTTTTTGGTTGCTTTTTTCAAGGCAGCGTTCTTGTTTTCCTTGTTCTCCATTGGTTGGCTGCTGCTTGCAACAGCAGGGAAGCAATGCTCCTAAGCAAGTCTCTGGGTGGGCCTGGAAATTGGGAAGATGAGTGTGTCTATTTACCATGTGTATGGCCCTTAACATATAATCAAATTCCCAGCGATGTAATAAGTGTAATGCAAAGCTATTTGAGTAACTACTTGATCTACAGATGCTATTTGTGTATTTGAAAATGTTATATTAAATACATATAATATAATATTGGATGCAAAGTGGTAGATAGGTCAGTCTAATGAGAAAAAGAGGGGAAATGTTATAAATGGTGATGTACATTTCTCTGTCTCTGCAGACTTGTTGTTTATTGCTTAGAAGGACATGGCTAGATCTTATCAGGTACAAATGGCAAGGAGAAGATTTGGGGTGGACTTTAGCATATATTTTAAAGGTTTATAGCTACTTTACAGCAGAGCAGCTTGCTGCATGAATTCTTTTTGTTTTGTTTTATGTATGTAGCTGAGGCTGGATGGCTATCTGTGAGCTACATTCTTATGTTAGTAGAGAATTGGCCTAGATGAGCACCAAACCTTTTTCCAACTCTTTTTAGATGGATTATGAATATGGTGTAACAAGTATTACTTAATAGGTATGATAGAAAGGGCAGCAGATAAACAATGCAGAGACAATCTATAGTCCGCTTTAGAGCAGAAATCTGGCCATAAATATACTATAACTCCAACCCTCTCCCCTTTGTTATTCCTGAATGCTTCAGAATTTGGGAATGAGTTCAAAGTATATGCATGTGGTTGCAATTATCAATCTATGTTTTGTTCAGTTTCTATGATTTACAGGTAAAAAGTGTGCCTTAAAATCCAGCTTGATTTTGCTAAAGAAGGTGTCCAGTTGTACAAATTTGTCTTAGTAGGGATTGTCTTCTCTTTCCTATCAAAACATTCTACAGGTTTTTGTGAGTCTTAGTAATCATAGGAATACCTTTTCGAAAGTTGTGCTAAATTGAAGATGTTTCCACTTTAATCAATGAATATTTCTGCAAGGTTGCTAGTGTAATTGTAGCCCTATTTTACTTTATGTCATATGCCCTTGAAATGTAAACCTGCCTTCTGGAACAATGTCCCTCCACCCCCATGAGATTCATATGTCTTCCCTTATTTAAGTGAGCCTTTAAAACCTGGCTGTTCCTCCGGGCCTTGAGCTAGAGTGGGAGATGGCCCATTTGTGATAATTCATCTGTTGGAATTTGTGTTATTTTTCCAGGTGTTGGTTTTTCTATCACTTTCTAGTAGTTTATTTTAAACTGTTTCATGTTGTATGCCATCCAGAGCTATTATCTTTGGACTTAATCACATTTTAAGCATACCTCATATTTGTTAAGGTTCATTAAGACTGGAAGGTTATTTCCTTTAACAATATAATGAATCAGTGTTTGTGGAACTGCCCAAAAAGGGAGTTAATACTCTAAGCACAAAAATATAACACTCCCTATGTTAACACAAATTATTAATATATATCTAATGAAATTTGTAATGAACTAACACTTGTGACAAACCCTAGGTATAAAATTACTGATGAATCCCCATTGCATTTAAGGTAATTGTTAAACATCTGTTCATCTATTGAACCTTTTAGACTTCAGATTTTATGGGGGGGGGGGGAACATGGTCTGTAACCATGTGCAAGTGGCTGTTCTACAGTGTACTCATTGCTCATCACTTTTCATTTGAAGGGTTGCTTGCATATGTGAAATGCTTATAGCATTGATAACATACTACTTTGTCTATTCTGAAACAAGTTCCATTATATCTAATGGCACCAATTTCCAGATATTGCTAATGTGTGTAGGCAAAGGTAAAGCTTTCCCTTGTCCAGTGGTGTCCGACTTTAGGCAGTGGTTCTCATCTCCATTTCTTAGCTGAGGGAGCCAGCATTATCCAAAGATACTTCCATAGTCATATGACCAGCATGACTATACGCCGAGGTGCAAAGAACACTATTATGATCATGAATTATCACTTGTTGCTTGTATGTACAGAGAGCTTATGCACCAAAGTCCTTGTGTGTCAAATCACACTTGGCCAATAAAGAATTCTGTTCTGTTCTGTATTCTATTCCATTCGTT
The DNA here is from genome assembly GCA_039707465.1 of Rhabdophis nuchalis. Classification (NCBI taxonomy): domain Eukaryota; kingdom Metazoa; phylum Chordata; class Lepidosauria; order Squamata; family Natricidae; genus Rhabdophis; species Rhabdophis nuchalis. Next base: position 88,146,138 of record CM077643.1, read on the forward strand.
TTGATTCCATTTCATTCTTACCTTCCCACTGAAGTGGTACCTATTTATCTACTCTCATTTGCATGTTTTCAAACTGCTAGGTGGGCTGGAGCTGGGTAAGTAACCGTGGTGTATTCAGGTCTCAAAGCCTGGCTGTCAGCTTTCTAGCTGACAAGCTCAGCATCTTTAACTGCTGAACCATCATGTCCCCTTAGTAAGTGTGTATAGTTGCCAGAATTCCCAAAATATCTTCACCGTTGTAGATTGGAAGAGGTTTCTGTATAGGACTGCAATCAACGTGTAATTTAGCTTTTTTCTTATAGGAAGGAAACTTCTGTGTCTAGTACAGATAAGGCTATTTAACAGTAAATAAGACTGGATTTTTCGTGGTATGCCAAAGAGATCTTGTAATGGCTCAATCACAATGGGTTTCTGCCATCAACATGTTATATTTAGAAGCACTTTAGTATATTTTTGTAAAGATGAACCATCAGTTCAGTTTATACACTAATACCCCATAACAGAGAGTTCCTCTGCTTGGAGCAATCTGAAGGAATCACCATATGAGTTGGCTTTAATATACAGTTTCATAGAAGCTACAAGATGGAATTAATGCAATATTTAAGCATAAAGTAAACAAGCTACAACTTAGGGTCCCACAATCTGCAGGGCCTAACAAAAATTCAGATTGTTTTGGTTTTAGAATTTTGTGGTTGTATTGTATTGTAGTTTTTTAAACTCTTGTGTAGCAAACTTTTAGGCATGATTTTAAAATGGCTTTATATGTAAATTACAAGGCATATATATGTTTTCATTTTTTGGTGTGGTGACCCAAAGTCCTGTTTTGGTACATACCTCTGTGAAACTTTGTGGTGTAACTTTTAACAGGAGTTCCCAAAACCTTATACAGCTTAGGGATTCACCAAATCTAAATCCATCACTATTCAGAATGGTAAAATATGTTGCTCTGTTGATGTGAATATATATGGGAAGCTGTGTGTGGTCCTACCTTGTGAGTGGTAATCATATGACCTTTTCCCCATGATTTTATTCAGTGTTACGTATCTAAAGCTCACATTTCACCAAGAATAAATGTAGTTGGAATTGTTGGCTTCACAAGATAAATTGAGCAAAACAGTGTATTTTATCAGATTGGAAATGACATGCATACTTTATGCTATAGTGCAACTTTCCCCAGCCTTGTGCCCTGCAGGTAGATTAGGACTCCATTTCCTAGTATTTCAACCAACCTCCCATGATGCCTGAGAACAGTGGAAATTGGAGTTTCTATATATCATAGAGAAGATTGGTTTACTGTTTCATCATTGAGAACTGTTTCATTATCATTTGCTGTTACAGTAACTGAATTATGAATATTCATGGAGAAATGCTATATACCTCATTACTTAATTCAGACCCTCTGTAAGTGTTGGATTATAACTTCCATCATTTTCTAGCAACATGGTCATTAATTCTATATGGAAATGAAAGGAATTGTAGCCCAATAGATCTGGAGGGTATGAGATTGGGAGCATTTACTCATCTTAATATAGTATGCTGATTCATATGTTGCCTGAAGCTTTGATTTACATAATCATTGGAAATACACAATTGCAATAGATAAACCTTTGTTTGCAAACAGTGAGCAACACATTCAATAGCCAAAATTAAAGAAACCACAATATCACATGGGCATTACGTGGACCAGGTCAGTATGTTAGGAGGGAGCCTATCTTATAACCATGTTGACTTCCTGATGGCATCTATAATTCTGGTTGTCAGAGAAGTAATGGCCTCTGCGTTTGTTATGGGTTAGATATTATTTTTAATTTGAGAAAGAAACAAAAGAAAATAAAAGTTGCGGGCTTCATTTTGTGTTTCCTTTTCCATTTCTTGAAATTACTTTAAATAAAATAATTGGGTTCTTATAGTTTATTTCTCATTTGTACCTAGATATACCCAGTAAAATAATATTTAGCTCTCTGAGACTTGTTTCTAATAGAATAAAACTGGTATTCACAGAAGGATTTAAAGTATCACTTCATTCAGGCATGCTAGTCCTAGGAAAGTAGCAGGGCTTTGTTTCTAAGAAAATCAAGAAGAATCTGACATATACAAATGTCTGCAGAAAAGGATTGGGGAAAAGAAGCAGAATGAGATATATGTTACCTACTAGGTCTTTTCTGGTTCGAAAATGCAAGAACCAAAACATTAGTAAATATCAAGTTGGGGAAGAGTGGTCAGCTTGGCAGACACCATGGCTAATATCGATACATCTTTTTATTGCTAGATTTTTATACTGGGCAAAATTCAGTTGAGTTGATTAGATTGATCTGAGAAATGAGTTATAAGTTTTGTATTTTTAAAATCCCATGACCATGTGTGTTCAGATATTTTAAAACTTAAACACAAGAATTCTACGTGATATCACGGCCCACGTGATAACTGCAGTCCACAATAGTTACAAGTCAATGTTGTAAAAAAGAACCATATTGTAATTGAAATTTCATAGTTTCCTAAATTTTCAGCTATCAGTTTTTGCAGTCTGTGTGCTGTATATGCTGTGGTTTGGCTGCACCATCCTTAACTTTCCCATTTTGGGTGAGGAAATTTGCAATTCTTATATTCAAGCCAGTGTGAACATAGGTAGTCCTCAAGTTACAGCCATAATTGAGCTTACCCATCACAGTCATAACTTGTATGACTGAACCAGTTTTCTGACTTTTTTTGTGGCAGTTGTTAGGCTAATGCCATTGTCATTAAGTTGCTGCTATGGGCCAAAACAGTAATAAAACATGGTCATATAATCACAAGACACTGCAAACAATCATAAATGCAACCTGGTTGCCAAGTGCTCCCTTCCCTGGAGGGAGGGGGAAGGAATCATCAGAACTTTGAATTTGGGTCATACCCCCAGGAGGTCCATCATAACTTCAAATGGCCATTAAGCGACCAGTCATTGGACAAGAACTACTATCTTTTCAGTGACCATGAAACCTGAAAAAGAACAATTCCAGATCAGGTAGAAACTTTTATTTGACTTTCAATGGAAGCAAATGGGATTCTTCCTGTTCAGACCAGAGTCATTGGGTATTGAGTGACATACACATTTAATAAACAAATGAAAAAACAAACAAACCCCAAATACAGTATTGGGGAAGGGAAAGCTGCCTTATTTGAACTTTTCATTTATGTCAGATCACCTTGTAAAAATTATTAGATTATCAGAAATATTCTGCATACACTTGGTGAATATAGCAGCAGTTGGACATTCTTCTAGTGCATTTATGGCAAACCTTTTTTGGCTCACGTGCTGAAAGCCGGGGGAGCGCAGGGGGGTCGTGTGCAGACATGCACACCCATAATGCTATGTGCCTGACCACAGCACGCATGCATACATGACCAACACTCCCGCTCATTTTTGGTGTGCTTTTTTCTCCCTCCGCAGGCTCCAGAGGCTTTATAGGAGCCTGGGAAGGGTGAAAAACAGCCTTCTCCACCCCCTCCAGAGTGAGAAAAACTGGCCCTAAGGGCAAACCAGAAGTTAGGGAACGGGCTTCCAGGTTGCTTGTAGGGTCAGTTTTAGTCCTCTGGAGCCTTCAGGGCCTCCCAGGAGGCTTCCCTGAAGGCTCTGGGGGCAAAAAACGATCCTATTAGCCACCCAGAAGTGACTTCCGGTTTGCTCGTAGTGTTGTTTTTTGTCCTCTGGAGCCTTCAGGGAAGCCTCCGGAGGCTCCTGAAGGCTCCGGAGGGCTAAAACCAGCCCTACAAGCAAACCGAAAGTCCATTCCCGAACTTCTGGTTTGCCCATAGGGCCGGTTTTTTGTTCTCTGGAGGCTTCAGGGAAGGTACTGAAGCCTCCCGGAGGGTGAAAAATGGCCTCAAAAGAAGGCCAAAATCAGCTGGCCAGTGCGCGCCTGGGCACTGGCCAGTTGACAGGGCAAGCCTCGCATGCCCTGACAAATGGCTCCGCATGCCACCTGTGGCACACGTGCCATAGGTTCGCCATCACAGTTCTAGTATATATATTCAGTAGTATCCCTTGGGAGCTGATACAAGTGGTCTCAGACTCCACTTTGTTTCCCCAGTGAACATTATGGACAGGAATATTGAGGCCTCTGGCTCCAGTACAGCAGAATTTCATTCTGCCATGAGTTTTTCCAATGTCTCTCTGACTCAATACTTATGGTAAGATGTATGGTAGAATTTAGTTTTCTTTATAGCACTGACTGGAAGTAAAAAAACTTTCATCAGGAACTTTTTAGTTATCCTTTCTTATGATCAGGTTTTCCTGTTTCATTTTAACTACAACTTTCTTACTTTGCAAGGCTAATGGGGACTGCTTAGATAGATAGATAGATAGATAGATTTTATTTTTCTATACCGCGTCCTTTCCCCAGGGGGACTCGGAGCGGTGCACAGGGAAAATTAAAACAACATAAAACATATACATAAATAAATACAATAAAAACAGATTAAATCAACTGTCCCTGCACTAAAATCCCCATTTTTAAAATTAACATTCCCTAACCCCTGAGGTAGAGACTAACCTAGGCCGGCCAAGCAGAAAAAGTGAGTTTTTAATTTCTGACGGAAGGAGCAGAGGTCCGTAGTTGTTCTAATGTCGGGAAGAAGGTTGTTCCAGAGGGCTGGGCCCGCCACAGAGAAGGCCCTTCCCCTGGGCGTTGCCCGCTGACAAAGTCTAGTGGACGGCACCCGGAGAAGTCCCTCTCTGTGGGAGCGAATCGGCCGGGAAGATGTATGGGGCAGAATCCGATCCCGCAGATAGCTAGGTCCCGAGCCATGGAGCGCTTTAAAGATGAGAACTAGCACCTTGAAGCGCACCCGAAAGACGACTTGTAGGATATGCTGACTATATAGCTGATGGATTCTGAATATTTTTTTCCTGCTGGTATTACTTGTGCTTTTGTTAAATCCCTGATCCATTTTCAGCATTAGACATGGTTCAAGTACTTGACATAATCAGTTTGTTTGCTCCTGAGCGGAAGGCACTGAAGTGCATAGAGCCATTCAGAACACCATTGGAAGAAATTCAAAGTGAATATATTTTGTTTTCCTCAATAACACCCTAATTTTTTACATCATCTGCCTTTTTTGGGGGGGGGCAACAAAATCCCCACACAAAAATGAAACCACACATTTCAAGTATGGTCAAAAGGTGAATAGTAACAGCACTAGCATAGAACCACAGAGTTCATATAAGATTCTAGGATAAAACAAGAAAAATAAAAAGCAGTCTTCTGTTCTGTGGAACTCTTGATTAAAATCTCAGTATCAGAAATGGCAATAGAAAGTAAGGAAAAAGAAAAAGGGAAAAGTAGTATGAATATCAGCAGTTGCAACTTTTTAGGGCTTACTAAATTCCAAGTGGAGATGAGGACCTGGGATCAAACAAAGGACTAGTGAAATGAATCACATGGAATAATTAGATCAAACCTGCAGTCAAGTATTTGTGGAATTGCATTTAATTTGGAGGACTTTTTACCCATGCCTACCTAATCTAGCTGAAAAATATGTGATCTAAAAATGAATGATGCATGTTGGATCTATTTCTGCTTATATGAATGTTAAGACATCATGGATGCTGAGTCCCTTATGTAGTTTCTGCCTATTTTGGCTGACAAAGACCTATTGTCAGCAATAGGATTGCTTTACATTTTTGAATTTCTCAGTTCCGAAGCAGTGGCAATTTTTTTCCCCTGAAAGGAAGTAAAAAAATAAACAATAGCTCTTTGTTGCTGTCTCCATACTACCCCTTTCTGTCACGTTTGCCATTTTGGAAATTTCCTACCTGGCAGCTCCTCTTCCTTATGAGAAAATTTTTTCTCTCTTTTCCCCCTGTCTTCGCCTGACCCTTTTTTCTTGTCTCGCTCCTCCTCTCAGCTAATCCCTCCCTCTGTTCTGAATCTGCCAGCTTGGGGGTAGTGGGGGGGAGACCCTCATACTTATTGGGAGATGTGACAGCCTTTGGAATTACATTATCTATGAAAAGGCTAGATCTGGATTTGAAAAATAGGATGTGGCTCCCTGGCAGCAGGGATTGATCATGGAGAGAATTTCAGTCTCCAGCGGCTTTTACTTCATGGCAGTGACTGATTATTTATGCTTGTGGCATTTCAGTGCAAATGTAAATGCAGAACTGGAAAGACTACAGGCTAGTAAGATTCTTCAAGCATCAGCATCTTGGGGTGCAAGCCATTTGACAAAATAGGATCTTATCTGATTGCTTAAGCTTCAGGTATGCATTTTTCCATTTACTTAGTAGGTCCATATACATATAATTCCATATTCTAGGAATTAAAATCATATCATATATTAACTCATTGCTTAAAAGTGCTTGTTTCATGTTTTTTTCTAAGAAAGAGAGATGCAAATATATTCTACCAATATTGAAACCTAGTACTTAATGAATGAGAAACAAAAGCTGCAAGTGGCTGGTTCGATGCAGTTGCTCAGGGATCTTGAAATGCAACCTCTCTGCTTATTAAATTGGAAAGGTTTTAAAATTTATATTTTGTGCATTTTTATGAAACCTTATATTTTATGATTTAAAATTATGCTCAATTATCTGGCACTGGCTATTGTTAAAATAGTTTTGGGAGGCGTAAAGCAACTGTCATTCATTATATTTTGTCAAATGCATGGCTGTTGAAGATGGTACTGATAAATCTATGAACACATTTGAAGTGTGTGTATCTTTCCAAATCAAGTAGGTGCTGTATCTACAGGTGCAGTTGTCTTATTTGAGAAGTCACTGACTCTGTGATTTCTTTCTGGTAAGCTTTTTTTGATGCATACTTGAAAGTTGGCTAATATTAACCCACAATTGAAATCCTAATCCTTAGTCCATAAATCAATTAGATTTGAGTCAGAGGGAAATACCACTGCTAATTACAACCATTAAATTCTTCATTAATTCATCTTCAAAGAATTCAAAATTAAGAAAGTGCTCTTTCTGGTGGAAGGGAAAGCAAGATAAAACAAATGGGCCAGGATCCAAAAATAAATTACTTGAATTCAAGGGAATTGTAAATTTCAAACTCTGCGTACCACCATGCCTAAATTCTTCCACATACTACAGGTAGTCCTCAACCTAGAGCAGTTTGTTTAATGACCCTTCGAAGTTACAATGGCATTGAAAAGTGACTTATGACCATTTTTCATATGTACAACTATTGCAACATCCCCATGGTCATATGATCAAAATTCAACTGCTTGGCAACTGAGTCATTTATGACAATTGCAGTCTCTCAAGGTCATGTAATCGTGTGACCTTCTGACAAGCAGTCAATGGAGAAGCCAGATTCACTTAACTGTGTTACTAGCAACTGCAGTGAGTCACTTAACAACTGTGGCAAGAAAGGTGGTAAAATGGGTCAAAACTCACTTAAGATATGTCTCAACAACAGAAATTTCAGGCTCAATTGTGGTCTTAAGTTGAGGACTATGTGTAAAAGATTTCTTTTTAGAGTCTCAAAACCATAATAGTAAGTTGTTAAAAACAAAAACTTTTTTTGACGTTAGTACAAATTACTCTGGACGAACCAAAGTTCTGCTGAATTTTAAAATTCTTATTCCAAAGTCAGTAGATATGAAAATTCTTCTATATAGACAAAGGCTATGTAGACTTAAGATTCAATCACAGAAAACACAATGAAAACAGATTTGCTGTCTGGTGGGCAGCTTCCCACTGGTGGGAACTGTCTTCTTCTTTCTGTCTCCAAGTGTGTGGGGAGTTCCCTTTCTCTCCTGAAATGAAAGGCCTCTTACTGCTATTCTTTTCTTGCTTTCTGGTTGTCCTCATAGTCAGTGTTGTTGCTGTGCCATGGCCATTTTTTGTTTGGGACAAACATTTTTTGTCCCCCCCCCCCCCATGCTCAGTAAAAATCTCTCCCTTTATTAGTCAATTAAATTCAATTTGTCATGAAAGCTTTCATATTGTTTTGTAAATTGGCATTCTTCTTCCAAATGCCCTGAGATATGTTAAATTGGACCAGAAATTATGGAAATTGGAACTTTAACACACCTGGAAGTTACCAAATTTGGAAAAAATGTTGCAGTGCAGTTAGAGAGCACTATTTTAATCTGGGCTTTGTTATTCACACTGGCACTGTTAAATGATTAATGCATGCATTTTATAAGTGAATATATTTCCTGATGTTTTGTTATGAATTCTTGGTTACTTTCAACAATTCAGTCTTGTAAATTAAGTAAGTATTAAGTAAAAATACTGCTATTGTCATTTTGTTCTTACTGTTACTACAGAAGTCCATATTTAGACTTACTTCAATGCTGGTCTGTCTGTCTGTCTGTCTGTCTGTCTGTCTCTCTCTCTTTCTCTCATGCACACACACTCAAAAGAGAAGAATTTCTTTTGAAGCGGCTTTGGAGAACACTCCAGAGGCTGCACAAGAGCATAACCCATTCTCATGTAGTTTCCAAAAATCATGCTAGGATATGCTTTCAAGAATAGTTGTTTTGGGGTGTTGGCAAATGTTAGCCTGTCTCCAAAACTTGTGGCTTGTCACCTTTGACATGGGTACCATAGGTTTGCCATCGCTGCTCTAGACAATCCTCTATATCATGGTACTGTAGTGTTAGCCTTTTCCATTTGAACAAATTAGTTGGCAGAATTTCTTCTACTAACTCCTGTAGGTAAGATCTGGATGGTCTTACTACTTGGTATATGTTAGATTGTCTTCATATCCTTGACTGTATTTCATTAGTAAGGTGATACGTTACGGAAGGTGAGACAAGGTGAGACATGGAAGATTTAACATGTTGATATTTATTTACTAAGTTTATATCCTGCCTTTCCTCCAGAAGCCAATGTTTACTTATGGTAGCTCACAATTGCTGAAGTTCAGTCAGCTGTTAAAAGTTATATAGCACTGGCTGTTTTATTATTAGGAATTCAGGATTGTCTTAGTACAACCCTTAGTTGTAATGCTAGTCTATGATATTGGATAGAGTTATATGATAACAAGATATGCTATTTGAAGAGGAGCATAGTGATTAATGTGCCTTGGACTTCACTAAAGTAATTTTAATATGCGATATAGCTCAGCCTTCTCCAATCTAACACCTTCCAGATATTTTGGATTACAATTCTTAGAAATCTTAGCTGGGTGAGGATTTTAGCAGCTGTAATCCTGTGCATCTGGCAGATGTTGGATCATGCAAAACAACTATCAAATGAGGTAGTATTATCCAAATGAGCTGGTAGTTTTGCCAGTCAAATAAGAGCTCACTACTCAAAACTTCTTTGTTACTTCAGCAGTGTCCTTTTAAGAATATTGGATAGGATTTGGTGGTTCTTTCTGTCAGGGTTTGCCTTCAATAAACCATTTGGATATTTTTTGTCAGATTTCCTCAGGTGTAGGATTTATTTTTAAAAAAAAGGATAATTCTACTTTACCCTTAAAAAGTAAATTGTGTGTATCTCTTTCATAGCCTAGTTATTACATTTGAGATCTTTTGTGAACAGGTAATTTACTCAGTTATTTTAGATGTTTCTGGCCTCAGAAAATAGGACAGTGTAGAATATTTTACTTGAATACACTCCTTTTGATTACAATACAGAATGTAGTTCTGTTGGTAAGCATGGCACTGAAGTGTGAGAGGAGATATTGTTAATATTGCTCAAACAAGCCTGTAACTGCTGCAGTACAAATTATCCCTACTAAATTCAGCTATACCTCTGACCCAAATTTAGAGCAAGAATATCTATACTCCAGTAGTGCGCAGGCTCAAGAGAGCTTCTTGTGAAGTTGAAAAGCTGGGCAGGCAGTTAAAATCTCCTAAATGCGGAAAAGCTCTGCAAGAAGCTGCTGGTTGTTTGGCTAGAGGATAAATCATCAAATGTTTTCATAGCACAATGTTAACCTAAGGCTTTGTTGTATATAAACATCTATACTGAAGCCCAAATTTGGCAGCCTTCAAAATTCAGCTCATCTAAATTTTGAAAAGATGTTCTGTTATTAAAAGATGGCTGCCACAGTGAGGTTTGCCTAGTTACAAAATGGCTGCTGTGGTCAAACTTTGAGCATTTCTTTGTCTCCCCAATTTCTCTTTTTCCCTGTACAAGTGAAAAAAAAATTCCTTTAAAAGATCAGAGCTCTCTTCTTCCTCCTTCTCTTTCTTAGTATTATCTTACCATACTTGTAGACTGCCAGAATTGTGAGATACCGGGCAGTGTAGAACAAAGCAGGAATAACACAAACACATTAGAACGACATAAGACATGCATACGAAGGGGGGGATGTCCAGAGTCAGTCAATTACAGTGAAAGTGCAATGAAATTAAAATGTTATAGCTGTTTTGTGGAAAGCATTTTCATTTTGTAAAAATCCTATATGGAGCCCTAGGGAAACCAAAGGCCTACTTTTATATACTGTAGCTAGTAGGTGGCACTTTCTTTTCTACAATCGCCATCACATTTATTAAGTTTATAATTACATTTCAGGTAGAGACCTATAGTCACCAAGCACCTGTTGGCACACTGGTACCATAGGCATTGTGTCTTTTACTCATGTTCCAACCCAAGTATTATTAACAGAAAATTAGATTTGGGGCCTTTTCAAATAATCAATATATTGGGCAGCAAAATATTGAATTATTCTTCTTGCAATATATCCAAATGCAGATAGGGAAATCTCATATCTTTGCTAGATGAGGCAAAGCTCTTAGTATTGTGATATAGGGAAAGAAACAAGAATATCAGAAAATGCTTCTCGATTATTGCAGTTCTGCAATTTACAGTTGTCTTTGAATAAAACAAATGGACTGACTTATTATCTTGAGAGAGTGATAGAAGAGGAATTAATATTATAACATGCATTAGTAATCATAATGATAATAGCAACAATGTAGTAATTATTAACAAGTGATGAATTTATTCCTCTCTAGGCCTTTGTTCATTCACACTTACAAAACAAAGGATTTCGCCCCCCTAAAGGATGGATGGGGGAAGTTATTTCTTTGATTGGTTATAGAAATAACCAAATCATAGCAGGATAAATCCTTTCTCCTGTGAGCTGCTTGGAGAGTCCAACGATGGGTTAATTCTGCCTGATTGCCCTGGACTGGATTGATTTTCTTGAAGCCACGCCTCTTCCTGTGTGCTTGCCAGAATTTCAATCCAGTCTGAGCCCAATTGGACACGTTCTGTTGGTTCTCCTAAAGAAATATCTAACAGGACCTAGTTGGACTCTCCAAAGCTTTTTTAAATTTAGGTTTACAGATTGTAAGTGAGTTTACTCCTGAAGCTCACAGAAGAAGAGATTCCCGACGCGTCCTGGGTTCGCCCGGGCGCGCGCGGGCTCTGCTTACTGGCCCCAGGCTCGGAGTGCCTAGGGAGCCTGGCAGCGCTTCGGTCAGTGGCCAGAGTGCCCTGCCGCCTAGCGCTGACCTGCTGGAGCGTCGGAGCCATTCCCCCGGCATCAGGAAGCCGGTCTTCGTTCCAGCGGCTTCGCGCCGCTCATTCAAACGGCGCCCGCCATTTTTGGTCTCTGCAGCCATTGGCGGGCGCTTCTTACAGCAAAAGGAAGGCGGGGGCGGCTAAATTAGGCGCGAAAGCTGCCGGAAGCCCCAGATCCGTTGCTGAGCAGCTGCTTTCCGGGCGCCTTTTCTTGCTGCTTTGCGGAGGCGCGAAGAGGAATTTCTGCTGCTGCTGCTCCAATCTTCGCTGCATCTGCCGGCTCCAGCTTGAGGCTTAGGAAACGCTCCTGTCCGGCCACGATCCGGCAGGCTCTCCTTTGCTTCTGAGCAATCCCTGCTCATTGGAGGGTGCTTTTTTCAGTCTCCCAGGAGCTGATCTACCGCTCTCTCGTTGCTGCTTCTGCTCCTGCTGCTCCGTGATCGTCCTGCTGTGAGCCCTTTGTTGTCTTCAGGTGGTGAGTTCAGACATCCCCGGGATGTCTGAAAGAGCTGCCCAAGATCAGGAACAGCCAGGGCCATCCACCAGCAGGGGGCTCGTTAGGCAGGCCAGCAAGGCTGCCTCTGAGGCCCTTAGCAAGACCGGGGGCAAGAAGCAGGACAAGGCACAGGACAGGGCTGCCTCCAGGCGCCAAAAAGCCCTTGACAAAGAATTTGACAAGGCCCAACGTAAAGCCAAAGACAATTCCAAAGATATCACTGAAGTGATTGTTCAAGAAGCACAAGTGGCTGAATTTGAGGACGTTCCCCTGCTTAGCAGAGATGTTGCAGGGGAAGAGGAAGAACAGGAATTCTCCTCGGATGACTCCCCAGAACCTTCCTTGGGGGGTGATGATGACCTATTTCAGGAGGAGGGCACCCCTATTTCTAGGCCAGTTTCTCCTCCCCCAGTTCATTCTAGGCCTCGTAAGAGGGCCAGGCCAGTTGAAGATCAGGGGCCTGCCATTTCGGCTGAAATGCAGGCAATCATTGATAGGGCCATCTCCCAAGGGATTGCTGATGGCTTGAAGCATAAGAGCAAGCGGGCCAAGGGGCCTAGTGCCCCCAAGGTAGTTGAGCGCCAGGCCTTTCGCAGGTCCCCCTCTCCCCATTCGTCCCTGGATAGTGGAGACTCCTCCGTGGAGGATGACCTTGCTCCTGAGCAGGAGTTCTCTGGGGATGAGCAAGCTGCCCCGGAGAAGCCCGCCTTCAAGGGCCTTTTCCGCAGTTCCACCTTCAAGGTCATTCTAGGCAAGGCTAAGGTTTCCACCCGCATGAAGGTCACAGCTCCCGCACCGACCCCAGAGGTGGTCTCTGATAACGATGAGGGTCTTTTTGAGGAACCTGAGGAAACTCAGGAGATAGTGCCAGTGCCCAAAATGTTTCTCAATCTGGTTCAACGCCAGTGGGCCCAGCCGGGCACTGCAGCATCACACAGTAATATAGACAAGCAGCTTTATACAGTAGATGCCCCACTGGAGGACCTGCTTAAGCTGCCTCCAGTGGACCCGCCGGTACAGGCCCTCACCTCTACATCGGTCCTACCTCCAGACCTCCTGGAGGGCCTTAAGGCGGAGGACAAAAGGTCAGAGAAGGCCTGCCATAAGACCCACACGGCGGCTGCATGGGCAATTAAGACTGCCACCTCGGCCTCCTTTATGTCAAGGGCCACACTCAAGTGGCTTAGACAGCTCCTTGCCAAAGTACCAGCGGGCGACTCCAAAACTAGACAGGAGTTACGTAAGATCATGGCAGGTGTTTCATACACCGCCGATGCCACCCTCAGTTCCGCCAAGTTCGCCTCCAGGGCCTTGGCATCTAATGTTACATCTAGAAGGCTCCTTTGGCTTCGTCATTGGAACGTTGACATGCGTTCCAAATGGAAGATCGCTTCTGCCCCCTATAAAGGGGAGAAGCTCTTCGGGGAGGTCCTTGACCCCGTGCTAGTGGAGAACAAGGACAAAAAGAAAGTCATGCCCTCTGTCTCCAAAAAATCCGATCGCAAGGGCCCTGCTTCCTTTCGGAAGCAGCCCTTTCGTGCCTCTGAGCCCTCCACCAGTTCAGGCCAGTACCATCGGCCCTACCATCAGGGAGCAGATAGAGGTCAGGACAGACATTCTTTCCGTGACAGGGGTCGCTCATCTTATTCCAAACGCCCCTTCCGAGGTGGGTCCGGCTCCCGTCCCTTCCACAAATTTAAGTGACCCGCAGAGGACAGCTCCCATAGGGGGTCGCCTCCAACTGTTTCAGGCGGCCTGGGAGCAGACCACGTCCGATCAGTGGGTCCTTCAGACCATTCGGATGGGTCTCACCCTGGAGTTCACCTCCCTTCCTCCCAGGCGATTCATTCGCTGCCCCACCCCCTCCTCTCCCCTCAGAAGGTCCCTCATGGAGCAGGAGGTAGCCCACCTGAGAGAGATAAACGCGATAGAACCGGTGCCAGTGGAACATCAGGGGTCAGGGTTTTACTCGATCCTATTCCTGGTCCCCAAGAATTCGGGAGGCTGGAGGGGAACCCTAGATCTCAAACACCTGAATCAGCATCTGGCATACAAACGCTTCAAGATGCAGTCCCTCCAGTCCATCCTGAGCTGCATTCGACCGGGGGATCTCTTAACATCCATAGATCTCCAGGAGGCTTACCTCCATGTCCCGGTTCGAAAGGCGCATCGCAGGTTCCTCAGGTTTTATTACGCAGGCAACCACTACCAATACAGGGCCCTCCCCTTCGGTCTGTCCTCCGCCCCGAGGACGTTCACAAAGGTTCTGGCGGCAGTCCTGGCATCACTCAGGTCGCGACCGGTTCGTCTCCAAGCATACCTAGACGACATAGTCGTTCAATCGTCAAGCCGCCGACAGGCGATCAGGGACCTACGTCTGACCATGCGAACCCTCGAACAACACGGGTTCTCCATCAACCTGAAGAAGAGCCACCTGACTCCCACTACCAACTTCCATCTGACCATTCAGAACCGACATGTTCTTCTCCTCACAGACAATGTGTCCGCCAAGGCCCACATCAACCGACAAGGGGGCACTCGCTCCAGGTCGTTGATGGAGGAAGCCGAACGCTTGGGTCTCTGGGCAGAGGCCAATCTGGCCTCCATCAAGGCGGAACACATATCGGGAGAGAGCAACGTCCAGGCGGACTGGCTGAGCAGGGCCACCATCGACAACTCAGAGTGGCAGTTGCATCCGGATCTGTTCCTAGAGATATCACGGAGGTTCGGCCTGCCAGCAGTCGACCTGTTCGCCTCTGCGGCAAATACGCATCTCCCGAGGTTCTTCACCAGGTACAGATGTCCAGGGGCGGAGGATACCAATGCCCTCATGTGCCGATGGCCTCCGGGTCTTCTATATGCATTCCCGCCTCTCCCCCTGCTTCCCGGTCTGATACGGAAGATCCTCACGGAGCAGGCGGAGGTGATCGTCGTCGCTCCCTACTGGCCCAGGAGGTCATGGTTCGCGGACCTGGTGAGTCTGTCTGTCAGCAAACCGTGGAGGATCCCTCCGGAGGAGGTGACGCTGATCCAAGGCTCCGTTTCGCACCCGGAGCCACAGTGGATGCAGTTAGCCGTTTGGCGTGTGAGCGGCGGCTCCTAGAACGTGCCAATTTTTCCGAGGGCGTCATACGTACCATTCAGGCCTCACGTCGACCCTCCACCACCAGAATCTATGATGCCACCTGGTCGACCTTCGTCGCCTGGTGCGAACAGCGCCACCTCGACCCCGTTTCAGCCTCCATCTCAGAGGTGCTGGACTTCCTTCAGCGGGGGCTTGAACAGGGGCTGGCGGCTAACACTCTCCGCCGTCAGGTGGCTGCACTTTCCACCGTGCTCACCTTTGGGTCCTACTCGTCCTTGTCCAGACATCCTAGCGTGAAGAGTTTCCTGCGTGGGGCCACCAACCTTCGCCCTCCGGTCATTCACAGATATCCGACATGGGACTTGCACATCGTCCTCAGGGCCCTAATCGACCCGCCCTTCGAACCGTTGCGACGGTGCGACCTCAGCCACCTCACGTTCAAGACGGTGTTCCTGGTGGCCATCACATCCGCCCGTCGGATTTCGGAGTTGGCGGCGTTGTCGGTCAGGGAGGACCTCTGTGCTATCCATGAGGACAGGGTAGTCCTCCGACTCGATCCCACCTTTGTCCCGAAGGTCAACTCCATGTTCCACCGTGGCCAAGAAGTTATCTTACCTGATTTCTGCCCACGGCCAGTACATCCCAGAGAGCGCCGATGGCATAAGTTGGATGTGCGACGTGCGCTCAAGACTTACATTAGGCGTACAGCTGATTTCCGGCGTTCGGAAGCCTTGTTCGTCACCTTCCAGCCTCGCAACATGGGTAGAAAGGCCAGCTCCGCCACCATTGGCAGGTGGCTGCGGTCCTGCATCGCCTCGGCCTATGCTCACCAGGCTCAACGGGTGCCCCCGAACATCACGGCACACTCGACCAGGAGCGCGGCGACTTCAGCGGCCTGGGCTACTCAAGCATCACTTGGTGAGATCTGCAGGGCGGCCACCTGGGCCTCTCCGTCCCAGTTCGTCCGCAATTACAAGTTGGACAAGTTTGCTTCCTCTGAGGCGGCCTTTGGTCGCAGAGTCTTGCAGCAGGTTCACTTAGAGGCGGAATCTACCGGTGACTCTACTTCCCGCCCTGGGAACGTTTAGCTTGGGCACTTCCCATCGTTGGACTCTCCAAGCAGCTCACAGGAGAAGTGTCGTTGGCTTACCTGAACGATCTTCTCTGTGAGCTGCGAGGAGAGTCCAACCCCGCCCTTGCTCTAGCGTAGATTCCTTACACCTTGGTTGTTTGTACTTTTTTCACCTATTTACTATCTTGACAGACTGTTAACTTGCACCAGGAGTGCTGGACACCTTGAGACCAACAGGAACGGACTACTGGTCCACGCCTATATTGAAATTCTGGCAAGCACACAGGAAGAGGCGTGGCTTCAAGAAAATCAATCCAGTCCAGGGCAATCAGGCAGAATTAACCCATCGTTGGACTCTCCTCGCAGCTCACAGAGAAGATCGTTCAGGTAAGCCAACGACACTTCTCACTCACATAAACATAGCATTGAATACTTGAAGATAGTGTGGTTCAAGGAAAACACCATGTATTTCTAGACAGGCAATAAGCAGTGAGTGACTCAATTAATACTTAAAGGAATATGTAACATGTTCAGACAGTCACTTTATTTGCAACCTAATAGCAAAAGACAGCATTTACTAATCCATAAGACTGATGTTAAATTCTAATCTGCAGAAGGCAGCAACCAGAAGACAGTGCGGGATTCTGTTTTACAAGATTCATAAACCTGAGTATGAAAACATAAATATCAGTAACATGATTGCTTAGAGTTCCTTACTCTTCTGTTTTTCTATACTGGCAGCCATAGTGAGATTATTACTATGATTCATTGTCTGTAACAGATCGAAATCTAATAATAAGCATCAGTAGTCCAAATAAGAAAATATTTTATTACATGGCCATTTTCTGAGTCATCTTTATTCTCTGATTCTAGGCCCAAATAAGCTTAATAATTATTATGGCTTGTGTAGACTTCTTAAACATTGCTTTTTTCTTGGGTTTTTTTCAGAAAACAAGGGTTTTTATTTTTAAGACTTTTTTATTCTTTTGAGCTATATTTATTCCTCCTACTCTGCAGTTCTTTAAATTGATAAAAGGAATCCAAATTATGTAGAAAGAGAAAGTCATCTGGAAAGCAATTGTATTAGTCTCAGTTAAATCTTGTCATATTCATAGCCATTAAAACTACTAAATTAAAAGTTTTCAGTCTATTTTGGCAAGGAGAAACCATGGATGCAGGGTGGCATCTCTGATGCCATTTTGCTTTCTGCTGAACTAGACGAACAACTTTTAATGGATGTGGTTCTCAGATGGGGTTACTAAATGCCACATGGTGTAAATTGTTTGCAACTGATGCTGGGTAAAGTCCGATAAACATTCCAGTGCATTTGTTCTCTCTCATTCAGGCACAATGTTTCGCAAGAAGAAAAAGAAGCGACCTGAAATCTCTGCTCCTCAGAATTTTGAGCATCGTGTACACACATCGTTTGATCCAAAGGAAGGAAAGTTTATTGGTTTGCCACCTCAATGGCAGAATATTTTGGACACTCTGAAACGTCCCAAACCTGTTGTAGACCCTTCAAGGATTACACGGGTACAGCTTCAGCCTATGAAGGTAAGAAGAAAATATTAGCACTCCCCACTTTCTAATCATCTACTTCACGTATATATCTTTCCTTGCCTCCAATCAAGGTATTCCATGGAGCTTAGTATTCATGATAGAAAAGTACAGATATGAATAAGAGTTGAAGAATTGGAAAAAAATTGCTGGAGAGGCAAATCAGAACTTCATCAATCTTCAATATGATTCATTAAGTATATTGTTTGGGGACGTTTCTGGCAAATATTTTCCAGTGGTAGATCGCTGCATTAGTCTGTTACAGCAAACCTGGAAAGAGCTGTGTACTGCCTGCAAACTAACATGTTGATTATATTAGTTTTTCCCATGTGGCATCTTTCAGGTATATTGGGGCTACAACTCCCCTGGATTGATACTCTTAGCTAAATAGTGGGAATCTTGAGAGATGCAGTTTCTGTACATCAGCAGGTTGAATTTTGGCATTGAGTAGAATTAACTTCATCTCATGTCAAATGGGGTAGACTAGTTTTACTGTGGATTTATCCACATAGTATATTATGCTTTTACTGGACATATTTAAAAAGGCTCAACTCATTTTCTTTTGCTGTGTAGAAAGAACAGTAGAATCTATGCAGTCTGTGCATTCAGTATGGGTGAATATGCTTCTTCTAATTTCCACTTCTCAGGATATTGGGAAAAGGGTCTATACCAGTGGTCGGCAAACCGCGGCTCGCAAGCCACAAGCGGCTCTTTGGCCCCTCGGGTGCAGCTCTTCCTCTCTCCTTCCCCCCCGCCCCCCCCAGGCAGTGGAGGGCCTGGCATGTCGGTTGGGGGGGGGGCTCTGGCTGCCTCCCCCTGGAGCGAGCAAACGGGTGGGGGATGCCCGGGGCTATGGCTGTGCCGGAGCCGTCCGGGAGCCGCGCGCACAGGGAGGCGGGCGCCCGGCGCCCGGACGGCTCCGGCGCAGCTTCCCCCGCCCGTTCGCTCACTCCAGGGGGAGGCAGCCAGAGCCCCCCCAACCAACATGCTGGGCCCTCCGCTGCCTCCGGGGGTGGGGGAAGGGCCAAAGAGGGGCATCGGGCAGGGAAGCCGCGCGCATCTCCACCGGCTCCCTCCGACAGCCACCATGGCGCATGTTCTGGGGCCGCGCGTCCATCTCCCTCCCAGCCACACAGCCCCAGAACGTGTGCCGTGGAGGCTGTCGGAGGGAGTCGGTGGAGATGCGCGCGGCTTCCCTGCCTGATGCCCCTGCCAGGCGCAAGGCTCGGGGATAGCAGAAGCAGCAGCAGTGAAGCAGCTCACCATTTTTCCACATCCAGGAAAAGATTGGCACGTGCACGTCCCGCGGAATTACAGCCCAACTTCCCACCGCTACGAAGTCTCTTTTCTGTGGAAAAGATAGGCGCGTGCATGCTCCGCTCAATTACAGTCTCGGAGACTTCGTAGCGGTGGGAAGTTGTGCTGTAATTCTGCGGGACGTGCACGCTACGAAGTCTCCGAGACTGTAATTGAGCGGAGCATGCGCGCGCCTCTCTTTTCTGTGGGGAAAAGATAGGCGTGCGCATGCTTCGCTCAATTACAGTCTCGGAGATTGCGAGAGGGAGATGGAGACGCGACCGGCTTCCCTGCCGGACGACCTGCCGGGCGACAGCCTTGGTGGTGCTTAAGATGCCGGTAGCCGCTGCGGGAGGAGGCGTCCGTAACCTCTGGCATGCCAGGCCCTTCTGCTGCTTCCCGGGTTGGGGGGGGGAAGAGAGGGAGTGACTGACAGACACAGAGAGAGACAGAGGGGAAGGGAGGGGAAGACAGAGAGACAGACAGAGACAGAGAGAAAGAGAGGGAGGGAGAGAGACAGAGAGAGACACAGATAGAGAATGACACAGGGAGGGATTGAATCCGAGACAGACAGGGGGAAAGAGGGAGAGACAGACATACAGAGAGAGGGAGGGAGAGAATCAGAGTGAGTGACACACAGAGAGACAGGGAGAGACAGAGAGGGAGGGAGAGACAGATAGATAGAGACTGATTAAGTGAGTGAGAGACAGACAGACAGACACACACACAGAGTGACAGAGATGGGCAGACGAAGGAGAGAGAGACAGAGATAGAAAGAGAGAGAAAGAAAGAAAGAAAGAGAGAAAGAGAGACAAAGGGAAAGAAAGAGAGAAAGAGAGAGAAAGAAGGAAAGAAAGAAAGAAAGAGAGTGAAAGAGAGAGAGAAAGAGAGACAGAAAGAAAGAGAAAAAGAGAGAAAGAAAGAAAGAGAGAAATGGAAAGAGAGAGAGGGGGGGAAGGAGGAAAGAGAGAGAGAAAGAAAGAAAGAAAGAACTTATGACCACAATTGAGCCTAAAAGTTTGGTTGCTAACCAAGACCGTCGTTAAGTGAGTTTCACCACATTTTCCAAGTTGGCCACGCCCACCCAGTCACATGACCGCTGAGCCACTCCCACAAAACAGGCCACACCTTCCGGCTCTCAAAAGAAATTTCAATCGTGGTATTGTTGATATTTGGCTCTGTTTATTTATTTATTTATTTATTTATTAGTCAAATTTATATAACCGCACCCTCTCCCCGAAGGGACCCCGGGCGGTGCACAGGAAGTTAAAACAAACAGTATAAAATATAAATAGTTAATATCGAATTAAATAGGTTATCCCTGTGCTAAAATTTAAAAAGTTAAAACATAATCCATTTAGGTAAATAATTTAGGCCAAACCGGCCTGATGGAACAGAAGTGTCTTTAATTTCTGGCGGAAGGTGCGGAGGTCCGTGGTTGTTCTGAGGTCGGGGGGTAGGTCGTTCCAGAGGGTTGGGCCTACCACAGAGAAGGCCCTTCCCCTGGGCGTCGCCCGCTGGCATTGCCTGGTGGACGGCACCCGGAGAAGTCCCTCTCTGTGGGAGCGAATCGGCCGCACGGATGTATGAGGTAGGATGCGGTCTCGCAGGTAGCTTGGTCCCGTGCCATGGAGCGCTTTAAAGATGGTGATCAACACCTTGAAGCGCACCCGAAAGACCACAGGTAACCAGTTCAGCTCGCGCAGGAGCGGTGTTACATGGGAATATCTAGACGTTCCCAAGATCGCCCGCGCGGCCGCATTCTGGACCAGCTGCAGTCCTCGGGTGCACGCCAAGGGGAGCCCCTGTTGACTAATGAGTTTGCCCACCACTGGTCTATACCATGGGTCACCCATGCACGCCAAGGGGAGCCCCTGTTGACTAATGAGTTTGCCCACCACTGGTCTATACGATGGGTCACCCAACCAGGCAAAGGAAAAAGATAAACATTTTGCTATTCAGTAAAATAAGATGTGCAGGAAGCACACCATTGTAATAATGGAGTACCTTAACTACCCTGACATAAACTGGGAGACAAACTCTGAAGATTTGGAAAATCAAACAGATTCCAGAGTCAGCTACACTGGACTTAATCCTTACTAATAGGGATGAAATGATAGAAGGGATGGAAATCATAGGAACTTTCAGGGAGAGTGATCATATCATACTAGAATTCTTCATAATGCAGGCACAGAAAATTGAACAAAGTCAGACTAGTGTTTTAGATTTTAATAGAGATGATTTCAACAAAGTAAGAAACAGTTAGGAAGTATTCCATGGACAGAAATCCTAAAGGGAAACTGAAAAATCAGATTTAAAGCCTAATCAAACACAATACCACAAAAAAGGGAAAAGGGAATCCCAGAAGAAAGAAACCAGCATTGTTGAATAAAGTCTCTGACAAACTGAGGGACAAAAATGATAAATGTAAAAAAAATAGAAAAGGGTTCATAACTAGAGCAGAATATCAGAAAATAGCTCAAGGATTTAGGGAAAGCTAAGGCTCAGAATGAGGTAAGACTGGCAAAAATAGCAAAAAAAAGTTTCTTTTGAAATGTAAGGAATAAGAAGACAGTTAAGAAAATGCTAGGTCCACTGATAGGAGAAGATGAAAAAACTGTGACAGGCAGCAGGGAAAAAGCAGAACTGCTTAATTTCTTCTTTGCACCTGTCTTCATACAAAAGGAAAAAAATGTCCAACCTATCAAAAGTACCACTGTGGGAGTCAGATCAGGAAAACAGATCCAAAAAGCAAAGAAAGTAATACAATGGAACCAGGAAACTACAGAATAATCAGTTTGCCATCAATACCTGGGAAAATCCTAGAAAAGATAAGCAATAGATTTGTAAGCAATTAATAGAAGCCACTATGGGTTTATTAAAAACAAATTGTGCTAAATAAACCTTTTTGCCTTCTTTGATAAAGTTATTAACTTAGTGGATCAAGGATATGATAGTGGATGGTAGATCAAGCATCCAGTGTTGTGAATATAGTATATGTAGACTTCAATAATGCATTTGACACAGTAGACCACAGCCTACTTTTTGGTAGAATAGAACAATGCGATATAAACAGTACAACCACCACTTGGATTCACAATCACACTCAGCATGTAGTGCTCAACAAAGCTACATCTACATTGAGAGAAACATGCAGTGTGGTTCCTTAAGATTCTGTTTCAGTGTTCTTGAACATTTTCTTATATGATCTAGATGATGTTAGAAGGAGAGTTCATAAAATTTGCAGATGACACCACTTGCTAATATTTTGGAAGGTAGACTCAAGATTCAGAAGAATCTTGACAGATTAAAGAAACGGCCCTATCCTATATAATGCAGTTCAGTGCTGCAAAATGTAAGGTCTTTACTTTACATTTAGGCAGGAAAAATCAAATGCACCGGTATAGAATAGGTAGTACCTAGCTCAACAATAGTAAGTGTGAGAGGGATCTAGATATCCCAGTCCACTATTATTTAAGTATGAAACAGCAATGTACTACAGCTGCAAAAAAAAGTCAGCACAGTCCTAAAGTACATCAATAGCGGGGTATCATTAAGATCAAGAAAAGTGGTAGTATCACTCTACACTGCACATGTTGAGGCCACACTTTGAATGTCACATGATCTCCACTAAAAAGATGCTGAGATCCTACCTAGAAAGAGTACAGTGAAAAACAACAATGATGAAAAAAGGTCTGGAGACTAAACCATACAATGAATGATTAAGGGAACTACTGTATTTTTCGGAGTATAAGACACATCGGAGTATAAGATGCAGCAAGGTTTTGAAGAGGAAAATTAAAAAAAAAGGTTTTTGCACTCTGCAAACCTCCCCAAAACGGCCCATTTTTCACAAAAATGGTCCTTTTTTTTAAAGGACATGAATAGCCCTTAGGAGGCTTGTAAAGTACTCCTGGGCGGTGAGGGGGGGACGACAACAAAAAACGGCCTGTTTTTCCTGAAAACGGGCTCGGGTTTTGTCAAAAAAAGAGGGCATTGATCGCCTTTAGGAAGCTTATAGTGCTGCTGGAGGCTGGGGGGGGGGCAGGCCATTTTTCATTCATTTCTGCCCTCCCCAGGCCCCAGGAGCTCTCTGAAAGCCTTCTAAAAGCTATGCACGGCCATTTTGGTGAAGGGGGTGGGGTTTCAGGAGGCAAAAAATGCTGTATTCAGTGTATAAGATGCACCCAGATTTTCAGCCTCTTTTTTGAGGGGAAAAGGTGCATCTTATGATCCGAAAAATACAGTAGGTACATCTAGCCTAATGAGGAGAAACATTAGGAGTGACATTATACTGTCTTCCAGTACTGAGGGCAATCACAAAGATGAGGGAGTTGACTTATTCTCCAAAGCAACTGAGTGCAGAATAAGAAGCAATGGGTGGAAGTTCGTTAAAGAGCAATCCTACCTGGAACAAGAGAAATTTCATGACAGTGAGAATGATTAATCAATGAAACAACCTGCCTTGGTTACTGGAGGTTTTCAAGAAAAGATTGGACATTCATTTGTCTTGGAAGTTATAAGGATTCCGGACTTGGGCAGGAGATTGGACTAGAAGACCTCCAAGGTCCCTTCCAGCACTATGATTCTATGTGTGCCTGGGATAAATATTAATGGCTGTGCTGGCCTTCACTCTATTTGTTTGCTGAAATATTTGAGATTACCCTTTCTATTGCACAGGTAGTCTTCAACTTACAAGCATAACTGAGCCCGAAATTTATGTTGCTAAGTAAGAAATTTGTTAACTGAGCTTTGTCCCATTTTATGATTTTTCTTGTCTTATTTGTTAAGCGAATCATTGCAGTTGTTAAATTAGTAACACAGTTGTTACGTGAATCTGGTTTCCTCATTGACTTTGCTTGTCAGAAGGTGACCACATGATCCTAGGACACTACAACCATCATAAATGTGAGTCAATTGTTAAGCATCCAAATGTAAATCACGTGACCATGGAGATGCAGCAATAGTCATAAGTGTGAAAAATGATCATGTCACTTTTTTCAGTGCCATTGTAACTTTGAAAGGCCACTAAATGAACTGTTGTAAGTCGAGGACTACCTGTATCTTGCCTGCTTGCTATATTTTATCCAGCATGTGTAATTTTGTATTATATTGTACTTTTAGACCAATGTTATATATTTCTATGATTTTATGGGTTTTTTTCCTATGATTGCAAACCATTTAGTCTATGATTAGGACAGCAACATATATTTCAGAAGGAAAGTAAATGTGAAGGCAGGCTATATACGATGATTGTATCTGTTGAATATGTAATAACCAGCAGTAATAGGGCTACTCTTCCCTTCTTTTGAAGGGAATTTCATGACCAGGATGTTGACATTGGAAAGTCCCTGCCATCTTCTAAAAATGCCATTTAGTTGCATTCTCAAAAGTTTTGGAGAAGTTTATTTTCTAAATTCGTAAGATTTTTTTAGAATGATTTCCATTCCACATCTCGACTATTTAGATATTGATCTGGTTTATACATTGCTTTTAAACATACTTCATTGACTAAGTCACAGTTAATCAGAGCCATAAGCCATGAGTTTACAAATCAGTACAGTGAGTTTTACACAAATCCTAAATTATTATGCAGTTTGCTTGGTCATACTTTACCTCAGGATATGGGGTAGTAAATCTATCCATTTTCTCAGTCCATGGAGGAAAAAAATGTATAAAACAATCTAAAACGAATGTTCAGATTTGTTCTTCTTTGTTATTGTAAACATTATTACTAGGAAAGATTATGGCTTTGAATAACATTGAAGTGATAAAGTAATCCCTGAAAAAGGGACTCCTTGTGTCATCCATTCTTCTTTTCACAGTGAGAAGCCTAATCCTTTTGCTTGTAGCAGTCTTGTAAACCATAAAGTGGTTGACAGACCAAATCGCACTGTTGCCAATAAGAAAATAGCCATCGATGCATGTTTACACACAGTGTGATGATGCCATTACCATCAGACCGAAGAATGAGAGAGGGAGAGGGAGGGAGGTTTGGACTTTTTTCAGAAATGTCATATATAACAGAACAGGGCATCTTTGAAGCAACAGTATCTCCAAATTATTTCAAAACAGAGTAAGCTAGTTGCTGGTATTTAGAACATTGTTTAATGAGTGACAGTTCCTTCTCTCTGGCATTTCGGAAAAGACTGTAATAAGCTAATCTGTGGGAGTAAATGTCCTCCATTATGGATATTAATAATCACAGATTGCCAGAGATCCCTCTCTATGGAGAATGCATGAATCACTTTTATATATATACAAAAGTAAATTTGACAATAGTTAAATTTCCATTTTCTAATATTTACGTAAATTGAGCGGAGCGAGCTGGTAATTTTACATGACAACACGAGTTGAAAGATTTCTTAAGTTGAATTTAGACCACCATTTCTACTATTCTTGATGGTGGCGGTGTTTTTATTTGTTTTTATTTTTATTTTTATTTGTTTTTAATCCAGGCTAGCAATATAGATCAGCGGGCCTGGATGGGAAGTAACAGACTCGGACTCAACCCGTCCAAGACCGAGTGGCTGTGGTTTCCGGCTGCCCGATTCAACCAGTTGACTCCATCACTGGCCATAGGGGGCGAACATCTTGCCCCTGTGGATGGGGCGCACAACTTGGGTGTCCTCCTGGATACCCGGCTGTCCATGGAAGATCAAGTGACAGCCATGGCCAGGAGGGCGTTTTACTAGGTTCGCCTGGTACGCCAGTTGCGCCCCCTATTGGATCGGGATGCCCTTTGCACAGTCACTCATGCCCTCGTGACATCCCGACTGGACTATTGTAACTCTCTCTACATGGGGCTCCCCCTGAGGTGCACCCGAAGACTTCAGCTGGTCCAGAATGCAGCCGCGCGAGCAATAATGGGGACGTCTAGGTTCACCCATATAACACCTCTCTTGCGCGAGCTGCACTGGCTGCCTGTCGTCTTTCGGGTGCGCTTCAAGGTACTAGTTGTCATCTTTAAAGCGCTCCATGGCACGGGACCTAGCTATCTGCAGGATCGGATCCTGCCCCACACATCCTCCCGGCCGATTCGCTCCCACAGAGAGGGACTTCTCCGGGTGCCGTCCACTAGACTTTGTCAGCGGGCGACGCCCAGGGGAAGGGCCTTCTCTGTGGTGGGCCCTGCCCTCTGGAACGACCTTCCCCCCGACATTAGAACAACCACGGACCTCCACTCCTTCCATCAAAAATTAAAAACATACTTTTTCTGCTTGGCCGGCCTAGGTTAGTCTCTACCTTTAGGGCGTTAGGGAATGCTAGTTTTAATATGGGGATTTTAGTGCAGGGACAATTAAATTTAATTCGTTTTTATTCTATTGTATTTATTCTTGTATGTATGTTTTATAATGTTTTAATTTTTCCCTGTGCAGCGCTCCGAGTCCCCCTGGGGAGAGGACACGTTATATAAAATAAATATTATTATTATTATTATTATTATTATTATTATTATTATTATTATTATTATTATTATTATTATTATTATTATTATTATTATTATTATTATTATTATTTGGGCTTTTTTGCTAGGATGTCATAATTTATTGGTGGATTGTGAAAACAGATGAGAATACATGGCACAGTTCTGATATTGGATTAGTTAATTGTAGCATTAAGAGAATATGCGAATGTGCTATCACATAGCAGACATTGTGTTAAGAAGTTTCCAATCACCAGGCCATCTTTCTATGCTTCCTAATTAAGACATTTCACATACTTAAATGAGCATTAAATAATAGCAATAGCACTTAGATTTATATACCGCTTCACAATGCTTTACAGCCCTCTCCAGTCTCCCCAGCAGTTTATAGTGTCAGAATATTGTCCCCAACAATCTGGGTCCTCATTTTACCCACTTCTGAAGGATGGAAGGCTGAGTCAATCTTGGGCCTGGTGAGTTTCGAACTGCCATATTGCAGGTAGCTGGCAGTCAGCAGAAATAGCCTGCAGTACTGCATTCTAACCACTGCACCACCACGGCTCATAAGAAACTGGTTGGATTCAAATACTGTGTTAAGTCATAATGTGGTTTTGTTTGTTTTAGTGTAATATGTGACCAGCTATTTTCATTTTGATTAATTTTATGCTGCACAAAGTTATTGCGTGTTCAAATTAGCATGCTATGTAAATCCAGGCATTGAGAGCTTTGTTGAAAAACCTTATTTATTAATTTGATTTATATCCTATTTTTACATATGATTATAAATCACAATATAAATATTTTGCATAACTCCAGATGGCATACATTAATGCTCACATTTTCCCCACAATTATGGTGAGGTCAGTAAGGCTGAGAAAGAAGCATTCAACAAGCATTCAAAGTTACAACAGCCTTGGAGAAGGTATTTTATGACCTGTAAAGCACTTCCAGCTGTTGTAAAATGATGTGCTGTGCCACTCCCCAACCCCAAAGACATATGACTGTATTTCAGGCACTTAGCAACTAGCTTGCA
This sequence comes from Rhabdophis nuchalis, assembly GCA_039707465.1. Lineage (NCBI taxonomy): Eukaryota > Metazoa > Chordata > Lepidosauria > Squamata > Natricidae > Rhabdophis > Rhabdophis nuchalis. The sequence goes on from CM077643.1 coordinate 88,173,522, forward strand.
TTTACAACTGTTGCAGTGTCTCATAATCATTTGACTGCAGTTTACCACATTTTTTGCTGTTTTGAATTGATGTAGCGGATGGCATTGTTATACTGAGCCTCCCTTTGGAAAAATAATAAAAATACATTCTTAAGCTTCTGATTTCCTATGTAAATGATTTGGCTGAGTTGTAAGACAGGTAATGTATAGTAGAGGTAGGTGTCTGGGCAGAAAAATGCAGCTCTTCTGTTCCAAGTCAATATCTTTGCATAGCTAAAATACGTTTATAAGCTTATAACTAGTTTCCTGTAAAAATTAATTCTTTTAATTTTTATTTATTATTGAATGTGTATATTTTTGTGTTTATTCACACCAATCTTTGTGTTTATTCACACCAATAGGTTTGTTGGATTGTGACTTTAGAATTTGAGTTATCATTATAATAGATGTAAAAAACATTTATTTGTCTTTACCTTTCAACATATTATCCAGTAAAACAGCAGTAGGCAGTAAAAAATAGATTTTTGCTATTGACTAAACTACATATTTTTCTTTTCTTGCATTTGGTTGTCTGAAATGGACATTAGTAATTGCTTCAAACTAGAAATTAAAAACAATGACAGGCAGTACAAATGTATTGTAGATCTGCTCTATTTGGAGGTTTAGCCTCACTTTTGGATAGACTCTGTAATATCTGATTTGTTAGTAGCACCATACCATTTTTAAGTTGTTGAGCACTGTGCGGTAAATACAAGTGTGATTCTCTCCTTGGATCTGCATTTTCAGAGTGAACTAGGGATAGTTCACTAATTACGTACAGTGTGTAGAAATATATGTAAATTTGTCCCAGATTTAGATATTCCCTTAATGAATGAGCAGATGACATTAACTTTCCTCAATTAATCAATTAATTAATTGTTTTGTGGTAGACGGTTGTGCGAGCCAGCACATTTGAAGTGGAAGGATATATCTCTGGAATACTCAATGACATCCAGAAGCTCTCCCTCATCAGTTCTAACACCCTGAGGGGTAAGAGCCCTACTAGCAGGAGAAGAGCCCAGTCGCTAGGACTTCTAGGAGAAGATGAACCAACTGACATATATCTACACTGCGCTGAACCAGACTGGGCAGACAAATATGGAAACTACCTCAACTGCAATGGTGGAAATAAATCGTCTAGAAGGCAGACCTTATGGCCTGATTACAAGCCCATGTTGGACGGGCAGGCTCATTCCAATAGCCTAGTCATGAAAGCTCAATCACTTGACCCTTCAGAGTTCCAAGGGGCAAATAGCCACTTTGCCCCACTCTCATCAGGTTTTCAGCACCAGCAATACATCCCTGTTCCTGAAGTAAACAGAGAAAATGCTGTAGCAAGAAGAAACTCCGAAGAGAACTATGGTCAGCCCTGCCATGGGAGCCAAGCTAATTTGAGGCCACCTGGAGAAGGTAGTCCTGGCTCTAAATCAAGGGAAAACAGTTTGAAGCGGAGGCTGTTGCGAACTGTGTTCCCGTCATCCAACCCTTCAAATAAGATTGGAAACAACCCACAGATAAAGGTATGTGTGCTTGGTTCCCTAGAAGGTATTACTATAGTACCTTTCTAGCCTGCGAGCTTCCAAGTTCCAATTCTCAAAGCAAGTATTGCTTTGAGAATCTTCTTACAACTCATCTTCTTACGACTTGCAAATCATTTCAGGAGGTTATGCTTACATGATGAAGATAGCCTTAAGTATATGATAATGTTAAAGTTTCAACACATATTACCACATGCACAGTGTATGTACATGTATTTCTTTCAGTTGCAAGCTATCTTAGAAACCCATTTCTGCTCTCACAAAAAGTTTGCCTGTCAATGTCATTGTTTATTTGAACATACATTTCTTACCTTTATATAAGAATGAAATGAAACATAATCTATAATATTACTCTAGAAAGCTGGGGGGAGGCATTAGCTGGGACAGAGAAATGGCCAGAAAGGAAGAAAAAATAATGCAATTTCCACATCAGCCATTTTATTCCTTCATGCAAACTCATAACACTCTGCAGATGATTTCTACATATATTGTTTCTTTGACTTTCTTGTGTCTCACATTACTTCCATCTTCTCTGCTATGTGTTTTTATTTTTTGCCAAACTGCTTTCCAAAAATTAAATCCTCTAGTAATAATTTTGTTCCTTCTTTTGATTAAATCAACCTGAGTCCAGCTTAAGCCCATTTGTTTTACAAAATATTTCAATAGCTATTTTTATTGACATCATTGATACCAGATTAATTTTGTTCTTTTTTAAGATGGCAATTAAGTACTATTGATTGCATAATTATAGTGTCCAGGGCCAAACTATCCAATCTGTTGAGTTGTGCATTTAGTGTGTCTGAAGCAGAAATAACCAGCACTGGGAAGCGTGTTGAGACTGGTACTACAGAGCAAAATGAGAAAGATTAAGTCTTTTCACCAATGCTAAGTTCCAAATGAAAATGTGGTCTGGCATTGCTATTTGCATTATGAGGGAACTCCCTGTGGTGCTCGTCAGACTCGAATGATTTCTTTTGCCTTGAAAGTGGCACCTTTTCAGAAAATAGCTCTGAACCTGGCAGGACCAGCTCTACTATTTGGCAGAAAGAACATTTTGGATGTCATTCAAGGTTAGCAGTTGTTAAGTGGTTAACTTCTAACTACATTCCCCCCCTCCCCCTGTCAGACATGGAGAGGGAGAAATGCTTGCAGATTTTTTTTCTCCAATGTACCAAAATAAATAGGTAACAAATAGCAAAATTACATACCGTACCCAAACTGAGAAAATGGAATAATAAATGGTCTGTATAACTAGATTTAATAATATGTTAAAGGATTTAGTTAGTTTTATATTAACATTTTATGGATATGGTATATTTTTAGTTTCAACAAATTTATTCATTATTCTATATATTCTTTTCTGATTTTATTAGCACTGTTATATTTTGGGTGGTATCTTCTCATATCCCCGGCTGTAGTATTTACTAGTCATACATATACATACACATGCATATATATACATATGCATGCACACACACACACAGAGACGCTTGGCCTTGGATACAAAGACATACCTTATCTTCAGCTTCTACGTTTTCTATGAAACCCAGAAATAAAGAAGCTTTGCTGCTTCTACCACAATCCATCAGGTCTGTCCCTACTGTTAAGTCCCTACTATACCTGAGGAGTTGTATTAAGTGGAACACATGGAGTAAGGTTGTGGAATCAGGGTGAGTTCCATAGAGCTGCATACAGTGGAAAGCAAGGGGCTGGCATAACACCCATATAAGGTTTTGACAACTATCTTTAAAGCGCTCCATGGCTCGGGTCCTAGTTATATGCGAGACCGCCTCCTGCCCCATACATCCCTTAGACCGATACGCTCCCACAGAGAGGGCCTTCTCAGGGTGCCGTCGGCCGGACAATGCCGACTGGCGACACCCAGGGGAAGAGCCTTCTCTGTGGCGGGCCCAGCCCTTTGGAATGACCTACCCCCTGAATTACGTACCATCACCGACCTCCGCCTCTTCCGCCAATGTCTTAAGACATATTTGTTCCAACAAGCCGGCCTAGCCTAACCTCCCATGGGGACTTTTAGGTAGTTTTAAATTGGGTTTTTAAAATTTGGTTTTAGCGCAGGATAGGTTTATTTAATAGTTTTTTAAATTATATTTATTGTATTTTGTATGTTTTTAAATTTTCCTGTGCGCCGCCCTGGGTCCTTTGTGGAGAAGGGCGGGATATAAATTTAAATAAATAAATAAATAAATAAAAAATATAAGACCATGCCAGGCTCAAATGCCTTCCTCTGAGGAGCCCCATTCAGATATTATGTTGTGAGGAGCTGTCTGTATGTGAGCGTTCTAGATAACTTTTGCCCCTGTTTAGCATGGATGTGCACAGAAGGAAAATCTGTATGTATAGACTTGCACAAATGTAGGCTTTTTCTGAGCCAATATCCTAAATGTTGACTACATTATGTGCATGAATTGGTGCTGAGTTTTCAGTAATGCAGTGATGGGGAACCTATGGCACGCGTGCCACAGGTGGCATGCGGAGCCATTTGGCAGGGCACGCGAGGCGTTGCCCTGTCAACTTGCCAGCATGCATGTGCGCGCTGGCCAGCTGATTCAGCTGTTTTTAAAGCCATATTTCGCCCTCCCTAGGTTTTATATGAGCCTAAGGAGGGCAAAAACAGCCCCCCCTGCCCTCCGGAGGCCCTCCGGAGGCTTCAGGAGCTTCCCTGAAGGCTCCGGAGGATGAAAAATGATGCTACAAACAAACCAGAAGTCACAGGGGGCGTGTGCATTGCATTATGGGTGTGGCACGCTGGCACACGACTCACCCTGTGCTCCCCCCCTTATGGCACGTGAGCCTAAAAAGGTTTGCCATCGCTGCTGTAATGCATGAGCTTATATAGAGCAACCAGTGTGTTGGTATAGAAAGGTTGAAGAAAAAGGCATGGCTACCTGTAGAGTACTGTTGTCCCCCCCCCCCCAAGGTACTACTACTACACGTACCATGAATTTACCCAAGTAAATTTATCAAAACTTCAAATGGTCCCTAAGCAACTGATTGTAAGTTGAGGGCTACCTGTAATGCAATTGTATCCCAAAGTAGTTGTCTGTACCAGATTAATATAGCTGTACTTTCTACAACACCACTTATTCTTTGAATCAAATGTAGATATTTGATTTAAAAATTTCTAGCATTGGTTTTTCAAAACAGTACAAATATGAGGTTGAGAAGACACAGTACCTGCAAAAACTTGTTTTTAATATCAGTTTTATCCAGCCCTTCCATATCCCAACCCTGTTCTGAATTTTTCTTGTCAAAAGTGATTATTGCAGTGAGGATCCCAGAATTTTTGGAAGAGATCATAAAGCTGTTTTGTAGTGTCAGTTAGTAGCTGCTAATGGCTAACCAAATTTGGCCTTGGTCCATCTGTGACAAAGAAACTGAAGAGCATACGTACAGAGCCCTGCTGACTCAGAACATATTCATAAATAAAAGAATGATGTGGTGGGAAAGCCCAGTAACAGCAACATTATGAACTGTGAGCAAGAGATTTTTTTAGATTTAGATTTTATTGAATTTATACCCCGCCCTTCTCCAAACGGACCCAGGGCGGCCACAGATCATCTACTCAACCTTGAATGCCTACCAGTGTGATTTTTTTAAATCTGGCCTCTGCTGACAATCCATTTTGCATCTGTCATTTTGATAGAGTCAGCATTCATTTGTGATCTAGACCTACTTTCCCATGATTTCATATCATTGCAATCTCGTATTGTGCTGTAAACACATTTAAAATGAAAAGATAATCTAGCTAGTTTAGGTTAAATGATATAGAAATAAATGAAAATAAGGGTAAGTTTATGTTGCTATTTTTTTTAAATGGCACATAAACAATGTGCTGAATTTATAGTGTAAAAGTTACAAAAGTGGACTCTGAGCTTAAGTACCTGTGGAACCTTTTCATGTACCCTAGAATACATAAAACAAAGCTGGTGATTTGAGCACTCCTTGCTATCAGGAACATGTCTCAGCTGGACTGAAAATGTAGACAGAAATGAGGGAAGTACATTTCATCAAGCAGTACTGGTAATTTTGCGCGCTGACAGTTCTCTCTGCATTCACTCATAATGTACAATGATTGCAATATATACTTTAATATACTGTATGTATACCCACAGAAGACAAAACAAAACAAATGAATATAAGGGGTGCTATGCAAGATAATAAACTATATTTGCTTGCAGTATAAATATTACTAGGTCCAAATAAGGAGAATCTCTTCTGCCACCCTATATACTTAAATACATATCATTGTTTTTCATCTAATTAATACAGAATTGTAAAAAACGTGACCTGGCCTCATTAAACCATCATCTATTGGTTCCATCACTGGCCAACTGAGATCTGTTTTCTGACATAGATATGTAAGAATTATTGTCAGAATTGCATGGCTGTGCCATAGGTAAGGCTAAATATTCCAGGAAAATTAGTATTGAATTGTGATGAGAACTTTTAACCTAACTCGGAGATACCATAACATATTAAAATTGATATCAATCTTATTAGACAAAACCAGGATATCAACTCAACAGGAAAGCTAAAACTACTTTTACTGATATTGGTTATAATAACAAAATCTTGCAAGTCTGATTATGCAGTACCTCCTTCTTTATAGTTCAGTGAATTAGGGCGTCATGTATCTGAACTGTTTCCAAATGTCATTTTCTTCTGGATTTAAAAAATGTGTCAGCTCTTTTGCCTAGCTAACAGCTCTTGCATATTCAAGGTTTTCTTCTGTACTCTGTACAGGTGGAAAGGTTCTTAAAGATAATTTAGTCCATTTCTCTGACAATATAAGAATCCACTATTACATTAGGCCTTGTTGAATCCTTTTTCCACTTAACCATAGTCATTAAATTAATTGGGTGATCTTCATATAGATCATCAAATACCTTGTTTATTAAACTTGACTTGTGATGATACAAATAAGTAATTCCCACTCATTGCATTCTTTGAGGAGAAAAATCTGATAGAGATTTGCATAATAAGGTAGCAATGATTACCAGTGGCTAATAATAAATAGCAGTAGTAATTCCATGGCAATAGGATAATCTTTTAGATACCATAAATTCATTTAAAAAAAACCTTTTTCTAAAAACATTTCTACAATTTTGTCAGTTTTTATATTGGCCATGCATTTATATTCCAACGTGCATAACTAGATATTTTCTAAATCAGGCATGTCCAAGCTTTTGTTCACTCTTTTTGAGTGAAGAGGAATTGTCTTGGGCTGCATATAAAATATATAATAAAATATATGAATAACAAACTTCCTTTATTTTTCAATATTTTTATTATGGTCTTCTGGGGCCACATTACTAGCTGTCCAATGCTGCAGGTGGTCCAGAGGCCACGGGTTGGAAACACCTGTTCTAAATTCTTCAAAAAAGAAATCAGATTTCTTTTGAGTTAAGTCTGTACCAACATAATACCAACACCGATTCTATAAAATGACTATCCTGGGAAATGATTTTCCCAGGATAGCACTGCTATCATCACAAATGAACCTATCCGGGTAGTTATATTTTCTCTCACATCAATCTTTTATTGCAGCTAAAGTTAGATTTCTAACAAAGCATTTTGAATTCATCTTGTTTAATTCTGTGTATGAATGGTATCTTCAATATATTAATACATCTGTAATGAATGTTTTCACTTTGTGATATCACAATATCCTTCTGGACTGGCTCAGAAGATTCAGAGTGGGAGACAACTTCCTCCAGGGCTGGATCCAGTTGATGTTGGAAGAAGCTGAGTTCTAGATCCCTGCACTGTAAAGGGCCCCAAAGCTCTTCCTATTCTTATTTAACATTTACATGAAATTGTTAGGTGAGGACATTCAACGACACAAGGACATCAGTTGTACATTTCCGCCCTAGACCACCCAAGTATTAGTTCCCAAGTCCTTGCCTGGGTTTTGGAAGCTGTGAAAGTCTGGATGGGAAGGAGCTGGCTTTTACTCAACCATAAGAAGACTTAATACTTCTATTTGGGCTTTTGGGCCCTCCAGTTCAGGGTTTTCCCCCTCTTTTATTCTGGATAGAGTAGCACTCCCCAATTCAAAGAATTGGCATACAAGTCCCTCTAGATTCTGGCTCCTAGTAGACGATCAGGGAGTAGTTGTGGTCAGGTGTGCCTGTGCACAACTTCATCTTTTCCACTAATTATGCCTCTTCGTAAACCAATTTCATTATATTTATTTTGTACAATGACAATGAAGGAACAGGAAGATTAATTTTCAGTCACTCACACCTAAGTTACTTCAAAATCTGGCTGTCCTTGAATAGTATTTGGAAGCAGCAGTTAGTCCGAAATACAGTGGCATGCCCATGTACATCATGGGCATTGAAAGCTCCACTGGCTCCCAACAGATTTCTGAGTGCAATTTAAGGTGGTAATGGTCAGCTATAAAGCTCTATATACGATGGGGCCAAGTTCTTTTCAGGAACACTAATTCCCAATTATGTATTTGCTCATTCCACAAGATTTGTCAAGGTAGGCACGGTCTGAGTCCTCCTTTGAAACAGCGCCATCAAGTGGGACCTAGGAAATATGCCTTCTATGTCATGGCACCTGCCTTATGGAACAGAATCTTCCCTGAGATTTGGATGGCCCCAATTCTCCTTGCCTTCCAGAAAGTCCTGAACACCTGTCTTTATCCTCAGGTTGTTAGCCGAGTCTGATATGTCTGGTTCAGTTGGGTATTGTTTTAGGAGGATTGGCTTTGCTATGATATTATTGAGGTAGTTATACAGGTAATCCTTGACTTACAACCTTTTGTTTAGTGATTGTCACTGTCCCAGGGCCATGTGATCACCATTTATTACCATCCCAACAAAGTCAATGCGGAAAGCCAGATTCACTAAACAACCACATGATTCACATAACAACTGCAGTGATTTACTTAACAATTGTTACAACTCATTTAACAAATGCCTTGCTTTGCAACAGAAATTTTGCACTCAATTATGGTCATAAGTCAAGGACTGCCTGTATACATTCTATAAAATAAATGGACCAAAATATTTCTATTCTATTTTACAGAGTGGGAGAACAGCAGGGAATAAAAGCAGAGGGAAAGAAAGTCCCTTCAACAATAATAATATGGAGCATAGATAGTAGCTGAGTAATTGGGTATTCAGAATAAAACCTACTGATGGAGTCTTCTGGAAGAACATAACATTACTTCCTTCTGTTGCAGATCACCTTTATATTGATCTGATAAAAATTTCATTTGAAATTCCAACCCTTATAGCTGCTCAGCTGGCATCATCCATGCACAAAAAGGATACTTTAGCAGACCTTGAAGTATATAAAATCTTAAAGGGATAAAGAAACATAAAAGAAATAAGCTGCAAATTGAGGGCCAAACCTGCTGGGGACATATTAAAAGCACATTTTAAATGGTTGCTTGATTGAACTGGTGGAGATTGTTAAGGGAGAGTAAGAATAAAAAGAATGAAGAATTATTTTTAAATAACATAATTTCACACAATTATCTGTAGCAAATCCCCTTTCTCTATAATAATGTTGTTAAACATCATCATATTTTAATATATTCTAAATTTGCTTATTTAAAAGTTGTGCATATATAATCATGGCAATATAGAAGAGTTTATTGAATATTTTTATTAGAGTGCCATTGTTACAAATATATTTTTGTTATTTTTGTGAATAAGATACACGATTGAATATTTGCTATGTAGATAATAGATATGTAAAATGTTCTATGGCATGAAATCTAATTGTGTAACTTTGTGGTATATATATATATATATATATATATATATATATATATATATATATATATATATATATATATATATATATATATATATATATATATATATATATATATATATATATATATATATATATATATATATATATATATATATATATATATATATATATATATATATATATATATATATTACATCTGGGCAATGACCAAGTTAAACTATTGGTCATGTGATGTGTTAAATGTGTTCTAACAAGAAAGAAAAGTGGCTTATTCAGATGGCTTTTTTTAAAAGAGAATATACAATAGTATAAACTATTTTCTCTACTGAACTTCAAGTACCATTAAAACAGTTGGGAGAGGGATTGTGATGCCACACAAGATACTTACCTCTTTGAAACTCAACTAAAGATAATAAGCACTTTGCTGGTTGACTGCATGTGGAAGGTTCTTTACCTCACTTTATATGACTTTAAAAATAATAATAATTTTGTTTCTCATCCCTGCTCTATCCATAAATATGAAATTGCCCAAGGTGATGATTGTACAATACCTATCATACGTATGCATACATATGTAAGCCAAGAAAATTGTGGTGGCACATAAGGTTGTCCTTCAAATAGAAGAATAGAAATTGCTCAAGAACCTCTTCATCATTTGAGAGTGCAGGACAGGAAATACAGGCAATTTTTTGTTGAATGTTAGAAGAAATTTCCTAACAGAAATAGTAGTTGAAGAATGGAATCAGTTATTTTGAGAGATTGTGACTTCCCTCTGCTGAATGTTTTCAAGTGAAGACTAGACAATCATGTATCAAGTATGCTTTAATTTGGACTTAGATATTGAAGTGGCTCATTACAGTGTGTGTGTTTGTATTGGGCAATTTTTCCCCCAAGATGGCATCCTCTGCAATCTCTATGTATGCTATTTCAAAATACAAAGAATACTTTAATCTTCATTCAAAATTGTTTCAATAATTTCATTTATGTAGATTGCATCAGCAATGTATTGATTCAAATATATTTAATGTCTTTATCTGAATTGACAGTTCTGCTAATGATACACTTTCTTCTGTTCTTTACAAGCCGAACCCCTTCTTCAGGGCACCCCAGCACTGGAGTTCACCGCACAGTCCTGCAGCCAAATCCCAGTCTCTTCCCTCTGACCAGCCTGTGCCTGATTATGCTAGGATTTCAGAAGCTGGTGGTTCCCCTCACAAGTCCCCAACCATTGAACATAGAATTGGCTTGCCTCAAGGTAGGCCATCGCCAGCAGGGTCCCCTCGGAACAGACACACCCAAACCAGCTCCAGCAACCTTCATCTTCCCCTGGATGCTAAAACACAGCCAACCAGTGAGGATCCAGCGGTGGTAACTCATGAGCAGTTCAAAGCTGCCTTGAGGATGGTGGTGGACCAAGGAGATCCTAGGACAATGCTAGAAAGCTATGTCAAGATCGGTGAAGGATCTACGGGTATTGTCTGTATTGCTCGTGAGAAGCATTCTGGAAGGCAGGTAGCAGTGAAGATGATGGATTTACGAAAGCAGCAGCGGCGAGAACTCCTTTTTAATGAGGTGACTAAATTAATAGATGTTAATTGTAACTTTATTTGCCCAAAAGTAGATAGTGAGTAATGTCAGTGAGATGTAGTACTGCATCTACAAAAGAGGCAGAAGAAACATCATTCATTTGGCTTTTAGAGATTGCTTTTTGTGCGATATATTGACATCATTTAATAACTCTTATACTGTACTTTCATCAAGGATTCTGTGCCGTTTTTAAAACATTTTGAACTTCTGCGTTCCCACCTTGTTAGAAGTGCTGGAACACTGAGTTGATTTATTTCAAGATCAACTGTGATGTAGTTGAAATTGTTGCAAAGCTGGAGGGAAGTGTTTTACTTTTTAAAAATGATGTACTTCTACTACCTTATTTGAAAGACCTCTTTCTTCCCTCTCTCTCCAAATTCCTGACCTTCAGGAAAATGCTGGCAATCTAGCCTCCAGAACCTAGACAGTAAAAGCAAGTGTGAAATTGACAAACATTTTATCAGTTTTCCTCTGAAAGGACTATGGGGTTGGATTTTGTTTTCTGTTTTACTTTTATTTTAGTAAATTTTGTAGGAACCTGGACAGAACAGTGAATTTCATTTCCTGTTCTCAGCATTTTGAACTGGCAGAAGCAGAAGAATCTACTGGGAGTTTCAGGAATGAAAGTGGTGGTATTGTAGTGTAGAAGTGCTTGAAAATCATCATGCTTTAGTCAAGGACATAGTCTCTGTTCCAACCCTGAGCGTTGCCCTTCAGGTCCAAACTGCTCAGAATTTTCAGGAAAAGAAAAAGATTGCAACATGGAATAACTTTTTGTTCCGGTAGCATGCCTTGTCAGTCCTTGAATTAAAGAAGGATGCTGATGTGAAGAAGTGCATGTTGAAATCCTGGATTGTGACCCTTAACCATCAAACGAAAGACAGCAACCTGCGAAGGCTAAAAGAGAGTCCTTTAATTGGAGATATATCACATTAGCAAAAAGGATAGTGTGAATGATCAGTCCTTTGTCTTTTGTCATCTTTCTCAGGTCGTGATAATGAGGGACTACCAGCATGACAATGTGGTGGAGATGTATAAAAGCTATCTTGTAGGTGATGAGCTTTGGGTGTTGATGGAATTTCTCCAAGGAGGAGCTCTTACAGACATTCTCTCTCAGATCAGGTAGGAAAAAAGCAGGAATATATGAATCACTCTCTTCTGATTCAATGCACCCATCTTGGGGTGGGTTATTTAGAAAACCTCTGTCTTTGTGAAAGACCATTGAAATTCTGTGTAGAGAACCTGTGGCTTATAAATTGCACATAGCTCCAGGCTTTGTTTTGCACAATTTGCTGCACCATATTATAGAACAGCCAAAGAATGTAATTTCAGTCTGCTCTTATCATAAGGAATGCTCTGTGATAGGAGATGCTGAGTCGACAAAAGAAAAGGAGCACTTCTTCAAATAGCACTTAAAGTATCACATTTGTTGACATACTGATGATTCCTATCAAATTAATTCTTGGAGATTAAGAATACCAATAATGCCTAGTCATGAGAAAGAATTAGCTCCTGGAGGGGTGTCCTGAGAACTATTTTCACAGATTAAAATTTGGCAATGAAATTAATTTAGCAGTTTTCTACTACAGCAGGGAAAGAGAATGATAAATTTTGTTTTGTCACCAGAGTAGTGTCTTGTATTTGTGTAAAATGTGATTTTGGAATTCCAAATCACTCGTTCTGAACTTTTTGACTTTATCTACTTTTTAAGAATGGCTGTTCATAATTCTTACTCGTAATGGAGCAGGAAGTGTCATAAATATCATGCATGCTATAAGTGAACATTTAATTAATTGTTGCTGTATGAAATTAAGTTACTCCCACGTACAATTTTGGCTGCTGTATTTCAGACTGAATGAAGAGCAAATTGCTACAGTATGTGAGTCAGTCTTGCAGGCACTCGCCTACCTGCATTCCCAAGGTGTGATTCACAGAGACATTAAGAGTGACTCCATTCTCTTGACTCTTGATGGAAGGGTAATTCTTAATTTGTTTCTTTCATCTTTTTCTGCATTTTTTCCTTGGCTTCTCTTTGCCATAACTCAGGATTGTGCTTTTCTATGTAGGAAGTCCAAGGTTCAGTCTCCGGCATCTATCCTTTTAAATAAGCAAATTAGGCAAGGGGCCATATACTCGTTTAACAATTGTGTGAATTACTTTTAAAAGATAAATAAGCTGCCAGTTCTGCCAATTCAGAGAATTCAATTGGAATACTTCTGCATTTTTTGTTCCATTTTTTTGATAAATGGAATTAACCTACACAATATGCTTCTCATGCTAACAGTGGGCCATCACTTGGGGAGGTATAGGGGTCAAGGATCCAGAAGAAGTCCTGCTTGGTGATTGCCACTTCTCTAAGGAATATCTTCTTCCTAGAAATCAGGTGATATAACTATAACAGTTTTCTGGAGAGCTTTCAGAAAATAGTGGGGTGGGCTCTCTTGACTTGATAAGTTAGTTTATATTATCTTTATTTTTCTCTATTTTAATTGTTCTTTTGTGTTTTGTTTTGATTCTGGGCCTAGATTTGTGATTATATATGTGGCTGAAGTGATATTTAAATGAATTAATGCATTTGCTTTGAGAAAAGAAGCCTGTTATATTTAAGAGAGAAAACTTTTGCTGGACAGTTTGCAAAAACATTGCAGTTCAAAAATATGCAATATTGGATTGGATAGGACTAGATGCTTATCTCTTATATTACAGCTTTTGTCTGTCTTCTCCTATACTCTCTTTACTTACCCATTTCCTCCCCCTATTTTTTAGTTTAGGATATCTAATGTTACCTTGCTTTCTTTTGTGTAGGTGAAACTTTCTGATTTTGGTTTTTGTGCACAAATCAGCAAGGATGTACCAAAACGGAAATCCTTAGTAGGAACACCATATTGGATGGCTCCAGAAGTTATTTCAAGGTCTCCGTATACCACTGAGGTAATTATAGATCCAGAACCTGAAAGGGGTGGCAGTTTGAAATATTTTTTATCAATTCCCTTTTAGCTCCTACCATTTAAGATTATGACAAAGTATGACTCAGTGTCTCTTCTTGCCCTCTGTATTATTATTTCTGATCCATATAATTCAGTATGCAGTAAACCATGTTCAGACAGAATGCAAGAAGTTGGCTGATGTTGCTTTCTCATTTATTTCAGCAACGTACAGCTGTACATCAGTGCAGAGTTGGCATCACTATAAGACTATTATAATAAAAATGTTACATTCATGAATTTTTGCAGAATTCGTTACAGTGAATGTAAAAATAAATAACAGAAGCAATGGCACAACAGTGAAAGCAAGATAAAAATGCCTTGATGCAATGCTAGAAAAATGTTAATTAATAATCTTTCGGGTTCTTTGATATCTCAGCTGGGAAATTCTATTAACTCTGAAGAAAGTGGAGTATCTTTCTGAACATCATCCCCTCATGCAGTCTTCTGTTTTCACAGGTGGACATCTGGTCTTTGGGAATCATGGTAATTGAAATGATTGATGGAGAACCTCCCTATTTCAGTGATTCTCCAGTCCAAGCAATGAAGCGGCTCCGTGACAGCCCTCCTCCCAAATTGAAAAACTCTCATAAGGTGAATATGTTTATAAAAATTTCCAATTGTGTATGTTGTAGCAGCTGAATACTCTTCTAAATATTATACACAAAAATATTTAGAAATAGCATGAACAATGTTTGCGGGGGATTCCTCTTGCTGTTCCAACCTATTGCTGTTGTACAAGTGTGGATTTTTGGAGAAACCGAGCTTGACCATAAATCCACACCCTTTAAATTGTATGTACTTGCAATGAAGCAAATATTCATGTAGTTAACACATAAGCTAGCATATAATGCAGCCTTCGTATTTCTGTGCTTAGAGAGGCTTCCTTAGTGATAGAGATGTTTGAAGTAACTCTGGCAATCAGATTAAACAGATTAACAGAGTTGGAAGTCACCTTGTAGGTCATCTAGTCCAACCCCCCACACAAGCAGGAGACCCTACACCGTTTCTGACAAATGGCAGTCCAATCACTTCTTGAAATCCTCCAGTGATGAAGCTCCCATAACTTCTGAAGGCAAGTTGTTCTATTGGTTGATTGTTCTCACTGTCAGAAAATTTCTCCTTATTTCTTGGTTGAATATCTCCTTGACCAGTTTCCATCCATTATTCCTTGTTTGGCCTTTGGGTGCCTTGGAAAATAGCTTGACCCCCTCCTCTCTGTGGCAGCCCCTCAAATATTGGAACACTGCTATTATGTTGTCTCCCCTGGTCTTTCTCTTCAGTAGACTAGCTCATAGGCTAAGCATAGAACTGAAAGGGACCTTGGAGGTTTTTTAGAACAACTCTCTGTAAATGGCAGGAATCCTTATACCACATATATTCTGGACAAATAGTTGTTCAATCTTTTTCTTAAAAGCATCCACCATTGGAGTACCCACAACTCAGGATGGAAGCTGTTCCATTGATTAGTCATTCTCACTGTCAGGAAATTCCTCCTTAGTTCCTGTTTGGATCTCCCTCTGACAAACTTCTACCAAATTGCTTCTTCTCCAGCCCTCAGGTGCTGTGGAGAATAAGCCTCCTCTGCCTTCAAGTATTGGAAGACTGCGATCAGTCTCTCCTGAGCTTTCTTTTCATTAGGTTAAACATACGTAGTTCCATTAGCCATTCATCATACGATTTAGTCTCCATATCCCTTATCTTTGTTCTTCTCTGCACTTTTTCTAAGGCCTTGGCATCTTTTTTTGTATTGTTGTGATCAGAACTAGACACTGTATTCCAAAAGTGACCTCACTAGAGTGGTATAGGGCAGTACTATCACCTCCTGCTGTGATTTTGTTGTTATCCCTCTGTTGATGCAACTTAGGACTGCATTGGCTTTTTTGGGCAGCTTAAGCAGTGGTCCACACAGACACCTACTGGTAGATCTCTTTCATAGGTGCTATTGTTGAGCCAGGTACTTCCTATCCTGTACCTGGGCATCTGTTTTTTCCTATCGAGATGCAGGGCCTTATTTTTCTCACCACTAAACTGTATCTTGTTCATAGGGCCCAATGTCAAGATTCTGAATCTTTAGACTGTTTTCCAAAGTGTTAGCAATTCTCTCCAGCTTTATCTCATCTGGAAAGTTCCTCTGAGCTAAAATATAGTTGCACATCAGATACAATGAGATGGTACAGATGGTAACCCTCTTCTGCCTATGAGAAAAATCACATAGATCTAAGCTCTGTTCAGATGCTAGAGATGGCAGAATTTAGCTTAACCGTCACTCCTGCAGACTGTTGCTGGCATCTAGTGGTGAATGCAAGATACATTTTTTTTCCTAACAAAGAAAATAAAAATAAATTGTAAATCAAATCCTGGATTTTACAGATCTATGGTGCAGAATGTGCTTGAATATGAGAACAGATGGCTGTTCAGCTTTTGTCTAGAGACCTTAAGTTAAAGGGTACATGCAACATCATGACTTTCATCTAAGGTATTAATCAAAATCCAAGCGACTACTTGTGGTATTCCAATTGAGAATATTCTCAACGCTGATGTGGAAACATGAATAAATATTCTGAATCATTCAACCTATTATGAATCCTTCAAGCAGCTAGCCTTCGTTTTGCCATTTTATTAATGAAAATCTCACGAGAATCATAGATGAACGCTTTACTGGTTTACTTTTATCGACTCCCCTGATAATTAAGTTAGTAAGTCTGTCAAATATGAGATAAGACTTAACTGGTATGATTTGTTTGTGAAAAATGTTGACTCTCATTAAGTGTTCCAAGTGCTCATAAATATGATGTTTAAAATTTAATTTACAACATAGAGGCACCAAAATGACAAGTCCAAATTCATGGATACTCTTCTTTCTTTTTTTGAAGATAAGAACAGTCTTTGGCCTCCTCAATCTTTTGGGACTTTTCAATTTCTCCGGGACTTTCAGATATTATAGTTAGCAGTTCTGTCATCAGCTTTGCTTGTATACTTGTATTTCCATCAGTGGCAAATGATAACTAGCAAGGGGTTTCTTTTTCTTTATAGGGAAGACAGATGTAAAATACAGGTTTTAATGTTCTGAAATATTCCTACAGCCTCTTTTGTTATTTTAATCATTTCCCACAAGCCTTTCAGCTGATTCCCTTATTTAGCTCTCTTGGCACAATTCCTTCAGTTCGTTCTTGTATTTTTCTTTGGTTTTATGCTGTTCCTTCCATTTCCTGTACATGACTCTTTTTACATGAGCTTTCTAAAATGCTGTAAAAAAGAGATATGTACAGAAAATGGAAAGAGAAGCATACAGTATACCCAAAGAAGAATACAAGAACTTCTTACGTTCTACAGAGATCTATAACTTGTTAAATATATTCTCCATAGAATCTCTGTATTTTAGAATTACAACTATAATTCTGAGAGGGTATATCACAATTTTAAAGGCAGTCCATATAACATTGTAACCTCTCCATGTTTTATCTCTAACTTTTTCTATTTTCCCAGTTCTTTGTATAAAGTTCTGTTAAAAAGAGAAAATGGAAGAGCCAGAAAATTATTCTAGTGGCAGCACTAAGATCCTTCCTTCAGAAAGCAAGCATTATAGATGGACCTCAAAGAAAGAGTGTAATATTCTTTCTATAATTTATTGCATTTATTGCAAAGATATAATGCCTTTGGCACTTAAAAAGATCCTTCAGAGTAATAATTATATATCTATATCACATTTTAATCTCAAATGATAGTCTTGTGTCACTTTAAAGATTAACACATATACTGTGGCATGGATTTGAGTTATTTGGAAATATGAAATAAAATTTATATGACATAAATCAGATTTGATGCCATTTCTGTTTTAAAACTGCTTTTCTAAAAGGATATAGTCATAAATAAATCCCTCTACTAATATATAGGAGGATATAAATAGTTGTTTGAAAAGCTCCAACATTCTGTGTTTTATCCTTTCCTTTCTATTACCTATAGTAACATCAGACATAAATCCTTTCAGACATTGCTGGAATCTGTCTTGTATGCAATGACTAATATTATCAGTGAAATTTCCAGATTCCTTCAGCCCTGCCATAAAACATCCCCACAATGTTATTTAAAAATGACTGGTGGGGTTTAATGGATTACTCTTACTATCTAATAGTTGGGTGTGTTTGTCATTCTTTGCCAAAAACTAAGAGGAAAACATGTATCTTTATCTCTCATTTGTACATCATAATACTGTGTTTCCCCCAAAATAAGACTTAGTCTTATATTTTTTGTTGCTACCAAAAAAAGGCACCAGGCCTTATTTGGGGAGGGGTGTTCCACTGGCTCACCTTGTGCCGGTGGCGGCACCGACAGAAGGCCACTGCTGGTCCACTTCTTCTGCGGCCGCTTGTGCATGTTGCCCCAGGCCTCTGTTTCACCATCAGAGGCCTTCAGGAAAGAAAAGGCCTCTGCAGCTGAGAAATGGGTTCCGGATTGACACACACGTTGCCCCCAGCTTTGATCCGGAGCTCTGTTATTGGTTGTAGAGGACTTTTCAGAAGGGCCTCTGAAGGCAAAACAGAGGCCAGAGGCAACGCAAATTGTGGCAAGTGGCTGCAGAAGAAGTGGGCCAACAAGGCAGGTGTTGGGGTTTGTGAGGCCTGGTTAGTAGGGCAGCTCCACCTCCTCATCCCCATCTTAGCTTAATTTTTACCCATTCACCTCGCTCCACCCCAGGCACCCTGGAAGGGGTGGAATCTTAATTAGGGTTTATTTTGGGTGGTAGGGCTTATATTGGGTGCACATGTAAAAATCAAGCTAGGACTTACTTTCGGGGTAGTTTGTATTCTCAGGGAAACACGGTACTTCTATAGCATTTTTATTTACATAAAGTCATATTGGAAAGAATGCTTTTCTAAACCTTTCATGATGTCTTTGTGACCAAGACCGGATTTGAATTATTTGGGGAAAATATTTATATGACTGTGTTATGTAACCAGACCCTCTCATGTCCTAGGCCTCATAGCAAAAGTGTAAGATCTGAAAGAGATACCTGCATGTGTGTGATAACAGAGTAATCAAAGTAAGACTTCAGCCTCAGTTTCCTCAGTTCCAAGTACAGCATTCTGTCACTTGGAGCATGTAGATTCCAAGTACAATTACCATTGCACAGAACTTTTGAATTAAGGAAAAAAAGGCAAAAGGAACTATGATTACAGTCTTATTGTTGCCGCTCAATGCTTTGTTGTTTGTTCTGAACCTTGGACGTTTTTGAAAAAGAACTTTGGATTACTTCTAGGAGAAATTGCAACTTTAATTTAAAATTTTAGAAGAATTTTGCATTCTTGAAACTATCTATCTGAAATGTCTTAAAATTGTCAAATTTTATTTCCACAGACTTCTCCAGTTTTAAGGGATTTTTTGGAGCGAATGTTAACACGAGATCCTTTAGAGCGAGCAACAGCACAAGAACTCCTGGATCACCCTTTTTTGCTTCAGACTGGACTTCCAGAATGCCTCGTGCCCCTTATCCAGCGATACAGGAAACGCACCTCTACCTGCTGATTCTGAACCTGAACCTAGTATTTAAGTGCAACCTTTTTCCTAGTAATTCTTTCTTGATTAGGAAAGGATGAAGGGCCACATTGCCCTGCGCACACTGCTTGAAATCGGACAGGGTTCTTTCCCAAGATGTGAATGTGAGAGAAACTTTCATCATCTTTTAGCTGCTTTTTAATGTTTACCTTTCATTTTGTGGCTGAAGACAATCAAAATCTGGATTCCTACAAATTCTTACTATATTATGAATATTGTAAAGTGTCTGGATTTTTATTTCTAGAAACATACATAAGATGGTTCTGTCAACTTGGGTCATATGTATCTGCAACCTCCAGAGGCATTAGATACTGACTGAACTGGAACTTTCTGAAAGAATGAAATCTGATCTTTGTTCTTTCATAGTGACTAAAGGATAGGCATTCTCATTCACTTAACACTAAATGGCATCGTGTCTGTCTTAAACTTGTTATAAAATGACCTTGTCCCTTATTTATTTTCAAATTGTTCCTCCAGCACTTTTCTTTCTTTTTCCAAGAATGAATAATATTGAGCCTACAGCTTTGCAAATGTTTAGAATGGTCTGTCATTTCACAACCTTAACACAATATCTTTGGGGAGCAGCGCTGTAAGGCATACACTTCCCCTGGAACCTTATTCTTGAAATTCTGAAGCATATAAACATAGTGCCTTCCCTAGCAGTGTCTAAAACAGAAGGCAGCACAGGGGTTATCTAACTAAGGAAGCAAGTTTGCTCTAAGTACACTGGACGCATCCTGGACCCCTCTAAATACACTGGACTCCTCAGTGGTTGCAGATTGAGGCAACTGTTGGGTTGTATTTTATACCAGTTTTGAATTCTGTAGCAAGGTGAATAAAGTGTGGAAGCAATCCTGTTAATTCCCCTGAAAATGTCTGTTTTGCAGGTGAGAATATTTACCCTCTACCTCCCATGTTTTTTGGACAGGGGAAAGCATGGAACAGATTTTTAAATGTTTGCTCATCCTGGATGTAGACTAATCATTTTTAGTATTCTTTTCTAATGTCAATGCAGCAATTTTGTATGGGGAATTTTACCAGTGTAAGAACAAGGTCATTTGACACTTAAGTGGTATTATGTGCATTACTGTATGGAGTGTTAATTACAATATATTGGAGTTCAGTCTTGTGAAACAGATGTTTTGTATTTGTGGACTGCAAGGATTGTTTAAAAAAAAATAGGTGGGAGTTTGAAGAGGGTTAAATTTTTATTTCTACTGCCTCAAAGTTTGCCCTCACATGATAGATTATCCATCTGACTCAAGTGTAGATTTGTGTAAAAATATAAACTTGAAATACTAGAGACATTTTTTCTGTAAAATATTTCTGTATGTTTCAGGATCTGTGCAAAGCAAGTTCCTTTTTTAAAGAATTACCTAATTATCTTAAACAAATATTTCTTTTGTGTGCGTAAATTGTTTGCTTTTGGTTTAAATTAAAAGATTTTTGGTTATTCATAAATACGTTACAGTTTTGATATAGTTTAAACATGCAGTTGTTATATTGTGGTAAAGCTACCAATGGAGAATTGCAGGCCTAGAGCTCTTAAGCTTAAGGAGAAGAGCAACATAGTTCAGAAAATAACCCATAAGGTTATAGTAGGATCCAAGACTACATCATTAATAGCTATTTGGGCAACAAAGCTCATTTATAGTCCACTAGTTATTAACTAATTCTTCATTCCATAGCCCATCCCTTATCTATAAGAAAATCCATAAAACATTAAGTTTCCAATCCTGGAGTCAGCAAAAAGTAAAACAGTTGTCAGAACATTGCAGAAAAAAAGAAAAAAAGGCTTATTTCAGTTTTGATTAAATAAACCAACTTTATATTTCTCCTTTTCTTCTAACAATCTGAATCTTTAATTCAATATTTTCATAGGATTTGATTTCAGTTCTTCTTTATCCCATTGCACAGATTTGTTCAAGATTTTAACAAGCTTCTTCTGTAGATCCAATAAGGATTATTTTCCAAGTCATTCTACTGGTTTGTCATTTGTATTTCCCTTTTAATTTTTAAAATTTCACCCAGTTTCTTTTATATATCTGGTAAAGCATCCTTTTTAAAATCATTATCTTGGCCTGTCATTTGTAGTTCCACATTTGGTACTTTCTCTTGTCAGATAAAATATGTTCCAAGTCCCTAATTGCTTCATTAACATATTTTAAACATTGTCTAACCATAGAGTACACATAGTCATTATTGGTATTGTTTATCTTATATGTTATCTTAACTATCTATCAATCATGTTCCCCCGAAAATAAGACAGGGTCTTATTTTCTTTTGACTCCAGAAATAAGCACTTGGCCTTATTTTCATGAAGGCCTTATTATTTTTGAGGGGTAGGAGGCAGCAAGCATGGTCACCTCATGGCTTCTGCTGTTTTGCAATATTTTCAAGGAGGGCTTATTATCCAGGGAGGTCTTATTTTGAGGGAAACAGGGTATCCATCCATCCATCCATCCATTCATCTGGTTGATTTATATGGCTACTCATTTTAAACAACTCTGGGTAGTTCACAACAGCAGTAAAACCAGTACCTATAAAGCATAACCATACAATAATAAAACAGTAAAACGAATAAGAACAAAATCCCTGATCTTAATCATCGCCTTAGTATCCCCCATAGCAAGCCTCAATTACTTTCATTCCATTCTTTCTACCCTATCCCAGGCCCTTGGTAAAAAGACAGGTTTTGATGGCCTTTCAAAAGGCTAAAGGGAATCCTGAATCATTGAAGAGGGAGAGTATTCAACAATGGAGGGGCAGCCATGAAAAAGGCACACTTCCAAGGTCCCACTAGATGGCAGAATTTCAGAGAAGGTCTCTAGAGCATGCCTACCCTACTGAATCTATTGGGAGAGGCAGATATTTTTGAGGAGAGGTAGTCCCACAAATAACGACATCATGTGCTGTGATAATTACTATGATGATTACAATAATAATAGCACTTAGACTTCTATAGCACTTTACAGTGCCTACATCCCTCTCTAAGCGGTTTACAGAGTCAGCATATTGCTCCCAACAATCTGGATCCTCATTTTACTCACCTCGGGAGGATGGAAGGCTGAATCAACCTTGAGATAGTGATGATCAAACTGCTGGTAGTTGGCTGACAGTTGACAGAATTCTACCCACCGCACCAGCACGACTCCAAGAAACCAAGAAGCATGATAATCAGTTGAATTGCACCCATAAGGAAACTGGGGACTCAGTGCAGCTCATGCAATAGATGAGCTCACATCCACATCCTCAACCTTGAGATCAACTGGCAAGCTCATCCCAGAAAACAGGACCCATTTCCAAAGGATCTGCTCAACCAGAGGCCAACTCTGAGAAAGTCAAGCAGATGTTGAGAATATTCCTCACTAGAAGCTCGCCAGATCCTCCTTACCCAGAAGGAACCTGGTCACTGAAACAAGGATGTTGTCTGATTATCTGCAGATGCAATAAGTGGGGAGAAGTAAGAACACTTTACCACCCTTATTGCCACAAGGTAAGTGTGAATTCAGACTCAACTGTCTCAGTCGGCTTCACTCTTTGTCTTCCTCCAGCAGCACTCTAGGAGACTTCTGTTGTTTCATCTTGAGAAGTTGCTTGGCAAATCATGGCATCTATGATTTCCATATGCAGAGAAAATCCACAGGCTAATGCCCTGGTGGCCTATTTATTCTAAGCAGTGACAAGGGCATCAGCCAACTACTCACAAGAGCTTCAGAAGAAAACTCAAGTCCTCTCTGAAACCACACTGGTTCCATCAGGCACCTGGGGCAGGCCAATGTAATGGGTCCCGTCTCCTAAGCACTCTAGGGCCAATTTTCTATCCATGATAGGGGACCTGTGTTAATACTCCCCCAATCCAGATCATAAAACAGGTGTCCTGAAGCAAACACCAAAGTCAGTATGTGGCCTCCCATGTGAAGCAGATCATGAATTAAGTTGAAGCAGGTCCAAGGTTGCCATGGGCGCCATGAACTCTGCTCTGATCCCAGGCTCAAAAACAGCAGACTGAAAACCTGCTGAGAACCATAAGCCAGCTCAGACACAGAGTCCAGGAACACAGTTAGGGATGCAGTTACCATACAGGGAGGAAGGTAAGTAAGCAGCAACCCCCAGTCTCGCAAACAGTATCTCACCTCTACTGATGTCTGAGGCAGGGTCCCCGAAAGCCACCAGATACTCACCAGTACTCACTTTGTTGTCTTACCAGGTCTTAGTGATACAAGCCAGATGACTTCTCCATCTACAATCAGATTGAGACTAAAGCTAGCAATGCTCTGGAAACCAGGATCTGAGGCCAAACATGGAGCCAAAATGCAGTACCAGTATTAAACCCTGGGACCTCCTTCCCTGAGAGCACCCATCTATCTCCCACCATACTTTCCCAAGCCATGGCAATGCATATTCACCTGTGCAATCCCCTTCCTTATCATCTCCTTTCTCTTCCTATCTACCTTCCCTACCCCTCAGCTTTCCATCCCCAAGGGACTGAGAGCCACCCACTTCCAACTTAACTACCTAGATTCTATACAAACAGGCTCTGCTTTGGCACCGGTGCTTCTGTAGCCCACTTACTGTCTCTACTCTAGACACACCACTTATCCTTCACACACCTCTCCAGCACCCATAACACAATCTTTCCTTTCACCTACTCCCACCTGGTGTATCATGGGCCAGGATTCAGATTCAGACTCTCATTCCAGTTCTGATAATGCTGCTCTGGCTGAGACTGTGTAGACTATGAGAGCCTCCAGAATGTTCAAGTCATGATTTGTCTTGTGGGACCCAGGAAGTGAGTTTTCTCATAGCAGTCCCTACCCTGTGGAAACCCCTTCTCCCTGGGGTTTCCGCAGGGTAGGGACTGGGAGTCCCTAGGGACTGGAAGGCTGGAAGTTTGTACACTTGAATGTGGACAGATGATGTTGTTGTATGGTGTTTTAGGATGCCAAGAGTTTCTGTTGTGGTTTTTATATTTTTATTGTTGTAGTGTATGCCACCCAACGTTATAGTACCTAAGATTTTTTCAATAAACGAATACATAAATTTATGATTGTAAGGAGAGTTTATACTCTGTTGTATTTCAAGTGATAACTTCAGTTATAGGTCTTACAAAATTGTCCACTTCAAACGATGTTCTAAAAGTCAGGAGGACAAAGTCCTGCAGCATTTCATACTGCTACAATCTCCTATGATTTCTTCCTCTTTTAATTAGCGCCTGCTGTGAAAACAATACAATCTCTGTTTAAATTAAAATGTTCCATTTACCTAGAAAGTTCTCTATGGACACATGCATAATTAAAATGCATAAAGCCCACCCCAGTAAAGTGGTGGTCATAACATAGCACTAAGTAGAATCTAAACAGCTGAATAGTCCTATGTCCAAAGTAATATGGTCCAGTCCCAGTTTCCAGAGTAGTAAAAAGCCTTCGATCACCAAGTTTTCTTTTCTGGGGGCTAATAAATTTGTCCATTAGTTACCTGAAAAGTTAAACGGTCCGTTTCCACAGACTCTAAGCCTTCCTTCCAGGGTTGTTCTCTCACACTACAATTTTGGATCTTGTTTGGAGTGCTTAAGGATGGGATGTCTTCATGTTACTGCCTTTGGGATGGCTCCAGCAAGGTAGAACAATAATGAATAGGTAGACCCATGATGGCGAACCTATGGCACACGTGCCACAGGTGGCACACGGAGCCATATCACTGGGCACGTGAGCTGTTGCCCTAGCTCAATGGTGGGCAAACTCATTAGTCAACAGAGCCAAATATCAACAATACCACGATTGAAATTTCTTTTGAGAGCTGGAAGGTGTGGCCTGTTTTGTGGGAGTGGCTCAGCGGTCATGTGACTGGGTGGGCGTGGCCAGCTTGGAAAATGTGAAACTCACTTAACAATGGTCTTTGTTAGCAACCAAACTTAGGCTCAATTGTGGTCATAAGTTCTTTCTTTCTTTCTTTCTTTCTTTCTTTCTTTCTTTCTTTCTCTTTCTTTCTCTCTTTCTTTCTTCCTCTCTTTCTCTCTCTTTCTCCATTTCTCTCTCTCTCTCTTTCTCTCTCTCCATTTCTCTCTTTCTCTCTCTCTTTCTTTCTGTCTCTCTCTTTTTCTCTCTTTTTCCCTTCTTTCTCTCTCTCTCTTTCTCTCTTTCTTTCTCTCTCTCTCTCTTTCTTTCTTTCCCTCTTTATTTCTCTTTCTTTCTCTCTATCTGCTTTGTGTGCTCATCTCTGTCACTCTGTGTGTGTGTGTGTGTCTGTCTGTCTCACATTCAAGCACTTAATCACTCATTCTGTGTCTCTATCTTTTTCTCCCTCCCTCCCTCTCTTTGTTTCTCCCTGTCTCTCTGTGTGTGTCTGTCACTCTCTGATTCCCCCCTCTCTCCTTGTCTCTCCCTGTGTCTGTGCCTCTCTCTGTCTGTCGGTCTGCCCCCCGCAGAATCTCCTCAGCCCAGCCCGCCGCAGTTACTCGCTCGCCTTAGCCGGTCCCGCCCGGCTGCCTGACGCGTTCGCTCGCCCACTCAGGGTACTTCCAGGGCTCGGTGTGGGGTGGGGAAGGAACGGCGACCCTCTGGACACCGGTTCCCTCTGCACCCCCTGGAAGTAGCCTGGCTCGCCAGATAGCCTGCCCGTTCCGTGTGGGGTGGGGAAGGCCTTCTCACCCCTGGAAGTAGCACGAGCGGGCGGGCGGCTGGGCGAACCAGCTGAATTCCGTGCCCGCGGAGCCTCCGCACCCCCTGGAAGTAGCCTGGCTCACCCGATAGCCTGCCCGTTCTGTGTGGGGTGGGGAAGACCTTCTCACCCCTGGAAGTAGCACGAGCGAGCGGGCGAGCGGGCGAGCCAGGGCGGCCGGGCTAGTCAGCTGAATTCCGTGCCCACGGAGCCTCCGCATCCCCTGGAAGTAGCCTGGCTCGCCCGATAGCCCGCCCGTTCTGTGTGGGGTGGGGAAGGCCTTCTCACCTCTGGAAGTAGCACGAGCAGGCGGGCGGGCGAGCCAGCTGAATTCCATGCCCGCGGAGCCTCCGCACCCCCTGGAAGTAGACGAGTGGCGGCATGCCGGCTGGGGAGGTTCCGCGGGGGGAGGGAATCGGTGGCCGGTAGGGAGGGTTTCTCCGGTGGATCCCAGGAGTCCCACCGTCAGCGAGGGTGGAGGAAGAGCCGCACTCGAGGGGCCAAAGAGCCGCATGCGGCTCGCGAGCCGCGGTTTGCTGACCACTGCCCTAGCTGATTTTTGGCTGACCCACCCACACTGCTCTTCCCTTCCCAGGAGTCTACACGCAATGCCAGGTAAGTACAGGGCTCACACAGAGGCTCTGGGAGGGCGTTTTCAGCCTCTGGAGGGTCTCTGGGGTGGGGAAAACAGAGCTACCAGGCTCACTGGAAGTCGGTGAACAGGACATTTCCAGCCTCTGGGAGGCAGGGGAGGCCCAGGCTCCAAAAAAGCCATGCACGCATGCATGGGACAGCAGGAGGGGGGGTGTCACATATGCATGCACGGGGCAGGGTGGGTGATTAAATTATTGGCCTAGGTATGCGTGGGTGGATGATAACACATGCGTGCTTTTGGCACCCGAGGCAAAAAAGATTTGCCATCACTGATTTGCCTTTCTCTTTCCTTGCCCTGCTTATGTTGGGAAAAAACCCTTTCTTTCTTCCTTCTTGCTTAAAATTGAAGAAAAATAAAATATTTTGTCCATCTAAACATATGCCAAGTCCATCTCTGGTTAGGGGCATGTTCAAACCAATCTCCAGCATGTTCTCTTTGGTGTGTCTGTGTGTGTGTCAAAATGAAGGTTTCCAAGACACCATTAGCCATGGAGGCTGGCAGAAGAGTTTGGCCCTATTTCCTGACTACCAAGATTTGAATCTTCTCTATATCCTCAGCGGGAAAAGCTGAAGAATCCAATTGTCCATGGATCAACAGTCTCAAGACTGAATCTCCTCAGCATAAGAAATAAAACACTGGATACCATCTTCAGAAGGGGTCAATAGATTAGCACTATTTTTCTCTGGGATGAAAAAGTGTTGGGGGGGAATAGTATGTGGAACACATCTATAAAAGACAATACCTCCACTAGGACATCTCATGCTACTGGAAGCAACCAAATTCCTTGTGTGTCTAGCAATAACACTTACATTTACAGTATATACCACGTCATAGAGCTTTACAGTCCTCCCTAAGCAATTTACAGAGTCAGCAAATTGTCCCCAACAATCTGGGTCTTCATTTTACTGACCTCGAAAGGATGGAAGGCTGAGTCAACCTTGAGCCAATGAGAATCGAACTGCTGGCAATTGGTACAGTTAGCCTGCAATTCTGCATTCTAACCAATGCACCCCTGCAGCTCTTAATAAAGTATTGGTGTGATTAGACACCAAATAAATTGCACAATAATAGTATTTAGTTCAATTCAATTCATAACTAAGAGAACTAGGTTTCAATGGATTTTGAAGTACATTTTGAAAGCTAAATGGTTCATTGCCTCAAGAACTGAAGAAAAGAAAACTCACTGTCTTAGAATGTCAATGAAAATAGAAAAATACTGCATAATCTATCTTTATAGCAATAATTTTAAAGATGTAGAATTGCACAATATATTTCAAAGTCTCAATGCTGACTTCTTATGCAGGCAGACCTAAAGGACCAGGAAGATCACCCTGGTAAAAAATCTATCTATCTGGTCACTAAGAGTCAATATTAAACTTGATGTCATATAATCAGTCAATCAGCCAATGCTGATGGGAGCCCGGAGTTTGATCAGCTCCAGACTCACACAACCACTATCAGTTTCATCTTTGATACCTACTTGCTGGCTCCCCATCTTGAGTCACATTGCACCCCCCCCCCCTACCAAGTCAGGAAGCCTTAGTGAAGAAGTACAACAAAATTATGAAAACCTCCCTTCTTCCTGTGGACACTGATCTTCCTCATCTATCAATTCGCAGGCTTAAATCCAGAAGCCCTCTCTGGCACTCGCTGAACAGCTGTCTAACAACTTTAACATCAACAGTGGAAAGCCAAATGGGCTGCTGAATGCCCAGATACAGGCAATTACATACCCTGTTTCCCTGAAAATAAAATGCCCTCCCCAAAAATATCACAACACAGTAGCCCTGAGGTGATCACACTCGCCGCCTCCTGCATCTCAAAGAATAATAAGACCTCCCTGAAAATAAGGCCAAGCACTTATTTCGGGGGTCGAAAGAAAATAAGACCCTTGTCTTATTTTGGGGAAAACATGTTAGATGACACTACACCAAAGGTGCCAGGTTTTTGACTTTCCACGCAGGCATTGGTCAACTCTGAACAGGATCTGTACCCAACATGGTGTCTGCCAGGACTCATTGCTTAAATGGGGTCTCGTCTCTGCCCCTCAGTGTAACTGTGGTGCTCCTTGATAAAATATCCATCACATTCTGGCTGAATGTCCATCAAGTACTTACACCAGCCCAATGTCTGATTTTTTTTCAACATAGACCACCCTGTCCTTGAATGGCTGGCTGGACTGGACATTAACATTTGAACCACTGTAAGTCCACATATTTACGCTAAATAATACATTAAAAAGTTTCATCTCCGAGGTGGAAATATTACAACTGGAAAAAATAGATACTTTTAGTCCATGAGAATGTGGGCATCTGTATCCTGCAGAGCAAACAAAGACATCTCAGAGGAAACCTAGGGTCAGGAGACACAGCATGTTTCTTTGATTAAAGCAATCCACTTAACAGACAATTTAGTTTTGAAGTGCAGTCCTAGGAGGCATTTACATTTTTTCCCCAGTGTCACAGGCCTGAATGAAATCATTCCACTGAATCTATCATTAGCCATGGGAAGAGGGAAAGGACATACAGCAATACAAATACTGTCTTTCTCCAACTCCAGATTCCAACTAAATTCAAAAGATGTATAAAAAGGTAGCTAAATCAGAACTACTTATGTTATATGGTAGGCTGCTAGGCATATTCACACAGATAACAGATTTAACAGAGTTGGAAGGGACCTACATCTGCCTCTACCTAGGATTGAACTCACAACCTCCTGATTGGGAGGTGAGAGCTCCACCTCTAGGCCACAGACAGGATTTAGCCAGATACAAAGCAGAGCTTTATCAGAAAGTTATCTGCTTCCCCTTTTGCCTCTGTTCTTGTCTCTTTTCTTCACAGATGGGCAGACTTTCAAATGAAACCGCAACAGCTGCCATTTTTATTGAAGAAATCAAGAGTTCTCACTTGGCTAAGGCAGCAGGCTAGAAACTAGGAGGCCATGAGTTCTAGTTCCAATTTAGCCATGAAAGGTAACTTTTTAGGCCAATCATTCTCTCTCTCAGTCCAACCCATCTCACAGGGTTGTTGTTGGGAGGAAATGGGAAGTGGAAGGTTGTGTTGAATATGTTCACTGCCTTGAGTTATTTGCAAAAGTAATAAAGGCGGGATATAAAAAAGTAAGGGTGAAATTATCATACTTTGGATACCAAGACTCAGTTCTCCTGAGAAATATACAAACCTGGGAAAGGTAGAAGGGAAGAAGAAGAGGGTAGAGAGCAGCACGATAGAGACAAGATGCAACGGGTGCATCACTTGAAGACTTGCAGAGAAAGGCTGGAGACAGATCATCCTCGAAGAAGGTCTCTTTACCTTGTAGATGGGAGTCAACATTAACTTGATGTCACCAATCACCTGTCATTTCTCCTTTCCTCAGAGTTTATGAGATTCATTTGGGTTCCAGAGGCATTTTGGAAAGAATAAATATGCTGACTGTTTTTGCTTTGCTACGTATCAACTCTCCTCCCCTTTTCTTCAATGTAGTTAGGTAAGGGAGAGAGCCAGGCAAGTACCAAGGGAGCATGAACACCATACTGCACCCATATGCCACAGTGGGAACTCAAGTCAAGTAAATAGTGGCAGGAGGGAAAGGAAAGCTCTCAACCCACCTTCCAATTTCCAGTGTCTCAATCTCATTTTTAGCTCACAGTTACTTTTAACCACCACCCCCCAACTTCCCAAAGATGTCACATAAAATAGCATAAAACCTGGAAAGAGCTCTAATTCCTAGTAGCCAGTCCTGCAAGTAAAAAGACTCTTTTATAGAGAGATCAACCAAAAACAGTCTTGTAATGCTAAGTCAGGGGTCTGCAAAGTCGGCTCTTTTAAGACTGGTGGACTTCAACTCCTAGAATTCCCCAGCCAGCTATGCTGGCTGGGGAACTCTGGGAGTTGAAGTCCACCAGTCTTAAAAGAGCCGACTTTGCAGACCCCTGTGCTAAGTTATGGGTGGGGATGGGGGATGGGGAATACCAATGAAAAGCAGCAGCAAAATAAACTAGTTTAGAGAGTAATAATTTCTACACAAACTCATATTCTTTTCAAGGCAGGTTTATATGTGCATTTAAAATATCACTTCCATTAGTATAATAATTGCTAACAATACAATTTACAAGATAAAATTGACCATATAAGCTCTTTTTAAAATTAAGTCTGAACTTTAATACCCTTCTCCAATGTTATCATATTATTTTTTTATTGTTTCTATGCCTCTTTTGTTTCTTGTTAGAGGCTGCGTATTTAGTACCTTTAAGTACCTCAAAGGATGTAACTTTTATCTTTATAGTACTTGATTCTAGGTTCTTATTAGGACTTATAACACAAACAAACACAATCCTCACTATCACCATAGAAACTGCCAGAGACACATATTCATGGTCTTTCTTGCTCTTTGGCTGAAAAGTGATTGATGAACACGAGAAATAAAATTTTCCTCATCAGAAAATCAACCGTGAGAGCAGATTTCGAACTAAGCACTTTTGAGTCCTTTTATTTCAGAGGAAAAGGTGAGGCTTTTGGGGAGGGGGGGGGAGCATTAACAAACTATTGCATAGCTTTGATAAGAAAAGACATAAAAACACACACACATAAAAGGGACCGAACAGGTATCCGCCGCATTTAATAAGCAAAGAAAAATCAACTTCTAATTTGCTTGTTCAAGAAAACCTTCCCGAGAAGCCACATCCTGGGCATCCACCCGCTAGCCACGCAGAAATGTAAAATACTAACGAGCTGAAGTAAACAGCACGATTTAACGGAGTGGGTAACCCCAGAAATTTGTCAAGCAAAGCTGGATCGGATGCACTCCTAACGGCGCCGTCTTCGGGAACGAAGCGAGGACCAGGCAGGCGTCTGCGACGAGCCGCGGCTCTTCAAGGAAAAGCGGGTCACCGCCAGCCGCCAACCGCCCGCCCGCCCGCCGGCGCCCAAGATCAGTGGCTGAGAAGACTCTGACAGTCAGGCGCCGTGGACCTGCGAATCAGCGGGCGGCCCCTTGTCGCCGAAGGCTCCTTTTTCTCCTCTGGCCCATCTGCGTCTTCTTCTTCTTCTGCCTCTTCTTCCTCCCCTTGGAATCTCTGCTCCTCCGCGCTCCGCTGGTCTAGTGGGAGCTTCCGCTCGCCGGCCGCGCGAAGCGGGGGAGAAGCAGCCGACGCGGCCCCGTCGTCGTGGTCGTCTCCGACCTGAGACGACGGCGACTCTGGGAAGATGAGGAGCAAGGCGCCGGCCGAGCGCAGAGCCCGCACGCACTGGTGGTGGCCCCCGCTGGCGGCCAGCTGGAGCGCCGTGTGGCCGGCGCGGTCGGCGCGCTCCAGGCGGAGCTGCCCGAAGCGTCGGAAGGCGCGCAGGAGCCACTCGACCACAGCCGCCCGCCCTTCCGAGGAGGCGTACATGAGGGGGCTCCAGCCGCGCGCGTCCACCGTGTCCGGGTCGGCGCCGAATTGAACCAGCAGCTTGATGACCTCCAAATAGCCGCGCTCGCAGGCCAGACTGAGGGCGCTGCGCCCGGCGTCGTCGCTCAGGTTAACGGCGGCGTGGTGCTCCAGGAGCAGCCGCGCAAAGGCCAGTCGCCACGCCGGGTCCTTCAGCAGCACGGCGTACATGAGAGGCGAACGGCCCCGGTCCGAGCGGCAATCCACAATAGCCCCGTCGACGGCATCTAGGACGAAGCGCGCCAGGTGCATCCGGCCAGCCCTCATGGCCTCCAGGAAAGTCTGCGTGGACGCCCCGGGGCCCAGGTCCCGCGGTTTCAGCATGGCCTCCCGCTGCTCCTGATCCCCCCGGTTCGGGTGCCTGCTGGTGACTCGAGGCGGCGGCTCTCCAGATCGGCTTTATAACCTCCCCTCAAGTCTCCATGGCGATCGTCGCCTTTCCGCTCCGAGAGAGACAGATCCGTGAAGCGCTCGGGTTGGCGGACTGGGGAGGGACGTCGTCCAAACTCCGAGACAGTCACGGACTGCAGGAGCTCCCCGCCCACCTGCTTTCGCCCGTCAGGTTGGGCGGGAAGCTCAACGCGAGTCCAAAGGACTGATTCCCCAGCCTCTTTGGCGACGGAGGAGTCCCGGACGGTCTCTGCGAAATTGAGAGACCGTCTAAGTCAGTGTTTCTCAACCTTGGCGCCTTGAAGTCCTGTGGACTTCAGCTCTGCTGGCTGGGGGATTCTGGGAGTTGAAGTCCACGGGACTTCAAGTCGCCAAGGTTCTTGAATGGTGGGACCTGGCTGGGGGATTCTGGGAGCTGAAGTCCACGGGACTTCAAGTCGCCAAGGTTGAGAAACACTGGTCTAAGCAAGAAGAAACAGACGTTCTTGAATGATGGGACAGTCTGGCTTTTTCAAAGCAGTGCAAGTACTCCTCCACTTACAACGGTTCATTTAGCGACCATTCAAAGCGACAGTATCATTGAAATAAGTGACTTATGACTGTTTTCACACTTACGGCCATCGATCAAAATTCAGACACTAGGCAACTGACTCACATTTATGACAGTTGCAGTGTCCCAGCATCCTGTGATAACCCCTTGCGACCTTCCGACCAGCAAAGTCAATGGGTAAACCAGATTCTCTTAACTACCCTGTATCTAACTTATCGGCTGCAATGATTCACGTAGCAGTTGTGGAAGGCAAGGTCGTAAAGTGGAGCAAAACTCACTTAACAAATGTCGCGCTTATCAACATAATTTTGGGGTCAATTGTGGTCGTAAGTCGAGGACTATCTGTATTGAGTAGGCAACATGACTCAGTGAGTGGAAGTCAGCTGTATCTATAAGGCTACCAACTCTGGGCTGAAGAAATTGGCAGGGTCACTGGATGGTAGCAGATGTTTTTCTCTTTGCTTAACTCTAATGGCTGTTTGGATTTTTGCAGCGAAGGTCTGGTACTCCTATACTGTATTTAATTACTTGGAATCTGGGATCTACCAGAAGTGTATCCACCCACCCCACTCCCCCCATTAATTCTCTCTCTGCAATGGTTGTGCTACCTTAGAAATCCATTGAAATCCAGCATATCTGGAAGGCAATACCCTGGAGAATGCTTTTTTAATGTCATGTAAAAAAAACTATATTTTATGCAGATGCAAGTTGATATAATATGCATTTAAGCATTCAGCTTTTTATTGCATGGTTGTGTTGGAGGAGAAGTTGTATATGCATGTAGTACTCAAAAGTACGGTCGTCAGGATCCAGAAACCCGAGTCTTCATTTTTGATTTCTGCTTTTCATAGTGACAGATGGTAGCAGGACCAATAAGTGGAACAAGCACCGTTTTCATGGTTTGAGATCATCCTGGTGGGTGCATTGCATCTCCTTTTGCTCTGCCAGGATAGACGGTGTCAATGTCTATGCAGACAGGACCTTGCATGTTTCCCTTCAGTTTGTGCTTAGATCTGTACAGATACTGAGACCAGATACAGCAGGGGTCCCCAACCTTTGAGATACAGGATGCTAAGAACAGGAGTCTCCAAACTTGGAGGCATGGACTTCAACTTCCAGAATTCCCCAGCTGGCATGGCTGGTTGGGGAATTTTGGGGGTTGAGGTCCACAAGTCTTCAAGTTGCCACGTTTGGAGTCCCCTGGCGCAGCAAGTGAGAAATTCATATCAATGACAATCTTTTCAAGATATACCAGGATGTGCTGAAAGTCTTCCAGCAGTTGGCAATGGTCATAATAACAAAGGCAGCACACTAGCCAACGTCTTGGTCCCTGAACTTCTTCTAAAGGGCTCCAAAATGGGACAGGTTGACCTAATCTTGAGCACAAATGAGGCAACTCCACATGGTATTTCACAATTTTCTGGCATTTTACCTTTGATTTTAGTAGAATCAGTGCCAAGAATTCTTAAAGTGTATTAATTGTAATAATTATATAACAATGTAATTATTAAAACTTTTTTTATCATTGCAGTAATTTTTCCTTAATTGTTTTTGACTGTTTGCTGATAGAGGTAATCCTTGATTTGTTTATTAACCATTTGGAGATACAACAGGAATGAAAAAAAATGACTTACAACTGGCCCTCAAACTCATGACTTTGCAGCATCCCCACAGTCATGTGATCAAAATTCAAGTGATCAGCAACAACCATGTACTTATGATGGTTACAGCATCCTAGGGGGGGTCATGTGATCACCAATTGTGACCTTCCTAGCCAGTTTCTGACAAGCAGTCTCAATAGAGGAAGCAGATTAATTTAACAATTGCATGATTCACATAACAACCACAGTGATTTGCTTAACAGCTGTGGCAAAAAAGGTCATAAATTTGGGCAAAAATCATTTAACAACCACCTTGCTTAGTAACAGAAATTTTGGTCCCAATTCTGGTAGTAAGTTGAGGGCTTACTACCTAAGTACCTTACTACCTTATAGGGAAGTTGAAAAACTATCTTGGAAGAAGGCAATGGAAAGCCATATGGGTGCCAAGAGAACTATGTGGAAGTTCATTTCCATTAGGCTTCTAAGTGATTGCAGATTTAAAAATGGTATCCATGAGTGCTTGAGCTAAAAAACTATCAGCATACCATTTGCTATCTTTCTGCCATTCTCTATCCTGTCTGTTTTACATTGCTGCCTGATGTTGTCTTCAGGGTGGTATCTTCAAAGCAAATTAAGGAAAGGGATTGGGGCATTGCCCCAGTTTTCTTTTTCTCCCCTCCACCCAGATATGACCTGCTGATGGAAGACTGGAACCGTCACTCATTCTCCACAAATGGGATGAGCTGAGGAGAAAGTGAATTTTGCCCAACAGTTAGATTGATAGGTTTAGACTTGTGTCAAAACTTGCTCTGGCTTTGTGCAATCTTTTTGCGCAAGTGTATTGAAGATGAGTTCATATGAGAAGGCTTCATGATGAAATGGGAGATGCTTCCCAACTACACTATTCAATCCTGCCCCCTTCAAAGTTGACTCTTACATCCTTTGAAAATTGGTTTAGCTATAACTATATCTAGAGAATAACAGCAGCTGAATTCTAAGAGTTGACAGGTACAAAGGGAAAGTCTGTGTGGTGACAATGGTTCTCTCCCGCTTCATATTGCACTTTTCTGCTGTGGGAAAGCTTCTGGTTCACACTTCCTTTTCTCACAAGGAGAAAATCTGGTTTGAAAGAGCTATACTCTCCTCACTGCTCAAACCAAACTGGTTCTGAACAATAGAGTCTCAGAACTAGAAAGAAGGGGCATCTCTCCATCAGTCTAGAGTGGCAAACAGGAGCTAGGATGACGCCACTCCCTAAAGGTCTTACCGTAACTCAAATACTTTGCTCACCTAATGAGAAGGTAGGACTCACTGAAGAAGAGCCTAATGCTGGGAAAGACTGAGGGCAAAAGAAGAAAGATGACAGAGAATGAGGTGGATGGATGGACTCACTGAAGCAGTAGGCATGAGCTTAAATGGACTCCAGGGATGGTAGAGGACAGGAAGGCCTGGAGGAACATTGTTCGTGGGGTCACAATGACTTTACAACTAGCAACAACAAAAGGCCTTCTGACTGCAACACCAACAAAAAGATTAGTAAAATGCAGTTGATTATATCCAGGAGAAAAACGTTTGGAAAGTTGAAGGCAATCTTCAACTTTCCAAAAGTTTTTCTCCTGGATATAATCAATATAATTAAGGTTGCCTCATGTATGGCCAAGAGATCCGGTGAAGGTAAGGACACAGGAATGAAGAGAGGTTGTTGCCAGAGCATGTTTGTGCCAGGTTCAGATGAGGAAAATCTTTTAGTCTATCTTCATAAGATTTAATTCTAATACCTTGATAAAGCCTTTGCATATTTATGCATCTCTTTCACTTTAAATACTTCTTAGTGTACAGGATAATATTTACATGGGATATAATTGATGAAGGATAGAATAGAGTGATTATTTCTCAAGATTTAGAAAATGTATTTCTATTGAGGCATTTGTCTTTTTGAAGTGCTATTACACTGTTAATGCATATTCTGTGATAACTAGAATTATAAGGTATTTTTCATGTACTATTGGCTACATTTTAAGTGTGGTCTCATCCTGTACTTGTGTATTTTCTTAAACAATTTTTTTTCATTTGTCTGCAAAATTTTATTTGCTGTTTTCAGATCACTCTATTAAATTAATAGTACAAATTTGAATGCCATTTCTGTCTTCTAAAATATTAGATTTCTCTCTCAATTGGGAGTCTTCTCCAAATTTTATAAGTCTTTCTTCCATCTCATCATCTGAATCATTAATAAAAATAAAAAACAGCCTTGGACTGAACCTTATGACACCTTGCTTGATAGCTCCCTCCAATTGGATAACAAGTTGAGAGGGAGGCACTGTTTAAATATTCATTCACTCACTCACTCACTCACTCAATCAATTAATAAATCAATCTTCTATACAGCCTGTTCTTGGCATAATTTGTGCACAAATCCACTTGAAGATTAATTATCATACTTCTAACTTGTACCCATGTAGCTTGTTAACCAGAAGCTCACAGGGAACTGAATGTCACATTCTCCCACATCTTATTCTGGGTCTAATTCAACAGTTCTTTGTATCTTAATTAATTGAGATGAATACTGTTCTTTTAGTTTATAATTACTGTAATAAGTATAATCACACTATCTTTTTAGAAAAATTATAAAAATTCTTGAATGTGATTAGTACTCGGCTGACCTTGTCTACATAAGGAGACTAAACAGGATCAATCCTAATTAATAGCTGAGAGAACAGTGCAGAATTCCAAGACGGCAGAACAGATTAAGCCCTAAGACCTTGAAATATATCCCAGAAGAAGCCAATGGCAAACTACCTCTTTATTATTGCCAACAATTGTTGCCTGATTTTATCCATGAGTCATCTAAAGATAACTGCAAGGGGAATCCCAAGACTCAAGGGAGACTTTACTAATCACTGTAGAGAAAGGATGGCAAAAGTAAAGGATCTACTGAATGTTTTGTGGATAAATGGCTATGCTCTTTTACAGACCTCTAATTATCCACAGTAGGAATTATTCATATTTTATAGGGCACCATTAAACAATAGCTTCACAACTTCAGGTAGCATTCAGATGGTTCTAAATATAAATTGGTAACAGTGGCCTTTATAGCGTATTCTTCTCTGATTATTTGCATGATTATTTCTCTCATCATGAGTATTGCAATAAGTCTGATGAAATGCCTGAGTGTGGTGATAAAATAACAGACTGACACCAGCTGCGCCTTTGCAATTCACATCAACAATTTAATGACCCATCCTTCGGAAGTCTTTCATTCTGACATATACCCTTTGGTTTGCTTTCTTCACTGACTGTTGAAGAGTATATAACACCTATAATTTTGATAGTAACCCCTTTGTAATAAATTCTAATAGCTGATTACTTCAACAATAAAGTGGTACCTCCCTCCCACCCACCATTTGATATGTTGTGATGATTATTCTAGTTGTTGTTATTGTTATCCTCCTGGGATGAACTTAGTCTCTTGTTCTTGATTTTCCATGTGATCTGGCAATCCCCAGATGCAAAAAAGATTAAATAAGTTCCTATCTAGCTTCAAAGCATTTAAAACCCAACGGAGTACTAATTATGGCTCATGAAAGCAATATTTTTTTTCCTTCTACCTATTACTGAAGGGATGGGGAACATGTTGCTCAACGATAGCCTTGGCATTCTCCATGGTTTGGCTTGCTGTTTAAACCTCTTAATCCAGCAGTATTTGAAGAACCCTAGTTACCTGCTGCTTCTGTATAAGATTTGAAATTATGAATGGTAGGAATTACATAGAAAGAAAAGGAAGTTTGCCAGTAACACATAAAAGAGGGAATTGCTTTTCTTTCGCCAGGAGGCTTGTAACCTGATATAAATTCCTGTCCAGGTATTTAACAGGTAGAGGAAATGGAGCCAGTGGTTAATATAGCACTACAAACCCTGCTTTAAATTAAAAAAAAAATTCCATAATACACATGCGTGCACGCGCGCGCGCACACACACACACAAATCATTCTCAATGTACTGTAGTTTATTCACTGAAAAGAGAGACTTACGACCATTTTTCACACCTATGACTCTTGCAGCATCCCCATGGTCACGTGATCCAAATTCAGAAGCTTGGCTACTGACTCCTATTTATGATGGTTGCAGTGTCCCGGGGTCATGTGATCACTTTTTGCAACTTTGTGACAAGCAAAATCAAGGGGAAAGCCAGATTCACTTAACTACTTGCTACTAACTTTACAACTGCAGTGATTCCCTTAACAACTATGGCAAGAAAAGTCGTTAAATGGGACAAAATTAACTTAATAACTTTCTCATTTAGCAACAGAATTGTTGGTCTCCATTGTGATCATAAGGATGTATGTATGTATGTATGTATGTATGTATGTATGTATGTATGTATGTATATGTATATATATGTATGTGTGTGTGTGTTACGTTTTTGAGCTGATCAGTGTGCTTCCTCCCTTAATTGGGGCCCTAACAGGGTGTTGTGGAAACAAGTATGTATGTATGTATGTATGTATGTATGTATGTATGTATGTATGTATGTATGTATATATATATATGAGAGATAATTATCACAGCTCCTGTTCAGAGGTCCCTTTAAGGGGAGGAGACTTAACGTCATCCCTCTCTGCCCTTTGACTCAACCTAGAGATCATCCAGACAGAGAACCAATTAGATTACTGCTGTGTGACATTTTTTAGATATGTGTTAGATTTTTAAGGGCTGAAAATAAAGAGACCAGGATGGATCCATTTCAGGCTTATTAGCCTTCTTCAGCTGGCCATACTCTTTCTACTGGGATTTGAACCTGTTCAAGGGTCCCTTTAAGGGGAGGAGACTTAACGTCATCCCTCTCTGCCCTTCGACTCAACCTAGAGATCATCCAGACAGAGAACCAAATAGATTACTGCTGTGTGACATTTTTTAGATATATATCTAAATATCTAAAAAATGTCACACAGCAGTAATCTATTTGGTTC
The DNA here is from genome assembly GCA_039707465.1 of Rhabdophis nuchalis. Taxonomy (NCBI): domain Eukaryota; kingdom Metazoa; phylum Chordata; class Lepidosauria; order Squamata; family Natricidae; genus Rhabdophis; species Rhabdophis nuchalis. Next base: position 88,213,220 of record CM077643.1, read on the forward strand.
TCTGTCTGGATGATCTCTAGGTTGAGTCGAAGGGCAGAGAGGGATGACGTTAAGTCTCCTCCCCTTAAAGGGACCTCTGAACAGGAGCTGTGACAATATTCTCTCATTTAAGAGTCCTGTAAATTGGCTGATGTATCAGGGATACCAGATAGCTCAAGGCATAGAGAGCCTTGCCTCAAATGCTGGAAAACACCGGTTCAAATCCCAGTAGAAGGAGTATGGCCAGCTGAAGAAGGCTAATAAGCACGGGTGTAGGTATGCTGGCATAGCTGGCTTCGGGGATTTTCCCGTATGTATATATATATGAGAGAATATTTTCACAGCTCCTGTTAAGAGGCCTTTTTAAGGGAGGAGACAAGCTGTCTTCCTTCTCTGCCTTTCGATTCAACCCAGAGATCATCTAGACAGAGACCCAATGAGATTACTGCTGTGTGAAATTTTTTTAGATATGTGTTAGATTTTTAATTATATATATGTTATGTTTTTGAGCTGATCAATAAATAAGTCAGGGAGACTAGTATAGATCTATTTCGAGCTTTTTAGCTCTCATCAGCTAGCCATACCCTTACTGGGATTTGAACCGGGGCTGTATTACCTGTAATACAGCCCCGGTTCAAATCCCAGTAAGGGTATGGCTAGCTGATGAGAGCTAAAAAGCTCGAAATAGATCTATCCTAGTCCCCCTGACTTATTTATTGATCAGCTCAAAAATGCAACACACACATACACACACATATATACACGCACAAATACATACAAACTTACACACACACACACATACACACATACATGTATACATATATAATTTAATAAAAGGTAAAGGTTTTTTTCTTTCCAATTGTGCCTAACTCTAGGGGGCAGTACTCACTACAGTTTCTTAGGTGAGGGAGCCAGCATTTTCTGAAGACATTTCTGTCGTCATACGCCAAGGCGCACAGAATAGTGTTATCTTTACACCGAAGTGCTATCTATTTGTAAGAGTCGTGGTGGCAGAGTGGTTAGAATGCAGCATTTATTTATTTATTTTATTAAATTTATACCCCGCCCTTCTCCTTGTTAGGAGCCTGCAATTGCAGGCTAATTCTGCTGACTGTTGACTGCCAGCAGTTCGATTCTCACTGGGTCTAGGTTGACAGCCTTCCATCCTTCCGAGGTGGGTAAAAGGAGGACCCAAATTGTTGGGGGCAATATGCTGACTCTATAAACCACTTAGAGAAGACTATAAAAGCACTATGAAGCGCTATGAGTCTAAGTGCTGTTGCTAATCGCATTTACATGCTTTTAAACTGGAAGGTGGACAAGTTCTTGTTATTGGGGCAAGTTACTTGAGCTCACCCTGTTGTGCGGTGTTTGGCTCTCATAACACCTACTCCCTTCTCGAAAAATGTAAGTCATTCCAATCTTACAGGGATTGGCTAATCAAATTCAGCTTTCCCTCATTTGGCACTGCTGATGGTAGCTTCTGGGAGATATAAAATTTATAATGCAATGCAATTAGAGGGAAACTGGAGCAGTTCTGCATACATGCATACTCACACACTTGATGCAATATTTTAATATATTTTTAATGTTTTAATTTTGGTGGGGGAGCATATACTATTTGTAAAAAGGGCATATTTTGTTGACAAACTGAATAAATTGCTACAACATTATGGAATTTCCAAGCATCTTAGCAATCATTTCTGAGTCTCATGAGGGTACAGAAGTATTTTTAATTGAATGGGTTCTTCCTTTCTCGAGCACATTGTGTGGAAACTGTTCCTGCCTATGAATCGTCCAGGTTTAATCCCTTACATTTCCAGAGCTGATGACACTGTAGAAAACATACTTTAGAAGAAATGGCCAGTCTGGAAAGATTTGTATTGCAATCAATTCATTTTAGCACAGAATGGATCATTTTATTAGAAATATGGCCTATTATGAGGCTGGTTATACTTTCTACCAATATATCAACCAGAGATTTATCTTCTTTTCAATCTCCAAACTGTACTTTTAAAAGCACTCTTCCCATTAAAAAAATTAAGCACTAAAAAAATACATGCATGAATCAGGAGTGGGTTGCTGCTGGTATTACTGCTGGTTTGGTGCATGCGCAATTTTTCACGCGCTCCATGCACATGCACAGTTACCCATAAATAGGTCTTTTCATTTAAAAAAATGAAAAAACAATACTGCACCGACCAGGGTACCAATTTGGAGGTGTAGCAGGCCTGGGTCACTGCTGGTTCTGGTGACCCAGGCTGGCAAACCACTACTGGTTCGGCTGAACCAGAGGTTGGTTCCTACCTGTTCAGACGGGTTCAGCCGAACCGGTAGTGGTATGCCGGCCTGTTAGAGCCAGCAGTGACCCAGGCCTGCCACACCTGCAAACCAGTTTCCCAGTTGTCACGGCATGGGGTTTTTTCTCCCATTTTTTTAATGTTCTGCACATGTGCAGACCTATAAATAGGTAACTGTGCACACACTAGAGTGCACGTCTGGTGGGTATGCAAGCGAAGCAAGCAAAATTGGGCATGTACCGAACCAGCAGTAATGCCGGCAGCAACTCACCCCTGAGCCGAACCAGGCCAAACTGGTAGGAACCCACCTCTGGCATCAATGCTGGGGGTGGGACAGTTTCATACTTTATGAGATGCTAGTGACTTGCTAGAATTAATGATGCAATATTTTCTTAAATGTTACAAATGAAGAAATCTTACTGATGATATCTGGTACTTGATTATTCCTTAGTAAAGCAGTTGTAAGATGGCTTTCTATCATCTTGAAATCTCAGAAGTTTCGATTCACCCGAGATCCATAAAAATCAAGTCAGAAAGTATCTTAAGAGCAGCTATGATAACCACTGCTGAGTTGGATTTCTTCCTTTTTTAAAGTGAGGCTGAAGCCTTTCTCTGCAGGTGTTTGAATTGCTCCAAACATATCACTCCCTGTCCTTTTGCACAGAGGCCATGACCTAGTGCAGTGATGGTGAACCTTTTCGGCACAGAATGCACAAACCGGAATGGGTACACATACGCCAGAGCACTGGAAACCCAAAGGCCATCTGGTTTCCGGCACACATATGTACGCCGGCCAGTTGCTCTTCAGGTTTCTGGCGATCTGGCATGCGCAAAGACCAGCTGGCCGGCATGCATGTGTGTGCCAGAAACCAGAAGAAGAAGTGGCAATGGTGCGCATGCCCACAGAGAGGGCTCTGCGTGCCACCTCTGGCACGTGTGCCATAGGTTCGCCATCATAGATCTAGTGGCACTCATAGTTCCTAAGTTAGATTGATGGCTGCCCTAATTAAGCTTGAATGAATTTGCATATATTATTTTAATCAAGAAGTCATCCCTAAACTGAAAACCATCTCATATGACTGCGAAACTGCACAATTGTTTCATATTTGCTGGACACCTGTGTGCATGTACACTCCCCCCCACTCCAAATAAGGGTTATTTTTGCCATTCCATGGCCTGAGAATAGCTATCTATTTCTTCTGGAAAAACAAGGTCTTCTCAAAACATCCATTAGTCTAATTTCAGTTGCAGTTCCCCAGATGCCTTCTGGTTTTGTGAAAGATGACAAATTGGTGCACATTGCAAATTATTCTTTTGATAGACTTGAGAGTGGCCAGATTTGGAAAATATATTTCTATTGGTAGATTTGACTGGGTTTTTTTAAATAGTTTTTTTTCACAGTCAGGGCAGCAATACTGAGATAGCTCTTTTGCTGCCCACAGAACTGCATTAGAAAAAGACAGCTGACTGGGCTGGTTACATAACCTGAAAGAAGCAAGAAAGGAGTAAAAACTGCCTCTAACAAATCTAAGTGTTTGATTTTTCCCCCCCACTCACCCCTAAACTGGATATGCAATTAACAGCAGCTGGAAAAAGGCATCCTAGTGATGAATGCCTGTCACAGTATCTGTAGTGATCCATTGGACCACTCTAGAACCACAGTCTCCTCTGGCTCATCCTGGAACATATCAGGAGTCTTGGATCTACTCAGGGATAAGGAATCTTGCAGCAGATATGTGGAGTCCTCGACTTGCAACCGGTCCTCGACTTACGACCGGCCGCAGGTCGTAAGTCTTCGACTCCAGCTCAAAAAAGCCCGGCAACAGCCAGTCGCGCCTGATTGGCTAAGACGCGACTGGCTGAGCCGGGGTTACTATGCGGCCTGATTGGTTCCCTGCCTGACAGCTCCAATATAAATAGCTGTCAGGCAGGGGATGCCCTGTCTACCGCACTTCTCTTACTTTTAAAATACGTTCTTCTGTTTACTCTGTTTTTGCCAAATAAACGGCAGTTATATTTTAAATCCTACCTGTCTGGACTCCCTCTGTCTGAGCTATAACACTGGCGACGAAATAACTGAGTCTAACCTGGTTTGTCAGACACCTCTTCTCCTGCAACCAGCTTTTAGTCTGTAGGCTCCTGACTATCCCTCATGAGTATTGCTCTGTGAAAAGATAAAACTCATCTCTCCCAACTGGCTTTATAAGAGTGCCAGAGAGAATATGTATCTGGGTGATTATAGGATTGGATGGCAAACAGTGTTCAGCTGCTGCATTTTGTCACAAAGACTTTATGATAACGGATATCTGGGATGCGATTCATATATATATACATGGGATAAAGAAGAGCAACTTGGGTTAATTGGCTGTGTCTGTTCAGATTACGAGAACTATTTCTGCTCTTTTCTCATGATTGTCCCCATTAAGATGTTGAGTCAGCTGATGTCCTATAACAAAAGTGGTTTAGGAAAACAGCCAACCCTAGAAAAGGGTCCTCTCCAATCAGGGAAGAAATCTTGTTTTTCAGTCAGCCTTAATTTAGATAAATGGAAGCAGGACACATTTCCTCTGCATTGTGGTTGACCTTCATTGTGTGCTAGGACTCTTGAGATGCTTCAGAGTTGTCTACTGAATGCCATAAAGAACTGACTATATTACATATTAATTGTTTTCTGCAATCAGCTAATATGTGTGAGACTTTGGAAGTGATCCCTCTTTATGTAGAGAATTTGGTAAATAGAATAAACTGGGTGTTATCAGCACTCCATAGTATTGTTGGAAAATCTTCTGAAGGGAAGTGGTATACTGCCAAAACTTCAGCATGGGCATCTCTATATGTGGTGTTGTCCTTTTGATTTCGCCTCCCCCTTCCAAAATTTTCCATTTAACAACTGAGCCAATTGTTTCTGGCTTGGACTTGAAACTACTTCAGAGCAAGATTGGTTTTTTGAGATAATGGGGCTGTTACCTTCCTGCCTGTCAAGATGGTGAGTTGAAAAACTTAACTAGCTGGCTGTTGTTGAAATCCACCCAATATGGCTCATTCTACATAGGGATAGTAGGAAACATCTCTTGGTGCTGGATTTTAGTGGTAAATCTAAGAGTGAAAACCTCTGATGTAAGTCTGCCAGATCAAAATGTCCTACTACATTGGATAACTAGCAGATATTCCACAATGTTCTATGGAACTCTGAAACAAAATGAGATTTATTTTTAAAATATAGGAACTTTAAAATAAGACATCCACCGAGTCTTACAATTTGCTGTCTTGGGCATCAGTGGTTTCTTCATCTGTGATAACATCCTCCTTCACCACCTCAGTTGCATATCTTAGAGTCTCGGGAGTCACCAGGTTCCCACATGGCTTTTGATCTCCCTCACCAGAAGCTCCAGGGGCTTCTCTCTTTGCCATGTCAGCTTCCAAAGGGTAACAGACTTTCATGCAGTTCTTCACTGAATCTTGCACTTCTGCACTGATAGTTTTCATCTTGTTTTCATACTCGGCGAATGCTTCCTGCTGGAGCTGCAGGAAGAGACAGGAAAGGTTCACAGTGGAGAAACCTGTTTGTTGCATGTTTACCAATTCAGTCATGTGCCTTTTAGCAATGCCAACTTTAAAAAAAATACTCCTCTCTGAGGACAAGATCCCTGTGGTAAATTACTTTTTCCATTCCTCTGCTGTAATTATAGGTGTGAGGATAAGATCATTCCCACTGGGACCTATAGGGAACTCCACCTTGCCTCACATGGAGGGAAGGAAAGGTTCGACCTCTTTTCCTCATGCACTGTACAGCGGTCCCAAAGAAAACTGCATTCTGATTTAAAAAAAGAAAAAACCTCTATTCAAGTAAGCCTAAGCAGTTTCTTTATTCTTGCTTTCACGTAGAGGCTCAGAACAAATAGGATTTCATGAATGAATCTTCAAGGAACTAAATGCAATCTTTATGGCATACATCAGGGGTGTCAAACTCAATTTCATGGAGGGCCGCATCAGGGTTGTGTTTGATCTCGGGGAGTTGGGGTGGCAGGGGGCATGGCCAGGGGAGCATGACCAGCTTAACATCATTTGTGTCAGCGCCTGTGGTGGCCCGAGGGATCCGCCAGCGAAAACGGGCTCCCGAGCTCCATTTTTAGCTGGGAAGACCTCTTGCAACCCTCTAACAGCAAAAACAGAGCTTGGAAGGGCCACTTGGCAAGCTCTGTTTTTACTGGCAGAGGGTTTCAGGAGGCCATTGCAGCCAAAATCATAGCTCAGGAGCCCATTTTTGCTGGCAGAGGCACTGCGGGCCAGTTCTTCACTGTTTTCCAGGGTGGCCCCGTGTGCCAGATCTAAGCACCCTGTGGCCAGATCCAGCCCGCAAGCCTTGAGTTTGATATCTCTGGCATAGCTGGGGGCTTAAAAAGTAGAGGACTGGAGAGCAGGGAATAGGCTGCCTCAGCCTTCCCCAATTTTCCACGTGTGTTGAGATGTCAGTGTTAGGGCGTTAGTCGGAACCCTGACAGCCATCTTTGCCCATGCTGATTGAGCTGTGTTGGCAGCTGCAATTCTAGTTCTTCTGAAGGGAAATAATTTGTGAAGCCTTTGAAATTATTCTAAACCTCCTGCAATACTATTAATCCTGAAAGGATATTTGCTGTAAATTAGTCACGTGATACCTGGCTTTCTTTTTCCTTGATTTTTCCTAGGCAGGTTGACTGCTTTGCTTCCAAGACTTGTTGATGCCTTGACTGTTTCTCATTCATCTTGAAGCAAGAGAAACATTTATGTTAGAAGATATAACCTTCCATGGAATTATATAAATGCAACATCTCAATGCAGTATCATTCTGTAGGTACAACAACACCAGTGATGAAGTCTGCAGGGTATTTTAGCTCCCAGTCCCTCCTAATCCTCCCAAAGGCCCATATTCTAGTATGATTTTTATAAATATCAAATATATGACAACTGCTGTTTTGCTATTAAATATTACAGGAAATCCTTGACTTACGACCACAATTGACCTCAAAATTTATGTTGCTAAGTGAGAAAGTTGTTAAGTGAGTTTTGCACCATTTTACGACTTTTATTGCCCAATTACTTCAGTTGTTAAATTAGTAACACTGTTGTGAAACTGGCTTCCCCATTGACTTTGCTTGGGGAAGCCAGTTTCACATGATCCTGGGTAAATATGAACCACTTGTCAAGCATCTGAATGTAAATCTTTGAATGACCATAGGGATGCTGCAAACAGCCATAAGTGTGAAAAATGGTCATAAGTCCCTTTTTTTCAGTGCCATTGTAACTTCGAATGGTTACTAAACAAACTGGTAGAACATTCAAGTACTACCTGCACTAGAGTACTTTGCTATATATATCAATGCTGAAACCAATGACTACTGAGATTTAGATTCTGAATCACAGGCGATAAGAGGGATGCTTTAATGTTTTTTTCCTTAGTTTCATGACACTTTGATCCCAATTTTATTTTTCTCTGCATAGGACATTATGCCTAGACAGCTGACCTGACATCAGTTTGTCTCATGCACAGGTCAGCATTTGGAATGTCTTAAGGTGGTGAGAAATGTTCTATGGCCACGTGACTAAGCCAAGGGGAGGGACAAATGGTTAATTGCTTCAGTTCCAATTTGAAAATGGTAATGATTTTCCCCATACACTTACTCCTGTAAAATTATTCACTAATAATAACTCTGTGAATTAGATTAAGTTGTGAAAAAAACATCAATGAATTAAAATTCTGCCATATGAAAGTTTATTTTGATTGATTGATTGATTACATTTCCGCCTGACCTTAATGGCCTTAATATTTAGTTACATTAAGTTGATCAGATGGAAATACGTTTAATTAAAATAAATGTACTTATTTATTCTTTTTTTGTTTCTTCATGTTATGTTAATCTACTTCCAATTTGTTTATTCTGCTTATAATGAATAATTATACTTATCCCCTTTGCATGTCAACCTGGACCCCAGATGGATAATTGTCTAAAATTTGAAAACTTCAGTATCTTTTAAAACCCACACAAATCACAGAAAAAAAAGATGAAATGGTATCAAGCCCGCTATAACGTAAGATTTGAAGCTACTCAAGGCACCATATAAAATACTGCAGCGGGAATATAACTTTGAAAATATTGCAAAAGAGAGGAGTGATACAAATGATCTACTAAATAAAGGTCATGGCGCAAAGCAATAGCACTTAGACTTAGACTTTCACAGCCCTCTCTAAGCGGTTTACAGAATCAGCATATTCCCCCCAGCAATTTGGCTCCTCATTTTACCCACCTCAGAAGGATGGAAGGCTGAGTCAACCTTGAGCCTGGTGAGATTTGAACTGCCAAATTGCAGGCAGCTGGCAGTCAGCAGAAGTAGCCTGCAGTACTGCACTCTAACCACGATGCCACCACAACTTAAGCTCTTATCTTTCTTCTAGGGATCTGTGTAAAGCTGTGGACCCTACATCTGGACTGCAATCAAGTGTCTTGGAAGGAGAAAGCATTTGTAACTAACACAACATTTGCCCAAATCAGTAGGGCAGACCTAATAATTGTTCTTTTCGATGCTTCAGAAAGAATCCAGAAAGCTACTTACGTGCTTGACTGCTTTTACAACTTCCTGAATATGTGAATTATTGACTTCTCTTTTTAACCTTTAGGAAAAACAAATCAAACCATGTATTAATTAAAATTTACAGCTTAGGTTGTTCTTAAGGCATCCGCTAAATAAAATGTTTTCATACCATATGTAATCACTTAAAATCAGAGAAACTTTCGATATAGGAAAAGTAATATTTTTTGTCTGCAAAAGAGAAGCCCCTTACAAACTCTAGTCTAGGACTGACTAAATTATACTAATCGCTTGAGCACTTACAGATGGCAGGTTCATCCATAAGTTGGGCTGCTTATTATTTGTTCTGGGCATGTGGTCACAATAAAGCCCCGAGACTAAAATACTGGTTATTAGCAGATTGAAGTGAAGAAGCAGCATATTAAGAAAACAAGGAAAGAAGGAAGATACTTTGAATCTGCCAGGTATAGTTACTGTAAGAACCTTTGGGCTTGCATTCCTTCCCATCTCCTCTCCTTCATCTCATCAAATGATCCAACTTCGTCAAGGGTTATCAAGATTGCTTATGCTAAAATCGCACACAACAAGGACTGATGGAACATGGAAGCCGTCCTCATTTGTAAACATGCTGGAGGGGAGATGTGAAGTACTGACTAAAATCTTGATTGTTTTTACACTTGCAACAACTCATACATGAAGACACCCCTCTTACTTATCATGCACAATAAATTGCAATTAACAAAAAACAGGGGTGGGCTTCAACATTTTTAGTAAGGCGGTTCTCTGCCTAGTTGCTGGGTGGGTGTGGCCATGGGTGGGCATGGCCTAGTTGACCTCCTGCACCATGGCGGAGGGAGGATTTGCCTTCTCTGGCCTCTGGAGAGTTTCCTTGAGCCTCTGGGAGGGCAAAAATGGCCTCCCCAGGCTCCAGAGGCCCTCTGGAGGCCAGAAACTCTATGTGCGCCCTGCACTTACCTGCATCCAAAACGGGATGTGTGGGGACTCCTGGGAGCAGAGGGGTGGGACCAGCCAGGAGTGGGATTTGGGGTTCTCCAAACTGCACAGAATCTTAGCTAAAGGTTCTCCTGAACTCCCAGCAGCCCACCCCTGACAAAACTAGAAACAAATGCTTTCAATTCTATTGCAGCTTCAAGAATGAGACAGGTCATGTTAACTATGTTTTAAAGTGATGACTAAACCTCCCTAAGTTTCTCAAGTTTTAAGTTCTCAAGTGAGGAGAATGGCTTTCCCCCCCCCATGCTCAAAACATCTGCAAAGCAGATATTGACTCCAAATCAGGAGCATGCAAACCGTTTTTCACGTGGAGAGTCATGCTTGGTTTTGTGGGGAGTCACGCTTGATTTTCCAGCTTGGTATGCTGGAAGTCTTGCTGCAGAAAGTCGGCAGGACTATATTAAAATTAGGTACAAGGATTAATTCAATACAGTACATACAACAGCAATCTATGCATTTATTTTAAAATCTCCCTTTTCATTAAAAACCACAAATCCAGCAGAGATGAGCTACATTTTAGGGTGAGGTCAAAAATACCTTTCCTGAGCACTCTTATCAGCATTCTTAGTCACGGCTTGGATTTTGTCCAGTCTCTTCACTTCTAATTTCTTTTTCATTTCTTTAGTGTCGCTGTAAAGGAAGATAATCAGCTTGAGTTTACAAATTTAACAGTGTATTGTGGTTAATATTAAAGGTTCGTTCCTTTTCAACTCAGATCACAGAAGGTTTCAAGGTTATAAAGCACAGATTTGACAGTGGACAAACAAAATAAGGCTGAGAGAAGAAAAGCTGCAAAAATGAATAGAAAAAAATCTGCACACGTGGACATTAATTTTATTATTACCTTTCCCAAGACTCCTTTAGTGCCTTCAGCTCAGAAGCTTGCTTCTCTCTTGCAAGCTGTAACATTTTAGCAACTTTCTGTTTAAACAAAGCACAAGGAAAATATTTTATTTTATTCTTTATTTGTTTCTTTAAACATTATCCCAAGTTAACCCAAAGGTGGTTTTTCAAAGTATTGAGAACTGAAGAAGCTTCTTGAATGAGAAGTGAGATGTCTTCAAGGAAAACTAAGAAAGTCCATTGCCTTTTGAAAAAGCAGCTTTGGGACAATCATAACATAATAACAGAGTTGGAAGGAACTTAGAAGTCTTCTAGTCCAATCCCCTGCTCAGGAAGGAAACCCTATACCAGTGGTGGGCAAACTCATTAGTCAACAGAGCCAAATATAAACAATACCATGAAAGAAATTTATTTTGAAAGCCGGAAGATGTGGCCTGTTTTGTGGGAGTGGCTCAGCGGTCATGTGACTGGGTGGGCGTGGCCAACTTGGAAAATGTGAAACTCACTTAACAATGGTCTTGGTTAGCAACCAAACTTTTAGGCTCAATTGTGGTCATAAGTTCTTTCTTTCTTTCTTTCTTTCTTTCTTTCTTTCTTTCTTTCTTTCTTTCTTTCTTTCTTTCTTTCTTTCTTCCTCTCTCTCTCTTTCTCCATTTCTCTCTCTTTCTCTCTTTCTCTCTCTCTTTCTTTTTTTCTCTTTCTTTCTGTCTCTTTCTGTCTCTTTCTCTCTCTCTCTCTCTCTCTTTCTCTCTATCTTTCTCTCTCTCTTTCTCTCTCTCACTTTCTTTCTCACTTTCTTTCTTTCCCTCTTTCTATCTCTTTCTCTCTCTTTCTCTTTCTCTCTCTCTCTCTCTTTCTCTCTTTCTCTCTCTCTTTCTCTCTCTCTTTCTCTCTCTCTCTCTTTCTTTCTTTCTTTCTTTCTTTCTTTCTTTCTTTCTCTATCCCTGTCTCTCCTTCGTCCACCCATCTCTGTCACTCTGTGTGTGTGTGTCTGTCTGCCCCCCACCGCCCACGGAACCTCCTCAGCTCAGCCCACCGTGCTTACTCACTTGCTCGCCTTAGCCTGGCTGCCCCGGCCGCCACCTGCACTTGCTTGCTCGTTCCGGCTACTTCCAGGCTCCGTAGGGGGGGAAGGAACGGCGTTCAGTGGGTGACCCACTGGACGGCGGTTCCCTCCAATCACCCTGGAAGTAGTCTGGCTCGCCCGCCCGCTCGTTCAATCGCTCAGGCTACTTCCAGGGTTGAGAAGGCTCCGTGTGGGGTGGGGAAGGAACGGCATTCAGTGGGTGACCCACTGGATGCCAGTTCCCTCCAATCGCCCTGGAAGTAGCCTGGCCCGCCTGCTCGCCCGCCCGCTCGCTCAGGCTACTTCCAGAGGTGAGCAGGCTCCGTGGGGCGGGGGGAAGGAACGGCATTCTGTGGGTGACCCACTGGACGCCTGTTCCCTCCCCCGCCCGCGGAGCCTCCGCACCCCCTGGAAGTAGACGAGTGGCCAGCATGCCGGCTGGGGAGGCTTTGTGGAGAGAGGGAGGGAGGGAATTGGCGGCTGGTAGGGAGGGTTGCTCCAGCGAGTCCCAGGAGTCCCACCGTTGGCGAGGGTGGAGGAAGAGCCGCACTCGAGGGGCCAAAGAGCCGCATGCAGCTCGCAAGCCGCGGTTTGCCGACCACTGCCCTATACCATTTCAGACAAATGGTTGTTCAATCTCTTCTTAAAAACTTAAAGTAGCCAGAACGAGTGAGCAAGCGCAGCGGGCGGCCGGGCGGCCAGGCTAAGGCGAGCGAGTGAGTAAGCACGGCGGGCTGGGCTGAGGAGGCTCCACGGGGGGTGGGGGGCAGACAGACAGACAGAGAGAGGCACAGACACAGAGAGAGACAAGGAGGGAGGGGGGAATCAGAGAGTGACAGACACACACAGAGAGACGGAGAGATAGAGAGAGGGAGGGAGGGAGGGAGGGAGGGAGAGAAAGATAGACAGGGACACAGAATGAGTGATTAAGTGCTTGAATGTGAGACAGATAGACAGACAGAAGGGACTCGGATTTAATAGAGGCTCATACAGAACGAAGAGAACATCGATCCTTTTTTCTCCTTGAAATGTTTTCTAAAACTTCCCACATCATTCCAATCATTTGAAGTAGGTTTGCTATGGGTCTAAAAGAACTACAGTGGGAAAGTTGAACAGGGAAAACATGAGAAAGAAGAATGTGCCACTTTCCTACCTTAGGAACTACATAGCAAGCGATTAATGCAATGGCTCCAGATGTTTCGAAAGCTGTGTTTGAAATATACAGTTGTGTTGCACATTGAGATGTATGAGAGTGAGCAAACGTGTATTTTACACAAATTTGCAGAAGGGAAGAACTGATGAGATCTCCCACCTGTCACTCTCAAATGATACCTTTTCTTGAGAATTGCCAAGGAACGATCAGTTCTGACTTATCAATTTAATTGAGTGCCTCAGAAATACGATGAAATGATTTGGGTTCATTAGTGCTGTTTATTCAGTAATTGATTAAAAGAATGTTAATACAACTATGATTACTATACCTCTATAGCATGCTGATCTTTCTTCTTCCAGATTGCATCATACTGTTCTTCTCCCAGGTGGAGTAATTCTTCCTCCAATTTTTCTTTTAGCTCCATCATTTTATTATCAGCATTCTCAATCAACTCTGCAGCATTTCCCTTTGTGCTGCTTTCATCCAAAACTATCCTGTAACTTCAGAGAGACAACAATTCTCAATCTAAGGCAGAAATGGCCAGACTCTGACTGTACTTCCCTTTTCACCTGGCATATTGTCATGGTAGCTACTCAATGAGCAGATCAGTAAATGAAAGCGTCCTCAGTAATACTCCACAATTTTTTGATCTGCTTCCTCAATAGACAGGCACTACTTGACAAAAGGGCAAAACAACTGTAATCCAGCAGCTAGGGTGGCGTTCAAACTCTTACTTTTATGTCAGAGAAATTTGGGATTTCTTGCTCTGATCTTGCCATTTCAGAAAGTAAAGATTATATAGATTTTCATTTAATTCTGTCTGGTGTTGGGAACTGTGTAATGCCTATTCTCCTCCTATTTCATAACATTCTTGTTTTGCACATTTGAATAGCACTGGGAATAAACCAGTTGGTTAAAGGGCTGCTTCCCACACCTTTTTCTGGCATAAGAATAATACAATACCACCATATTAACACATATAACCCCATATTCCAATTTCTACCAAATCTCTGAACTGGAAAAGCCCAACATTCATATTGTTAAGATAGTGTCCTTTCATATACTGACATTTTAAAGTTGCTGAGGAACACTGCCTAGACCAGTGATGGCGAACCTTTTTGTTGCTGGGTGCCAAAAATGCAAGGGCACGTGCATAATAGCATGCGTGTGTGCCAGCACTCATAATGCAAAGCGCCCCCCCCCCACATACACATGTGTGCACAACCTCCCCCACACTCCCCCATACTCCTCAGGGTGCCGTCGGCCGGTCAACGCCGTCTGGCGATTCCCAGGGGTAGGGCCTTCTCTGTGGCGGGTCCGGCTCTCTGGAACGACCTGCCCCCCAATATTCGTACTATCACCGATCTGCGCCTCTTCCGCCGGGAGCTCAAGACACATTTTTTCCACCTGGCCGGCCTGGTTTAGATTTCAGACTTTGACTTTACTAACTATTTTTTAGAGGGTTCTAGTGTTTTAAACTTTTTAGCACAGTTATTAATTTAATTTGGGTTTTAGTGGTTGAATGTATTTATTGAGATGTATGTACTATTTGTATTTTACCTGCTGTGCACCGCTCCGAGCCCTGCCCAGAGAGGGGGCGATATAAAAGTCTAAATAAATTAAATTAAATTAAATACACACATACCACACTGCTCACCTCCAGACTGAGCTTGGTATTTCCTCCAGGGGGCTGGGGGAGGCCATTTTCACCCTCCTCAGGCTCCAGGAAAGCCTCCAGAAACGAACTTCCGGTAGGTGTTTTTGCCCTCCCCAGCCGCCAGAGGCTTTCCTGAAGCCTGGGGAGGGCAAAAACGGCCTATCCCGGCCCCCTGGAAAGCCGAAAATCAACTGGCTGGCAGGCACATCTGCACTGGAGCTGATGGCTCAGGTGCCAGCAAATATGGCTCCACGTGCCACCTGAGGCACGCGTGCCATAGGTTCACCATCATGGGCCTAGACTGTAGTCTATTATATAGGCTGCAGATAGGATACAGATAGATGGAGCTGATTCAGTTTTTCAACACTTGCAAGAAATGTCTGGACTATATTGTTGGAAGAACTACAGACCAGGAAGGCGGAACATGGGAAAATAGGAAGAAAAATATGCCTAGATAATTTTATTTCAGGCAACCGCATGCATAGTGTTTGAATTCCATTCCTCCATCTCTCTTGCTTGGCTTAACATATATGCAGAGGCAGGTGCAGTGAAAGTAAAAGTAAGTGGCACGCCCTCGGCTTGAGCCTACCATTATGAGTTGGTCATAATCCATTTAGCATGCTAACAAGTTAAGCAGAACCATATCTAGTTAGGTCTAGATGGGGAACCACCACAGAGCTCCATGTTATGTCACCAAGATGGCAGAAAGACAAAATTGCAATGCAATGAAACACCGTTTTTTTTCTGATTGCAAATAAGAAACTCTTTGCTTTATTATTTCTGAACTAAAGTCTACCTTTTTCTTCGTGGAGTTCTTGATGGGTGTGGCATTTCTTTTCTGCCAAGCTGGCTAACCACCTCAGTGAATAAAGTAGCGTATTTCTGTAATAATTCTTCCTTGCGCTTTGACATCTTCCGCTCCAGCTCCTTTAGTTCCTTTTCTTGCTTTTTCAAGAGCTTCCCAAAATTTTTCATCTGCTGTATCTCTTCAATGCTGGCTGTCTGTGGCTCTGAAACACAAAATGAAAAAGACGTCCATCAGTTGAAATAAAAGGCTAAGCTGCCATTTTCATGAAGGATTCTTTTCCACAACTAATTTACTGTGCCTATTTTCTCTCAAGATTACCTCTCAAGATTGTATGAATATATTCTGTCTTTTTCAGCACCTCAAACGTAAAAAGAAGAAAAATCCAATACAGATCCCACTAAGGAATGTTCTAGAGCAGTGGTCCTCAGGGACCAGATTCAGAAGAAAAATGGTCTTCTACAGAGCACTGGTGGGGAATAGTTCCCAGTGCAACCTAGATCCCATCCATGCGCAGATGAAGCTTCGCTCACTCTCCCACCACTTGCATGTTCCAGTTCCTAATGGCCATGAGATTGGGGATCCATGCTCTGGAGTGAATCTGTAACAATTTTAAAGCCGCCTGATGAATACTGTTCATAATATTGATGGGGATCCCCAATACTTTGCTCAATGGTTGGTCCCTTTAGCTGGGTTTCCCAGCTGGACATGGAGCTGGCTTAATGGGAAGCTGGTTTAGTGGCACCTCTTCCTCCAATTATAAATTGGGTTCCGTGACACCATTTTGAATTCTAACTATTATTCTGAATAAATGACTAATTTCTTCTTATGGTCTGGTGGTTCAGTGGTTAAAGTGCAGTATTACAGGCAAACTCTGCCCATATCTGGAATTCGATCCTGTCAGGGGTCAAGGTTGACTCATCGTTCCATCAGGGGTGGACTGCTGAGGGTTCACAGGGGTTCGGGAAAACCTCTAGCTAAGATTCTGTGCAGTTCAGAGAACCCCCAAATCCCACTCCTGACTGGCTCTGCCCATCCTACCCCTCCCAGGAGTCCCCATGCAGCCTGTTTTGGATGCAATTAAGTGCAGGGCACACGTGGGGGCTTGGAGAGGGTGAAAAACGGGCCTACCAGAACTTCAGGAAAGCCTGAAATGGGCCTATTTCCAGCCTCCAGAGGGCCTCCGGAGCCTGGGGAGAATGTTTTCACATTCCTGGAGGCTCAAGGAAAGCCTCTGGAGCCTGGGAAAGGCAAAAACACTCCCCCTCCCGGCTATGGTGCAGGAGGCCAACTAAGCCACACCCACCATGGCCACGCTCACCCAGCAACCAGGAAGAGAACCCCTTGCTAAAAATTTTGAAGCCTACCCCTGCTTCCATCGTTCCAAGACTGGTAAATTGAGGACCAGATTGTTGGGGGCAATGTGCAAATAATGTTCTAAATCAAGGATAGTCAACCTTTTTATACCTACAGCCCACTTTTGTATATCTGTTAGTAGCAAAATTTTCTAACCACCCACCGGTTCCACAATAATGGTGATTTATAAAGTAGGGAAGTCAATTAAATTAAAAAAAAGGAAAGTGCTTCAGTATTGGACAAAACCCCTACCGCCCACCATGAAAGCTGGAATGCCCAGTAGTGGGCAGTAGGGACCAGGTTGACCACCACTGTTCTAAATTATAAACCAAGTTCTGAAAAGGGCTTAATGCTTCATTTTTTTCTGGATTTTTATCTTACTTGGACTGAACTTTTCAAAATCTTAAAACAATAATCATGCAAGAGATATTAGTCCCACCAGGTCCTTTCCGCACCTACTTCCATAATTCCCAGGTAGCATAAGCCTTGAAAACATCAACTTCTGTTCCAAGTAGAAGTGAAAGTTCTCTGTTGCTGGAATATTACCATAATTTCCCGTTTGCACCCAGCATACTCAATATGCATAGGCGAACAAATATACCAGTACAGTGAGTAAAAATATAGCTGGATGTTTATTTATTAAAGACCAGCAAACAACAAAAAAGAGATAACTGGCAAAACATGACCAAAAGGATGTAAAAGTAGGAGAGAGGTAAGAATAGGCAAGAATTTACATCACCGCCCCTCCAAGAGGTCAGAGAATTTCCCAGAAAACAGAACCATTACAGTGAGTAATTAGCATGAGCGGTCCCAAAGAGAGTGACCTTTGGTTATTCCAGCCTTAATTGCTTTATGTTTGTAATGGCAACAGAATAGAGATGAAAAACAGGACATCTGGTGCTCCATCTACTCTACTCTATGAAGGAAACAACTTGGTGGATGAGGATAATGTATCTTCTCCTTTAAAAAAAAATCTAACTTTTACTTCTGGTAAAGGTTTTACTTAGTTTACTTTCAGGGGAGGAATGACAAACTGAAAGACAGCTAATGCTCTGCCCCTTAGGAGGAGGCCGCAGGAGGGGTATGGAACTAAAGAGCAGGTGGCTGAGCAAACAGTTGTAAGAACCATGTCTACTTCCTCAGGTCCAACAGGTTCAAACTCTTCCCAGATAAAAGGCCAAGATTATGCATCTCTACCAAACTGCAATAAAGCCAATGTCCAACTGAGAATGAATCCAAACAACTTTCTCCAACAGATCCAAATAATTTCTCTGCATGCCCCTGCAAGAAGTTCTCCAAACTATCCTTATCCAAGAGGTTTATGTCGCTTGAAAAACGGTGACTATCTGCAAATGCAATAAGAGCAGAGACATAGTGATCAATGGTGGGATTCAAAAATTTCTACTACCGGTTCTGTGGGTGTGACTTGGTGGGTGTAGCATGGCATGGCTTGGTGGGCCTGGCTTGGTGGGAATCTCCATTCCCACCCCACTCCAGGGAAAGGTTACTGCAAAATCCCCATTCCCTTCGCATCAGCTTGGACCCCGGAGGCAGAGAATAGATGGGGGTGGGGCCAGTCAGAGATGGTGTATACCAGTTCTCCAAACTATTCAAAATTTCCACTACCAGTTCTCCAGAACTGGTCAGAACCTGTTGAATACCAACTCTGACAATGATGCTTCACTGCCTTACTGTTACTAGGTAGACCTTTATAATGGGTCTGGCCCATGTTCACTCCATCTTATCCCTTGGGGAATGACATATCTTTTCTCACTTTATCTCCCTCAACTCTTCCATAAACCACAGGTTATGCTAAGATCTGCAGTGGGGAGAAGTTTCATGGGTAAGATCTGATCCAAAGCTTCAACCATCCCCTTTTCCAAGTGGTAATCAGCATTTCAAATGGACTGTGCAATAAATCAGCAGAAACAACGCCTAACTTTCTCTGCAATCTGGGCCCATTAGTCTTTTTTTTTTTTTTAGCCAAGCTGTGCCAGCAAAACTGGAGAAGGACAGAGTGGCCAGCACATTACAATAAGTCAATCTACATATCAAACCAAAGAAAGAAGATTTAAAAGAATGTGCAGACGATCATCCAACATCCTTAATTTCTTATGCTAACAAAACAATGCCTCAAGGCAGATTAGAGCTCTGTATGGAAAGGGAGATGTTAGCAATCAAAGCTGGCTTTATGAAAGAACTAGGAACATTATTGCTGATGCATACTGGATAATTTTTTTTAATGAATAGAATAGAATTCTTTATTGACCAAGTATGATTGGACACACAAGGAATTTGTCTTTGGTGCATAGGCTCGCAGTGTTGCACTTTGCTGATGACATTGCTCTGATAGCTGAAAATGCAAATGATCTGGAACTCTAGTAGTAAAAACCAAAGACCATAGTGAAAAAAATGAGACAGATAAAATATAAAGAAGGTCAAAGTAATGGCAATAGGTACAAAGTAGCATCTGTCTTTCAAGAGTGAATAGCAATTAAAAGAACCAGCAGCTGAGAAATATGCCACAGATTAGCATGTGGAGTAGGGTAGCAATGACAGCCTTGGAAAAGACATTTAGATTCACTTGAGTCACACATGATAAGGCTCAAATCGCCCTACTTATATGAAGTCCTAGCTCCCTAAGAAGTCGACAATACTGGGAAAACTAAAAGGAAAGACAGAAAAAAAACCATCAGGACAAGGCAAATAGTCTCCTAAGTATTGACAGGTAAACTGTTAAAGTCCTAAAGAATCAGTTTGGGAACCTATACCTTCCACATCGTATATTCTCTAAAAACCCTAAGTGGCCTAGATAGAATGAAAAGTCTCCTCTTACTGTAATAAGGAGAGGGTTTCTTAATTCCCATTACAATTTTTCCCCACAATGAGGTCTCATCCCTGAATAAATTTGTGGAGTTGGTTTTGAAAAGTAATATGATAAAGCCCACCAAGTAGTTGAAATGAATGTGTCATATTCTGGCTGAATCACCACACATTTTGTAATAATGATACCTGTGTAGAATCTGCTTACATGTGACATTGTGCCAGATTGCTAAAAAGAGAGGGCTTCCTTACCCGTCATTAATTTTGCAGCTTCTTTCATGGTCCCTTCTTTTGGTGTAATCAAGGTTCCTGGAGAATGAAAACATCACAGTGGACTAAAACTTTATAAAATATGTTTTACTATAGTCAGAATGATCAATTGGTCCCAGTGATGTAGGTTGATCCTACTTCTTGTCACGTGGAGCTACACCATCTCCGTTCAATATGTGAATTATATGTGTTCCCCCATTCTCAGCTCTTATCATTTCTATAGCATTACCTGCAGGGCCGTTTGAAGGAGTGCAATAGCTTCCTAGGATGTTAGGTATCCCATTGCTTGAAAGATCCTTTTCCAGTATGGATTTCTATAAAACAAAGTTCAGCGGAAAATTGATGTCAGTGCAAAAATAGATCCTGGGAAACAATTGGCTGCTTCCTACCCAACCAGTGTTGCTGCTTTTTCATTCTTGTTTGGCACTTTAATGTTTCTGCAGGAAAGCAGGAAGAAAGATGAAGTATCGTAAGGTGCATTTACAAAATGTGTAACAAGTGGAGATATTCCATCATCATTCTTCAGGGTAGCGCATGTGAATGTCCTGCCAGTGAGTAAAATTTCTCAACCTGAAAAAATGTTATTGCCTTTTTCCATTCACTTGACTTCTTTTAACTCAGGTTGATGGTTCTCTGACAGCCTCAAATATTCTATGATTTCCTCAATAGACACACATTGCTATACTTTTCACATTGACCACGCCAAATAAATTGCTCAGCAGCACCCAGAGCTGTGATAACTCAGAAAGTAAGAGGAAAATGTGCCTTCTAAGTACTGTCTTATTCTTAGCTTCAAGAAAATCTCTTTTAGTTTAGTTTAGTTTAGTTTAGTTTAGTTTTATTTGATTTATATACCACTCCTTCTCCAAAAATGGACTCAGGGCGGTGCACAGGGAATTAAAAAAAACAGCAATAAATAACAATAAATACAGTAGTAATAACTAAAATACAATTAAACTTAGAACCTGTGCTAAAATATTCCCATTAAAATTCTAAAATCCATTTACTTATTGGCTCAGATTGTGTCGCGGCTGGGCTCTAGCTCTAAGCTAGACCTAGTTCTAAGCTAGACCTTTACAGCTTCTTGGTAATCAAATGTGAAATCTGATGAAGACTTGATGAAGCAGTCACTCTGTGAATAACTGTCTAAATTGGAATAAGAAGTGGAAAAAAGGAAGTCTGGAAAGCAGCACTTCAGCTGCTCCCTAACACAGTTATATATCAGAGGTGGTAGTCAGCAGGTTCTGATCACTTCTGAAGTGGAAATTTTGAGTAGTTTGGAGAACCAGTAAATACCACCTCTGACTGGCCGGGCCCCCATCTATTCTCTGCCTCCCGAATCCCAGCTGATTGGAAGGGAGTGGGGATTTTGCAGTATCCTTCCCCTGCCACGCCCACCAAGCCATGCCATGCACACCAAGCCATGCTCACAGAACCGGTAGTAAAAAAAAATTGAATCCCACCACTGTTATACATCCAGGATTTTATTTTGTTCCTGGAGGCGAAGAGTGGTGTCTACAGAGAATAATAATAAATAATAATAATAATAATAATAATTTTAATTTTATATCCCGCTCTCTCTCTCCCCAAAGGGACTCGAGGCGGGGCACAGGCAATTAAAAATACAGATAAAACCACAGACAGAGAAGGAGGTGGTGTGATGGACAATAGTAATTAGAAGTTTCCCAGGAAGGAGACAGCACATTCTAAGAAAGGGGGTGAGATAAGAGGCAACACAACCCACAGTTGGATAGGAGACAGAGGAAGAGAGTTAGGATGGCCACGTCCTAGAATCTCCCAGGGTATATCCTTTAGGTGAGAGTAGTAAGGGTTTAGTCTGGCCGATTCTGTTTGTTGTGTCTAAGCAAATAAAGAACTGAACTTTGGCTGGATTGTTCTATGTCATTCTTGGGCTGGACCTGACACTGTCTGATGTGAAAAGGGAATTTGGATAAGAAAGAATTTAGCTCTGCTGTTCAATATATCTAACAGCTAGGTTTGCAGCTGAAATGGGCTGAAAGTGCACAGCTATCGACAGCTGTACAAAGCAAGTCATGGTTTTAACATGGGTTAAACCAAGCCATCATGTTAATCCACAGTACAGTTTGTGGTATTTCACTTATGTGAATGTAGCAACTGTGGTACATTAATCAGGTTTAAAATTTAAGATTCCTTGTGATATACAGTAATCATTAAAAATACTTCAGAGGCCAAATAGAAGAGATTGTTAAGTTTGTTTTCATCTATTTTAAAATTCCAATGCACTGTCCTACATTCCTTGAATCTTTTGCTAAATCCCCTTCCTCATCCTCCATATGAGACTACAATGCAGACCTTAAAACAGCCCTTTTCAATCTCAGCAAAGTTAAGCTGTGTGGAATCCCAGAATTCCTCATATAAATCTTTAGGATTTCAGCTCCATTCTTGCAATCTTCCAAAGGGCTTCCCCTTCCCTCCATGCACGAAGGAAAAACCCTTTATGGGGCTAGAAGAACAGAGCTGAAATCTTCAGGATTCAAGGGTTGCAACTTTTTTCCTCCAGTCCCATGAAGGATTTCTGCTTACCTCCATATCCTCTGCTTACAACAGGGATGTCCAAACTTGGGAACTTTAAGACTTGTGGACTTCAACTCCCAGAATTCCCCAGCCAGCTATGCTGGCTGGGGGATTCTGGGAGTTGAAGTCCATAAGTCCTAAAGTTCCCAAGTTTGGACATCCCTGGCTTACAACCTTCCCAGCTGCTCACATGATCAGTGAACTGGTTGCCAAGCACACAGATCATAATCATGTGATGGCAGGTTGTTGTTGGTGCAATGTTTTGTAATGGTTGGAAGTGCTTCACAGGCCATAAACCACCCTTTCTGAAGCCATTATTAATTTGGCCATTAAACACCCAGTCATTAAACAAGGACTAACTATGAACTATTTGCTATTCCAATTTCTTAGATGTTTCTTGTCTTTCAAATAACCCTGTTAACATTCAGAATGTATAGATAACATTCTGGATCCTAACTGAAGTATTTTCAGAAGTATTAATTTTATGATTCCAAAACAACATTTGGCCCATTTTATTAAAGCCTCTTTGAAATAATTGATCTCTGTTTTTCTTTGGTTGCCATTAAGAGGCACATCAAATTCTGAGATGGAATATACTGGAATACAAGAACAGAATAAAAGAGTTGGAAGGGACCTTGGTGGTCTTCTAGTCCAACCCCCTGCTTAGGCAGGAAATCCTACACCACTTCAAACAAATGGTTATCCAACATCATCTTAAAAACTTCCAGTGTTGCAGCATTGACAACTTCTGGAGGCAAGTTGTTCCACTGATTAATTGTTCTGTCAGCAAATTTCTCCTTAGTTCTAAGTTGCTTCTCTCCTTGATTAGTTTCCACCCACTGCTTTTTGTCCTTCCCTCAGGTGCTTTGGAGATTAGCTTGACTCCCTCTTCTTTGTGCTGACTTAAATTCTATCTCTAGTAGCCTGATTTGAGCTATAATACAAATTAATACAATATTTTACACAAACAGAATATTATTTGGAGAACTCACCTCATTATTAGCATCTGTATTCTTCATCTTTTTATCATGTGCATTAAAAAACTTTATTGGATTGGATAAAGCCATGGTGAGATCTGTTTAAAAAAACAAAATGTAAAATAGCATCTCATTATCTCCTACTGATTGATTGCTACTTCTTTTACTAAGAACATAGTGATATTTGCCTTTTCTTATATGCTTTTTGTTATTCTAAATCAAGTAATAAAAATAATTCAAGACATAAAACTTGCAGTAATAAATTGTTAAGCTTCTGCATTTTGCCTGCACTGGGATAAAACTGAAATGGGCTTGTATTCGGTTCAAAGATATATCATTTATATGCGCAACAAAATGTATTTTTTCTTGCATAACATTGTAGTATTTTTAGAACAATGCTGCGTGACCTACATCCTCATTTACAGTTTTTCTTAAGGACTTATATACCCTCCTTCAGCTAGGAAAAGAAGCAAAAAAGACTTTTAAAGCTTTCCCGTCTTTGTCCTGTTTGTGTGACCTTGTCTAGGATCAGAAACCAAATAAGAACAATAACTGAAAATAAGAAAAAAATATCAAATAAGAATAGGTCTGGCTGTGTTTGAATAGGAAACCTCTGAAGAACACCAGGTCTGTGGGCTCAATTGGGAAATAAATAAATAATCTTCAGAGTAAGACCATGGCTAATCACATCTGCACTTGTGGCAAGAAAGCTGCATGGATGTATCCAGGAGCAAAGATCAATCTGAAGAAGGCTTTATGTTACCTACTCTTGTCCTGGGAGGCTGGTAAATAGCTGAAAAGAAGATAAACGCACCCTGTGGTTGCTACAAGTATGGCAATATAGGCCGGTTATTATTGATAGTACCTCCATAATTAGACCAGTCTGGGAAATCAATGACATGTAGGTCTAAAATTACTTTTAGTGGAACAGCTATAGTACAGAATATTGCAAGTCTGAGTATGCTTTCATCCCCCTTCGTTTTCTCCTTGTGTGAATGAGACAGGGGCCTATCTGAGACATTTTCTCAATTTAGGTTTTTTGAACCGGACTTAAGTTGTGTTTGTCTGATTATGGCCTTTGTAACAGCTCTTCCTCCTGTCCCTCAAGGCCATTCCTTAACCTTCTACACTATATTTTGGTAACAGTTATTATAAGATTGACATCTTTATTGAAGCTGCCTTAAAACTCTTATATCTCTCTATATATATATTATATTATATTTATTAAATTTCTATCCCGCCCTATCTCCCAAAAAAGGGACTCAGGGCGGCGCACAGGAACTTAAAATCCAACAATACAAATAGTACAAATTCTACAAAATTTAAAACTACTATTAAACAATTTAACCCGTGCTAAAAAGAGACAGTTAATTTAAAACCCAGATCTAATAAAACATGGTTGTAGCAGCTATGCCAGGCCGGCCATATGGAAAAAATAGGTTTTTAATGTCCGGTGGAAGAGGCGAAGGTTCAACCTAAAAAACACCTCATCCAATGCCTCATTCAAGTTATTTCACAATTTTAACTAAGATAATCTTTTCAACATCCTTCATAAGGTATTGTAAATAATTTTAACTGGCCAATATACATCAGGCCACAGCTTAAAAATCTAGAACCAAATCAAGACTAATAGCAATAAACAGTGAAAGCCACTTTTTATTCTTTTTTTTTTAAACCCTGCAACTGAAGTATAAATGGCCTGCTCCTTCATCCTCAGAATACTGTACCTGCCCATGAATCAGGAACATAATCTTTCATCTCCACATAGACAAATAGAGAGGGCATTGTAAGAGGCCTGTTGCTCTCACTACGAAGGCAAACATGATGGTAGCCTAAAAAAGAAAGTGGATGAATCCAGTAGGAAAATTTATAGCGGTGGCAATTTGGATGCCAGAGTAAGAAATGCAATGAGCTTGCTCAGGAAAACAGCTTTGTTGTAGGTTTTTCCATATCATATTATTTCTGCTTTTGTAAACTGTGTACCAGTTTCATACCAAAGTTCACAAAAGTCACTCATGATGAAATACCTAAACTCTGGTGAACTGGATAACAAGAAAATGAAAGGAGTCTTTCAGCATTTCTTATACATCTACATCTACATCTACATTAAGGGTTGGTTCCTGCTGGCATTACCACCGGTTTGGCGTGCAAAAAATGTGTGTGTACATTTGCACCTAAAAAGGTCTGCGCATGCGCATAACATTAGAAAAGGGGGAATTTTTTTTCCAATGAAGATTGTTCTGCACATGTACAGAACAGAAAATCTAGATGGTGGCCCTGAGGATAGAACCAGTTTGGGCACGTGTCGGGCACATCAAACCTACTCGGCCGAACCGCTCCGAACCAGTAGGAACCCACCTCTCATATACATATACATATACATGTACATGTACATGTATGCACAAACACACACACACACGCACACGCACACACACACACACACATACTTAAGGAATGAGCTCATGTTGTGAATTCTTTTAAATATAAGAAGAAAAATAAGGAAAAAGTCTGGTGGCACACATTACTCCATTTCCTATAGTTCTCTCTACCCTCACTTTCAGATCTTTTAGCCCTGAGTAGGGTTAAAGCACTGTGAAGCTACTTCCATTTGTAATCAATTAGACATGACTGAAAGGTTTTCAGATTTTCTAGTTCTCACAAGGAGATCCTACTTTAGTACTTTATGTTTTTGAGGAATGCCCAAAAATGGCTTTGAGCCAGCCTTCTCCTATGGCTCTGTGAAGGGCATCAAGATTTATGGGAAACCACCCCAAGGTTGTGGTAAAAAAAAAAAAAAGTCTTACCAGAGCACACAGCAGTAACTGGGATAATGCGATGACCAATGAATTTCCCACCTTCTTCCAAAACCACAATTCTGAGAGAAGCCAACTCTGGCATCAAAATCTGGCAGGAAAAAAATTGTATGATAGTTTGTAACCTAAAAAACCCAAGGTGGACAAAATTAGCTCCATAGCTACAGAGCTTCCTTCTACAGAGGAATTGTTGAGTCTGTCATCTGCACCTCTATAATTGTCTGGTTTGGTTCTGCAACCCAACAATACAGACTTCAGAGAATAATCAGAACTGCAGAAAAACCAATTACTACCAACCTGCCTTCCATTGAGGACCTGTACTCTGCACGAATCAAAAAGAGGGCTGTGAAAATATTTGCAGACCCCTTGCATCCTGGACATAAATTGTTTCAACTCCTACCCTCAAAACGACGCTATAGAACACAGCACACCAAGACAACTAAACACAAGAAAAGTTTTTTCCCAAATGCCATCACTCTGCTAAACAAATAATTCCCTCACCACTGTCAAACCATTCACTAAGGCTGCATTACTATTACTATTAGTCTTCTCATTGTTCCTACACCCATCTCCTCCCACTTATGACTGCAGGACTGTAACTTTGTTGGTTGTATCCTTACAATTTATATTGATATTGATTGTTTCCTGATTGCTTATTTGTACCCTATGACTATCATTAAGTGCTGTACCTTACGATTCTTGACGAATGTATCTTGTCTTTTTATGTACTCTGAGAGCATATGCATCAAAGACAAATTCCTGGTGTATCTAATCACACTTAGGCAATAAAGAATTTATTCTATTCTATTCTATTCTATTCTATTCTATTCTATTCTATTCCATTCCATTCCATTCCATTCCATTCCAGCTACAGTTTGGAGGTCCCATTATCTCCTGTATATGCACTACCTGAGTCTGTGGCTTCTTCCCCAAACCCCCGTAACCTTAATCTTAGACTGTCTACTGTTGACCCCACCCCTTTCCTAAGAGGTCTGTAAGGGGCATGCATAAGCGCACCAACGTGCCTACCATCCCTGTCCTAATGTTTTTTTTAATTTGTATCCATTTCATGTATACAAAATCATGTTTATACATATATATGTTGTCTAATACATGCTTGACGAAATAAATAAATATAAATAAATAAAACAAATATCTAAAAGGGCTTCTCTTCAATGTTTATGTGGATGATGTGGCTGACTTAGATTTTAAAAGCAAGCTGCTGAGCTGTTTCCCTTTCTTCCCATCACATCCCCAGCTATTCATTTTCATCAGCTGCTTTCTCACTTCCTGATTCAGCTTAGCTCAAGAATAATATCGCTTTAAAAAAAAGAAATATTCTGCCAGTTTCAAGGTCAGCCACCCCTTTGCAGGGAGGGTTCACTACATAGGTTGATCCTCCGTAACACAACATTGTTCTGATAGCCAAGAGGTATAAACAAAAAATGACCTGCTTAAAAGTATGATGTTCTCAGAAATATATAAATAACTGTACTGAAGCCTTCTTTATATCTCTTGGTTCTCTCCTCCCTCCCCACTCTCTCTTTCTTCCTCTGCCCACCTATCTACCTAAAGTCATTGTGGACAGTGTGAACTACATAAGCACCACTGCTGATCTGTATATGGCTACTTTCTGCATTCCTAATTTTAAGAAGATAGTTCTATATTGTTTTTTTTTAAACTATTCATACTAGGCATTACTAATGCTTTCCAATTCATGCGCAGAATAATGAAGATTATAATGCAATGAAAGGGGCATCTATTTCCATATGTTGTGATCTTGAGCTTTTGCAAATGTTTGTTGTTGTTTTTTAGAAAGCACAGAATTTGTAACCTTCAATCTGAATTTTAGGAGGACCCCCCCCCCCCGCCAAATAGAAGCTTTGAATTGAATACCTCACTTTCCCTTGAATTTCCCATTTGCAACATTGAAATATTAACAAGTATCTGAGAGGGTAACTAGAAACAAGGAAATGAAGTCTGCAAAGTATTCTGCCCGTAAAACATGTCTTAGAAACTACAAATTATAACAATCTCTGTTGCTTGGAAATTTTGAGGAGGACAGCTCTTACTCAAGGAAACAGTGTTCCTGAATATTTTCCCCAATCCTATCACTAAGTGATGATTCTAATGTTTACTCTCATAATGTGTTGCTGATCCCGCTTATTTAATTCCATTTTTAAATGGAATTAAATCCACACATCCCTCATACATCCCTCATTCCCACAGAGAGGGACTTCTCCGGGTGCCGTCCACTAGACTTTGTCAGCGGGCGACGCCCAGGGGAAGGGCTCTCTCTGTGGCGGGCCCAGCCCTCTGGAACGACCTTCCCCCCGACATTAGAATTACCACGGACCTCCGCTCCTTCCTTCTAAAACTAAAAACATGTCTGTTCTGCTTGGCCGGCCTAGGATAGTCTCTCTTCGATGGGGTTGCCAGAAATTTTAGATGGGGATTTTAGTTTTTTAATTGGAATTTTTAGCGCAGGGAAATATTTAATTTGTTTTTAACTATATGTATGTATTTATTGTTTTATTAGCCCTGTGCACCGCTCCGAGTCCCTTCGGGGAGAGGGAGCGGTCAACAAATTTAATAAATTATTATTATTATTATTATTATTAATTATACACGCTCTTTACTCTCCTGCCATCTGGAAAAAGGTACAGAAGCATTCGGGCCCACACAAACAGACTGTGTAACAGTTTCTTTCCACAAGCCATCAGACTCCTCAACACTCTCCAAGTTCTTAGATTTAGAGCTGCATGTAGTTCTGTGTCCTGCTCTTTTTCTTTTTATCTATGCTGTATGACGTAGTACCTTGGTCCTGGGGAAAGGTTGTTTCGTTCCACTGTGTACTGTACTGTATATTGTTGAAATGAACAATAAAACCTACTTGACTTGACTTTGCACTGCTTCCTATAACACGAACGATAGAGGAATATTCCCTTCCTTAAATGCCTAGGACTTGGAAACAGCAGACATTGCACCCTTGGAAGTGACACAACATTATATTAAGGATTTGTTACCTTTTCAAACACGAAAGGGTCTTCATTCCATATAGGGTTGATTGAGTTGGCATTTGGTGTCACTTTGGTCCTGTATCTACGCTTTGGATCTCCTGGTAGGCCAAACAACTCTACCTCTACGTAGGACTTCACGCTGCGTTCCGAAAGGAACTGGCCAGAAATGATCTGTGCATGGAACAAGAACAACACAGTAATTTATTATATAAAGATTCAACATTAGCTCTTAAGTCCTTTTTTTCTTCTTTTTGGTTAGAGGCACATATAACTTTTCTCAGGCTAAATGTGCCCTTTGAGCGATCAGGCCAAGAACGACATTCTCAAAAAGTATGGGTGGGGCTGTGGCAAAAGCTAACTTTTATTTTGTTTCATTTCTAATATTCTGTTCATGTAATTACTATTAAGTACAGTCACATATTGAATAATTCATGTTTTTGTGTCATGTATAACAACCTTTGAAGTACTTGCATCTTTGTTTTAAGCTATTACTTAAATCCTTCAGGTTCATTTCCCATTAGCTTATTTAAGACTCATTAGTCTTATATTCCTGTCCACTTTATTTCTTAGACTACACATTTGCTCACCTCACAAAGTCATCCATCTATTCTATTGGGACAATATTATTGTGGAATGCTGTTCATAGAAATTCACGACTCAATGCTTTTTTGTATCAAAAACTGCTTGACATGGAAAATATGTCATAACACTCAGAAGTATTCTACTTTAGTTTCTCTTTACTTTTCTAGATTTTAATAAGCAGATACGGTAATTTGAAGCTTAACATAAAGTATCAATGAACATTATAACTCCCTTCAAACACAGGTTCCCCCACCCCACTTTCATTGGAAGCATGCATTCAAAAGTTGTGCAACATTTGTGTATTTACAGTGAAATTAAACTATATAAGTAGTATTACCTGAATACGATTCTTATCTGAGCTGCTTTCTATAGTTCTAGTGACATAGTTAAATTCCTAAGCATGCTGATGCTACTATTTCTAGGAAAATGAATTATGTTTTTTAAAAAGGATTAGATGTTCATACCAACTGCTACATGAACATGAGAAATTCAAAGAACTGAGAGACTGATTTGGGAATATTTCCAGCTGCTGGAGAACACCAGATTCTCAGTCAAATATAGTCATGGCCATATGGTAGCTTACTCAGTGAGGAGACTTCAAACAGGTTTGTTCTGTTTGGATATGAAGTGGTACATGTCCAATACTCTATTGCAATAGATTAGATGCACCGATCTTTTGCCTAAAATTGCAAATTAGTCTATTTGTATCATTATCGTTCTTTCTATTGCTACAAATGGCCAAGTGAGTGCTAATTGCATGAGATGAATTCATTTATTCAAACACAGAAACAACTATATTTTTCTATAATCAGAATGCCCTTCAGGTCACTGTAGAATTATTTTGCCATACAGATCTTACTGGGTAGTAGATACACTGGATATTTGGCACCACACCTCTAGGCAGTAAATCCCCCAATCAATCCCACAGTGGTCACTTACAGTGATTGACAAAGTGCTTGCCACAACTACATCAATCCGATCCACTGAAAAAGGATCAAAGTGTTTGTCTGGATGACGCATGAAGTCATGCTTAAGAAGATAGCCACTCTGCCCATTGAATTCAAACAGAGCCATGTTCTGCTGCATGGGGACATCTAGGAAAGGAAGTGGCAGAGAAGATTATTTCACCTCAGGACAAAATAGCAAATTGGCAAGCTTCATTGAATGGGGCACCATTCCTTCTATTACGATTCAAGTCAACAGACACATAACTGTTCAGACCTAATACACAAAGATTTATTGGTATAGGGTGGTTAATGGATGAATGCAATGTTTATTGGGATTCAACATTATTTATGCTGACTGTTTTTAAATTGTTTTTCAATATGTTCAGTTTTTAATTTCCATCAGAGTTTTTTCTGATACATGGGGAGCTATATAGGTTTGTTAATTAAATACTGTAAATGCATTTATGCAAAACAATAGCAGAACTAGAAACTTAATACAGCAGGTGGACCCAAGCCAAAGAAGTGCTCTACTCACCACTTGTCTGAAAGTTTAATGCCACCATTTGACACCCCACATTCCAGAACATCTGTGGCATATAGTTAGATGAATCTATCCGAGTTCCTTTAGGATAAATTCGGCTCATCTGCCTTTTGTTGTAGCTGAATTTCTTTTAATAGGAGTTCATTATCTGAATGAATGCAATGACTATTCTCATTTTACAGGATAAACAGCTGTACACATTTACCAAAATGCTATTCCTGCCTACTCATTATCAATCGAATTCATATTATGCTGAAACAAATCATTGTGTAACTGAAAGGAAACAAAGAATATTCTGTGTACATTGCAATTAAGGGACACAGAGGCAATGAGGACAGGAGATTATCAGAAATAAACCTTATAACTGTTCTGCACACATACAATAGTGGCAAGAGATTTTCCCAATAGGTATTGATGCAAGAATCATATCCTCCAAATAGAATAATTAATAGTGAACAGCTTTTAAACGAATTCTCAACATTTAATATTATTAACACACTACAGCTAGCTAATACCAGTAACAATTTCTATTACAATAGTAAAACAGCAATGATTAAACTCTGTAGGTAACTGCAGATTATGTCTGACACCATGGAATGTGCGACTATTATCCCAACTTCATTTTTAGAGAGAAATTCTCTTTGGGCATATATGTATAAATTGGAATGAGCTCTCTACTGGTATATAGATATATAACATAACTAATCACTAAGGAGATGCCTTTAAAAAGGATACTCGACAAACTGGATGGGTGACCTGGTCAACAACTCATAAGCCTTCAACTCAGTGAAGGAGGAAACAACATAACTCTGGTTTTTCTCTGGAATAATAAGAAAGAAAACATAGAGCCTAATCAATATTTTGTTTCTAAATTCATCCCTTCTTCCATTTAATTTCCAATCCTTGTTATCATTTCAAAATAAAAATCCTGGTTGCTTCTTCACATCTATATAAATAAAAATGTAAAATAGCTTGTGCAAAGCCGCTAATCTCAGAAAGTACTGCATTAATTGGCACCAAATTTTCATACAATGTTCCCAAGGACTTCTAATACAATCATACGTACATTTTGTGTGGCTGTCACACGTGTGTCATGTGCAAGCAGCACAAACGTAAAAGGTATGCACTTCCCAGGTTTTCACCTCCCTGTAGCTCCTCCCATCCGGCTGCTTCTTATGATGCGTCACGCACACGCCCCTCACATTTCCAACGGTCATTTCCTCAGCAACCGAATAAACCTCAAATATTCCCACACTGCATGGAGGCCGACTAGGTGGCCCATTTTTGGTCCCAGGAGGCTGTATGGAGACCTACTAGGCCCAAAACTAGGCATGGGGGGTAGCACACTCCTAGGTGGCCCATTTTTGGTCCCAGGAGGCTACATGGTAGGTAGGTAGAGGGATAGAGAGAGAGAGGGAAAATACGGTAGGTAGGTAGGTAGGTAGAGGGATAAAGATAGAGAGAGGGGAAAATACAGTAGGTAGGTTGGTAGAGGGATAAAGAATGAGAGGGAGAAATGCAGTAGGTAGGTAGGTAGGTAGGTAGGTAGGTAGGTAGGTAGGTAGAGGGATAGAGAGAGGAAAAATACAGTAGGTAGATAGGTAGGTAGAGGGATAGATAGAGAGGGAGAAATACAGTAGATAGGTAGGTTGGGGGTTATACGGTAGTTGTGTGTACATGTTTGTGTGCGCAGGTGTACATCTACACACAGATTGGTTGGCCATTTAACCAGACTGGGCCACAGCAACGCGTGGCCGGGTACAGCTAGTAAAAAATAAAAGAAGAAGGGTTGGGGTTGGTGGAGATCCATTTTAGGATTCAATCAAGCATGGAAGCATATGCAGAAGATTACTTATGGCAGGGGTGTCAAACTCGATTTCACTGAGGGCCACATCATGGTTGTGTTTGACCTTGGGGGGTTGGATGCATTTGGCCAGCTCGACATCACTCCTGTTGGGGAGGCTTGAGATGGCCTGAGTTCTCTGCCAGTGAAAATGGGCTCCTGAGCCCCATTTTTAGCTCCAACGGCCTCCTGCAACGCTCTCCCAGTGAAAACGGAGCTCCATTTTTGCTGGCAGAGGCACATAGGCCGATCCTTTGCTGTTTCCAGGGCAGTGCATGGGCCAGTTCTAAGCATCCCATGGGCCAAATCCAGACTCTAAGCCTTGTGTTTGACACCCTTGACTTATGGCAACAAACACATTTGTAGACATTAACTCTGCAGATAATATGGGAGGAATCAGTCACTGCCTAATCAAAGTTGCTATTAAACTGTGGTTTTTGGCAAGAGGATGTATTGCCACAAATTCTACTTGCCACAAGCTGTAGAACCTTCACAACCTAATTGTACAATAAACTTCCACTTATGTGCAGTGAAGCTATTTTAGTTGTGTCTAGGAGCATGTATGAAAACGGAGTAAAAACAATAGATGAACTTGAAAGCTGGGGCCCTCAAGATATTTTTACTTCAACTCCCAGCATTTCCAACAACAGGAGTTAATGCTGACAGTATTTTGAAAATCAAAATCCAGCCCTCCAGTTGCTCTAAATTCAGGAAGGCTGTCAGAAAAATGTAACTCTTTTAACTAGACTAGACTCTTTCACTAGAACAGGGGTCCCCAACCTTTTTGGCACCAGGGACCGGTTTCATGTTAAAAAAATTCCGCGGACTGGTGGCCATGGCTCGACTGGTGTAGAGGGGGAGCGGGGGGGGGGGACAGGCGGCGCATGCACGTGTGTGTGTGTGTGTGTGAGTTGGCTCACTCGCCCGTCTCGGGCCCCCCCATGGCACGAGTCGCTGCGCCTGTGCTCTCCCGCCCCCAGTACGCGCTCTGCCGAGGGGGCTGCCCCCTCCTTCCTCCTCCTCCTCTCCGGCCCTTTCTAAGAGTTGTGCCACTCACTGCGACCCGGTTCCTATCAAGCCACGGACCGGCACCGGTCCACGGACCGGGGGTTGGGGACCCCTGCACTAGAAGATAGAATCACCTGAGTTTTTCCACTGCTAATATTTGCACAAAATGAATATATTTTATAGGAAATAATTTCTTTGAATTCTTTATCTCAGTTTCATTATTATTTATTAATTATCTATTATTCTAGCATGAAACAAATGGAAGGGACAAAGTCTGCAATTTCTTCGGGTTTTCATCACTTTTATGAATTCTCATTCAATATTTGTCCCAAAGTAGAGAACTTTTTTGATAAACTTTGGCAAATGTAATGTAAATTCACATAGTGATACAGGACTATGGTTACACATTTTTCTCCCGCTTAGCTCTCAATGAATCAGTGATGCACAAAAAGTCCACAAGAAAGTAAATCTCATATTTAATTTTGCATCATGTAGAAGCAGGGTCAATTTCTGTCCACTTAGAGAATCACTGAAACATACAATTCATCTAGGGATGCAATAAATTTTCCTTAATTGATACTGCCCTGTATCATATTGCCACCCCAGCCTCCCACATATAAATCCTAAAGCACATAGAACAGTGTTAAAGCATGACATTTACACAGTTAATAAATACACCATTTTCAGTGCAAATATATCTGAGGCTAGCTTTAACATATGAAAATGTTTTCCTTAACAGGAGAAAACAAATCATTCTTACGTGCTGAAATTTCAAAACTCTCAAATTTGATGGGCTGAATGTAATTCACCAGACTGGACATTTCTTCATAGGCACTCACTTCCAGACCTGCAGTTCCCTAAACAGAATTTGGAGTGTTACAGAGTGAATTGTTGTGATGCAAACTCCAGTGGTGTGCAAAATAAGCATCAGAAAGTACTAAGTAGAATTCAGAAGAATAAAGGGCAACCAGTGAATATGGATATACCCTGCAGATCTGAGTCTTTCAGAATGGGATCTCCAATTAAACTGGGAAAGCATCTATTTACATATCCTTATATGTTCAGTCTTCTGGGAGTTGTAGTTCAAACCTACCTGAAAAGTTATCAGGTTGAGCAACACTTTTTCTTGTAAAATTAGGACTAGAATATTCAAAAGAGGGATAAACATAGCCCTATTTATGATTCTGCCTCTAGAGCAGTGGTAGTCAACCTGGTCCCTACCGCCCACTAGTGGGCGTTCCAGCTTTCCTGGTGGGTGGTAGGGGTTTTGTCCGATACTGAAGCACTTTCCTTTTTTTAATTTAATTGACTTTCCCTACTTTATAAATCACCGTTACTGTGGAACTGGTGGGCAGTTAGAAAATTTTACTACTAACAGAGAAACAAAAGTGGGTGGTAGGTATAAAAAGGTTGACTACTCCTGCTCTAGAGGGTTAATTGATTTTCTCTTGCCCACTCCTAGCTAATTGTTTAGAAGCCATGTGGCAAAACAACTGAGTTAAAGACAATATAAACTTTACAGGCTTCCCCCATGGCTGCGTCAGAGTAATGCCTTCCAGACTTCCAAAGGAACTTCATTTATTTATTAAAATGTTTAGCTTACATTGTCATTATTAAAATAATCCCCAAAGTCACACTCTGTCAGAATTCAGGAGGAGACACAAAATGTTTGAAGAGCTAATCTTTTATGATAGGGCAGATGACTCCAAGGTACATCTCAATCCTTCAGAGTGAACTACTATGGGTGGAAACTAATCAAGGAGAGAAGCAACTTAGAACTAAGGAGAAATTTCCTGACAGTTAGAACAATTAACCTCTGGAACAGCTTGCCTCCAGCAGTTGTGAATGCCCCAACCCTGGAAGTCTTTAAAAAGATGTTAGATTGCCATTTGTCTGAAATGGTATAAGGTTCCTGCTCACGCAGGGGGTTGGACTAGAAGACCTACAAGGTCCCTTCCAACTCTGCTATTGTATTGTATTATTATTGTATTACTCTGTTACATTTCTTGAGAGAATCATACAAAGGATGAAGTGGAAAGTAATAACACCATCAATACCAAGATTAAATAATCTGTGCAAAGGATACCAATAGTCATGATATATGATAAATCAATGTTGGCAGGGAGGGCACACCCCTGGAGGAGCGCCGGAAACTGGAAGCTCAGCTTCCCAGTACGTGCATGCGCGCCAGAGAGCTGCTCTTCCGGTTTGCTGCGCTTCCATGTGGCAAAGACCTGCTGGCTGGCATGCCAGAATCTGGAAGAGCAATGGGTGATAGCTGGCGTGCCTGGAGAGATGGCTATGCATGCCACTTCTGGCACGTGTGCCATAGGTTGCCGTCATGGTGATGAACACATAAAGTGTACAAAAACATGTAATCATAAGTCTAGTGGAAAAAGGGATTATGGGTACATGATAGATTAGCAGTGCTCCAATATTTGAGAGACTGCCACACAGAAGAGGGGGTCAACCTATTTTCCAAAGCTCCAGAAGGCAAGACAAGAAACAATGGATGGAAACTGAAGAAGAAGAGAAGCAACCTAGAACTAAGGAGAAATTTCCTAACAGTGAAAACATTTAACCAGTGGAATGACTTGCCTCCAGAAGTTATGGGTACTCCATCACTGGAGGCTTTTAAGAAGAATCTGGACAGGCACCTGTCTGGAATGGTATAGGGCAGTGATGGCTAACCTTTTTTGGCTTGCGTGCCAAAAGTGGGGGGAGCGCAGCGGGGTTGTGCCAGGGGTGGGTTTCAAAATTTTTGGAACAGGTTCTGTGGCTTGCTGGCCATGTGACCAGGTGGGAGTGGCTTGCCGGCCATGTGACCGGGTGGGAGTGGCTTGCCAGCCATGTGACCGGGTGGGAGTGGCCAATTTGGAAAATGTGAAACTCACTTAACAATGGTCTTGGTTAGTAACCAAACTTTTGGGCTTAATTGTGGTCATAAGTTCTCTCTCTCTCTCTCTTTTTCTTTCTTTCCTTCTGTCTTTCTTTCTCTCTTTCTCTGTCTCTCTTTCTTTCTCTGTCTCTTTCTTTCCTTCCCTCTTTCTTTCTCTCTCTCTCTTTATTTCTTTCTCTTTCTCTCTTTCTTTCTCTTTCTCTCTTTCTTTCTCTTTCCCTCTTTCTCTCTCTTTCTCTCTCTCATTTTTTCTTTCTTTCCCTCTTTCTCTTTATTTCTTTCTCTTTCTCTTTCTTTCTTTCCCTCTTTCTCTCTCCCTCTCTTTCTCTTTCTCTCTTTCTTTCTCTCTCTCCCACCTTCTTTTTTATCTTTTTCTCTCTCTGTCTCTCTCTCCTTTGTTTGCCCATCTGTCACTCTGTGTGTGTGTGTGTGTGTGTGTGTGTGTGTGTGTCTGTCTCGCATTCAGGCACTTAAATCACTCATTCTGTGTCTCTATCTTTCTCTCCCTCCCTCCCACTCTCTGTCTCTCTGTGTGTATCTGTCACTCTCTGGTTCCCCCCTCCCTCCCTGTCTCTCTGTGTGTCTGTGCCTCTCTCTGTCTGTCTGTCTCCCCCCCCACAAACCTCCTCAGCTCCAGGAAGTAGCCTGACCGGCCCGCCAGCCCGCTGGCTGTATTTACTCTCTCTCTCTCTCACCCATCCACCGGACGAAGGAACCTGGCGTCCGATGGGTGAGCAAGCGAGCGAGCGAGCAACCGCGGCCAGCGGGCCAGAGGATTTTTGGGCGCTGCCGCAGCAACTTTCCTTACCCACCCACCGGCCACAGTTACTTACTTCCCTCCCCAATCTCCCTCCTGGCCGCCCACGCCAAAGTCGGGGACCCCCTTCTGCACCCCTTCCCCCCCCACAAGGACAGACCCCCCTCCCTCCCCAGACCCCTCCTCTTCCCCTTCCCCCCCTTCCCCTTTGCCCGGGACTCTCCGGGTGCCGCTCACCTGGAGGGCGCGCACGTTCTCCTCGCCCAGGAGGCCGCTGGCGCCCTGGTAGACGCCCCCGGCCGCCCTGCGGAGGCTGTTCTGCTTGTCGGTGCCCCCGGCCCGCACAGCAGCAGCGACAGCAGCAGCGCGCCCCGCGCCGGCTCGCCATGGCGCTCGCGGGTGGCTCGTGCGCTCCAGCCGGGCGCGCTTGCCTCGGCTCGGCGCGAAGCCCCCCCCCCCAAGCCTCTGCATTCGCGCCAAGCGCGAAAGGCCCACCCCGGCCCTGGCAGCTTCAAAACTAAAGGGCCCAGGCCGGGCCTTGAAACTCCCTGTTGGCGTGGCTGGGGAGGGCGGGGGGGCCTTCGCGCACCTAGCATGCCTTCCGCTGCCCCCCCTTGCCATGCTAACAACGAAAGAGCTTCAAGGCCCGGCCCCTGCCCTTTAGTTTTGAAGCCTGGCAGGTTAGGGGCGGCGGAAGGCAGGCGCGCTAGCCTGCGCGAACCCCCCCCCCAGCCGCCCCAACAGAGAAAGAGCTTCAAACGGAGGTTTTGACGGAGCGAGCCACGTGTTCCGGAAGTAACTTCCGGGTCCATCGTCCAACGGGATCGGCCAGGATCTCTAAATTTTACCATCGGGCTCGCGCGATCCTGGCCGATCCCCCAGAAACCCACCCCTGGGTTGTGCGTAGGCGTGCCACACCCATAATGCTATGTGCGTGACCCCCTGCTTTTGGCACACTTTTTTCACTCTCCCCAGGATCCAGAGGCTTTCTAGGAACCTGGGGAGGGTGAAAACAACCTCCCCCCCTACCTCCAGAAGCTTCAGGAGCTTCCCTGAAGCCGCCAGAGGGCGAAAAACGGCCTCAAAAGAAGGCCTAAATCAGCTTGCCAGCGCACACATGCGCACTGGAGCTGACAGGACAACGCCTCGCGTGCCCTAAGAAATGGTTCTGCGTGCCACCTGTGGCACCCGTGCCATAGGTTCGCCATCACTGGTATAGGGTCTCTTGTTTGAGCAGGGGGTTGGACTTGAAGACCTCCAAGGTCTCTCCCAACTCTGTTATTCTGTTAAAAGGTTAATGGAGCTTAGCAGAAAATCACAATGCTTAATTATTTCATTAAAAAGGAAAGTGTTCTACTTTTTATGAGGTCCTCTGATCATCTTCCATTAAGTGAAGGAATCCTATGAATAGATATTACTATGCAAGAGATCATTAAGCTAAGGCCTTGGAAGCTAAGGTTAAGTTTTGAAATAATTACCTTATACTTAGGCTCGTTACACAAAATCATAAATCATACCTCATCGGACTGTAGCTTTTTAATCTCTTCCTCATTTAGGTTTTCCAAATTTCTTTCTGCTTCAGGAACTTTTTCACCCTCCTCAACTGGCTTGACTGACAATTTGAAAGAAAAATCAATATGCTTATGAAAGTTCCCATGTAATCGAATTCCTCCAGATTGATATTTTCTGCTTTTCTCCATCCAATTATCTATTCTGGAGCTCTGGAAGCTCACTCACCCAGGCACAGATTGTTGACCGATGTGAACTACAATATACTAATAGTCAAGGGAGGCATGTCATAAAAATGTTAACTCAAAGCAAAGGTTAGTTTGGATATATACCACTGTAGCTCATTTACCTTATAGGGATCTGTAATATATAAGAAAATAATTAGCGGTGGTTATTGAGCCCCTATCATTTTTTAAAAAAAGATTTTATTTCTTTAGCAGCAAATACAAAAGTAGATGTTGCTCTTTGAACTGTAAGCTCATTAGATGACTTTGGGACATTCACTATGTCCCAGGTCAACTTACCCAGCAAAATTATTATTGTAGGGCAGGGTTGGGCAAACTTTGCAACTTTAAGTCTGAAGGACTTCAACTCCCAGAAGTCTGGGAGCAGAAGTCCTTCAGACTTAAAGTTGCAAAGTTTGCCCACCCCTGTTGTAGGGGAAAATGAGAAGAAAGTGTTAAGTACATATTGAAGCTTTACATCATCTTTATATAGTTCTATCATTAGTCTTTCATGTTGTTAATGAGAACCAGACTTTTATGCAGCTCTGTTCTCTTTTATATATGTTCTCTAAGACCTCCATAACACCTATATTTTTAATGCAAGCATGATGCTGTTTATATGGTCTCTTAGATAATCTTGAATCACCACAAGTAGTCCTTCACTTCCAACTACAATTGACGCCAAGATTTCCATTGCTAAGCAAACCAATTGTTAAGTTAGCTTTGCCCCATTGTACGATCTTTTTTTGCCACAATAGTTAAGCGAACCACTGCAG
This sequence comes from Rhabdophis nuchalis, assembly GCA_039707465.1. Taxonomy (NCBI): domain Eukaryota; kingdom Metazoa; phylum Chordata; class Lepidosauria; order Squamata; family Natricidae; genus Rhabdophis; species Rhabdophis nuchalis. Next base: position 88,253,502 of record CM077643.1, read on the forward strand.
TTGTTAAGCAAATCATGTGGTCATTAAGCAAATCCAGCTCACCCTATTAACTTCACTTGTCAAAAGTGTATTGAATTTCTGGAAATTATAGTCCTAACACAACTGGAGGAGGAGCCAAGTTTGGAAAGGCTGCTGTAGGATATGATACCTGTGCTATCCTTTTCTAGAAGTATGGGTTGGTCTGTGACTTCATCCTCCAAACTCTTCCTCTTCTTCAGAGCATCTTGGTTCTCCCCAGGTATAAATTGGTTCTTCTTATTCTTAATCAAGATCTTCCCCATGAGATCCTGAGGACTTGGTAGTGGAACTCCTGGTTTTAGCTGCCAAAAAAAGAAATGGACCAAGTGAACATTCATATAATCCTCACATTAACACAGAATGCCGATGGTCAGAACAAGTGCATCCAATGACTACTTAACTATTTAATTTTCTTATTCACTTACTAGATGTTTTTCCAGGGGTTCGGTGAGCAACATTTCCCCAAAGATGGTTCTGCAGTACTCAGCCATCTTTGCCTGCTGCTTAGGCCTAAAAGAAAGTACAGGAAAGGAATATATTAAGAAAAAAACTGAGCTTAGCATCATCCATGCTTCACCTGTTTTACTCTCTCTTTATATTCTAGCATGTGCAAGACTGATCTAAATTTACTACCAATTTTTTTTGGGTTTTTCCCCTAAACTTTGGTCTGCACCTCTTCTTTACCATATCCCATGCTTGCTGTTGCATGGTAATTGCTTTAAAAATCTCCTTGAAATTATTTAGAGTTAATTGAAGATTTTTTCTCTCTTTCTTAATTAGTAAGTAATTTAACTATCACACTGCTGCATTCCACATTTATTCAGATGGAATATGCTTCCCAAGTCCATTTTAATCCATACATTTTCTAGGAAATCTAGGAATAATTGCTTTAATGGATGGGAAGATTGGGTGAGAATTTCCTTTTACTTATAAATAAGCCTTGAAAAGGAAAAGATTGTTGTCAACTTTTACCATCTCCTGATTGTGAATCCTGCTTAGCCTTTCATGAGCTGTCTCAGCACCAAACTGAAAGAACAACTTCAGGAGAAAACTCAGAGCTGGATGAAAGATGTTCCTTGGCTGAAAACTAGCATGGCAGATGCAATGGTGGGATTCAAATTTTTTTTACTACCGTTTCTGTGGACATGGCTTGGTGGGCATGGCAGGTGAAGGATACTGCAAAATCCCCATTTCCTCCCTATCAACTGGGACTCGGGAGGCAGAGAATAGATGGGGGCTGGGCCAGTCAGAGATGGTGTTTACCAGTTCTCCAAACTACTCAAAATATCCATTACCGGTTCTCCAGAACTGGTCAGAACCTGCTGAATGCGACCTCTGGGCAAATCTGTATCCAATTGCTTTCTTGTGTAATTGACTGGGATTTTGCACAGCATTTGTTTTACTTTAAAGAGTAGGCCACCATCGATTTTGATTTGCTAGAAGGTTGACAGTAAATATAGCAGCAAGAATTAATTTACCCTGACTGAATACACTCCTCCCCACTTCTAGTTGACCAAAACAGACTTTCAATCCTTTACCGCAGAATAAGATCCTAATACTCACAAATCCACATGGTTCTCAAAAGACAGGATTACTGGGAAGGGAGAGGTTTTAAAAGCACTTTCTGCAATAGCCTCAAGTGCATCCTGTGTGAGACAAAGAGGGAGAATGAGAACGAGGCAGAGATCTGTAATGGAATGTTTGCTTAAGGAGAAGAAACCTACATGATTCAAATGCTGATGAGCATCTCTCATACTTGGTATGCTGGGTTGTTCTGGGGGAGAATTTTAGTTGAGCAATATCTGGAAAACCGCAAATTACTCATGTCTGGGGGAAAGCCTTCACATACAGGTGAAACTCAAAAAATTAGAATATCATGCAAAAGTTCATTTATTGCAGCAATGCAACTTAAAAGGTGAAACTAATATATGAGATAAGACTCATTACATGCAAAGCAAGGTAGCTGAAGCCGTGATTTGTCATAATTGTGATGATTGTGGCATGCAGCTCATAAAAACCCCAAATCCACAATATCAGAAAATTAGAATATTACATACAATCAATAAAACAAGGATTGTACATAGAACAATATCGGACCTCTGAAAAGTATAAGCATGCATATGTACTCAGTACTTGGTATGGACCCTTTTTGCAGCAATTACTGCCTCAATGCGGTGTGGCTTGGAAGCTATCAGCCTGTGGCACTGCTGAGGTGTTAGGGAAGACCAGGACGCTTCAATAGCAGCCTTCAGCTCTTCTGCATTGTTCGGTCTCATGTCTCTCATCTTTCTCTTGGCAATGCCCCATAGAGAATCCATGTTCAGGTCAGGCGAGTTTGCTGGCCAATCAAGCACAGTAATCCCATGCATTGACCCACATTTTGGTGCCTTTGGCAGTGTGGGCAGCTGGAAAATGAAGTCAGCATCCCCATAAAGCTCGTCTGCGGAAGGAAGCATGAAGTGCTCCAAAATCTCCTGGTAGATGGCTGTGCTGACCCTGGACTTAATGAAGAACAGTAGACCAACACCAGCAGAAATGGCTCCCCAAATAAACACAGACTGTGGAAACTTCACACTGGACTTCAAGCGTCTTGCGGTGTGTGTCTCTCCATTCTTCCTTCATACTCTGGGTCCTTGGTTTCCAAATGAGGTGCAAAACTTGCTCTCATCAGAAAAGACGACTTTGGACCACTGAGCAACAGACCAGGTCTGTTTTTCTTTAGCCCAGGTAAGACGCTTCTGATGTTGTTTGTTGTTCAGGAGCGGCTTGACAAAGGAATACAACATTTGAAGCCCATGTCTAGGATCCGTCTGTGTGTGGTGGCTCTTGATGCAATGACTCCAGCCTCAGTCCACTCCTTGTGAAAGTCCCCAATATTTTTGAATGGCCTTTTCCTGACAATCCTCTCCAGGCTGCAGTCATCCCTGCTGCCTTTTTCTTCTGCACTTTACCCTTCCATATAATTTTCTATTAATGTGCTTTGATACAGCACTTTGGGAACATCCAACCTCTTTTGCAATTACCTTTTGAGGCTTTCCCTCCTTATGGAGGGCGTCAAGGATGGTTTTCTGAACAACTGTCAGGTCAGCAGTCTTTCCCATGATTGTGATTCCTACTGAACCAGACAGAGACCATTTAAAGGCTCAGGAACCCCTTGCAGGTGTTATGGCTTAATTAGCTGATTAAAGTGGGACACTTTGGGCCTAGAATATTGCCCCTTTTCCCAATATTCTAATTTTCTGAGATTGTGGATTTGGGGTTTTCATGAGCTGTACGCCATAATCATCACAATTATGACAAATCACAGGTTGAACTATCTTGCTTTGCATGTAATGAGTCTTATCTCATATATTAATTTCACCTTTTAAGTTACATTACTGAAATAAATGAACTTTTGGACAATATTCTAAATTTTTCGAGTTTCCCCTGTACATAACAGGAACCCAAATTGGTAATATGTGCATATTTGTGTGAGAATTATTAGTGCAATACTGTACAATGATCTCAGAGTTTCTAATACCCTGTGAACAGTCATTTATAGACTGATGCCTGATAAAACTCACTGGCAATTATTTTATAATGTTTTGAATTATTTTGAAATGCACAAATATACTAAAATACAGAGATAAGCAATTTTAAAATGAGCAATTGTGTCTGGGTCCTTTTCTAATTTTGTAGACTGAAATTGCAATTAAACTCTTCTAACTTTAGCCTGGTTACATCTCTGTCTAATTTAAGATGCAATCACCATTGGCAATTTACTTGCATTTTATAATGACCTATTTCTTACCCCAAATTAAACACTATGATGATTGTGTCCCTGGTCAAATTTATTGTTAAAGCTAACAGCTCTAACCATAGTCTATAGAGCCACAGATTTAGCCATGGCATAGAATTCAGAAATTGCAGCAAAAGGAAGGATGCTTCCAATAGCAATTTTTCACCCCCTGAGATACATCAAAGGTGATTTTCAAAAAGAAAGAACTGTGAAAATATTTAGCTGATCAGCTAAACCTACATACAACTACCTCTGTGTTTGATAAGGGGAGGGAAAGGAAATACTGGTAGGCTAACCATAGCAAAGACAATTGTCCTTTTCACTGGATAGAAGAATAATCAAACCATCCTTATTTGTGGCAAGACGCATGTGCATAAATTGAATGAACATAGTTCTTAGGAAAGAGATAGAATATGGGACAAAGTTGATCATTAATAAAATCTTTGCACTAACAGATTATTGCCTTTTGCTAATCTTGAATTTGTAAACTGTATCCTTAGGCAAAGGGGGAACCCATAAGATCTCACTGTCTTTATGAGAATAGGACAGGATAGAAAGTTCCATCTGGATGGAACATGACAAACTGGACCCAGGTTTGCCAAGGAGTGAGACAAAGCTATCTATTCTTTCCTTGACCATTCAATCTGTACAGGTAATCTTCCACTTACAACCATTCATTTAACAACAGTTCAAAGTTACAATAGTCTTGTAAAAAATGACTTACGATCTGCACTCACACTTATGACCATTACATCATCCCCATAGTTACATGATTGCAGTTCAGATGCTTAGTACATTGCACACATTTACAACCAGTTGCAATATCCTGTGGTTGCATGATTACAATAGGCGACCTTTGAGGCTTATTTTCGGCAAAGAATGCCCATTGGGGAAGATAGATTTGCTTAATAACTGTTTGATTTACTTAACGACTGCAGTAAACATTAGTAAAAATGGGTCTGACTTGACTTATAATCACAATGCCATACAACATAAATTCTGGTCCCAATTGTGGTTGTAAATCCAGGAGAATTTACAGAATATGCTAATTACAACAGTAGAAGATAATATTTGTATTTATAGGTTGAATTGTGGGAGCCTTGGTGCTTTATGAGCTTGGTTGTTTTCTTATAGCCGTCTCATTACCAAACTAGGTAACATTATCAGTGTGTAATGGTAATGTGTGATGGTCTGCAAGAAAGCAACCAAGCTCAGACAAGGACCCCACAGCTAATGACAACTAATGACAACTAATGGCAACATATGTAGAAACTAAGCTTAGAATGGATAAGAATACTGAAGTTGATAGCTTCTTCTTTTAAGATTGAATAAAAACAGCAAGGAATTAGGAGTCAAGAAATACATAACAGAGTAGCATATTGTAAAGGTAAAGGTTTCCCTGTCCTGTCATGTTTGATGCTCAGGGGCGGTGCTCATCTCTGTTTCTTAGCTGAGGGACTCCGTGTTGTCTAAAGACATTTCCATGATCATGTGCCCAATATGACCTTCCCACTGAAGTGGTACCTATTTATCTACTTGTGTTTGCATGCTTTCAGACTGCTAGGTTTGCAGGAGTTGGAGCAAGTAATGGGAGCTCACCCTGTCATCTGAAGCTCAGGTTTCAAATTCGGGCTGTCAGCTTTCCAGCTGACAAGCTCAACTTCTTTAACTACTGAACCATCACACCCCTTATTTCTTTATATTGTATACCGTATTTTTCGGAGCATGACACACTTTTTTCCCCTCAAAAAAGATGCTGAAAATCTGGGTGTGTCTTATATACTGAATACAGCATTTTTGGCCTCCTGAAACCCCGCCCCCTTTGCAAAATGGCAGTGCATAGCTTTTAAGAGGCTTCCAGAGTGCTCCTGGGGGCTTGGGAGGGTAGAAATGAGTGAAAATTGGGCTGATTATTGCTTGTTTTTGCCCCCACCCCACCCCCACCCCCAGGAGCACCCTATAAGCCTCCTAAAGGCTATGCATGCCCTTTTTTTGACAAAAAATGGACCCATTTTAATGAGGTCTGCAGAGTGCAAAAACTTTTTTTTTTAAAAATTGCCTCTTCAAAATCTTGGTGCGTCTTAGAATCAGGTGCATCTTATACTCCAAAATTATGGTAATTGAATAAAGTTTATGAATGGAGTTTTTGCTTGTTTCACCACTCACTTTCTTTGGACAACCATGCATTGGGAGACAGCATTATATTTTTTAAATCTGGAATCTATATCTACAGTTTTGTTTTACAATGTGTTTTATCTCATTGCTGTGTGCCACCCAAAGTTGCTTTTTGTGAGATGTCCGATAATATAAATTTGATAAATAAATAAATAAATAAATAAATAATTAATACATTCGTGAACCCGCTTTATTTATTTTCCCTACTCCAATACTGTAACTGATAGTTCTTGATAATACTTCTTTCTGTGTAATTATCTACCCTCGTCTGTTGCTCCAGCCATTAATTGACATCATTTTAAATAGGACATTTATCTTCTAGTGGGTAAACTGAGCCTCATTCTGCAGCTACTGTAATGCCAAATGAATTTTATCAGCACATAACAAGCCAAAAAATGGGATCAAAGCAACTATTATTATGAAAGAGAGGTTAAAATGGTGAACTCCAGTTCATAAAATCACCAAGAGTCGACTGTGCTGAATGGCCTATAACAGGGATGTCCAAACTTGGGAACTTTAAGACTTGTGGACTTCAACTCCCAGAATTCCCCAGCCAGCTATGCTATGCTGGCTGGGGAATTCTGGGAGTTGAAGTCCACAAGTCTTAAAGTTCCCAAATTTGGACATCCCTGGCCTATAACTTTAGATTGTCTTTTGCAGAACAACTTTTAATCGAATAAGCAGTTTTTCACGGACTGGGGAGGGGAAACCTGATCCTGCCTCTTGACACGATCTGATTTCAAAGAAAACTGATGTAGGTTCAAATCAGGAGAAAGCCACCTCTTTCCACCCACAAGTTATTTTGGAGAGGGAAACTAAGTAGGAATAAAGAGGAGAGGGGAATGTCCAAATGTTATATAAGCTGTAATGAAAAGTACATGCTGTGTTAACACCCTGTAATTCCTTTTCAAGTTTCATTGTTGTGGTGCAGCGCAACCATTCCCTATAATTATAGCTCCACTCGGGTACAATAGCTTTTATTTGCTCTGTAGATTGCGTGGTGCTGTGTCATGGTAATTGTGATGTCATCAGATGGAGAATGTAAAAGAGTTAAACACCAAAAACTACTATTGGGGTAATCATTTAAAGGGTCCATTTATTCTTTTCCCTGCTGCTTAAACTACAGCTGAAGGTTGGAACCTACTGAGTGACTTCCTTTCTGAATTTTTGGGACAAAAGAAAATGTTTAAATACTTGAAAGGGTAGTACGAAAGAATAGGATTCTGATCATTTAAAACGTATAAGCCTATCATTTATTATGCATGCATCACTGATGCAATATATAGATCTGAATTGCTATGTCTTATGTGACTTGACTACAGTATTGCTGTGCAGAACACAAAAAGTACCATAATGGAAAATTTTAAGGTTTTTAAGATCAAACTCATTTAGGCCAAAAAAACTGAACTAATCAAATGAAATATTGATTATGATTAAAAACCAACATAAGGTGAATGAACTAAATTTATATTCAGAATAGGGGGTACCTGATTTTGTAGTAGTAAATCAGAATATACATACATACATACATACATACATACATACATACATACATACATGTTAGTTTTATGAGCTGATCAATAAATAAATCATGGAGACTAGTATAGATCTATTTCGAGCTTTTTAGTTCTCATCAGCTAGCCATACCCTTACTGGGATTCGAACCGGGGCTGTATTGCATGTCAGGCAAGAGCCTTTAACCATTCAGCCAGCCAGGCTCTCCCATTGCATCAGCTGAGACAGGAGGATTAGTATCTATAATTGTTCCACAACACTCTGTTAGGGCCCCAATTAAGGGAGGAGACATACTGTTTCCTTTTCTGCCTTTCGGCTCATCACCAGATGATATAGATACTAATATAGATACCATATAGATACTTCAGCCCTTAAAAATCTAACATATATATATATATATATATATATATATATATATATATATATATATATATATATATATATATATATATATATATATATATATATATTCTCGTAGATTTTCACGGGTGTAAGTATGCTGGTCTTGTTGTATTCGGGTGTTTTCCCGTGTAAAAATGAGATTGTCTTTGCAACGTTTCGGCAAGATTTCACTTGCCATCTTCAGGCTTCGGTCTGAAGCCTGGAGGATATAATAATAATAATAATAATAATAATAATCGAATTTATTAACCGCTCCCTCTCCCCACAGGGACCCGGGGCGGTGCACAGGGAAAATAAAACAATAAGAACAATAAATACAAAAGTACATAACTTAAAACACAATTAAACAATTTATCCCGTGCTAAAATTATTGACTAAAATCCCATTTAAAAATACATTTGAAATCTATAGACAGAGAGACTATCCAAGGCCGGCCAGTTGAAAAAGATGGGTCTATGAAGATCTGTATGGGGATGAATAGTTACATTCAATTCTGGCAAGACAGAGTGGCTGTGGATTGTAAGTTTTCCTGGTATAAGGATTCTGTCTTTAGTTTGGGATGGGGTAGCAGTTTGTCAGATAGAACTATATGGGCTCAAAGAAAAAAAAAAAATCACCAGCATATGTGTACCTTGAACAGTATTTCAGTTGTCATAGTGTAGCCATGGGTGATGATTGGTTCCTCATCTGGAGGACGTCCCTTCCAGCAATCAAGTTCCACACAACGACAACCAGCCAAGAGAGTTTGGCGATACATTTCAGGAGATGAGATTCCAGAAAACTGTCCAGCTGTTTTAAAAAAAATAGGTGTGCGCAGAAACTATTAATAGAACCATAAAACAATAACCGGGGAAAAATACTAAAAAAGAAAAAAAAAACTATTAGCAGATAGGAAAGGCAACAATTAGAAAGTGGATACCAATATGTAAATGTGAGTATGAGTGAGTGTATGGATGTAAGGTTGCTCTGTGTATTTATGATTAATATAACGACAATGAAAATGATTGTTCAGAGGGGAAATACATTAGGTGATGTGTAAGTTATAAGTACCCAATAGGCTTATGGCAACTGTTCTATGTTATGATTGTGATTGTCAGCCTCTTTGATGCTTGCTTGCTATCAGCTGCCATAGTAACAGGGAGGAAGTAAAATTGGCATTTGGGTGAGGAAGTGTGCTAGAGGAAATGGCCTGTGTGAAAGAAAAGGGAGGATTGCTCTCATGAACTACTGAGCAACTGAATGGATTTGTTTATACCCAGTCAAGGTCAACTGTCCCGGAATACCAGATGGGCAAAAATACCTGAAGATGTGCTCCACATGACACCATATGGCAGTGATGGCTCTGCATGCCAACTGTGGCACGGGTGCCATAGGTTTGCCATCCTGGCCATATGGGTTGGGGATTGTACATTGTCTTTGTGAGGAGGGATTTGGGGATACTTTCAATATGTAACTTTTGTGCCTTTTGCTTCAGATCTTGCTTTCCTTTCGTTGCTATCATTTCAAACTCAGTAAAAGTACCTCTTCTCTACTGATATGGGGTTGGGGTGTTTTCTTTCTTGGGTTTTGAATGGAAGCATGCCTGACGGTGATCCATTTTGCCTATTTTCTTTGACCATCAATGGCTAAATCTTGGATGACTATCTTTCATAGCCTATGTTACCTAATCTTTTTTTAATTGGAAGAACCAGGAAATGTGGGGAATTGTAATCCTAAACCCGTATAAAAGTTGACGACTTGGAGAAAATGATCCTAACTGGAACAAATGAGTGCATTTAATTTAATTTAATTTAATATTAGACTTATAAACCGCCCCCTCTCCCCGAAGGGACTCGGGGCGGTGTACAGAGGAAAAAAATTAAAAACCATATAAACAGACAATATATAACAAAGCTAAAAACGAATTAAATTACCTGTACTAGAATTTCAAAATATTAAAATAGGAACCCTCCTAAGCTAAAATTCCCTAAATCTAAAATCCATTTATGTCCTTGACAGAAGTTATGTTATAAAATCAATACCATTTACGCAAGACCAGCTTGTTGAAATAAATATGTTTTAAGTGAGCGGCGGAAGAGGGGAAGGTCCGTGATTGTGCGAAGTTCGGGGGGTAGGTCGTTCCATCTTGGTAGGTATCACCATACCTGTTAGGTAAGTGTTGTGAGATGAGTTGACGAAATAGTGGGAGAGTGGCTGGTTCATATCTTGGTATAGCAACAGTTTGTTCTGAGACACGATGCTGTTTTCAGGACCACACAGGAACCAAACCATTCCCTCAGGAGACAGCTGCCCTGCAGGAGCAAACAATTGTATTGGGAGTGGGAGTGGAATTCAAGGCCTTGAAGAAGATGACTTTGAATCAGAGATAGGTATTTTGCTGCCATCCAAATATTCTGGATTTTTATTCCAGCACGGCCAATGACAAGGAATTGTGGGAGTTAGAGAATAAACCTTCTGGAGGAAACTAGGTGCCTGGCCCTGGATGCGTTGGATGCTCCAACCTCCCTCCCCCCACCCGGTGCTTTATTCTGACTTAAAACTAAAGGCAATAGAGATATGATTGTTGTGAGTTATGATTATTTCATAATTTTTATTCCTCATTCCATTCAATCTGCTGGAAATTCCTTGTCTGTGTACAATATGTATATTTGTATAGATATTTAAACAAGGACACATGAACACATTCACTCCTGCTTTATGCTTCCTATCCTGTTCACAACAGAGATGGTATTCAGCAGGTTCTGACCAGTTCTAGAGAAACGGTAGCTGAAAGTTTGAGTAGTTTGGAGAACTGGTAAATACCACCTCTGACTGTCCTCTCCCCCATCTATTCTCTGCATCCGGAGTTCCAGCTGATTGGGAGGAAATAGAGATTTTGCAGTAACCTTCCCCTGGAGTGAGGAGGAAATGGAGATTTTACAGTATCCTTCCCCTGCCATACCCACCAAGCCATGCCACACCCACCAAGCCACGCCTACAGAACCGGTCGTAAAAAGTTTTGAATCCCACCACTGGTTCACATCTACATAAGAACTGGACAGTGTGTAGCACTCTGTTGTCTCTAATGGGCTTGGGATCATGCTTAGGATCATGACAAAACCTCATTCTAATGGAATAGACTCACCTCTTTGAATATTCATCCCACTGGGCTCATATTTTTCTATGAGACCCTGTACTCTATCAGGTTTGGCAGGAGGGAAAAGCGTGTCATTGAGGTGGGAATTTCGCTGTTTCTTGTTGATAAATTTTGTCAAGTGATCTTTCGTCATGTATGGCTTGGCTTTTGAATGGCTAAGGAGAAACAATGAAGAAGAGTGTCTTTAGATGTCTCTGGAAAAGCCCCCCCACCCCTTAGGAGTAAGGCAACTTTTAATTTGTTTTTAGTATTGAACATTTTTTCTTTTTTCTGCATTGCAGATTCACCGCTATAAGACATGAAACAATTGGTGCAAAAATAAAGCTCAATCTAATGTGCTTCCGTTATCATCCTAAAACTTTCCCAAATGTCTGCATACTGAACAAATGCACAACTAACACCCATAAAGAATTCCCTTTGGAGAGAAAATGGTATGTAATAAGATATACTAGCAATAGCAATAGCACATGGACTGGCCCACAGTGTTTTACAGCATTTTCTGGGTGGTTGCCCCCAACAATCTGGGTCCTAATTTTGGAAGGATGGATGGCTGAGATAACCTTGAGACCTACTAGGATCAAACTCCAGGCAGTGGAGTGCAATTCTGGATGACACAGAATGCAAATATAGAATCCCAAAAGGCTCATATGAATCCAACCAAACACAAAGCACAAGAAATGCTGAAGGATGACAACTGTGCTAGATTTCATTGGATTCACCCAGATTCTCCTTACCTACATAGTATCTCTTACACTATGAAAGCTTACTGTGAGGTAAATATTTCATTAATATCTGGCCGAGGACACAGGTTCATCAGGAATGTTTTATACACTTTTTCAGGAAAGTCTTCTGGGTTGATACCATCATTCTGGAAATGAAAGAGCAGTTCATGATCAGATTTAACAATATATTCTGAGTTATAATATGAATTCTTTCTTCTGTGCCCAAATATGTCACTGTGCCTAAATACGACACACACAAAAAAGAAATTGCAGTATGTCATTGAACAAAGAAAAAGCTGCATGTGAAATAGAAACATACATTTACCAAGAATTTCAGTTTTCCTTTAGAATGTAATTTCCCCCCCAGAATGGACGATGTGTAGCTATAGTAAATTTATGGATCCCTCAACCTGTAGTCAGTGGAGGAATAAAAATAATTTAACAACAGCTTCCGTGGACGTGGCTAGGTGGGCATGGCTAGGTGGTCATGTGACTGGGTGGGCGTGGCTAGGTAGAAGCCAGGGAGCAGCAGCAGCTATGCCAGGCGAGCGGACAAGATGAGGAGTGACTGGGTGGGGCAGGCATTATGTGGTGTGTGAGGGGCAGGGACAGTCAGAATTTTAACAACCAGTTCACCTGAACTGGCTGAATCCCACTACTGCCTGTAGTGTTTGTAAAAGTGCCATGCTATTGTGGTTCTTTTACCTCAATGCGTTATTGCAACCCTTCTCTAACTGAGATGATTAGCTTATGATTTAATTCTGCCACACTAGGAAATACTGCAAATGGGAAGCAAATTCTTTCCCATCATTGAGAATTTGCAGTTTATTCAGGTTGCTTGGCTCACCCTTCTCTTCCTCCACCTGAGCTTATGAGAAGTACTGAGCATTGCAAAAATGGCAGTAGTGACAATACTTGTGAAATAGTGCATACATGCTTCTGAGGATTTAGAGGGTAAAGATGGTGACTGCATACAAGGGCATTACATACTGTATAGACAGACTTTTGTAAGCTGGTGTTTTCTAAAAAGTTGGGGGTTCCCAAAATTATTAGCCACAATTCAAGAATTTGTGATGATGCAGTCCAACATAACTAGATTGGGGAAGAGTGGTACAAAACCAAAATGATTACAAAGTGAAAAATCTTATAACTGTGCTTATGATTTTATACAGGGCACTATGTACTAACTATGTCAAGGTTCTGACTAATGAATCCAAGCAAATCAGTACTCTGAGGCTAGAATCCTTCTCAAAGATCTTCTTTATTGAGTACATCATATGGGCACAGCTCTAAAGGAAAACCAACTCTAAATCTTTCCCGCAGTTTCAAATAATTAACAGTAGGAAATAACCCCATTCCCAAGTGCCACAGGACACGTTGGGCAATTAGATCTCCAGGCACACCTTTCCCGACCTTATCTGTTGCCAGTAGAGATTACCTTGGTTCTCACAAGAAAGCTCTTTGTTGTGTCTAGTAATGCATTCCAACCTCCTTCCCCCCTTCCCCCTCTGTATGGCAACTGAGGAATAGGAAAAAGGCTGCTGCCAGTTTCGGTTCGAAGTTGACAAACTAACTGTAATGGCGAACACATGATGGAGATGCTGCAAAGATTGTAAATGTGGGCATTGGTTGCAAAGTTAGTTTTTTTTATCATTGCCATTAGATGTGAATTTTTGCTGTCCGAGGCAGTTCCTAAACACAGACTGTCTCTACAGTTTTATTTCTCTAGGATACTGGTAGATTGCCAAATCACTATTTGTTGAAATGTTCAACAGTCTTCCTCTCTTTATTTTCAGTGCACGGTTAGGGTTGTATCAAACACCTTACTCTTGATATCAACCAATATGAATATATTACCAGCAATCACTTTAATAAAGTATTAAGCCTAAATAAAATATGCCCATTTTTTATAGGAGCACAAGGGTATATTCACAGAATTTGGTAGTCCCAGTGGTCTCATACAGACTGTTTCTACCCATTTATTTCCTGACCTGTCAGATGAAGCTACATAGAGTCCTTTTTCAGATGTGGCAGTTCAACATAGCAAAGTTTTGGGCTGAAGGATCAAAACCATTTACTCAAGAGTTTTGATGAACAGTCTATGGAAATCTGTGTTTATTACATAATTTACATACTGTGTTCGGGATTAAATTCTAATTCCGTTTATGAGTTCTGGAGTATATACATGTTTAAAAGAAATTACTGACCTTCCCCTGTGGAAGATGACAGGCACTTAATGCTGCTTCTACTCTTTTTCTGTCCGCGGGAAACATTTGAAAAATACTGAAAAAGAAAGAAATGATACATTAAACAGAGACAGGGCCACTAGTGGAAAACTTCAATGTTCTAGTGGGAAGACTGTCCATAAAGAATAACCATTATAATAATAAAATAAACAAAACTCTACTAAAGGAGAATATTATGTAAGAGTAGAATTTAAACTCCAAAGCTTCATATTAGGCAGAGAAGTCACATTCCCAAAGTGAATAGAGCTGAAACTTCTGTATTTCTGAAGCTGAATGGGGGTTTTATTTGAGAGGATGGAGTTCTGAAATATCTAACACATATTTTTTTTCAAAGATATCAAGAAAGCAAAACGTTTGTTTTTCTATAACTTTCTCTCAAATGTTGCAGACACAATTTTTCTACGGACCACTGAACCAACACATAAGGCAGCATATGTATCTGTACGCTGATGATACTCAGTTGTACATATCCACCCCAGACCACCCCAACGATGCCGTCGAGGTGATGTCCCGGTGTTTGGAAGCCGTACGGATCTGGATGGGTAGTAACAAACTCAAGCTCAACCCGTCCAAGACTGAGTGGCTGTGGTTTCTGGCACCCCGGTTCAGCCAGATTACTCCAACTCTGGCCATTGGGGGCGAAACACCGGCCCCCGTGGAGAGGGCGCGCAATTTGGGTGTCCTCCTGGATACCCGGCTGTCCATGGAGGACCATGTGGTGGCCGTGGCCAGGGGGGCATTTCATCAGGTACGCCTGATGCGCCAATTGCGCCCCTTACTGGACCGGGCTGCCCTTCGCACAGTCACTCAGGCCCTTGTGACATCTCGACTGGACTACTGCAATGCTCTCTACATGGGGCTTCCCTTGAGGTGCACTCGAAAGCTACAGTTAGTGCAGAACGCAGCCGCGTGGGTGATTACGGGAGTCCCTAGATGCTCCCACATAACACCAATCCTGCGCGAGCTGCACTGCCTTCCTGTGGTCTTTCGGGTGCGCTTCAAGGTCTTGACGACCATCTTCAAAGCGCTCCATGGCTCGGGACCTAGTTATATGCGAGACCGTCTTCTGCCCCATACATCCCTTAGACCGATACGCTCCCACAGAGAGGGCCTTCTCAGGGTGCTGTCGGCCGGACAATGCCGGCTGGCGACACCCAGGGGAAGGGCCTTCTCTGTGGCAGGCCCTACCCTGTGGAACGACCTACCCCCTGAACTCCGCACCATCACCGACCTCCGCCTCTTCCGCCAGTGTTTAAAAACACACTTATTTCACCAAGCCGGCCTAAGATAGCCTCTATTGCGATTAATTTTAGATAGTTTTAATTGGGGGATTTTAATTGGTTTTAGCGCAGGTTGCCATTTAATAGATTTTTAAATTTATATGTTTTGTATTATCTTTGTATGTTGTTTTTAAATTCCTGTGCGCCGCCCTGGGTCTTTTTGGAGAAGGGCAGGATATAAATTGAATAAAATAAAAAAATAAAAAAATAAAAAAATATGGTCTCTAAATTGAATACATCACAATAAAAGCACTGAATAGAAAACATAAGGAAGCTCTTGAGGCTAACCAGATCAAAAATTGATTTCTCATTAAATATTTCACAATTATATTTCCAGGAAGAAGGAATATCTCCTATGAACTATGCCACATTTCAGCTCTGACCTGCTTTGATTTAAACCTGTTTTAATCTATAAACCATAGGTCTCAGGGATGGGTTCTGGATTCTTTTACTGCTGGTTCACTCAGGGACGTGTTTTGGGCATGCGTGTGCATGCCCAATAGTGAAAAAATTGCTTCTGTGAATGCACAGAAGCAAAAAACAAGATGGCGGCGCTTATGGCACCGCCAATAGAACCAGTTCGGGAGTGTGAGTGGCCTAGTTACTACCTACTTGGCCAAACTGGTCCAAACCGATAGGAACCCACCTCTGATAGGCTGAAAAAAGGAGATTTGTTGAGGAATTGGCCTTTTCAATGGAAATAAAAAGAGCATGAGAGCACACATAATTGCTCGTTCTTCCTAAAGCAAAGGTACAAGGATAAAGCCTTCTCTTGCCTAAGGTTGTCACGGTAATAGTGCATTTAAATACATATCTATCAGAAATATGATACATCAGTGATGCTTTGTTGTCAATGACAATGTATATATGTGTGTGATCAAATTGCTAAGATGGAATACTCCCCCTGTGCATCAAACCTCTGCATTCCATTGTATTTTGTGGGATTTTGCCATTCCATCTGAAAAACACTAGATAAATATACACTGGGAATAGAGGCTAGCCGTTAGCTGGTCGCATCTTTGCCCAAAGCCCAATGCTATTGCCATGACCCAGGGCCCACTCAGAATGATGACTGCATCATTGACCAAAGCATTATGAACATCATACTCACTTCTTGACAGGAATTTTCCCCTCAGCATTCAGTTGCAGCTTCAGTTTCACCAGGCTGCAGGAAAGGGCAGAACAGGTACATTTTTATTAGTATTAGTATAATATTTACAGAGTTGTGGGACAAATAAGAATGAAGGAAGGTAGCTGTTGTAGAATTAAGGAGAAATTTCCTGACAGTAAGAACAATTAACCTCTGGAACAGCTTGCCTCCAGCAGTTGTGAATGCCCCAACCCTGGAAGTCTTTAAAAAGATGTTAGACAACCATTTGTCTGAAATGGTATAAGGTTCCTGCCCATGCAGGGGGTTGGACTAGAAGACCTACAAGGTCCCTTCCAACTCTGCTATTGTATTATTATTATTGTATTATTATTGTATTATTATTGTAGGGAAAAACAACTGAGGTAATCCTGGTTTGATTCCCTCAGGAACTGGAGCCTGGAGACTGTGTGACTAAAATCAAGCCTTTTAAAAATATCCAAAATAGAAGTTGTAAGATCCAAAAAGGCAATTAAAGTTATCTACTGTGGTATCAAGCTGTAGTATCTCTAGGTTTTCACAGGAGGAATAGAAAGAGAAGGAAGGGAATACTTTAGGAAAGAGCAGGGACTAGCAAAGAAATAAAGAGGAAGTCCCGTGTTTCTTTCTCCTGTGGTCCCAAATGGTCAATAAGATGAATTTCATTGAGTTGATGCTACTAGGATTGGATTTTCATCAGCTACCACATGAAGAGAAAGTCTTACCCATATTTGACTGTTGTTATATGTTTCTTGAAGGGAGGGAAAGCGTATGGACCCTTCTCCTAAGACAACATCACACTCCAGCGTTTTTAAATGACCAGTTTTCAACATCATTCAGCCACCATACTATATTACTAGAACTGTCAAGAAATACTTGGAAATACAACCTTTGTAAATAACTACTCACATTTTCTCCAGGAAGGTGTAGCGGGAAGCATTGTATATAAAGGAGTTCCTAATGAAGTCCATGATATCATCTGCCCAGTTCTGAAAAGTGAAGCCAAGAGTATAAGATGAAAGTCTAAAACTTGTGAAGTGCAACATCTACATTTAAGCACATGAGTGGCTGTGCCAGGCAGTATTTCCACATGGAATAAATGCTCATTTTTCATTATGGCTATCTTTTCTAAAGACAAGATTCTAATCTATGCCATTATTATTTTTTTTGAATCATTGACATTTACTTTCTCTGTATTTAAACTAAGTGGAAGCAATTGACATCTTTCTCCTTCGATCTAAAATGGATGATCACTTTGATACTCATACTTAGGCAATTATCAAAATAAATAGTTTAGTTCAGTTTAGTTTGTCATTGCACTTTGTACAACAAAATTAAATAGAAGGTCAATAATATAAATTCCAAGTTTTCTTGAAGACAGTTTAGTCCAATATATTTGGTGCTTCCTGGTTCTGTGATGTGGTTTTGGGCTACTCATAAGTATTTCAAGGCCACGAAGGGAACTCATAACTGAGTGGGGGTTTGAATATGAAAGTAATCAGGCCTAGCATAACCACAATATCACACTGATATTATACAATACAATACAATAGCAGAGTTGGAAGGGACCTTGTAGGTCTTCTAGTCCAACCCCCTGCATGGGCAGGAACCTGTTGAATCCCACCTCTGGCTAAAGGGAAACATTATACATTTATTTTCCAAACATTTAATGCATCTTTTTTGTAGGAATTCCAGTCTGGTTCGATTTGGATTTTGAAAATTGGCCCAAAAGATGATCACATGACACCGGGACACTGCAACTGTCATAAGTATGAGTCAGTTGCCAAGTGTATGAATCATGATCATGGGATGCTGTTACGCTTGTAAGTGTGAAACACAGTTATAAGTTTTTTCAGTGCCATTGTAAGTTTGAATGGATTTAGGATTTATTAGGATTTAGGATTTATTAAATTTTTAGACCGCCCTTCTCCCTTGCGGGACTCAGGGCGGTGTACAGGCAATAATAAGATCAATAATATAGAGCATAAAATACAATTAAAAATACAATTAAAAATATATTAAATAGATTGGCCTGATCTAAATCCTGTTAAAAAACCCTTACTAAAACAATTTAAAAACTAAAACAATTTTAAAAACTACGCTGGTCACTATATGAACTCTTATGTGACGTGGACGATCTGCATTACATCAGAACAGAAAGCTACACAATGAATCAGTTTTCTCCTATTTGCTGTCTTGCTTATATGTTGGACTACAGTTTCCATATGTTCTGTATGTACTATTTATTAATACAATACAATAGCAGGGTTGGAAGGGACCTTGTAGGTCTTCTAGTCCAACCCCCTGCATGGGCAGGAACCTTATACCATTTCAGACAAATGGCTATCTAACATCTTCTTAAAGACTTCCAGGGTTGGGGCATTCACAACTGCTGGAGGCAAGCTGTTCCAGAGGTTAATTGTTCTAACTGTCAGGAAATTTCTCCTTAGTTCTAAGTTGCTTCTCTCCTTGATTAGTTTCCATTAGTTTTATGTTTATTTAGCTTTTAATACAATCACATATTGTTCCATTTTTGTCCATGGATATATTCTGTGAAATACTTCAGGAAGGAAAGAAACATACACACACATATAAAAACACCTCTATAAACTTAATTGTTCTGACTTAGGTTTCCAGAGAAAGCATAAATCACAATCTTAGTCCCAAAATCCCTCTTTTATTTATACGGCTGTAAATTATGGTCATTAACAGTCCGCAAGGCTTCACAAACAGTCTGGGAAGGTTCTGACAGACGTCTGCTCGAGTTACCACAGTCTTTCAGGGGAATCTTGATAAACACCCACCCTATCTCCCTGGGAATGCTGCCAGAATCCTAACTGCCAAATGCAGAACAAGGCCAAACTTAGCACAGAGTCAAACAGAACTTTTCAAAGCTTGAACCAACCAGATGAACTAATTGCTTCCTGCAAAAGTTCATGTCCTGTTCACTCCTCTTTTATGTCTTATAGGAGGGGCCAATCATCTCCAAACCTTACTCTCAAGTCGACCCTGTTTTCTTAAATGTTCTTGCCTTCAGGCAGCTCTGCGCATGTGCACACTGGGAACAGGCTCCCGTTGTTCTTCTGCCTCACTGATGTCAGACTCCTGAGGCTCCAGAGGCAGCAAATAACTACCAGATGGCCTTGATCCCCTTCTGCCTCTGATGCAGAGCCCTCATTTGAGCTTTCCACAGACTCGAGGACTAGCCCATGCTCCTCCCCAATCTCCGCACTGTGTGAATCTGCGGCCAACTCTGCTGGCCGCTGGCGGGCCAAACACTAATGTCCAAGCTGGTTCAAAACCAGTGTCTGTCATCTCTAATGCCAGCACTTTAAACAGAATGACAACTCACATATGGTACTGTTGGCTATTTTGGTTAGGTTTTGCTTGCATTAACATCTGGAACTTTTATTTTATTTTCTAATACCTTTCCAACATTTTCTTTATAAGAAACAAAATTGTGAAATGTTAGGTCCACCATATCAGGACCAGAAACAACAGTCAGTATCTTGTGAAGAAAGTTGTTGTTTGGAAAATCCAAGTTGAAAACTTCTCGGAGCTTGTGATTCTGCAAAAGATAGATTTAGAAATTAATATATAAAAGCACATTAAGGAGGAAAACTGAAAGCAGAAGTGAGGAGACTTGAGAAAATCTTGCCTTAAAATTCAAAATGGGATTGTCCTTTTCGAACACAAACAAATATTTTAATGAAACTAATAGCCTTTACTCAATATTTCCCCCTCATTTTCTTTCTTAGTTAAAGGTGATTTTAGCAAGCTGATTTTGGTTATTGGGTGTATATTATTGCACATCTTATCAAATCTCTAAAGTGGCTTTTAAATCCTATAACCAACACAGGTCCATTGTCAACAAAGCCCCCCTCATCTATGACCTTGTGTCAGAGGGGGAGCCGGACCTGGCTGGAATAGCGGAGACCTGGTTGGGCCACGAGGGTGGACTCCCCCTCGTTGAAATGTGCCCACCAGGCTACCGCGCTTTTCATCAGCCCCGGGCCCTAGGTAGGGGTGGTGGGGTGGCGGTCATAATAAAGGAAGATCTTGAGCCGAGAGAGACCATTGTGCCACAGACTACCGGTTGTGAGTCCCTCTGTGTGAAGTGGGGCCTAGGGAGGCAGTTGGGCTTGCTGGTTGTATACCTGGCTCCCCGCTATGTAGCAGCAGCCCTGCCCGAGCTCCTGGAGGTGATCGCTACGGTGGCAGTTGAGACCCCCAGACTTTTGGTCATGGGGGACTTTAATCTGCCATCGGTGGGCAAATCATCCGTGGCAGCTCGGGAGTTCATGGCTTCCATGACGGCCATGGACCTGACCCAATTAATTCAAGGCCCCACCCACGAGGGTGGACATACACCGGATCTCATCTTTGTCTCTGGCCAATGGAAGAGTGATCTGGGTATAGGGGATATAGTCATCACGCCCTTGTCATGGTCAGACCACTCACTTCTCCGGCTCGACTTTCCGACCGCTACTCCCCTCCGCGGGGAGGCGGAACCAGAGCCATTGATCTGGTTTCGCCCCAGGCGCCTTATGGACCCGGATGGGTTCCAGACGGCGCTTGGGCCACTTCCTGTACCCCTGACCCACGCCCCGATGGAGGACCTCGTGGCCGCATGTAACACTGCGACCACGGGGGCCTTGGATCGGGTCGCGCCCTTGCGGCCTCTCTTGCGGCGGCGAGTCGCCCCGGCTCCTTGGTTCACCGAGGAGCTGTGGGGGATGAAACGCCACAAGAGATGCCTAGAGAGAAGATGGAGGTCTCCCCGTTCTGAATCTGACTGGACACAAGTAAGAGCCCATTTACGGACTTACATTGTGGCGCTGAGAGTGGCCAAACGTCATCATTGTGCCACTCTCATAGCATCCGCAGAAAACCGCCCTGCTGCCCTGTTTAGGGTGACCCGCTCCCTCCTTCAACAGAGGGTGCGGGAAGCCCCGCTACAGGGCAGAGCAGAGGAATTTGTGACTTTTCTGCAGGAGAAAATCGCTCAGATACAGAACGAGCTAGCCCCCATTGATGGCCCAGTGGGATGCCACGAGACAGATCTTGTTTGGGAGGAGTTTGACTCCGTTACTTCCGAGGATATGGACAGGCTACGTGGGCGACTGCAAGCCACCACATGTTTATTGGACCCGTGTCCCTCCTGGCTTGTACTGGCATCCTGGGAGGTGACACGAGGCTGGCTCCAAGAGGTTGTCAACGCATCCTTAAGTGAGGGTTCCTTGCCTGCTTCCCTAAAAGAGGCTATGGTGAGGCCCCTCCTTAAGAAGCCCTCTTTGGACCCAGCTTTATTAAACAACTATCGTCCAGTCTCCAACCTTCCCTTTTTGGCGAAGGTTGTTGAGAGTGTGGTGGCACAACAGTTTCCCCGTCACCTGGAGGAAGTTGATTATCTAGACCCGCGCCAGTCCGGCTTCCGGCCCGGGCATAGCACTGAGACGGCATTGGTCGCGTTGGTTGATGATCTCTGGAGGGCCAGAGATGGGGGTTGTTCCTCCATCCTGGTCCTATTAGACCTCTCGGCGGCTTTTGATACCATCGACCATGGTATCCTATTGCATCGGCTGGGGGGTTGGGGGTGGAAGGCACCGTTTTACGGTGGTTCTCCTCCTACCTCTCTGGCCGATCGCAATTTGTGTTGACAGGAGAGCAGAGGTCGACCTCGAGACCCCTCACATGTGGGGTGCCTCAGGGGTCGGTCTTCTCGCCTCTCCTGTTCAACACATATATGAAGCCGCTGGGTGAGATCATCCGTGGTTTTGGGGTAGAGTACCACCTGTACGCTGATGATACACAGCTGTACATTTCTACCCCAAACCACCCCAGCGATGCCGTAGCAGTGATGTGCCAGTGCCTGGAAGCCGTGTGGATCTGGATGGGAAGTAACGGACTCAGGCTCAACCCGACCAAGACCGAGTGGCTGTGGTTTCCGGCTGCCCGATTCAACCAGCTGACTCCATCGCTGGCCATAGGGGGTGAACATCTTGCTCCTGTGGATGGGGCGCGCAACTTGGGTGTCCTCCTGGATGCCCGGCTGTCCATGGAAGTTCAAGTGACAGCCGTGGCCAGGAGGGCGTTTTACCAGGTTCGCCTGGTTCGCCAGTTGCGCCCCCTATTGGATCGGGACGCCCTTCGCACAGTCACTCATGCTCTCGTGACATCGCGACTGGACTATTGTAACTCTCTCTACATGGGGCTTCCCTTGAGGTGCACCCGGAGACTTCAGATGGTTCAGAATGCAGCCGCGCGGGCAATCTTGGGTACCTCCAGATTTGCCCACATAACTCCACTTCTGCGCGAGCTGCACTGGCTGCCTGTCGTCTTCCGGGTGCGCTTCAAGGTATTAGTCATCATTTTTAAAGCGCTCCATGGCTCGGGACCTAGCTATCTGCGGGATCGGATCCTGCCTCATACATCCTCACGGCTGATTCGCTCCCACAGAGAGGGACTTCTCCGGGTGCCGTCCACTAGACTCTGTCAGCGGGCAACGCCCAGGGGAAGGGCTCTCTCTGTGGCGGGCCCAGCCCTCTGGAACGACCTTCCCCCCGACATCAGAACAACCACGGACTTCCGCTCCTTCCGTCTGAAATTAAAAACTCATCTTTTCCGTTTGGCCGGCCTTGGGTAGCCTCTCTCTATAGGGTCTAGCTGTTTTAATTGGGTATTTTAGCATGTTAAGGGGATTTTAGCACAGGCCCAGATTTAATTTGTTCTTAATTATATTTGTATATTTATTGTATTGTGGTTTTAGTTTTCCCTGTGCACCGCTCCGAGTCCCTACGGGGAGAGGAGCGGTCTATAAATTAAATTATTGATTATTGATTATTGACAGGGCTATTGAAGAAAAACAGTTTTCAACATTTTGCTTCTTTAATTTGCATTTAGTCAGCACGACATTTTGATAGTATTTTCTTTCTCTTCATCTTGTTCTACAAGCTTTGCCCTGATAAGGCCAGAATCCTTACTATATCTCCTAGTCTAGAAGTACAGGACAACCTCTAAGCCAGTGGTTCTCAACCTGTGGGTCGGGACCCCTTTGGGGGTCGAACGACCCTTTCACAGGGGTCGCCTAAGATAATCAGAAAACACATATTTTCGATGGTCTTAGAAACCGAGACACCAATTTTATGGTTGGGGGTCACCTCAACATGAGGAACTGTATTAAAGGGTTGTGGCATTGGGAAGGTTGAGAGCCACTGCTTTAAGCAGGTGTTTTAGCAAAGACACTAGAATCTACACTAGAATCTTGTCCACCTAATGGCTAATTTTCAAAATGCAGTTGCTGCTCAATATAGAGGAGCATTGCAACTTAAAATTAAACTCGTCAATTGTTACTTTGGGAAAAGGAGGAACTATTTGAACACTTCCATTTTAATGCTGTTGCATCAGGAGGATAGTTAAAGAAATACAAGAAATGCCATTTGAGTGAGTCACGTACCAAAATGCGTACATCAGGGATGTCCAAACTTGGGAACTTTAAGACTTGTGGACTTCAACTCCTAGAATTCCCCAGCCAGCTATGCTGGCTGGGGAATTCTGGGAGTTGAAGTCCACAAGTCTTAAAGTTCCCAAGTTTGGACATCCCTGGCGTACATGAATTGGTCCTTTTTTGGCACCAAGAAAGAAATATTGTAAAGCTGTGATCTTGCTGATGCTGCACTTTCAAGGGTTGTCAAAAATGCCCTGTGTCACTTGATCATGGGAGACTTTGGCTGTTGCCATTCAATCTGATCTGAGTTCTTTTCTGAACCCTTTAAGTGTGTGCTAACCCCAGCCCCCTAGCAATAGTGCACTTCTGTAGCCTATCTCTCTCTCTCACACACCCAGAGTGCACACGTCGATTTATGCCCACATATTTCCTCCCTCCATGATAGAATGGGAAGTTAGCACCCACCCCTCTCATAGAAAACTGAAATATTTTAGGAAATATTAAAAAGAGCAGAATATTTTCCCTAAAAGGGAGGCAGAAACTCAGCCTCCACCTTTGTCAATGCGCCATTAAGGCCTGGTCCAGTCTATTCTACATAACAAAGATCTACCTCCTTCAAGCAGAGCCATGATAGGAATTGCCCAAAGCTCCTTCGTATATAGGCTTCCATGTACCTTTTTGTACAGGACCAAGAAACCCATGTGGTCCTGTCCACCATTAAACCCTCTTTCCAAGCAGCCTCCATGTTTCCAGTGTTTTTTCCCCCACTTGGAACTAAATGCAGATGGACATTTCTTCCAACAATAGTTCACAGTAGAAGCTTGACTCTTACTTCTAAAAATCAATACTTTTGCTCTCCTTCCCTTTCTTCGGCAATATTGTGTTTCTTCATGGCACATAAAGGAGGCACAGCCATCTCAATCTTTTCTGTTAAAATTTGTTAGCATTCAGCTGTGCCAAACTGCTAGCAGAATTATTTTCAGATCTCTGAGAAATCATATGGGAAACCTTCTCTGAACAGAGCTCCAAACAGAGAAGGTGTCAAGGCCAAATTTGGAAAAAAAATATCTCTGCGCTATAGGACCTTCTGCATAGCATTTTTAGAGCTGGGGAGAGCATAACGGGAAGGGAAAGTTGCAGATGGAAAAACCTACTTTTTCTAGCACAGCTGCAGGCACTTAAAACCATTCCAAGATTACTAAGATTTCAGACTGGAAGTTGTTTTTTGTATCATCTCAAATTGCATATGGCTTTTCATACTGTGCACATTGTTACAAAGGATGGGAAAAAAATTACTACTTTTTTGACTTGCTGATAAAACAGCAGTGAGCAGGGGCATCCCAGGGAGATACAAAAAATGTCAAGAAGTTCACAACTGCACAATCAAAACCCTGCTCCTTTTTTCTGCTTGTGACAGTTTTGGGTTTGAGTTTAACACAAAAGATATAAGGACAGTTTTCCTTGATTTCTAAATTTCCAGTCAGCTCACCCAATTTTAGGAGCCAAAGTATCCTAAATTTGAAAGACACTAGGTTAGAGAAGACTTTTATGTATACTTTTGTGTCATAAACTTACTTTAGGAATCTTTGCAAATTTCCCCACTCTAGTATCTCGGATGCTTGTAATATCCAAAAATTCAGTTTCCTGCAAAATAATAAAAAGTAGCACAATTTTAGCATTTGTGAAAAACAAAAAATAAACCTCAAATCCAGATCATTTGCATAAACAAACATATTACTTAGTAACCTAACCATATCTGGGTCTGAGCTTCAGTGAACATGAATTAGTATACAGTATATTTTACCAATTTTTCTATAGGTTTAAAACTAACAGATTCCATGAGAGGTAGATTCAAAGACTTGCTTTATCAGATTACTACAAAAGAGTAAATTGTAGCATCCAAGCTAGAAAAAAATCAAATTGCTGTTCAACGACTACAGCACATAAAAATCATTTTATACAAAATGTATTTCTTGGAAAGATGCCTAGATGCCTAGAAATACATTGCTCCAGTGACAACATTTTATGTCATATTACTGGAGAAATGGTGAAAGAGTGCACTGCTGGACCTATTGGTTAGAGTAATACAGATAGTCCTCGACTTACGACGGTTCAAAGTTACAATGGTACTGAAAAAAGTGACTTTATGATCCATTTTCACCCAACCATTGTAGCATCCCCATGGTCACATGATCAAAATTCTGACGCCTGCCAACTGGCTTGTATTTATGACAGTTGCAATATCCCAGGGTCATGTGACATGCAAAGTCAATTAGGAAGCTAGATTCACTTAACAACCATGTTACTAACTTAACAATTAGAGTAATTCACTTAACAGCAGTGGCAAGGAAGGTTGTAAAACTTAACTTTTTTTTTGCTTAGCAACAGAAATGTTGGGCTCAGTTGTAGTTCATAAGTCAAGGACTTCAATAATGGGTCCTTGCCAGGAGAAGGGCGGGGTATAAATTTGAAATAAATAAAATAATAATAATAAAATAAATCAAAATTGCAAAATATTATTGACAGTAGCGTGACCCGGTGGCTCAAAAGCTAAGGCGCTGAGCTTGCCGATCACAAAGGTTGGCAGTTTGAATCCCTAGCACCGCGTAATGGAGTGAGCTCCCATTACTTGTCTCAGCTTCTGCCAACCTAGCAGTTTGAAAGCACGTAAAAAATAAAAGTAGAAAAAATAGGGACCACTTTTGGTGGGAAGGTAACAGCGTTCTATGCACCTTGAGCATTTAGTCATGCCGGCCACATGACCACGGAGAACGTCTTCAGACAGTGCTGGCTCTTCAGCTTTGAAAAGGAGATGAGCACCACTCCCTAGAGTTGGGAGTGACTAGCAAATATGTGCAAGAGGAACCCTTACCTTTATCTTATTGACAGTAAATCAAGTGTAATGAATCAGTTCTGCGGGATTTCAAGCTATATGCCAAACAGAAGTTAGAGCCATATTGTCAGGCTTTTGAGACTCTGTTATTATAGCCTTCAGTAGAGTTCCAGTGGTCCTTGCAAAGCCTCATTTCTCAAAAGACTGACTTTTGCAAAGACTCTTGCTTGAGTACACTGCACACTGCACAATTTCCACTTTCTGACTATGGAAATTTGGCTCATCCCTCCCCACCTTCTCTCTGAAGCAAAATAGACCTCACTGCTCTGTGGTTCTTGCTGAGCAACAGCAAGGATAGTGTCAGATCTGATACCCTCGGTGATCTTCATTCATGCAATTTTTAAAAATGTTGTGAGTCTTCCTTTTATTATTTTGGTTTCTTGAAATTTTACCGCAGCCAGAGCCAGAGGAAAGAAGCTTAAAAATAAGTCTCAGGGTTTTTGTTTCAAAGTGTTCACATTGTATATCTATAGTGTTATCGCAATTCTTCAGCTTGCTGTGGCTAGCTATTTCAGGGGACAAATTACATATTATTTGTAAAGGAATATTAACACTTCTCAGTTCTGTGTAATTTTAAAAACAAAGACAAACTTATACATTTCCTTCACCTGAGAGTAGATAAGCTGTTGACTACCCGTAATCTTTCTTTGCAGATGGTTTGTTTTGTGTATAAGCAAAGATCTAGAACAGCGGTTCCCAGGATCTCACAGGAGGGCAATTTGATTTTTAATGGGGGCAATTTGAACCTTGTTTAAGCCAAGTAAGCGTCCTTTTAGGCTTCCTCCGTGTGAGTAGAGTTCACTTTTTGAGTATAATAAGAATTATAGGGGGGGGGGGGGGACATCAGGATTTTAAAGATGCTTAGGTGGGGTAGGGCCAAAAAATGGTTGGGAACCACTGATCTAGAAGCTAGTGAGATAGGGAAAATAAGGATGTATTGGACCCCTGTGGTTCTAATAGAAGAACATTTCTGTAAAATTGTTGGTGTTCTCTAAGCTTGGTTGCTTATGGACATTTCATTACTAACTGGCTAGCACCAACAGAGTACCAAGAACTCCACTAAATGAAGAAAGTGTGCTGTTTCAATTTAGCAAGAGAAAATAGCTGGGAGACAAATGGGTTGTTACATCTCCTTTATTTATTTATTTATTTATTTATTTATTTATTTATTTATTTATTATATTTATACCCCGCCCTTCTCCAAACGGACCCAGGGCGGCGCACAGGAATATTAAAATACATACAAAAAACATATAAAATTTTAAAAAACTTATTCCAATAAAATCCTGCGCTAAAAACCAAATTAAAATCCCCAAATTTAAAACTATCTAAAAGTCAGTAATGGAGGTTACGCTAGGCCGGCTAGATGGGACAGATGTGTCTTTAGACACTTGCGGAAGAGGCGGGGGTCGGAGATGGTGCGAAGTTCAGGGGGTAAGTCGTTCCAAAGGGCTGGGCCCGCCACAGAGAAGGCTCTTCCCCTGGGCGTCGCCAGTTGGCATTGTCCAGCCGACGGCACCCTGAGGAGGCCCTCTCTGTGGGAGCGTATCGGTCTGAGGGATGTATGGGGCAAGAGGCGGTCTCGCATATAACTAGGCCCCGAGCCAAGGAGCGCTTTAAAGATGGTCGTCAGAACCTTGAAGCGCACCCGAAAGACCACAGGAAGCCAGTGCAGCTCGCGCAGGATTGGTGTTATGTGGGAGTGTCTAGGCACTCCCGTAATCACCCGCGCAGCTGCATTCTGGACTAACTGCAGCTTTCGGGTGCACCTCAAGGGAAGCCCCATGTAGAGAGCATTACAGTAGTCGAGTCGAGAGGTGACGAGTGCTTGAGTGACTGTGCGTAAGGCATCCCGGTCCAGTAAGGGGCGCAATTGGCGCATCAGGCGTACCTGATGGAATGCCCCCCTGGCCACAGCTGCCACATAGTCCTCCATAGACAGCCGGGAGTCCAGGAGGACACCCAAATTGCGCGCCCTCTCCACGGGGGCCAGTGTTTCGCCCCCAATGGCCAGAGTTGGAATAATCTGGCTGAACCGGGGTGCCGGAAGCCACAGCCACTCAGTCTTGGACGGGTTGAGCTTGAGTTTGTTACTACCCATCCAGATCCGTACGGCCTCCAAGCACCGGGACATAACCTCGACGGCATCGTTGGGGTGGTCTGGGGTGGATATGTACAACTGAGTATCATCAGCGTACAGATGATATCCCACCCCAAAACCACGGATGATCTTACCCAGCGGCTTCATATATGTGTTGAACAGTAGGGGCGAGAGGACCGACCCTTGAGGAACTCCACATATGAGGGACCTCGAGGCCGACCTCTGCCCCCCTGCCAACACATATTGCGACCGACCAGAGAGGTAGGACAAGAACCACCGCAAAACGGTGCCTCCCAGCCCCAACCCCCCAAGTCGGCGCAATAGGATACCATGGTCGATGGTATCAAAAGCCGCTGAGAGGTCTAATAGGACTAGGATAGAGGAATATCCTCTATCCCGCGCCCTCCAGAGATCATCAACCAACGCGACCAATGCCATCTCGGTGCTGTGCCCGGGTCGGAAGCCGGACTGGCGCGGGTCTAGATAATCAACTTCCTCCAAGTGTCGCAGAAACTGTTGAGCCACCACACTCTCTACAACCTTCACTAAAAAGTGGAGGTTGGAGACGGGACGATAGTTCTCTAATAATGCTGGATCCAGGGACGGCTTCTTGAGGAGGGGCCTTACTACCGCCTCTTTCAAGATGGCAGGCAAGGACCCCTCACTCAAAGATGCGTTGACAATGCCCTGGAGCCAGCCTCGTGTCGTCTCCCAGGATGCCAGTACAAGCCAGGAGGGACACGGGTCCAATAAACATGTGGTAGCCCTAAGTCTCTTTGACAACTTGTCCATATCCTCGGTAGTAACAAAATCAAACTTCTCCCAAGATGGTGTCACAAGAGCAGCCTCGGACCGCTCAACTGGACCACTGTCGATGGAGGGTAGCTCGCTCCGAATCCGAGTGATTTTCTCCTGCAGATAAATCCCAAATTCCTCTGCTCGACCCTGTAAAGGGGCTTCCCGCGGCCTCTGTTGAAGGAGGGAGCGGGTCACCCCAAACAGGGTGGCAGGGCGGTTATCTGCGGATGCAATAAGAGTGGCACAATACTCACGTTTGGCCACTCTTATCGCCACTAATTATGTCCTAATATGGATTCTCACTAGTGTTTGGTCGGCTTCGGAGCGAGAGGATCTCCATCTGCTCTCTAGGCATCTCTTGTGGCGCTTCATCTCCCTAAGCCCCTCGGTAAACCGAGGAGCCCAGGTGGTTCGTCGCCGCAAGAGAGGCCGCAAGGGCGCGACTCGGTCCAAGGCCCCCGCAGCCGCACTTAACCATGCGGCCACTAGGTCGTCAGTCGAGTCGCGGGGCAAGTCCACAGGAATCCTGACACTTCTCTACTCAAAAAATCATCTTCCAAAGCTGCTTTCAATATAAAAACGGTTCTGGGACGTAGTCGGTTTTCATAGAATGCATTTGAAAGAGATCATGCAAAACCTAGATGAATATGTCAAAATAATAGATAATCATTCTGGAAAGAATTCCGTGAAAAGAATAGCGCTAATAAGACCTTCAGTAGAATAAACAACATAGGCAGCTATTGGTCTGATGTAGCTTTTGTACTATATGGAATATATATCAGTCTCCAAACCCACTCCATTAATATCAATTTTGCACTTTAAGCTTTTGTTAACATTCTCAAAAGCACTCCAGCCACACAGGATTGTAAGGATACAAATTCTGGAATACATGTGTAACCTTAAAGAATGATTTAAATTCAAAATATAAATTTAAACATTGAATGTAATTTGAAGGCAAATAAAGGAGCTGATGTTTTTATATTTGCTTCTCCCTTTATGTAACCTACTTGCACTTAATGCCGAATTTTTCGGAGTATAAGACGCACCAGAGTATAAGACGTACCCAGGTTTTGAAGAGGCAATTTTTTTCTAAAAAGTAGGTAGGTAGATAGAGGGATAGAGAGGGAGAAAAAGAGATAGAAATACAGTAGGTAGGTAGGAAGAGAGAGAGAGAGAGTAGGTTGGTAGGGAGGGAGGTAGAGGGAGGGAGGGAGGGAGAGAGACAGAGAAATACAGTAGGTTGGTAGGGAGAGAGAGTGTAGATAGGTAGGTAGGTAGAGGGATATAGAGAAATAGAGAGAGAGAGAAATATAGTAGGTAGGTAGCGGGAGAGAGAGAGTAGGTAGATAGGTATATAGGTAGATAGAGGGGGGAGATAGAAAAATACAGTAGGTAGGTAGAGAGAGAGTGTGTAGATAGGTAGGTAGAGAGAAATATATATATATATATATATAGAAATACAGTAGATAGGTAGGGAGAGAGAGAGTGTAGGTAGGTAGGTATATAGAGGGAGAGAGAAATATAGTAGATAGGTAAGAAGAGAGACAGTGTAGATAGGTAGGTAGAGGGATAGAGAGAGAGAAAGAGAGAGAGAGAGAGATAGAGAGAGAGAGAAATACAGTAGATAGGTAGGTAGAGAGAGAGAGAGTAGGTAGGTAGGTATGTAGGTAGATGTTTTCAGGTGTATTTACTCATGTGCTGGAGAAGGAAATCATTGATCACCTTTGGAACAAATATTTGTTTCTGCAGGCACAGTACTTGACCAACGTAATTCTCATCAATCACTCTAATTAAACAGCTTTCCAAAAGGGGGAAAAAACCCCTTTTTACACTTTGCAAACCTCCCCCAAATGGCCCATTTTTTACATGAAAATGGGCCCGTTTTCCCCCAAATAAAAGACATGAATAGCCTTGGGGGGGGGGGGGGCCTTGCAGAGTGCTGGGGGGGGGGGACAAGGAAAAAACGGCCCATTTTTTCGTGAAAAGGGGGCATTTTTGGGTCAAAAAAATTGCACGCATAGCCTTATGGAGGCTTATAGAGTGCTGCTGGGGGCTGGGGGGAGAAATGCCCTGTTCTTTGCTCATTTCTGTCCTCCCCAGCCCCCAGGAGCTCTCTGGAAGCCTCTATAATGCGCGTGGCCATTTTGGTGAAGTGGCGGGGTTTCATGAGGCAAAAAAAATGCTGTATTCAATGTATAAGACGCACCCAGATTTTAAGCCTCTTTTTAGAGGAAAAAAGGTGCGTCTTATATTCTGAAAAATATGGTAGGTAGCACTCAAAGGGAAATAATCTTGGCTTCCTGAAAAATCTACTCTTCTTTAACTCAGAAGGTCTGTGATTCATGTCAGCCCCTGAAGGTAGATTTAGATATAGATTTATTAAATTTATAGGTAGCCTAGACAAGACACCAAAATCATGAGTACTAATACTACCTTTTTGTAAGGTTACAGTAACAGAATCAGAGGTAGGTTTCTACAGGTTCGTACCAATGCGGGCGAACCGGTAATGGTAATTTGGCCTCGGTTGCAGAACCGGCAGCAGCCCAGGCTGGCAATGCCCCTGAACCAGTTCTCCGGCCTCTGCTGCCTTTGCCGGCATATTTTTGCTCTTCTATCAGTAAGTAATTATTTGTCCATAAAAAGATGCTTTTCCAAGAGGCAACTGGACTTTCTTGGTTTTTTTAGAAGACATTTTGCTTCTCATCCAAGAAGTTTCTTCAGCTCTGGCTGGGTGGTGGGAAATGGAAAGATTTATATTCCATGCAGACAGCTGGTCATTTGCATCCTTTTAGAGCAGGAGTGTCAAACTGGTAGTCATCTAAAGAGACAAGATAATGTAACTATGATCGGGACCTCAAATTATCCAGGTGTCCAGGATCTGATAAACAAAATATTAAGTGAGATTTATTTTATTTATTTATTTATTTAAATTTATATCCCGCCCTTCTCCACAGAGGACCCAGGGCGGCGCACAGGAAATTTAAAAACATACAAAATACAATAAATATAATTTTAAAACTATTAAATAAACCTATCCTGCGCTAAAACCAAATTTTAAAAACCCAATTTAAAACTATCTAAAAGTCCCCATGGGAGGTTAGGCTAGGCCGGCTTGTTGAAACAAATATGTCTTAAGACATTGGCGGAAGAGGCGGAGGTCGGTGATGGTACGTAATTCAGGGGGTAGGTCATTCCAAAGGGCCACAGAGAAGGCTCTCCCCCTGGGTGTCGCCAGTCGGCATTGTCCGGCCGACGGCACCC
Source organism: Rhabdophis nuchalis (assembly GCA_039707465.1). NCBI lineage: Eukaryota > Metazoa > Chordata > Lepidosauria > Squamata > Natricidae > Rhabdophis > Rhabdophis nuchalis. The sequence goes on from CM077643.1 coordinate 88,286,400, forward strand.
TGAGAAGGCCCTCTCTGTGGGAGCATATCGGTCTAAGGGATGTATGGGGCAGGAGGCGGTCTCGCATATAACTAGGCCCCGAGCCATGGAGCGCTTTAAAGATAGTTGTCAAAACCTTGAAGCGCACTCGAAAGGCCACAGGAAGCCAATGCAGCTCGCGCAGGATCGGTGTTATGTGGGAGCACCTAGTGGCTCCCATAATCACCCGCGCGGCTGCGTTTTGGACTAGCTGTAGCTTTCGAGTGCACCTCAAGGGAAGCCCCATGTAGAGAGCATTACAATAGTCGAGTCGGGATGTCACGAGAGCTTGAGTGACTGTGCGAAGGGCAGCCCGGTCCAGTAAGGGGCGCAATTGGCGCATCAGGCATACCTGATAAAACGCCCCCCTGGCCACGGCTGCCACATGGTCCTCCATGGACAGCCGGGAATCCAGGAGGACACCAGAATGTTCCAGATGAACATTCAGGTGGATTTGTTCCAGAATTTTGTTTTGCTATTTTAAGATTTAACACTTTCCCAGCTCCCACTATATGCCCAACAAATAGTGCATACTTCATATGTGAGCTAATTCTCAACCATTAATTACTGCAGAGAAGGAAGTCACTGCAAACCACAGAAAGCAGTAGTAAGCAAGCAAAATATTGTGCAAACTTGACAGCTATGTTTTTATGCAGTTTTTCTTTCAACTGAGAAATAATTGAATGCCTTTCCTATGCATTATTACTGGTCCAGCACAGTTTTATCTAATCACCACATCTCAAACACATATATCTTTTTTTTGTTATGTGTGGATCTCTTTGATTCACATCTTCAAACCATGTCTTCATTTTGCTTCATTTAAAATTTTTTTTTTGTTAAATATAGAATACAAACAAATTCAGTAAGAACGAAAGATACTGAGAATATAGTGCAAAAGGAAAATATATTACAGTAATGAAAATAAACTAAATGTGACCAGAAAACCCTTTATTAACAGAAAAAAATCCACATAACTACTTGAGCCTAGTTTAAACCCAGACCATAGGGAAACATATTGCATCAACTTCTTATATTTTATACATGCTGATTTAAAAAAAAACCCAATAAACTCATGCCCAGGATCCATTCCTTAAAACTAGAGTGGTAAGTTTCTTTCAAGTTATGTAAAATTATCTTCTTTGCTGGCCAGTGGATCTGATACAGCACAGCTCTTCGTGAGATAAAAGCTCCATGTTTTAAGAGTATAGTTTAAGACCCTAAATGGCAATATTTATTCCCAAAATTGAATTGATGTATGTAGTGATATAAAACACAAATAAGGCTACAGTTAAAGAAGAGAAGATCACATAGTTAAAAGGTTGTTGCTTTTCAGTTAAGTCTACAACTCTCAGGGATTGTAAAATTGCAGACCCCTCAGTTGGTTGCTAGAACATTCAGATCAGGGGTGAAATGCTATTGGTTCGGACTGGTTCACCCGGTAGCAAAGATGCCACCTGTTCACCTGAACCGGTAGTAAAAAAAATGCTACCGGTTCAGGTGAACCGTTTTCCCCAACAATCAGCTGTGCCACGCGATTTATATTAGCTAGAAAGCAGGATTTCCTGCTTTCTAGCTAATTTAAATCATGTGGCAAAGCGAATCCCCCCTCTCAGTGTTCACTTACCTTACTTGCCAGGTGCGCTCAGTAGCACGCTTCACCCACCCACCCGGATGTCATGTGAGTCCCTGCACGCTCACAATGCTACCGAACCGGTAGCAAAGGTAACTGGATTTCACCCTTAATTTGGATCATGCTGTTTAATGCATATTTCAGTTGCTAAGCAAATAATACAGCTGCTATATTTACTGTAATCTCTCAACATCCTTAAAACAGACATTAGTAATCAACTGATTTAAAGTGTTGACCCCTTGTTTAGCCCAAGAATCCCAGTAAAACATCTTCCTCGCTATTTCCACATGAGGGTTCATTACACATTGCCAAAGCCTCATGCAATTTTTGGATCATAACATAACTTTTTATGCATTAAATTAAAAAAAAATATCCCTGACATTTTTCAAGGCTGAAAGTCAAAATCCTATTAAGTATACCTGGCCCCTGCCAAGAAGTGTTTTATGCTTGCTATCCAAATAGGCCCAGGGAGAATAATAATAATAAAAACTCTCTTCCAACACATGCAGAAATTAAAATAAAACCCCAGAGATGTAGTTGAAAATTTAGTATGTTAAAGCTGCTATCATCATAAAGTAACCTCAGTTTAGTTAAGGCTATTTAAGGGGATTTAGCTTCCTATGGATATTTTCTCATCAACTTATTTGTGTAAACTATTTAATGTGAATTTATATTGGAATCTCTCTAGAACAGAGCTGTCAAACTCCCAGCCCATGGGCTGGATGCGTCATGTGCTGGCCATGCCCATGCCCAGTTTAACAAAGAGGAAAAAAGTCCCAATACGTCACCTTCGATGGAGAAGGGCGGTTCTATAAATCTAAATAAATATATAAAAATATAAATATACCTGATGCTCCCATGATGACCTGAGTTTGACCCCCCTGCCCTAGAATATACATTACATTAATCTATGTAATATAATGTAATTATAACATTAATCTTGCTCCAAAGACTTAATGGGAATTTTAACCATTAATTTATCTATTAAAATTGTATCTATACATTTGGATATATTTGAGGCAATGGCAAATCACGTCTGAAAAACCTTAGCAAGAAAACTGCAGGGAGTTAGTTATCTAGACAATCTCCAAGAATTGGACATGATTCAATGGAAGAAAAAGAAAAGTATAATTTGATATACTTTGAGAAAGATATAGAGGTAGCTGTCAGCTTATGACCATTTGTTCAATGACTGTCAATGTTATAGCGGCATCTGGAAAAGTGATTTATGACCTGTTTTTGAAGTTATAACCATCACAAATTCTAAATCCAATTGTGTTGTATGTCAAGGGCTATGTGTAAACATATGTATTTTATAGAGTCAGTGGATATTATATATAAATATTATAGTAAATTCCAAAACCAACAAATTAAATGTGTTCCAGTCATTAGTGTAACCAGAATATAAACCATAATGCTATAAGTTTTGTTGACATCATTGCATGATTATCAAGAACAGCTATAATAGACTCAGTATATAAAAACAATTTATATTCAGTATCAAGTGCCACTACACTTTTATTTTCTGGACTCAAATAGGAAAAGCCAATAGTTCAAAAACCAGATTAAAGATTAAGAAACATGGGCTATATCCTTGCTGAGTGCCGCATTGTAACTTCGTGAGTTGAAAAATAAATGCATTCATAAAACTCTTGCTACTGGATGCAAATATGTAATTATTACCCAATGCACAAAAGATAGTGGAAGTCCATATCTTCCTAAAAAACATGTTATCAATTCACCCTGAACCATGTCAAAGGCCCTTCCAACACTCAATGAAATTAGAACAGCTGATTCCAAAGTATCTGTCATGATATTTATAATATCAATCACTAAGCAGATGCTTATCTATTTTTTTAATAAATCTAGAATAAGATGGCTAAATTACAAATGGTATTATTTTCTGAAACCCGTCTAGTGTTTAGTGTCCGCATTAAGCAAAGATACTAGTCCATTCCTTGTAATCGTGTGGGGTCTTTCTCAGGCTTTAATATTATTGTAATATAAGCCTCATAAAAACATACAGGGAATTTAGAAGGATTAAATGTTTGACTATTGGCCTCCATCAATAACAGTTGTAAGATCTGGAAGCCATCTTTTACATTTGGGCCTTCAGACTTGCCACATCTTCTACTGTGGGAAAACAGGAGGGGGAATTATATGGAGTACAGGTGATATGTACTCAAAATACCATTCTTCTCTCAGAAAGTCAAGGCCACCTTGCCCTGCAGCTGCAATGAGGTGACTGGGAAGCAATTTTGGATGGTGCTTGATTGGGCCATGTGATAGATGTGTGGGTGATGGACAGGGACTTGAACTTTCACTTGGATGGGGAAAACCTGGAAACTTTTATTTGGGTTTTCCCAGATGTGCCAATATAACATCTCTAATAAAGTGGAACTTTGAGGAAACTCAAGCCTTGGAGTCTTCTTTTGTTGGGATGTTACTTGAAACCCTGACATCAGTCCCAATAAGACTAGAAGAGTTCTGGACCGTGCAACTGAAACACCATCTGTTTCAGAGTTCTCTTCAATTTCATAGATTACAACATCTCTGAGATTTCTTTTAATTTTTATTTTTCCTATCTAAAAAAAAGTTTCCATTTCAATATTTCCCAGGAAACTTCCTTGCTTTTTAGTTAACGGTTGCTTACTTGATGTACCTGAATATAAATATAATATAATAAAGAATATAATAAAACTGATAATTGATAGTCCTGGCTCACAAAATAGCTGTCAATCGTTGGTCTGAATGCCAGATATAAAATTTCATTATTTTTGTAGCATCAAATGATAATAACAAACATTTACAGCTTCTCCAGATTATCAATACTTCTGGCTGAAACATTTCAAGAGTATTCAAAATGTTCTGAGCCTAGAATCCCCCCATTTTAAATATTGTTTTAAATGTCTGATGTGAGTTGTCTGGGTTGTTTCTAACAAGATTTTTTAATCTTATTTTCTAATTGTTCAAAATTAGAATCCCTAAATCTCATTCTTGCTAAGATGAAAGGAACAATGAGTGTCCTGATACATATCTTATGCTTACCGCAGTGACTTAACCTCTTGGTAGAACTCCAATTTTTTTTTTTTTAAATTTCAATTATTCTACAAAACATTAATCTCTTAAGAGACAAATGTTAAAATGCCATCTAAAATTAGCTGAACTGTAATTGCTAAAATTCACAGTCAGAGTCCCTAGAGTATGGTCTGCGATTTTAACAAGGCCTACTGATCCACCAAAACAGAAGAACTAAATATAATCTAACCCAAAACAATTTTAATGTGCTTATTAAAAAAAGATTTTCTACATTTTGGATTCTAACAATGCCAGATATTTCTTATATGCTTTACAATGCCTTCTAATTTTAAGAATAAATAATTTTTTTCTATCTTAAATTAAAATCTCCAGCACAGAATATGTAGTCTACTGATGATTTTCAGATCATAGTTTAGTGCAGAAGTTCCCAAACTTGGCAACTTTAAGACTTGTGGACTTCAACTCCCAGAATTCTCCAGCCAGCAGAGCTGGCTGGAGAATTCTGGGAGTTGAAGTCCACAAGTCTTAAAGTTGCCAAGTTTGGGAACCTCTGGTTTAGAGAATAGCTATGATATATACTAGGAGTGGGATTTGTTTCTGAAAACATTACTGTATGTAACATTTCTGGAACGACCTACCCCCCGAACTCCGGACCATCACGGACCTCCGCCTCTTCCGCCAACGTCTCAAGACACATTTCTTTCACCTAGCCGGCCTAGCTTAGACTCCGAGATCATTCTTACAGACTGAGTTTTACATTGATTTTAATTTTTGGTAACTTTTTAGTTGTATTTTTAGCACAGGCTATTCTCAAATTTAATCAGATTTTAATATTGTTGTTGTATTTGTCTATATGTTTATATGTCTGCTTTTAACTTCCTGTGCACTGCCCTGAGTCGCTTGGGAGATAGGTGCGGTATAAAAATCAAATAAAATCTAAAAAATCTAAATCTGTATACCATGGCTTCTGGCAGTCAGGACATACCTTATTTTGAAAAGTCCAATACAGATAAAATCCCTTTGGATCCACTCGTAGAATGACAGGGTGTGCGTTTGCAGATTCCTGGGAGGAAAAAGAAGCATAGTTCAAAAATTTTAATTCATTCATTCTTTTTATTTAGATAAGAAACAAAGAAAATGAATACAGATAGTCCTCAACTGGCAACCATTCATTTAGTGGCCAAAGTTACAACGACACTGAAAAAGTGACTTCTGACTGTTTTTCCACACTTAGCACTGTTGCAGCATCCGCATAGTCATGTGATTAAAATTCAGATAATTCAAAATGTGATCATGGGGGCCCCTGACTGTCAGAACTCTGAATTTAGGTCATATGTAGCCTCCAGGTGGGTCCATTATAACTTCAAATGGGCACTAAGCAACCAGTTATAAGTGAAGAATTTCCAGTAGTGCTGAGGTCAGTTCCTGACTTGTTCCATGTTAACAACTTTATTGAGCACTAGCTGATAACCCAGGGTTGCCCAGGTTTTTATTTAAGGGGGGACGGGAATGTCTGGACGAAACATAATTTCTAATGTTAGTTTTTCCCCTTTACCAGAGGGAGCCCCCTTGTGGAGTACTGTGAAGCCATTACCATGGCAATTCCACTGTGCTGTACAGTATAAACCACTTTACAGCAGTACAGTAGAAGCCATTTCAAGGCACAACAGGCAGTGGTGGGTTTCAAATTGGCTTTTTTAGAACCTACTCTCTAGGTGTGGCCTATTTTGTGGGTGTGGCTTGGCAGTCATGTGACAGGGTGGGAGTGGCCAACTTGTAAAATGTGGTGAAACTCATTTAACAATCCTCTTGCTTAGCAACCAAAATTTTGGGCTCAATTTGTGATGATAAATTCTCTTTCTTTCTTTCTTTCTTTCTTTCTTTCTTTCTTTCTTTCTTTCTTTCTTTCTTTCTTTCTTTCTTTCTTTCTTTCTTTCTTTCTTTCTTTCTTTCTTTCCTTCCTTCCTTTCCTTTCCTTTCCTTCCTTTCCTTTCCTTTCCTTTCCTTTCCTTCCTTTCCTTTCTTACTTTCTGCCTTCCTTTCCTTTCCTTCCCATTGGGTTACCGGCAGCGGCAGGCCAGACTTACTTCTGGGTCCGCCGGTGGAACCCCCTCTCACCGGCTCTCTAAATTTCACCATCCGGCTCTTGCGAGTAGGTGCGAGCCTGCAGAAACCCACCACTGACAACAGGCTATATCTTAACAGAACACCCCCCCCCCCCGAGGAATGTTAGAGGTATCTTCCCCTACCCCTCAGTATTTTTTTCCCCACAGAGTAAGTCATCTGTGTACCAAGTTTGGTTGAAATTGCTCGAGGCGTTCCAGAGTTATGCTGGAACACACACACACACACACACACACACACACACACACACACACACACATTTTCTATATATATAAATTGTCTGAAACTCTGAAATTGTCTTAATTCAGAATATATCTTTTGTCTTCTAAGTAGGTAAATGCCATGAGGAGCTTTGCCCTGATCTGTTTTAATATGAAAGGCTGAGATGACATTTTACCTGAAGAAAAATTTACAGCGGACATTTGCAAAAGATAGGATTGTTCCAACAATTTATGTCCAAGTGGCAGCTTGTTCCAACTTGAACCTAAGCAATAAAACCAAAACTGGTGGTTGGTGGATTAACAGGGACTATGCTACCACCATATCCATCTTGCTTTTTGCTTGCTGTCTGCTTATTTAATGTTTTATATTAATATAAATAATATTATGCTTATATTATTATATTTATGAGTTTAATTGAAGGCTGCCCAGAGTCATTTTGCAGAGTGAGGTGAGTGGCACATACATTTAATTAATGATATCAATAAAATGTTTGCAAAGCTGGTCAATGAAGGGGTAACACAGAACCCAGCTAATTTTGATTCACTTGTTCCCAACTTGGATGTTGCTACTGGTAGCAATTTTAATACAACATCTAAAACAGATATAAATAGACAGAGATAGAGAGATAAAATATACTGATTCAGCTTCCTCATTATTGAGCAATGATAATTCTCAAGAAGCTTGAAGAAAAAAAAGGAGATGCTATATTTAGTTCTATATTCTTGCATACTGCACGTATCTTCTTGATTATCAAGTGTCACCATTTAGTCATTTTAGAATAGAGTGTTTCTGTTTAAAAAAAAAAAGGCAGCCCTTTGCTTTTAAGAATGTATCTTTGATTTCAAGGGCTTTTCAGTCTGAGTCAAGTTTATTGATAGGAAACCATTTAAGACGGAAGAGCAAACATTGAGAAGTTGCCATCCACTGTCATAACACATTGGAACATCCAGCACTTAAACACCCCACTATGATAAGATGTGCTGTATTTCTGTACAAATTATAATTATCATTTCTAAAATTGCATCTTTACACTCCGTCAGCAGATGTAGCCTTTGTGCAAGTCTGCCCTCTTCTGCCCTCTTTCGTGAGAATTCTCTCTTCAGGGGAAAGTATGCTAAGGACAACCATGCCAGAATTTAGCAATCTTATGCAAAGCACAGAAGAAGAAGAAAAGTATTAAGTAAAGGAAATAAAAGGCAGGAGATAAAAGAAAAGGAAACACAGCTAAATGTAGTCTGAGGTGTTTGACCTCAGGGGGCTGGGCTGGGCTGGGCGTGGACAGGGTGGGCATGGACAGCTCGACATCACTCATGTTGAGGAGGGGGGCTGTGCTGGCCCAAGCACTCTGCCAGCAAAAATGGGCTCCCAAGGTCCATTTTTGGCTGCAATGGCTTCTTGCAACTCTCAAGTCAGTGAAAATGGAGGTCTGTTTTCATTTAGCAGAGGCACTGAAGGCCAGTCCTTTGTTGTTTCCAGGGCAGCCCCATGGGTCAGATCTAAGTACCTCGTGGGCCGGATTTGGCCCATGGGCCTTGAGTTTGATACCCCTGCTTTACAGTGTTGAACAATTCACTAAGCATTCTATTTATTATCATGCATGGTTTACTTCCATCATATACTGCTTTGTGTTATTCCACAGCTAACCCAGGGGTGAAATTCAGCAGGTTCTGATAGGTTTGGAAGGGTTCTGGAGAACCAGTAGTGAAAATTTTGAGTAGTTCAGAGAACCGGCAAGTACCACCTCTGGCTGGCCCCAGAGTGGGGTGGGAATGGAGATTTTGCAGTATCCTTCCCCTGCCACGCCCACAGAACCAGTAGTAAAAAAATGAATTTCACCACTGAGCTAAGCCTATCATACTATGGAGAGTATGCGACTGGTAGAAAATATTGTTAATTTATTATCCTTTTGGGAATATGTATTAAAGTACACCGATATATTCATGGGAATATTTTTAAATGTTGAAGATGTGAATGTAATATTGACTTATTTACCAAAATACTGGGATTTGATTGTTTATCAGGTTTGGAGAGTGAAGAGGCAAAGAGAACTATATTAAGAAATTGGAAATGTTACTACATATTATTCCAGATGCCAATGAATGATTGTTGGACATATGTGTTATATTTGTTTTGCAAAAGGCAATATTTTTTTACTAATCAAAGGATGCGGCAATACACTTTTTACTATTGATACTTTCTGCAAAATGAACATTCTCCAACCTTGGAATCTGCAGAAATACAAAGAGCCCCAATGGACTCTTTGTTGACTAACAGACTTTAGTTATTACCATTTAAACATAGAGATTTTTCCATTTTACCTAAAGCATGATGGACATCAATGCAATCCTTTTGTGCCTTCTGCCAAATTTTGTGAAGTATTTCAAAATTGCAGTTAATTTTACAAGTTGTATTATTAAGGAACTAGTGCATTGGGATGCTGAGTAATACACGTGACCACAGATTGATATGACCACATCACAGTAAGTATTACATATAAAGAAATTTACTTATTAACAGGCCTCCACCAAAAATCTCTTACTCTCTCTGTCAGGGTGATATGAAAGGAAGCAATTAATCAATCCAGGGCAGTGGTGGGATTCAGCCAGTTCGCACCTATTCGGGAGAACCAGTTGTTAACTTTCTAAGCAGTTCGGAGAACCACTTGTTGGAAGAAATCTCCTTTTGTTTTTTTCCACTTTACAGGACTAATCCTGTAAGGAAGGCAGGAAGGAAATATTCTGGTGGTGTTTTCTAGCCTCATCTTTATTGCCCTGCTTACAGAAACTGCCTCTTTGATTAACCCTTATTACATTATAACAGCTAAGGTGAAGCATCCATCGACATGAGTGACGTGGAGTTGGCCATGCCCACACAGTCACATGACCACCAAGCCATGCCTACCCAGTTGGTTATTAGGGCAGAGAACCGGTTCTTAAATTATTTGAATCCCACCACTGATCCAGGGATAAATGTGTACTGAACTGTATATCATCTCAGTCCGTTTCTAGGGGCTATTAATGGCCCTGCTGCTCTGCCTTCCTGAAACAGGCAAAATTGGAACCAGAAATTGTCCTCAATTTGCTAAGACACAAAGCCACCTTAACCCACAACCATGGATCTTCATTGCATCAAGCATGCGTAACACCAAACATGTGATCCAGAGCCTCCAAATGGTTTTCCCCCCATATCCATATCAAAGCGAGAATTGCCATGGTACTTACGTCATCCCATTTGATAAAGCGTTCACCTTCAGTCATGTATGTCTTCACCTTAGGTGGGGTCAGGATAGGACTAAGCACTGACATTCTGGTATTCCACCCCCCACCCAAGGTTGGGCAGGGGGGGCTTTCTCTTCTTGTCCTCTGCCTCCTTACTGCCTTTTGGAGCTTCTCCTCACATGGTGCTCACTGTTATTTCAGGAATCAACATGCTTTATAGACAGGGAAAATGCTTCGGTGGCTTCCAGAGATGAACGCTGAGCTCCTGATCTGCATAGGCAAACGATGGACTTTCTAAAGTTAGAAATGATGCAATGAAGACAGGTAAATGCTGAGAAAAAAATCCAAAAACGGCAGGCTAGGTGGACAGACGTGATCAGCAGGAACCCTCAGCTGCAGAAAAGAAACCAACTAGCGAGGGTTTCCTGCTCTCAACTTCCTCATTGAAGCTTCTGCTTCTCTCTTCAGCAATTCAGAAATTATTTCAACATTCCTTTCCTTTCTGAGACTTCTTATTCGTTTCTCAAAATTAAACACTGTGGCGGGGAATTCGGACAGCCCTTTTCAGTACTCAGGGAATTAGAGAATGTGTAGGTCCAATATATCCAGAGAGTATGACACTGAAAAAAGCCAAGATACTTGGTTATCTGGCTGCTCTTCTTTTTTCTTTGAGAAAGTGAGTCATCACTGTTCCCTTCCTTTATTAACTGGGGCCTCGTCACAAAGTGTGCTTGCCTATTCAGTGCTTCTCAAACTTGGCAACTTTAAGATGTATGAACCTCGATTTCCAGAATCCCCCTGGTTGAAGAATTCTGAGTGCTAAAAATCAACATCTTTTAAAGTTGCTAAGTTTGACAAACATTATAGCAATAGCACTTAGACTTGTATACCACTCCATAGTGCTTTACAGAATGCCCAGATTGTTTACAGTGGTTTAGAGAGCCAACATATTGCCCCCAATAATCTGGGTCCTCATTTTACTGACTTCAGAAGGATGGAAGGCTAAGTCAACCTTGAGCCCCTTAGCATCGAATTTCAGGCTGTGGGCAGAGGTAGAATGCAATACTACATTCTAACCACTGTGTCACCATGGCTCCTCACTATATTAGATGAAGAGAAGAACTTCCCAAATCCCTACACTTCATTTCCCTAATACAGTTTCCCTATAAAATATACTATTGTTATTATTTCTTTACAAGCTAGATCAGTGTTGGCGAACCTTTTCCTCACCAAGTGCCAAAATGGGAGAATGCGCACATATGTGTGCCAGAAACCAGAAAAGCAGCTGCCCAGTGCACATGCACATGCCAGGTGGCTGCTCTTCCAGTTTTTGATGTGCGCATGCACTTCTGGTTCCTGGCGTGCATGCATGCATGAAGACCAGTTGGCCAGTGCGCATGCGTGTGCCAGAAACTGGAGGTCAGCCGCACAGTGCTCATGTATGCTCTGGGAAGAACATTCTCCGAGTTCCGGCAGGCTGGCCAGCTGGTCTTTACATGTGCATGTGTGCCAGAAACCGGAAGGTCAGCTGCCCAGTGCACATGTGTGTGCCGGAAACTAACAGAGCAGCCACCCAGCACGCACATGCACACTGGGAAGCTGCTCTTCCAGTTTTTGGTGCTCCCGTGTGCATGAAGACCAGCTGGCTGGTGCACTGGAACCTGGAAGGGAAACAGGTGATGGCTTGCATGCCCAGAGAGAAGGTTCTGTGTGCCACTTCTGACACGCATGCCATAGGTTTGTCATCACGGAGCTAGTTCTACTTGTCCTGTATCATTCAAGCACAGACGTGATTGGGTGAGCTATTTTAAAATGTTAGCTTACACCTCATAACAGGGTCTTGAGCCTCCATGAATTTAATTTAACAGAAAAACAGAATTGGAAGAGACCTTGGAGGTCTTCTAGCCAAACCCCTGCTCAGGCAGGAAACCCTATTCCATTTCAGACAAATGGAATTGTCCAATATCTTCTTAAAACCTTCCAATGTTGGAACATTCACAACTTCTAGAGGCAGTTAATTGTTCTAACTGCTAGGAAATCTCTCCATAGTTCTAATCTCCTTGATTAGTTTCCATCCATTGCTTTTTCTCCTGCCTTCAGGTGCAGGAGATTAACTCCCTCTTCTTTGTGGCAACCTCTTAGATATTGGAACACTGCTATGTCACCCCTAGTCCTTCTTTTTTATTAAACTAGTCATACCTAATTCCAGCAACTGTTCTTCATATGTTTTAGCCTCCAGTCCCCTAATCATCTTTGTTGCTCTTCTCTGCACTCTTTCTAGAGTCTCCACATCTTGTTTTTACATTGTGGTGACCAAAACTGGATGCAATATTCTAAGAGTGGCCTTACTAAGGCATTATAAAGTGGTATTAACACTTCACGTGATCTTGATTCTATCCCTCTGTTTATGAGCCTAGGACTGTGTGGGCTTTATTTATATAAACCCAGGTGACTATAAGCTGACAGCAAAGATCTCTTTGCTACATCAAATGATTGATGAATTGCAAAAGCAAAAACCCTCCTATCCGGTAGTCCTAATATGTTTTTGGTGATTTATTTATTTCCCCCCTGAGATTTTTCTTATTTTCCATTCACCCTAGACATTTTTCTCTCTATTGTCAAAGAAAGGATTCCAAGTATCACATAGTTAACACATTTTTAAAATGTATTCACTGCACATTACAATGCTTTGCACTTTACCTTTGAAAGATATCTTACACACCACTTTCACTTTTAGCACCCGAGAGTTCCAAGCAGCTTCAAAGGTTACCTAGTTTGACTTCCAATTCAGAGATAAATGTCTGGCCTCTGCTTAAAACAAAACAAAAGCAAATTAGCTCATAGTGCAGCACAAGATTTACGCTTACAAAAAAAAGGAAGCAGCAGAAGACAAACATGATTATTTTATTTTTTTAAAAGTTCTGTTTTGTAGAGTTATAAAGATAGGAACCTTCATTATAATTTGTACTGAAACTGGAGGGGACCCGATAACCCATGTGTCTCAGTGGTGGGTTGCAGGCAAGTACACCCCGGTATGGGTGTACCGGTGCTTGCTGGGAGCACTGGGTACTGTTCTGGTATGGTGCTCTGGAGGGCCCACCCGCCTGCCTGCTCTCCTTACCTGTATTTGAGCTCTTTGGCACTTCCGCACACACCTCGGCACATAAGGCGCCTGCACGATGCTCCGCCAAGCAGCTTGAACATCGCGGAGGTGTTGCGGAGCGTCGCAGGAAGTAAGGACGCATGCGTGTGCGCTGCAAGTGTTCGTGTGGGGGATGCCGGCCCCATTGCACTGTACCGGTGGCAACGGGATCTGGAACTCACCACTGATGTGTCTGTTCCAACTGCTATTCACATTTATGAGGGAGCAACTGTTTACCTCAGCTATGATTGCTTATCCACTCACCTCAAATTTTGGCTGATTTCACTTGCTAATTTATACTAATGCTGGGTTCTTCATAATTCTGAATCAGATTACGTCCTAGCTCATCTTAAGGTACCAATTCTTTTTTTTTCTTTTTTCTTTTAGAAAAAGCAGCCTGCATCCACAATTCCCAGGAAAAGTATGGTGGATAAACTTCTACATGAATGCTTCATGGCTATGAAACACCTCCAGAAGTTGTGAATGCTCCAAGATTGGATGTTTTTAAGAAGAGATTGGACAACCATTTGTCTGAAATGGCATAGGGCTTCCTGCCTGAGCAGGGGTTGGACTAGAAGACCTCCAAGGTCTCTTCCAACTTTCTCATTCGGTTATTCGGAAATACAATAAAATAAAATCATAGGCCAGCAAATCCTTTGCTGCAGTTGAAAGGTTGTTGGAGATAACCAGGCTCCATTTCATGCCCAGAGCTGGGACAGCTTGCCAATGGGAAGAGTAGACAGGGTTAGCTATACAAACAGATCCCCAGCAAAATTGGCAAATTGGGTTTATACTTTAGTACAGGGGTCTGCAAAGTTGGCTCTTTTAAGACTGGTGGACTTCAACTCCCAGAATTCCCCAGCCAGCATGGCTGGCTAGGGAATTCTGGGAGTTGAAGTCCACCAGTCTTAAAAGAGCCAACTTTGCAGACCCCTGCTTTAGTACATTAGCTGGAGTGGGCCAGATATGGTCTAGTTAGTATATAATGGTTAAGTAAACAATGATTTAATGTAGTTTTACCAGTTATGCTTTGAAGCCTTTTATTTATTTATTTATCGTATTTATATCCCGCACCCATCTCCCACAGAGGGACCCGGCTGTCTGCAATGGCTGTCTGAAATCTTTAGCTCTGCAATCCCCAGGATTACTTTGCACACGCCTTGAATTAATTCTAGTGAGTTTTTCATGCAGTGAAAGGGGGGGAAATTACGTCTCCTACTTTAGAAGATGATTGAGCATTGGGAAATCTCTCTCGCATTTATATTGAAAGGTTTTTAAATAGACATTGGATAGAAGTGGCATGAAGCAGAGCAAAATCTATGTTCACATTTTTAGCAATAAAAACACAAGAGAGATATATAATATTCATTAAAAAGTTACAAACTAAACTGGAATGAGCTTGTGAAAGCTCTGAGCCTATTTTGAATACATCAGACAGAAGGCTTGTTCTAGAAGCCAACTTGCTGTCAAAATATTTCCATGTACATAAACTGAGATTTAAGAATCATTTCCCCCTATGGAAAACAGTTGTTATTTGACTACCTGTGGTTGTGAACTACACGTTATGCAAATTCTCGAACATATCAGATGCTTTGAAGAGGAAGGAAGGAAATGGAGGGTGCTTGTCCTTGAGAGCAAACATTTCACAAACTTCCTCCCATTTTGTGGGATCATGTCTAGGGCTGCCAGATCTGAGTTGCAAAAATTCAAAACTCACAGATGGCAGCAAAGATATATAGTGGCGACCCAGATTTTTGCAGCCCAGTCTCGGCACTTTTAAATCCTGGACCTTACAGGTTTTGACCTGTGGTTTGACATAGTTTATTGACAATTTTTAAAAAAAGAAAACAATGAAACCTTAGCACATCTGTATCTGTGTACAAATAGTTTCTACTTGTCTATCTCTCACCAGAAATTCTTACATACTGACAGTCATACATACAGCATTATCTATGTATGGATTTAATTGCAGCCTGGAAAAAAGCCTTCACTATTCATCATTCAGGTAAATGCATTCTCTATCATCCATCCATCCATCTATCCATCTATTTGTCATCATCTATCATCTCTCTCTCTCTCCCCCTCCAATATATACACATGGGGAGAGAGGGAGACAGACAGACAGACAGACAGACTTGGTCTTTTAATTAGCCTAAATATTATATCTTTGCAAGATATGCAGCAATAACATTGAATAGGCAAGGAACAGCTTCAATTTGGAAAGAAGTCTTTAAAATTTTGATTCAACTTACAGGGACTGAAATGACATTATATGTAACCTTCTTATTGTCTCCCACACATTCATACTGTGTGTGATTTTCATGATAAAATCTGTGAAGGAGGAAAAGGCCAATTTCAGGAATCCACTAGAGATCTCATAACAATCTTTGTTCCTATCATTATGCAAATGCCCTCATTACCTTTCTGTTTGGAGTAGATTTTTAGAGGGTGGCTTGGGCAAGTTATTTTGTGCACATGCAAATTGCAGATAAATGTTTGCACATATAAAAAGTACTTATTTTCAAGGTTTAGTTATCCAGGCTTCCATTATCTGAGGTTCTTCGCCTGGAAGAGAACCTACACAAATAAAGAAGTGTATATTCGGTTAATTGTATTTGCCATCCCCAGAGCTATATTGTGTCCTCTTGTATGCATAGATAATAAGGAAGTTATACATACCCAAAGCATAAATGCCGTGGTGGGATTCAGCCAGTTTGCACCACTTTGGGAGAACCGGTTGTTAACTTTCTGAGCAGTTTGGTGAACTGGTTGTTGGAAGAAATCATTAGGGCAGAGAACCGGTTATTAAATTATTTGTATCCCACCACTGTATAAATGGAATGTCATTTGCTATAGCATTTGTGGCTTATTGTGAAAAGAACAATGCTTGGATAGCTTGAAGGGCAGGTCATCTAGGAGCATCCTGGATTAAATTTCTTAAATTTCTATGATGAAAAGAATCTGCCTGTATCCTGTTGTCCTACTATTATCAGAACCATTTCATACAAGAACTGTTCACTACTGATTTCTACAAGTTAACTGGAAACAGGAAATGAACATGATGAACTTTATCACAACCTGTTGCATCTCACCTACAAGAGATTAGATTAGATTAGATTTATTAGATTTATAAAAAACCGTGCCACTCTCCCCGAAGGGACTCGGGGCGGTGCACAGGGAAATAGAATAAAATATACAACATCATAATAGATAAGTACTAAAAATCAATTAAATATATAATACCCTGCGGTAAAATGCCCTAGAAATTAACCCTTAAAATCCAATAAAACAATTTAGTATTCAGTCTTCAACTTAGTTGTGTGCATTAGGCCAGGCCGGCAAGGTGAAAAAAGTATGTTTTGAGATGTTGGCGGAAGGAGCGGAGGTCTGTGATCATTCTAAGTTTGGGGGGTAGGTCGTTCCAGAGGGTCGGGCCCGCCACAGAGAAAGCCCTTCCCCTGGGCATCGCCAACCAGCATTGCCTGGTGGATGGCACCCGGAGAAGTCCCCCTCTGTGGGAGCAGATCGGGCAGAGGGATGTATGGGGCAGAGCTTCACTGTAACCTCCAAAGTTGTTGCATGGTGGTGAACAACTTGTTAATGGGACTGAAGGATGGCATGGTTAAATACATTGAGAGTTATTGTGTTAATCCATTACATTTACATTTTACCAAATTTAGATTGTGCATTGCCCCATCTACATTTTTGACTGTTGGCACAATTTTCCACTTAAAGGCAACCTCTGGACTCAATATTATTTTGCACCCCTGCTTTATCACTAGACATGATACATTCTAAGCAAGTCCCTAGGCTTTTCTGATATTAGTAATTCTGTTTTTTCCCCTCTGTAGCTTTGGCCATTATTAAATGGCACAATGATAAAACATATACAGTTTTAAGACAGTTCTGAGTACCCAATAGTTGGGTGGACATATGTGGAAAGAATCTTATGATGAAATGAAGTTGCTGATTTCAACACGTACCCACATTTCCCGGGGTTGCATAGTGAGAGGAAAGACAATCAAGTTTATGAGGAAGAATTATTCTGTCTTAAGGGTAGAGGAAGGGTAGTTTGGGGGCAGAGGTCTGTGGCCTTGTTATATTTTAAATTGTTAAATATATGTTTAAATATAATTACATTATATGTAAGGAAATGGGCCAGTCACATAGCAAGACGAACTGATGGCAGGTCATAGAATTGATCCCACTTGGGAAGAAACATCCACAAAAGTGACCTAAAACAAGATGGATTGATGACATCAGCAAGTATTATAAGCCCAGTTGGTAAAAGAAAGCTCAGGACCATATTGGTTGGAAACATGAGGAAGAGGCCTTCATCCTATAGTGGATAGACAATGGCTAAAATGATGATATGTAAAGAAAACATCTCCTACATATCTGGATCGGAATTATATTTCTACTATTGTGTTGGTCATATCTGCATTCACATTTATCCGCAGCTCCTTGCCCACTGCATTTTCTATCTTTCTCTTAATGGCATTGTCCTCACTTCCTCCATAACCTATGAGTGATCCTATGTGAAGTTATCATTAGCTGTTCTGTACTGAAAAACTGTTTTCCCCATTACTTGATGCTAACCAATGATGGCCACAAGGTGTATAAAATCAGATATATTTGATCTCTCAATACCTAGGAAACAAAATCAGATGACCAATTGTGAATCAATCAGAGAGTACATATTGAGTAGGATGGGAAAATGTAGCCACTTCTCTTTCATGGTTGGCTGTCTTGCTTCTAATCGGGGGGGGAGGGGTGTTCAGTGATGGGTTTCCATTTGTTTTACTACTGGTTCACTTGTGCGCATGCGCAGAAGCATCCGGGCAGGTGGGCAGAGCCTCCTGCCACCACCACTACTGGTTCACCCAATCTGGACCAGAGGTGGCAGAAACCCACCTCTGGTGGGTATAATAGTGTATAAAATGTTAGGAAAATTATTTGGTATAGATTGCTGAAAAAAAGGACCCTATGGATAGGTTAAAACTAAAACTCAATTTACTTTGTCAATCTGAAGAACGCATTAGATTAGAATCAGGACTGCCCTGTATTGGTAGATCATAATTTTCTGCAAGAATAACAGAATATGACTACAATCTCTGGCCATACTTAGTGCATGAAAATTCAGGAAAATCCTGTTATGAAAATAACAAACCAGGAAAACTGTATGGATATGTCCCTGTAATCACCAGGATTCAAAGTTGACTCAAAAATGTCAACAAAAATTCAGAGCAGAAGTCATCCCTGCTAGTCAGTTGAGCTGATTAGTGCCGTCGCTCTATACCACTCCGGAAAGTTTTTTCTCAGTTTTATGCAAGATTAAAATCACACCACAGTGAAATATAGAAAAAAAGCAAGAAATCATCAATAGAAGGGCTCCTTCTGAAGAACTGCTGTCGGTGACTCAGCTTCCTTCCTTTTTTTTATTAAAACAAGTGTTTGTTAGAATGGTGGAGGGGGGGTAGGAGGAAGGGCAGAGAAAGCAACGTAGGGAAGAGAAACAGAGATCTGAAGGCAGACCCACCCTATTCCTCTTGGGACACTGTGTCTGGTAAATGCTTCCCCCTCCAAATAGTGATGTGCTGAAGAGGGAAAGCAACAGATTCCTCAGAAAGCCAATCATTTGCCTATCTTGCTCGGGGCACCATCATTTGGCAATCGCTTTCCTCAGTTTGAAGTTCCAGATTTCAGGATTTCAAAGCCCTCAATGTAAACTTGAGGAATCTCTGTCAGCCAGAAGAGGTGAATCCGAGAGATCATGCATGTATTTTGAATAAACAGAGTCTGTGAAGAAGCCGAGGGCATCCACAGGAGGGAATGGAAAAAAATAAAAGAAGATAGTGATTGTGACTGCATGACTGAGGAGAAACTAGAGTGTATCTCCTCTGCATTTGTTCCCTGATATATGGGAACACATGGCCCTGTACGTTGGCCCAGTACGGTGTTAAAAGTTAACATTTCTGAAATGCTATTGTTAACACCATACTGGGCCATGTGGGTCGGGACAAAATAAGGGTAAAAAAAACTGTGGATAGCTGCTGCTACAGTCCCCTTTGGAAGGTCTGCTGCAGAAGTGGGATGTGCCCGTGGAGTGCTTTTGGGAGAGAAGGGAAGTGATCCACTTTGCCTCACCCCCTTGCCCTCATTCTCCCTTCGGCTCTTCAAGGGTCTCTCCCAGAACCAAGCTCTGGCAGAGATCAATGAGAGAAGTAGCCCGCAGGCTTTCAGGAGCAAAGGCAAGGCTGAGAGGAGCCAGGGGGCGAGGGGAGTCAAGTGCCACCCCAGTGCTCTTCTTTCCTTAGTAATGGAGTCCTGGGAGGGTGAAACTGCATCCCCAGGCAGGGTGGGTGTTGTGGCCCAGCCGGCTCCGCATAGCTGCTGATGGACTCCTCTAGTGAGGAGTCCTATGAATCTGCTCTGGAGGAGGAGGGCGACCTTGAGAGAGCAGAGAGCGAGGCTATTCATCAGGAGGCACCTGGGTCTTGGAGTAGTGGGGAGGATCAAGGCTAGTTTGTCCCTGATGCTAGATTGAGAAGAGCTGAAAAAAGGAGACTTCAATTGTGTCAGAACTCGGAAGATTTGAATTAGTCTCAGCTGACTAATGACTGGCCCCTCCCAAGAGGGTTTAAAAGGAAGTCTTTGCTGAAGAAGTTCTTGCAGAGAACAACGTTGGATTTCTAGGTTCGTGTTTAGTCGTGTTAGGAAGCTTTGTATCTGTTAAATTCAGGCAAGCAGCCAAGAGAGTTAGTGGTAAGCAGTCAGTCTTGTATTAGTCGGAAAAGTGGGTCAGAACCAGGGGTGGGTTTCTGCAGGTTCGCACCTACTCGCGAGAACCGGTTGGTGAAATTTAGAGAACCGGTGAGAGGGGGTTCCACCAGCGTACCTGGAAGTAAATCTGGCCCGCCGCTGCCAGTGACCCAACGGGAAGGAAAGGAAAGGAAGGAAAAAAGGAAGAAAAGAAAGAAAGAAAGAAAGAAAGAAAGAAAGAAAGAAAGAAAGAAAGAAAGAAAGAAAGAAAGAAAGAAAGAATTTATCATCACAATTGAGTGCAAAATTTTGGTTGCTAAGCAAGAGCGTTGTTAAATGAGTTTCACCACATTTTAAAAGGTGACCACTCCTACCCTGTCACATGACTTCCAAGCCACGCCCACAAAATAGGCCACACCTACAGAGTAGGTTCTAAAAAAATTTGAAACCCACCCCTGGTCAGAACAGTGGGTATGTTGGTATGTGTATAAAAAGCAAAAAGCAGCCACAATTGAGGAGCTTTGTGAAACGTCATGCTTACACGCAAAGTTTGGTGGGGGAGGGGGAAGAGATACTTGGTTGAAAATATTTGAGAATCCCAGAGAGAAGGAGTATGGAATTTCATGCCTTCCTTTATGGAAGGTCGCTTCGCACCTGGGACATTGGAAGAATTGGAAGACGCTGCTGCTGATGTGCAGGAAATACCCCACACCCCCACATGCAGATTGTCCTTTCACAGAGGAGTTTCACCAGGTCAAAGAGGTGACTGGAGGTAGTGTTTGCATCAGGTTGGGGTTTCTTCGTGAGGCAGAGGACATGGGGAGCAAGAGATTTAGGAAGCCTTGGCTGACGTGGGGCAGTTTTTCCAGCAAAGCATCTGATTTATCCCAAGGGTGAGTGTCTTGTGGGCCGGCCAAAGAGGGAGTGTCTTCAATGAACTTCTCTCTGTTTGTCTGTGTCTTTGCAGGCAGCGTCTCCTCACAGGGCTCTTTCCCCCTTCTCTCTAATTGGAGACGCTGCTGACACAGCTGCCTGCAGAGACAGACAAACAGAGCAAAGTTCATTGAAGACACTTTGATGGCAAACGTGGCTACACAGGCTGGAGACAGCAGCCAGAGAAACACCCACGAGGCAGCTGTTCCGTGGATGGAATTGCCTGCCTTGACTGTTACCGTTGGGTAAGGAGGGCACAAGGCGTGTGGGGTGCATCGCTTGGCCTCTGGCTTTTTTGGGGGCCACAATTGGCTGCAAAAGTGGCCACGCTTATTGCAGGCAGTAGCCGGAGTGGCTCAGCTGATCTGCAGGCCCCAATTAAGGGGCTTAGAAGCTTTAAGGTGACCGGGGAAGGGAAGGGCTGCCTCCTGTGCTGGCCGTGCCCACCCACTTCAAATAGGGCTTATTTTTGGGGCAGGGCCACCCAAAAATTGGGCTAGGCCTTACTTTCTGAATAGTTCATATTTTCAGGGAAACACCGTAGTTCCCATCTTACAGGGGGCCCTTTACATTGGCCCATTGGTTGCCTTCCCTAAAATGATGCTATTGAGTAGATATAATGCTGTTCTTTATCAAGAGCATTGCTTGCACTTTGAGTAGTGCATGTGCTTCTGAAGTCTCACAGCTACCACTTTGGGGGAGGGGGCAGAAGGAATCTTCCTTCTAACTACAGGTAGTCCTTGACTTACAATAGTTCATTTAGTGACTGTTCAAAGTTGCAACGTCACTGAAAAAAGTGACTTACGATTGTTTTTCACACAAACGGCCACTGCAGCCTCCCCATGTTCAAAATCCAGATGCTTGGCATTTGATTCACATTTATGACGGTTGCAGAGTCATGTGATCATCTTTTGTGACCTTCTGACAAGCAAAATCAATGGGGAAGGCAGATTCACTTAACAATCAAGTTACTAACTTAACAACTGCAATGATTTACAACAACATGCCTTCGTGCTTTGGTGGCAAGAAATGTACAACGTAGGGGGAATGTT
Organism: Rhabdophis nuchalis; assembly: GCA_039707465.1. Lineage (NCBI taxonomy): Eukaryota > Metazoa > Chordata > Lepidosauria > Squamata > Natricidae > Rhabdophis > Rhabdophis nuchalis. The sequence continues at coordinate 88,308,540 of CM077643.1, forward strand.
ATTCATTCACCTGTTGGATAAATAATGACCAAATAAACTCAAGTATGTGTTTTTCTCAGCTGTTTGGGGGGGGGGGGAGAAGAACCGAGCCTGCAATTACCTTTTTCAAGCCAATGCTTGTGCTTTGAGTCATATTGGCCAGTCTGTTCTTTGCTTAAATCTCCCTGTGTCTGAAGTTGATGGGAACTCAGACATAGTTCCTTCTTACATAAATCAACTCTGTTCCTTGTTCCTTTTCTACCAAGAAAGAAAGGGAAAGTGGACGGTGTGGATATGTTGAAGTCAACGATGAATATTCCTTTTTTGAATAGATCAGAGCAGAGTGAAGCACGATTGGCCACTCGGCACTCCCTTGTGCGTCCACTCCCCTAAATCAGCCCTAGATATTTGGAAGCCCTTTGATTGTGTGGAGAATGCTTGTAACAGTATGGCAAGAGATAAGATAGTTGTTCCCTCTGCCTTTGGCCTACTGAGCAGTTCAATAGAATCCTGCATGCTGTTTTAAGTCTGGGAATATGAAACACAGAAGAGCATGGAGGAAGAAATGGAAAGGGACCTGTTGTAATCTTACCTCCTGCCTCACATTATAGGTTTACTCCTTGTCTCCTCTTTCAGCCATATCAGCATCCAGGAGCATTCGGTGTGGGTGAAAACAAGATGCTGAATCATATATGTTGCTAAAAGTGAACCCTTTCAGGATATTTTTTTCTTACAGTTTGAGGGTAGCTGGTGGAACTTGGCCATAAATTTAACCAAACGCCCGCCTCTACATTTTGGTTTAAGCAATTTGAATTTAAACTTGTATAAAATATTGACCTCTAGCGGCTACCCTGCAAAATTGCACAAGCAGCTGCAAATGTATTACACAGGCATTCCATTCCATTCCAGCAAACATCTTAAGTCATTTCTGGACTGGGCCAATACATTAATTTGTTGATTTGGAAAACTTATATCAATCCCACATTAGACTTTCATTTGCCTTTGATGGTGCCAGAAATTCTGTTGTATGTTTTGCAGTGTTTTCCTATGCCAAATAGCTTTTGGATGAACAAATGTAGACACTGAACCAAAGTGATTTTTCTCACACATTTTCCACATAAACACATTTTCCCCAAACCTAAATATCACAAGCATTAAATGTCAAGATAGGCACAGATATAATAAAAATAGAACTCTTGCTATGCTGTGCAGCATGTCTCTAAACTAATGTTTTTCAAACTTCTTGTTGCTGTTAGTTGTGAAGTCATGTCTGACCCATTGCAACCCATTGTAACCCCGTGGACAACGTTCCTCCAGGCCTTCCTGTCCTCTTCCATCCTCTGCTTCAGTGACTCCATCCAGCCACCTCATTCTCTGTCGTCCCCTTCTTCTTTTGCCCTCAATCTTTCCCAGCATTAGGCTCTTCTCCAGTGACTCCTTCCTTCTCATTAGGTGGCCAAAGTATCTTCAGGATCTGGCCTTCTAAAGAGCAATCAGGGTTGATCTCCTCTAGGACTGACCGGTTTGATCGCCTTGCAGTCCAAGGGACTCACAGGAATCTTCTCCAGCACCATAGTTCAAAGGCCTCAATTCTTTGGCGTTTCAAATTTGGTAAGTTCTGTTTATTTAACACATGGTGGCAACTTTTAACATTTCGACTCCCAGAATTCCACAGCCAGCAATATGCCTCAGTCTGCACATCTTAAAGTTGTCAAATTGCTCTAAACTGCATCATCACCATTAGTCTTCTATTACAGAAAAGAAAAAAATAAATTCCTTCCTTCTACTACATTTAAGATACTATCCTCTTTTCTTCAGTTGGCAGGAAAAAAAAATACCCCTGTTTAAAAGCTGCTGCCCCTATTAATCATCTGCCCATCTCTACTGCATCTCTCTCTTTTAACCCAGCAGAATGGATTCGTCTGAATAACATGTGGAGAATGCGTTGGGCAAAATGCATGGCTGAATCATCCGGCTTTGCTTCCCAGCCTCTTCGTCATTTAATCTACCAGTCAGGGAGCTGTAAGGAGGGTCTGACACCAATACTCGTGTATTTTTAGGCTGCTTTGTGCGATTCCACTTCCCCTACTGTCATAGCATAAGCTTAATCATGCATTTATAAAGAACAACACCACAAATAGGAATTATAAAGGGAGTTGAGTCACCTGCAGCATTTCCTGAGAGGGTTCGATAATTTCGCAGTTACACTATTACAATCTCGCACAAAAGTGGAAGGGCAATAAATAAAAATACTCACATAAACGATGGAGTAGTCTAGCACTCTTACCCTAATCCAGCCAGTGGTCCAACACCTTTCCCAAACATATTTAAAAAAATAACAAGAAGCAACCTACAGGTTGAGTTCAAACACCGGTGACAGAGAACACACCTCTGCAGAGTTTTCTTTGCAACAGAGCAAAGCAAGACAGTAATTACAGCAATTTATCCAGCTCTGTAGGGAACAAGAAGAATAGCAAGAGGAGAGGCTGACTGGGAACAAGAGGGAAGTACTGTAGCTGTGCCCTCGTCAGCCTGAAGCACTCAAAAGACGCCTCTTAGATCCTTCGCACTGTTTGTCCCCCCAACTTTGCTTCCAGGGTCACGACTGGTGAAATGTGGCACATTTTAAACATGTTGAGGCTCCCAAAGGATGACATCAGAATAGCTGGTAGAGATATGGGATAAATGGTATAGGTGGATGGAGGAAAGAAACAAGAACCAATGAAGGAATACAGCAAAACTTAAAAACAGTAGTTATGAGTAAAATAAGAGGGTTTAGAATGGTGAAATCCAAATGAAATATGACAGAAGGGGAAACAATATAAGATGAGCTGCTTCGATTGACAATTGCTATTAGAAAGAACAGGAAGTTCCTGTTCGTATTGTATGGTGTAAATGTAGTGTATGCCTAAGTTTTGTGTGAGTGTATTTTACATGTTTGTAAATAAAATTTATTTTAAAAAATTAATTTTTTAAAAATAGAACATGTTATAAAGGTGTAATTGTTATTGGATGATATTTAAAATAACTAATGAAATGCCATTATGTGGCTGTGTTTTTAATTCTGGATTATTTTATGCAAAAGGACGTCAACATGATTATAGTCAAATGAGAATTGTGGCATGTTGATAGTAAGATATATGAAGATTTTTGATTTAAAACATCTAATTTGATATGAATTATAAGTAATGACTGTGGAAGAGATGCACGAAAGTTACATGTAATCAATCGACACACTTTCTACAATATGTAATGAAAGATGATCTTTTTGTGTTGTTTGTTTGTTTAATTAAAAGTTAAAAAAAATCAAATAAAGGAGAATAGCTGATAGAGTTAATAATAATTAAACATGGTCTCACTCAAGAATTAAAAAAGAGATAAAGGAAAGACCATGTGCATATGGAGAAATTGCTGTTCTCAAGGAATTACTAATTAAATGAAAGTAACCTTGGAGAGCTGATTTTAATTGTCTTCCCCTCTGTCTGTTTCAGTAACTATCATTTCTCTATTAACTTCAGAGCAGACTCAGGAAGAGGATATGGAAAACTGCAAGGGAAGAAGAGAAAAGCAAACAGAGGAGATAGGTGATTTTATGAAGACTTATTGTTATGAAATAGGATTTAAGGGAATAGGATTTGTTTAAAATGAAGGAATATTCAGGGTAATCAAAAACATAATGCTCAACGATAGTGATGTATTCAGCTATGTGTGATGGATAACCAGTGATTGTATATGCAATTGCAAAGATTGATGCACAAAAGCTTGTAATGAAACGAGATGCCTAACGAAATTGAGGTAAGCTTTATGTATGTATTATGTTTTGTTGTTTAAAAATAAATTTATGTGTGTGTGTGTGTGTGTGTGTGTGTGTGTGTTATGTTTTTGAGCTGATCAATAAATAAGTCAGGGAGATTAGGATAGATCTATTTCGAGCTTTTTAGCTCTCATCAGGTAGCCATACCCTTACTGGGATTTGAACCGAAGCTGTATTACATATTAGGCAGATGCCTTAGCCACCTGAGCCACCAGGTTCTCTTCCTGATCAGCTGAGACAGGAGGATAAGTATATACTTGTGTCACAACACCCTGTTAAGCCCCAATTAAGGGAGGAAGCATACTGCTCTCCTTTTCTGCCTTTCGGCTCATCACCAGAGACCATCTAGACAGAAAGCTATGAGTTCCGTTGTGTAATTTTTTTTATATGTGTGTTATGTTTTTGAGCTGATCAATAAATAAGTCAGGGAGACTAGGATAGATCTATTTCGAGCTTTTTAGCTCTCATCAGCTAGTCATACCCTTACTGGGATTTGAACCAGGGAAGTATTACACGTGAGGCAGTTGTAATTGCCACTAGGCCACAGGTTCTCCTCCTGATCAGCTGATCAGCTGAGCCAGGGCAATAAGTATATACTTGTGTCAATATATATATAAAGAAAAGCAAACAGAGGTCCATTTCAGAGATCAGTTCTGGCAGTCACTACTGCCAGTTTGCTCTTGGCCATGCCGCATGTGTGTGCTTGAGCTGCGCTGCGCATGCATGCACAGTGCAATAAAAATTGCTCTGCGCATGCACAGAAGCAAAAAACAATATGGCACCGCAGGGAGAACCAGTTCAGGGGCATGGCAGGCCTGAGTCACTGCTGGTTTTGGTGACCCAGGCTGCCCATCTACTACTGGTTTGGCTGAACTGGACTGAACTGGTAGGAATCCACCATTGGTCCATTTCTGATATACAGGGACTCCTTCACTTACAACAGTACATTTAGTGCCCATTCAAAGTTACAACAGCATTGAAAAAAACTGACTTATGACCATATTTCAACTTCAATTCAAGCCTTTATTCAATTCAAACCTTTATTATCAGACAATGAAATTGGCTGAGCCTCCATTTGTGCTCCCCCCCCCCCAACACAATACAACTCACAGTGAAAGACCAAAATTCCCTAGCCCAGTGAGTCCTACTAACAAACACCCAGTCCTATTGCAACATGTGAACTCATTGCATGTCGTGCCGGCTCCGCAAGTCAATCGTACTACATTGTTGTAATCCCAGATAGATTTGAGAGCCTGATGTTTATCAATTCTACATGGGTGAAGGATGGGTGAAGGCAAGTTTTGCCCCTTGTGCTTCACACACATCCATACAGACATTATCCCAAGCACCACAGGCCAATACAGGGAGTTTGGGGGACACTGCATGTGAACATGGTGCCATCTTGTGGACAAAAAAACACACCTTAAGACTGTTGCAGCATTCCCATGGTCACATGATCAAACTTGGATGCTTGGCAACTGGCATGTATTTATGACAGTTGCAGTGTGCCAGCATGTGCTCGTGAAGTCTCCTAGCTACTACTTTTGAGGGTGAGAGTGGGGCAGAAGGAATCTTCCCTCTAACTACAGGTAGTCCTCGGCTTATTTGGGATGCTTGGCAACTGGCATGTATTTATGACGTAGAATCATGTGATTGCCATTCGTGACCGTCTGACAAGCAAAGTCAACGGGGAAGCCAGATTCACTTAACTGTGTTAACTAACTTAATAACTGCAGTGAATCACATAACAACTGTGGCAAAGAAAGGCCACAAAATCGGGCAAAATTCACTGAACAACTGTCTCAGCCAAAGAAAGATATAAGCTGATCCCTTCCAAATTGTTTCTTTATTAAGGCTAAAAATGGCTGCCATTCTGTGTATTAGCCATTCTGTGTTGTTGGTGCAGGATGATGAGCCTCCTGATTGGGATGGCTGAGTTGTTCGTGTCATAGGAAACTGGGCCAGTGAGTGATTGGGGGGGGGGGGGGGGGAGAGTTTAGATTGAAAACCTTTGCTGATGCCTTCAAACCATCCGTTCCCTGAAGAAAGCTGGCAGAACGATTTATTCCGTTCATATATAACACAGGGCTTTTCAAACTTGGCAACTTTTAAAAGTGTGGACTTCAACTTCCAGAATTCCCTAGGCAACATTTTACTTTCTTATTATCAAGGTTTTTTTTTTCCTGCCCTCCTGCATGCTGCTCAGAACTATCGCCATCTATCCCATTCTATCTCTAAAGCAGGGATCCTCAAACTTTTTAAATAGGGAGCCAATTCACGGCCCCTCAGGCTGTTCGGGGGGCCAGACTGGCTGGGTTAGTGTGACTGGGTGGTCATGTGACTGGGGGCATGGCCAATTTAGAAGCAATTTACACACAAATTAAACTTTGTTATGCTCCTGCAGGTAGAAAGCAGGTTAGTGAAAGGATGTGGCTGCCTTGGGGGGGGGGGGGGTGACCTCTGTGTGTGTATGTGTGTGTGTGTTTGTATGTGTCTGTCTCCCTCTTTCTCTCGAGGCTGGGGAGGCCAAAATTGGGCCCGTTTTTGTCCTCCTCAGCCTACAGAACCACTCTGCTGCCCCAAAAAGAGGCCATTTTCGGCCTCCTCAGTCTCCAGAAGGCGGGTGGGGGCCGGCTGGTAGGTGGGATGATGTGGGTGGGGCAGCCTTGTGGTCCTCTACAACAGCTGGCTGGGGAATTCTGGGAATTGAAGTCCACCAGGCTTAAAGTTGCCAAGGTTGGAGACCCCTGCTCTACAGGCCGGATTGACTGCTTCGGCGGGCCATATTCAGCCCGCGGACCGTAGTTTGTGGATTCCTGCTCTAAAGGAACAGTGATTGATTGATTGATTGATTGATTGATTATGTGACATCAAGTCATTTTCAACTCCTAGAGATCTCAGATAGATTTTCTCCAGAACAATTTGAGAAATTCCAGGGAATTTGGAATTGTGTATTCATATTTCATGGTACAGTAAACATGTGACTAAACCTCTTACAAAGCAGAGTTGCCAGGTGTCAATCTGGAGTAGAAATATAGGGAAGAAAATTAATATGGCCACATCAGGATGAAATGTATTTGGGTGAGAATCAGCGTTTACAGCATATTTTAAAGTATCCCCCAAATCTGCAGCTGCATAGGTTTTAAATATGTTTCCACAATAAGTGAAATTTTGCATGCTTTTGTATGCAACCTATGTAACTACTTATAATTTCTGTAGTGTTTGTATGCAAAAATAAGTAACATGCATTTTCTATGCAATTTTCTAAAAAATAGGCTTTATTAAACATAGCTAGATATAATTATTTCCTTTGTACAAATTGTTCCAGGTACACATTTATTTGCTTCTGTTTTCTCAAAGTAGACAACAGTTTTAATTTTGCTGAAAAATGCCATCACATTTCTTTTACCATTTTCATCTCTATTTTGGCAGAATCTTTTATGCATATATAAAACAAGCAGAATATTAACAATTAATAATTAACAGCAATTAATTATATGGTTTCAACTAAAAACAGCATCTAATTATATGGTTTCAACTAAAAATAATCAGTATAAATGTCATATTTAACACTTTGAAGAAAAGTAACTGTATGTCTCTTTTATGTTATAGATAATAATAATAATCTTTATTGTCATTGTAAAAATTACAATGAAATTGGTTTTAACTTCACTGGTGCAAAATTATAACAGAAACAAAAAAGAGAGAAAAGAAAAAAGAAAAAACTAGCATGTACATGGAGTGATTGCGGTTGAATTTAAAAGTCTCACAGCCCAAGGATGGAAGCTACCTTTAAACCTGTTCGTTCAGCTGGCTATACTTTGATATCTTCTGCCTGATGGTAGAAGGGCAAAGAGATACCAACCAGGGTGTGAATCATCTTTGAGAATCTTCCTTGCTCTGCTAAAGCAGCGAGATCTGGCGATGTTATCCAGTGATGTCAGAGGGCAACCGATGGTTTCTTGTGCCGAATTGATCACTCTCTGTAGTGCCTTCCTCTCCGCAACTGTTAAACCAGCATACCACACTGTGATACAATATGTGAGGACACTTTCTATGATGGACCGATAGAAAGAGGTCATCAGCCGTTGTTCCACCTGATTTAATTAATTTAATTTAATTTAATTTAAATAGATAAAACAATTCAGGGAAATTTTATCATATTGCTAAAAAAATTCTCTTTTAAGTTTCAAAAAAGGACAAATTGCAGTGTTGACAAAAAGCACACAGTTCTCTTTCCAATATTGTACATTAATTATTTTAGCTACATCCTTAACATTGAAGCTATGTTTTCAAATATGTGGATAAATTCAGAGATGAGGTAGCCACATCCCTTTATATTCATTTCTCCTATTCATTCCTTAGCTCTTTCACTTCTGTGATATTAAGAAAAAATGATTTATTCATCTAATCCATCCTTTTTGCAATGAAAAAAGCAGAGGAAAATAATCTACTATCAAAGCTGCCCTGTCTATTTGTAATCTTCAATTAGCCAAAACAATGCATCACAGGGCCACAATTTCTGAATCAAGGTACCTCAAATGAGCTAACTTAAAGATGCCTACAAAATCTGAGAGCCATTACTCTTGTGGAATTAACATTTGAAGGATCTTCAAGCCAATTATATTTACAAACATGTGGCCACTGCAGCACCATGGCAGCCACATGAATTAGATGAAGGGTGTCAAGCCTGTGGCCCTTAGGTTGCATGCGTCACACACTGGCCATGCCCACCCCCGTTTAGAGGGAAAGTTGTGAAACATCACCTGATGCACGTCGTTGTGAGTTTGACACCCCTGAATTATATAATAATAATAATAATAATAATAATAATAATAATAATAATAATAATAATAATAATAATAATCTTTATTGTCGTTGTAAAAATTACAATGAAATTGGTTATGATATATGATCCCTGCTAGCTTCTCAAAAGCAAAGTCAATGGGGAAGCTAGGTCCTGTCATATTAGAACTTTAAAGGTGATAATCGGCATTGAACTGCACCCATAATTGTATTGGTAGCCAATGCAGCTCGCAGAGCAGAGGTGTCACATAGGCGTCTGAGGCTTACCCATCATTAGTTATGCTACTACATTCTGGACCAGCTGAAGTTTCCATGTGGTCTTCAAGGGCAGCCCCATGTAGAGCACATTGCAATAGCTGCCCTGACCTGCAAGATGAGAAGGTCATGGAGATTCTCTTGCAAATGCCTCTCAGGAATAGCTGCCAGTTGCCCCTCAAGCAGAAACTGATATCCCTAGATTGTGTACCAGTCTTGAAAGAAGCAATGCGATTCCACTCAGGATCAGAGACGAAGGATCCCTAGAAGGGAGTGGTCTGAGGCCCTACAGCTATTTGGTCTTCTTAGAGTTGAGTTTGAGCCTGTTCTCCCCATCCAGGCCTCAGCAGCTTCTAGGCACTGGGGTATTCAGAAGACTGGAGTAACAAGTTTAGACATTGCCCAGGACCAAAGTATAAAAAGATGTTGCATTGCATGTTGTGCTTTTCCAATACAAGCACTTTGCAAAATGAGTGCACTGAGCAACTTGTTATACACTGATGTGTGGAGTACACAACTGTTAAAAGTATTGAATGCCAAAGGGATCACAAAAAGCTTTTTAACTATCACGCTGAATTGTGACTTTTCTTTTCTCACCTCTTTGGGGGGAGAAAAATCCATGCAACTGTTTTTCTGTGTGTGTCCCCCTTCCCAGAGCCAGTGGGAATCCTGCTCCCCTAAATCTTGCTGCCCTACAGAATGCCTACACCGTATACCTGGAAGGGGATTTTGCAGCACTGCTCTCTAGTTCTGCCCAAACTCAACCACTCCATGGAAAGCCTGCTTCATTTGGCAAACTCAGTGCCCTGGTCCACGACCAACCAAGCCACACCCACCAAGCCACACCCACCAAGCCACACCACACCCACCAAGCCACACCCACAGAACTGGTAGTAAAAAAAAATTGAATCCCACCACTGCCCTGGTTACCTCATGCACTATATTTTTTGTTATTCTTTCCTGTTGTGGGATCAACTGAATGAACTTTAAAAACTTTTCTTGTTCCATACAACTATGAGTTGACCAGTAAGCCTATTGAACACTAGGGGCAGCAAACAATTAGAGGGTTTTTTGGCATCTATTGGCTGCCATCTAGTGTTTGGCCAGATAGCAATAGCATTTAGACTTATATACCACTTCACAGTGCTTTTCAGCTCTCTCTAAGCGGTTTACAGAGTCAGCCTATTGCCCCCAACAATCTGGGTCCTCATTGTACCGATCTCAGACGGATGGAAGGCTGAGTGAATCTTGAGCCACTCGGAATTGAATTTCTTCAAGTAGCGAGTTAGCCCCCTGCAGGACTGCATTCTAGCCACTGTGCCACCACAGCTGTTTGCAGTTGTTGAATAAGCTCTATTGGAGAAATGGAATTTGAATTTGAAGAAACAGTTGTGAGGATCTGTGTGGGAGCTATGAATTATCCAAAGAATATTATATGAAAGTGGGTAGAAGCGAGAGCTCCTGGGAGTAGCAGCCATTAGGAAGGGAGGTTCATGCAGGCAGGCTATTGAAATTCAAAAGAAGAGTCCTCCTGCTTATGGGTAGTTCTCTACTTGCAACCACAATTGTGCCCAAAATTTCCGTTGCTAAGTGAGACAGTTGTTAAGTGAGTTTTGCCCCATTTTACAACCTTTCTTGCTATATCCCAAAATTTGCTTTTTTCAGGAGGCAACTGGACTTTCTTGGTTTTTTCCTTTGAAGACGTTTCGCTTCTCATCCAAGAAGCTTCTTCAGCTCTGACAGAATAGCGGGGAGGACACTAACCTGTCAGAGCTGAAGAAGCTTCGTAGATGAGAAGCGAAATGTTTTTCAAGGGGGAAAAAAACAAGAAAGTCCAGTTGCCTGGATAACCTGGATGACTGACAATCTCTACAGACTTTCTTGCTATAGTTGTTAAGTGAATTACTGCAGTTATTAAGTCAGTAAGATAGTTGTTAAGTGAATCTGGCTTCTCTATTGACTTTGTCAGAAGTCACAAATGGTGATCAGATGATCCTGGAACACTGCAACCGTCATAAATACATGCCAGTTGCCAAGCATCCTAATTTTGATCATGTAACAATGGGGATGCTGCAACAGCCACAAGTTGAAATGCCATCATGTCACTTTTTGAAATGCTGTTGTAATTTTGGATGGTCACTAAACAAACTGTTGTAAACTGAGGACTACCGGTACACTGCTAAGTACTTCCTTACATCAGAGATGAGCTAGTCAATTTCAGGACTTAGCTCTTGGTTAACATACCATATTTTTTGGAGTATAAAACACATCTTTTTCCCTCAAAAAAAGAGGCGGATACACTGAACACAGCATTTTGGCCTCCCCAAACCCTGCCCCTCTCCCCAAAATGGCTGTGCATAGCCTTTAGGAGGCTTCTAGAGTGCTCCTGGGGGCAGGGGAGAGCAGAAATGAGCAGAAATGGGCCATTTTTGCTCGTTTCCCCCCCCCCCCCAGCCCCCAGGAACACTCTAGAAGCCTCCTAAAGGCTATGCATGCCCTTTTTAAACAAAAAACGGGCCCATTTTTGAGAAAAACAGCCTGTTTTTGGGAGGTCTGCAGAGTGCAAATTTTTTTAAAAAAAGTTGCCACTTCAAAATCTTGGTGCGTCTTATATTCCAGTGTGTCTTATACTCCAAAAATATGGTAGCTAAAAAAGGGGGGGGGGGGACACACCACAAGTGACCATAGAAATCGGTTTCTAATGAACCTGAGAGCCAAAAGAAAATTGAAAAATGAGAAAACAGGTGTTCCCACAGGAAATGTGCAGAACCAAATTGAAACCACAAGTTTGCTGATACAAAGTTGTGCTTTTTCATATGTAATATTAGTTGTTGCAGTTAGTGAAAAACAATTTCCTTCCAGAAAAAATTAGAACTGCCTGGACCACCTTAAAAGCATCATGATGGCAAATCAAATAGCAACATATAAATGCTTTAAGCAGCAAAATAAAATATACAAAACAACAGGAGACAAATGTTTGTATTGACCTATAATTCAATGGCAACAATGCAAAGCCCTTGAAATTAGGAATTTATATCTTGCCTCCAGTTGGCAGTTTAGATCTTTGAGGAACATAAAGATCTTTGAGGAACATAAAGAACTCAGAATTAGGAGACATGCAGTGTGATTTAAAGAGAAGCGATTCAGTAAAATGTAAAGATAGCACTTTTATATCTAGGGAAAAAAATAGCTGTTCAACACTATAATTATGCTTTGAAAGGTACATTGCTACCAGAAGGCAGTACCATGAATTCTGAGTCTGAGCTCCTATAAATTTGAATATTTTTTTAATCCCTACCTATATCCTTTATTTCAACTTTATGAAGATAATTTTAAAATTTTAGCTTTTGAGGTTTCAAGCAAATTGACCAGCTGCTTTGGCTCAATGGATGCCAGTGTTCAGCAATACATTAAATTGGGGTCCATTCTAACAAGAAGAAATGTGGGTAACAATACAGAGTTGGGAATTGGTTCACTGGTTCAGTGAAGTGTAATCTTCTATGTGCTCAGATTTGCCCATTAATAACAAAACTGGAATTCACCCCCAGAGAACTGCCTTGTGGTTTCAAATTCCTAAATGCCACAGGTAGAACTATATTATATATAATTGAACAGAAGCAGAAGAGAAGCAGAAGTGTAAAATTAAGCTTACGATCATGTTGATCACAGAAATTGTTCTTTTTGACACTAAAATACTAACTAAAAATTTGAAGGAAGAACAAAATAAAGAATTAGAAAGGGGAATAGGATTGGAAGTGACAAAGAAAGTTAAATATTGTGGAATACAAGCTAACTGCAAAGTGCTCAACTATAAAAGAAAATAATTATACAAAATTAGTGCAATAAATAAAAAAAGATCTAGAATTATCAGGGAAGCTACAACTATCATTATTAGGGGAAATAGCAGCGATAAAAATGAATGTATTACTGAGACTTCTATACTTATTTCAAACAATCTCCATAAAATTAGAGAATTTTTTTAAATTGAACTGAATAAGATTATATTAAAATTTATATGGCAAGGGAAGAAAGGCAGGATAAAATTGAAAGCATTACAGGATGACAGAAGCAGAGGTGTTATGGGACTCCCTGACTGGGAGCTTTATTATAAAGCAGCAGCGTTAATATCGATTAGGGATTGGATTAACACTAGAGGGCCATGAATTGCAAACAGGATGGCATTTCTTCTTATGGGAAGAGGAAAAAAAGAAACAAAAATATTTTCATAGACACTATATTAGAGATGCACTGATACAGGTCTGGAATAAAATTAGGGAAAAATACTACATGAAAATACCGACATAGCTTTCCACTATGGAAGCCATGACACATCCCAATACACTAGATCTATCGCAAATAAAGTGAAATTTTAGACATTCAGGGGAATCTGAATACAAATCAGGAATTAAAGGAGCAAAATATAAATATCGATTGGTGGCCATATCTTCAATTACAATCGAGGTACAACAAATCTACACAGAATCACAACAAATAAAATGTTAACAAGCCCAGAAGATAAATTCATAACAAAAATGTACAAATATTTATTAGAAGTAACATTGGAAGAAGAAGTAGTTAAAGGTTGCATGATAGCGTGGGCCAAAACCTTTGGACACAATATAGGTCTAGTGGATTGGGAAAGAATTTGGAACCCAAATTATAAACTAACATGATCAGTAGCATTCAAAGAAAACATGTACAAAAAGTTTCCTCATTTATCACCAACGAAATTGGCCAAAATGTACCCGAACTTGAATCCAACTTGCTGGAAGTGCAAAAAAATGCAAGGGACTTTCTATCATATATGGTGGACCTAACCTATCCGGAAACTCAAAAATATTGGATGAAAATTTGGAAATGGATACAACAAATTACAGAGGAACAAATAGAATACAAACCAGAACTCTTTCTGCTGGGAATAACCAAGGAGAGATATAGCAAGAAAATGAAATACATACTAGTACACCGATTGACTACAGCTAGAATAACATTTGCCCAATGCTGGAAACAAAGTAATATTCCCCCAGATGAATTAGTGATTCAGAAAATTTAGATTGTGCAGAAATGGACAAATTAACATTAAGATTAAAGGACAAAGAAGAGTCTGAATACTATGAAATTTGGGATAACTGGTATAAATGGTTGCATAACAGGAATAAAGTTTATTCAGCCAATAGAGAAATGTATAGAACTGTAGATTAATGTATATAAATATAGAAGTGATATAAGATTGATATATACAGACATAACAATGTTAATGTGATGATTTTAAGATGTTATAGAGGGGAAAAACACTAAAAAAATCTGCTTAAAAAAAAGAAATTGTTCTTTTGAAGGACAAGCTCAAGGAAGTGTACTTAGTGCCTAATTGTATCCTCACAAAACCCCTATGGCAGTGATGGCTAACATTTTTGTTGAGGCGTGGGAGAGCGAGGGGGGCGTGGTGTGCCCACTCCCATAATGCAATGCGCACAATAGCCTCCCCCCCGTGTGTATGCGCACAGGCCTCACTGAAGTCTCTGGAATTCAGGGAGGCATTTTGGGCCACTTTTTGCCCTCCGCAGGCTTCAGGAAAGCCTCCTGAAGCCTCCGGAGGGAGAAAAACGGCCCAAGGGGCAACCCGGAAGTTCGTTCCTGAACTTCCGGTGGGCCATTTTTTGCCATACTCAGGCTTCAGGGAATCCTCCTGAAGAGTGGGGAGGGCGAAAAACAGCCCAACATGCAAACCAGAAATTTGGAAATGGACTTCTGGGTTGCCCGTTGGGCTGTTTTTCGCCCTCCAGAGGCTTCAGGGAAGAGTCTGGCGAAAAATGACCAAAAATCAAGGCCGAAAATCTGCTGGCCTCAGAAATCACTCTGTGTGCCACCTATGGCACGCATGCCAGATTCACCAACCTGGCCCTATGGAGTAAGTTTGATGGAGAATATTTGCCCAAATGTTATATGGACCATAATCACCACATAATTTGTGAGGTACTGATCAAGTGCCTAATACTCGCGTTTATCATCTTCCTTACTGCCGCAATAGAAGTTGAGAATCCATTATTTCTCTCACTGATTCTTTTGAGTTTTTCTATTGTCCTGTCTGCTGTCAGCTTTAATGGCGTCCAGCCACCGTGTTTTTTGATGGCCTGGTGTCTTCTTGCTGTTAACTCTTCCAAACATAATTGCTTTCTCCAGTGAATTCCCCCGCATGACATGGCCAAAATGAGTGAGACAAGAGTTTTGTAATTTTGCCTCCTTCTCCTCTTATTTTCAGCAAACGGCAGCATAGTGGTAGAACATTTAATACAGGCATGTCCAAAGTCCAGCCCAGGGGCCAATTGTGGCTCATTTTCAAATTTTGAGCAGCCTGCAGCCTCTTCTCCCCGCCGGCTCAGCCTGTCATTCATTCCCGCTGGCTGGAGTTTTTTCCTTCACCTCACATTAATGTTAATGGTTCAAAGAATGTCAGGCTGAATGGTCGGCCCCCACACATTTTCATCTCACCAAATCTGGCCCTCCTTGCAAAAAGTTTGGACTCCCCTGATTTAATAAGACAATGCCTAGAATTCCTTCCTAAAATATTCATTGGTGAGTATTAACTATGTTCTCCAAAGTTCCCCTCTAATAATCTTTCTCTTATTTTGACATCAGACAGGAATGAAAATACAACATCTGGCTTCTAGGTGGAAACAATATTTTTTTAAAAAAGTCAACAGACCCAATATATCTCAGCCCCCCCCCCCCCCGGGGGGACGACCAGCTATCATTCTATGAAGGAGAAAGAACTAAAGCTTTAGTCATTTGCATTTTAGAATAAGGCAATATAATATTTTAATTAAGATTACAAACCATTAGATAACCAATGGCTGCTAGTAATGAAGACTATAAACTACATTAATGAATCAGAATGAACTGCAGTGGGAAGAAGAGAGTTGCAACCTGCTATGGTTATGCATTTCCTGCAGGCATGTGGTTAATTCCAGGGGAAAGAGGATTCTAGACTAGATAGGTGTTTTGTCTGATTCCTGTATGGTTTCTCTTAGATATGCTACATCAGGGAGTAGAGTAGCAGAGTTGGAAGGGACCTCGGAGGTCTTCTAGTCCAATCCCCTGCTAAGGCAGGAGGAAACCCTGCACCATTTCAGACAAATGGTTATCCAATCTCTTCTTAAAAACTTCCAGCGTTGGAGCATTTACAACTTCTGGAGGCAAGTTGTTCCACTGATTAATTGTTCTAATCATAGTAGACACATTCTTCTATTCTGTCAATTTTGACACTATAATGCCAACATAAATAGAAATTAGTTGAAGTCTGTGGTCAGTGATAATATTAGGACAAATGTTTGTTCTTTGAAGGGCTGTCAAGTAATCACAATTAATGATTATGGGTGCCCCAAGGCAAACCCACGTAACACCTCTCCTGCGCGAGCTGCACTGGCTGCCTGTGGCCTTTCGAGTGCGCTTCAAGGTACTGATGACCATCTTTAAATCGCTCCATGGCTCGGGGCCTAGCTATATACGAGACCGCCTCCTGCCCCATACATCCCTTCGCCCGATCCGCTCCCACAGAGAGGGTCTTCTTCGGGTGCCGTCGGCCGGGCAATGCCGGTTGGCGACACCCAGAGGAAGGGCCTCCTCTGTGGCGGGCCCGGCCCTCTGGAATGACCTACCCCCCGACCTTCGCACAATCTTGGACCTCCGCCTCTTCCGCCAATGTCTTAAGACGTACTTATTCCAACAAGCCGGCCTAGGATAGCCCCCCGTTTCTGACTTTTTAAGGAAATTTGTAATTTGGTAGGGTTTTTAATATTGGGTTTTTAGCACGGGTTAATGAATTTAATTACATTTTAATTGATATTTATTGTATTTTGTGCTTTTAAGATGCCTGTGCGCCGCCCTGGGTCCTAACAAGGAGAAGGGCGGGGTATAAATTTAATAAAATAAAATAAAAAATAATGATAAAGAAGAAGGGGCACTGATCCGAGCAGGCACAAAGGCCTTTCTTTCTGGAAATCCATTGTATTTCTATGTTTATAAATGTGTTTATTTTTGCAGTTACAAATATGCAGATCAATGACCCCTTCCATCTTCATTCCTAGCCCATTTCTCCTTTATGTATAAGTACTTAACAATTCAGTCCTTTAAAAATACTGATTCTTTTTAGCTAGAATAATTTATGCTGGGCCTAAGTTGTTTCTCTTTGTGTGTCAAATGTTAGCATTTCAGTTTTTCATGCCTATTTAGCAATTTTTTTATTTCTTCAAAAATAATGACAACATAATAAGAATAATAATTCAAAAGAAAATGTTAATTTCCTCTGCATTTTAAAGGATCCAGGAAATCTCACAAAAATATTGTCAATCAGTCTCTCATTTAAATGTTTTGTCTTTGATTGGATTTGCTAATTTATCATATCTATGCTGTCTGCAGAGACAGGAAATTTCTTTCTGGCAGATATGAAATCTTGTTTGACTAGAGACTTGTAATACCTTATGTCATGGTAACCACTGTGCTTTGGCTAGTAGCACCTGGAATCAAAGCTTCATTGTGAAGCCAAAGTTCAGTTAAGCTAGCTTCTGTAATCTTAAAAAAAAAACATTTGGTGTTGATCCTTCATAGTTTTTTAAATAAGAAACTTCAGGGAAGATCTCAAGATAACCTCCTAACTAAAGAAGAAAAGGAGGCTCCAAAATACATCTGTTGCCTTTTCGTATCCTTAATTAAATATACATCACTGTTCTGACCCCCCCACACACACACACACCTTTCTCCGACTAACACAAGACTGCCTGCCTGCCACCAACTCTCTTGGCTGCTTGCCTGAATGACTCTGAACAGATACGAAGCTTCCTAACTCAACTAAACACGAACTGAAAATCAACACAAACAAACACAAACCTGGAAATCCTACGTTGTTCTCTGCAAGCACTTTCTTAGCAAAGACTTCCTTTTAAACCCTCTTGGGAGGGGCCAGTCATTAGGCAGCTGGGACTAATTCAACTCCTTCGAGTTCGCTTCTGATGCAATTGAAGCCTTTTTTCAGCCCTTCTCAATCTAGCATCAGGGACAAAGTGGCCCTGATCCTCCCCACTACTCCAAGACCCAGGTGCCTCCTGATGACCAGACGGGTTCTCTGCTCTCTCAAGGTCGCTGTCCTCCTCCAGAGCAGACTCATAGGACTCCTCACTAGAGGAGTCCATCAGCAGCTCATCCGGAGCCGGCTGGGCCACAACACATCACTATCTCAAGGAAAATGCCCTAAAAGAAATCCAAAATATATAGGTAATCCTCAACCTACAATCATTTGTTCAGGGACCATTCAAAGTTATAAAGGGACCTACAACTTGTCCTCAAAAATACGGCCATTGCAGTGCCCACACGATCACATGATCAAAATCCAGACACTTGGAAGCCTATCCACACTTAAGTCTGCAAGGGTGTTTCAACTCCCTTTCTCCCATCCTGTTGAGGTCTCTGTCAGTTTGCAGCAGCAATCACATCTAAAAAGCACATACAGGTAACTGATTCAGCAGAATTAATTAACTTCTCTGTATATACAATATAATACATGAAGTAAGTATACAATACCAAAACTGGATCTTCCAACAAGCAAACACAGGCAGAGGAGAGAACAGTTTCAGTTTTAGTTCAGAGCAGAGCAGTTTTGAGCTCAGCACAGACTCAGAACTTTAGTACAGAACAGTTGAACAAAGCCATGCCCAGGCTCCTTGCTGTCTCCTTGTTGCTAACACAGCAAATACTGTTTCAGTTTTTAAACAGCCCTCATTGGCTGTTTCATGTCTCTTCATTGGCTGACCTTGTTACCATGTCTCCCAAGTCATGAACTCTCTCACACACTGACAGTCTCTTTGGCCCCTTGCCCTCCACAGCCACTGCTGACCTAGATAGCTTTTGCCATCTTCTTATTTATTTTATTTATTTTATTAAATTTATATCCCGCCCTTCTCCAAACGGACCCAGGGCGGCGCACAGGAATATTAAAATACATACAAAATATATAAAATTTAAAAAACTTATTCTAGTAAAACCCTGTGCTAAAAACCGAATTAAAATCCCAAATTTAAAACTGTCTAATGGTCAATACAGGGGGTTACACTTGGCCGGCTAGATGGAATAAATGTGTCTTCAGACACTTGCGGAAGAGGCGGAGGTCAGAGATGGTGCGGAGTTCAGGGGGAAGGTCGTTCCAGAGGGCTGGCCCAGCCACAGAGAAGGCTCTTCCCCTGGGTGTCGCCAGTCGGCACTGTCCAGCTGACGGCACCCTGAGGAGGCCCTCTCTGTGGGAGCGTATCGGTCTGAGGGATGTATGGGGCAGGAGGCGGTCTCGCATATAACTAGGCCCCGAGCCATGGAGCGCTTTAAAGATGGTCTTGCTCCTGCTGCTGACTAATCATGCCCAACCTGGTTGTTAGTGAGGTACTTCTGGCCATATGATGGTAGTTTCCTCATGAGACTTGGGGAAATTGGCCTCACATGACCATTAGCTGCCTCACAATTGGCCAGGCCAGGCACATCTGATCGGTCAGTAGCAGGAGCAAAAAGATGGTGACCATCAGCTTTGTGCTCTATTTCAGCTCAGGGGCTTCTTGTAGCCCTCAGAGCTGCAGTACACCAAACTGGTCCTCAATCACAGCACTCACCAGTAACCCTAGAGCTGCATGCTTTGGGACTGCTCGCCGTTCCACAAGGCAGGGTGAAGGGTAGATAAAAAGGCAGCAATAGGGGTTTGAAAGAGTTGGAGGCACCTTACCAAGGCTTGGGGGTGGAAGGAACCAAGACAAAATGGGTTGGATTGGAGTGGATCCTCAGCTAATGACGGATGGAATTTGGTTAACAATAGCAATGGGAAGTGCTGGGATTGCCATCGCTGATGTGGTCACATGATTATGGTTGTAAAATGAAGCTCACCTGTAGTCTTTAGGAATTGCATTGATTCAATTATAACCACAGGAAGTCCCTATTTAGCGACTATAGTTGGAACTTGGTTATTGTGAAGTAATTTCTACGTGAAATCAAAACTGTGATTTATTTCAGCTTTTCTTTTCTTTATAGATCTACAAAGGTCATAAATGCAAGGACTAGTCATATAGTTCCTTTTTATCACCACCGTAATTGCAACAAGAATTACTTCCATATTTTCTCTTGGGATTCTATTAACACACCACATCTCTTCTTAAATATTGATGCCAAGGCTATAGGCTGGACTGGAAAGTTTCAAAACCTCAATGGCAAATAATTGAAGTCCATGAAGTTACCCGATCATCTCAACTTTAAGGAAATGTTACCTTATACTTTACAATTAGATGATTTTATAAAACTTCACTGATGGCATTCGATTTTTTTAAAGTCTATGACTATAAGCCTATGCCTCTTCCCCTTTATTCTAATATAAATGAAATATTCAGGGGATTTTTTTGATCATTCAAGAATTCTGATTCCTGAATTCTGATTCTGCCAATTACACAATAACACAAAAATTAAAGTTCTCTAACTATGCTGCCTACAAATGATTGGAAATAATAGTTACAGCCAGAAGGAATGTGTAACTTGTTGTTCTGCACTAATTTTAGATTACATCTTTCAAAAGCTCCAGCCACCACAGGCCAAATTCCAGAATTATGGGTATTATTATTATTCAAAACATCTGGAAAGCACAAGGCTACCCAAACCCAGTGGCGTAGCGTGGGTTGTCAGCACCCGGGGCAAGGCAAGTAATTTGCGCCCCCTAACCCTCCCCCAGATAGTCCCTCGCTCCGCTTTCAAACCACAATAAAAGTGGGAAGAGACGGAAAAGTGCGCGCATCGGGGGCGGGGGGGGGAGCGGGAGGGGACGCCCTGCGCGGGGAGGGGGCGCGGCGCTGGGGGGTCCCGGGGGAAAAGGGTGGGGTCGGAGGGGGTTGAGGAGCGGAAGGGGGTGTCTGGCGGGGGGGGCGTTCCTCCTCCCCCCTCCTCCTGCTCGGCCGGGGTGTCAATTTGCAGCGGGAGCTCCTCCTCCGCCTCCTCCTCCTTCCCAGCCCCTCGCTCGCATTCTCGACCCTCCCCGGGTGGGCTGAGCAGGGGACCCCTCCGGCCGCCGGAGCTAGCGACTTCCACCCGGGCTCTCTCCGCCGCCTCCGCCCAGGCTTCCCCGTTCGGCGCCGCCTGGCCTTTTCCCGCCTCTCCGCACTCCCTCGACGCCGCAGGAGGGGAAGCTCCGTGGCGCCTCCGCCTCCCTTCCCGTGAGTGTCAAAACTTTGTCGGGGCGGCGGTGGCGGCGGGACGGGGCTGAGGTGGGAGGCCGGCCTGAGGCTGGCGGGGTGCGCGGTGCGAGCGCGCCCCCCCAGATGTTGCGCCCGGTGCGGCCGGCCCCCCCTACGCTACGCCTCTGCCCAAACCTAATGGACACTTTGTTCAACAATTCTCATCTAATCAAGGAGAGAAATAAAAGAAATTTCCTGATAGTTACAACAATTGATCAATGGAACAGCTTGCCTCCAGAAGTTGTGGATGCTTCAACACTGGAGGTTTTAAAGAAGAGATTGGACAACAATTTGTCTAAAATGGTATAGGATCTCCTTCTTTAGCAGGAGGTTAGACTAGAAGACACCCCCCCCCCCAAAAATTCTTCCAACTCTGTTATTCTGTTTATTCTATCCTACACCACAAGTACAAGTCCATCTCATTTTGTCAGGTTGCCTAGCTGCTGCTTAGCAACAGTGAAGCCTTGTAAGGGTGGCGCTATTGGAAAATAAAATTCCACAGTAAAGCGTCTGCTTGCCCTCCTCTTGCTCTTATTTTCAACAACATTGCCCACTTAAGAGAGATTTGATGATGCTCCTAAGAACCGGAAGACAAATTACAGTTCAATTAAGAGTTTCTTTTCCCAGGAAGCATGAGAGGAGGCTTTGTGCTGATTGTGTTTGTTTTCTTAAGCAAATTACAGGAAACAATACAAATTTCCAACATCCATTCTTTATTATTTGTGATTACATTGCTTTCCCTGTGTCTGTGGGTGCATCTCCATATTTGCTTACCTTCTTTTCCTAAGTATATTTATTTATCTAGATTTTAAAATGAGCAGTGGTCCAATGACATCTATTTTCACTAGCTAATTTTCTAATTGCTTTCAAGAACTGATATTTCAAATCAGTTAAATGTCACTGCAGAAACTTACCATACGGATCTGGAAGTAGCTCTTGGTAGACCTTGTGGGACACTTTACATGTGTAAAATCCATATATTAAAAGATAGCTGTTTTAACACCACTTTTTGACAGCAATCAACCATTCAGAATTCAACATTATGTTCATTTCTAATAACTCAATATATAATCAGGAATCTGCATATGCTATATGCTTATTTATTTAATTTACCTTGTATTTTTTCTGCAATAAATGATGCTTGGGGCAACAATCACCAAGAAAATGTACAGTAAAATGTAAAACTAGAACCAACACATTAAAAAGCTCCTATTTATGCATATGCCCAATGCAAGAGCCAATTAAAAGAGATAAATGCCTATTTGTGAAACTGATAAGTAGATTAAAAGAAGGAACATTAACAGACAAAACAGAATAAAATCAAGAAGATAGCCTACTATTTCTACAGAATTATATGTTTAATACGGCAGAACTGCATCATAGAGTAAAACTGATATTGCCTTAAACCTAAACAAATTAATTTCCATTGAGACGCAATCATTTCCTTTAACAGCTAACATACCAGATTATCACAATGTGCGAGATGCTAGTCTGTTGCTTTGCGCTTCCATAGGGAGGGCAAATGGAATTTAAAGCAAATGGTTTTCTCTATCTGAGTTCCATTAATTTACCATTCATGTTGACAGCTGGAACCACCATTGTTTTTGGACAATTGCTTGTAATTTTTTTTTCATGGTGGTAGAAGCTAACTTCTATCTGAAGTAGTGAAAGAATGAAAGCAAGGGCAAGAATTCAAGAAAGCACTGTATCCTAGCAAAATTATGACCATTGGTTTAAAAAAAAAAGGTGGAAGAGAATGAGTAACTGGACAACAGAGGTGGCTCCACTAGGTGACAGGACATTCAAGTTAAAGGTGACCAGGAATTCCAGATGTCCCAAAGGTGCTTTTTCAAGAGGCAACTGAACTTTCAATGTTGAACAGCCCTCTTTCAACAGAGGGAGAGGGATGTGACATCATCTATCTCCAGTTTATAACACAGTCCTTTGAGCAGTTCCAAGAAGCCTGCACAGCCATTTGCCCTACTCAGGTAGCCCCGGGGACCACGGTGGCCTCAATGACTTTCAAAAAGAATACAAATGACCAGCTATCTGCAAGAAATATACATCCTTCCATTCCCCACCATCCAGTCAGAGCTGAAGAAGCTTCTTGGATGAGAAGCAAAATGCCTTCAAAGAAAAACAAGTCCATTTGCCTCTTGAAAAAGCACCTTTGGGACAACTATGACCTGGATGACTGAGAATCTCCATAGAGATTCTAGAAGTACCATAGCAACCCCCTTTTTACGACTCTCTAATCCTTTAATTCGGGGTAGAGTCTGGGCGACTGCAACTGAAAAAACAAAAACCACTGTTATCCTGTTCTTCTAGCAATGCACAACAGCAAGAAAGCCTGAGATTGACTGGTCAAGTGCTTTTCATCCCCATTTTGTCTGTAGGATAAATGATCATTTCAATACTTATATGTTAACATTTGCAATGGAATGTTTATTCTTCTTATTTCTGTACAACTTATTTTATTAAGCATCAAATCGCAGGTATAGTACAAGTCAAAAACCTTTCTCAAATTGGGAAGCATAATTTGGATAGGAACTGGTGAGGTTATTCTAGTATTCTCCACCTGAATCCTTTGCTGTCATGGAGCACAAATATAAAATACAAAAATTCGGATTGCCAACTACAATCTACTACAAGGACTACAAACTGTTGAGAGAGCCACTTCGGTATAAATCACTTTGTTTTAAAGCATCAGGCTAGAAACTGGAAATCCCAGTTTAGGCACTAAGCCGGCTTGGTGACCTTGGGTCAGTCACTTTTTCTCAGTATTAGGAAGCAAGCAGTGGCAAGCTATTTCCAAGAAAGATGACTAGGGACTTGTCAAAGCAGTCATCAAAAATCAATATTGGCTCTAAGGCACTATTCAAGTTCTCATCATTAGCTATGTTAAGGATCCTACAGATAGAGAGATGAGTTATGTACTGAAATAATACAATAGTACAGGAGATAAATGAAACTAATCAGACTAATAAAGTTTGACTCCTAACTTTCTCATCATTTATATCCTTACTAGTCAAATGCATAATAGTTTTGAGCATCCATGGAAAGTATGGCTAAAGGCAAATGAGCTAAATATATGCTATTCCTCATTCCAACTGCTATCTCATTCATCCTTACCTGGAAGCAATATTATACTCAATTGGAGCTGCTTCTCAGGAAATAGCTGAAGCATTCAAATAAAAAAGGACAATTACAATTTATGCCCAGACACACCAATTCAAGGCTACCAACCTCGGGAATAACACACCCGAAGATTTAGCTTGTAGGGACCCACCTGCGCCAGCCACATTGCAGACAAACAGGCCCCAAATTTCTCATCTTTCCCAACCAGAGCTGGATTTATGACAGGAGAACCTGGGAAACGAAGCAATAACTCGCGGCTACCTATTTGGCACTTCCAGGCAGACATTTCCGGGTTTTTTGGTCATCCCTCTCCCTATTTTCCCCGGCCGGGCGCGAGCCATCGAAATCACTAGGAACCTAAACCGGACCGTTCTGAACCCGGAGACGTTGATGCACGAGGATCCCCCCCCCCCCCCTTAAAATACTACCCTGTATTCCAACACTCTCAACTAAGAGTAACCCGCGCGTGGTGGATCTGCTCTCCCCTCGTCCTCAGATGCTTCCCTTCCCTCCCCATCTTTCGCCGCAGAGCTGCAAGCCCTGTGCTGGGAACCGAAGGCTGCACGTAGCGAGATTATGGAGCGAAGGGAAAGAGAGCGGAGAGGCGTGAGGAGGGAGGGGGGGGGAGCGTTCCAAAAAGCGCGCCCGCGAAAGCCGGAGGCGAAGCGGCCTCTTGTCCCTCCCATCTACAAACACCCCCCCGCCCCCCACGACTCTGCCGGCTGGCGGTCTGCCACCGCGGGGGAAGGTCGGCGTCGGGAGGTGGGGGGGGGCACCCGCTCTCCCTTGCCTTTTTAAGGCGCAGGCGGGAGTTCCTTTGCATTCTCCCTCTCCCCCCCCCCTGCGTCCCCCCCTCCTTCATCAGCTCCCGCTGCATCGCCCCTTTAATAGCCGCTCGCTCGCTGGTCCCTTCTCTCCTCGCGCCTGCCGCCGCGAGACAGAAAGGCGCGGGCAGAGAGCGACGTTCCCGGGAAAGAGCCGGGAGGAGGAGGAGGAGGAGGAAGGTTAGGCGAGTGATCCTGCCGGGGCCGGTTGACGATCTGAGCCGCAGCTGCCTCCAGCTCTCGGCCCCGCTGCTCCGGCCGCCTCTGGGAACCGCTGCTGCCGCCGCCGCGGTTCTCTTCCCCCGAGGCCCTCCCGCTGCGCATCTGCTCCTCCGCCGCCGCGTCCTCCTCCTCCTCCTCCGGCAGCCCCGGGCAGGTTGTGATGTGATCGGCGGCGCGTCCCTTGGGGGGGTCCCATCCCCAGCGGGAATCTCAGCACGACGGAGAGGGTGGTGGAGCAGCGGGCCAAGGGCCGCGCCCCCATGAAGGAGAAGGAGGCGGGGGCGGCCGGGGAGCGGGGCAAGCCGGCCACTTACACCGGGGACAAGAAGGCGCGCATGGCGGCCAAGACCAACAAGAAGTGGGTGCGCTTGGCCACCGTGCTGGCCTACGTCCTGTCCGTCTCCTTGGCCGCCATCGTGCTGGCCGTCTACTACAGCCTCATCTGGCAGCCGGTGAGAGGCGGCGGTCAGCCCCAGCCGCAGCCCCAGCCGCCCGAAGGGCCCCCCAGCCCCGTCGACCCGGGAACCAGCAACGGAGACCGTCCGGCGGCGCCGATCGAAGGCGGAGGTGGCGACTCTCCTGCTTCGGTCAATCCCGGCGACAGCTCGAAGCCGTAAGGACTCGTTCCGGCCCAGGAGGCCGGAGGCACAACTCCCCCAATTCATCGGACAGCACCGGCGGCATCGGAGCCTCTGATCGCGGAGGGCAAGAGGCCGCCAGTGGAAGAATCGCGCAGCAGCCGCGGGAAACGGGACCCCGGAGTCGACTGGACTCTCTCTCTCTCTCTCTCTCTCTCTCTTGCAACCGCCCGGCCCCGCCACAGGACCCCCGCAGTCGCTGTTCTGGATCCCAGGGCCTGGGGCTCAGAGACACCTTTCGTTTTACCTCGCCCTCTTGGCAAGACTCGGGCTGGGAAGACTGTAACGGTGTTTTCGCTTTTGGTTTTGTTTTTCCTTTCCCAAATATGTCTTTAATAATCAATAATTACTGGGGGATCCACGTGAAATGGAGCTCAGGTATGTCAGCCTCTCTGAAATGTACCCGATGCATTTCCTTTGTATTCTTGTGTATAAATTCTTTGTATACAGATGCACTTAATTAATGCATAGAAAAGAGCTATATTCTGTACACACATATATTGGCAGAGCAGATGTAGAATGGTATTCAAGGGCTATATTGCTGGGTGGAAACCTACTATGAAATTCGCATCCAACCTGGGGCAGAAGTTGAGACCGGCGCTTCTGTAAGACCCAGGCCAGTAATTCTGACTTGACCCAAAGTTTGATTCCTGTTCGCTTCACATGTATTTTCTTAGACACGGGTGTCTTGATTTTAAACCAGAATGAACACTGGATGTCATCCGCTGTAAACATGGTCAGAAAATAATTTATTTCAGAAGTGTTAACGTTCTCACTTACACCCCAATTTTATGTCTGAAGACAGGGGAGAATAAATCGGTTCCTGACAGTTGCTAGCAAAGCTATGTTGGATTTGATGCTCATTTAATTAAATCTGTGCTATTTCTGTTGTGTGATAGTTGCTCCCTCTATTCAGTCTTAAGTCTTGAGACTTTTAGACCTTCCGATATCACCATTTTCTATTTGGATCAACTTCACTCTTCTAGCAGTGAGTAAAAAAGGGTTAATAGAGATCTCTTCTGAGTCCCCGCATCTTTCTTTTTCATTCACCTTGATGTTTGGGACAACTGCTGGAGCTTCTTGGAACAAGTAAATTGGATATTTAATGCTATGCTGGTATATCTTTTCGGGCTGCAGATAAGAAGTGGTGAAAGCCAGCCCTATTAGTAGCTCCAGCATTACATCAGTAGTAAAGCAGCTATGCAACCTTCTTCATAAGTAGTTCAGCCTTTCTCAACCTGGCCTTCAGATGTGTTGGATAAAAATTCTTCTCATCCCCAGTCAATTGGCTGGGTTGGCTGGAATGATGAGATTTGTAGTCCTGGACAACTAGAGGTAATAGGCTGAATAAGGCTAGCCTACTGCTTTCCTTGGACTAGCTTTAGAAGCCTTGTTTTTTATATTTTTATCTTATATATTAGAAATTTAACTTATAGTATGAGCTGACACCTTTCGTGATATAGCTGAAGGATTTAATGATGCTGAAAGGCTAAAGCCCACCATTCAGGCATGACTGATATTCAGGCTTATTTAGAAATAAATCTTTTTCTTACAAAACTCATAGCGTACATTTTGCTAGATTAATTTTCTTTCATGGGAAAGTGGGAAATCCTTCTAAAGGCTACTTTGTGCGATGTTCTATAGGCAAATCAGTCTCAGCATCAAACACACACACACACACACACACACACACACACACACACACACAAATATACACTTGCAGAATGAATCTTGTGACCAATTAAAGGCTCTTTGCTATTTTGGATCGAGCCAACTAATATGGCTGCCCCTCTGGAATGTATACACTTTTAATGTGTCACAGATATGTTTTATTGGTACAAGTGTTCAAGTAAGATAGCAACTCTGAATGTCAGCTACGAATCATGGAATTCCAGCAGAAAAAATATTCCTAGAAAAATATAACCTATGAAGTAGCTCTTAGTTCACTGGGCACCAGTAAATAAGACAGTGAAAGCACATTGTGAAATTGTATACATATTTATTTAGAAGCAAGCCTGGGACTTTACTGGCACAAGCTTATATGGCTGCTTTCATTGCAGTTTGTTGCCCAATAAAACCAGGGATCCTGTCTGGATATATGTATGCCTGTGGGGTTGGTTTCTTGAATTCAGCATATTATTCCATAGCTAGTAACTGAACTAGGAAATCCCCAAAGCCAATATTTTGCAATGAAGAATATGCTAGTAGGTGTTACAAAGGAAGGGCATTGCCTTTAAGGGAAAATAAAAGACAAAAATGCTATCTTTATTCTAGTAAATCAAAATATGCGCCCTTAGAGGAATTTCCACTATATTTTTTTATATGTTGTATATTTAAAACTGTTAGTCATGTATTTTAAAGAAGCAAAGACACTTGATGTGATTTTGGGAATGATTCAATTCTTGGAAAGAACAAAGCAACGTTGAGAAAATTGCTATAATGTCTAAGCCATTCAGCCACTTTACTTTGTATTGTTATCACTGAACATCAGATTTAATTTTAAGGTTGTAAGTATGCTCTAATGTTGTCTATATCTAATTCAGCCATGTAAGCTGTGTCTGCATTCAGAAGTTCTGTATATTTTTAAAAAAAATATTTTTAAGGTTAAAAAATACATTGAGAGATTTCTGCCTAAAAAAAAATAATCATGTGATTTTAGTTTTCTTTTTCTAATCTCCTTCATTCAGAGAATGTTAGGCATGTCATGTCTGTTCACAGCTACAGTAAATGGGAGCACATTTCTTCACTAGGAGCAAATTGCTTGCTCTTTCAATTTTTGAATCTGAAAAACACACACATACGGTACTTTACCCACTTTAATATAGTGTATGACTCTAAACAAAAGGGTGTTTCTGTTATTGTGGAGAAGGCACACATGGCGAGGAGAGAGGTCCTCTTTTGTCCTCAGAGCAAACAATGCTGGAGTCAACAACAAAAAAGTTGCATTTGAAAAGAAGAAGTTATATTTTGGTAGATGGAATAAACCTACATCAGACCTACAAGACTTAATGTGCCTTACTTTGCAAGCCATAATCAAGAGAATAATAAAGACATTGATACTTAATTCCATTGGCCATCCCAAAAATGCTGATGTTTTCAGACAATACAATAACCTGTAAAATTTATGTAGGAGCGCATTGCTGTTTCCCAACAAGAACACTTGAGAACATAGCTGGGTGATCTTGTGCCACTTTCTGTCTCTTGGTCCAGCTTCCCTCTTAGGATTGCAAAGAATGAAGATAAAATGGAAAAGAGGAGGAAAACAGTTTGCTATCCCAAGCACTTTTGAGGAAAGGAGGAGCACAAAGATAATTGTAAAAACAACATTATTCATTCTGCAAAAAATTGATATTGTACACAAATGGAGCCTTATTACGTATGCTTATGTTCTAAAAGGGATTATTAGATCTTTGTACATTTCAGACGAGAATCTGTTCTTGGGAAATTTTGCCTGAATGATACACTCTTGCTCTCAAAAGACATTTGAGTGGGAAAGAAAGGAAATAGACTCATCAGGAGTCAGAGCGGGTCACTCCCCCCCTGGAGCATCAGTTTACAGGAAATGTATGTTCCCAAGATCCCGAGGGAGAAGTCAGCCCTCCCAAGTTACACTTTGCTTTATGCTCTTCTGATATGTTTTATGAAGAGTCTGCTAAAGCTGGGATCCCATTGTGGCCAGGAGTCCAGAGGGAGTAGATATTCTGGGCAGCGGGAGCTGATAAGCATATTTCTTCTTAATAGGTAACAACTTGCTTTCTGAAGAATTGTCAACAAAGGAGTTAATGACAGAAAAAAAAGGAATTAAATGCTACTGATAGTTCTTGTCTTAACAACAGTTTGTTTAGTGACTGTTCTACAACAGCAGTGAAAAAATGTGATTTATGACTGACCGTTTTTCATACAACCATTGCCGCATCCATCTATGGTCACGTGATTTAGATTGAGATGCTTGGCAACTGACTCATATTTGTGACGATTGCAGTGTCCTGGGATCACGTAATCATCTTTTGTAACCTTCTGGCATGCAAAGTTCATGGGGAAGCCAGATTCGTTTAACAACCATTTTACTAACTTAACAACTGCAATGATTCACTGTGATGGGAGGGTTGTAAAATGGGGCAAACCTCACTTAATAAATGTCTCACTTAGCAATGGAAATGTTAGGCTCAATTGTGGTCATAAGACGAGGATTACCCATATATACATTCCATTTTAAAAACGACTCTTAAGCAAGATAGATGGAAACAATTAGAAGCAAATATTTGTAGCTCAGGGTTGAATTTTGGGCTCCTTGGTGTTCCCTGAGCTTGGTTGTTTTCTTGCAGATGTTTTATTACCCAACAAGGTAACATGGAATGTGTTCACTCTGAGATACTTCCAGAAAGGCTGTTTGCTAGAGAAGAGCAATTTGACCCACTATAAACTGGGTCAAAGCCATTGACAAACTATAAACAAAAACTGCATGTTTTAAACCAGAAACGAAGAGTGTTCCAGACATTCCTGAGCTCAATACAGTCCAAATATATCTCCAAGCTATGTTCTTCATCTAAAAACAAAAGTCTGTTCCCACAATTTTGCATTGCTTCATGATGGAACTACAATCAATGGCAACACTTATGGGGAAGTAGAGTTACGCAAATTATTTTTTAGAATGAAATTCACATTGGAATGGATTATCATATCATAGCAAAATGGCTAAAATTACATGTTAAGAAGGTGGGAGATAGTTGACTTCAGAACTGGAATTCATTGTGATCATCATGTCTTTTCTGAAGGTTTTGCATTTTGCTGAGATGTTCTGCTGGAACATACCGGTAGAAGTAATTATCCTTGATTAGTTTAGTTTAGTTTTATTTGATTTATATCCCGCCCTATCTCCTACAAAAGGACTCGGCGGCGATTCTTGTACCATTCTTCCCTTCCTCCTTTCATTTTATTCTTCGCAATTGAATGGACTTTATTTCATCCATCCATTTAGACCAGGGACGTCCAAACTTGGGAACTTTAAGACTTGTGGACTTCAACTCCCAGAATTCCCCAGCCAGCTATGCTGGCTGGGGAATTCTGGGAGTTGAAGTCCACAAGTCTTAAAGTTCCCAAGTTTGGACGTCCCTGATTTAGACTGTTGAACTATTTCAACAATATTTACTGGTTGTATCCCAAGTACCAAAATCCTGATAAAGTATTTTACTCACAACCACAGTACAATCCATTTTGAAATATCTCTAAGAAATCAGCTGAACATATTTTTTTTACCCTGTGAAATGCCATACCTAATATAACAACATGACACCAATTGGAAATGGAATGCCAAAGATGTCTGAACAAGAAACATCCCACTGAATTGTAGTCATGTAGGTAAATTTTCCAGGTTGTTACTAACGATGCAATTATGTGAATGATGTTTTATGAGCTTGGCTACTTTTATGCTAGACAGATTAAAGCAGAGGTTGAGGCATGTTGTGTTAGACATCCAAGATTATCAATGGTGCCTTTCATGACTTCCTGAAATGATGAAACCTATTAAAATCTAATGTTAGAACCATCTTTTCTGACCCCCAGTCCCTCCCAAAACAATGCTGTGGTGCAGACCTCTGGATTATGCCTCACCTTTTTTAGCAAATGGAGTGCTCGTTCTTATGGTCCCAGCTGTTTCAAGCAGCCAAGGGCATGTTATAACAATCCATGTGACTGAAATAGCCTGCTTATTAATTCTTTAACACATCCAAATGTCTTAGTTCATAGGAGATGAGCTAACTGTAAATTGTAAAAGCTGAATGAAGAATTTTGGAAACTCAAGAAACCCATGAATGGCCTGTTGAGATCAGAGAAAGGGTGGCACCTGTGCAGGGGTGGGATTCAAACTTGGGGTAGGAATCTTGGTTGTTGAACAAAGCGATCAGATGATCACAATCCCAGCACTCCCAGTTATGGTCATTAAGCAATCTTGCGGATCATCAACCAGACAATAAATGTGAAGTATCTTGGGGCAGGGTGGGGGATGGCAGGTGGGGGAGACCTTGGGGGGGGGGCTCTTTTTAGGAGCTGAAAATCCTCTTTGCCCCTGAGCAAAGAGATACACAAGGTGTGCACCAGGCTTCCCACGGCCTCCCCCATCTGCTTGAGGCAACGGATCCTCCTTACCTTACCACACTGCCTCTGCTTGGATTTCATCTCCCTCTCATCTCTATGGGCTGGCTGAAAAAGCTGCCTGCCAAAGTAGTACAGCTCCCATCCATGCGCAGAAAGGAACTCCTTTGGTGGGCTACAGGAACAGAGCCAAAATCTTCAGGATTTCAGCTCCATTTCAGCACCCTAGCCAAAGGAGTTGGCTTCTGTGCAGAAGTATATTCCAGAGAGTCGTGCTGCTTGTTGCTAATAATATTAAAACTAATATCCAGTAAAAGCTCGTGTGCCTTATGTGTAAAGAACTTCTACTTGGCCATTGCAACTGCCCTGTGTACCCTATTCATAAGGCAATTTGAGGAGAAAAAATTTATTTTCTCAGGTACCCAGTGTGGGAAATGGTGAGATTTCCTGCAATAGAAGAGCAGCTTTCAACAGAGATAATTAGGTGATGTTATGCACAAGTGAGGAATAAGATTGTGTGATGCAGAAAATTGTGTGATGTGAGATTCCCAATGTTATAGGCAGCTATGTGTAGTTTTTAATTACTATTTAGCTTGATTGAGACAGAAGGCAAATTTGTGAAATTACCTCCCCAGAACTTCAGAAGGCGATTATAGAAACTGAAATGCGCTTATAATAGGGATGGCCACACTGCCTAGAAGTCTTAGTTTCAGAATCTATCAAGAGCCTGCAGGGCTGATCTGAAGATTGTGTAATACAAAGGCTTATAGGTGATGTATTTCGATACCCTGTGAGACATATGTTCTGGCTCTTGCTCAATCAATCAAGAGTAACAACCGATTAGGGAGAACAAAGAACAAAAAAGATCAGGGTTTGGGTGGGTTGCTTTTGAAATAGCTCAGCTTTGGATCAAAGAGAAAATAGCTCAAAGTAGAAATAGTATGTTTTCATCTTCAGGGATACATTAATCTCTTCGCGTTGTTCAGAACTGATTCACTGTGTGGCATAATGCTTAATGTGCCATTGTGCAGCACTTAGTACCACAGTGCCATAGGCACCAGGGAAAACCAGGGCCTGGTCCACAGAAGCTCAGTAGGTGCTGTTCCATTACTCTCAACTCAACCTACTTCACAGGGTTATAGGGAAAATTAAGGGGGCAGGTGCACTATGAACACCAAGTTATTGATCTAATTATGGGCTGTTGTTGTCTAACCAACAAATAACTGTAGGCATAACCTATAGCCTTCCAGATGTTTCAGACCTACAGGAATAACCTGTAACATCCCAGATTTTTTAGACCTACAGGAATAACCTGTAGCATCCCAGATGTTTCAGACCTACAGGAATAACCTGTAGCATCCCAGATGGACTTTCCCAGCATCCCTTGAAGAGAAAATCAGTGGTACAGGATGCTAGGAGTTCTACTGCTGGAAACATTCAAGGAGGAGAAATCGTGATGGCATGAAGAAAAATCAGTCAAACCATCCCTGCATGGTGACAGTGACATATGAAAGCAGTCTCCAGCTAAAAACAGCCATTTATAATTCAGCCTATAAACTTATCCAGTCAGTGTCAGTTGCTAAATTGGGAATATAAATCTAACCAAAACTGTTAATTGGAAAGCTGATTTTTAAAGGGAAGCATCATCTGGATTACAAAGACTGGCACCGAAAGGAATCATCAGTTGTGATTTTGACTTTGCCTGGGAAATTGTGTTACGGTAATTCCAAGCATGTTGACTTAGGGAGGGGGAACCAATATTGTAACCAGGTGACATGTAGTAGCAATGGTGTAATGGTTGTTTAAAGAAAAAACAAAGGCCATGAAGTGTTAATTACATTGTTAAATCAAACATTTTGTCTGCCTTTTTCCACATTATTTTTTTCTCCAAAACAAGTGATTTCCTTTAGTTTTGTAATTTTGCATTTGCTCCTACCCTTACACCCAGGCATTCCTGCAAATATTTTGTTCCAGTTCCAAATGAGGTTTTGTCTACAAAAGGATCCCACTTCAAAGGACGACTTCGCTCTTCATATAGTACCAATAATTGCTGACTTAACTTTCATACAATCCTCTGTCGTGTAAGATGAAAAGGCTAGGGGACTCTCTTCTGAATTGTTTTTTTTAAAGGAATTCTCAGGTATCAAGCTTAGGCATTATGCAATGTTGCAAACATTATCACTGAATTTTGATGTTCTAAATAAGTGCCTGGTGAATTAAAGACGTGAGGGTTTCAACTCTCAGATTTTCCCAACCATTATGGAACCATCATAATGAATTCTTACTTATGGCAACTGTTGGACTACCATTGCTCACAATCTTTCATACCTCAAAGCATTTAAAAATATTTTGAACTCTTTATTTTTCTTTAGATTTAGACCAGGAGTAGTCAACCTTTTAATACCTACCGCCCATTTTTGTATCTCTGTTAGTAGTAGAATTTTCTAACCGCCCACCGGTTCCACAGTAATGGTGATTTATAAAGTAAGGAAGTCAATTAAATTTAAAAAAAAGGAAAATGCTTGAGTATCGGACAAAACCCCTACCACCCACCATGAAAGCTGGAATGCCCACTAGTGGGCGGTAGGGACCAGGTTGACTACCACTGATTTAGACAGAGGGCTTGGCTTTATGGAGTAACCATAAAGCAGCAATAACATTCCTTTAAGATGATGGTGAGGCCCTGATGTCCAGGGTTTTATTCAGGAGCCCCAATGCAAAATACAGGCGCTCTTTGTCAATGGTGGTGAAAAGTCCAGATTTCCTCCTTTCCTGCCTGCTGCATCTATTTTTGGAAGGGGCAAGGGAGAGAATGGAGAAAGAAACGTACAATACCTACTGCATATGTGCATTTTTATAGTCTGCAGTTTATATTAAATTGCAAAAAATGGAATTGGCCTTGACTACTACATGCCTTTTAGATTTGGATAAGGCCACTTCTTCTCTGACTTGCCGTCTTCTTTCCTGCATGACAAATAGGGTAGCTATGCCTTACACGAGCATTGTGCTTGCTTTGCCAGCTTTCAATAGCCCTTCCTGTGTTTTACTTAAGGTTTGCATTTTGGCATTTAAGTGCTCCTTAATTAAAGGCTTTATGGGTTTCTTCAGGTTAGCAAACCATTTAGTGTCAGGTTGTCCAAGGAGGAAATGATGTGGGAGGGAAATGATTTAATATCATAGTTGCAGCAAAATTGATGCAACAAAATTGTAATTTTACAACAGAACTCTACTAAAGCATCATGCTGTAAAAGTGACCTAAAAGAGCTATCTTTTTCTGGTGGGATGAAATATCCAGTTCTGCAGTTTAGATAAATTGAATGTAAAGCGCAGCAGCCAAGAGTTCCAAAACAAGATTTTGCCAATGTGCTCCAACTGTGTAACTGTAATTGAAACAGTATTGATCTGCTTGCTTTTTGAATTATCTCTTGGTGAAATAATGAATTTAAGCCTCGCATCCTATCTTCTTTTTTAGCTGGTGCATCAGAATTGGATTTCCCGCTCATCTGTTAATTTCTGGAGTCCCCTTTGTTCTAAAAGAGGCCAACTCAGATATTAGGCACCACTAGACCTTGTCACAGTTCATGGCTAGAGGGTGGGAGTCTGTAGGCTAGAGGGGTGGGAGTTTTCTCGAAACTGCATTTCTCATGACTGATGTGCAATTTTTTTATTACTGGGGATGATACTTCTTTTATTACACATTAGATGGAGCACTATTTCTCATGTAAGGCAATAAAACCTCTCCTTCTTTTGGAGATTTCAGAGAAAGTAGCCTGTACCTTATAACTGTGTTCTTTCAGTCTTTGCTCTACCACATGGCTGTCTTTGGGATTTGGCTCAGGCTTTTATTCTTGAATTAGATTTTGATCTGCTGGAATGCTTGAAAAATAAGAGGGAGAAAGACTCTGCTGAGTAACTAAAGCAAGTAGTAGCCCTTCCTTCATCGCGTCTTAGCCTGGAAAATAAAGCAGGAATGGGTTGGTTAACGTTCACCTTTTTTAGCTGAATTAGAAAGTAAAATCATCATCATCATCCTGCCAAAAGGCAACAAGAAACCTCTTTTCATACTGTCATTAGAAAAACTAAATAAACATGAAGCTAGCAGGAGTTGTAGTTAACTTGAATCAGAATTAAAATAGAGCTGGAAGGGACCTTGGAGGTCCTCTAATCTAGTCCCATGCTCAAGCAGGAGACCCTATACCCGTGATGGCAAAACTATCACACACCTGCCACAGGTGGCACACAGAGCCTTCTCTGCAGGCACATGAGCCGTTGCCCCAGATCAGCTCCACTGTGCATGTGCACACCCCTCCCACTGGCCAGCTGATTTTTGGGTCTCTGCTGCGCATGCTACACCCCCCCCCCCCGTGTCCCATTTTTGCTCCCAGGACACTGCAGGGAGGCCTACTAGACCCAAAACAGGGCACAGTGGGGGTCACTTGCACATGTGCGGGGAGAACACAGGAGGGCCGTGTGTGCATGCATAGGCGGAGGGAGCATGGGAGGTTCATGTACGCATGTGCAGGGGCAGGACACACAGGGGGGTCACACATGCATTGTATTATGAGTGCGGGGTGTGGGTGAGCTGTTGTGCACACGTGTATACGCATTCGGCACGCAACAACAAAAGGGTTAGCCGTCACCGCCCTATACTATTTCAGACAAGTGATTATCCAGTCTTTTCTTTAAAACCTCTAGTGAGGAAGCACCCACAAAAGGCAAGCTGTTAATATTTTATTATTATTTTTATCAAAATGTAAAGGTCAAAATCAGGGTTCGTGAATGTAGAGGATGAACAGTTATTTTGAAACCAACTGTTCTAGTTTTGACAGTTTCTATCAGGCGTGAAGTGAATCAAGTTTCTCTTAAGGAAACCTGGTAGCAATCATAAGGAATGACTGGTTGGAACATGGAAAGAGGTGTGTGATGTGGCTAGTGCATTTGCACTCGTTTGTTCTTTGGGCAGCTCCTTTCCTCAAGGCATGCTGGCCAACAGTTCAGTTATAATATGTAATTCCACGATGTAGAAAAGACGTGGAGACTCTGGAAAGAGTGCAGAGAAGAGCAACCAAGATGATTAGGGGACTGGAGACTAAAACATATGAAGAACGGTTGCAGGAACTGGGTATGTCTAGTTTGATGAAGAGAAGCACCAGGGGAGACATGATAGCAGTGTTCCGATATCTCAGAGGGTGCCACAAAGAAGAGGGAGTCAAACTATTCTCCAAGGCACCTGGGGGCAGGACAAGAAGCAATGGGTGGAAACTAATCAAGGAGAGAAGCAACTTAGAACTATGGAGAAATTTCCTGACAGTTAGAACAATTAACCTCTGGAACAGCTTGCCTCCAGAAGTTGTGAATGCCCCAACCCTGGAACTCTTTAAGAAGATGTTAGATAGCCATTTGTCTGAAATGGTATAGGGTTCCTGCCCACGCAGGGGGTTGGACTAGAAGACCTACAAGGTCCCTTCCAATCCTGCTATTGTATTGTATTAATAAATAGTACATACAGAACATATGGAAACTGTAGTCCAACATATAAGCAAGACAGCAAATAGGAGAAAACTGATTCATTGTGTAGCTTTCTGTTCTGATGTAATGCAGATTGTCCGCGTCACATAAGATTTCATATAGTGACCAGCGTAGTTTTTAAAATTGTTTTAGTTTTTAAATTGTTTTAGTAAGGGTTTTTTAACAGGATTTAGATCAGGCCAATCTATTTAATATATTTTTAATTGTATTTTTAATTGTATTTTATGCTCTATATTATTGATCTTATTATTGCCTGTACACCGCCCTGAGTCCCCGCAAGGGAGAAGGGCGGTCTAAAAATTTAATAAATCCTAAATCCTAATAAATCCTAAATCCATTCAAACTTACAATGGCACTGAAAAAACTTATAACTGTGTTTCACACTTACAAGCGTAACAGCATCCCATGATCATGATTCATACACTTGGCAACTGACTCATACTTATGACAGTTGCAGTGTCCCGGTGTCATGTGATCATCTTTTGGGCCAATTTTCAAAATCCAAATCGAACCAGACTGGAATTCCTACAAAAAAGATGCATTAAATGTTTGGAAAATAAATGTATAATGTTTCCCTTTAGCCAGAGGTGGGATTCAACAGGTTCTGACCAGTTCTGGAGAACCGGTAGTGGAAATTTTGAGTAATTCAGAGAACTGGTAAATACCACCTCTGGCTGGCCCCACCCCCATCTAACCCTAACCCTAACCCCCATCTATTCTCTGCCTCCCGAGTCCCAGCTGATCAGGAGGAAATGGGGATTTTGCTTGTTTCTAGCCCAACTAGAAGCATCATTGAAAAAAAACAACCCAGTGCTGTGATAGTTGGTTTTTCTATCTTTTGGTCATCTTTTTATTCCTACATTGTTTTCTAGAAATATATTCATTCTGAAATTTTCTAGCATTCCCTACTTCCCAAGATCAGAACCAACTTGCTCTAATTTAATGCTGAGCAAAAGATAATCTCATCAATTCTGAATGGTGTCAGCCTGGAAAGAGTTGTCTTCTGTTTGTTTCAATACCATAAGCCCTGCTGAAGAAGACTGGACCGACAGGTGAGGCGACAGACCACTGAAGTAACGGAAACAGCTTTTATTAAACAGAACACTCGCAAAAGGTAACTGTACAATTCAACACCCTGCTCTGCTTATTTATTTATTTATTTATTTATTTATTTATTTATTTATTTATTTATTTATTTATTTATTTATTTATTTATTTATTTATTTATTTATTTATTTATTTATTTATTTATTTATTTATTTATTAGGTTTATAAAAACCCCGCCACTCTCCCCGAAGGGACTCGGGGCAGTGCACAGGGAAATAGAATAAAATATACAACATCATAATAAATAAGTACTAAAAACCAATTTAAATATATAATACCCTGCGCTAAAATCCCCTAAAAATCAACCCTTAAAATCCAATAAAACAATTTAGTATTCAGTCTGCAACTTGGTTGTGTACATTAGGCCAGGCCGGCAAGGTGAAAAAAGTATGTTTTGAGATGTTGGCGGAAGGAGCGGAGGTCCGTGATCGTTCTAGGTTCGGGGGGGTAGGTCATTCCAGAGGGTCGGGCCCGCCACAGAGAAAGCCCTTCCCCTGGGCGTCGCCAACCGGTATTGCCTGGTGGATGGCACCCGGAAAAGTCCCTCTCTGTGGGAGCGGATCGGGTGAAGGGATGTATGGGGGATGTATTATACAGAAGCTGTCAAGCAGAGCAGCCAATAGTAACAGAGCAAAAAGCCCGCTTCCATTCCGGCACATTTTAGCCAATAGGGGCGAGCATTTGGTTGCTGGGCTGTCAGTCGTATGTCGAGGACTTGTGATCGGTTGTAAGTCAAGGACTTAAGACTGGTTGCAAGTTGCATCTGCTGCCCTCCACATTTTGCACAGGGGGGGAGGAGGAAGGGAGAGAGGGGTAAGAACTTCTGGGCTGCAATCTATCTGTTGGAAGGAAGGACTTTGCATGGCTGCCTCTGCACCATCCGTTTCTGTTACTCAGTTTGTGTGCCTCTATTAAGTCTGATCCAGGGGTGAAATCCTCCCAGTTCGGCCCAGTTCAGCCAAATTGGTAGGGACGATTTTCCTTGGTTCTGTGAACTGGTAGTAAATAAAAAGCTTCCGAGGATTGCGCAGCTCAGCTGTGAGCCGCACGATCGCGAAAGCCTTTTCCCCGCTTTAAAAAAAATATCCCGACGATTGTGTGGCTCACAGCTGAGCCATGCGATTGTTACAAGCTATTTTTTTAGATTTTTAAAGCCTTTTTTCCCCTGCCAGTTTGGGCAAACTGGCAAGGAAAAAATGCTTTAAAAAGCTTTTTTTAAAAGCATCCGACGATTGCGCGGCTCACAGCTAAAAAAATGCTTTAAAAATCTAAAAAAAAATAGCTGAAAGTGGGGAAAAAGTTGGCCATACCCACCCAGTCACATGTCAACCCCCCCCCACTAAACCACGCCCACAGAACTGGGTGGGGGATTAGATTTAACCACTGATCAGAAACGAGAAGAAGTTGCTTTCTCCACAACAGATGTTCAGATTTCTGAACAGGATTATCAGTGTTTCAGAAGAACTGAGTCTTGTGGGAGGATGGGATCCCCCGCAAAGGAAGGGCCTCTTATCCAAGATATGGCCCTGGAATGTAAAACTTTGATGGAGCAATATTTCTCATTTAAGGCATTAAAACTAATTAGCTCAGATTATTTATTCATGGCTTTCCCCGAATGCTCCAGCTTGCAAGGCCATCGACTTCAGTAGGCTAAGACCAATGGACAAATAATGATCTTGAGAGAAGATGCAGTGAGAAAAAAAGAGAAGGGAAGATTGTGGGTGGCTAGAAAGTACTTCCATCACCTCCAATGTGCCTCCTTAAAAAGTATGATCAGTTTGCAATTGCAGAGTTGATGTGTAGCGTTTGTCTGCATTAGATGCATAGCACCAGTCAATGCTATTTTCCCCTCCAATATTGCACTTCATTCCTATTGATTAGAATTACTACCCTACTTTCTTCCAGAAGCAAAAGGTGGCTTACAGGCTGGTGTCCTGATCCTTTCATTTTGTCTCCACAATAAGTCTTTGAGATAGGCTGGGCCTATTTGAGTTATTAAATGAGTTACTATGGCCGAGTGTCTCTCTTTCAGGCTGGATGTACATTGGTTGGCTACAAAAATGATGCCACACCTATATGGCTATAAAATGTACATAGGATCCAGGACTTGGGAAAACATATGTCAGGGTTCCAAACAGCATCCAAAAGTAAATCAGAGTCCAAGGCAAAGTATTGCTCAAAGTTCCAATTTATTAAGAGAGCCATGTTGGCACATCTGGGAAAATCCGAATCTGAAAGCTTCCCAGTTTTCCCCACCTAGTTGAAAGTTCAAGATCTTAACCCCAAACCCACAAGTCCATCACATGGTCTAATCTTCCACTGCCATGCTGGAAGTTCCAACCATCCAGTTCCGGTCAGGTGCAGAGGTGCAAAGACAAAGGATGACCTTGGCCTTCTAGAAAGAATTTTGTTATGGCTACATATCATCTCACCCCTACAATCCCCCCCCCCCCCCATTTTCCCACTATAGAAAATGCATAGTAGAATAATAGAAAGTGTGGCAGGCCAAAGATCCAAAAGAAAAGATGGATGCAGGCCTGATAACATAGCACCCGCAGTTGTCTGGGTAAACTTATTGGATTCTGCTTTCTTTGAGAGCAGCACCTTAGTGCAATGCTGTTTGGAAGGCTACTGGAGAACACGGTTCTTCCCGACTTGAATTTTACTCAGTTACCAGCCAATCCTTGACCAATGGGTGGCCAGTAAAGACAGGTATTTTGCCCAGTTTTACAACCTTTGTGTTCCAGTTATTATAACATGGTTATTCACTTAATAACTGGAACACAAAGGTAACATGGTTATTAAGTGAATCTGTTTTCCCCATTGAATTTGCTTGTAAGGTTTAGGTTTATTGGTTTTTTTATGCCGCCCTACTCCCAAAGGACCCAGGGCGGTGTACAGCCAAAATAAAAACAAATATATAAAAGTTTTTTAAAAAGCTTTTAAAAGGCATATTTAAAAGACATCATTAAAATATTGGCCGAAACATGGAAAAAAACCCAAACTAACCCTAATTAAAATAATAAAGATTTAAATTTAAAAATTTAAATTTTAAATTTTAAAAACATGCTTTATGCCAGCCCGGCTTGTTGAAAGAGAAAGGTTTTGAGACCACGGCGGAAGGTGCATAAGTCAGGGATAGTTCTTAATTCCGGGGGCAATTCGTTCCAGAGGGCAGGTGCTCCCACGGAGGAGGCTCTCCCCTTCTCATAAAAAGGTAAACACATAAAAAGGTAAATAAAAAGGTAAATAAAAAGGTAAATAAAAAGGTAAACACATGACCCTGGACTGTCATAAATATGATCATGTGACTATGGGGGATACTGCAAGGGTCGCAAGTGTGAAAAGTCGTCATGAGACACTTTTTCCAATACCACTGTAACTTTGAACAGTCACTAAATGAACTGTTGTAAGGTGAGGACTTTCTGTACATGGAATTCTTACACAACCCTCTGTTCCAAATATAATCTGCTCACCCGCAAGGACAAGGACAAGAAAACAAGTGATAAATTCCTTCCCCTGAGATTTTAAATGAGTAGGAGTCCACAGTCAGACCGCCCCAAAAGTGCTTTTTCCAAAAGGCAACTGGACTTTTTGGGGATTTTTTCTTGGGGGGAAAAGGGGGGAAATACCTCCCCTCCCCCAAGAAAGTCTAGTTGCCTCTTAGAAAAAGCACCTTTGGAACAACCATGGCCTGGATGATTGAAAATATCCATAGATATCCACAAACAGACCTTTCTTTGCTCTTCCCTTTTGGAAGCCTTCTGGAAGGGTCTGTGCTTTCCCAAGCGGACTTTGGAACAGGTGATGTCACTGAGAAAACAAATAAGCCTATAGCTCAGCAATTATAAGGAAGTTAATCAAGGGCAGTTGCAGCAGTCACTTGTCATTTTGGGTCTGGACTCATCAAAAGATGTTAAGAAAATAGGACTTTTTCTTGACCCAACTGCTTCTAGATAAAGGTTCCCCTCGCACATAAGAGCTTGTCGTTCCTGACTCTAGGGGGCGGTGCTCATCTCCATTTCAAAGCCGAAGAGCCAGCGCTGTCCGAAGACATCTCCGTGGTCATGTGGTTGGCACGACGAAATGTCAAAGGCGCATAGAACACTGTTACTTTCCTACCAAAGGTGGTTCCTATATTTTTCTACTTGCATTTTTATATGCTACTGCTAGGTTGGCCGAAGCTGGGACAAGTAAAGGGAGCTCACTCTGTTATGTGATGCTAGTGATTTGAACTGTTGAACTGCGGATCTTTCTGATCGATACGCTCAGTGTCTTAGCCACTGAGCCGCCATGGCCCTTCAACTGCTTCTATCGACTGCTAAAAAGAACGGTGTGTTTTGAACTTCTGAGGCCAGCACAACCACATGGTCACCTGAATTGCCTCCGATACGTCAGAGAAAAGCCCCAAATGAGGCCACACATTTGTTTTCAAGGTCAAAGAAAGGATTTCTGGATGATGAATTGCAGGGCCACTACTGTATTTCTGTATCTGGGAGCATGAAGAAGACATAGAATGTCACTCCGTAAACACCAACAA
Source organism: Rhabdophis nuchalis (assembly GCA_039707465.1). Classification (NCBI taxonomy): domain Eukaryota; kingdom Metazoa; phylum Chordata; class Lepidosauria; order Squamata; family Natricidae; genus Rhabdophis; species Rhabdophis nuchalis. The sequence goes on from CM077643.1 coordinate 88,351,727, forward strand.
GTGAAGCTTGCTGTTAATTTCATGGAACTTTATATTTATCCATTAATTGAACATGGTAAACTTTGCTAATCTCAAATTTCTGCACTTTTTTTTAAACAAAGCCATAACACTTCATTTGTCAAACATTTATTCAATAAAAATATTTCCCATATTTCCCTCACTGTTCAGCTATGTCAGTCAACAATCTCAAGAAAACAAACTAACCAGCATTGTATTTTTCTAAAGATAAAAACATCACATCAGGTTAATGCAGGCTCTTCAATTCAATTTAACCTTGTAGCTTAAAATTGATTTTATAGTACTTGCTTCTCCTCAGGAAGCTATAGTTTATGAACAATAGGACAGGGAATGGAGGTCAAGCTCTCGACACATAATCATCGGTACCTGTGTCCCAACTACAGTATTCAAGAAAGGTTATAACAACTTAACTGCAGTAAAATGATACAATTTTGTAGTGCAGTGATGCAGAAATCAAGGGAGAACAAATACATAGCAAGCATCAGGAGTCTTGTAGGCAATATTTTATATTGCATCCTGTGTCTTTAAATCTCACCTGCTGGTGATCTTATTTTTAAATTCTACCATTGAATCTCTGGGGACAAAAGGCTGAATACAATTTTATTTTCCAAAAGTATATTTCACCTGGAACTTAATGGAGCCTGTTACACAGTCAAAGGGCATGTCTACAATCAGGTCCACAAATGAAGAATACTGCCAGGTTCCTGGCAGGACAGAAGCAAAGAAGGCAGCATTTTTTAACCAATATGAGATTAATGCAGAGGTGATATTCAGCAGGTTCTGACCAGTTCTGGAGAACCAGTAGTGGAAATTTTGAGTAGTTCGGAGAATCGAGAAATACATCTCTGACTGGCCCTGCCCCCATCTATTCTCTGCCTTCCAAGTCTCAACTGATTGGGAGGAAATGGGAATTTTGCAGCAACATTCCCCTGGAGTCGGGAGGGAATGGAGATTTTACAGTATCCTTCCCCTGCCATGCCCACCCAGCCACATCCGCCATGCCATGCCCACCAAGCCACGGCCACAGAACCGGTAGTAAAAAAAATTGAATCCCACCACTGAATTAATGGATAATATCTCTTAGACTGAAACCCACAACACTTTTTTGAGAGCAAGGCCAGAGTCAGCAAGAGCTAAGAATTCTTCCTTTTCTTCCTTTCTGAAACTGAGATATTACCTAGAACCATTTTATAGGCTTCTAGAAAAGCCATGAGAAACATTTCAGAAATTCTCTCCACTTAGCATAAAATCAAACATGAAGGAAGATGACTTGCTATATTCCAGGGCTCTTGGGATATTCTCCAGCAGCCTAATCTAATGAAGCAGCATGGCTGGTTAAAGCCTTTTATACAACATAATTAATATACCTTAATGTATTGTTGGAAGAGCAGAAGATGGGAATTTTTGCTTAGGATTGCAATAAATGGTCACTGCTTGTGCCTCTTCCTGGCACAGAAATATGCTGTGGGGAATGTTGCCCAGGTTGAATAGACAATTTCAGGACATTCCCTGGTGGACTTCTCTTCAGAAGGTCGGCTGACTGGAATAAAGGAAGGTGCAGTCAAATGCAGAAGGCTAGCATGAAGGAGGGATATGGTCTTCTGTATCCAGACTTGTTTTATCAGTTTTTAACTGAACTTTAATACATAACTTATTGTTTCTAAGAAATAATATCATACACAGCTCATAGGGTAAGCACCTCCCTTAAACCATCTTGTCCACTTCCTCCTTCCTTGCAGGTACTTCTGACTTTGGGGGGGGGGGGGAGAGGGGAGGACAGTTCAATGCAGACAATGGTGCAAAGGGGGCAAAGTCATGTCACACACATCAATCACACACTTCATTGAAGCCAGGATTTTCATTTAGGGGAATTGGTCATTTGAATGCCTTTTTTAAACTGCCCAAGACTGTGCCAAAACCTATGTGACCCTCACAATACATTTGTTTGCAATTCTTGGGAAAAAGACTAGATTGGTGTGTTTTTCAAACTTGGCAACTTCAGTGTTTCCCAGAAATGCTGTCACTGCTTTTTGGGAATGCCCATGTCTTTGCATCTGTATATCAAAGCCACCCACAAAGTAAATATAAAACATATCTGATTTATCCATCAATCATATGATCTGGCCAAGAACTGTACTAAATTGCCTGTACCCTATGCATGTGCCCAACAATCAATTTTCTCTGATGAGTTGCCAGGCAAGGAACAGTATTGCTTCCCTCATTAAATTAGGAAGTTTAATTATAAATCACAAGCATAAGACCAGGAAGGTTAAAGAGAATAAAGTATTTTGGGAAAACCTTTATGAACTATACTCCTAAATTTGCTCTGCCCACTGCTGTCCACTCCCACCGTACTGTCACAGTTCTTCAAAGCCACAATATAACTCTCCTGCCTCCCAGACTTACCTCAGACATTTTATCACTAAGCTGACTTTCATTTCTTCCTAATTGCCCGGAACTTGTCCACTATTTATAAAAGTCAAGCAGAAACACACTCAGTAGAAGCGTTGGTTCATTTCAAAAGTGACAGTTTGTCCATTGTCCCTGCCTTTTAATTAAATTTAATTATGAATTAAAATAAAGTGCATACAGCAGGTAATGTGCCTGTAATATGGATATGAGGTGGGAAATCCAAGTTTGGGACAGCATAAAAGCGTGTTCCCAGGCAGACTAGACAATGAGCTAATTCTATTTTATTGTAAGGCTACATTAATGGAATCTTGCAAAACTGAACTCTCCTCCCATCTCTGTTGGTAAGTTGTGACTGCCTTTACAGTTTGGTAAGTAAAGGAAGTTCCTTTCTGGATTTCTCTCCCTGCCTGTTATGCAGCTATGGGGCTATGTCACCTCTTATCTGATCATTCCTCTGGCAGCATCCCTTCCTTCTCCCTCCGCCCTTCATCTTTCAAGGTCATTCTGACATACTGTCAGGGTTTCATCTCTTTTTTGGAAGCTCCTGCTGCACACACACCCCATCCTGTCCCCAGAGATGTGTGCTAGGGAATGCTACTAAAATTGGACAAGCAATTTCAGGACATGTATGTCCAGCTTGACAGATGAACATTGCCTACAGTGGCAAAGAGAGAGATTGTGCTCTTGGCCTTTTGTAAAAGCTTTATCAATTCTTTGTTCTAGAAATCAAAAGAGACCATCAGAATGGTCTGTCTATAAAAGACTGCTGAATGATAAATGGAAAGAACAGTTGGGGGTTTGCCCCATCCAAAATCCAGAACTATTATAGATTCTTATCACTGCTTTTCTCTATCTTGGTGGCCTTCAGATGGCTTGGACTTCGACTCCCATTATGTCCAGCTACTGCAATGGATTGCGATATGGGTAGAGGAAAGCTGGGGAAAGCTGATTTAGAAATTCCAGTGTTATGATAAATATGCTGTAAATGGCCCCCACTAGAAGAGGGTCTGAAACTTTTTCTATTCCTCTCCCCACCCACCCATCCACCCAAAACAAAACCAGTTACTTGCCAAATGCTGACAGAAGGAAACAGTTGTCCAGAACCAGGTTTTATTGCCCTGATTCTGACATTGGGATTCTGGGTGTGCTAATCACTAGAATAGAGATTTTTGGTCTTAGAGTACAATGTCTCTCAATTTACTAGGTGGCCTTGGTGAAGTTCCCTTCTGACTTACATGATCCATGCAGTCTTATGTTCTCTTTTCAAACAGGAAGGATTTTCTTTTCTAATATTTACCTTTATCTCTCTTATCCGTTTACCCTTTGCTATTCCTCCCTAAGAGAATTCTGCAACTTCATAACTACCCTGTTAGTATTACCAAAAGGCAAGATTGTGTAGTTACAGTCTTGAGAATCTGGACTGGACTGCAAGAGCTGTAAAATTTATTAAACTGGTACTGGGTAAAGGCGTAAGTGTTAAGGTGTCAATGTGATGATGAATTGTATCCTGACAATTTTGAATTTACCAAGTCTGAGACATTATAAGGAAACTCATTTTGCTACAGTAGATAAGGTCACCCTGGACTCATAAATGTGACAGGATGATGTGTTTGCTCAGTCTTACTAATTGGTTCTCTATCCATAGAAGAAAGGAGGGGCAATATTATTCCACATGGCCAAAGTTTAATGCTATATCATAGACTAAACATTTTCCCCCTCATATCTAACAGACATTCATTTCTTTCTTCCTATTTATATTTTTTCCCTTTATTTTACTACGTGTATCTCTTGAAGCAAATAAATATTATTTAAAACTGAAGGGTACTTGGCTAGCTTTTGTTACGTGTGTTTTCAAGGAAAATTTAGTTTTCCAGGCCTATCATTTAATGACTTTTAAAAGTACCATTATAAGAAGGTAAACATTTCAAAGCTATATTAACCAGGAGGCTAATGCACTATGCAGAGGTTCCCAAACTTGGCCACTTGAAGACTTGTGGACTTCAACTCCCAGAAATCTCCAGCCAGCAGAGCTGGCTGGAGAATTCTGGGAGTTGAAGTCCACAAGTCTTCAAGTGGCCATGTTTGGGAACCTCTGCACTATAGGCTCCAGGGTCAGCTGCCCATCAGCAGTCTAGGAGAAGGCTCGGTGATGAAATACATTCAGGGCTCCTTCAGTATTTTGAATGGATCCATCCCCTTGCTAGGCCCCAGGCTTCAAGCAGGGCTGATTTCAAGGCCCATTCTCTGTGATACCTTCTCTATTAAGTTACTTAATTACTTAAATAATTAAATTGAGAGGCTGTCCAATTCCTAACAATTTTGAATGGCTTACACTTAAAACAAAATAGTGAAAACCACCATAGAGTTCCAGAGGGGGGGAAAACATCCACAGCATCCCAAAGAAACAACTGACAGGGTTTATCACTCATCCTTCCCCAACACTAGGGAGAATAGCCAGGACTTCTGGGGGATGCTATTCCAGAGGGCAAGTGCAGGAGTGGGTTCCTGCCAGCATTACTACCAGTTTGGTGGGTGCACATTTACACTTAAAAAGGTCTGCGCATGCGCACAACATTAAAAAAAAGGAAGGGGGGAAATAACATTTTTTCAATTGATTGTTCTGTGCGTGTATAGAACAGAAAATCAAGATGGCGCTGCTGAGGATAGAACCAGTTCTGTCACATGTCCAGACGAGTTACTACCTATTCAGGTGAACCGGTAGGACAGGTGCCACAATAGAGAAACTCTATTATTGTTGTTATAATCTCACCCCAGACTCATAACCATGGCCTGACGATGGGCATTTATTCTATCTGTGAATTGGCATCTTAGATAGTCAAATGCAAAATAATAATGAATTTAGCTCAAATTAGTACAGGACAGAAATATTGCTAACCATTTTCAACACAAAATGTCACAGGGATAGCTGAACCATTATTCAGGAGAATGAAAAGGAAAACAAATGGGACCTTCAAAACAAAGGCCAAGACCTCAAACATCATCTCAAGCTAAAAACACACTTCTTCTGTCTGGCCGGCCTAGGATAGTCTCTCTGTCTTTGGGGTTTTTTAATGGGGTAGCACATTTTTAGCGAATTTTTAGCACAGGGTTGGTTTAATTGTTTTTTATGAAATGTATGTATTTTTTGACTGTTTTTATTCTGCCTGTGCACCGCCCCGGGTCCCTGTGGGGAGAGGGTGCGGTTTAAAAATAAAATTATTATTATTATTATTATTATTATCATCCCCCACCCTTCAAAGGACCTCTTCACTTGCATTTGTTAATGCCATTGCTTTGGTAACAAAGTGAGACGAGTCTGTGTTGCTAATTTAAAAGTTAGGCAGGCTGGAACGGGAGAATAAAGTTCTTCAAAGTTCCACAATTTTAAATGAAGGGTTTTTAAAGGTTAAAATCAACAGCTTGCATACCGTCAGTCATACAAGAACCGACGGTCTGGCTTCTATCAAGATGTAAGGCAGTGACAATCTATGCTTGCTGAACATTCTGAACTACCTTTAAAGGCAATCCTATGTAACAAAAATTTGTAGTGGCCAAGTCTGGAGATTCTTCTAAATGAGAGGAGATCAAACCTTGCTGGATTGGTTCCAAGTGACATAAATTACAAGCTGGTGGAAAGTATCATTGCTAATCTACACTCTGAAACAATAGACATAGAATCATAGAACTGGAAGGGATCTCGGAGGTCTTGGAGACCTTATATCATCCTTGTGTTGTGGTCCGCTGGTAATCTGTGGAGCTGGCAGCAGAGTCGGACAGCGAGGAGGTTGGGGAGGAACATGGGCCAGTCCTGGAGTCTGGGGAAGGCTCGGACGAAGGCTCTGTGTCGGAGACAGAGAAGGGGCCAGCGCCATCTGGGAGTTATGTGCTGTCTCCAGAGCCTCCAGAGTCAGATATCAGCGAGGCAGAAGAACAGTCTCCCCCTGTTCCCAGTGTGCACATGCGCAGAGCTGCCAGAAGGCAAGAACAGTTAAGACAGAAGGGATAATTTGGGAGTAAGGCTTAGCGGTGATTAGCTCCTCCCATAGGACATAAAGGAAGAGCGAACGCACATGAGCCTTTGCAGGAAGCAACTTGGTTCATGCTGGTCAATTTGCCTTCTGAAGCTCCATTTTGACTCTTTGTTCCATGTGGCCTTGCCAAGCTAATTGCCAGTTAAGTCTTTGACAGTGTTTCAAGGAAGATAAAGGTGAGTGCTTATCAGCCTTATCCCGAAAGGTTTTGGCAGCCTATTGTAGGACTCTTTGCAACTATTTGGGACTCATTACGGGCAGTGAATGAACATAATTCACAACCTTTGAAATAAAAAGAGGTTTTTGGGGACTAAGCATGTGTTTTTTTTACTGTATCAGGTAGCCTAGATCAGAACACCCTGGTTGTCCAAGAGTTATGTAATAAGCCAGCCACTGTGGCAATCTTTCTTTTCCTATATCTAAAAACAGGTAAATATATAAAAGTAATTAGGGTAACCTACTGTATAATTGAACAATTGAGGGCAAAAGGAAAAGGGGACGACAGAGAATGAGGTGGCTGGATGGAGTCACTGAAGCAGTCTATCTATAGGAGTTGTTCATACAACCACCAGAAAGTAAAATAACAAAAGATACTTTTTCTCACGTAGGTACTAACAGCAGCTGAGCCAGATTGCTCTCGATTTGACATTAGCATTTTACTGCAGGAGCATGTCCCTTGATAGGTCCCCAGTCAACAAAACTGAATCTTGCAGGCCCATGCTTGTACTGCAAAACATTCAATAAACTGGAACATCACGAGGAGAATTTGTTTAAAGAGCTACTTCAGTGCTTCTCAACTCATCCTCTAAATGTGTGGACTTCACTTCCCAGAATTCCCCATCTAACATGCTGGTATCCCGGTGGAAGGGAGACAATTCCCATTTCCAAATCTTTCAAGTTGGTTCCAAAGGCTCTGTTTCTAAGGGCTGGAATGAGGGGACAAATATGATCGATGTCTTTGGACTTCTTTTCCATTCACCCAAAGTCTTAATCAAAACTTTATTGCATCGGTAAATATGACTGCTTGACCCAAACCACAAGGTGTTTTTCCCCCAGATCAAAACAGAATGTGGTTAATCAAAGAAACTGAAAGCCACTTTCATATTTCCCTCACAGATTATTTTTGGCTTTATTTCTGTGAGAGTTGGGGGTGGAAGGAGAAGAAGGACAGAAGCCATGTCTTGACCTCTGGGAAAGAAGGTTGTATTAGGAGGAGTCCTAGACTGACTCCTCCCTGATTCACTGAAGTGTACAGAGAGCAGGAATAAAAAACACAGACTAGCAATATTCTGTTAATATAGTCTCAATATAGTATCTTGATAAAGTATAGCTCTCGTCTATGGAATCTATTTCCTGACCTAGACAACTTTGAAGGGTTGGCAATTTCAGATACTGTATACATATAGTAGTCCCCTTTGAAGTAGATGAAAAGGTGCCTATTCAATTAGTATTGGCATAAGTAGCATTTGAAAAGTAAATTGCAGTCATAGAAGTCCAATAAAGATTAGGAGTCCAGAGAACAGACCAGGGAAAGTTAAACTTTGTCCCCTGCAACAGTCCTTATCAAAAATATGAATTTTTCAGTATATTTATTGGAATAAAATTTCTTATTCCCAACTAAATAGAATTGATAAGTAAAGGGGTGATTAAATAAATTATTTAAATAAGAAATCTTATGAAAACTAGGGTTCCAATCAAGATCCATTAATATATATGAACCATTAATACAATAGTTATGTGAGTATCATCTTGGCATTGGTTAAATGATTTAAATAATCCCCATGCATGCAACAATACTAAGGAAAGAGAAACCACTAACCTGAAACATATATTCCTTTAATAATTATCTATTTCATTTTACTGACTTCCCCTTCTTCCCTATTACAGCGGGATCTTGTTCTTAAGAGGAAGAAACATGTATCGTGTTTGAGAGAAGCATAGACCTTAAAAGTATCTCTTGAGAAGAGTCATCTCATTAAACAGGATGCAAGATCAATATAAATCTAGCTGACATCTGTTCTGCAAGTAGATCACTCTATACCCATAATGGTGAACCTATGGCATGTGTGCCAGAGGTGGCGTGCAGAGTCCTCTTTGCTGGCATACATGCATCACCCCAGGTCAGATCTGCGTGGCATTTCTTTTGTGAGCTTCTGTTTCCCTGCAAATGACGAAACAGAAGCTCATGAAAAAAATCTTACCTCTTGCTGTGCTGCCGATATTGGGATGCCCTGCCTCCCGCCGATGGTAGATGGTCTTCAGGTTTCTGCTGCACATGTGCACACACGTCTGCGTGCATGCCTGTGAATGCGCACCTTTCGGTTTTGGCATGCGTGGCACAGTTTCGGCACTCGGTGTCTAAAAGGATCGCCATCACTGCCCTATACCCTATCTCAGTAGTGGGTTTCAAAAAATTTTAGAACCTCTTCTGTAGGTGTGGCCTGCTTTGTGGGAATGGCTTGCCAGCCATGTGACTGGGTGGGAGTGGCTTGCTGGCCATGTGACTGGGTGGGATTGGCTTGGCAGTCATGTGACTGGGTGGGAGTGGCCAACTTGTAAAATGTGGTGAAACTCACTTAACAACGCTCTTGCTTAGCAACCAAAATGTTGGCTCAGAAACTGGCATTTGAAGCACGCAAGTCTTAAAGCTGTCAAGTTACAAGACCCTTGCACCCTAACCTTTTAGAAAAAAAACCCAAGGGTGTTCAAACTTGACAGCTTTAAGACTTATGGACTTCAACACCCAGAATTCCTCCTCCAGTCATGTTGGTTCAGAAGCTCTGGCATTTGAAGCACGCAACTCTTACAGCTGTCAAGTTACAAGACCCTTGCACCCCTAACCCTTTAGGGGGGGAAAACCCCAGGAATGTTCAAACTTGACAGCTTTAAGACTTGTGGACTTCAACACCCAGAATTCCTCCTCCAGTCATGTTGGTTCAGAAGCTCTGGCATTTGAAGCACGCAACTCTTACAGCTGTCAAGTTACAAGACCCTTGCACCCCTAACCCTTTAGGGGGGGAAAACCCCAGGAATGTTCAAACTTGACAGCTTTAAGACTTGTGGACTTCAACACCCAGAATTCCTCCTCCAGTCATGTTGGTTCAGAAGCTCTGGCATTTGAAGCACGCAACTCTTACAGCTGTCAAGTTACAAGACCCTTGCACCCCTAACCCTTTAGGGGGGGGAAACCCCAGGAATGTTCAAACTTGACAGCTTTAAGACTTGTGGACTTCAACTCCCAGAATTCCTCCTGTCGCTCTTCATCTTGATGATGTGCAGAGGGACGGGGGGGGGGGGGGCTGGAACCAGTTCTAAACAGCACTGTAGATTTGTGGAACCTCTTCTATAGACGAGGCTAGAACTGGCAGGAACCTACCTCTTCCCTATCTCCTAGAAACAAAGAATAGAGCGCTTAAGTCCAAAACAGCCTTTAAGACTCAGAACCTCCAAGTGATTGTGTTGTTCTATGAATGTAATTGTCTGTGAACCAGTGTTGAGCCTATATTGTTCTTTGCTCTCATTCCCTTACATTTCTTGACTTTCTTTCCCCCTATAAGCTGCTTCTTGGCTTCTGAGTTTTTATTAACAGATCTTGATTTGCCTTAAGGATCACAGGAGAGTGTTCATGTAAGACAGGCCAAAAGCATCATTTTGTGACTCGCTTTCCACAATCGTACAGGATTTGTTTTTATTCAAGCTCAGAATCAAAGTGGGAGAACACCCCAATCGTTGGAAGAACTTTAGTTATAAATCATGGGTGTCCAACCTTTTGGCTTGCCTGAGCTGCATTGAGTGAAGAGAAATTGCCTTGGGCTGCATATAAAATATATAGTCAATGTATATAAATCACCTAATAATGTTAAAGGTTTATGATCGTGAGGGCCACATATAGCATATGGTCTGTGGGTTGGACATGCCTGTTATAAATAATGGCCAGTTTTCTCTTGTTCTCTGTTCCTAGATTTGCACAGCTAGAAGCAGAGAGTTACAGTACATATTTATTCAGAACATTATGCCACACTGTGGCATAAAGTATTTCATTCACTGTACAAATGTATTTCAAGAAGGTAATAACTTGGAAATTGTAATCCTGAGAATAATTATTTATTTCAAGCTGTAAAGTTACTAGCAGCTTCTAAGGGTTTTTATATATATATTTAAGGAGGGAAGATCAACTGACTCTGCTTTGATGTTTATGTGCGTGCAAGAGCTGTTTGGCGGAATACCATTAAGGGGGAGAGAGGGTAGGAAAATGGATTTCTCTTCAGGATACTGCACAGTGCCTTTTCAGAATTGCTGAATTAGCACTTAGCAGTATTTATGTTTCAAATGCAAGAGCTTGCATTTTGCTGACAGATGTTTAATGCTCAGTAATCACAAAGCAAAGCTAGATGAAATGCCAGATGGGACAAAACCAGCATTCGTTAATAGAAATCAATACAAAATTTAACAATCGTGTTTGGGTTTTTTTGTGTATAAATTTCCAACTAACTATGATGAAAAATCAGCAGAACATTTGGAGAAGCACAGGTGGGGCTGTGTTTCTTGTTTCAGAATTTTTTTCCTTTGAATTGTTCAGTCATTTTCAAACATTCTTTGGTCAAATCAAATCACACTTGTTCCTCCAGCTAAATTCTGCAAGGGATTGTGTTGTTACTCATTCTCCAAAACTAAAATGGCAGCTCGTTGAGGAGAGGCAAAACAGCATTGTTTTTGTAATTATTGATACAAATAATTTGTGTTGCTCAATCATGCTAACCTTTTATGTTCTCTCTTATTCTAAAGCTGATTTTGTACATTTATCCTCAGATCCATTCTGTGCAAGGCTTTGGCTGTCTCGTTCTTGCTTATACCAGGAGAGAAGGCTGAAGTCAGTTCCAAGGCATTTGGATATTCCCCCAGCTGTGTTGCCTGGTTCTTGAAATTAATCATTTTGGGGGGGGGGGGGGGAAATGAATGATAAAGTCTCTGTGGGTATTTTTTTTTTTCCTTTATAAGTTCTCAGCAGCCCTGTGGAGTTCTTGAAAAAGATTCTAGGTTTCCATTTTGGATGAAAGCATTTTTTTGTCAATCTGAAGCAGAAGATGAGGAGAACGATGAGGGTAATAACATTTCTGGGAATAAAAATGCCAGTGGAAAAACTGGAGATAATGACATTGTGTGTTCCTGAGCAAGGAATTCACCCAGTGCCTCAGGAGAAGCAGAGATTCCTTAGACTCACCTTTTCTCTGAGAGTTCTCTGCAAATCATGAAGTTACAATTTACAGGATAATTAAGAATTAAGGATAATAATAAAGTAATCTTTCCAAGCAATCATCTAGACACGAAGAAAGAAGATATTTTTCTGCGGACTTTGGCTTCAGTAAAATTTACATTATGAAATATAATTTCCAGTTATCATATATAAAAGTGTGTTCTTTGACTGCTTGGTCAGTTTTTAAAGTGTTAGTATGACATTGTGAAATACTGCATCTTGATTAGGTCAGCTTTTGGGTTCCATATTTATGAAATCATTGTTTAGGAAGCATTAAGGCCTTAATGAGTCACATAGTGATGCAAATTCAGCTAGCCAAGGTATTTGTAGTGGAACCAGTGGGTGAAGGAGATGGGGCCCCACCGGGGGAAGCAGTGGTGGGATTCAAAATTTTTAACTGCCGGTTCTGTGGTTGTGGCTTGGTGGGCGTGGCACGGCTTGGTGGGTGTGGCTTGGTGGGCATGGCAGGGGAAGGATACTGTAAAACTCCATTCCCTCCCTACTCCAGGGGAAGGTTACTGCAAAATCCCCTTTTCCTCCTGATCAGCTGGGACTCAGGAGGCAAAGAATAGATGGGGGTGGGGCCAGTCAGAGGTGGAATTTACTGGTTCGCTGAACTACTCAAAATTTCCACTACTGGTTCTCCAGAACTGGTCAGAATCTTCTGAATACCACTTCTGAGGGGGAGTAAAGAGATTTTAGCTTAAAGTCTATTCAGGAGAGAAGCATCCGAGATCAAACCCATAGTTCTATGTTTGTCATTTACCAAAAGCATTACCAAAATGTTTTATAGATGACATTTGCCTCCAGCAAGATTGGCCAAAATGGACCCAAATTTATCCCCAAATGTTGGAGATGCAGCCACAAGCCTGGAACAGTCTACCATATGAGGTGGACGTGTCCCATCACGAGGAAGTACTGGCAAAATTCGGAAATGATTGGAAGAAATTACTGAGCAAAAAATAGAACTCAACCCAGAAGCATTCTTATTAGGACTACTAGACCAAAAAATGGATAAACAATCTCAATACATAATGATACACTTACTCACTGCAGCCAGGATTGCTTTCTCACAAAACTGGAAAAAAATCAATACACCCACAGATGAAATTATAATCAGAAAAATACTTGAATGTACAGAAATGGACAAAATGACAATAGAACTAAAAGAAAGAGAAGAAATGGACTTCTAGAAGTGGCTAGAAATGTATATGTGGCTAAAAATCAGAAGCCAAATCAGAAAATAGAGAATATAAATATATGGTGATACAAATAATATTATTGTAAGTGTTAATACTACTGTTGTTATATTATAGGACAAGGTTAAAGCAATAGGAAGGCAATGCAGAATGCAGAATTATAAAAGCTAAGCAAGAAAGCCAATACAGGAGGCTGTAAAATTACTGTATATTGTTATGTACGTTTTGTGTTTTGTTCTTTCTTGTTGTGTTTTCTTTTACTGTTTTTAAAGATTAAAACATTTAATAAAAATTATTTGTAAAAAACAAAAAAGAGACTTTTCAACTTAAAGTCTATTCAGGGGAGAAGCATCTGAGATCAAACCCATAGCTCTATGTCTGCCATTTACCAATGGAAGGCAGGCAGTCTGGCAAGATTCTTCTAATAAAGAAGATCAACAATAAAATATCTATTTGGGCCTAACCATGAGTGGTTCTGGTTGCTTGTGCCTGACAATATTCTATGTCTGATTCCCCCCACCCCATCCCCGGTTCATTTCATTATAATGTGTTAAACCTATCTTGGGATTCATAACACAGATTGCCTTGTAATTCTTGCCCTACAATGGTAGAAACCATTTTGGTTTGTGGGGGCCTCAAAGAAGTGCTTTTGGTTTTAAGTTAACCATCGTGGCTTAGGAGAAGAGCTGTGGTCGTGCAGTGGTTGGAATGCAGTACTGCAGGCGAGCTCTGCATTCCACTGCCAGGAGTTTGATCCTGACCAGTTTAAGATTGACTCAGCCTTCTATCCTTCCGAGGTTGGTAAAATGAGGACGCAGATTGTTGGGGGCATTATGCTGGCTCTGTCAACCACTTAGAAAGTGCTGTAAAGCACTGTGAAGCGATATATAAGTCTACATGCAATTGCAAAATCAAAATTAATGTTGAGGTGCTTCAGCATCTTTTTTTTCTGACTTACAGAACATGAGTGACTTTCCCTTCTCTGCTCCCTAAATCATGTTTAAATGCTGAACAAATCAATAGTTAAAATTATAAGTCAACTACTGTGTCACAGTTTATGGGCTATGTGAAGGAGAATATTATTTTTCCTCTGTTTGCTTGCCACACCATGTACTTGCCATTATTCTCTGGAATATGAGACAGTCTGTTTTTGTACCCCACTCTTCTAAGAAGCTTTCCCTTCCAAACAGCATGGGGAAAAATTGTTTCGCCTATAATGTAGGACAGACACACAAACAAAACATGACAAATGTTTGCCCCCAGGGGTGGGAGCAAATGATTACACATACGTATACCATGATCCCATATGCTCCATCTTTTGAATGTGTATCAGATCTCATGACACAGATACAGTATATAATCACATCACATTATTAGGTTGATGTTATTATCACTGTTACGGGTATCCACTGATACAAAATCATCAATAGAGAAAACTTAACTAGATATAAGCAAATCTATCAGTTTCATATTTTTTTCTTGGTTACTTCTTATTAAACTGTTAATTTCAGCTTGTCTCGTTTCCTTGTTTTTACAAATTTCTGTTGGATTTGAGATTTTTCTAAGGCTACACAATAATGTTTGACTCCAAAACATATTCTCTTTTTCCCTATTTTTTTAAAAATTTTATTTACTCTGTTGCATATATATTTTTTTTCCCTAAAAGAAACTCTTCGAGTTCGTTTGTCTACTGGGCAGTTTAAACATTGAAATAAATAAATAAGTAGAAGTGAGCATGCATGAGATTTTAAACAAAATTTGCTAAGGCCTACCTATGACCTCTTATGGATGAAAGAACTGAAAGTTAAGCAAATATTCATTTAGTCTGCTAGGAAATGAAGTTGGGGCCTTAGCTTTATGAGCCCAGGGGTGCAACATGCCAACTAGGTAACTCATTAGACTTCATAATTTTCTGCAAAAAATTAAACTAATGAATTAGACTCAAGAATAAAAGCATTACATTTTTCTACTTTAAAAACAAACCACTATTAATAGTTTTGCATATGAAATCTTATGCAAGAACTCTACTGATGGGTATCAGTTTGAAGAGAAATGGCCATCTTATGTAGAAACATGTAAAATAAGAAATAAGCTAGATATTCTATCTAGGCATAAAATGCTAATAATAAAATACTAAGTAATTTCTGAGCAGTCAATGAAATACTAATATAATCTATGTTTTAAAAAAATTAAGGGAAAATATTTTTCTTTTGATTGTCACATCTGATTATTTTTAATGGAATATCTTCCCTCTGCAAATAAGGAGAACAGGCCAAATATAAAGCTTAAAGCTTTTTAAAAAATCATTTATTTAAACAATTCCAGATTTGAAAGAAAACTCAAAAATCAACTAGGGCAATCTTCACCAAAGCAAAAAGTATTGTAACAAGAACTCTGACAGAAAGGCAGCCAACCTCTGCTGAAAAATCTCGTAAAGTTTTCCTCCCCACTTCTATCAGAAAGATCTTCCTAATATTTGCCCTATTGGTTTGCATCTTGCTCTTCTGAATAATGATTCTTCTATCAGCTATCTCTCAGGCTTCCATAACTTGAAGTAATTATCCTATCACCTCTTGATGACATGCTCTCTAGGATAAGCATATATATCTTTTTCAGATGTTCCTCCTAAGCTCTGATCTCTAAGTCTTTATCATTGTTGCTGCCTTCTTGTAGACATGGTTTTCATCAAACTTGACATATCCTTGAGTATTCTGAATCTGTAAGCCATATCACCTCAGTTTAAACTAAGTAATAGCATATTTCCTCATCCTTCAAATCTTGGTGTTCTTACAATAGGCATATTTACTCAGACCTTGCATTTTGATGATTCATATCAATAGGGCTTTAGAAAGAACATTGTGGGGGACTGCACCCCATATCTTTTAGATGTCAGTAGGTTGCCTTCCCTGAGCCTTAAGATCGTATACACTATAAAATCTATATAAATGAACAAAATGCCATACGCTAACATTCAGCCTGCTAGGCGCTCAATTCTTCCTTAGATTAATTATGTGCTTCCTTATTGCATGACTCAGGGTTTTCTTGCTTCAAGTTGCACATTTTTGTTCCTTCTGGTGCACATTCATTCCTTTTCCCTTGAATTTCTCCAATGGAAGTCTTGTTTTCTTCCCCATATGCAAGGCAGGTTGTGTTATTCTTTTCTGTCTCAAGAGCTACTTGTTTCTTCAGGCTTCCAATATGGATTTCTCCTGTTTGTCTCATTATTGTCAATTCCTGGCCTCTGCTACCTGTTTCCATCACATCCAGCAGCTTGTTAAAATTGTCAGCAGAATTCTCCTCAGGGTGCCTTTCAGAACATGTGCTTTTATCTAAGCAATTTTCATGGATTTCTTGAATTGCGTCCCTAGAAGCCTTCACTCTGGAAATTTCCTGACAGCTATTCTTATAGTTAGTCTTAGGAGACAAACCAGGGCTAGATATTGCTTTATTGAGTTTGAGATTTACCTCAGTCTCATCTCTATTGACATCCTGGATAAGGCCCCTTCTGGTTTTTTCATTTGGGCTTAGGGCTTCCCTTGAAGCTGGGTCCATTTCGCTTCTTTTGGTCTGTGGCATGGGAACATTAGATTCTTTTAGCTTTATACAATTCTCTAGACCGGATAGACAAAGGTGCTCTGTCTCTGCTTCTCCGTCCAGAGTTAGATTCTTTTGTTCTTCCACGTTGATTGATTGCTAAAATCACAGGAGAAAAAAATAAATAACTTGAATTAAGTCATATTGTGTTATTCATTTAAAGTGACCCACTCAAAACTCTTGGTGTTAGCTGTAATGATCTACTGGAAGTGAAGTTCACCTTTATTACTGATCTGAAAAACTCAAGTAGAGCACCCAAATTTCCTTATATCAAAGTGCAAGTGATAATCATTATCATATTGACTCTCCTTATTTTCCAACACAGTGCTCTAAATAATTCATTTGGGAATTTTATTTTTAAATTTTATTTAGCAATAAAAATAAATATAGCTGTGCAACTTAAGCATATAACTGGATAGTGAACAATACATGTGGAGAAGAACAGTGATCATACATTCATAGCCCCTTACCTCAAATGCATATGCAGAATTGACTAATATGGTTTAATTATATCTTCACATCAGCTGCAATTACTGGCACTATTCCATAGCACTATGGCAGCATAGACACTGGTGCCCCATGACTTCACCAGTTACAACAGATGTGGTCAAGTTATTTGGAAAGAATGATATTATTTGTTTTACATCAGGTACCTGCCACTTTTTCTGATCCACTGGGTCAGGTAGCTGCTGCAGCAAATTTCCCTAATTTGTCATCACCTCTTCAACAGCAAAGATGGCAATACTTTCCCATGCTTTAATGTCTTAATTGCTGCATTGTACACTATATGGAGCTATCCTTGAGGGAAGTCCAGAAATTTTAATTTTTTGTAGAAGACAACTAACTGCTAACTAAGATATGAATTCAGAAGCATGTTACACACACTTATCTACCCTGCTTTCCAGTCCCTATTTTAGAAGTTGTTTTTATTCTTAAAACAATAAACAGTTTAAAAACTAACTGCCTAAACAATTGCCTTGACACATTAAAGTCCAGATGTTAAGGTTAGCAGGAATCTTAAAGATGTCTTAGTTTTTAAGATCTGTTTTTCAGAGTCAGAGAGAGAAATCTTCCACCGTATTGCTTTCAAACTGTGAAAATCCCTGGGGACTTTCCACTTTTACTGGAGCTTTTTAGATTGATATAATATATATGACTTTATTCATTTTTAATAAGGTGTAATATGTGCTTTATATATTTTTACTAATATTTTATTATCTGTCTTGTAGCTTAAAAAAATGTATTTAATTGATTATAATAGCAGCAGCAGAAACAGCCATCCAGTGATTCCTTCTTTAAATTGTAATTTTATTAAAAATGTCACTTATGAAAAAACAAATGCAAACTAAAAAAGAATAAAAAGTACGATATGCAAAAGGAAAAGGAAAATAGAACAGAATATAGTAAAGGAAAAGAAAAAATATACAAAGAAATTACTTCCTTCTTCATCACAACCACCATAGACATTGCTTCCAAGAAAGAAATGGAGAAATGTAGATGGCTGCAATGACGATGGTGGAATGAAGAGCTGGTGCGTAGAAGAGCTTCTCTCTGGACAAGGGGAGGACTTGAGATGACCTACAAGACTCCAGACAGAAGCTTCTTGTGAAGAGACCACAAGACAGCAGTCTCCAGCAGGTCTAAAGCTTTGGTAGGCAAGGGAGTAGACACTGGGTACCTTGTTAACTCTTTTCAGTGATTAGAAACTTTTGGATCACCAAGCACACTAGGCAAGTTTCCTTCAATACTTAATGAAGGTTTTCTTTTTAAAATCATGATAGGATGGGACTTTGATGATTGGATATTGGAAGGAACTAAAAAAACAACAACCTAGATTACACTTAAAGGAGATGAACACCCGGAAGATATTTTTGAACAGTGGACCCGGAAGAGTATCTGCCTCTAAAGAGATTGTCTAAAAGATGTTATAGAGGAGGAACAAGTTTTACCAGACAAGCCTTTGACTGATCTATTTCCATACCAGTCCTGACAATTGTCAGTGTTCTGTTTTCACTCATTAATTTCATTACTTATTCATTCCATTTATATGCCAGCTTTATGCCAAAAAACCCATGTTGTATTGTACCACCTATGCAATATATTTCCACAAAAATATTGGGATAAAGAAACAATGTGATTGTGTCAATGAGATATATGAACCCAGACATGAAACCAAGATTTATGATTTAGCATTATATGTGAACAAGCTATTATGGGCTGTTCAAACAAAAAAGAGAGAAAAGGATGAATGCTGATATAAATTATGCATTTGCTAATGAATATGCATGTACAATTGGACATTTTTATATAATTTAAATTTAAATGTAATGCATCGTATCTTAGAGACTTAAGACCAGGACCAAGTACCCTTATGAGTGCTAATTTTATTGCCCCAGCAACTGTCTTTATTCTGAATTTTGCCTAGACAATCTTTAAAATAAGTTTTCTTTGATGGAATCAAACGGCACTATCTTGGGTTCATAACCTGTTAGTTTAATTATGTTTTGTATGAATCCAGCTACTCCAGTTTATTCAATACTGGAATTCAGAGGGATAGAATCAAGATCACGTGAAGTGTTAATACCACTTTATAATGCCTTGGTAAGGCCACACTTGGAACTACTACATTCAGTTTTGGTCGCCATGATGTAGAAAAGCTGTGGAGACTCTAGAAAGAGTGCCGAGAAGAGCAACAAAGATGATTAGGGGACTGGAGGCTAAAACATATGAAGAATATGTTCTTCTGGGTATGTCTAGTTTAATGAAAAGAAGGACTAGGGGAGACATGATAGTAGTGTTCCAGTATCTCAGGGGCTGCCACAAAGAAGAGGGAGTCAAACTATTCACCAAGGCACCTGAGGGTAGAACAAGAAGCAATGGGTGGAAACTAATCAAGGAGAGAAGCAACTTAGAACTGAGGAGAAATTTCCTGACAGTTAGAACAATTAATCAGTGGAACAGCTTGCCTCCAGAAGTTGTGAATGCCCCAACACTGGAACTCTTTAAGAAGATGTTGGATAGCCATTTGTCTGAAATTGTATAGGGTTTCCTGCCTAGGCAGGGGGTTGGACTAGAAGACCTCCAAGGTCCCTTCCAACTCTGCTATTGTGTTGTAATACAATATGACTTGAAACAAACCATACTGTGACTCAACTATGAATCCAGTTCAGGTATTATATTGTCTGGGCAAATATTTCATTAACTCACCTGGTTATCAAGTTCATCTTTTAAAAAGGGAATTTCATCACCTTCCTTAATATCCCATCTGTAAAAGAGCAAAGTAAAATAGGGGATGTTGTTCAGTTTTGACAAAGTAGAATACAAATTTTGGTCTTTGTTGGAAGGTTTTACTTATCTTAACTGGATTGTCCCTAAGTGAAAAAATGTTCATTGTAGCATGGCTGAAACCTTGCAAGTTGACTCTCTTTACTTCAGGGATGTCCAAACTTGGGAACTTTAAGACTTGTGGACTTCAACTCCCAGAATTCCCCAGCCAGCTATGCTGGCTGGGGAATTCTGGGAGTTGAAGTCCACAAGTCTTAAAGTTCCCAAGTTTGGACATCCCTGCTTTACTTGGTCAGTAGTCATCCACTCATCTACATAAAGTTCTAGCTTGCCTTCACTTTATCTAATTCATGATTGATAAGGAAGTAAAAATAACAGGAAAGAAACACTGGGGTAGATCAATCTTGCAGGAGAATAATGACAATTTTGTTTTTAAAATTATTAAAATTATATGCCACCCCTCTTACTCTGCAAGGTGACTCTGGGCAGCTCCTATTTACTTATTTAATTAGGTGAAACCAACTATTCATATTTTAAAACATGAACCTGAAACTGTCCAGAACAAAACTGATCAGCTGAATTGTTTTTAACGTTTGGGCTCCAATTGACTGAATTACAAACTCTCTTACACAAATATATAGTTGTGTATACAAATGTATGGGCTTGTGTTTGAGTGTGTGTGTGTGTCAGTGGTAGGTTTCAAATCCTGTTCCAACTGGTGCTGTTGGAACGGGGCCGGCAGCGTCCTCATGGATGCGTGCAGTGCGCGCGCATGCATCTTAGCGCCTCTGTGACACTCCAACTGCTCTGTGGAGCATCGCGCAGGTGCTGTATGCGCCATGTGCCTGCGTGGAAGCACAGAAGCCTTTAAACACTGGTAAGGAGCAAGGGTGGGCTGGCCCTCTGGAGCACTGTACCAGAACGGTATCCAGTGCTCTGGGCTTGCTCCGGTACGCCTGTACCGGGGCGTACTGCCTGCAACCCACCACTGGTGTGTGTGTACATGTATACACATGCACTTACAACACACACACAAACACACATCAAGCCACAGTAAATCTATGAATTATAAGATTTGAAATCTAACTCATCTGGAATAAATCAAGCTGGCAATAGTTACTCAACATATATTTAAACCAGTTGTGCACAGACTAAAAACTGTATCAATAATTGTTTACATTAACTGAAAAAAGCCTGAGCAAACATCATCTAGAGCAAATATTGGTTATTATTTATTGCCTACCTTTCTATGCCCTCTGCATTTGCATTCTAAGTTTTAGAGAAATGTTGTTTTCAGAAAATGAAACAAATCCAGCATAAACAAAACACACCTTCTCTTGAGATTGTGCAGAAGCCAGATGAACAATCATGGGGGGGAGGGGAGGGAATTAACAATTTGAAGGATTTTTAGTCCGTATTATGTGAATGCCCTGCATGATCCAAGGCGCCATTTTGTCTTTGCTTCAAAGTCCTGCAGAGACTCCTACTGTGAAATTCACCTTAGACTGCATTCATTCATTCATTCATTCAAACAGCAGAAGAAGTGCTGAAACTGTTCCTTAAACCCATCTCACCTCAGACTGCCAGTGAGTCATTATTTTGCAATTAGTGTCTGGAGGGGGCACTTTCATCATGGCGTGTGTTCTTTCACTTCTTAAAAAACCAGATGACTTATGGATACACAAAAAGAGAGAAATGAATCACTCTAAAGTTCCCACATGCAAAGAGGATAATGATATATGCTACTCAAAATAAAAGCATCTACACCAGGGGTCCCCAACCTTAGCAACTTTAAGTCTGAAGTCCTTCAGCTCCCAGACTTCTCCAGCCAGCTTTGCTGGCTGGAGAATTCTGGGAGCTGAAGTCCTTCAGACTTAAAGTTGCTAAGGTTGGAACCCCTGATCTACACTATAGTCTAAAAGCATATGGAAAATAGAGTAAAAGTATACTGAAATATAAGGACCCTTTCTTCCTCCTCAAATTGTCCTTTTGGTTGTCTTCCTCCCTGCAAATCTTCGAAAGCAGAGAACAGGCAGGGAACATTATGTGCCAATCGGTATTCTCCCAGCATCTGATCAATATGGTAATTCAATCAATAGGGTTGCCCAACTGATGGCAATTCCTGGAGTAATACAATTCCTCTCATAGGGAAGGGAAGGCGAAAGGAAAGGGGAGAGAAGGAATGTGCTCCTTCCATTATTGGAAGAAATGTCCTTCTGGGTTCAGTTCCAAGTGGGGGGAAAGGCATGGAAACATGGAGACTGCTTGGAAAGATGGTTTAATGGTCTGGTCTTTGCTCTTGCTCTTGTATTCTGATTGGTTGTCAGACTCCAGTAGGGCCATGCAGGGGCACCTCTGTAGGCTGTGCTTTGAGTTCAAGTTGTCAGCAAGTGTCTTGCTGGCTGATGTAATTTTCCCAGGTGCCTTGTGGTGAGTTTCTGTAGAAGGTGAATCCTACATTTGTTATGTATAGTAGTCTATGCTTTAATGGTTCATTGACAAAGGTGGGGGGCAGGGAGCTACTTTCCCTTTAAAAACATGTTTCTCCCTTTTCACATCCAGGGAAATATAATATTCTGCCTTCTTAATATTTCCCAGGATATTTCAGGTTTTCTAGCAGAGGGTTGGGCTTTAATTTCCTGCAATATATTTCTAGAACATAGTACATGCATTTACCTATAGAAATATCAGAGCTATTGATAAAATGTCAGAGGTGGAACCTCCACCGTTGTACTGAAAATCCTATTGCTAATGAAAGGATAGCAAGCCAACAATTTTGCATCTAAGTGCCTTTTCTAATAGGTGTAACCATGGCTGCACATTGCTAGAACGAAGGGAAGTGAAATATATATGCTAAACAATGCTTACAAACAAGACCTATGGACAGAATGAAGGTTGCCTGTCAAGGGAATGTAAAAAAGCCAACTGTCCAGGAACTACAAAAATTCCAGAGCTCATACCAAAGGAGACAGAGGAATAAAGCTAGAAAGCCTCCCTATCTACCAGGCAGAACAACAGCAACAAAAGATGCAGCAGCTGGGTGAACATTTATCTCCTCTCCCTTTCCTTGGAGTATGGCAATAGGGAGGAGGCAGCTATAAGAATTTGCAGACTCAAAGCAGCCAAATCCTCTTTTAAAGTTCTAAAGTAGAATTTAAAGACCTCTAAATTCCAGAAGCTCGTCTGTATTCATTAACCTTAAGCGGGCTGCAAATTCAATAGTGTATAGAATTTAGTTTTTCCAGATTTCAGTCATCTGATTTAACTCCTCATGCATTAGGATTATGCTAACTGGGTTGCAAAAATCTGGATCACAGGAGGACAGCACTGAGTTAAGACTGTTCTATTTCTCTTTGTTGCCATCTAGGGGTAATTCAGGTTTTTGCAACCCAGACATCATAACCAAGCTGAAGAGGAGGAATGTTATGCCGAACGCTTTCTATTACACATGTGTCAATGTATGTCAATGCAGTGAGACAAAATTGGCAACTGAATTCATACTTCCTGTCCTGGCAGATAACCATCAATAATTGTTATGTATCATTATGTACAGTAATTTTTATGTAATAATCAGCTATGTTTCCACTTAAATGGTACATAAGATAGCAAACTAGAAAAGAGTAAAACCTCAATTTGACAGAGCAAGAGAAACAGGTGTTCATTAAACCAGGAGTCTCCAACCTTTGCAACTTTAAGTCTGAAGGACTTCAGCTACCAGACTTCTCCAGCCAGCTTTGCTGAAGTCCTTCAGACTTAAAGTTGCAAAGGTTGGAGACTCCTGCATTAAACCACGTGTCTGTTAAATCCAAAGTTTTCGTCTCCTCAGTGGGATCTGCAGAATGTAAGTAGGTAACTAAAGCAACGTTGGAACAGGGTGACTGGGGCCCTGCTCCTTTTCTATGTCGGAGACCACTAGAGTTGAGCAGTTTATACATTCAAATAAATAAATATGCATTGCGTTGTGATGCACACAAAAAGAGCAGAGTTTGCACCACAGTGGCACAACACTGCTTTCATTGTTCTGACAAAATCAGCGAGATCTGGAAGTGGTCATTGCTTTGTCTCTTTTCCCTTCCCTTCTATAGATGATTTGTCTCAGCACCAGCCCTAGGAATTATGGAAAGAGTCTTTTTTTCTTCAAATGCTGCAAGGAATAAAAAATGTTGGTCAAAGCAGGAACCTCTCTGATGTGCTGCCTCCCTAGTCTTCACATCATCTTCTAAGCCTCCTTTTTAAACCTATCTTCTTCTAAATCCAAGACGGCGGCGCGCTTCGGCGCAGCGGCTTTGAGCTCCTGGTGTCACAGCAGACTTTTCCATCAAAACTCGCTCTGAACCTACTGTAAAAGAAAGAAGAAAAAGAGACGTGCTCCTCTTCCACCAGCTCCTGGAATGCTGGGCAGATTTGAAGAGATGGATAACAAGAGACAGAGTACAGTTGATCCTTTTCAACTGTCATTTGCCAGCCATTTTGTTTCAACAGTCGTTTGTCGGCCTTTTCGTTTGCCTGGAGAGATTCCTGTTGTGACTGTCACTGCTGTCTGTATCCCACCTGGTGCAAGTGTTGGCACGGCACTCAAACCAATTTCATTGTAATTTTATTACAATATTATTACAATGACAATAAAGATTATTATTGTTGTTGTTGTTGTTGTTATTATTATTATTATTATTATTCTCTTGCCAAGAACTCAAACATGAAGAGAATGCAGAAGCTTACTTGGTTTTTAGGGTAAGCATAGTGTACTATCTTGCCAGGTTTCCCCAATAATAGAAGAGTCACTGCTTCCAGAAAAGCTGCCTGGATGATAATTCTGTCCATTGTAGCCAACGTTTACTAATCTGAGATCGATTAAAGCAAGTTTAGTAAATGTAAAATCTACTCAACTTAAAGTAGAACTAAGTAGTACAAAATCCCATCAAGTCCTACTGTGAAATTCACTTAAGACTGCATTCATTCAAAGGGGCAGAAGAGGTGTTGTTTGGGTGGGCCCTATTCTACCCTCTAATTATAAAACAGAGATCTGGATGAGCAGAAATTTGACAGATCCTGCTATGCAGGTTCATCATTTAGATTTTTGCTTTTCAAAAATTTCCTCGAGGCAAAGAGTTTAAGTAATGATAGCTGCTGTTATCAGCAATGCTACATAATTTTTAAAGATTCTGTATCCTTGATACAGCCTCAAACTTTTCTGGCTCGGTGGACTGGCAGAGTCAGCAGTGGGGTGGGGTGGGGAGATGGTTTTGCATGCACACACCACTTTCACAAATGCACATGCACTTGCCAACAAACTTCTGCAGTTCAGTTCCAAACTGGCTATTGTCCAGCACTGGATCACAGGCTGCGGGTTGGAGACCCCTGCAGTACGGCATTATTTTAGGCACTATTAGATAGAAGATGCCAACTAAAGGTAGTAGACATAGTTGGTGCGTCATGTTTTCTACCCTGTACATTGTCCCCTGGGTAGAGTTATACTGAGTTGACCACCAGCCTTTATATATGGTTTACTGAGGGGCTGCGGGTGATGAAACGCCGCAAGAGATGCCTAGAGAGAAGATGGAGGGCTAGCCGCTCTGAATCTGACCGGACACAGGTAAGAGCCCATTTACGGACTTACATTGTGGCGCTGAGGGTGGCCAAACGTCATCATTGTGCCACCCTCATAGCATCCGCAGAAAACCGCCCTGCCGCCCTGTTTAGGGTGACCCGTTCCCTCCTTCAACAGAGGGAGCGGGAAGCCCCGTTACAGGGTAGGGCAGAGGAATTTGTGATTTTTCTGCAGGAGAAAACCGCCCAGATACAGAGTGAGCTAGCCCCCATTCATGGCCCAGTGGGATGCCACGAGGGAGATCTTGTTTGGGAGGAGTTTGACCCCGTTACTTCCGAGGATATGGACAGGTTACGTGGGCGACTGCGAGCCACCACATGTTCATTGGACCCGTGCCCCTCCTGGCTTGTACTGGCATCCTGGGAGGTGACACGAGGCTGGCTCCAAGAGGTTATCAACGCATCCTTGAGTGAGGGTTCCTTGCCTGCCTCCCTAAAAGAGGCCATGGTGAGGCCCCTCCTCAAGAAGCCCTCTTTGGACCCAGCTCTTTTGAACAACTACCGTCCAGTCTCCAACCTTCCCTTCTTGGCGAAGGTTGTTGAGAGTGTGGTGGCACAACAGTTTCCCCGTCACCTGGAGGAAGTTGACTATCTAGATCCGCGCCAGTCCGGCTTTCGGCCCGGGCATAGCACCGAGACGGCATTGGTCGCGTTGGTAGATGATCTCTGGAGGGCCAGAGATGGGGGATGTTCCTCCATCCTGGTCCTATTAGACCTCTCAGCGGCTTTCGATACCATCGACCATGGTATCCTATTGCATCGGCTGGGGGGGTTGGGGGTGGGAGGCACCGTTTTGCGGTGGTTCTCCTCCTACCTCTCTGGCCGATCGCAATTTGTGCGGGCAGGAGAGCAGAGGTCGACCCCGAGACCCCTCACATGCGGGGTGCCTCAGGGGTCGGTCCTCTCGCCTCTCCTGTTTAATGCATATATGAAGCCGCTGGGTGAGATCATCCGTGGTTTTGGGGTAGAGTACCATCTGTACGCTGATGACACCCAGCTGTACATATCTACCCCAAACCACCCCAACGATGCCGTAGCGGTGATGTGCCAGTGCCTGGAAGCCGTGCGGATCTGGATGGGAAGTAACGGACTTAGACTCAACCCGACCAAGACCGAGTGGCTGTGGTTTCCGGCTGCCCGATTCAACCAGCTTTCTCCAACGCTGGCCATAGGGGGCGAACATCTTGCCCCTGTGGATGGGGCGCGCAATTTGGGTGTCCTCCTGGATACCCGGCTGTCTATGGAAGAGCAAGTGACAGCCGTGGCCAGGAGGGCGTTTTACCAGGTTCGCCTGGTTCGCCAATTGCGCCCCCTATTGGATCGGGACGCCCTTCGCACAGTCACTCATGCCCTCGTGACATCCCGACTGGATTATTGTAACTCTCTCTACATGGGGCTCCCCTTGAGGTGCACCCGGAGGCTTCAGTTAGTTCAGAATGCGGCCGCGCGAGCAATTATGGGCACCTCTAGGTTTGCCCACGTAACACCGCTCCTGCGCGAGCTGCACTGGCTACCTGTCGTCTTCCAGGTGCGCTTCAAGGTGTTAGTTATCATCTTCAAAGCGCTCCATGGCTCGGGACCTAGCTATCTGCGAGATCGGATCCTGCCCCACACATCCTCACGGCCGATTCGCTCCCACAGAGAGGGGCTTCTCCGGGTGCCGTCCACTAGACTTTGTCAGCGGGCGACGCCCAGGGGAAGGGCGCTCTCTGTGGCGGGCCCGGCCCTCTGGAACGACCTTCCCCCTGATATTAGAACGACCACCGACCTCCGCTCCTTCCGTGTAAAATTGAAGACCCATCTCTTTCGACTGGCCGGCCTTGAATAGTTCTCTCTGTCTTTTAATTACAATTATTTTAAGGGGTTTTTAATTTATATTTTTAGCACGGGTAATTTTATTTAATTCTATTTTAAGTAATGTTTGTATTATTGTATATTGTTTTTAATTATGCCTGTGCACCGCCCCGGGTCCCTGTGGGGAGAGGGTGCGGTTAATAAATCTCAATTTATTAATTTATTATTATTATTATTATATAGAATGAGAAAGCTTTAGTTTGTTCTTCGTTACAGAAAGCATGATTCAATTGTTCCACATTTTCTCTTATTATTACTTTTATTTTATTATACAAAAATGTATACACTAATGCAGAGGTCTGCAAAGTTGGCTCTTTTAAGACTGGTGGACTTCAACTCCCAGAGTTGCCCAGCCAGCATAGCTGGCTGGGGAACTCTGAGAGTTGTAGTCCACCAGTCTTAAAAGAGCCAACTTTGCAGACCCCTGCACTAATGTATGCACAACTGAACAATGATAGATTGCAACCTAATATAAATGTATACGTATTAGAAAGACATATTGATTGAAAGTAGTAATTATGATTAACTTTATTAATTTTATTTGTATTAGAATGTATGACACTCAGATGCCACGCTGTTCACACATTGATTTGATACATTTATAAAAAAAATAAAAATGAAAAAAATTGTGGGGGATGGGGGGAGAAAGCATGATGTCTTGGAATAGGCAAAGATAAGATCCAAAGTAAGGATCTTCTAATGCCATCAAATTTGGTTTCTAAGTCACGAGTTATATTTACATTATTGCATAAGTGTATTCAGAGAATATTCTATAAAGACTTATTCCCAGGTAAATGTGTTAGGGTAGTAACCCTATTCTCAATTTTGTTCTTTTAAAAGATGCCAATCTTTGGTGACAGGCCAATTTCAGGAGCACAGAAATTTGCCTGCTTTTTTCTTGTTGTTCATCATTTTATTTATTTATTTATTTATTTATTTATTTATTTATTTATTTATTTATTTATTTATTTATTTATTTATTTATTTATTTATTTATTTATTTTATTAGTTTAATTTGTTTAATTTGTTTAATTTGTTTATTTTATTTTATTTTATTTTATTTTATTCTATTTATTTTATTTTATTTTATTTATTTAATATTCCGCCCTTCTCCCTCTCGGGACTCAGGGCGGTGAACAGCCACAGTAAAAACAGAAAATACAAAAGTTAAAATAACATATTAATATATATTAAATAATTTGGCCCATAATTTAAAACCCAATACTAAAACTCAATTAAAACAAGGCTATGACAGGGCGGCTGCATGAAATAAATGTGTCTTCGTCCGTAGGTCAGGGGGTAGGTCATTCCAAAGGGCGGAAGCTGCCACAGAGAAGGCTCTCCCCCTGGGGGTCGCCAGCCGACATTGTCTAGCCAACGGCACCCTGAGTAGGCCCTCTCTGTGGGAGCGAACTGGTCGGTGGGAGGTATTTGGCAGCACGAGGCGGTCTTGCAGATAACCAGGTCCCTTGCCATGGAGCGCTTTAAAGATAGTATCTTGAAGCGCACCCGGAAAGCCACAGGCAGCCAGTGCAGCGCAGGAGAGGTGTCACATGGGAGCATCTAGATGCTCCCCAAATCCCCTGCGCGGCCACATTCTGAACTAACTGGAGCCTCCGGGTGCATCTCAAGGGAAGCCCCATGTAGAGAGCGTTACAGTAGTCCAGGCGGGAGGTGACGAGAGCTTGAGTGACAGTGCTACATCATTAAAAATCATATTTTTGTTTACTCAGTTGATAAAGCTCATCGTCCACTTACTAACTAGATTAAGCTGTTACAGAACAATTAGATTCTAACTCTCTTACTTTCCTATTTTCTTGTGTGACCAGCAGCTGGCTTTTCTTCCAGTCCTTGGGGCACACATGCAGAGCTATTTTTATAATAATTTAAATACCAATGTTAGCTAGCTGCAGCTCAGGATTATTAGCATTTATACTCCATTAATAAAAGCAGAAGCACTGTTAAGTGTAAGCCACACAACCTATTTTTCCCTAAAATTCTTAAAGGCAAACCAAAAATGTTTTTTCCAAATTTGGGATGTGTATTGGGGGGGATTTTCAAATAGGATTCCAGCTGTGCAACCTACTGAAAACCCCTCCTTTGCAATGAAATTGATTTAAAAATTGCTTTCTTAACTCTTAAAATGTATTTAATGCAACAAAAGCAATCTCTCACTTATTGGTCACCTCTGAGGATATTATAACCATCTTAAGGTTGCAGTTGTAATTTGGAACTTGGGGCATTAACTCTCATGGGAATTGCCACGCAAACTAAGAGGAACTGGCATTTTTATTTCCACAAACTAAGATGTCATGTGTCACTTTGGTCCAAATAAACAGCAGCAGCACTGAATCTGCTGTTGTTACAGAATTTTAACTTACATGGTAAATAAATTCAAGAGTCATCTTCTCCTCAACAACAGCAATTATAAGAGGTAGTTTTTATAAGATGGGTCCTTATAAAATGGGCATTTGTATTAATAAAAAAAAGCAGAGGTAAATGCTACTAGCACCCCTGCAGCTTGCTCTTTTAAAGGGAATTGCTATAATTTTGCAGAACTCCCAGTAATTCAGATCTAGGTTGATATTCTAAATGGGGCAGTCGATGGATCTGTCCTGGTGAATTTACACGTTGGGCAGGAACTGCCATTAACCATATAGCATAGCTCTCATAGCTTGTTACTCTTCTTGAACAAATTCAAAATCGATTGCTGCCTGGACAGTAATCTCCTGCTAGCTTTAAATCTTTAGCCTTTGAGTCAGGAATTATTTCTATTTGTGGACAATCAGTTCCAGCCAAACTCAGATATAAAATACTAGATTTTCCTATATAAAGTGGCTGAGAAAAAATAACTCTTTATTTATGGAGATACTAAACTCTTTCTGGAGATCAGAGCATCCACAACTGCATGCTAACCAGGCCAAGATATTTCTAAATAAATAGGCAGCAATCAAATGCCCCTTCCCCATTTCCCAATAATTTGTTCATGAGTGCAATTAAACAAAGCAAGATGTTGCTGCTTTCTATCATGCCTACTAGTTCTTTATACCAGGGGTCTCCAACCTTTGCAACTTTAAGTCTGAAGGACTTCAGCTCCCAGAATTCTCCAGCCAGCAAAGCTGGCTGGAGAACTCTGGGAGCTGAAGTCCTTCAGACTTAAAGTTGCAAAGGTTGGAGACCCCTGCTTTATACTGTATAAAGATTATGTACAGCTTAATCTAACGTCTCCAAGCATTAAAATAAAACCAAAGAAAATGAAGTAATATGTGCCTTGAGAGTGAATACTATCTATACTCCCATCAAGTTTCATACAAATTAAAAAGCAATATTAATTATACTTATTAACAAGAAGAGTAGTGTGTTAAAGGAGGAATGGATAAAAGAATGAGTTAAAACTACTCCTAAACCTAATCACTTAAGTAGTTTAATCAATCCAACACTTAAAAACTGGAAAAAAATGTTCAATTTGAGGGTTCAATTTTTCTAGAAGAACCCTGAGGTTCACAAAATATAGATTTTCAGCATTGTACTTTAGCTGTAGTAAATATGATCAGACAGATATCCATCTGGACTTTCTAATTATTTCAAAGTTAAAATGTGTGCTTGGTAATCATTAATCTAACTTTATGTGTATTTATGAAAATTGATTTTCAATCTAACTTTAACTACGTTTAAATAACTAAGCCAGGTTGATACCCAAATACTTTTTCAGGAGTAACAAAGTAACTCACCTGGACATGTATCTATTCAATTTTTATAGATTTTTAGCATTTATAGGTCTTCCTATAAGGGCAATGTGAAAAACAATTAGAAATGCAATAAGTAACTCAAAACTTTATTTTTATGAAAGAGTATTTGATATCAAATCTGCTTAGTACCTGGATGGGAGATTACAGGAAGTTTCAGGTCTGTAGGCTAAACTGGGAAATCCACCCATCCATCCAAGAAGAAGACAATGGCAAACATGCTTCCATGGTGAAGGAAGTTACATGGATATGTAGGGAAAAATATTATACTGCTCCAAGCAAGTAAGATGTTCATTTACAAAGCTGAACATTTAAAATGTAAATTACATACATGAAAATGTTTGCAACTGCCATTCTGAAATGGATGGTCGATTCCTTTAAAAGAGGACACAGATTAACACGTGTGAAATCTTTTTAAATGTTACTCTCTTACCTTCTGGCTCTGCCTGTCAACCTGTCTTTCCCTCTGGCTTTACTGCTCACTACCAGCAGTGCTCTGGAAACTGATTCAGTGCTACTCTTCCTGCCTTGTCCCCCACCTGAAAAATAAGCCACATGGACAGATTAAGAACCAAACAGTTCAGAAACAGACCGGCCATGCTTTATCCTACAATACTAGCCTACCCAGGATCATTCGCCCTGCAGATAGCCAGGGATAGGAGAATCATGTTGAAAAATGAAAAATGTCATCTCTCATCAGATATCAGGGCTTTGGTTGAAGACTTATGCCATAGAAATTCTCCCTCAATTAAGTAAATATAAATTTGGCCATTATCTGGATGGGAGACTTCCTGTACAAGTTCCCTGTGATCGTTTTCAGATGATACAGTAAACTTTAAACCAATTTCATTGTAATTTTAGTACAATGACAATAAATATTATTATTATTTATCTGATAGTTCAGAAATGGGAAAAATAAAATTTAAAAAATCTATCTTAAAAACAAACTATGGTGCCTATGCACACTACTCCAATCCTACCCAAAGACTCTGTGTGAAAAGGTTTGGATTACAAGTCAGTCACAAAGCATTCCTTCCATGGGTTGGACAAATCGCCCCTTCCATGTTTTGTTCAGTTGTTTTACAACAGGTTCTAAGAAGAAGTCAGGAGCAAGCCAGAGAAACATTGGTTTTGACAACAGGTTAAAACAATCACAGCCACCTGCATTGTATTGTCTGCACCTACTCAAAAGAAGTAGCCCTGTTTTGAATGTCCAAATACTCTTCTGTAACAGGAGAGAAAAGGGATGCGGTGGCTCAGTGGCTAAGACACTGAGCTTGTTGATCACAAAGATCGGCAGTTTGGCGGTTGGAATCCATAGGGCCGCGTAACAGAGTGAGCTCCCATTACTTGTCCCAGCTTCCGCCAACCTAGCAATTCGAAAGCATGTAAGATTGCAAGTAGAAAAAATAGGGACCGCCTTTGGTAGGAAGGTAACAGCGTTCCATGCTCCTTCGGCGTTGGC
This sequence comes from Rhabdophis nuchalis, assembly GCA_039707465.1. Lineage (NCBI taxonomy): Eukaryota > Metazoa > Chordata > Lepidosauria > Squamata > Natricidae > Rhabdophis > Rhabdophis nuchalis. The sequence goes on from CM077643.1 coordinate 88,384,192, forward strand.
AGCCGCATGACCACGGAGACGTCTTCAGACAGCGCTGGTTCGTTGGCTTTGAAACGGAGATGAGCACTATCCCGTAGAGCAGGGGTGTCCAAACTTGGGAACTTTAAGACTTGTGGACTTCAATTCCCAGAATTCCCCAGCCAGCTATGCTGGGAGTTGAAGTCCACAAGTCTTAAAGTTCCCAAGTTTGGACACCCCTGCCGTAGAGTCAGAAACGACTAGCACATATGTGCAAGGGGAACCTTTACCTTTAACAGGAGAGAATGAGACTCTTCTCCCATTTTACTGTGACTGATTTGCAGAGTCCTTTGTCAATGAAGTTGTTCAATTTCCCCAAGGTCTTGAATCGCAAATGGTAGATGCAATGCCTGGCAGGGACATGTTGCCATGACAGTCGAGAATGATTCTTTCTGGGACAAACTGCTGGTAACTGTCAATTTTCCAAACATAGGAGGTGCGGTGAAGCCAGCAGGCATTTTGTTTCTTTTATAGGCCTAGGACGGTGAACCAGTCCCTCTCGCCCGCCACCCCCCTTGCCCCCGAAATTAAGTTGGCCCTGTTATTGATGGCTTTCCGGAAGCAAGCTAATCCAGGCCTGTTTCAGAGAGCTTTTGATCATAATGATGATGCTGCCTAGTTCTTATGACAGGAATAGAAATGTAGTCTGGTTTTAATTTTTATCCTTATAATAGACATTGCAATTTAATAAATGTAATTCATTATCATGGATGACTTCTGTGTTTGTATTATATTTTGTAAATGATTTTGGAGTCAGTTTAGAAGTGCAATGATATATAGGAGAGATGAGAGAGAGCAGCAAACTAAGTAACTCTAATCTTTATCTACCTTTCTGATTGTAGCATATGCTCTACCATCACAATTCATGCATTCTTGGTCTGGTTATTTGTCAGCCTTTCCCTCAGCTTCCTATCTAGTTATGCCTTCACAGGGAGAAAAGAAAGTCTATATAGGAGTGATAAATCTTTCTGGGAAAGGAAAAAAAACCACTCTCTTTTTTATAGCAGTGGCACAAATATCCTCCAATAATGATGAAGTCAAAGTGCAGTAAACAAAGCCACAATGGCAGCTGCATTATAGCATTGGAAGAGAAAAGCAATCACAGATCTACTGACTTTTATACAAGTAGCAGTTGATAGTTTTTCCTGGAATCATCTAGGGATTGAATAATGGTCATAGGATAAAATGTCTTCTGCTATATAATTCTTTTTCAAGACACCCCTCCCTCCCACTCCTCAAGAAAAGCAGCCACTTTCGGTAGTATATTTGAACAGGACTCAAACTTGCTTCTTGGATCTACTCACCTTTCCCATCAGAAGGTAGAGTTCGTAGCTGGGACTTCCGGACACTTTCCCCCCCTTGAATTCACAAAGCATGAATAATATAAAAATTTGTACACTTGGGCAAGGTGTGAAAGAGCTGCGATAATAGTGAATAAACAAAGGAAATATTTTTGCTTGACAATACAATATGCCTACGCACAGGGTAGAAACCTCCAATTTTTTAAAAGGAGTATCTTTTCTTTTATGAATTAGAATATGTACTTTAACTTTTATTTTTTTTAAAAAAATCTTTATTAGTATTTACAACATAAAGCCACACAATCAACAGAAATAGGGTAAGGGTAATTGGGAAAACATACATAGACCTACCGGAAAAGTATCTGTTCCCCTAATTTGAAGATTAAGTTCATCCCAGTCTAGTTTATCAGTTATTGCTTATAACTATACAAAGATTTCTATCTCAAATTTACTATAATCTTATCTTGTTTATTCCTTACATTGGTTCCTTAAGTAATCTATCTAGTTAGTTCCCTTGGTATCCATTAGTACAATACAATAGCAGAGTTGGAAGGGACCTTGGAAGTCTTCTAGTCCAACCCCCTGCCCAGGCAGGAAGCCCTACACCACCTCAGACAAATGGCTATCCAACATCTTCTTAAAGACTTGCAGTGTTGGGGCATTCACAACTTCTGGAGGCAAGCTGTTCCATTAATTGTTTTATTAATCCTACTACTAATTCTCCTACTATACCATGAGTACCATCTATTCCAGCTTTTAAAGAAAATCAAGTCTTGCCTATCTTTTAGAATGCATGTTAATTTGTCAGATTCTGAGCAGTTACATTTTTTTGCTATAATTAACTGATCTGGCAGTAAGTTGGTATCTTTCCAGCATTGTACAATGGCCATCCTGGTCGCTATTACTATATGAGAGAAAAGATACCAATCTTGATTTTTAATTTCGTTTGATTTTATGCCTAGCAGATAAAGGTCGGGTTTGAGTGGAAAGTTCATGCCTGTTATTTCGAAAAGCCAAATTTGTATTTTTTTCCAAAGTTGAGTAATTATTGGGCAAGTCCACCATTGGTGAAAGAACGTACCCCTGGCCATCTTGCACTTCCAACTTCTGTCTGAGGAGATACCACCTGTATAACATTTTATATAAGTTTTCTTTAAATGAGGAAGTCAGGGTCATTTTCATAGTTTTACTCCAGATCGTTTGCCATTCTTCTAATTGAATATTCCTCCCTATGTTCCTCCCCCAGGCAATCATGGCGTCTTTAATTATCTCCTCTCCAACGTGTCGTTGCAGGGTATTTTAACTTTTAGATACCACATTTAGTATTCAGTATAAGCTCTATAAACTATGTCTTCAAATCTTCTCTGTCAAACTAACTACTTTTAATAGCAGCTAAATTGTATAGGCTGATTTATGCTAGCAACCAAGATACATAAGTGAAGTATCTCTTTGGAAATAAGTGTTTTTGTATTCTAAGGCAGCATAAGGTTCCATCTGATGTTACTTTCTTTTCTGAAACACTGGATACATTACTAACTTCTAAAATTAATGTTGTTTGGGTCTTTCGGCTGTAATAAATGCTGATTTAAGATTAAAGTTTCTCTCAAATTTATTTTCTGCAGAACCACATAGAAGTAAGACTGCATTAAGAATTGAGGCATGGAACTACACATTCCATCATTGCCTTCTACCCTTTATTTTGGACATTTTTGTGAGTTTCAGCTCATAAAAATATTAAACATATGACTCATCACATAAAATGGCTCTTTTTTTAAAAAACAGAAGTAGAATCAGAACCACACAGGCTTTAGCCAAAGATTAGACAGCGAACAAAGGAGATACTCAAGAAGTGAAAGGTTCATAATTTCAATATATTTAAATCAGTACTCAAGTCAAGTCATTTTGCTAACCTTTTTTATTCTGGGGACAGTCCAAAACTGGTTTTCCATCCCTTATATCCTCAAACCTGCAAGTTAAAAATATAATTGATGAACTTTGACAGATTGATCTTTTTTAAGTATTTCAAAGCGATCTATGGCAATGACATTACAAGACTGTGCTGATCTGAATTACAAAGGGTTTCATAATACAATGTTCTGTTCAGACTGTTCTGAACTATTCCAATCATTTTTATTTAGTCTCCAGAAGTAATAATTGGTTATGGAAAACCCTTACTGTTATGATTTCAAGTTTGCCATAATCTATATACCAGAAATTCATTGTGGGATTTGATAGAGATGTTCATTAATAAGAGAATCAGTGAGATTTACAAATTGTATAGAAAATAAATTGTGAAGACTTTGTTTCTAAATATGCTGAGATATCCTTTTTCTCATTCAATTACATATAGCTTGCAAGTATAATACATCCACTATGGGCTGCTGAATTCAAACCATTTACTGAGAAAATACATTGATGTACTATTGCCTTTCTCCAGTAATCATAAGCAATTTGCCAGTAAAAGTGTTCTTGAAATTTTGGTGATTTCTTGTTTACAAGATTTTACAAAAGATTTTACAAAATCTTTGTATAATCTGCAACATGAAGAATGCTTAGAGACTAATATTATTATGACTGGTTGCACAGTCAGCCAGATGTTGGATTGGATTTGGCATTTTTATCCACCTTTTGAGTTCTTCTCAAGGACCTGGGATAGGTAGAAGTGGTTTGATAGTGTTAAAGGTATTGTTTCATGATATAAACTGTTCCAAGTGGTGTTCAAGTGATGCTCCAGTTGTTTTGGGATTGAACCTAAAGCATTCTATTACAGGGATGTCAAACTCACGTCGTCATGGTGGCGTCACATGACCTATGGGGACTTTTTTCCCCCTTCACTAAACCAGGCGGGGGTGGAGCCAGCACATGACACATCTGGCTTGTGGGGGGTGCGAGTTTGACAGCCCTCATCCATTACTATTGATACTATCTTTGCTTTCTTATGCCACAGTCATTCTACTTCTATTTTCAGATCTTTGGTTTTTGTGGTTTTCTGCAGTTCTTTCTCTTGTACTCTCATATTACTAAGTACTGCAACATCCACTTTGCAGACTTCATTGTCTTTTTTATTGACAATTGGTAACTCTGGCATGTTATGTGGCAAGTTCCTATCTGTTTGAATTCTAAAGTTTCTGAGCACTTGAGTTTCTTCCTTTTCTTCATCTGTTTTGTGGTCCCTCCAGGTCTTGGTTGTAGGCAAATGGTATTTTGTGAGGATATTCCACTGCACCATTGTTGCTACTTGTTTGAAGTCAATCCCTGTGATATTCTTGCAGCAGCTGACTAGGTTGTCAAATGTTTCTTCAGCTTCTTTGCAGAGGTTACAATTGCTGTGTGTTGCTGTCTTCTCAATTCTGGTTTTATACTATACTCAGAGTTGGAAGGGACTTGAAGATCTTCTAGTTCAACCCCCTGCCTAGGGAGGAAGCCCTATACCATTTCAGACAAATGGCTATCCAACATCTTCTTACAGTGTTGGAGCATTCCCAATTTCTGGAGGCAAGTTGTTCCACTGATTAATTGTTCTAACCGTCAGGAAACTTCTCCTTAGTTCTAAGTTGCTTCTCTCCTTGATTAGTTTCCATCCATTGCTTCTTGTTCTACCCTCAGATGCTTTGGAGAATAGTTTGACTCCCTCTTCTTTGTGGCAACCCCTGAGATATTGGAACATTGCTATCATGTCTCCCCTCGACCTTCTTTTCATTAAGCTAGACCTACCCAGTTCCTGCAACCGTTCTTCATATGTTTTAGCCTCCGGTCGAATGTTCTTAAGGCTTAGTCTTATGTAGGCAAACTCAGCCTCTCTGTCTCTTTCTTCAACTTTCTTACTCTTAGCCATTGCAAGGTCTTATTCAATTCAATTTCAATTTATTTGATTTATATACCGCTCCTATCTCCATCGAGATGGACTCAGGGCGATGCACAGGAAATTAAAAATCATACCAACAAACAACAATAAATACAGTAACAATTTAAAAATGAATTAAATTAAGTAACCTGTGCTAAAAATATTCCCATTAATAAAATTCTAATATCCATTTACTAATTTGCTAAAATTATGTCGAATCTGAGCTCTAAGCTCTAAGCTAGACCGGCTTGGTGGAAGAAATACGTCTTAAGTGATATCTGCTTTATTATTATTTTAAATTTATGATAGCTGCCCACCCCCATAGACTCTGGGTGACTTAAAAATACAAAACAATAAAAACAGGCAGCTTGTACTAAAACAATCAAACCATAATAAATTCAACCAAATTGAGCTTTTTGGAATCCAAGAAAGGGGGGCACAGTCCAGGGGTGAAATCCAGCAGGTTTTGGCAGGTTCTGGAGAACTGGTAGCAGAAATTTTGAGTAGTTTAGAGAACTGGCAGTGAAAATTTTGAGTAGTTCGGAGAACCAGCAAATGCCACCTCTGGCTGGCCCCAGAGTGCAGTGGGAATGGAGATTTTGCAGTAGCCTTCTTCTGCCATGCACCAAGCCACACCCACCAAGCCACGCCCACAGAACCGGTAGTTAAAAAAAATGAATTTCACCACTGGCACAGCCCCTCTCTCTGGGTATACTGTTCCAGAGGACGGGTGCCATGACAGAGAAGGTATGCTTTCTTGGTCCTATGAAATGACAACACTTAATAGAGGAGACCTGGAGCACATCCACTCTACCAGAAAATCCTAGACCAGGGGTCTGCAAAGTCGGCTCTTTTAAGACTGGTGGACTTCAACTCCCAGAATTCCCCAGCCAGCCTGGCTGGCTGGGGAATTCTGGGAGTTGAAGTCCACCAGTCTTAAAAGAGCCGACTTTGCAGACCCCTGTCCTAGACAGGCAGAAACAGTTGGAGATAGGTGGTCCCTCAGATCTCCAGGACCTATGCCATAAAGGGGAAAAACATGAAGATAACATACATGCACTTGGTTTTCTCTACATCCCAAGCCCGTCGCCATTCACCCCTTGCATTCTTGTGGCGGGTGAGCCGCTCAAGATCAATCTGATCCCGTTCTTTCTTCCATTGCATGTACTCTGACCGTTCCCTCCCAGTCAGGGTGCAGTTTTGCTCTCCTGGGCTCTCCTGAGGAGAATTCTCTCTTTCCTAATAGAAAAAAAGAATGACTAATTAATATGAAAGCGTTCCCTGGATATGCCAAATACAACGTCTAAGAGAGGTTTCTTGGGATAATTTTTAGTAGTGCTGGGAGCTTTTACTTGATTTATGACTTAAACATTGTCATTTCTCTAATCAAATAAGTCAGTTTATCAATCTGAACAACACTTAATTTGTCTTCTGTTGATCTTTTCCCCTTTTATCTTCAATTTTATAGGGCATGGCCATTTCAAAATACGACACAGTTCTTAAAATGTGGAACATTGAGTGCTCAGCAAATAAATAGTAATGGTTTTATAAAAGATCATTGCAGTATGAAACTGCATAGGGAGGCTCTGAGGTAGAGAAATATGTGTCATGGTTTTTCAAAATTAGGAGCCTAGCACACCTTTCCTATCCTGGTGACCAGTGGTGGGTTTCAAATTTTTTAGAACCTACTCTGTAGGTGTGGCCTATTTTGTGGGCGTGGCTTGGCAGTCATGTGACAGGGTGGGAGTGGCCACCTTTTAAAATGTGGTGAAACCCATTTAACAACGCTCTTGCTTAGCAACCAAAATTTTGCACTCAATTGTGATGATAAATTCTTTCTTTCTTTCTTTCTTTCTTTCTTTCTTTCTTTCTTTCTTTCTTTCTTTCCTTTCCTTTCCTTTCCTTTCCTTTCCTTTCTTCCTTCCTTTCCTTTCCTTCCCGTTGGGTCACTGGCAGCGGCGGCCCAGATTTACTTCCAGGTACGCCGGTGGAACCCCCTCTCACCGGTTCTCTAAATTTCACCAACCGGCTCTCGCGAGTAGGTGTGAGCCTGCAGAAACCCACCACTGCTGGTGACGTTCAATTATATTGCATTACAATCCCCGTGTCTCATAAGAGCTGGTAAAGATGGAAATTGTAGTCCACCATATCTGAAATTTTTCACATTGGGAAACCCTATTCTAAAGTAATGAGAAAGAAGTTTTTATTGCCTGAGTTATCTGTCATGAACTATTCAAACTATTCATACTTACAGTATACAAGTGGGAGTTAACTTGCACTTCCAAAATGCATGTGTACAAAACTAGGGACATTTCTTATGATATCAAAATGGTAAATTGAAAGTTTAAATGGCCGGTCCTACTTTGGAAATGTTTCAGATCTTGTACATCGAAGGAGAGGTGTAAGTAAAAGTCTGGATTTCCCAGACTTTTCAAAATAATAATAATAAGAACCAGACAGTTTCAGTGATTCTGGCTGCAGGTGGGATTTGAACCAGGAACTTCACACACCTTTAACTATTCTATTGCACTTAAATGTACATAGCCAACTTCTTCCATTGTAGGGAGCTCAGATGGTCCTGTGTATTAAACACTATCAAGTACATAGGTACACAAGCCAGGGCAATGTTCCTTGAGGAGATAATTATTTGCCAGCCTCCAGTAGCCTTGTGATTTATTGTTGTAACAGCCGAATGCTAATCTTGCTGAAATGTTTAAAGACTTTAACAACAACAAAGGGTGAAAAATGCAACTCAAAACAAAAAAAAAAGAATGTATCTGAAGGAAAAACCATCAACACAGCAAGAGTTTGCTGCAATCCATTTGAGGTTGGGGCCAACCAGCAATTTTCTACTCAGTCAAGAATATCCAGTAGAGAGCCAAATATACAGCTTGTCCTACAACATTATTTTCCCCTGGGTAATTCAATATCCCATCTCTTTCCCCTTCGAAGGTTGCCACCCCCACTTTTCCTCCAAACAAGAATTAATCTCCTTCTATTTTATTGCCGATCAAAATAGATGGGAGGAAAATTAAAGACCAGGAAACCTGTTTCCAAGGAGACTCACCTGTGTGGGTGGGCCAAGGGGAAAGGAACAAGAAGGCTTCACTTTGCTACCAGAAGACAGAGCAGTGCCTGACAAACTGAGCCAGATGTAGGTGGGGAAGGAAGATGTTTAAGAGCTCCTTCTGAACTATTGGAAAAACCCTGCTGGCTTTACAAGCCCCAAGATAAGTTTATAACAAGGCTCCCTTTGGCATCCTGATTTCTGTTTCCTTCCTAATTGTTTCTCATAATCTGCAATGCCTTACCTACCAGACTTGGGAGTTTAGGGAGTAAGCAAGCAGCATGAGAAATAAGAGGGGTATTTATAGCATAGGATGAAACTGGTTGCAGAGGAATACTTTGTGTATAAAGACTCACCTGGGAAGAGTCAGTTAGGACATTTCAAGTCTGAAAATAAACCATAAAGCAGCCCAAGGGCCATCTCGGTCTTAATGGTTACAAACCCAGACGGTAACTTGATCAAGCTAGATTAAAATGGTTCATTTTGTAGGCACTCATGGCCATTCTTCAAGAAGAAGAAAAATCCCTAACCACGTTGCTAGCCATCTCTAGGGCATTGTCATTGGAAATCCATAGTTGAACTACACTTATGCTTTGGTAATATTTCTTGGCACAGGTTGTTGTTCCTTTTGGATTCCCAACAAAAGGAGGGCAAACCAGGAGCCCCTGGAGATTCTCAGTCAGCCAGGTTGTTAATTTCTGGGCATAGAATGGAGGTGAGGCCAGAGTGATTTCTAACAGCTCTTTATTCAATACTGCCTGTGAGGCAACTTGAAAACTCCCTGGCTGACACAGCTCCTTTTATAGGAAACTGATCAGCCAAACAACCAATCAAGAGAGAGTATTTTCCCAGTCCAACAGCGGACCAGAATGAGGACTTCAACTAACAACTATACACTATATATCCGTGATGGCGAATCTATGGCACGCGTGCCACAGGTGGCACGCGGAGGCCTGTCTGTCAGCATGCGAGACCCAGTTGACCTCGACCAAGCATGCGCTGCTGGCAAGCTGATTTTTGGGTCTCTGCAAAACACTATACAAGCCATCAATATACATCCAACAGGAGCAGATAGAGGTAAATCCTAGAGAGGCAGGAAATGCATCACTGAACAATGGAGATGAATGCTAGAGAGGAATAAAGCTGCATACAAGGCCATCATAACTCCTGTAACAGTGTAGGCATGCACAGGGGGGAACGTGGGGGTGGGGGGGTGCCCCCCCCATGTTCCATTTTTGGTCCCAGGAGGCTTCAGGGTGGCCTGCTAGGCTCAAAATGGGGCACGGGGGGATGTGCGTGCATGTGGGGAGCTGTGGCTTGGTGCACAGATTGCATTATGCACATGTGGAAAAACTGTTTTCCCTATCGCACAACACTAGAACTAGGGGGCACTCCATGAAACTTTTGGAAGCTAGACCTCAAACAAATAAGAGGAAGTACTTTTTCACCCAGAGGATCACTGGTCTATGGAACTCCCTGCCAGAAGAAGTGGTGACAGCTGTCAGCCTCGACACCTTTAAGAAAGGATTAGAGGAGTTCATGGAGAACAAGGGTATCCATGGCTATCATTATGGATGCCTAAGGACACCCTCCGGGTTGGAGAGATAGGCAGGATATCTCTCAATGCTATTTGCAGGGAATCATAAGCAGGTGAAGACATCTGCTTGGGAAGACCCTGAAGCAAATGGGGAGCCACTGTGTGAGACAGAATGCTGGACTGGATGGGCTGTGGCCTTTTCCAGCAAGGCTGTTCTTATGCATGTTCTTATGTGCTTTTGGCACACGAGGACAAAAAGATTAGCCATCAGTGCTATATGCACATAACACAGGTCATGATTATCTCAAATGTGCTTTTTCAAAAGGCACCTGGACTTTTTGTTTTGTTTTGTTTTTTTCTTTGAAAAAAGACCCAAGAAGCCTCTTCAGTTCTGACTGAATGTTTAGCTCTGACAGTTCAGAAGTGAAGAAACTTCTTGGATGAGAAGCGAAACATCTTCCTCAAGAAAAAAACAAAGACCAGTTGCTTTGTGAAAAAGCACATTTGAGAGGAGGCAGGCAAGCATTAGATACGCTTGTCACCTTGAGTTACGTATTTAAAAAGGCAAGGTAAAAAAATATCTAATAAAATAATACAAAAGACACTCAGTCCCACTTCACTCTAAGTCAGGGCTGTCAAACTCGCGGCCCTCAGCCCGGATGCGTCACACACTGGCCACACCCATGCCCGGTTTAGTGAAGGGCAGGAAAGTCCTGGTACGTCATGTGACATTACCGTGATGACGTGAATTTGCCATCCCTGCTCTAAGTGCTGGAGATAATAGAATAAAGGGCTCCCTTCCCACAATAAGCCAAGGACTGGGAGATATTTCCTTTAAATTGTGACAATTGCAACCATTTCTGATGGCTTCCACCTTCTTTGCATTTGTATTTGAACTGCATTGCTGTAACCTCCTCTTACGGTAATGTTTTTTCCCCTATTGAAAAAAGAAGAGCTGTGCCCTGGGGACTGAAGCGGAGGCATCTCTGTGTGCAAGCATATTAGCAAGGCCCAGTATAAAAGGGACAGGAAAAATAAGTTGTTATTGGGTGAGACAATATTTATTTACAGAAAATAGAATTAACTTTCAAGGGGTTTAGAATAGGAAACAAATATTTTTGTATACGCATTTTCAGCTGAATACATGGCTGGATGAGAGAGAAGGAGCACCCCAAATTTACTGGAAGGAGGTCTCTGACAATGATGGGAACAGGAGAGTATCAGTGTCAGGAAAGGAGATGTTTACCTTTCAAGCTCAGCTTGGCCACAGCTGTGCCTGCTAGGCCACAAGGGAGTGAAATTAGCCGGCTTCATTGTATTCCTTTGTCTTCTGATGGGACAGGCAAAGGAGCTCATCTGTGCTGGCTTAATGAGTCACCATCTCTACCAAAGGGAGGCTGATTCAATTTCTGCTCAGTTAATTAAGAGCATTGCTTGGCTCAAAGGAGCAAGGCTCTCCCTCTGGGTTCATAGGACATAGTCCTTACATGCTGAATCCAGCTTAGTTTTCTTTATTGAGTCGACCCCAGCATGTCAGATCCAAGAAAGCAGGGGTGGGTGTCAGACGGTACACCCGGGTACGGGAGTACCGGAGCCTGCCCGGAGCAGTGAGTACCGTTCTGTATGGTGCTCCGGAGGGTCCACCTGCCCACCCGCGCTCATTACTGGTCTTTAAAATCTTCGGCACTTTTGCGCACACGCAGGACATGTACAGTGCCTGCGTAACGCTCCGCTGAGCAACTGGAGTGTTGCGGAGGCGTCGCTGGACAGTACGATGCATGTGTGCAATGTGCATGCATGCGTGCACACTGCCCATGTCCATGTGGATGCCGCCGGGCCTGTTCCAACCGTACCGTACTGGTTGGAACAGGATCCGGAACCCACCACTGCAAGAAAGCAACTTATCATAGCTGTGAGAAGGAATGGTTTGCACCAGAGGTGTCAAACTCAAGGTCGATGGGTCAGATCCGGCCCTCGGGGTGCTTAGATTTGGCACACAGGGTCGCCCTGGAAACAGTGAAGGACCAGTGATGGACCAGCTCACGATGCCTCTGCCAGTGAAAACGGAGCAAAGCTGGCCATACCCACCCTGATCACAGTCACCCCAGACCCCAAGGTCAAACACAACCCTGATGTGGCCCTCAGCGAAATCGAGTTTGACACCTCTGGTTTGCATGGTTTGATGGCATAGAGAAGCTGTTCTGCTGGTTGTACAAAGAGTCTCAGCCTGCACAAAATCTCACAAATGAGCCTTTTATCATCCTTCAATTTCTAAGGTGAATCAAACATTTCAAATCTCAGGCAAATGGATCAAATGAAGTGGATCCGTCCCTTCCTGGCACATCTTGGTTGCAGCGTGGTTAAGTTAAAGAGTTGATTTGGCCAGCTTTAGTGTGGAACTGTGACACTCAGCTAAGGATACCTTATCAATGGCCATGCCGTGCATTTTGCACCCTCTGGTGGACATGTACTGAATGGCACTGTGACGGCCTGAGCTAATAGCTAACTCAGGGCTGAGGACTGATGTGGTGAAAGAGACCACGAGCAGACCTGCAATATGCTTAGAAGCCATCTCAGTGTAGGCCAGGGGTCTGCAAAGTTGGCTCTTTTAAGACTGGTGGACTTCAACTCCCAGAATTCCCCAGTCAGCATGTTTGCTATTGCCTCCTTCTTAGGGCTGAGAGAAAGTGACTGGCCCAAGGTCACCCAACTGGCCTGTGACTAAGGCAGGGCTAGAATTCAAACTCTCCCAGTTTCTAGCCCAGTCCCTTAATCGCTAGAGTAATGAGTTTTTAAAGCGGTGTTTTTTAAACATATAAAATGGTAATGCTAAAACCCATAGCACAAACATTTTAGATTGACAAATGTATTCACCTTATTGACATCAATTAGATTTGACTAGCTGTGTAGTACTGTCCAGCTGATTAATTGACTACCTGTCAATTAAGCTGTCAAGGTAAAGAAAGTTAATGGAATAGGACAGGGGAGATTCAGATTCAAGTCTACCTTCAATGATAAAAGTTCATCACGTAATTTTGGGACAGTCATTCTCAGGCCAATCTGCCTCACAGTGTAGTTTTGTCGGGATAAAATGATAAAATATCCCATGCTTGAGCAAAGATGATGATGATGATGATGATTTTTCTAGAATTCTGTAAATTGGCATTTGCCCATCAAAAACAATATCTTATAATCAAATCTAACTGGATGTAAACTAATGGATGGACTATCTCAGTGTTTCTTGGTAACTTTAAGATGCTTGGGCCTCAACCTCCAGAATTCTCCAGACAACAGGCAATATGTTGACTAAGAATTCTGGAAACTGAAGTCAGGTTGAGAAATACTGGTTTATCTATTCACTGGCTGATCTGTTACTGGCCACAATTGCACATGATTTATAAAGTGAAAAATGCAGTGGCACAATAACAGAAGTAAAATAAAATGGGCAAACTGGAGAACAAGTGAACTGTTCACATGTAGAAAAGAAATATTGTCACCTTCAATTCACCTCCTACCAGTACATCAAAACAGAAACATTCTGGTTAAATTCATGGTTATGTATCTGGGAAGCAAAAGAACCCAAAATAAGGTATATTCAAATAGATCCTGTTGATGATGCATATGTGTGGGAGAGTAAACAAAACTGAATGTGGGGCTCAACCCTCACCTTTTTGAGGTGTGCAGTCTTCAGATGATTGTCTTCACCAGACCACTTCCTCTCTGTGGTTTTCCTTTCATCTGTCTAAAGAAATAAAGAAGGAAGGTCTCATTTATTTTTTCAGAAACAAAGAGACTACCATAAACATGGGAAAAGCCCACAGGGCTTGCAAGAAATAAAATCAAGTGTTTGGGTTTTTTTAAAAATTAGGAATGGATAGAACAAAGACTATTTACCAAGTCTGCACTACTATTAATCTTTCATCATTCCTATCACCCATCTCCTCCCACTTATGACTGTGACTTTATTGCTTGTATCCTTATGATTTATATTGATTGTTTCATAATATGATTTGATTGCTTATTTGTACCCTATGACTATCATTAAGTGTTGTACCTTATGATTCTTGACTAAAGTATCTTTTCTTTTATGTACACTGAGAGCATAGGCACCAAAGACAAATTCCTTGTGTGTCCAATCACACGTGGCCAATAAAGAATTCTATTCTAATTCTATTCTATTCTATTCTATTCTACTCTACTCTACTCTACTCGATTTAATTTTAAAAGGGACCAAGGAGGTTGTATTATGAATTTGTCCAATGGAGAAGAAAGTCATATAAGAAGAAAGCGAGCAAAGTTCTTGCAAATCCCTTCTGTTTCAGTCTGCTGGCAGAAAGTAAGAGCAGGGCTGTAACTAAAAGCTTGTCCTTTATCTATATCAGCACATTTATTAAAAATGCATAGAGGGAAAGCGCTTCCACGTGGCATTAAGTCATTTCCGTTTGATTTGATTCACTAATTGAAAGATACTTTTAAAATCGTGGACATAGTAACTCTCTACAGTCTTCACGAAGCCAAATGGTGTGTCCAAGTATGGACCACAGGGCCAAATGAGGAATTCTAGGATTTGGAAGATTCCTAATATATCCCAGATAGTCAATGATGGCTACAGTATCAAAGCCAGCACTCTGCTAACTTTGTCAATTGAAACTGTAGATCAGAGGTTCCCAAACTTGAAGACTTGTGGACTTCAACTCCCAGAGCTGGCTGGAGAATTCTGGGAGTTGAAGTCCACAAGTCTTCAAGTGGCCAAGTTTGGGAACCTCTGCTGTAGATATATGACTACAGTTTCTGCTATAATATTATTTTTTGTTGACTATTATTGCTATTGATGATGGCCATTGTCCTGATTCATGTGGTGAGTTGGGCAGCTATACAAATATAATTATTAGATAAATATTTATCTCTTTGATAATCAATATCAATAATATCAATAATTTAATTTATAACCCGCTCTCTCTCCCAAAAGGGACTCGAGGCGGGGCACAGGAAAATTAAAAATACATATAAAAACCACAAACAATACAGTATTAAAAAGAATTAAATTAAAACTCTGCGCTAAAATCCCATGTTAAAACTAAGACAGACCCCTAAAAAACCCTTTAAAACAGTTAAGCTATCTCAGGCCGGCTAAGCAGAAGAAATGTGTTTTTAATTTTTGACGGAAGGAGCGGAGGTCCGTGGTTGTTCTAATTTCGGGGGGAAGGTCGTTCCAGAGGGTCGGGCCCGCCACAGAGAAGGCCCTTCCCCTGGGTGTCGCCCGCTGGCATAGCCTAGTGGACGGCACCCGGAGAAGTCCCTCTCTGTGGGAGCAGATCGGCCGCAGGGATGTATGGGGCATACATAAAACAGTTGAACAAATAAAAATAGTTGATAAAACAGTTGAACAAATCAACTGTTACTAGGAGGCTGCGCACCAATAAGAAAGTTAAAATGCCTTCATTGGCCATATCCTTCCAACACAATGATTAATTAGTTCATCTTATTGCTAGGCCAGAGACAAACACCAGTTTTAAAGGGATACATGGCTGCACCTCCAGAGAATGGCAGGGAAGGAAGGCCTTTCTGTGTGTTAGCTGGCTGGCTGGCTAGCTAGCAGGCAATAACAGCAGTGAAGGAAGGGCAGCAGCCATTTTATTTACAGATGCTGAGCCAGAAAAACAGGCTGAACATGCAGGGTGGGACAATGACAGCCAGGAAAAGGGGTTTGTGGACTCAGGATGACCTTACATCTCGCTGCACCCCTGCAAACCTCTTCCATCCCCCTATTTCTCCAGCAAGGCTGGGAGTATGTATTTGCCAAAGTAAAATCTGCATAGTCAGCTGCTGGTGAAGACATATACCGTAATTTCACATGCAGCACGAAATGGGACTGCAGTGTGATGGTAATCCCTGTTCCTGACTGGCTGAGCTGCTGAGCATATAGTACATTTTGTGCCTTGCAAGAGACAAAAAGAATCAACGCCCTTCCTACCCTCAAATTAATAAATCAACCTACTAAGCTGGTTCAAAGCCCCCTATATAAAAGTCTTTCTAATTTTACATCTTTCTTATGATTTTTACACCCTTGTTGAAAAGCTGCATGTGTGTGAAATCAGTCCCTCCTCCAGCTTTATATTTGAAAACTAAAATACAAAAACCCCTCAATTCCCTGGAGTTTTTTATTATTTTTTTTAAAGACAGGATGCCGAGAAGATGAGCAAGCTGGAACGAATAAGTTTTACTCCTGCTAATTGCCTGGGCTGGGACCCTTTTATCTGAACATCAAAGTTCTTAACATAAATAGAGACACAGAGCAATTGCACAATGGAAATTTCATTTCAGGGTTACATTCAATCTCTCTCTTTCATAAAGCATGGATTTACATAATGCTTGTTTTTATTGTACAATTTTCATTTACATTTTCAGCAAAACCGCATTACAATATCCATAATGTTGGAAGGGCAACTTAGGAAGGCGGGGGGACAAGGAAGAATGACAGAAGATGACACTGATTTGCATATGCTGATATTTTTAGCTAATTCCGATGACCAATATGCCAATTCAGTCCCTTGTTCAGATTATTATTGGTTCTAGTTTAGAGAAAGAAAGTGGTGCTTGTTTCCATCCAGGATATCAGCAGATGGCCTGTTTTTAACCTAGTTCTTCTGTCCCCCTTCACACACAAGTAACAGCATCAGATGCTAGATCAGTGATGGCGAACCTATGGCAGGTCTAGCCATTCGGCCGGGCATGCAAGGCATTGGCCTGTCAGCTAGCCAGTGCGCATGCGTGCACTGTCCATTTTTAAAGCCATTTTCGCCCTCCCCAGGCTTTATAGGAGCCTGGGGAGACCGAAAACAGCCCCCCCCCCAGAGGCCCTCCAAGGGCTTCAGGAGCTTCTCTGAAGCTTCCGGAGGACTAAAAATGACACTGCGAGCAAACCGGAAGTCACTTCTGAAATGGCTTCTGAAGCCTCTGGGAGGGGGGGTTGATTTTGCCCTCGCCAGACTCCTATAAAGTCTCTGGAGTCTGGGGAGAGCAAAAAAAGCATGTAAAAAATGGGGGGACGGGACACCTGTCATGCGTGCATGTGTACTGGGGAGGGCACACATTGCATTATGGGTGTGGCACACCGGTGCACGAGCCCCCCTGTGCTCCCCCGCTTATGGCACACTAGCCTAAAAAGGTTCACCATCGCTATGCTAGATGATTATGCTAAAATCAGGGTTTGCTAGATTCTAGGCTTCCCTTAGAGTACCATGATTTTGGATTAAAAGAATGGGTTGCCTATTCACTAGAAATGTCATGTTCTTTTAATAACAAGTATGGAATCATCACCTGACTTTTTTTGACCATAGATTAACCAGCCTTGTTAAGCTACCAAATCTGGGATTATAAAGATGGCAGAACTTTTGAAATGGTGAAACTGAACTGTTTGATCAGGGAGAAGGCAATAAATACTTTTATAAAGGTTGGAAACATCATATGGTCTTTTGCTGAAAACGGAACAAAATGAATGGGTGAGTGAGAAGATATGAACGAGATGGCTTGGATTCTGTATGAATGGGGTTACGGGAGATGAATGGGTAACACCCCTCAATGTTACCTGGATTTCATTTTGACCTGTTGGTTCCAAGGAAGAAGATAATGCAACGTGATAGATGATGTCTATCCCATGTATACTAAATCCATGTCTTACCAGGCTTTTTTGGGAAACACAAGAATTGGGGATGAATGTCTCAATCTGTGAGGTGGTCTATACCATCTTAGGAAAAACTTTGCAGAAGGTGGTTGAATATCTCTTCTGACTGAGAACTTCCTCCTGTATCTAATTAAGCAGTTAGAGACTGCTGCCCAGTCTCTAACCTTCCCCATTTAAAGGCAAGGGTAAAGGTTCCCCTTACACATATGTGCTAGTCATTCCCCACTCTAGGGGGCAGTGCTCATCTCCTTTTCAAAGGCGAAGAGCCAGCACTATCTGAAGACATCTCTGTGGTCATGTGGTCATGACTAAATGCCGAAGGCGCTTGGAATGCTATTACCTTCCCACCAAAGATGGTTCCTATTTTTCTAATTGCATTTTTACATGTTTTCAAACTGCTAGTTTGGCAAAAGCTGAGACAAGTAACGGGAGCTCACTCCGTTATACGGTGCTACGGATTCGAACTGCCGACCTTTCTGATCGACAAGCTCAGGGTCTTAGCCACTGAGCCACCACATCCTTATCTTTCTTTCTTTCTTTCTTTCTTTCTTTCTTTCTTTCTTTCTTTCTTTCTTTCTTTAATTAATTAATTAATTAAATTTCTAGACCACCCCCTCTCCCCGAAGGGACTCTTGCCCATTTAGAAATGGCTTTTTGGAAAAGAGGGAAAATTCTGGCAAGATGGGCCAGAATTTAATTAATTTAATTAATTTAATTAATTTAATTGTAGAAGTATAACTAGAGAATCCCGATGAAGACAAAACAAAAGATTTAAACCACTTTCAGTCAGGCCTGGATATTCAGCTAGAATTGCAATGGTGATCTCTGTCAGGAACCTGATAGGACAATGTACCCCTCTTGGTCCTCTTTTGTCTTTCATATCACCAACTATGGTGTGCTTTAGAACAGGGGTCCCCAAACCCCTGGGCTGCGGACCGGTGCCAGTCCGTGGCTTGATAGGAACCGGACCGCAGTGAGCGGCGCAACTCTTAGAAAGGCCTGGAGAGGAGGAAGCAGCCCCCTGGGCAGAGTGCGCACTGGGGGCGGGAGAGCGCAGGCATGGCCGCTCGCGTCGTTGGGGGCCCGAGGGGCGAGTGAGCCGACTCACACACACCCCGCACGGGCGCATGCGCCGCCGGTTCCTTCCTCCCCCCGCCAGTCTCCAACCTCGTCCAGTCTCCAACCTTCCCTTTTTGGCGAAGGTTGTTGAGAGTGTGGTGGCACAACAGTTTCCCCGTCACCTGGAGGAAGTTGATTATCTAGACCCGCGCCAGTCCGGCTTTCGGCCCGGGCATAGCATCGAGACGGCATTGGTCGCGTTGGTCGATGATTTCTGGAGGGCCAGAGATGGGGGTTGCTCCTCCATCCTGGTCCTATTAGACCTCTCGGCGGCTTTTGATACCATCGACCATGGTATCCTATTGCATCGGCTGGAGGGGTTGGGGGTGGGAGGCACCGTTTTACGGTGGTTCTCCTCCTACCTCTCTGGCCGATCGCAATTTGTGTTGGCAGGAGAGCAGAGGTCGACCTCGAGACCCCTCACATGTGGGGTTCCTCAGGGGTCGGTCCTCTCGCCTCTCCTGTTCAACACATATATGAAGCCGCTGGGTGAGATCATCCGTGGCTTTGGGGTAGAGTACCATCTCTACGCTGATGATACTCAGCTGTATATATCTACCCCAAACCACCCCAACGATGCCGTAGCGGTGATGTGCCAGTGCCTGGAAGCCGTACGGATCTGGATGGGAAGTAACGGACTCAGACTCAACCCGACCAAGACCGAGTGGCTGTGGTTTCCGGCTGCCCGATTCAACCAGCTGATTCCATCGCTGGCCATAGGGGGCGAACATCTTGCCCCTGTGGATGGGGTGCGCAACTTGGGTGTCCTCCTGGATGCCCGGCTGTCCATGGAAGATCAAGTGACAGCCGTGGCCAGGAGGGCGTTTTACCAGGTTCGCCTGGTTCGCCAGTTGCGCCCCCTATTGGATCGGGACGCCCTTCGCACAGTCACTCATGCTCTTGTGACATCCCGACTGGACTATTGTAACTCTCTCTACATGGGGCTCCCCTTGAGGTGCACCCGAAGACTTCAGCTGGTCCAGAATGCAGCCGCGCGAGCAATAATGGGTACCGCAAGGTATACCCATGTAACACCGCTCTTGCGCGAGCTGCACTGGCTACCTGTCGTCTTTCGGGTGCGCTTCAAGGTGTTAGTTCTCATCTTTAAAGCGCTCCATGGCTCGGGACCTAGCTATCTGCGGGATCGGATTCTGCCCCATACATCTTCCCGGCCGATTCGCTCCCACAGAGAGGGACTTCTCCGGGTGCCGTCCACTAGACTTTGTCAGCGGGCGACGCCCAGGGGAAGGGCCTTCTCTGTGGCGGGCCCAGCCCTCTGGAACGACCTTCCCCCCGACATTAGAACAACTACGGACCAAGACCGAGTGGCTGTGGTTTCCGGCTGCCCGATTCAACCAGCTGATTCCATCGCTGGCCATAGGGGGCGAACATCTTGCCCCTGTGGATGGGGTGCGCAACTTGGGTGTCCTCCTGGATGCCCGGCTGTCCATGGAAGATCAAGTGACAGCCGTGGCCAGGAGGGCGTTTTACCAGGTTCGCCTGGTTCGCCAGTTGCGCCCCCTATTGGATCGGGACGCCCTTCGCACAGTCACTCATGCTCTTGTGACATCCCGACTGGACTATTGTAACTCTCTCTACATGGGGCTCCCCTTGAGGTGCACCCGAAGACTTCAGCTGGTCCAGAATGCAGCCGCGCGAGCAATAATGGGTACCGCAAGGTATACCCATGTAACACCGCTCTTGCGCGAGCTGCACTGGCTACCTGTCGTCTTTCGGGTGCGCTTCAAGGTGTTAGTTCTCATCTTTAAAGCGCTCCATGGCTCGGGACCTAGCTATCTGCGGGATCGGATTCTGCCCCATACATCTTCCCGGCCGATTCGCTCCCACAGAGAGGGACTTCTCCGGGTGCCGTCCACTAGACTTTGTCAGCGGGCGACGCCCAGGGGAAGGGCCTTCTCTGTGGCGGGCCCAGCCCTCTGGAACGACCTTCCCCCCGACATTAGAACAACTACGGACCTCCGCTCCTTCCGTCAGAAATTAAAAACTCACTTTTTCTGCTTAGTCTCTACCTCAGGGGTTAGGGAATGTTAATTTTAAAATGGGGATTTTAGTGCAGGGACAGTTGATTTAATTTGTTTTTATTGTATTTATTTATGTATATATTTTATATTTTATGTTGTTTTAATTTTCCCTGTGCACCGCTCCGAGTCCCCCTGGGGAGAGGACGCGGTATAGAAAAATAAATCTATCTATCTATCTATCTAGCTCCCCCTCTATGCTGGCTGAGCCATGGTCACTGGTCCGCGGAATTTTTTTAACATGAAACCAGTCCCTGGTGCCAAAAAGGTTGGGGACCCCTGCTTTAGAATGCCTATGAGAATTAGAAATTAAGGACACTGTTTTGCAATGGTTTCTTTCCTTCCTGAATAAGTGATAGCGGTTGTAAGGGGAGGATGCTGATCTCATTGGACAGATTAGACCATTTTCTAACTGCCCACCGGTTCCACGGTAATGGTGATTTATAAAGTAGGGAAGTCAGTTAAATTAAAAAAAGTAAAGTGCTTCAGTATCGGACAAAACCCCTACCACCGACCATGAAAGCTGGAACACCCACTAGTGGGCGGTAGGGATCAGGTTGACTACCACTGGATTAGACCATGAAATCAACTTCATAGGATGACTAAAGCAGATTTTAATTGAGCATGGTTATCATAACAGAATCTTACAAGTTGGACTGTTCTGATTCTGCTAAATAAAATGTTTTCAGGAAAACTGCAGTTAAAACGTTCAGTAAATAAGTTGGCACTAATTAATCAACAGCTGTTTACTTTAAGAAAAGCCACACCACATCATGCAGACACAAAATCTGAAAGGTCTGAGAGTTGGGTTCTGAGGACAATGTTCCCCCAGCAGGTCAGGGACATATTGCTATTGCCTATTGCTAACTCTGTCTTACGGAGAAAAGTTCCACGTTGTTCCAACGATTCAAACAACCAACTTGCCGCAGACAACTTGCCATGGGACAAGAGTTACACTAATATCGAAGAAATGGTCCAATAGAATCTTTAAGGAAGGGATGCCAAAGGCGGGACAAAATAAAATGTGAATGGCTAAAATAAAAATTATTTTAAAAATTATTTTAAATAATTAAATTGAATTGTCCTGCAGTGAGTTGTCCTGTGGCAAGTTGGCCATGGCGAGCTGTCCCGTGGTAAGTTGGCTGTGGCAAGTTGGCTGCGTCCCATTCTGGCCTAGACGGTATCGAGAATAGCAGTTTTTGTGAAGTGTCTTTTAGTGCGTAAACCGTAGACGCAGCAAACCCAATTAGACACCAAGTAGGATTCCTGGCCTTCTGTGCCTCTTCACTTTTCTCTCTGCCAGCTTTGTGTTGTTTATCTAACATATTGCAATCGTCTGGCAGAGTCTGTACAGCACTAGGTTACACATAGCCTTACATAAAAAAAAGCAGTTGCTGCCAAATGTACTGTTTATATCCCTTTGAAATGCCAGGATCAAATGTTTGTGTTCTTCCCTCCAGGAGTCCCTGGGCTTAGGGACAATGGTGTACTGTTGCTGGGAAAATGCTGGCCGTTAGGGAGAACCCTGAGCCGGCTCTGTTAGCTGTCTCTCCCAGCATGATTTACACTCTTTGATTCAGTGTGTCCATTTGATTCCCAGCAGGTCCATCAGACATCTTGCCTGGAAAAAAATAGTCTGGGTCCATCTAGGGTTGCACAGCTCTACAGGCCTCCCTATTCAGCATGGAATATTTTTTCTCCCTTTTCAGATAAAAGTGAGGCCAGGGCACTCCCCCGCTGCCATTGCGCTGCACCCTGCGGAGCATAAAGGACACACACAAACTGTGCTGCTCTTGGGTTGATCTTCTCCGTCAGCAGCGTCTCACTTAGACTTCATCAGTTTCAGGCGGTCTTAAATGTGTTTGGAAATCTTGGCCCAGGAAGCCTAAAGTAATACACTCTTTAAAAAGCAGCATTCTTAAGATGTGCACTATCAGAAGGAGACCTTCCACTGTAGAACCAGGGATGGGTTATGCCGGTGTTAGTGCTGGTTCACAACCCATGCATAATATGTGTCCATGTGTGCGCAGTTTAATGTAAATTTTTCTGCGTGCATGCAGAAAAATTGAATTGTACACGCACAGTCACTAAAATCCAAAATGGCGGCGGCCAAACATCAGCACACCAGTTCAGGGGTGTGGCATGCCTGGGTTGTTACTGGTTCTGTGACCCAGGCCTGAATTCTGCTATCGGTTTGGCTGAACCAGGCCGAACTGGCAGCAACCCACCTCTGCGTAGAACCTTAGGTTGTAACCTACTATGGTTTGAGACAGTAAATTGACTATTGCTATTACTATTACAAGATTGACTTTCTATGGAAGTGGAAGTAACATTTGAAATTTGAAGAAGTGGGATAGAAAAGTTATTGATGCTTTTGGGAATACCGTGGGAATACCATGACAAGTAACAAACACAAATGTCAAGAAAAGAACGAAAAAAATAACCAAATAAGCCAGCCCAGAATTCTTGCCTGAGACACTAATGACCATGCTCAAACTATCCTACTCTGGATGCATTACATAAAGAGCTATGGAAGCTCTCTGGAGGAATCTACAATACCAGAAAAAGTGAAAGGAAAGAGAGGAAGAGGACCGCCAGAATAAAGTGCATGGATTCAATTACCACAGCAATGGATCCACTGTTGGAAAACTGAATCCCTATAAGAAGAGATCTGGTTGGCTAGTTGCTCCAGTGATGGGGTCCAGAAGGGGAAACACTCCATCTGAAAAGCAGCTCCATGATTTGGGGATAGTGTTACAGTTGTGACTACTACCATAACTCTGATCTGAAGGACAATGCCGGAGAAAGAACATTGTGGAGAAAATCTATCTAGATGGTCATTAAGAATCGACACTGATTTGGTAACAGTCAGTCAGTCAATCAATCGTTATAAGACTAGAACTTTGTCTCTCGATCATAACCACACAATGTCGTTTAGAACAACTCTGCTTGAAGAATTTTTGAACATTTACTTATTGCTTGGTTATGCGAGCTATATCTGGGCTGCAAAACTCCAGCTGACCAAAAGTAGCAGCAACCACTTAGTAAAATAAAATCTTCCACTTCTTCTTTCACTTCTATAATTTTCTTGGGAGCAATTTCAAAATAATTGTTCACTACCTTGTCCTGGGTTTTTATTGTTGTTGTTGTTGTTGTTGTCATTTCCAAGACTAGCCAGCAGTTCCATTTCTCAATGATGTCTGATCAAAACCATGGGCTGATATAACCCAGTTTAGTTTCTGAGCCCATTCAAGGATAGGCAGGTGCTGCTACCTGATGAGATTAGGTATAGTAAGCCTCAGAAAAGGAATCAAACCTGCTGATTGCCTCCTTTTGGGATAATTATTGCATTTTCTAGCTCTTAAGTTTTCAAGCTCTTACAAATTTGAGGATGGAGGTAGTGAAAAACATCAAATCTGCTGTTCCAGATTATTCTCTCTTATCACAAGTGCTCAAAAGCATTTCTAATATAGATGCACAAGCTACATATGTATAAAGAAACTCATTCTGTCTACTTGCTCACAATCCAGTAGTGATATGCCTTTTAAGTATGACAACATATGCATCTCATACAAGTATTGGCAAAAACAACAGCTCTGAGTCAGATCCTCCCTCGTATAGGATAACATGTCCGCAACTTATTATAGACACTTGCAGCCAATGAAAAATAAGATCACACTTGGAATATTGCATCCAGTTTGCTCGCCACAATATAAAAACAGATGGTGATGTCCTAGAAAGAGTACAGAGAACAGCAACAAAGACGATTAGGAGACTGGAGGCTGATCTTGAAATGCTATTGGACAATCACTTAAATATGAGCCAGTAGTGTGCTGCAGCTGCCAAAAAAGCCAACACAGTCCTAGGCTGCATTAATAGAGGGATAAAATCAAGATCACATTAAGTGTTAATATCCCTTTATAGCGCCTTGATAAGATTACACTTGGAATATTGCATCCAGTTTTGGCCACCACAATATAAAAAAGACATGGAGACTCTGGAAAGAGTGCAGAGAAGAGTAACAAGGATGATTAGGGGACTGGAGGCTAAAACATATGAAGAACAGTTACAGGAACTGGGTATGTCTAGTTTAATGAAAAGAAGGACTAGGGGTGACATGATAGCAGTTTTCCCAATATCTGTCACAAAGAAAAGGGGGTTCAACTTATTCTCCAAAGCACCTGAAGGCAGGACAAGAAGCAATGGATGGAAACTAGTCAAGGAGACAACCAACCTAGAACTTAAAGAGAAATTTCCTGACTGTTAGAACAATTGATCAATGGAGTGACTTGCCTCCAGAAGTCGTGGGTGCTCCAACACTGAAGGTTTTAAGAAAAGATTGGGCAGCCATTTGTCTAAAACATTATAGGGCTTCCTGCTTAAGTGGGGTGTTGGACTGGAAGATCTCGAAGGTGCTTCCAATTCTGTTATTTTCCCAAATCACCTAAAAGCTATAAAATCAAGCACTTAAAATGTTTAGCTTTTGTTCCTAAGGGGCTTTATCCTTTGTATGTATTTTTGCTGAAAACCAAATTTGATGTCTTCCAACCTCAAACTCAGTAAGAGCTTGAAATGGAGCTAAAATCATGCAATTATTATTTCAAGAGAATACAATCAGTGGGCTTGATTGGGTTCATACATTAAGTCATGGTCTGTTTTAGCTGTGATTTATTAAACAACCCACAGTCAGTTGAGTTCATATAACATGTAAACTATAAAAATAATTTAAATGTTTCAATTCACTTCAATTGAAAAATTAAAATTATATCAAGCACAATTACTGTATGCATAAGTTTGGCTTATAAATATTGAATGTCATTTTTTTGCCATTTTCTATACTGGAGATTTTAATCCTATCATTCTCTTTTGTGGTGGTGGGGGAGAGAGAAGGAATCTGGTAGCACTTTTTCCACCTAAAATGTTTTATTAAAAGTTGAAATTAAAACTGACTTCATCAGATGCAACTCATGAAAGTTATGCCTTTTATTACAATTTGTTAGTCATAAAAAATGCTGCCAAACTCCTGATTTTCTGCCACTGTGTATTATAATGAATCTCTTTCTAGACTGTCATTGGGAGGGTCCAGTTTTTCAAAGAGCTGAGTCTTTGTCCTTTTGCCCATTTCCCATCTCAAAAAAACTGGGTGTGGAAAAGAACTGGAGTGGCCAGAGATAGCCACAAGGCTTAATCCAACAGGACTTGAGAGATGAAGCTTGGTTGATGTATGAATTGTCGCTTTTTTAAAAATCCTGGGATCTTTTAGGCTAAGTAGCATGAGACACTACAACCAACAAGGGACAAAATTGTGCAGCACAGCAACAAGAGGAATAAAGCGAGGTCTGCTAAAATGTCCCAGGAAAAATACCAAATTTTGACGACCATCTTTAAAGCGCTCCATGGCTCGGGACCTAGTTATATGCGAGACCGCCTCCTGCCCCATACATCCCTTAGACCGATACGCTCCCACAGAGAGGGCCTTCTCGGGCCCTGCCCTTTGGAACGACCTACCCCCTGAACTTCGCACCACCTCCGACCTCCGCCTCTTCCGCCAGTGTTTAAAGACACATTTGTTCCATTTAGCCGGCCTAGTGTAACCTCCACAAATTACTATTTTAGACAGTTTTAAATTTGGGGATTTTAATTTGTTTTTAGCGCAGGATGGGTATCAAATAAGTTTTTTAAAGTTTTTTATTTGATTTTGTATTGTATTTTTAAATTCCTGTGCGCCGCCCTGGGTCCGTTTGGAGAAGGGAGGGGTATAAATTTAATAAAATAAAAATAAATAAACAAATTGTCTTTATGGCCTGGTGTTTTTAGTAACGCCCTTGTTTTTCCTCACTCCAAAGAGGATTGCTGTAAATTTAACAGTTTGCCATCATTAAAAGTGATCACCAAGTGTCTGTGGCAGCAAAAAGCTTCCTCCCCTTTCTCCTTGTGCAGCTGCCATAAAGCTGGACATCAATTTTGTCATACCATACAGGAAAGAAGCAGCTGGCTAAGTGGATTATTGCCGCTTAAATGCAGAATCTGTTCCAAACGTTCCCCTTCCCAGAAGCTGTTAAGAGAACAGCCGCTGCCTCTGCATCAGAAACTGGCATCCCTGCCAACATATATTAAAATTAGCACAAAAAATTCTAGACAAGAACCAAAACTCTTGGGAGGAATTTGGAAAGCGCTCACCTTGCCTTTGTTTTCCATTGTAATAGCAATCTGCATTCTTCCTCTACAGAAAGCAAGCCGCTCATCCCTCTCTTCTTCACTGATATCTGGGGCCTCTGCTGGATTCTCAGGATCCTCAGATCCCCATTTTTCTCGGACAACCCGCTTTCCCTGCAAAAGGGACGAATGAGAATTACGTATTCTTCCCGACAGACAAATCCACACTCCGTTTCACATCCCTTGTAATCCATGTGAAGTGTGATGGCTTAGAAAATCAGCTTAACTTTGGTGCCAAGCATAAGTAGAAGTGTCACACTTCCTTTCCGCTTGGAGAGGCTCTGATTGAAAGCTCAGGCACAGTAAAACAGGAGGGGGGGAAATCCCTGATAAACTCCAAGTGTTTATCTGTCAATCTACAACAAACACGTGGTAGTGTTAGGACACTGTCATTTTGGGGTTTGACCTTTTATTAAGAGTACTTTGTCTTGGGTTGCTGCCTATCAACAATAAATTGTCATCTACTTTGTTTTACAAAAATTCTGAAGTTTATGAACTTCTGCTGGGTGCCAACGAATAGCTTAAGAAAATGGATATGAGGCTGAGAAATAAAATAGAATGCTAAAGCCACGAATCTGATTTCTTTATCACAGTTTGCCCCAACTAATTCTCCACAGAAATCTATTCTCTCTAGTCAGCCTGATTAATGGGGCAGATCTTCCATGTTTGCTGTTAAATCAACCAGCTATAAACTGTTTTTGATCTCACAAATGAAGTTATCCTAGGACGTGTATCCTGGGACGTGTATCCTGGGATGTGTCCCAGGATAATGTTGCAGGATTTAATCTGAGTGGTCACCAGGGCAAGAGGTTTAATCTTTAATCGGACTCATGCTGGAGCCCATCCTGAGGGAACTTCTGTCTCATCAGAATATGTGTGAGAGAAGTTTACATTCAGGTGAGAGAGACGTTCCCTGAAGATGGGCTCCAGTAGAAGTCCAAAAGCTCGGAAGACTAAACCTCTGGTCCCAGTGGCCTACCCCAGGGGTCTGCAAAGTTGGCTCTTTTAAGACTGGTGGACTTCAACTCCCAGAGTTCCCCAGCCAGCTATGCTGGCTGGGGAACTCTGGGAGTTGAAGTCCACCAGTCTTAAAAGAGCCAACTTTGCAGACCCCTGGCCTACCCAAATTGGATCCTTTTTGTTCTAATGAAAAAAAATCTACTAATAGATCCTAATCTATAGCATACCTTCCCCCATTGAATAAGTGGAACATTCTCACATAAAGATCACCACCAATAGGTTATTGTCAATAATAATTATAGTATTCCTAATAATTACATAGATTCCATTAAAAAGCGTTTGAATAAATGGTGTATACATTCTGACTCAATTTCATTGTTATAAAGTTTGTTGGGTCATGTTCTAACTTGTGTTGGGAAATCAGCTTTAAAACTTGTTGAAATAAGAAACTTGGGTGAATCTTTCTTAGCAGAAATGCTGAAAAACTAAATGAAAGTATAAAGAAGGATGCTAAATCTGCTTTCACTTCAAACTCATTGGAGGTCTTTAGCTGTAATACCTTGACATAAATACTGTATGCAAGAAACATTACCTAGACTGAATCATTTTTTGGTTGGAACAATGAGAGAACATTTGGAAGCACCTCAGATAGACCTCCCCACCTCCTTAATTCATTGGAGCAAAACAAGGGAGAGGAGGTACAGTCAATCAAACTTGCAAGATTCTGTTATTGTAACTAATCTCAGTAAAAGTAGTCTTAGCTTTCCTGCCAAACTGATTTCTATGTCTGGTTTACCTGGAGGCTGACACTGGGTAATATATTTGCACCATAATCCTGTGCATATTTCCTTAGAAGCAGAATATTTCCAAGTACAGCAGAATGTACTTCCAGAAAGCTAAATTGTCTATAATTTAGATTTATAATGGTCACTCAAAGTCTCTGCTGACCTGGGTAAACTATTTCAAATATAATAAATAAAAGTGATTTTGTGCTATCTGTTTCCCCAAAAATAAGACCTACCCAGATAATAAGCCCAATCAGGCTTTTGAGCGCATGTGCTAAAATAAGCCCTCCCTGAAAATATTGCAACACAGCAGCAGCCCTGAGCTGACCACACTCACCACCTCCTGCACCTCAGAAATAATAAGATGTCCCCAAAAATAAGGCCAAGCGCTTATTTAGGGGGTCAAAAGAAATTAAGACCCCATCTTATTTTCAGGGAAACATGGGTAAATGTTATTAATCCTTGGATATGAGCAATATAAAAATACTACAACTGCTTTTATTTGGTACCTTTGAGTTAATGTTGATGATTGGCAAGATTTTGAAAGTGGTTTGACAGTACCTGCTTCCTAGGACTGAGAGAGGCAGACTGAATGGCACAAGGTTACCCACCTGGTTTTGTGCTAAGGCAGGACTAGAATTGGTTTAGTCTGACTCTCTACTACAAGTGCTAGAACCTTTTTATCCATTGTGGTATAATGGAATTTACAAGTCTCCCTTCATTTTATCCCAAGTAAAAGATGTTGCGCAGAAAAATAATTGTGGGTTAGAAGTCACCCAATAAGCTCCATAGTTGGAGATGACTTGAATATGGTCTTCTTATGGACCATGGATTATGGTCACACAACCCAGTGTGCCGCAGCAGTGAAAAAAGCAAACTCATTGCTAGGGATCATTAGGAAGGGTATAGAAAATAAGTCAGCAAGTGTCATTTTGCCTCTTTATAAATCTATGGTGAGGCCCCATCTGGAGTATTGTGTACAGTTCTGGTCACCATACCTTCAGAAGGATATTATGGAAATCGAAAAGGTGCTGAGGAGGGCAACCAGAATGATTAGGGGGCTGGAACACCTTCCTTACCATCTGAGGCTGCAACAGCTGGGCCTCTTCACTCTAGAACGACGGTGCCTGAGAGGTGACCTGATTGAAGTCTATAAAATCATGCATGGTGTAGACAAAGTAGAAAAGGAAAAACTGTTTTCCCTATCGCACAACACTAGAACTAGGGGGCACTCCATGAAACTTTTGATAGCTAGACCTCAAACAAATAAGAGGAAGTACTTTTTCACCCAGAGGATCACTGGTCTATGGAACTCCCTGCCAAAAGAAGTGGTGACAGCTGTCAGCCTCGACACCTTTAAGAAAGGATTAGACGAGTTCATGGACAACAAGGGTGTCAATGGCTATCATGATGGATGCCTAAGGACACCCTCCGGGTTGGAGAGATAGGCAGGATATCTCTCAAAGCCATTTGCAGGGAATCATAAGCAGGTGAAGACATCTGCTTGGGAATACCCTGAAGCAAATGGTGAGCCACTGTGTGAGACAGAATGCTGGACTGGATGGGCTGTGGCCTGTTCCAGCAAGGGTGTTCTTATGTTCTTGGTGTAGTCCTCCTCCTATTGTTTAAACAAGGTATTGTGTATTAATATTAATATATTAGAGGGCCTTTTTTCTAGGTTTGAGGAGATTTGCAGTTATATTCCCATGCGATCCACAGTGGCCAGAACCATGTCTTTTTCCCTCAGTCCTGGTCACCATACAATGTGCTGCCAAGAACTGACCAAATAGAGGCATGAACTGGGATGTGGATATGAATGACATGATCTGGGGACCAAGTAGATAAAAAAGTATGTATTCCAGTATGCCTTTAGCTAGTGCAGGGGTCTGCAAAGTTGGCTCTTTTAAGACTGGTGGACTTCAACTCCCAGAATTCCCCAGCCAGCATGGCTGGCTGGGGAATTCTGGGAGTTGAAGTCCACCAGTCTTAAAAGAGCCGACTTTGCAGACCCTTGAGCTAGTGGATAAGCAACGTGCTTAGGAATCATGTTGTTGATTATTATTTTCATATTTTTATTGCATAATTCACAGAGTCACAAGCACTGTAATAAATAAACTTGAAGAGTTAATTAAACTAGAATGATACAGTATATCTATGAATGGAAATTAATTCCCAGGTGATAGTTACTAAAGAAAAGCTAAAGTATTTATAGCATAATCTAATGTGTTAATATCTATTCTTGAATTTGTGATGCTGCTGAAACACATACAGAGAAATCTGTAATAGCCGTAATTTTTTTTACTGAATACATAATATAAGATCTTTAAAATTAACACAAAATCCGAGAGAACTGGAAAAAAAATACTACAGACAAGGTGGGCAGTGTTTTGTTTGTAGGAAAGCAAGCAAGAGATTTTTGCCAACTACGGTACCATATTTTTCGGGGTATAAGACACACCTTTTCCCCTCAAAAAAGAGGGTAAAATTTTAGTCAACTCCGCCCCCTTTGTAAAAATGGCCGTGCATATGTCTCCAGGGGAGACATGATAGCAGTGTTCCGATATCTCAGAGGGTGCCACAGAGAAGAGGGAGTCAAACTATTCTCCAGGGCACCTGGGGGCAGGACAAGAAGCAATGGGTGGAAACTAATCAAGGAGAGAAGCAACTTAGAACTAAGGAGAAATTTCCTGACAATTAGAACAATTAACCTCTGGAACAGCTTGCCTCCAGAAGTTGTGAATGCCCCAACCCTGGAAGTCTTTAAAAAGATGTTAGATAGCCATTTGTCTGAAATGGTATAAGGGTCCTGCCCACGCAGGGGGTTGGACTAGAAGACCTACAAGGTCCCTTCCAACTCTGCTATTGTATTCTATTATAGGTTTTAGGAGGTTTCCTCCCCAGCCCCTGGGGGCTGGGGAGGACAAAAATGAGCAAAAACTGGGCTGTTTTTTGCTTGGTTTTGCCCCCCCCCAGCCCCCAGATGCACTCTACAAGCCTCCTAAAGCTTATGCATGCCCCCCTTTTTAAAAAAAAATGTGTTTTGGGGATGTCTACAGAGTGCAAAAACTTTTTTTTATTTGCCTCTTCAAAATCTTGGTGTGTCTTATACTCTGAAAAATATGGTACTTTATTGCAATGCCACCTCTAAAGATTCGACAGGTTTTTAGACCCACCTTGCCTTTGTTGTCCATGGTCACAGCCAACTGAACCCGTTTCCCCATCCTGAATGTGAAGACGTGATCACTTTCTTCATCGTCTTCCTCACTACCAAGCCCAAAGCTTGAGGCAGAAGAGCAACTGCTTCCCCACTTCTCGTTCACAATCCTTTTCTCCTGCAAATGGAAGGGAGGTGGTTACACTATTTTTCACTTTTAATTTTTTTTTAAAACAAAATTTAAACTTATCTAAGAAAGATCTGCCCAAACATACTCTTTGCTCGTAATATAAAGACTGGGACTTTTTTTAGATTGAAGAACAGCCCCAAATCTGGAAAAAGAAATAAAATTATATATATATTCAATTCAATTCAATTTATTCGACTTATTAACCGCCCCCTCTCCCCTTTAGCCAGTCAGGTTCTCTTATTGCATCAGCTGAGACAGGAGGATAAGTATATATAATTGTTCCACAACACCCTGTTAGGGCCCCAATTAAGGGAGGAAGCATACTGCTTTCCTCTTCTGCCTTTCGGCTCATCACCAGAGACCATCTAGACAGAAAGCTATGAGTTCCATTGTGTGATTTTTTAAATATGTGTGTTAGTTTTATGAGCTGATCAATAAATAAATCAGGGAGACTAGTATAGATCTATTTCGAGCTTTTGGGGGCCCTAACAGGATGTTATGGAACAATTATATATACTTATCCTCCTGTCTCAACTGATGCAATAAGAGAACCTGGCTGGCTGAATGGCTAAAGGCTCTTGCCTGACATGCAATACAGCCCCAGTTCGAATCCCAGTAAGGGTATGGGATAACTGTTAACTGCAAATGTTTTGGAGGGAAACGTAAAACATTCAAATTTGGGCGAGCTTTTTCAACTATTACAATTGGTTGAGGCCTTGTGGGCCCAGAGTATAAATTACAGGGATTTCCCTGTTATTCCACAGTTCCAGTTTTAAGTCAATAAATGCTGTTGTATCTATGCTGGTCTGTTCTTGCCTACTGAAGCCCACTGCACAATAAAAATGATACCACATGTTTACCAATGCAAATTACAAATGATAACACTTGTTTATCAATGCAAAGTCAAAGGCTGATTATGCTAAATGTGTTAGAGCAATGATGGCAAACCTTTTTTGGCTTGCGTGCCAAAAGTGGGGGGAGCGCAGGGGGTTTGTGCGCGGGCGTGCCAAAAGCGAGGGGAGTGCAAGGGGTTTGCGCGCGGGTGTGCCACCCCCATAATGCTTTGCACACAACCCCAGTGTGCATGCGCGCACTACCAGTGATCCCCTCCATTTTTGGTGTGCTTTTTTCACTCTCCCTAGGCTCCAGAGGCTTTACAAGAGCCTGGGGAGAGTGAAAACAGCCTCCCCCTCCCCAGAGGCCTTCAGGAGCTTCTCTGAAGCCTCCGAGGAGTGAAAAACTAGCCCTACGGGCAAACCGGAAGTTCAGGAACGGACTTCCGGTTTGCTTGTAGGGCTGGTTTTAGCCCTCCAAAGCATTCAAGAGCCTTCAGGAGGGCAAAAAATGACCTCAAAATAAGGCTGGTCAGCTGGACAGCGTGCACATGCGGACTGACCAGCATCAGGCAATGCCTCGCATGCCCTGACAAATGGCTCCACGTGCCACCTGGTTCGCCATCACGGTGTTAGAGTGATAAGGAGATAAATTGAATTGTGGCCATTCAATTGTGTTGAAGGGATTATATAACCTATTGAGTTGTTTCATAAAACCATACCACAGTGCTTAGAATGCAGTATTGCAGGCTAATTCTGCTGGGGTTCGATCCTCACCAGTTCAATGTTGACTCAGACTTTCATCTTTCTGAGGTCAGTAAAATAAGAACCCAGATTGTTGGGGGCAATATGGACTCTGGAAACCACTTAGATTGCAGGCTAATTCTACTGACTGCTAGGGGTTTGATCCTGACTGGTTCAAGGTTGACTAAGCCTTCCATCCTTCCAAGTCAGTAAAATAAGGACAATGTGCTGACTCCGTAAACCGCTTGGAGATGTTTGTAAAGCACTATGAAGTTGTATATAAGTGTAAGTGCTACTGCTATTTAAATGTGCTGTGTAATTTGAAAGCCTTTCCCTAGTAGCGACAAGTCTAAAGTATAATTAGTGGAGACAATATGTATGTCTTTGCATTTACTTTGCGGATTTTCTTATACTGTAACATTCTATTAGCCTAGGGAAGGAGGTATAAATAATTATCAGGACTGCAGTAGCTCTGGAGATAGTTTAGAATCACAGTTCGAGAGTTAGAAGGAGCCACTTAGGCCTGGAGCTCAATCTCCTGTTCATGCAGGAACCCAACTGAAAGAGTCCTGAGAGATGGCGGCCCTACTCCTGCTTGAACACATCTGGAAAAGAAGATCTCACCACCTCATTTAATATTTCGTTCTCCTATCAACTTGTGGTTATTGATAGGTCATTTTGATAGGTCACCCCCATTTTGTAATTTAAGATTACAAAAAATGTAGATATTTGTAATGTGACATCATATTCCTTCTCAGTCATCTGTCTTCAGATTAAGCATATCCAGTTATCTCCTTTCCTCCATACTGGGACATGATCTTATGCAGAAGATGAGAAAGAAGAATGATGTGCTCCTATGTATTGCTATTATATGTTTTTTAAAATTCCTAAGAGACTAACCTAAAACTTGCTGCTTTACATGTTTCTTACGACAATTTAAGCTGCCCACAACCTGTTGCTCTGTTGCTCTACAAATTCTTCCATCTCTATTTAAAAGAAATGTCAAGTTATCCTCAGCTACTGATAGCTTCATGTACACATCGACATAGTTTTCTTGACAGCATTACGAGAGAAACTTTCCATTCTGTCTGATTCTATAATGTTTTTCCTACTTTCTACCCTGTTTCTCTCCCAAGACCAACATGATTATTCAGGTTTTCCCACCTTCTCAGGTCTGTTTCTTCCATATGTACCAGTGGTGGGTTTCAAATTTCTTAGAACCTACTCTGTAGGTGTGGCCTATTTGTGGGCGTGGCTTGGCAGTCATGTGATAGGGTGGGAGTGGCCACCTTTTAAAATGTGGTGAAACTCATTTAACAACGCTCTTGCTTAGCAACCAAAATTTTGGACTCAATTGTGATGATAAATTCTTTCTTTCTTTCTTTCTTTCTTTCTTTCTTTCTTTCTTTCTTTCTTTCTTTCTTCCTTCCTTTCCTTTCTTTCCTTTCTTCCCTTTCTTCCTTTCCTTTCCTTTACTTCCCGTTGGGTCACTGGCAGCGGCGGGCCAGATTTACTTCCAGGTACGCCGGTGGAACCCCCTCTCACCGGTTCTCTAAATTTCACCAACCGGCTCTCGCGAGTAGGTGCGAGCCTGCAGAAACCCACCACTGATCTGTACATATGGAAATTGATGAAGTATGATGGAAACAGTAATCCATCACACATAGCAGGCACTAGATTAGGAAATATGAGAAAGTAAAGTTGGGATTGCTGCCTGTGCTTTGGAAAAGCAGCTGCAGCCACCAGAAATACATTCTTTGCACTTCCCACATTCATCCAGATGCTCACTCCTACATTTTCATACTCAGGAGTATTCCAGCTGCCTGGCTAATTGAGCCACACCCTGATGTTTTGAAGGGCGTACTGATGTCCAGAGGCAGACTCATCCAAATTCAGTCTTAGCAAATGCTAAGACAAAATAGAAAAAAAGGGGGTGTGTAGCAGGAAAGGTAAAAACAAACAACCTACAGATGAAGTGGAGGTGACATCTGTAGATTGGCAGCTATTTACAAGCAGGCAAGAAGACTTGCATTCAACAACCGGGATCACAAGCTAATTAGGAGTCCAACTTGGAGCCCAGCAGCAACTAGAAAAGGAGCAACTACACTGAAACAGCACCACATCCCAACAGTGCAAGGATGTTTGGGCAAAGGCGAAGGTTGCCTGTTATTAAAATAATCTAATGTAGCTAGAATCTCCTGTACTATTCCACCATTTCTTTTTCAGCAGAAAAGGGAGAGTGTGCTTACATGATGTGGTTTGGTGATGGTGATGGTAAGGCCATCTGGCCTAGCCTTCCTTGAAGTGACAGCCATTCCTTCTCGTTCTGCTTGTTTCTTGTCTTCTTCTATTTCCTGAAAAAGTGACATTTAAATGTTTTACCAGGTCAGCTGTCAACAGCAAAACAAGTAAACATTAGAAACAGCAGGTCAAGGGAGACACACAAAGAAGCTTTAAGAAATCATATGTTCCCCACAAAAAGTTCTTGTTGTCATTAAATATATATACACACCAGTGGTGGGAATTTTTTTTTTTTACTACCGGTATTGTGGCCATGGCTTGGTGGGCATGGTATGGCTTGGTGAGCATGCCAGGGGAAGGATACTATAACATCTCCATTCCCTCCCCACTCTAAGGAAAGGATGCTGTAAAATCCCCATTCTCTCCCGATCAGCTGGGACTCGGGAGGCAGAGAATAGATGGGGGCAAAGCCAGTCAGAGGTGGTATTTACCGGTTCTCCAAACTACTCAAAATTTCTGCTACTGGTTCTCCAGAACTGGTCAGAACCTGCTGAATACCACTTCTGATACACACCAAGGTTTTGCCGCTGTATTATCGCATGCACGTGGATATAAAAATCAGAAAAAGCTGTATTTGCACAACCATGCTCAGCTAAAATATGCTTACCTACTTTGAGGTTGAGTGTATTGGTGATCTGTATTTGTGGACCCTGGGCATGTTATTCTCTCTATAACATGGCATTTGCATAATTTGTGTGGCTGGTGGAACAACTACCCTGGTCCTGAAACAATAGGTTTACAGCTATATATTCTGGATATTCTTCAAATGGGATTAGGTCAGTACACTATTGTTAGCTTTGCTTTTACACAATTGCTTATAGTTTCCAAGAAAACTCACATTAATTTAGTTTCATTTCCCCCATACTGTAATTGGTTGAATATTCTGGATTTTCAGGACCACTCCCTATCCCAATTTTTAGACTCTGTCTTCCACATTGATAGACTGGCACTAGTCACTACATGGCACAACCTAGCCAATCACAGATAATTAGCATGTTGTGCAGATATACTTCAAGTTTTTTGTTCATGGATCAGTAGGTTGCCTGAATCTAGAAAAATGGCTTAATGAATAAACCATAGTCAAAATATCAATGGATAAGTATACAGCCATATACATATATAGCCAATGTGAATCCTTGTCCTTGACATTTCATCAAGTAGTTACAAATCCCAAAAAATCCTCACCAGGCAAGTTAGCTCTTATCAATTAATATAACAGAATAGCAGAAGGGACCTCTTCCAACTCTTCTAGTCCAATTCCCTGCTCAGGTAGGAAACCCTATACCGTTTCCGACAAATGGTTGTCCAATCCTCTGATCTGATTTACACCTTGTATTAACCTGAGAGTCATTTGTATGATATACTCTACCATAGGGTGTGAAATCAGCAGAAGTGATTGGATTTATAAGTTAGGGTGCCATGCAAAATTTGGGTCTAGTTGAAAAGTTGCATTAGAGAGAACCAGTTGAGGTACCAGTTTATTAGAGGCACCAGGCTAGAAACTGGCAAACTTTGAATCCTAGTCGTACATTAAGCACAAAGCCAGTTGAGTGACTTTGGGCCAGTCATTCTCTCATAGCCTTAGGAAAGAAGCAATGGCAAATCACTTTTGAAAAATGTTGCCAAGAAAACTGCAGGCAGCCTTGCCCAGGTAGTCACCTGGAATCAAGACTGGCATAAAATATATTGAGTAAAAGTGGGTAAGAGTGTTAAGCAAACACTACCATGTTTAGCCATTTTGTTGAACACACTGTACTTGAATCAGTTTGTACAAAATGTTAAACCCAAAACCACATTGTGGTTTAGTATAATCTGTGAATCTGGATCCCGGCCATTATCTTGCAGATTAACTGTTCCAGAATTTGTTCCAAAATGTTTAGAATAGAATAGAATAGAATAGAATAGAATAGAATAGAATAACAGAGTTGAAAGGGACCTTGGAGATCTTCTAGTCTAACCCCCTGCTTAGGCAGGAAACCCTACAACACTTCAGACAAATGGTTATCCAATCTGTTCTTTAAAACTTCCAGTGTTGGAGCATTTACAAATTCTGGAGGCAAGTTGTTCCACCGATTATCGTATTTTTCGGAGTATAAGACACATCTTTTTTCCTCTAAAAAGAGGAATACACCGAATACAGCATTTTTTTGCCTCCTGAAGCCCCGCTGCCTTCACCAAAATGCCATGCATAGCCTTATGAAGGCTTTCAAAGAGCTCCCGGGGGCTGGGGAGGGCAGAAATGAGCAAAAACCAGCCTGTTTTTTGCCCCCCCCCCCCAGTCCCCAGGAGCACTCTATAAGTCTCCATAAGGCTATGCATGTTATTTTTATGACAGAAAACGGCCCGTTTTCACACAAATAATGGGCTGTTTTTTGCTAGTTTCTGCCCCTCCCCAGGAGCACTCTGCAACCACCCCAAGACTATTTATGCCTTTTATTTGAAAAAAAGGGGGGCCGTTTTCACAAAAAACGGGCCGTTTGGGGGAGGTTTGCAGAGTGCAAAAACTTTTTTTTTTGCTTTCGGAAGGCTGTTTAGTTAGAGTGGTTGATGAGAATTACATTGGTCAAATGCTGTGTCAGCAGAAACAAAGTTTTAGGTGCTGCAGGTTATCAGTGATTTCCTTCTCCAGCACATGGATAAATACACCTGGAAACATCTACCTACCTACCTAATCTCTCTCTCTCTCTCTCTCTACCTACCTACCTACTGTATTTCTCTCCCCCCCCCTCTATCTATCTAGATACCTACCAACTCTCTCTCTCCCCCTACCTATCTACTGTATATCTCTCTCTATTTTTCTCTCTCTATCCCTCTACTTACCAACCTACCTACTTACTCTCTCCCACTCCCTACTTATGTACTGTATTTTTCTCTATCTCTCTATTTCTCTCTCTATATCCCTCTATCTACACATACACTCTCACTCCCTACCTGCCTACTGTATTTCTCTCTCTCTCTCTCTCTATTTCTCTCTCTATATCCCTCTACCTACCTACCTATCCCTACCTACTGTATTTCTCTCTCTCTCTCTCTTTCTCTGTCTCTCTATCCCTTTATTTACTTACCTACCTAACTACTCTCTCCCTCCCTCCCTCCCTACTGTATTTCTCCCTCCCTCTCTCCCTCTCTATCCCTCTATCTACCTACCTATTTTTTTAAAAAAATTGCCTCTTCAAAACCTGGGTGCGTCTTATACTCCGAAAAATAGGGTAATTGTTCTAAATTGTTCTATTTCCTGAAGATAACTTTACAGCAATTAAGAGTTAACATTAAGAGGGATAAGGCATTAGCAGAGGAACTTGTGAATCTGTTTGCTTTAGTTCTTTAAAATGTGATTCTTATATACTTTTAATATTTTTTTCAATTCTATTGTAAAGAACTATTGTTTTAAAAAGGTAATTTGAAATTCCAATTCCAGTAGTAACTATGCTGCCACCAACTGAGCTGTAAAGTATTTGTGGTAATTAAACAGATACAGCTTTCAGCTCAACTTGTTATAAATTGAATCAAAGGCTTAACTAAAGCAGGGGTCTCCAACCTTTGCAACTTTAAGTCTGAAGGACTTCAGCTCCCAGCCTTCTCCAGCCAGCTTTGCTGGGAGCTGAAGTCCTTCAGACTTAAAGTTGCAAAGGTTGGAGACCCCTGAACTAAAGGATTTGAAACCACATTAAGACCGCAGTGGTTAGACTGAAGTATTGCAGGCTAATTCTGCTGAATGCTAGGAGTTTGATCCTGACTGGCTCAAGGTTGACTTGGCCTTCCAGCCTTCCAAGCTCAGTAAAATGAGGACCCAGATTGTTAGGGGCAGTATGTTAACTCTGTAAACTGCTTACAGAGGGCTGTAAAGCACTATGAAGTGGTATATGTCTAAGTCAGGGGTGGGCAAACTTTGCAACTTTAAGTCTGAAGGACTTCAGCTCCCAGACTAAGTGATCTAAGTGCTTAGTGCTATATTAAGCAACACTATTAGAAAGGAGAAGCTAGAATTCATACATACTTGATATCTTCTCACGAGAGCTTCATTCTTCTTCCTCAGAGCTAGAATTTTTTTATCCAGTTCAACATCTTTCTCTTCTTTTTTCTGCAACACTGCATCATCCATAGCAACATCCTAAAATACAAAGAGAATCTTTAGTGGCGTTCCACCAATGGCCAATAATACAGAATATTATTTATCATTGTCATTATATGACCAGTGTGATATCTGTCATTCTACAGAGACCATGTCAGTGAAAAGTACTTGTTAGTACTTCAGTAATTCATTTTGAACAAAATTAAACCTTGTTTTTTTTTAAAAAAATGTATAAAAGTATGATTATAGAAGAACATTTCCATTGCTATTCCCAAGCAGCATTTTAACTACAAGTAATCCTTGACTTAAGACCACAATTAAGCCCCACATTTCTGTTGTTAGGTAAAACATTTGTTAAGTGCGTTTTGCCCCTTTTTACTATCTTTATTGCTATAATTGTTAAGGAAATCACTGCAGTTGATAAGTTAGGAGAATCTGGATTCCCCATTGACTTGTCAAAAGGTCACAAGAGATGAACACATGACTTTGGAACACAACAACAGTAATAAAGCATCTGAATTTTGATCATATGATCCTGGGGATGCTTTAAAGGTCAAAACTCTGAAAAACAGTTATGTCACTTTTTTCTGTGCCATTGTAACTTTGAATGGACACTAAATAAACTGTTGTAAGTTAAGAACTACCTGTAATGATAGGGTTAATTCTTTGACAGACCGGAATAAGTTGTTAGCACCTGAAGCTGTGGTGGGTTTCAATTTATTTTACTACTGGTTTGCTCCTGTGCATGTTGACATACCAGAATAAGTTGTTAGCGTCTGAGGTAGTGGTGGGTTTCAATTTATTTTACTACTGGTTTGCTCCTGCGCATGTTGACATAGCAGAATAAGTTGTTAGCGTCTGAGGTAGTGGTGGGTTTCAATTTATTTTACTACTGGTTTGCTCATGCGTGTGTGCGACGCTTCTGCACATGTGCAGAATCATCTGGGCAGGTGGATTGAGCCTGCCACCGTCGCCACTACCGGTTCACCTGATCCGGGGCAAACCGGCCGACACCCACCTCTGTTCTGAAGATGTTATCAGTGGCCAAACGGTATTATGGAGATGTTACAGGTTTTACTTGGGGGTTACTTAAAAACTGTGAGCCCTGAAGCAAAAATCTTACAGGACGAGCCAAGCAATCATGCTGGTGCCATCCAGATGTGCCTTTCCCTCCTGATGTTTAGTAAGGCTATTAAAACAGAGTTCATTCAACAGGCCTTGGAGCTGTTGTGCTATGACCATGTTCTCCCTGATAGCGGAAGGTCTTTTGGTTTATTTTTATTTTATTTTTTGGGTTTGCATTAATGATTTCTCCCAGCACTATTGGTGGGTTGCATCATAGTATTGATTTGTTTTCTTTTTATTATATTGTTTAAACCCAATTTGCAGAGATTGGAATGTAACCACACAGAGAGCTGTTTACAACTGAAGCAGCCTGTAAATTAAATGAATTAAATAAAGAAGAAAAGCTTCCATTCTTTGGCAAACACTAATTATTAACTTGATTTTGTTACTTAACCTATAAAACCTCAAACAATTCGGCATAATTGAACCAATAAAATACTTAAAAAGTTTGACAGCAAGAGGCAGGCTTTACAGATTGTTGTTGAGAGCTCTATAAATAGGTTGAAATGATACTATACCTAGGCCTAAAAGCCAGGTTCATTGAGATCTTAATTTTTTTAATTTGCTACTGAATTTTGGAGGCAAAATTTGATTTTGCTTTCAAAGAACATAATCTTTCCAAGATAGCCTGCAAAAGGAAGTACCTGTTAAAAAGCTGATACAGAATCTCAAATACAGATGTACTTTGGTTGCAGGATAGTCTAGTTACAACTAGGAAATCATTTGTCTACAAATTTCTACACTACTTTTTAAAAGATGATTCATTTTTTAAGGATTTTTTCTCCAGATAGCTCTATCAAGATAAAGCCACATATATTCATATATTAAGCTGAAAAATGGTCGAAGCTGAGGCACTAATATTGTAGAATTTTGTATTTTTAGGTCTCTTATTACAGCCTCTAGTGGACCAATATAGTTTTGTTTACATCACAGAATGTAACTAACGTACCTAAATTTCCCTCAACCTTTTCAGAAATTGTACCCTATCACATATGGAATGAGAGTTTAACATACATAGCATTTGAAACACCTACCATTTCAGAATGTATAAAAATATCAGGATCTTCTTTAAACACAAGTGTTTGCAGTCAGAAACTACAATTCCATTACATCTGAACCAGTGGTGGGTTTCAAAAAAATGTAGAACCTCTTCTGTGTGTGTAGCCTGCTTTGTGGGAGTGGCTTGCTGGCCATGTGACTGGGTGGGAGTGGCTTGGCAGTCATGTGACTGGGTGGGAGTGGCCAACTTGTAAAATGTGGTGAAACTCACTTAACAATGCTCTTGCTTAGCAACCAAAACGTTGGCTCAGAAACTCTGGCATTTGAAGCGCGCAAATCTTAAAGCTGTCAAGTTACAAGACCCTTGCACCCCTAACCCTTTAGGGGAAAAAACCCCAGAGGTGTTCAAACCTGACAGCTTTAAGACTTGTGGACTTCAACTCCCAGAATTCCTCCTCTTGCTCTTCATCTTGATGATGTGCGGACAGGCGGTGGGAGGGATCTGGAACCGGTTCTAAACAGCACTGTAGAGTTGTGGAACGTCTTCTATAGAAGAGGTTAGGACTGGCAGGAACCCACCCCTGATCTGAACTTAATCAACTAGTTCAGTGGTGGCTAACCTTTTGCGGACCAAATGCCCAAAGTATATACTCGCTTGTGCAAATAATAATAATAATAATAATAATAATAATAATATTAATAATAATAATAATAATAATAATAATAATAATAATAATAATAATAATAATAATAATATTTAATTTTGTATACCGTGTCCCCTCCCCAAGGGGACTCGGAGTGGTGCACAGGGAAATTAAAACATATAAAAATATATACAAACAATAAATACAATAAATAAAAGCAGATTAAATTGATCATCCCTGCGCTAAAAACCCCATTAAAACTAAATTCCCTAAACACCCCCGAGGTAGAGACTAACCAAATGCATGCAGGCACGCCAAAAAAACCCAAATGCAGTGCATGTGCAGCCCCTGTGCCTCCTACATGTGCTCCACACCCCTCACATAAGTGTGCACCCCTGCATGCACCCCACACCCCTGTGGATGCGCCATGGTCCCCCTGCCCCTGCCCTGCACATGCGTAGCAGAGACCTGAAGACCAGCTGGCCGGTGGAAGGTGTGCATGCATGTGTGGCAGAACTTTATTTATTTTATTTTTATTTTTATTCGATTTATATCCCGCCCTTCTCCACGAGGGACCCAGAGCAGTGCTGAACTGAATTGGAGTGATGGCTCATGTGCCCACAGAGAGGGTGCTACGTGCCACCTCTGGCAAGCGTGCCTTAGGTTCGCCATCACAGCACTAGTCATTTGTTTATAGTGAAACTTTTGACAGCTTTGATGGGAAAAGGAACCAAACATTGGGAGCCAAATAAGGTGACAAGAGACACAACCTGGCTTAACACTGCAGCATTGGTAGATGGTAAGTTGTCCACAGATAATGTCCTTATATGGAGGGATAGATATTAAAATTTGCAAACTGCTAAAGTACAGGTGAGACAGGGTTTTAGGCAAATGTTTTGGAAGATCTCAGGGCAATTAGACCAAAGCATTGGGAGATTTTGGATGAGAAGACTGAAATCTTGCAAGATCTGGCAATCTCATAAACGTGAATCAATTTTTAATTGTTTGGTTTGTTTATTCATTTTAAGCCCTTATTCCATCATGTAAATTCACATGATGGTACTCACATCTGAAAAACATTATCTAAATGTAAATTCAGTTGCACTGGTGGAAAAAGGAACAGTGAGAGGTGAAAAAAATGAGCAGGATAAGTGTTATATTAAAACCAAACAGGGTAAGGAAAAGCATCCCAAATCCTACACAAGTTACATATTGGAGTTCAGCGGCTATAATAAATATAAACAAACAAACAAATAATCTGGAACTTTTGCTCCTTGTACATTAGGTAGACGCCAGGTAGGAAACATAATGTACTGTTCACTTAAAAATTACTATAAA
Organism: Rhabdophis nuchalis; assembly: GCA_039707465.1. Classification (NCBI taxonomy): domain Eukaryota; kingdom Metazoa; phylum Chordata; class Lepidosauria; order Squamata; family Natricidae; genus Rhabdophis; species Rhabdophis nuchalis. The sequence goes on from CM077643.1 coordinate 88,428,162, forward strand.
GAAAATCTCTGGTCAAAAATATGAGTGTTTAGCAGAAAATGAATACTGCAGAGGATGGTTTGGAACAAAGAATGAGCGTCAAACTGCTGAGCTCCTACTATGAAATGCACCTGTATTTCTAAAGCTGATTATTAAATCCATCTTATCTCAGAGCAATTGTCTGATAGTCAACCTAAAGAAATGTTAGAGTGAAGAAATAAACAAGGATAAGAGGTAGGCAGGGGATTTATGGAGCCTGATAGGTTATAGCCAGGTAGACTTAGGGGCTGCAATGAGACCCTTTCCTGATTTACAGAGTTGGGAGAATATTGTTGGTCAGTGCAAATTTCACATCCATATTTTTCATTTAATTCTAAGCCTGGCTCTTAATAAAAAGATACCTAAATTGATGGTGACAGAGTTTCAGCTTAATATGCAAATTTTATTTCGGCTGAATAATTTTCCCTGCAGGAGAATGAAATACAAGATTCTTTATTATCTTCCATCAGGCTTGCAAGACGAATGAATTGGTCACTTCTGCAAGCTGATGAATTTTCATGACCATTTTTGTGCCACTGCTTCAAACCTGATTTGAATACTACTTGGTCAGATATTTTTTTAATCTGTTGTATATTCATTATGTGGATAAGCTCCAGGCAATGCATCATGAAATGGGAAGCTGAGTATTAGGCATGTACGTATGCAGAATGGAACTGAAGCAATGTTCATTGTGAAGGATGCTTTTTTAATGCCCCATAATACAAAAATATAGGGTGGCCCAACCACATTCCATAAGAGTGAAAAATATTGTGACTCTGGGAGGAGGTAGTTATTAAAGTTATATAGAAAACTGTTTGTTACATATATATGAAGGTCTTGGTATTTGTCTACAATGAATAGGATGTTCAATTTGCATGCTAATGCAGACTTATCTAATTTGAATTTTTGAATCTCTTCACAACCTAGGAGAAGCTAAAACCCAAAATCAACATTTTCCCTTAAGTTTTGTAAAGCAATTTAATAATTAGAAATCTACATGAAATGCATACACCACATAAGGATCAAACATAACAAAGATTGTAGAGAAAGATTGTGTATGAAATTCATTAAATTAAGGGAAATCGTTTACAAAAGATGTCTATGTTAGAAAAGCTCACCTTTTAGGAGACATTTAAATGAAAATCTACATGAATTGCCAGGAAGGTCTTTTTTCCCCTCACAAAATTATTCAAAGTGTTAACAAATAGGTGTAAATTTAATATAGGAACGTTATCCAGGTCACTTTTTCTGTTTGTTATCTATATATTCCTTTTAGAATTCTTTATTGGCCAAGTGTGATTGGACACACAAGGAATTTGTCTTTGGTGCATATGCTCTCAGTGTACATAAAAAGACAAGGTACATTGGTCAGGAATCCTAAGGCACAACACTTAATGATAGTCATAGGGTACAAATAAGCATTTGTATTTTAATTATTTTAATCAATTAATACTTTTAATTATTAAGTCATCAACAGGTTTCATTTGTATATCCATTGTAGTATCTTTTTTCCATATTATTCTTGCAGTCTGTGTCAGTTGTCACCCCTAAAATGTCTTCCTCTTCCATAACATTATTTAAATTTACTGCATTCATAGAGGTGGAAGATTTATAATTAATTTCTGGGTCCACAGTTCAAAAAATACACTTCAATATTTTGAACGTTAATATATTTTGCTCCATTCTAGTAAGTCAAATTGAAGTGTACTTCTCTTTAAATTGTAATCTTTAGTTCCATCTGGTTCCCTCTAGTGTCCAGCTTTCAAAGTTCCATCCAATCAAGATTTTTATTTTTTTTAAAGAAAAGAATTCAAAACCATAAGATTTTGTCATGGAAGGAGTTTTACAATTAATTCCATTGAATTACAATTTTCTCAGACTTTTTTTCCTAAATTAAATTTGTTCACTCTTCCTTTATAGTTTTGTTTTGCCAATTGATCTTCGGTCTTTCTCCCTGTATGATCAAATCACATCACTATGCTGATTATTCACTAGATATAGCCTATCTGTTAGGATATTTATCCTTCTGTTGGGTTGACAATATATATAAGCCAGTATTCTTAAAGAGTATATGTAGCTTTAAGAACTATGTTGAATTCTGATTGGCTGTGCTTCTCAGCTCTACCATATAAGGAAGCTCAGAAACACAGTCCATTCCCTTTTCGATTCTCTTTGATTCCTGTGTTTACTGTTTGCCGCTGAGTAGCTGAAGACTGAAGAAAGAAGAAGTATTTGTTTTGCATCGCTGTAAGATAACTCTGTGTTTTGGTGAAGGACTGTTATTGTTTGAGAAGTTAGAATCACTGGTCGGAAGAAGTATTTTAGTTGCTACAAAGTAAAAGACTATTTATTTTCTTACTATCACTGTTTTAGAGTTTGTGTGTGGTTAAAGCAACGTATCCCTTTACTGTCCGGCGTATTACACTATTCCGCATCTATTTTCAAACGGGGGTGTTTGTTACCCTTAACACTGGTTACGGGACCAGAGTTGTAACACTGGTTCTGAACCCAGAGTTGCTAACACTATCCATAATCACTCAGTACTCATCATGTGTGACCCTCTCTTCTTGTTTCACCATACAGTTCTTAAACACAGGTAGTCCTCGACTTACAACAGTTCACTTAGTGCATGTTTGAAATTACAACGGCATGGGGAAAAAACTGACTTATGACCATTTTTCACGCTGACAATCATTGCAGCATTCCCATGGTCATGTGATCAAAATTCAGACACTTGGCAACAGACTCATATGTATAACGGTTGCAGGATCCCGGGGTCATGCGATCAACTTTCGCACCCTTCTGACAAGCAAAATCAATGGGGAAGCCAAATTCACTTAACAACCATCTTACTCACTTAACAACTGCAGTGATTTAATTAACGACTTTGGCCAAAAAAAGGTCATAAAATGGGACAAAACTCACTTAACTGTCTTGTTTAGCAACATATATTTTCAGTTCAATTGTGGTCATAAATCAAGAATTACCTGCTCCCATTCCTATTGCATTTAACTTATGTTGTTTCTGATCTATGCAACTCTCATTCTATGTATCAAGATTGATAAAGCATGCTCTAGTACAGGGGTCTGCAAAGTTGGCTCTTTTAAGACTGGTGGACTTCAACTCCCAGAGTTCCCCAGCCAGCTATGCTGGCTGGGGAACTCTGGGAGTTGAAGTCCACCAGTCTTAAAAGAGCCAACTTTGCAGATCCCTGCTCTAGTACATACTATTTTTACTTCTTTCAACCATTCATTCCTCATAACAAACTACTGAATCTCCTATCCATTACCTTCCTAGACATTTTTCTAAACAGATATTCACCAGTCACCTTTTTCATGTATTCTTGAGTCTCATAATAGTTCATTCTTCATGTGTTTGTCTCAGTCCCACCTCCATATTTATGACACCCTAGCAGATGTCTTGTTCTCTCTGGGTTGCATTAATTCAGATGATTGCACAATATTTCCAAAAACATATCTGGGTTTTCCTTTATCATTATTCACTGAAGCATAACACTCAGCTATAATTAACCTACGGATTTCTACTTTCATACACACCCACAACAACCTAGAGAAAACAAATTCATTCTGTCTGACACACATATTAGCCTTTTCATTCACAAATAAACCTACACCTTCGCTTCAAGATGAGACAACACATATTCAAGTTCTTTTATGTGCTTTTTCTTACACTTCACGCACACACACACACACACCACATATTTTTGCATTCATTGGTGAATTCAGATTTATATTTATCCCTCTTGAATTCCAAATTTTTTGATATCATGGTAATCACTAAATGGGGCTTTTAGATATTGACGCCATTGCTCATTGCATTGGTCAACTGAGGCTTTCAGATAAAACTTTTTAACAAAATGGAAAAGATGTAGTCCAGCTTATGAGCCTTAACTGATAAACTGGTATCTTTACTACAGACAACATTTCCTACTAATAACAATGACAGCACTAGCTACTTTTGGTCTACTATAGCGAGTATACTACAAGTGCAGCTAAAAACCAGATTTATCTCAAGGATTCTCACAGTTTTCTGCCCAAACTAGACTCTACAATCCAGAGATTACCTTGCAAGAAAAATACTGTTCTCGCATCTAACCAGCTAGGAGATATGTATGTGTGGTGTGTGTGTGTGTGTATTAATGTAATATAATGTCACATTTATAACTAGATGATTACCGTAACACTGAACAGGAATATTTCTATTCAGGAAAGCAGGATATACAGTATTGCAGCCTGAGATCGCATGTCCCATCATTTATTTATTTATTTCGCGCCAATGAATGGAGATTCCCAGAGAGATAGCAGCAGCAGGAGCCAAAACAATGAGAACAAGGACTCAAATGAAATGCCCTAGAAATTGAGGCCCTCTATTAAACCCAGCTACTCGTTGATTGGTGCACGCTGATCCAGGCATTGCCACACAGTCAGCATTTTTTTCTTTCTGGCTGTTTGTTGCTGTGTTGCAGTCAGGGGATCTTCTCGCTGCCAAGCTACTGGAAAGAACATTGGCTTGGTGGGCATTGGAAATAGAAGGTGACACCCCCTTTGCCCTCGCCGGCAGAAAGCCGTATGGTACAGTGATTCAGGCAGGGAGTTATAAATGGCTCTAGCAGAACAAACGTGCAGTGGCTGTGAATGAGAAGGCTTGTTTGCTGGTCCGCTGGGAGTGGGGGGAGGACACAAAAACCTAGAGGCCCCTGCAAGATGAAGAGGGGGGAGAGTCTATCATTCAGAGATACCTTTATTGATATCAGACAAATGTTGGGGGTGGGTGGGAAGGGAGTCAAAACCAAGCATGAAGCGGGAAAGGAAAGTTTCACAGAAATTTTGCCCGATCCACTGACTCTATACCATTGACAGTCGCTGATGTTTTTTCTCAGATTATGGCTATCACTAGGATTTTCCCGGTGTGCTTCCCAAATCAGCTGTTGGTGGTATGAGGCGAAAAGAGAAAGAGAAATGCTGTGGGGCTGGGGGGGGTGCGGGGGAGGGGGAAACACTAGGGGATGAGAAGTGACAGGACAGGGACTCAGCCCAGCACTTCGCAGGTTCAGGTAGCACCCTGCCAGTCTTTGCACAGATCAATCAATCAATCAATCAATCAATCAATCAATCAGTTTAATTTGTAGACCGCTCCCTCTCCCCAAAGGGACTCGGGGCGGTGCACAGGAAATTAAAAAGCATACAAACATAGAACCATTATAAATATATAAAATCGAATTAAACCAACTATAACCCTGCGCTAAAAACCTAAAATCCTTAAAAACTAAACCCCTTAAAAACCCAATTAAAACAGTTTAAATATTCAGACTAAAGGCTGGAGAGGTAGATTAGGCCAGGCCGGCCTGATGGAAGAAGTGGGTCTTTAGCTTTTGGCGGAAGGAGCGGAGGTCCGTGGTTGTTCTGAGTTCGGAGGGTAGGTCGTTCCAGAGAGTTGGGACCACAACAGAGAAGGCCCTTCCCCTGGGCGTTGCCCGCTGGCATTGCCTGGTGGACGGCACCCGGAGAGGTCCCTCTCTGTGGGAGCGAATCGGTCGAAGGGATGTGTGGGGCAGGATGCGATCTCGCAGATAACTAGGGTGCATCCTCTGCAGCCTCCTAGTCTTTGGGTGGAAAGCATCTTTCCTTACCCAGCATTCTGTTTTGTTTTGATTTCTGCTAAAAATACGTCTTCCCTCTCTTTGGGGAGGGGGAGTTGGGAATCTAACTTGCCTGCCTGGAAGGAAAGTCCCGTAACAATCTACTGCAAGGAAGCCACCTTTTTTTTTTTTTGCCCTCCCCAGTCACCCAGCTAACCATCCCCTGGCTGAAAACAAAAGACTCTGAGATAACAATGCGATTCTTAAAAAGAAAAAGCAGAGGAAAATATAGTCACTCCTTGGCTTTTCCGAATGCAAGAATGGCTCCCCCACACATCCCTCCCGGTTACAACAAAGGCGGCACTCACAGAATGGTGCATTTTGGACATCAGAGGTGAAGCTCGGCAGATTCCACAGCAGGGCTAAAAGAGGAGAGCCATCCGTCGGCCTTTCTCAGTACTGGTTGCACCGCATACAGGATCATGTTTTGATTACAAAAGCCCTGCCTGGGCTCCCAGCCAAAAGCACCGGCTGCCTCATATACGAAAGCAGAGGCAGGCAATCACAGCGCTTGTGTCCTCCTCTATCATTCGCCTTTCAGTGAGAATGTACGTACCCTTTGCTTCTCCTGTGATTACCTTTGCAATTCTGGTTGTCAGAGTCCCCACATGGTGCATCCGACGAGCAGGAACTGGAAAGACTGGGAGGGTGAGGTCTCCTTGACCATCAAGAGCTCGGCTCCACATTCTTGGCACTTATTTGCATCGTGGGCTAAACGTACAAATGATTGTTAGGTGAATGCTGACAAGAGTTTGGAAGATTCTGTCAATCTGAGACCTGGTTTTTGTTTTGTTTTGTTCCTTGGTAAAAGTTTATGTCAGCAGAGATGGTGAAGTGCTGGAAGCCTGGAGAAGAAAAACAGAATCCTACATCCAACCTACATTCAAAAAGGGGAAGGAGGAGGATCAGCCGGCAGGCCAGCTAAAAGTCTATATTTGGCGAAGCACAGGAACAGATTGTCAAGGAGCATGTTTGCAAGCCTTTTATAAAGAATGCTATCATTATTAGGTGCCAGCTCGGTTTTCAAGAGCATGTTGTGTCAGACTAACCAGATTGTTTTTTATGACAGAAGGACTAACTAACTAACTAACCAACCAACCAACCAACCAAGTAGACCAAAAAAATGTTGCAGATGATGTGCACATTGCTCTCAGTGAAGCATCTGACAGGAACTTTGGGAAGATTATGGGACAAAATAAATAACATTCATCCAGATGGGTTTGCAACTGGTTGAGCAAGCACCTCCAAAGGGTTCTGCAAATTAGAGGGGTAGAAGTGCCCATCCTTCCTGGATGCAGGCAGTAACAGGTGTCTGAGGAGACCATCCAGACTGTCAATGGTGGGTGTGGACTTGGATTGCTGCTGCTAATAGGCGCATCAGCTGTTTGGTAGTTAGCATCAGGATGTAGCAACAGAGATGGAGAAGGGGAACTGGAGACGGTGGGGTAGGTAATAGGTTTTAAGCAGTGATGCCATCTGGCTAGTGCAGAGTTTTTCAGATGGGAGGTGCATGGGATGATTTAATAAAATCCTGCCCGAGGTATAAAGACACGTTCCATTTCATACTTTCAGTGAGCCTATGATTACCTCACCTTCTCTATGTTTAAAAATCACAGAATCATACTAGAAAGGTCAATTTACCTAACATAAGATATCCTGTATTTAAAATAATTTATTATTCTGTGTCCCTGGCCCGCTTTGGGATGAAACAATTAGGAAGATCAATAGCAAGTTGAAAAGGCACAAGTGTTGGTAAGGTGTATTCTTTTTTTAGCCTGGTTTGCTTTCATAAGATTTCAGCCTCTTTGCAGAGCAGGTTCAGACGTGCCCAGAACTCCTTCACTCAGTTCAGATAGATTCTACATCTGTATGAAAGTCAGTTACATCAGGGGTGGGTTTCAAAATTTTTGGAACAGGTTCTGTGGGTGTGGCCTGCTTTGTGGGAGTGGCTTGCCGGCCATGTGACTGGGTGGGAGTGGCTTGCCAGCCATGTGACCGGGTGGGAGTGGCTTGCCGGCCATGTGACCGGGTGGGAGTGGCCAATTTGGAAAATGTGGTGAAACTCACTTAACAATGGTCTTGGTTAGCAACCAAACTTTTGGGCTTAATTGTGGTCATAAGTTCTCTCTCTCTCTCTCTCTTTCTTTTTCTTTCTTTCCTTCTGTCTTTCTTTCTCTCTTTCTCTGTCTCTCTTTCTTTCTCTGTCTCTTTCTTTCCTTCCCTCTTTCTTTCTCTCTCTTTATTTCTTTCTCTTTCTCTTTCTTTCTCTTTCTCTCTTTCTTTCTCTTTCCCTCTTTCTCTCTTTTTCTTTCTCTCTCATTTTTTCTTTCTTTCCCTCTTTCTCTCTCTCTTTATTTCTTTCTCTTTCTTTCCCTCTTTCTCTCTCCCTCTCTCTTTCTGTCTCTTTCTTTCTTTCCCTCTCTTTCTTTTTTTCTTTCTTTCCTTTGTCTCTTTCTTTCTCTTTTTCTCTGTCTGTCTTTCTTTTTCTCTCCCACTTTCTTTTTCTTTTTCTCTTTCTCTCTCTCTCTTCCTTTCCTTTCCTTTCCTTTCCATTCCTTTCCTTCCTTCCATTGCCTCCCTCCCCCTTCCTCCCTTCTTTCCTTCCTTCCCTCCATCCCTCTTTCTTTTTCTTTCTTTCTTTCCTTCCTTCCTTCTTTCACTCCTCCCTCCCCTTTCTTTCCTTCACTCCCTCCCTCCCTCCCTCCATTCATCTTTTTTCCTATTTTTCTTTCTCTTTCTGTTTTTTTGTGTGTCTCTCTCTCTCTCTCTCTCTCTCTCTCTCTCTCTCTCTCTCTCTCTCTCTGTATCTGTCTCTCTCCTCCCCCCCACCCATCTGTCACTCTGTGTGTGTATGTGTGTCTGTTTCCCCCCCCCCCTCTCTTTCTGTCTCTCTAAGTGTGCCTCTCTGTGCATCTGCCATTCTCTCCCTCCCTCCCCCCCCCCCCCGGGGAAGCAGCAGAGGGGTCAGCATGTCGGTTGCGGAGGTTATCCCGCAGCGAGCGGACAGAGGACCCGAGCTGCAGGCGAGGAGGAGGAAGCAGCCCCTGGCCAGAGGATGGCCGAGCGCGCCTCCACCACCTTCCTTCCGACAGCCACCGCGGCGCACTGCACTTTCCGGGGCTTCCTGGAGAGGCCAGCATGTCGACTGGGGAGGTTATCCCGCAGCGGGCGGGCGAAGGACCCAAGCTGCGTGCTGCCGAAGCCGTCCGAGGCTGGGCGTGCGGCGCCCGGATGGCTTTGGCGGCACGCAGCTTGGATCCTTCGCCCGCCCGCTGCGAGATAACCTCCCCAGTCGACATGCTGGCCTCTCCAGGAAGCCCCGGAAAGTGCAAAGCGCTGCGGTGGCTGTCGGAAGGAAGGTGGTGGAGGCGCGCTCGGCCATCCTCTGGCCAGGGGCTGCTTCCTCCTCCTCGCCGGCCCTGCGGCCCGGTTTCTATGAAGCCGCGGACCGGCACCGCTTTCCTTCGCTGAGCGCGGCTATCACGTGGGCGGCGTGTCGAAGGTCACAGCTCGCCTCACAATGGAGCTTTCGGAGCCTGTGCAACGCGCCTTACAGATCCTGGCTGATCCGGGTAGCTTCTCGCTCCGAGCTTTCCAGGCGCTGCTCCAGGCTGCCTTCCAGAGCTTGCTCAATTGACAGGCCGAGGAGGCCCTTTTCAGTGAATGCTAAGATCCGGGCTCGGTCTTCCGCCCGCCAGCGAGGAAGAGAGCTGCTCGCTCTCTGAAAGGGGACATTTGCTCTTGTCAAGGGAAGCGCGGCGGCGGAGGCTCTTCCTGCAAGGCTTGTCGCTCTTGCTTCGGCGTTGCTCTGTCCTGACGCCTGGGCTTGCTTCTCTGCGTCGGCCACAGCTGTTTCCCGTCAAATGCAGGAAGTCTGCCCCGTGCTGTGCCGGGCTCAGATGGGAGTCCCGGGTGGCGGGGGTGGACTGCGGAGAGGCACGGGCGAGCCTGCGAACTTCGCACACGGGCTCGCCCGCACCTCTCCACAACTTCTTCCCACCATTGGCCAGCGAGTTTAGCGCTGGCTAGGCGGGGGAGGGGCGTGGACCTACTTACTTCCGGGTCCACCGGTGGAAAGGGATCGCTGGGGATCGGGAAAATTGACGAAAGGGCTCGCCCGATCCCACCCGAACCCGGAGAAACCCACCCCTGAGTTACATGCAAGAGTCATAGATAATGTAGACATTTCCCTAGTTCTCCCAACACCCTAAGGAATAATATATGGTTATGACGCAACCCAATAGTTGAACTTGTTCTACAAATGGGAAGTGCTGAGCTTCAGGATTTAATGACTGTGGCCTATACCAGGGGTCCCCAACCTTTTTGGCACCAGGGACCGGTTTCATGTTAAAAAAATTCCGCGGACCGGTGGCCATGGCTCAGGCGGTGTAGAGGAGGAGCGGGGGGGAACAGGCAGTGTATGCGTGTGCGGGGGGCTGAGTCAACTCACTCGCCCTTCTCGGGGCCCCAACAGCGCAAGCGGCTGCACTCTCCCGCCCCCGGTGTATGCTCTGCCCAGGGGGCTGCCCCCTTCTCCCTCCTCCTCCTCCTCTCCAGCCCTTTATCCAGCCTGGGCCGTTCACTGTGGACCGGTTCCTATCAAGCCATGGACTGGCACCGGTCTGCAGCCCGGCGGTTAGGGACCCCTGGTCTATACAATAAATCTGATGTTTGGGCTGGAAACTGTGGCTGGCATCTTTAGAGGCAAGTCGGTCCGCTATGCAATCAATCCCTGCTTAGTTACCTGCGGTCATGAAATCCAATACCAGTATATTATTCTACATATCTTCATTAATCAACTAAAAGCTTCACAAGATATATGAATTTTTCCCAGGCAACTGGACTTTCTGGTTTTTCTTTGAATATGTTTTGCTTCTCATCCAAGAAGCTTCTTCAGCTCTTGCCTGCCTGCTTCTTGCATGAGAAGCGAAACGTCTTCACAGAAAAAACAGAAAGTCCATCGGCCTATTGAAAAAGCCCCTTTGGGGCAACCATTACCTAGATGGCTAAGAATCTTCATAGACAGAATGGGTTAGGTTTGCCTTCTCCCTGCTTCATTTGTCCACTAAAATGTATAACTCAACTCAAATATACAATACAATACAATAGCAGAGTTGGAAGGGACCTTGTAGGTCTTCTAGTCCAACCCCCTGCGTGGACAGGAACCTTATACCATTTCAGACAAATGGCTATCTAACATCTTTTTAAAGACTTCCAGGGTTGGGGCATTCACAACTTCTGGAGGCAAGCTGTTCCAGAGGTTAATTGTTCTAACTGTCAGGAAATTTCTCCTTAGTTCTAAGTTGCTTCTCTCCTTGATTAGTTTCCACTCATTGCTTCTTGTCCTGCCCCCAGGTGCCTTGGAGAATAGTTTGGCTCCCTCTTCTTTGTGGCACCCTCTGAGATATCGGAACACTGCTATCATGTCTCCCCTGGTCCTTCTCTTCATCAAACTAGACATACCCAGCTCCTGCAGCCGTTCTTCATATGTTTTAGTCTCCAGTTCCCTATATATCACCAGGAACTTCTGATATGCTTAAAAACTAACTAATTAGCTCTAAGGGATTTTTTCCTATTTCTCAGGAGATTCCTTTCCATTTTTATTTTGTTTTCAGATGACCAGGACTGATCCTATGTACAGTCCCATTGTAAATGCATCCTTTTATTATAGAATGACATGTAGACATGTTGGATTTTCAACCCTGCAGAAGCAACCCAGTGTTCAAATTCAGACCCGAGGTTAGACACCCTTACGACGTTCCTCCCACCTCCATCTAATGTATTGGCAGAAACAGGTGCAGGCAGGCAGTGTATTCATTCTTCAATCCTGCAAGGGATAGAGGAGCAGGCTCTGATTACATTTCACCCAGGGCAAGTATTTGGATGGAAGTGTTGACTCTGACTTTCAGGCAAAATGTTAAAATGTTACTTCATGTCCTCAAATGGGGAGTCTCACTTGAGACCTACGTGAATATATCTATATAAATAAAAATTTAAAATAGTTTGTGCAAAATCGCTAATCTCAGAAAGTACTGTACTGATCGCCACCAAATTTTCACACAATGTTGCTAAGAAAGGGAGTAACAATCATACATACATTTTGTGTGGCTGGCACATGTGTGTCATGTGCAAGCAGCACAAATGTAAAAGGTACGCACTTCTCAGGTTTTCACCTCCCTGTAGCTCCTCCCACCCGGCTGCTTCTTATGATGCTTCACGCACACACACCTCACATTTCCAATGGTCGTTTCCTCAGCAACGGAATAAGCCTCCAACATTCCACACTGTATGGAGGCCTTCTAGGCCCAAAACAAGGCATAGAGGATAACACACTCCCAGGTGGCCCATAGAGGGATAGAGAGAGAGAGGGGAAAATACAGTAGATATGTAAGTAGGTAGGAAGGTAGAGAAATACAGTAGGTAGGTAGGTGGATAAAGAGAGAGGGGAAAATACAGTAGGTAGGTAGGAAGGTAGGGAGAGGGAGAGAGGAAGAAATACAGTGGGTAGGTAGGTTGGGGGTTATACGATGGTTGTGTGTACGTGTTTGTGTGTGCAGGTGTAGATCTACACACAGATTGGTTGGTCATTTAACCAGACTGGGCCACAGCAACGGATGGCCAGGTACAGCTAGTTCTTTATAAAACTCTACCCTTTCCACTGCCTTATTTATTTCTTTGTTCAGTTAATTTATGTATTTATTTGTTCACCCACTTGCCTGGTAGTTCACCACAGTCATGGTGATGATGGTGGCGATAGCAATAGCACTTAGTCATATACTGCTTCACAGTGCTTTAGACCAGTGATGGCATTAAAAAAAAGTTACTACTGGTTCTATGGGTGTGGCTTGGTGCGTGTGGCATGGCTTGGTGGGCATGGCAGGGGAAGGACACTGTAGAATCTCCATTCCCTCTCTCCACTCCAGGGGAAGGTTACTGCAAAATCCCCATTCCCTCCCGATCAGCTGGGATTCGGGAGACAGAGAATAGATGGGAGCGAGGCCAGTCAGAGGTAGTATTTACAAGGTCTCAAACCTACTCAAAATTTCCGCTACTGGTTCTCCAGAACTGGTCAGAACCTGCTGAATGTGACCTCTGCTTTAGAGCCCTCTCTAAGCAGTTTACAGAGTTTGCATATTGCCCCCCCAAATCTGGATCCTCCTTTTACCAACCTCGGAAGGATGGAAGGCTGCATCAACCTTGAGCCCATGAGATGCGAACTGCCAAACTGCTGGTAGCCGGCACTCAGCAGAATTAGCCTGCAATACTGCATTCTAACCCCTATGCCACCACAGCTCCTGGTGATGATACATCATCTTTAGACAAAGAGAATTTGGAAGCATTGCTACAATCTGGGTTCCTTTGATTACTTATTTGCTTGTTGTACTTACTTGCCCTCACATAGTCCAGACTGACATATAGTCATGCACCACAACTAACATCTACCCCACCAAGGTCTGTCTCGTAGCTCAGTTGCCCCATGGTTCTTGCTGAAAGCATTTAGACAATCTGCATCTTGATGCTTACATTGGGTGCTGAGATCTAATTAATTAGTTTCTGACTGGTAATAACAGGAAGAACTACATCAGATTCTAATGAAGATAAAGAAAAACAAGAAGGCTAGGATGAAAGATAGTTCAAAGAAATATAGAATTAACTTGATGAAACGGTCAGGCAGATGGAAACTGAAAATAATCACATACACAAACAAATCCATAAAGGAAAGTGGTCCTGTAGAATTCCCCTTACAATTAATATGGGGATTTCAAAGCTTAATTATTAAATTATATCCCAACTGTGCTATAGTTTAAGCAGATCAGAATATGTTCACTTAAATATGAAAACAAAGTTATTGCACGTTTTCAAAAGGGCTGGTGTGCTTTTAATCAGCCTCTAGTTCCAGTGTTGATTATGTGTTCTTTATAATTGCAGTCTTCATAAAAGCCTTATGGCTTTTAGTACCGTTGACAATTTTCATTTATTTATTTTTATCCCATTGTTATTATTATTTATAAATAACTCAAGGAGATGACCATACCTAATATTCCTTCCTCGTCTAATTTCACCCACAACAACCCAGTGAAGTGAGGTGGGTTGAGGCAGAGTGACTGGTCCAAGGTTACCCAGCCAACTATTTCATGTCTAAGACAGGACTACAACCCACAGTCTCCTGGTTTCTAGCTTGAAGCCTTAACCATTAAACCAAACTATGATCACTAGACTAACTCATGATACCTCTGGTTGGGCCCCTATCAGAGGTGGGTTGCTGCCAGTTTGGCCAGGATATGGCGAACTGGTAGTAGCGGTGATGGGAGGCTCCACCCACCTGCCCAGATGCTTCTGTGCATGCGCAGAAGCATCACGAGCATGCACAAGCGCATGCGAGAGCACACCTGAACCAGTAGTAAAAAAAATTAGCAACCCACCTCTGGCCCTTATGTTTTTCTTTAAAAGTGTACTCCAATATTGCCCTAACTCTGATGCAGCTTTGGGTATCATCATATATCATTGCCATGAAGTCAAATCAGAGAGAGAGCACAATTCTTCATGTGCATTAAAAAAAAAAGGCATTGGCAACTAAGAATGCAACTCCAGTTATGGCTATTCTCCTTTTGTGCTGATGCTTTGTTCCTTGTAAGCTGTCAAATGTTTCCAGTTACTCAATTCTAATTGCAAAAGAAAATGGGAATGATAAGGAGAGGAAAACCCCTTAAATTGGTTTTCTTGTAGCTGCTGCTTGTACCTTGCCTGACTTTGCTTCATTTTCAGTAGCTAAGCTGTAGTTATCTTCTTCTGCCAATTTGACTGGTTGTAGTTAATTAAGATTCCAGTCCTACATACGTTCTCCTGAGCAAGCTATAGTTCTAATTACCCTAGAGCAAAAATACCAACAACTAAGTGTATTCAGAAGAAGATCCAGAAAGTCTAGTCCCAACCTTAAGAGCCTGGCTTTAATTATACATATTTCAAATGAAAGGTGGGAGAAATACATCCACCCATTTAAAAAATGACATCACTTTATCATATAGAATGCAGCTAGAAGGGGAGCAGCAAATTTTAAAGTCTGTAGGTCACACTGTGTTTCAGAACAACATAGTTATTCTTTTGGGGTTGATTACTGCTTGCTTGTATTAAATGTGTCAAAAGATCTCTTCAGAAGGTAAATCAGAAACGGAGAATCCATCCCAGAATCTCAGAAACAAGATCAGGGGCAAACTCTAAAACCTAAGAAATTCCTTTGATGCTTTTTGCAGATGCACAATGCCTTCTTGCAAAAAGCAGGCCAATATTCTAAAAGAGGGCTGAAGAGAGATTTGTTATTTTCTTTTTGGGGGGAGAAAAACTTTGGGGTGAAAGAAAAATGTATGGCGCGGCTCTTGAAATCTGGACCTCTTGTCTAGAACTGCAGAGATTTTTAATTTGGATGGAATCAAAAGCTGCAAAACACCAAAGAGAACAAACGCAGCCCCTCCTCCCCTGCACATTTCCCTATACTGGTTTGCTACAGGACAAAAACAAAAACAACCTGTGCAGTTTTTGTCCGATACCCAGGGCTGAATACTGACTGGAAAGGATCCAGAGAGCATCCTGTCATATTGCATTACTGTCTGCTTTGGAAGCATTAGTGCTTCAGACAGGGAGGTGGTACAGAGAGTGGTGTGGATGGCAGAATAGATTATTGGTAGTTCACTACCTTCTATCCATATAGCATATAAGCAATATTTGAGCAGAGTCCGCAAGATTGTCTGGGATGCTACACTTCCTCTTCACAACTTGTTGTCCTTGTCTCCTTCTGGGAGAAGCTTTGTGGAATGCAAAGCAGAACATCTCAATTCAGTCACAGTTTTGTTCCATAGAGCAACCTTGCAAATGCTCAAGTTTCCTCTTTCCACGATGTATTCAAAATGGACAGTGATTTTAAAAAGTGTGTGTGTGTGTGTGTGTGAGAGAGAGAGAGAGACAGAGACAGAAGGTATATAAGTGTATGTATGTAGCATGTGTATGTGTGTGTTATGTATTTGTATGGACAGATACAATGCAATACAATAGCAGAGTTGGAAGGGACCTTGGAGGTCATGTAGTCCAACCCCCTGTCTAGGCAGGAAACCCTATACCATTTCAGACAAATGGCTATCCAACATCTTCTTAAAGACTTGCAGTGTTGGGGCATTCACAACTTCTGGAGGCAAGCTGTTCCACTGATTAATTGTTCTAACTGTCAGGAAATTTCTCCTCAGTTCTAAGTTGCTTCTCTCCTTGATTAGTTTCCACCCATTGCTTCTTGTTCTGCCCTCAGGTGCCTTGGAGAATAGTTTGACTCCCTCTTCTTTGTGGCAGCCCCTGAGATATTGGAACACTGCTATCATGTCTCCCCTAATCCTTCTTTTTATTAAACTGGACATACCCAGTTCCTGCAACCGTTCCTCATACGTTTTAGTCTTCAGTCCCCTCATCATCTTTGTTGCTCTTCTCTGCACTCTTTCTAGAGTCTCCACATCTTTTCTACATTGTGGCAACCAAAACTGAATGCAGTATTCCAAGTGTGGCCTTACCAAGGCATTATAAAGTGGCATTAACACTTCATGTGATCTTGATTTTATCCCTCTGTTTATGCAGCCTAGAACTGTGTTGGATTTTTTGGCAGCTGCTGCACACTGCTGGCTCATATTTAAATGGTTGTCCACTATGTTTGTTTATTTGTTTGCTTGTTTGTTTGTTAACCATGTACAACATAACAAGTATAGGTATGAACATGCACATGAACAAAGGAAGTAAATAAAGATATAAGGGCATAGTAAGACAGGGACGGTAGACACACTGGTGGGCTTATGCAAACCCTTATATACTTTCTTTTGAGAGAGGGTAACAATATTTCATTTTTAATGTGTGCCTGTGTGCTCACAGTAAAAAATGTCAATAAGGTTATCTTATCTCTATCTATAGCCCATTTCATCCAGAATTCTCTGTAGGGGTCGTTCATACATCTTTTCAATACTTTCTTATGGGAAGACTAGAGATCGGGCAGCAATTAAGAGGTTACAAGATGGTGGATAGAGCAGGAACCATGGACATTCCTCATATTAGTGTGCTGTTTATATGTTTGTATGGAATGTTAGGTAGGTTGCCATGTACCTGGATTGAAACTGTATTTGGTTTTCGACTGGTTTTGGACCTGGTTGAGCTATGTTACTGGAGGAGGAGCTCCATTGCTGTGGTGGCCATGCCAGCACATTTGCTGCACCTGCAGACTTGATGGCAATTGTGGAGATGGCCCATCATCATTCCGTTTTTTCTGCTGCAGACACTCTGTTTTTCCTTAGGAGGGGGTTTGTCAGCAGCTGTCAGAGGCCATTTTGTCTTTCCTTCAGCTATTCAGAGAGGAAAAGGATCATATGGCAAATTACACTTCAGCACGGATTCTATACTTGCCTAGTTTGCCTGTGTTTGTGGACTGTGGATTTCCATTGAAGATTGATTCTCTCCTCTGGATGAGAACCAAAGAAAGAGAATGGTAGGGTTGGAGGTGAATGGAGAAAGGATCCTTGATCCAGTCAGTGAGAGCAGGAGGGAAGGACTCCCTGTGAGTGAGTGTGTATGTTTGAGTATGTTTGGGAAATGGGGCCTGCCTTATTGAAACATGCATAAAATATGTATGAGATAGATAGGTAGGTAGGTAGGTAGGTAGGTAGGTAGGTAGGTAGGTAGGTAGGTAGGTAGGTAGATAGATGATAGAGAGAGAGAGAGAGAGAGATATGCTGGTCTTGTTGTATTCGGGTCTTTTCCTGTGTAAGATTGAGATTGTCTTGGCAACGTTTCGGCGAGGTCTCACAATCTCAACCTTACATGGGAAAAGACCCGAATACAACAAGACCAGCATACCTACACCCGTGAAAATCTACGAAAACATATATATACATACTGTGTGTGTCTCTCTCTCTCTCTCTCTGTGTGTGTGTGTGTGTGTGTGTGAATGTATGTATCAGGGGTGGGCTCCTGCCAGTTCTAACCTCTTCTATAGATCTATAGTGCCTTTTAGAACCGGTTCCAGATCCCTCCCCCTGCCCATCTGCACATCATCAAGATGAAGAGTGAGAGGAGGAATTCTGGGAGTTGAAGTTCACAAGTCTTAAAGCTGTCAAGTGTGAACACCCCTGGGGTTTTTTTTTCTAAAGGGTTAGGGGTGCAAAGATCTTGTAACTTGACAGCTTTAAAACTTGGGTGCTTCAAATGCTAGAGTTTTTGAGTCAACATTTTGGTTGCTAAGCAAGAGCATTGTTAAGTTAGTTTCACCACATTTTACAAGTTGGCCACGCCCACACAGTCACATGACTGCCAAACCACTCCCACCTGGTCACATGGCTGGCAAGCCACTCCCACAAAGCAGGCAACACCTACAGAAGAGGTTCTAAAAAAATTTGAAACCCACCACTGGTATGTGTGTGTGTGTGTGTGTGTTATTTTCTATAGTTTTAAAGTATATCACCCAGGGTCATTCTTTCATGAGATGGGCCACCATATGCATTTGATGAATGAATAAATTGTATTGCTATATTAGTCAATCAATAGGTAATAGCATCTCGCTGAACTTACCTGTGCACAGACTAAGCAAGTCAGACAGGGCTACTCAGTACTTGGAGGGGACCCTACCAGAGAATTGCAAACTATTTGCTAGCCTGGGAAAGTGGTGAGAACAAAAGCCACTCCAGAAGAAGACACTGAGAACCAAAAGAAAATCATCAACATTTGCTGTACTGAAATCTGGTTAAAGGCTACTTCATAAGATACCTTTTCATCTCCAGTACTTTTTTTCAAACAATGTAGCAAGGCGACATAAATTGCGCATTGGATTTTATGAGAGTCTGTAAACGTAGTTCCAGAAGTAATAAACTTCTGTAGAGAAATGGGGAGGGCTTTTATACTGCTGAGCTGGAATGTTCCCAACCAACTTTAATTCGGCCAACAAACTATCTGCTGCTGTGGCTTAGAGGTGGAGCTCTCGCCTCCCACTCAGGAGGTTGTGAGTTCAATCCTAGGTAGAAGCAGATATAGGGTCTCCTGCTTGGGCAGGGGGTTGGACCTGCAAGGTCCCTTCCAACTCTGTTAATCTGTTAACATACAGGTAGTCCTCAATTTACAACAGTTCCTTTAGTGACATTTCTAAGTTACAACAACATGGAAAAAAGTGACTTATGACAATCCCATGGTCATGTGATTTACATTCAAATGCTTGATAACTGGTTCATATTTATGATGGTTGCAGTGTGCTGGAGTCATGTGATGCCTTTTTGCAACCTTCTGACAACCAATGTCAATAGGGAAACCAGATTCATTTAACAACCATGTTACTAATTTAACAACTGCAGCATTTCACCTAACAAATGTGGCAAGAAAAGTGGTAAAATGGGCCAAAACTCATTTAACAAATTTATCACTCAGCAACTTAGATTTTGGGCTCAATTGTAGTCATAAGTCAAAGACTACCTGCACTAACATGAAATTGCTTATCCTGATTATCAATTCTATCCTGTCTTCTCTGCTTTGATCGCAAGTCACTGTAGTCACTCTCCAAATCGCTATAATTCCTCTCAATGTCAAACATTTTGCCAAATGTCAAACATTAACAAATTTCATTCTCTTGTCCATTGCTCTTGGGCAGTGTCAGAATAAGTGGTGGAACACACTAATTTAACATCCGTATAATTTAGGATAACGTTCTCTCGCTCATGGGCTGAGGATGTGAGGAAGGCCATGTTATAGAGACATGAAAGAAAAAAGAGTTTACTTAAGGCATGGTGGTGCCATGTTTAAATGCAAGTAGGGGAGGGAGGGAGGGAGGGAGGGAGGGAGGGAGGGAGGAAGGAAGGAAGGAAGGAAGGTAGGAAGGAAGGAAGGAAGGAAGGGATTATAAAGAGAAGTTATTTTTCTAATGGCAAAACTCATCTCACTTGAACTGCAGGGCCAATTTAGCAAATCATAAAACTGCAACGGAACATATTTAGCTTTGATTTTTCTGAAATTTAACCACTTGAACAAATATCACTTACTCATTTATTTACAAGATTAGATGTTATGAAAGAAAAATATCATTCAGGAAACAACTAAAAGGTTCAAATCCAAGGGAAATGTGCTCTTTCAGCAAATATAATTCATGACAAGATCTAGGCAAGACCACTTCTTCCTGTATTATTCTTCAATAGGGCATTTGAGCTCTCCAGTGTAGATATCTTTCCTCTATTCCAGGGGTCTGCAAAGTCGGCTCTTTTAAGACTGGTGGACTTCAACTCCCAGAATTCCCCAGTCAGCTATGCTGGCTGGGGAATTCTGGGAGTTGAAGTCCACCAGTCTTAAAAGAGCCGACTTTGCAGACTCCTGCTATGTCTAGTTTGATGAAGTTTGATGATGTCTAGTTTGTCTAGTTGTATGTCTAGTTTGATGAAGAGAAGGACCAGGGGAGACATGATAGCAGTGTTCCGATATCTCAGAGGGTGCCACAAAGAAGAGGGAGTCAAACTTTTCTCCAAGGCACCTGGGGGCAGGACAAGGAGCAATGGGTGGAAACTAACCAAGGAGAGAAGCAACTTAGAACTAAGGAGAAATTTCCTAACAGTAAGAACAATTAACCTCTGGAACAGCTTGCCTCCAGCAGTTGTGAATGCCCCAACCCTGGAAGTCTTTAAAAAGATGTTAGACAGCCATTTGTCTGAAATGGTATAAGGTTCCTGCCCATGCAGGGGGTTGGACTAGAAGACCTACAAGGTCCCTTCCAACTCTGCTATTGTATTGTATTGTATTGTGTATTGCTCTATTCCATGTAGGAATGTAGCTATTTCCTATATCCTGAAATGACTTATTATAGCCACAAGAGGGAACCCAACCGAAGGGAATTATAAATGGAATTTACATTTGGCTCCACCTCCTATTTATTAGAAAACAAACAACATGCATGCTTATCAGGTTTTCCAGTTCAGATTGTGCTTTCTGGCATAAAATTAATGAATTTGCATTGAATATTTGTGTGGAATCGCAATGCCAGTGTGTTTACATGATCCTTCCTATATTCAGATTGGTTAAATTGCAGTTCAAGATGATTTTCGGCAGTCTTCATTTCTGTTAAATATTTGAGACGAGAATCTATGAGAAAACTAACTTAGAGAGATTGTGCTTTGTAGGCAGGCTATTCTATGCTCAATTCCTAGAATCTCTACTTTAAAGAATCAGGATGCAGAGGATGGTACCAATATCTGTCCCGGTCAACCAAGACTGGAGTCCACAGTTCAGAGTAGTGTTGGCTGGGAAGTTCTGGGAGCTGAAGTCCACACATCTTAAAGTGGCCAAGAATGTACTCTGAACACTAGTTCAAAGTGATGTGGACAAAGAGGCTGAGTTCTCACAATCTGCAAAATTATAAATATGATCTGTTTGATTTTGACTGTGTGTTTTGGAAATCCAGATACTGTGTTTTATAAATTATGGTATGCTGTACCAACTCAGATAATTGTGGTTGATTCAACCTATAGTAATAAAGTTTAGAAAAACCAGATTTCCGTGCTTACCGAGGGGAACAATATACAATTATGTAATGTACTGTGGAATTGTTTGTTACCTTAATTATAAATTCAGATCTAAAGCAAATGTTACTAATGACCCAGCATAACAATCAGCTTAGTGAAGCTCCTTGAACAGGAGTTATGACAAATTTATTCATACCACCACTTTCTAGTATAGAATGAATCCAGAGGATGCAACATAGAGAAAAAGCTCCTTCTGCAATGTATCAAATTCAACCTGTTCCCAAGTAAACTTTATAATATTAACTTCTCCACTGGGCATTGTTGTCTCCCTTCATTTTCAATTTAGCATTTGAACCATTGGCTTCTTCTGTAATGGTTCTTCATATTGAATGTAGTTCTTTTTATCTATATATAAATAAAAATGTAACAAGAGTTTGTTCAAAACCGCTAATCTCCGAAAGTACTGCACCGATCGCTTCCAAATTTTCACACAACGTTCCTTTGAAATACAGTACCAATGATATATATAGATTGTGTAGATGTCACACCTGTGCCAGGTACATGCAACGGAAATGTAAAAAAGGTAGGAAGATGGATACAGAGAGAGCAGTGGGCCACAGGTATTATGTCATCCTTTATGTCATAAAATACTCTGAGGGAGAAATACAGTAGGTAGGTAGGTAGGTAGGTAGGTAGGTAGAGGGATAGAGAGAGGGAGAATTACGGTAGGTAGGTAGGTAAGTAGAGGGATAAAGAGGGAGAATTATGGTAGGTAGGTAGGTAGTTGGAGAGAGGGAGAAAGGGAGTAGGTAGGTAGGTTGGGGGTTATACTTTGGTTGTGTGTACGTCTTTGTGTGTGCAGGTGTAGATCTACACACAGATTGGTTGGCCATTTAACCAGACGAGGCCACAGCAACGTGTGGCCGGGAATGGCTAGTATATATATAAAAAAATAGAATACAAAATAAAGTTAAAAAAAGAATTTGTTGTTAGTTGTGAAGTCATGTCCGACCCATTGCAACCCCAAGGACAACGCTCTCCATGGGGTTTTCATGGCAAAGATACAGGAGTGGGTTGCCATTTCCTTCTCCAGTGAATCACGTTTTGTCAGAGCTCTCTGCTATGACCTGTCTGTCTTGGGTGGCCCTGAACGGCATACCTCATAGCTTTATTGAGCTACACAAGCCCCTTCACCACGACAAGGCAGTAATCCATGAATGGGGAAAAAGAGAGAGAATATGCTGGCAAAAATGAAAATACTGTTAAATGTAAGAAAATACGTAAATAGTAAGACTCTCTCCATCCTTCCCCTTTGTGTGCCCAACCGCTAACCACAGTTTAAATATTTATGCTTCACATTGAATATTAATTGTTGCTGATTTCTGTTCGTCTAGAAACCATATTCCAAACATCTGCCTTTCTATGATATATAAGGTGCTGTAAACATTCCTGCTTGGATTTGGTTAACTTCTGTTGTAGATTTATATTGTCAGTTTTGCCATTGCAGTCCCTTCTTTGATTTTGGTCTCCCAGTTTGATATTATCAGAAAAAGTTTCTCTTTTCCAATGTTGTGTCAGTTTTGTTCTTACTGCTGTCAACGGCCTTAGAATAAATTATATATATTTTTTCATTTGTATTTTCTGGAATTACATCTAGGAAGAATAAAAATATATCACCAATTTCAATTCAAATTTTATTGTTAGGGTTTTAAAATTTTTTTTTGATGCGTTTCTTTCTAATACTTTTGAGAAGGCCTATTCTGTATAGCCCCTATATAGGGTAAATGTTTTTGTTCTTTGTTATTTTTTATTTTATTAAATTTATACCCCGCCCTTCTCCTAAAAAAGGACCCAGGGCGGCGCACAGGCATCATTAAAAAACATACACAGTACAAAATCCAAAATTTTAAAAACTAATTAAATAATTCCCTGTGCTAAAATACTAACACTCTAAAATTTAAAATTATCCCTATAAAATCAGAAACGGGGTTATGCTAGGCCGGCTTGTTGGAATAAGTAAGTTTTAAGACGTTGGCGGAAGAGGCGGGGGTCCACGATGGTGCGTAGATCAGGGGGAAGGTCATTCCAGAGGGCAGGGCCCACCACAGAGAAGACTCTTCCCCTGGGCACCGCCAACCGGCATTGCCCGGCCGACTGTACCCTGAGAAGGCCCTCTCTGTGGGAGCGGATCGGTCGAAGGGATGTATGGGGCAAGAGGCGGTCGCGGATATAGCTAGGCCCCGAGCCATGGAGCGCTTTGAAGATGGTCGTCAGCACCTTGAAGCGCACCCGAAAGACCACAGGCAGCCAGTGCAGCTCGCGCAGGAGAGGTGTTATGTGGGCCTGCCTTGCGGTACTCATAATTACCCGCGCGGCCGCATTCTGGCATTTCTAACATTAGTGGAAACTGTCTTTCCTGACAAAAGTTGATAGAGTTATCGATAAATGCATCCTAATACATTATCTTGGTTTTTTATATAAGATTTCAAATTCTTTCTCAAAATTTATCCTTCTTTCTTGGGATTCCTTTTTATTTTTCCAGTTATTGGAAGACATATTAACCATGATAGATTTTCCTTCACTGAGCAGTTTTTGTTAATTTTTAGTATGTCGCGTTGGCATAAGTACGGTAATTAAATCTAATTTACTTTAGTTCTCTTTGGAGTAAAAAGTTCTTGACAGTGATGGTAATGGTGGAATTGCCATGCTTATTTTGCTTTTAAATGATCCACTGTT
The DNA here is from genome assembly GCA_039707465.1 of Rhabdophis nuchalis. Classification (NCBI taxonomy): domain Eukaryota; kingdom Metazoa; phylum Chordata; class Lepidosauria; order Squamata; family Natricidae; genus Rhabdophis; species Rhabdophis nuchalis. The sequence goes on from CM077643.1 coordinate 88,452,084, forward strand.
TTAAAACAGACTTCGTCTTATGTATCCTTTTAGATTCTTTTCTTTCTTTGTATCAGAAATGCCTGTGAAGTCCATTAGATAGTCGTGTTATTATTGATTAATTGATTATGTGTTAGCAAGCCTTTTTTGATTCCTAGCAACCACATAGATAGATTTTCTCCATGACGTTCAATCCCTAACTTGTTCTTTCAACTCTCCCAATTATGCCCTCATCACAACTCTAACTAAGTTCGTCTACTTTACTGCTGGTTGTCCTCTTCTTTTTCCTTCCACCTTTTGGGAAGAAGAAAAAGCCACACACACACTCACACTAGAACAAACTGGAACTCTCCTGCCTCAGAGATTAAAAGGCTCAATACTCTTCCCATCCTGCTTCTTCAAAGTCCAACTTTCACTTCCATAGAGTGTGGCAGATAATACTATGGCTTTCACTATTCTAACCTGTGTAGGTATAGATGCATGGTTGCATTTGAATAGCTTTTCCAAGGCCTTCACAGCAGCTCTCCCCTCATTTCTTGTTCTTTAAAGGTAAAGGTTTCCTTCATGCTAGTCATTCCCAACTCTAGGGGGCGGTGCTCAGATCTGTTTTAAAACCGAAAAGCCAGCGCTGTCCAAAGACATTTGCATGGTCATGTGGCCTGCAGGACTAAATGCCGAAGGAGCACGGACCCCTGTTATCTTCCCACCAAAGGTGGTTCCTATTTTTCTACTTGCATTTTTACGTGCTTTCAAACTGCTAGGTTGGCAGAAGCTGGGACAAGCAATAGGAGCTCACTCCGTTATGCAGCACTAGGGATTCGACTGTCCAAAATACCAACCCTTCTGATCGACAAGCTCAGCGTCTTAGGCACTGAGCCACTGCATCCCTATTGCTTGTTCTTTACTGTTAATTTTTAAATCTAAAAGGCAGAAACTATCCATTCATTTAACATCTTTATTGTCAATTCTAAGGCTTGTTATTGTCATTAGTTTGGTCTTCTTCATATTTAATTTTTAATCCAATCTTTTTCATGTGCTCTTTGACTTTTAGTATTAGGGTTTGCAGATCCGTTACATTTTCAGTTACCAGAGTAATGCCATCATTATTATTGATGCTCAGCTACGTGAAAAAAGAATCTATTCTGGACTCAATATTTATTTATTTATTTATTTATTTATTTATTTATTTATTTATTTATTTATTTATTTTATTTATTTTATTTATTTATTTTATTTATTTTATTTATTTTATTTATTTTATTTATTTTATTTATTTATTTAATCACATTTATATCCCGCCCTTCTCCACAAGGGACCCAGGGCGGCGCACAGGAATTTAAAAACATACAAAAACAATAAATACAGAATTTAAAAACATATTAAATTATAATCCTATGCTAAAATCCAATTTTAAAATCCCCAATCTAAAATAGTCCCAACGGGGTTAGGCTAGGCTGGCTTGCTGAAAAAGATGTGTTTTTAGACAATAATAGGCAACTTGGTCTATAAAGCAGTCTCAGATTGAGAAATGATTATCTGCCACTTTCATTCAGGTCTGGCAGTTTTGAATCATATTCTCATATTTTTTCCTCTTCCTTGTAAATCTAATTATTTGCCAGTCGTGTAGGTTTTTATCTGAAATTGGGGTTGGTGTCATATGAATTTTTAAAAATGTATCTTGGCTATTATATTCACTTTTGTTATTGTGATAGGTGTCATTTAACCAGGAAAGTTTTTAATATTACTACCTTTCCAGGTCTTGTTTTAGTTTTTCCCATAATTTTTCTTGTAATTGTCTTGAAATGTGTGTGTATGTATGCGAGCATGCACACACACAAAACTATATATATATTTATATATATGTAAGTTGCATTTGTGCTGTTAAATAAATAAAAGGAGACTAGTATAGATCTATTTCAAGCTCTCATCAGTTTACTGGGATTTGAACCTGGGCTGTTTGTACATAGTAGGCACTTGTATTAGCCTCTAAGCCACAAGCTCTCCTCCCTTATCAGCTGAGCCAAGGAAATGATTAAATGTTATGTCAACGCACCCAGTATGCTTCCTCCATATTTGGGCATACCAGGTGCTTTGACATAATACTTTATATATATCGTCCTGTCAAGTGGGGTCCTAGGTATTTCACCGAGAGTTTTCTTTTCTCACAGTCTGTTGTTTTGTTTTTTGTTTTTGACAAAGAATTCTTTGTCAGATAGCAAATACTATTTTTATTATCCTCGTTTTCTTTTCATTAGTTTTATATCCAGAAAGACAGCCAAAGTCTTTTACTTCTTGTATTCACTATCATATGGAGCTTTGTGACTGCATAATTGTTTATTTTTTTATTTATTTTATTTTATTAAATTTATATCCCGCCCTTCTCCACAGAGGACCCAGGGCGGCGCACAGGAAATTTAAAAAGCATACAAAATACAATAAATATAATTTAAAAAACTATTAAATAATCCTATCCTGCGCTAAAACCACATTTTAAAAACCCAATTTAAAACTACCTAAAAGTCCCCATGGGAGGTTGGGCTAGGCCGGCTTGTTGAAACAAATATGTCTTAAGACATTGGCGGAAGAGGCGGAGGTCGGTGATGGTACGTAGTTCAGGGGGTAGGTCATTCCAGAGGGCTGGACCCGCCACAGACACCCGCTCTTCCCCTGGGTGTCACCAGTCGGCATTGTCCGGCCGACGGCACCCTGAGAAGGCCCTCTCTGTGGGAGCGTATCGGTCTAAGGGATGTATGGGGCAGGAGGCGGTCTCGCATATAACTAGGCCCCGAGCCATGGAGCGTTTTAAAGATGGTCGTCAAAACCTTGAAGCGCACCCGAAAGGCCACAGGAAGCCAATGCAGCTCACGCAGGATCGGTGTTATGTGGGAGCATCTAGTGGCTCCCGTAATCACCCGCGCGGCTGCGTTTTGGACTAGCTGTAGCTTTCGAGTGCACCTCAAGGGAAGCCCCATGTAGAGAGCATTACAGTAGTCGAGTCGGGACATCACGAGAGCTTGAGTGACTGTGCGAAGTGCAGCCCGGTCCAGTAAGGGCCGCAATTGGCGCATCACGCGTACCTGATGAAATGCCCCCCTGGCCACAGCCGCCACATGGTCCTCCATGGACAGCCGGGAATCCAGGAGGGCACCCAAATTGCGCGCCCATGGGGGCTGGTGTTTCGCCCCCAATGGCCAGAGTTGGAGTAATCTGGCTGAACCGGGGTGCCGGAAACCACAGCCACTCAGTCTTGGCAGGGTTGAGCTTGAGTTTGTTACCACCCATCCAGATCCGTACGGCTTCCAAACACCGGGACAGCACTTCGGCGGCATCATTGGGGTGGTTTGGGGTGGATATGTACAACTGAGTATCATCAGCGTACAGATGGTACTCCACCCCAAAACCACGGATGATCTCACCCAGCGGCTTCATATATATGTTGAAAAGGAGGGGCGAGAGGACCGACCCCCGAGGAACCCCACATAAGAGAGGCCTCGAGGTCGACCTCTGCCCTCCCGCCAACACATATTGCGACCGACCAGAGAGGTAGGACGAGAACCACCGCAGAACGGTGCCTCCCAGCCCCAATTCTTGTTAACCCGCATAGCATTTCATATTGTATTCTTCTATTTGAATTTTTCATCCCATGTTTATCATTTTGGATCTTGTTTGCTGGGACTTCTAAAGCAATTACAAATAATAAAAGATAAAGTGGATATTCTTGCCTTGTATCTTTACATATTGGGAAGTTTGAAGAGTGTTCTATTTGTTGTGATATTTGCTTTTTGCTAATGATATACACTAACTATCTAGGTTTTAATATGATGTATTCTTATATGTAAAAGATTTTATGGGTAGTCTTGCTAATAAATTAATGTTGAAAACTTGTTGAAATAATATGACAATATGCTTTATATTCTCACTATACTATTAATTGCAATAAATCTATTTTATGCCTCTGGGGTTTATAGATTATTGTAAGAGATGAATATTTACAATTTCTCCAGAAATTGAGATTGCATCTCTGCAAATGTTTATCATATTTGAATTAAATATGTCATATATGACATTACGTATGCCGTAGGTTTGGATTTCTGCTGTAAGACTGATATCATTGAAATGAACATTACATTGATATTAATGTTTATCAATATATATCTATCAATATCTATCTATCTATCTATCTATCTATCTATCTATCTATCTATCTATCTATATCTATATCTATATCTATATCTATATCTATATCTATATCTATCTATCTATCTATCTATCTATCTATCTATCTATCTATCTATCTATCTATATATATATATATATATATATATATATATTAAGAGGGAGCACAATATTAATTCCTAGTAGATATTTCATGCCAATGGATAAATTAGTGTGGGTTTTTAATCACAGAGTAAAGTAAATACCCTAGAATATCTTTGGCCAAGCAATGGTAGAGGCTTTAGCCTACCAAATTTTTAGCTATAACACTGAGCCTTTATCCTCACTTCAATATTTTTTGGAATGAGACTTATTATAACACTCAATCCGCAGACCTATCTGAAAAGTCAATGTTTTTGTTGAAGGTACTTGACAACTTGAGTATGGACATCTTCAAGTTAAGAGGCCTGATGTAATAACCAACCAGAGAGAGAAGGTGCAGATGGATCTTATGCTTGGCAGGAAATTGTGGTAAAGTGTTCCTGAACTTTCTGGAGAACCAAATGTGGCAAGAAGGAAGTGGCAAAGGGGAGAGAAGGAAAGGGAAGCCAACTGCCTATTGTCAGGCCATCAGAGAGTGGCCAACAGCCAGTGCTTTTCTAAGTGAGTCACAAGTGAGGAATGAGTAACAGGCCATAAACTCAGAGCTTGCCAGGAGAGAGTGAGTAATGTGACTTTTATTAGATTGCACAGTTCTGTCATCCATCAAAGTCAGAGAGCTGAGAAATGACATAACTCTGGGCTGAGAAGCAGAGAAGAAGATTGTGTGTCTGCATCCATTGGTTCCTTCCACTCACACATCTTTGGCAATGGCTGCTGTTTACAAAGGCTGCTGCAGGCAGTTGTTGAACTGACATCTCTTGACACTGTTGGATGCTAAGCAGTCAGCCATATTTGGGTTGTTCCTTTTCTCCCATGAAGGAAAGTGCACTTCTGGCAATAACAGCAGAGGGAAGATGCCAAATCTGCAGGACTCAGATTTTATACTGTAATTAACAGGAAGGCACTGATTTTTTTGGGGGTGCTCCATCGCTAGACGTTTAAGAAGAGATTGGAAAGCCATTTGTCCGGAACGAATAGAGCCTCCTGCTTGAGCAGGTTATTGGACTAGAACAGGGGTCTCCAACCTTTGCAACTTTAAGTCTGAAGGATTTCAGCTCCGAGAATTCTCCAGCCAGCGTTGCTGGCTGGAGAATTCTGGTACTTGAAGTCCTTCAGACTTAACGTTGCAAAGGTTGGAGACCCCTGGACTAGAAGACTCCAAGGTCCCTTCCAACTCTGTTATTCTTTAGTCAGAAGCATGAAGATTATGGAACTCATTAAAGAAGAAAAGGAAGATAGAGAAGGAAGTACTCAAACTGCGGAAAAGAAAGGAAGAAGAAAATGAGGAAATATCCAAGAATCACTGAGTAACTAAATACCTATGATCAAGAAATGGTTGGGAAATGTTTGAGAGAATTCTTTGGGTTACATTTGGTGATCTGATGGCCAGCACAGATATGGAACTATCAATATTTCATTGTTGTTCCTGTGAAGGAAGTGCCTTGTTGGGGAAGAACTTCTGCTGCTATTATTTACTATTTTTCTTGCATTTCTGTACATTATTTCTCTTTTATTTATGTTCCTCGGTTGAGAAAAGAAGGATTATTTCAGAGAAACTTCTCATTTTAAAAAGATCCCTTGCCCTTTTAAACGATCTTTTTAGTATCAAAAGATTTATTATGGCAGATAGTCTTTAAAAATCACTCTTGCACACATTAGCTATTTTTAGAGGTATCAAGTCCAAAACATTTAGCCATTTGCAAATTTCTTTTAGTGTTGCTTCACTGGTAGAATGGAAAGGATAAGGGGCAGCTTCAGGACTGGCATAATCATTCCTCGAATTCAATATGTCAGGAAAATAAATGTTTCTCAATCAATCTGTAAAATGCCCTGGGTACCATGGAGGAATTTGTGAGCAAATTGGTACTAAAGAAAAAATGTAGAGCTTCTTGACATAATAAAGGAATTGACTAAGGTTTAATGACCTTATATTAATGATATTCTGAAAAATGCTGAACATTTCAAAAGTTAGCCCATGGGAATACAGAAGAAAATAGATGGAAAACTCTTAGTTCACAGGCCCGGTATGTTCTCAAGATCTTTTCTGACTCTTCCAAAGCATTTGGACCATCTAAATGGATCAAAGAAGTGGTACTTCGGGAGAGCTTAAGAGCCAAAAGAAGGGCCTTAAACCATACTGATGCTTAGAGAACATATCAACCTCTTAAGGTTTTCTCTTTAAACCCATAAAAAGCAGTAAAGGGTTACTGGAGCATTTTTTTTAAAAGTCTGGAACAACCAGATAACATTTGGAAGCAACTCAGGCAAATGCCTTCTTAATTCACTGTATCATAAGAAAGAGGAGGCAAGGCACAATTACACTTGCATGATTCTATTTTACAATAGAAGAGGGAGTCAAACTATTCTCCAAAGCACCTGAGGGTAGAACAAGAAGCAATGGGTGGAAACTAATCAAGGAGAGAAGCAACTTAGAACTGAGGAGAAATTTCCTGACAGTTAGAACAATTAATCAGTGGAACAGCTTGCCTCCAGAAGTTGTGAACGCCCCAACACTGCAAGTCTTTAAGATGTTGGATAGCCATTTGTCTGAAATGGTATAGGGCTTCCTGCCTAGGCAGGGAGTTGGACTAGATGACCTCCAAGGTTCCTTCCAACTCTGCTATTGTATTATTGTATTACAGTAGGCAGGTAGATAGGAGAATAGATAGAGAGGGAGAAATACAGTAGGTAGGTAGGTAGGTAGGTAGGTAGGTAGGTAGGTAGAGGGAGAAAGGAAGAAATGCAGTAGGTAGGTAGGTAGGTGGATAGATAGGGAGAAATACAGTAGGTAGGTAGGTAGGTAGGTAGGTAGGGGGATAGAGAGGGAGAAAACAGTAGGTAGGTAGATGGGGGATAGATAGAGAGGGAGAATTACAGTAGGTAGGTAGATAGAGGGAGAAAGGAAGAAATACAGTAGGTAGGTAAGTAGAGGGATAGACAGAGAGGGAGAAATACAGTAGGTAGGTTAGGTAGGTAGGTAGATAGGGGGATAGATGGGTCCTTTTTTAGGAGAAGGGCGAGGTATAAATTTAAATAAATAAATAAATAAATAAATAAATAAATAAATAAATAAATAAATAAATAAATAAATAAATAAATAAATAAATAAATAAATAAATAAATAAATAAATAAATAAATAATAGATAGGGAGAAATACAGTAGGTAGGGAGGTAGGTAGGGAGAGGGATAGATAGGAAGAAACAGTAGGTAGGTAGGTAGAGGGATAGAGAGGGAGAAATACAATAGGTAGGTAGGTAGGTAGAGGGATAGAGAGGGAGAAATACAATAGGTAGGTTGGTTGGTAGGTAGGTAGGTAGAGGGATAGAGAGGGAGAAATACAATAGGTAGGTTGGTTGGTAGGTAGGTAGGTAGAAGGAGAAAGGAAGAAATAGAGTAGGTAGGTAGAGGGAGAAATAGAGAGGGAGAAATACGGTAGGTAGGTAGGTAGGTAGGTAGGTAGGTAGGTAGGTAGGTAGAGGGATAGATAGTGAGGGAGAAATATAGTAGGTAGGTAGGTTGGGGGTTATACAGTGGTTGTGTGTATGTGTGCAGGTGTAGATCTACACACAAATTGGTTGGCCATTTAATCAAACTGGGCCACAGCAACGCGTGGCCGGGTATAGCTAGTAGAAAATAAAAGAGGAATAAAAGGGGAGTGGGCTTTTGCAGGAAACAATTGGTTTGTTCATTCATTAGTTCATTTCAGGAGTGTGAAACGCTGTCCGTGAATCTCAGAGACTCTGTGCAAAGTCTTTCCTTGCACAGTAGTGCGTTTAGAAAATATTTACATGGCACAAATATTTACAAGCTCCACAGACTTATATGCTTTATTACAAAATAGGAATAGGCCAGTGGTCAGCAAACCACGGCTCGCGAGCCACAAGTGGCTCTTTGGCCCCTCGAGTCGGCTCTTCCTCCACCCAGCCACGGGCAGACTCCGGGCGCCGCACGCCCACCTCCCTCTCAGCCCCGTGTGGTGGCCATCGGAGGGAGCTGGTGGAGACGTGTCTGGCTGTCCTGCCCGATGTACCTGCCGGGCAACATCGGACAGTGAGAGCTGTGTGTCGCAGGGCTCGGGGGCAGCAGCAGCCGCCTGCAGAGGCCACCGAGATGCGCTTTCCAGGGCTGCCCGCCACATGGGGCTGGGAGGGAGGTGGGCCTGTGGTGCCCGGACGGTCTCTACAGCGCTTAGGTAGCTGCAGCCTCAGGTGCTCCCCCCGCCCGCCCGCCTGCTCGCTACGGGAGGAGGCAGCCGTAGCCTCCCCAGCTGACATGCCAGGCTTTCTACTGTTTCAGGAGCGGGGGGGAGGGAGGGAGAGAGGGAGGGAGAGACTGACATACACACAGAGATAGACAGAGAGAGAAGAGAGAGACAGAGCGGGAGGGAAGGAGAGACAAACAGAGAGAGACACAGAGAGAGAGGGAGAGAGAGAGGGAGAAAGACAGACACACACACATACACACATATACAGAGTGACAGATGGGTGGAGGGAGGAGAGATAGACAGAGACAGAGAGAGAGAGAGAGAGAGAGAGAAAGAAACAAAAATAGAAAGAAAAAGAAAGTGGGAGAGAGAGATAAGAAAGAAAAAAAGAAAGAAAGAAAGAAAGAAAGAAAGAAAGAAAGAAAGAAAGAAAGAAAGAAAGAAAGAAAGAAAGAAAGAAAGAAAGAAAGAAAGAAAGAAAGAAAGAAAGAAAGAAAGAAAGAAAGAACTTATGACCACAATTGAGCCCAAAATTTTGGTTGCTAAGCAGGACCGTCGTTAAGTGAGTTTCACCACATTTTCCAAGTTGGCCATGCCCACCCGGTCACATGACCGCTGAGCCACTCCCACAAAACAGGCCACACTTTTTGGCTCTCAAAAGAAATTTCAATTATGGTACTGTTGTTTTTTGGCTCTATTGACTAATGAGTTTGCCGACCACTGGAATAGGCCAAGACACTAACACATTCCATGTACAGGAAGTAAATACCAAGATATCAGTTTTTTGTTACCAGTATCACCTTGTCTTATAATTGGAATGACACCAAGTTTTCATATGTATTCCATCTCAAGAGTAAGGTAATGGTTAAAGGGTTGTCTAGGAGTAGGAAAACAGCTGTAGCTCAAAAAGTCTTGAAAACCTATTGAATTATTTTGAGCTTAGTACTATTTTTTTATCTATTACTATCTCACCAGGCTGTAGGCATAGCTTGCATAGATGAAATGCAAGGTATTTTGCCAAACCATCTAAGAGTTTTTGGCCTATATGGAAAAACTAAACAGAACCAGATTTATTTAATAATCTAATGGGAGACCACTTAGAAATGCTACATCTTTAGGCTTGATTGGGAGCTTAAAAATATATCCTGAAAGAAGCAATAGCAATCCCCATCCCTGTCAAGAATACTACATGGACGTATTTAGGAAGTCACCCAAATTTGAAGACAAAGGGTCATCCACCAGAGTTATCTGTGGGATGGGGGTAAGCAAAACAAGTGGCGATTTTGGTTGCAACTGCACAATCAGAACCCCAGTCCTTTGTATGGCCATTGATGACACGTACAGAGACAAAGGGATGGGGCTTCCATTGCATGGGCATGATTATCTTCTTGACGGCTTTTTCACACACATACACACGATAGCATTTAATTTCATTGTACAAGGTGCAATGACAATGAAGTAAACTGAAGTAAACTAAACTAAACTATACCACTGCATGCCAGCTTGTGCTCCCAAAGAAACACTATGATAAATATCTAGCAAATAATTAAATAAAATACATGTTAAAGTAACTGTTGAAGAATATTCCAGAGAGATGTGAGGAGAAAAAATGACTCCTGTGAATGGCAATTTACCCCTCTAATCCCAAAGTGCAGTGTTGCCAAACTCTGTGGATATGCAAAGGGATGCAAAGGGGGCATTTTCAGCGCCGACAAATAATCAGACAAGAGAACAACAATGACAATTAGAATGAATGGCAGAGATCCGCCTTTGGAATTTGTGGCTGCTAGAAGGTGGCTGGCAGGGATAAATACTCCCTGGGCAAGACACACTCATTTTCTGCTTGGGTGCCTCATATAACAACCACTTGGTGCAGCTGCTTAGAACTGCCTTTAAAAAAAATGGAAATGCTCACTGGAGCATCTATTTTTCGAATACTTTATGAATGATGCCTCAAGAACAAGAAGCATCCTGGAATAAGGCAGGAGATCTCTCTCTCTCTCTCTCTCTCTCTCTCTCTCTCTCTCTCTCTCTCTCTCTCTCTCTCTCTCTCTCTCTCTCTCTCTCTCTCTCTCTCTCTTACCATGTATGGGTATGGGTTCTGTACAAGACATACAATCAATTACTTTTTTATTTGAAAAATATAACAATAATTATAAGCATCCTTCAAAGCCCAGAATCACCTGACAGGGGTGGATGGGTGGCATCAAAGTTTTGTTGTTGTTAATTGCGAAGTCATGTCTGACCCATTGCGACCCCATGGACATCATTCCTCCAGGCCTTCCTGTCCTCTACCATTCTCTGGAGTCCTTTTAAGCTCACGCCTACTGCTTTGGTGACTCCATCCAGCCACCTCCTTCTCTGTCGTCTCTTTCTTCTTTTGCCCTCAATCTTTCCCAGCATTAGTCTCTTCTTCTCCAGTGAGTCCTTCCTTCTCATTAGGTGGCCAAAATATTTGAGTTTCATCTTCAGGATCTGATCTTCTAAAGAGCAGTCACGGTTGGTCTCCTCTAGGACTGACCAGTTTGATCGCCTTTCAGTCCAAGGGATTTGCAGGTGTCTTCTCCAGCACCATAGTTCAAAGGCTTCAATTCTTTGGCGCTCAGTCTTTCTTATGGTCCAACATTGCAGCTGGAATGTTGCCTACATTGCAACTGGAATAACAAAGGCACAGTAAATCAGAAGCAACAATAAAAATTGACTCCTCGTTCTTCATTCTACCTTACTTGATTCATAAGCTGCTTAGTGCATTCCACTCCTGACTTCCATCACAGGATGGAAACTACAGAACCAATGAAGTTCTCTCAGCTTCTTAGATTCTCTATCATTTTTCTCCCTTTCAGTACTTCTCAATATATGGTATATGCATTGAACCTAAATAAAAAATAGGAACAGTAAACACTTTTTTTTAACAAAAAAAATCAGCATTGTAATTCCTTCACTTCACCCTCTTATGCACCAGAGAGTAGTATGTTTTGTAATCCACATAACAGCATAGGTTAAAGAAATGTGTCTATGCGCTTTCCTGCAGAAATGGTTCCCTTCAGAAGTGCATTGGAATATAGTTAAGTGCCTATATTGTGCAAGGCATGTTTGGGGCATATGCTGACGTATGTAACAAGTAGGATCTCTCTTTAATGGGCTTTCATCCATTGTATCTTGTCCTGCCCTTCAGTGCTTTGGAGACCGCGCCTCAAGTACTGCAAGACAGCTATCCTGCCTCCCCTAATCTTTTTGTTAAGCTACACATACGTACTGTAGTTCCCTTAATGCTTCATTGTACGGTTTAATCTTCAGACTTCTTATCATCTTTATTGCTCTTCTTGAGCACTCTTTCTAGGGTCTCAGCATCTTTTATGTACCATGGCAACCTGAACTGGATGCAGTATTCTAAATGTGGCCTCACTAGTGCAGCTTAAAGAGGTACTAACACTTTTCATGATCTTGATGCCATCCCTCTGGTCCTGCAGCCTCGGAGTGCATCCGCTTTTTTTGGCAGCTGCTGACACATACTTAAGTGGTGGTCTGGCCATTAGTGCCATCTATTGTTGTGGGAGATCAGCAAGCCAAAGAAGAGAACAACCTCCATCTCAGTGTGGTTCAGTTGAGATAGCTGATATCCAATGTTTTATAAAATAGAGTGAGGCAGTGCTTATAACATTGTAAATAGGGTCATGATAGAACAACTGAATCTTTTCCTATTAATGATGTAATTCCCCCTCCCCCCCTTGATTCTGCAACTGACCTGATTGTTGGCTTGTGTATGGAGCTTTTAAAGAAGACTCCACAGCTAGGCAAGCAGTATCTTAGCTGAATTATTAAGATTTTAGAGTGGATTATAACTTCCAAATTATGGGACATGGAGGGGAATTAAATTAGCTTCATTTAAATCACTCAAGAATGTTAAATTCAGATTCTGAATTTCTATCCTATTTTTTCCAAATATTTCTATTCTAATGTTTTAATTATGAGTTGCCTTTAATATATAATATTTGTTAGGAGTAGACTCCTATAGTTGGGTAGACAATATATAGTCAATGTAGCTTTAAGGCTGATGTAATGTTAGAGTGCAATTAGTAAATGCAAATATCTCTAACTATAAGAGAAGGCAAGGAGAGCGCATATATCTCTCTCTACTTGACTTGCTGTGTGATAACTGAACTGTGACATGAACTGTGATTACTGAAGAAGAAGACTGAAGATTGTATAAGATATTTGATATTGTTGAGACTTCGTTGTTTGACTCAATTTGACATCACTGCTTATTTAGCAGTAGCTTAGTTTAGTAGTTTTACAACCTAAGTAAAAGCTATTCTATTTTACTTAGATCACCTAACAATATTTTATATATAATATAACATTTAATAAATACAGATTTAATATATTTTGTTTAAACTGCTGTATTATTGGGGTGGGTTATGAGTGAGTGTGTGAAATATACAGCAATTCTGATTACTTTAAATTGTACTGCCATACATAATATACCTTATATAACTTTAAAAAATACGATATGTTGTCAAACAATGTGTTCAATATACCTAACAATTTTCTTTATCATGATAGCCTTCATATATAGCTTCAATTCCTACATAACAGTAGTGGTGTCTGAGATGAAAGTTACTATTTATTACATCTAAATCAATAAGACGAGTTACTTATTCTCCTATACTGATTACTGTGAAAACACAAAAGACAACTTAGTACATAAACATCTACATTTTACATAATACAGGATTTAATATTACATGTTGTAATGACATCTTAAATAATACTCCAGAAATAATTAACCAAATTTAACTTTGTTCTGAAGGACATCAGACTCGAAGGTTTACATAGAAAGTACCAAGATCTTTAATTGGGTGGAATGGTAACTCAAATAGTTTTACTAGCTCTTGAGTAAAAGAGCTAGTAAAAGAGTAAAAGAGCTAGCATTATACTCTAATAATGCTCTTGAATGCAATTGCATCATTCCCACTTTCTACATTGCAGTTATATTGAATAACATTATAAAATATTAAGAATTTTCATTTCTTAAAGTTAAAACGGCAACACTAAAAGTTACAGTAAAAACAGTGATGGAAATATAAGGCTGAAGGTTCATTATTATCTATCCAAAGCCTTAATGTAAAATTAATAATAAAAAGAAGTTGGTTTCTGCATGAGATGGGCTTCTGCAGAAAGCTTGCCATAATTGAAACATTATCTCCAATAAGACCTTAACGTCTATCATGAGCTCCATATCACAGAGAACGATTGCATACAAATGCACATGTTTCTGCCCTAATGATTTGGAAATGAATTTTAGTGAACACACTAGAGCCAACTTCCTAATGAATATGCATAAAAAAGATTGCCTGTATAACATTACCTCTTCAGGGTTAGATTTCCAGTGCTTTTTATTTATTTGTAACATATCTCAAGAGAGACATTAATTGCTATAGACTTTACACCAAACATGTCCTCACTTTAATTAAAGATGACTCAGACAATGGCACATATTGAAATTCCGAATGCCCACCTAGCTAGATTGGTTTTTTTTTTACTTGTTAGATCCCTGCTGAATTGTTCAGCACTGAATTGCCTAAATTCCCAAATGAAGATCTAGTTTAGATTTTCATATCTGTTCTTCATAATAAAGTCATCATGATTGATTGTGGGCTTCAAAAATCTGCTGAGTGAAAAATACAGTGACATGTTTATAGAACCTTGTCAAGTCAATTTGCTCATAAACTTCAGCTGCTTGCTTAATTTTTGTAACTTCTTTTGAAAGCTTCATAAGAGAACAAATCATTTAACTTCAAACAAATAATCCATTATCTTCTTGTTAGATGATTTATTTTTTTCTGCTGGAATACTAGTTAGCTATCTTGGATCTGTTATCTTTGTAAACCAGCAAACGTAACATGTAAAACCAGTAAGTTTATGACTTAAGCAAGTTAGAAAGATCCTTTTACTTGAATTCAATAGTTGGGACAAATTTTTCATTTGTGTCTTGCAATTTGTGGGAAAGCCATCCTTTTCTCTCCATCATACCAAGGCTAGAGTCCTATCAACACTTACAGGGGAGGGAAAATTAGATTCTGTTGAACTCATTGGGATTTGCACAAATGGCATGCAAAAAGATGTTCTCTCAGGTAACTTCACGCTAAAGAAATGCACAATCTGTCATCACAGAAGGGCTTCTGTTCTTTGCTTTCCTAAGACTTTATTTAGAAGGGGTGGGGCTTACTTGAATTGCAGTGAATTAGTAAGTTTTCATAGCTCCAAGAGTTTGAAAAATATTCCTCCATGAGTTGTGGATTCTCAAGATATGAGCAACAAAGGCATTGCCCTTGACATTAGGAAATAGTGCCAAGAACCCAAAGGAATGTTATGCAGCCTATGGAGATTCACAATCATCCAGATCCTGATTGTCCCAAAGGCGCTTCTTTTTTCCTTTTCCAAACAAACAAAAAGTCTGGTTGCCTTTTGAGGGGGGGGAAAAGCGAGCACCTTTGGGACAGCTACTATTATGATACAGAAATTATTCTCAGAGATATCTCTATTGCCCTCGTGCCTTGTGAGGTCATGCTTATTTATTGTTTATTCTTGGTAGAAAACTACTATTTTCTGCTTAGACTTCAGATAGCTCTTATATTTTGTTTTGTTTTGTTTATATATGTATCCAGCAGTCTTACCTGCAGTTCGAAAATATTCAAAAAATGGATGAAAACATTTTAGAGATTGAAATAAAAATGATATCACAATAATTGAAAATGGCAGGAAAGTATCTATGCCTTTAAG
Organism: Rhabdophis nuchalis; assembly: GCA_039707465.1. Taxonomy (NCBI): domain Eukaryota; kingdom Metazoa; phylum Chordata; class Lepidosauria; order Squamata; family Natricidae; genus Rhabdophis; species Rhabdophis nuchalis. The sequence continues at coordinate 88,467,368 of CM077643.1, forward strand.
CTGTGCTAGTTACACAGTTTGCATGAAATAGAACATGGCTTGCTTGAGAAGAAGCTTGGATTACTTGGTGCCTTTCAAATGGGGAGAGGGTGCGGTTTAGAAATATTAAATATTATTATTATTATTTGGACTAGAACCCCGTTACCCCAGTCAGTACCGACAATGCAATCGGAGGCCCATAGAAGATGTCCTTTAACACAAATAGAGGATTGGTGTACAAGGAACCTCCCGTTAGACCCACCAACGGGGCCAGACGGTCCCTCTTTCTCTTGACAGTCGTCGGACCACGTGGCCGACTCGACCCGGTCTCCTCCTCGATCCGGTCGCCCAAGATTAGCGCACGCGCTGTGTCAGTGGCGAGAGTCGCCGCTGCAGCGTTGGAACGAGCTTTCAGCACCGCGGAGCTGCGGACAGCGCCTTCCATCCGCCCTCAGCTGCAGCCCCCAAGACTCCGTAAGAGCGGAAAGGGTGCGCGCGCGTGTGTGTGAAGGGCCATGGAGGGCGCGGCTGGCTCCCAGGCGCTGGTCCAGGCGACTGCCAGCCAGAGGGCAGAGGCAAAGCTCCCAGAGAAAGGGTGCTGCTCCTCCAGGTATGGCTCGAGTACAGGGCATGGGCTTTGCCTGCTAGGCGGTCAAGGAGGTGGTGGGTTTGCACCCTCCATTCCCTGGTCCCCCGTCTCTCTGGCGTCGGACTTTCCTTTCCAGGGTTTATTTATGCTTCCTTGCCATCCACTCCTTCCCTACATCCGTCTGCCAATAGCATCCCCCAAGCGAGCCGTTCATTTCCCAGACAATAGAAGCATCTCCCTTGGGCGATGGAAAATGGTGGAGGTTGGGGAGCGGGGGGGGGGGGAGAATCTATTTGTTTGTTTGTTTTCCCCCAACAAGCCAAGCATCCAACTGAGATGCCTTTCCTGTCAGGGTACCTTCCTCTCCACACACCCCCACACACATACTTCATCTAACCAGACCACCCTTCCTTCAAAAGTTGCTATTGTAAGATGTGGAGTAGCAATAAAAAAACATGCTGTCTTCTGCACAGCTGGGCAGTAAGGGCCACTGAGAAGGCCCTGAGATTGAGCACAGCTGATCCATGGCACGAGATCTCTTTCTTTTGCTCCATTCTGTAAGTGAGGAAGAATAGATCGCTGCAGGAGGCTTTATCTGAAATGCATCCTATGTGCCTTTGGGAAGCCATATGCAAACTAGCCTCCTCTTGAGTCAGCTAATGCCTAAGTGTATTTTCTTGCACTAGCAAATGAGTCCCTTTGCTTATTTAACTACAGGGTGATGCCTGCTTCCTTATATCTTCAATTAACATGATATGATACATATATTCTTGAGATACACAACTGCCGTTTGGGTCAGATAACACTTCTTCCTACAATCCAGCAAACAAACAAAAATCAATGGGGTGAAGCCCTCTGCTATGGCACCACAAAGAAACAAGACAAATGTTTTTTTTGCACACGCTTGCTAACTATTTAAAAAGTGGTGCCAAGGCAGGACTGGACTGGGTTATTTTTTCCCCTCCTCTTTCCTTCTCCTGTTCTTCCTTTTAACCAAACTGATTCAGTGTCTTTAATGCTGGTGGAAGAGAAAGAAGTGCAGATATATGTAGCAAGCAATAAACATTGCCACCCAGAAAAATTGCAAACAGTGTTTAAAAAAGAAAAAAACAGATATTGGCAGAAAAAGAGATCCTGACAACAGTTCTAAAAGAAGAAAACAATATGTGGGGTTTGAAAACGTTTCCTGTTGGGTCACGTTTGTGAAGTGCTTGGTTGCTTGGTTAGGGGGAATTGTTCTTTTCATAAGCAATAAGCATTAATCTTAACAGCTGGAACAATGTAAATGTCAATCTTCCCAATCTGATCCTTCAAAGTATCTTGGAAAAAATGCAAAAATTCCAAGCCAGTTTGGGTGGGGTTAATCTTGGTACAGTATCCTCAGGTAATTAATCGTGTTATAATTAGGCATAATGGGACTCTCAAAAGATTCTCAAAGCTATTTTCCAACCTGGGTGTTTGGGAATAATTTGGGCTGATATTCTGGATAACAGAAGCCACACAATTAAGAAGGGTTGGCAGTTGTTTATCATTGTGTCAATAATTTGTTGGCCCCAAAAAATGGGTAGTCTGCTTTATTGTCTTTTGCTCTTACCACTTCCAAACTGGACATTGCATTCTATTTTTTGCCTCTTTATAATCTAATGCTTACAGTTTGGTGAAAGCCAGTTTTGTGTAGGGATAAAAATTACTTAATAATTAGCAATTTAACTTGAGGTAAGCTGCCTCAAGTTAAGTAAGATGGGAGGCCAATAAATTTATAAATAAATAAATAAATAAATTTCTGTATAAAGTCCTCCTTATACAGAAATATATTCAATAAACACAATTCTTGTTGGATTATTACTTATTAGAAAGCACTTCAGGGCAAATATGAACAATCAATGGGGTCTCCATGTAACCCCATATACCTTTTGTGAGGCCTTGGGGTCCCTCAAGACCACCTTAGAAAATTACAGAGCAAATTTTAGAACACGGAACAATTTTCTACTCTTTATTTTATTTTTTATTTTTTAAAGGGATAAAATGTGTGTTAAGTGTCCAACCAATTTTATCCTGCCAATTTAATTAGCCTTGCCCCCTCCACGTTCACTTAGTGATACCACTGTAACATCACCAAGTGCATTCCGGATGGAAGCATTGAAAATGCTTAAGAAGAACTTCCTAAGCATTTCTACAATATGGTTATGTCTTTACCCTAACCTGCTGCACATTCCTACAACATAATCATTATTGAAGCAGCTGCTGTTGGCTCGGACTCCATACCAATAGCAATAACAATAGCACTTATATACTGCTTCATAGTGCTTTTACAGCCCTCTTTAAGCAGTTTACAGAGTTAGCATATTGTCCCCAACAATCTGGGTCCTTATTTTATCCACTTCGGAAAGATGGAAGGCTGAGTCAACCTTGAGCCCATGAGATTTGAGCTGCCAAACTGCAGCTAGCAGTCAGCTCAAGTAGCCTGCAGTACTGCACTCTAACCACCACGCCACCTTGCCCTATCACTCTCCTTTAATTTTTTGCATGCTTAACCACAACTTGATTAAAGTTTGTCAGTTTAGTGTAGTTGTTAAAGTGCCTAGAAACCAGGAGATTGTATGTTCTGGTCCCATTTTAGGCATGAAATCCAGCTGGGCTACTCTCTCATAACCCACCTCACCTCACAAGGTTGTTGTTGTAGGGAAAATAGGTGGGGGAAGGAGTGTTATATATTTTCTACATCTTGAGTTATTTATAAAATAATAAGGGTCAGGGGGAAAAATCAAAAGCATAAAAATGAATAAATGAAGTTGGACAAAATTTGTCCTACTGATTAATATTTATCCACATACCAGCAGTTAAATATTATGAGGTTTTTGTGAAATGAGTTACGGTACTTTTTTACTCAAAGAATTTTTCAAGAAGCATGTTCACAAGAGATGCATTAGATTGGGGAGAGGAGGATCAGTCTTCAGTATAGTAAAAAGTATGTTCTAGATGAGCATTATGCTATAATATTATGCGTTAGATCTTATTATGCCTTGGCTGTTTCCAAATGTTAGTAGCTTGGGTTAATTTTGCATGCGGAAGACAAGCCAAATCAATTTGGTCTTGGCCTTGGGAGCATTTTAAGTCTTGGCAGATATTTGTCTATTGCCTTGTGGAAATCTAAAATTCTATGTTCCAGATATTCCTCAATTATAATTGATTTGGTTTGAATTGCTCTGTGAAGTTTCAGGTCTAACCTCCATCCAAATCTAATGAAAAATTGATGTGCATGTTCTTATAATTTTAAATATCACCCGAGAAAGAAAACAGAGAACTATGGCTGTACAGTCAAAGCAACTCCACAAAAAGTTGTAAGTACTCAACCTACAACTACAACTGAGCCCAAAATTTCCATTGCTAAGCGAGATAAATTTTGCCTCATTTTATGACTTTTCTTGCCACAGTTGTTAATCACTGCTATGGTTAAGTTAGTAACACGGTTCTTAAATTAATCTGGTTTCTCAATTGACTTTGCTTATCAGAAACTCACAAAAGTTGTTCACATGGCCCCAGGACACTGCAACTGTCATAAATACATGCCAGTTGCCAAGTGTCCGAATTCTGATCACATGATCATGAAGATGTCACAATAGTCATAAGGGTCATAAGTCTCTTTTGTAACTTGTCTCTTTGTAACTATTTTTTTTGCCATGGTAACTTCAAACAGTCATTAAATGAATGGTTCTAAGAGGACTACCTGTGTAGAGATAGGAGACCATATTGTTAGCATAATTTATTTTGCAAATCAGTTTTCTCTTAATGCTTAAAATATAGGGCCATTTTTTTAATTTTTGCCCAGCTGTTGTGATTATAAAACTATTGTCAGTGTTTTAAGCCTAACAATTTGACAGACCAGAATACATCATTCTTTTTAAAAAAAATGGAGCTGCCAGAAATTAAATAATTCAAAGTTTCTAAAATATTATGTCTGGGGAAAAATATTGTGGTGAAAAATTTAGGAATTTCTGGATATCCTATTTACCAGACTGGCCTGAATATTGAAACAGTCCTTTTAGTACTGAATGGTTTACTCAACTGATTATCTTGACAATCTGGATGTCAGTTCCATTGTGACCTTCTGGCCAATTAGATGAGGAACAAGAGCTGAGGTGGTGTAGTGGTTAGAGTGCAGTAGTGCAGGCTACTTCAACTGACTGCTAGTTGCAGTTCGGCAGTTCAAATCTCACCAGCTCAAGGTTGAGTCAGCCTTGCATCCTTCCAAGGTGGATAAAATGAGGACCCAGATTGTTGGGGGCAATAGGCTGACTCTGTAAAAAACCACTTAGAGAGGGCTGCAAAGCATTATGAAGCAATATATAAGTGCTAGTGCTAAGAGGAACCATATTATGAGAGATCTACAATGGTACCTTGGTACTCATCAAATTTGGCACTCAACACATTTTGATGTGAACATTTTGCCCCAGTACTCGTTTGTTTGATACACAACACACAAACCAGAACCTGTCAGTGTCAGCTGCCTAGTGACTCACTACATTATTCCTTATGGGAAAAATTTATTTGGTACTCATCATTTTTGGTATTCATCACACCTCCCATAGCAATTTAATGATGAGTACCAAGATATCAGTGGTGGGTTTCTGCAGGTTCGCACCTACTCGGGAGAGCCGGTTGGTGAAATTTAGAGAACCGGTGAGAGGGGGTTCCACCGGCGTACCTGGAAGTAAATCTGGCCTGCCGCTGCCAGTGACCCAACGGGAAAGAAAGGAAAGGAAAGGAAAGGAAAGGAAAGGAAAGGAAAGGAAAGGAAAGGAAAGGAAAGGAAAGGAAAGGAAAGGAAAGGAAAGGAAAGGAAAGGAAAGGAAAGGCAGGCAGGCAGGCAGGCAGGCAGGCAGGCAGGCAAGCAAGCAAGCAAGCAAGCAAGCAAGCAAGCAAGAAAGAAAGAAAGAAAGAAAGAAAGAAAGAAAGAAAGAAAGAAAGAAAGAAAGAAAGAAAGAAAGAAAGAAAGAATTTATCATCACAATTGAGTCCAAAATTTTGGTTGCTAAGCAAGAGCGTGGTTAAATGAGTTTCACCACATTTTAAAAGGTGGCCACTCCCACCCTGTCACATGACTGCCAAGCCACGCCCACAAAATAGGCCACACCTACAGAGTAGGTTCTAAAAAATTTGAAACCCACCACTGCAAGATACCACTATATCTCTACCATTTAAAAAAGAGCTGAAAAACTGTAGCCTTGCCCTCAGAAACATGCTTTAAGAGGTTCCACAGAGTTTCCTTGTATCTTTCATGATTTAAAAACATCTATACATGAAAGTAGAGGCAGTTTGGAATGCTGCACTATTTATGTTCAGCTTTATCTCCCCTATTAATAAAAATAGTTCTCATGGTAGAAGCCCTAAGCATGAATAGGCTAAGTGGTCCAAACAAGACAGAGATACTCAATTATGGGAGGGTGAATAGTCCTGTAAAATATTGCTTTCACACTTTTGTTTTGCATTGTCTATGAAGGCTCATGCACACAATTTAAGGATGCTTGTGGATATGGCACTGCTGCTGGTTCAGAAAAAAGAAACATCTTAAAAGTTCCTTTCATTGACAGGTTGATGCAACACTACAACTTCTTAGCAAATTGTGAATTAACTGCCATGGCATAAGCATGAACAATGTCTGGGTTTGACAACTACAGCATGTTTGATCTGTCTTTAAATACTGTTCAAAAATTTCAATTAATTCATACTATGACAGCCTTCAGGCTTTAATCAAGTGGGAATATTTAAAGGAGTATATTGAAAAATTAGCATTGCTTCTCATTTGGTTTCAGGCGTTCTTGTTCCAGTGTATTAGCTTTTGAATGAGCTCCTAAAATCTTCAAACAAAATCCTACATTGGCCTTTTTTCAAAAATTGGGGGAACTAATGAAAGTGGGGAGAAAAGCTCAACAGAATACATACAAAAAGTTATGGGGGGCTGTGTTGTATATTTTATTAGATTTTGAACTCTTTAAATATTTTATATATTGCATGAATGCCAAGCAGTCCTTAGAAATATAATTCACTATTGGCATATCCTGAACCTGAATTGAGGCAAGGGAACAAATCACATATTATTTCCACAGCAATTCTGCAATTCTTGTTGCTTGTTTTATGCGTTAAATATACAACATCATCAAGGAAATAAAAGAATAGAAATAAAAATGGGCTGGTCACATAGCAAGAAGAATTAATGGCAGGTGGACCAAGGCAGACATAGAATGGATCCCACTTGATAAAAAGCATCCATGAAAGAGACCTAAAACATCAGCAAGTATTGAGGGCCCAGTTCAGTGGTGGGATTCAATTTTTTTTACTACCGGTTCTGTGGGCTTGGCTTGGTGGGCGTGGCGTGGCGTGGCATGGTGGGCGTGGCGTGGCGTGGTGGGTATGGCAGGGAAAGGTTTCTGCAAAATCCCCATTCCCTCCCGATCAGCTGGGACTCGAGAGGCAGTGAATAGATGGGGCAAGGCCAGTCAGAGGTGGTATTTACTGGTTCTCCAAACTACTCAAAATTTCCACTACAGCTTCTCCAAAACTGGTCAGAACCTGCTGAATATCATCCCTGGCCCAGTTGGCAAAAGAAAGCTTGGAATCTTATTGGTTGGTAACATGCAGAAGAAGCCTTCATGTGGCAGTGGATAGACAATGGCTAGATGGTAAGGAGGAGGAGGAGGAGGAGGAGGAAGAGGAGGAGGAGGTGGTTTTACGCATCTTCCCCCATTCAATACTATTTCCTTTTTCCTTGTTTTGCTTCTCAGATTATTTTTGGTTTCTGGTACAAACAAAGATATTTTCTGCTAATGAAAATGATAGGGGAGACAAATCAAGAAAAGCAGTCAAGCAGCTGCGTTGCCAAAGTCGAGCTGTTGTCCCCCCACTTTTTCTTCTGTGTTGTCTGCTTTGTTGACTCTCTTCTTTGTTTCATGGCCGCAAACCAGCTGGGCAAGGCAAACGAAGCTGGGAGAGTAACATTTGAAAGCTGCTGCTGCTGTCTCTATGCTATGGTTGGGGGAACATTTCATCTTGCACTACAGCATCAACATTATTATTACAGAGCTATAATAATGGGAGACTTCACTGTCCATTAAGATCTTTTTTTTGTTGCTCATTGTGATAGATCATTATCCATAAATCAATGGATTAACTTAAATGCGGCAATTTGAGAGGGTAATGGAGGCAGTTGTTCTCCTTGGTTAAATGGACCAAATGACTATGTTAAAAAATCACCTTAAAAATGACACCCAAAGGAAAGAATATATAGATTGCCTCTGACAAATTAGTCCTAATGACATTATTAATTTATGAACTAAAAAGAAAATGTTAATTGTTTTAGTGTGCAATTTAAAAATGGATTTGAAGTTTCCCTTAAGATATAATAGCATCATTGGCCAACTATATGCTCAGAGATAAACCATATAAAGTGTCAAAGCTTTTTAGTATTTTTCCCTGTCTCACTAATTGGTCTGCCCCTATCTTTAACTTAAAAAGATGAAGTTAAGTGTAATTTGAGATCATTATAAGAATCCAAAGTATTTTTTTTAAAAAAATCTATGTATCATTGCATCAATCCATCTTATGACTCTGTATACAAAATGGTATATTGGTGTGGTAGTTCATGAGAAGAACAGAAAGAATTTATGATATCAACCAGCAGATGAAAGATGGTATGATGGCATTTATGTGTAATAGGAATAAACATATTGATCTACAAAAGTCAAATAAAAAGTAATGTCCCCACCTCCATAATTTTAATTTAAATAAAGATCTCTTAATAAATGAAATAGGAAAGTAGGCCTTAAAATAAGTTCAGTTATAACTCTATTATTCACATCTCCACACAACACTATTATTTACACACTTTTGCCAGCAATGGAAAACTGCGTAAACCCATCATGAAATTTGTATCTTCAACCAAGCTCTGACAGTCCTTTCTACCTCTGTATTTGAGTCACACAGATGTCATGAAAGCATTCTTAAAATTTAGGGAAAAGGTAAAGTTGCAGGACAATAAGTCTGGATTGAATGGTGGATGAGATGAGATGGTGAGAGCCAGCTACACCATTACCTCTTAGGTGACTGGTGAAATACAAGCCCAGTATTGCTAGTAACACAACCCCATTCGTGTGTTTGCAAACTCTGCTTAATCAATGTTTCAAAGATTTGTGTGTTGCAATCTCGTGTTGTGTGTTGCAATCTCGTGTTCTGAATTGATAGCAGTTTCAAGTTCCAGGAAATCTATGTGAATAATACCAGCTGCATCCCAATAAATCTGTACTGTAATCCTTATTTTCTTGCCAAGTCTGGGTTTTGATTTTTTTTTTTTTTTTGCCCACAGGTAAAGCTTTGTGATGATATTTCATGGACTAATCAGCTGTCAAGAGGCTGTGAACAAATCCCTCACTTTAGTTCTAGTAGCACGACAACAATTGCTGGCAAATGTCAATTCTATTTTTACAACTTTATTATTATTTTTTTTAAAGTGTAAAATACCTTTCATAAATAAGAATAAAGAAAAAAATTAAAAAGAAAAAGGGAACGAGGAGGGGGGAAACAAAATTATTGAGTATAAACAAGGAAACAGAAAAGGAAAACATAGAAAAAAATAACTTCCATATTTCTTTGGTGCTGATGCAAATTTCAATTCTTGAAGCTTTTGTTTCTGTCATCATCATGTGAGGAACCCATCAGGCATGTTCCCTCTAATATTTAAAAATGTCAGTAATGTAATGCACACATTCCAGTGAAATGCAATTGTCAGTAATTTCCTTTTGAATAATCCACCTATTGCCAGTTAATTAGTTCATCAATATGTCTCATGTGAAATTATTGGCTGTTGTCATGGGTTTCCACTTTGTTCTTGATCACACAAATCAGTTCTTCCACTATTCTTTTAAAGTAATGCACAGGACTCACGTCAATACAGTCATCACTATAATCAACCTGAATCAATGTTGTTACATTGCTTAAAGTGCACTGATAAGTACATGGTGTAGGTTTCTGTTTCACAAACAATAGCAGCACAAACTTTCTCACAGCAACTTTCTACCAACTACTAGAGGTGGGGGGGGGGGGGGCAGTTGCTAAAGATCTGTTAGCATGGGGGTCTCCAATCTTTGCAACTTTAAGTCTGAAGGACTTCTGGGAGCTGATGTCCTTCAGACTTAAAGTTGCAAAGGGGTTGGAGACCCCTGTGTTAGCACATCAGTGCTGCCATCTGTTGGCACGTACAATATTGGAGTTATTGCTTTTCATTCAGCCCTCTCAGATCATCTTTCTTCAAAAGAATGGTTTATTTTAGTTAATGATCCTTGAATTAATTATCACTATTATTGTATGCTTTCCTTCTAGAAACTTAAAGTGGCTAACTATAAAAAAATATATTGGCTAAACTTATTGCATGTTCATTTCTTCTCCCAATGTAAAGAAATTACAGGAATAAAATAAATGTTTTTGGTGTGGCTCAGTGGTGGGATTCCAATAATTCAACAAATGATTCTCTGCCCTAATGACCAACTGGGTAGGCGTGGCTTGGTGGTCATGTGACTGAGTGGGCGTGGTCAACTCAATATCACTCAGGTCAATGGGCGCTTTGCCTTAACTGTTACAATGTAATAAGGGTTAACCGGAGAGGCAGTTTCTGTAAGGTGGGCAATGAAGATTAGGCTAGAAACAACAGCAGAATGTTTCCTTCCTTCTTGCCTTCCTTACAGGATTAGCCCTGTAAAGTGGGGAAAAACCCAAAATGAGATTTCTTCCAACAACCAGTTCTCCGAACTGCTTAGAAAGTTAACAACGGGTTCTCCCGAATAGGTGCGAACTGGCTGAATCCCACCACTGGTGTGGCTACTTGAAAAATCTATAAACTGAGCTCATTTGACTCATGTGCTGCTCTGGATTCGCAATCCTACACTTTCGAAACATTGAGAGCATAGCCTTGTGAATGATATAATTTGCTAATTGTTTTAATTGTCTCTCAAAACGAGAGGTGCCTGCAGCCCCGACAAAGCTGGCTTCAGCAGGGCAACAGGACTTGCTTCTTCATTACCCCATCTCCTCTCTTCCCATCTGGATGCTAGGGTATGGTTGCTTTCTTCTGCTCCACCACTGATGGTAACAATAGAGTCAAAGGAGCATTTTGTCAAGAACCCTGCTGCCTGCATAACACAAGTTTAAAAGATATATTGGTGGAACATGATTTGATGGGACTATGCTGATTATTATCCAAGTCTGTTGAATTGACTAATACAGGGGTCTCCAACCTTGGCAACTTTAAGCCTGGGGGACTTCAACGCCCAGAATTCCCCAGCCAGCTTGAAGTCTTCCAGGCTTAAAGTTGCCAAGGTTGAAGACCCCTGGACTAATAATTCAAGCCCGTTCATTCAATGTTTACAGAGGTCATGATAAGTTTTGTTTTTACTTAAGGGATAATGTCAGCCACTTCATTTTACTACATTTTGTGGGGAAAGCAGATAGAAACAGAAAGGAAAGCTGCAAAGTTAACGTTTTCTTTTTGCAGAGGAAAAGCAAACCTAGAGCTTGGTCAAGCCTGTCTTAATGTACCAGAGATCAGGAAGGCTGAATCAAGCCCTAGTGGAATTTCCTGGGGAAGGAGATGCCCGGTCCATCACTGTCTGCTCAATGCTTCTCCCAACACAGTGAGGTACCATCAGCCCAGTTCCAGTCATAAGCTTGCGCCTATCTCCACTCGGTCCAATGGCCAGGTGCCATCTGGCTCTCAGGACTCCTTCCAGCCTCACCTGTATTATCACTGCAACCACCAAGAAGCCACCAGAAGCAGCTATGCCTTGCCCCCTCTGCCAGGACATGGGGACCGAGCTACTTTGTGCTCCCACCGCTCCAGTGGGGATTCATTATCAACTCCCCGACACGAGACTACTGAGAGTAGATGGAAGCAATGGCCACACGACCAGCAGCATGTACGGCCAGTGCAACACCATGTTGTAACAGTCAGGTAAGAACCACATAACCTGCCAGTTTAGCATGTCTCTATAAGAGTGATGGGCTGTGTGGAAGGCATCTGTTCTCCCTTATGTCTGAAGGCCTGGTAGATAGCTGCATACAAGATAGGAATCAAAGAATGGGAAGGAAGGGGAAGCTGTCCATTCATGGGTAGTTCTGGACAATGGACTGAGAAGTAGGAACTCCTGTCACCTGCTCACTCTCTTCCCACTATGGCCAGCACTACGTTAGTTCTAATGAAATCATAATAGGCATGTGTATACAGATATTACTCTTTGATCTTTTAGGGAGGAATGGACGATGCATTTCTTTCTAAAATAGCCATTCCATAGCTATCCTAATTTTATATGCTCTTCATCAGTAGCTTAATTTTAGAGCATCATTTTACCTGCACAATGCAGTAGCAATTGAATTTTTTGAGACTTTGGGTGCTGGTACCTATTCAAAAAGCTAATAAACAACCTGAGTAAATATACCTGAGTGAATATATTCCCATTTCCTCTGGAAATTAAGATTGGGTATGACTCCTTAGCCAAACTAAATTCAATAGCGAAGTGTGAATATGACACTATAAAAGGTATGAAAAGACCCTCAGGATACAAGATGGTTTATAGACTGGCCTTATTCTCATTTAATAACCTTCCCTTCATTAATTTCTCATTGGACCATAGCTAATGACAACAGACATTTTATTTTTATCCAACAGCAACGTTAGTAGCTGAAGTTTAATGATCCCCTTCCTGGCATCAGGCCCATCTAAGGGTTGCTTGTTGTGTTATTTTGAAGCATTAGTGCACCCCTGGGAGCTAAGTCTAGTTGTAAAACTCCACGTATCATAAATCAATACATCTGCCTTTTCCAAGTGGGTTTTGTAGTTTTATTCTTTGTGTGTTTCCACTCCAGAGAAAGTTCTTAAAGATCATATTTTTATAAAGTTTTAGAGGCAGAAACAAATGTATGTTAATCTTTAGAAGGCTGTATGACTAATGTAGGCTTGTCTCCTGACTGGGTGAGCAATCTGCTTTTATTTTAGAATAAACTGGATGGGGAGAGTGACAAAATAAGTTATTTCTCTTGACAAAATTCTAATGAAAAAATTCCTAATTTAAAAGTAATTTTCAACATTCTCAATTTTGGATCCTGCATGGTTATGTTTTTAAAATAGGTGCATCTCACAAGCTGGAAAGTTGGTATTTATCTTTTTTGTATTTTAAAATATTTCTATGTCATCAATATTACTGAGCATTATTCTTGTAACATTAAGGAAACTGGTAAATAGTTTTTCACTAGGTTCTTGGCTCTTTCCTAGCATGTTCTGCTATGTTTGCATAGTCTCCTATCCATTCATCCTCCTGCTCCCCATAAGCTCTCTTATTTCAAGCAGTATGGGCAACTTTGAAGGGCATTGTCCATAAAGGCATGGTTTGTGCCCCAGAGAAGTGGTAGATTTTAACTCCTATCCCTATGCAGCCAGCAGATTTCCTTATTGATGTAGAACAGGGGTCTGCAAAGTCGCTCTTTCAAGACTGGTGGACTTCAACTCCCAGAATTCCCCAGCCAGCTAGGCTGGCTGGGGAACTCTGGAAGTTGAAGTCCACCAGTCTTAAAAGAGCCGACTTTGCAGACCCCTGATGTAGAATGATAGGAGCTGCAAGGCACCAAGCTGGTAAAAGCTGCCCCATGTTTTCAACAGAAATACTAGTGTTTATATTTCAGAAGCAGAATTTGAGCACTTGATGCATAAATTAATCAACTTGTGAATCAATCAATTCAGTAAACCCTGATATCTAAAAAGGTGTCTACATTTTAATGGGTATCATATTTCACTTCCATTCCATCATAAAAACTCATGTTCATATTATGGCTCTAGTAGAGCTTGCAAATTCTTTGAACTTCCTATTCATGCCTGGTTCTTGGTTGAGTAGTGGTTTTGACAGTGCAGACTTCTTAATCTGGACATTCTTTGTACTTTTCTTGATCTATAAGGAGGTAAGACCTGGGCATAAGGAGGCAAGGTATTATGAAAGAGTGCATTGTATCCCTTTTCTGAGGAGCAATAAAACAGTTAATATTTTGCATTCTTTCTGATCTCCACCAGAGGTATGATGTTGTCTATAGCCTGCTTTGGGGGCAGCTGCAAGTCAAATTTCAATTTGAAAAGTCTTATAAAGCATTGACTTAGGAGAGGTGAAATCCTAGAAGTTCTGATCTCTCAAAGATGTAGAACGAAATCCTTGAAAAGATTCTTAACACTCCAAATCTACAGCAAAATTCAACACCATAGAAATTGTATCTCTCAGGCCAAGCAAGATTTGGAAGTGAATGTTTTATTTATTTAGTTAGTTTATTTAGTTTATCAAACATGTAAAAGATAACAGGTTTAAGTATAAACATAAATATGAACACAGTAAATGTGTAAAAATAAATGGAGACAGTAGGACAGGGACAGAAGGCACACTGGTGCACTTATGCACACCCCTTACAGACCTCTTAGGAATGAGGCGAGGTCAATAGTAGACTGTCTTAGGTTAAAATTATGGGTGTTTGAAAATATAACAACAGAGTCAGGATGAGTTTGAAAATCTAAATAAACTCTTTAACAAAGATAATTATTTAAGTAATTCAACATAAATATGATGATGAAAATTATGTATACATTATTATTAGTTAGCATGACTTTGAATTTAACACGGAGGGGGGGAATTCTTATATTAGCCTTCCCCACATAAGCACTCACTAGCTTTTTTGTTGGTCTAAAATCTCCTCTTTAAGCCCACAAATACCTGTTCAAGGAACACTGGTGATTTAAGACACACAGTTATTGATCAGATGAATAAATTTCACTCCTGGTTGAAATAAACAGTCAAAGTATAGATGCTGCTCATTAGGGCTTATTGCCTCATGGAATTTTGACTTTGCATTTTTCTTGCTCAGAAGGCTAAATGGTCAAATCAATAAAGAACTATGCTTGGCATGAAATTAATAAGCCAACGATTATCTTTCTCCCTACAGACATGACAAAGTGTTCAGGATGCCAAAGAGGTAAGTTAAAATCCATTATTATATGCCCTTCTATTATTTCATATTTTCTTTCTTCAATCCGGTTATTTTGAATGAGCCAAAATATTACTCTTGAATAATTCCAGGCAGGTAAAGGCAAACAATTAGATCAGGGGTGTCAAATTCACATCATCACAATGGTGTCACGTGATGTATCGGGACTGGTTTCCTCATCACTAAACCGGACATGGGCATGGCTAGTGTGTGACACATCTGCCCATGGGCCGGGAGCTTGACAGTCCCTGACTTAGATTAAGAATCCATGGCTCTCATTAAACAGCTTCCATTTGTTTGGATTCCACTTTGTGGTAGATGTAGTTTGCTTTCCTAAAATTGTACTTATCTAAATAGTTAGATCATGGGTTCGTCTTGGTCAACTGTTTCTTTTTGGATCTGGGTTCCAGGACTTATAAAGCAAGCCCCTACATTTTTAGAGAAGCAATCTGTTTAATAGAGTGTATCTCCCATGTATTTAGAATATTAGTTTAAGAACAATTTCAAATATTTATCAAAGCAACAGTCCTGATGTTGCATATGACATTCATTTCTGGGTGGGTTGCTTCAATGCATAGTGCTTTGTCACTATTTTCTTCTATTATAGCTCAGTGTTTCTCATTATCAGCAATTTTTACAATGTGTACAAAATAGGGGGTCATGGAATTCTGAGAGAGGAAGTCCACAAGTCTTAAAGTTGCTGAGCTTGAGAAATACTGTCATAGCTTGGCCCTCTTTCTCTATTATTCATGCACCATGATAATAAGTATTCCTGGAATCATTTATGATTATCTCCAAGGTTGGAAATGGGAGAGTAGTCATACAGTCACCTTGCATTGGCTGAGTTACATGTGTTGGTGGGGGGCGGGGGGGTGTTAGTTTATTCTAACTAAAGCAGATAAGACTGTAAAAATCAGGCCCATGTTAAAAAAAAACTCCTACTGTATCTACAAGCAGGCAAATTAGAAGTATGCTTACACAATATATCTAGTCATTCTTCATCATGTAATTATTACTTATTTACAGTATTTAGCTTGATTGACTTTATTAATGCTTCATTTTTATTTTTTTTGTTTAAAGAGTCAAGGTTCAGCACACGTACTGTATGCCACTGACATATTTGCTAGCTGACCTTGTTTGGTTTTCTTTTAACACATTTCCTTTCACAGTTTTGTTACATTTTCTTACATTCAGGCTTGAGTTATACTAGATTTATTAAAATACAATTTCATATGCTTCAAACTTTTCCATCTATGTAGCTAATAATCCCAGTCTGTGCTAGGATGTTTGGAAGATGCAGTCCAGTATACCTGCCCAATGTCAAAAGTGGTAAATTTATTATGCTATGATTGTTGAATATTAAGGCTTAGCAGAGAATTTCTGACCCCAAAAATGTATCTCTATTCTATAAACAGGGATTATATCCTCCTGAATATTTCCCAGTATCTTCAGAGTATAATAGCAAAAAAAAAAAAAAAAAATCAAGATGGCAGCCATGATGGTGTGTTAGAAGCTCCACATGTTTTTCCTGTCCATCACAACTCCCATAAAAGCCAGATGGAGCTTCAATTAAACCACCATAGCCATATGTCAACTTTTTCTTACAGTATTCTGCAGAAAGTTGGATATAATGATTCACTGCATGAAATGAGACAGTTTTGTATTTTACATGCTTTAACTTCAAATTAATGGCATTGTTTATTTATCATGGTAAGGCATCCATTACTAAAATATAATGTGAGGATGAAGGACTACACCAGTACTTACGGTATATTTCAGGAAAAAAGAAAAAATATCAAACCATCTTACTTCAAAATATAAGTGTGTGGAATGTTGGAATAGTGTAAAGAAAAACAAAAACAAATCTCATAGAATTTCAATACATTGGAAATTGTAACTAGATGCCAATCTCCACTATTGTCCATTTGAGGTACCTGAAGACATCTGGTTGAATATTATGTACTGGAAGAAATGGCACCAGGCCTGACCTAATAGAGATCTTACGTTCTGAGTTTATGTAGTGGGCAGGAGATGCCAACAATTTTGATCAGATGCAGGGAAAAGAACCACCGGTCTGTGAAAACTTTAAAACAAAATAAGACTGCTTCCCAAATTTGGTAAAAGACTATATCAAAGGAAGGAAACACCAGAGATTAGATAGATTAGATAGATAGATAGATTTTATTTTTCTATACCGCGTCCTCTCCCCAGGGGGACTCGGAGCGGTGCACAGGGAAAATTAAAACAACATAAAATATATACATAAATAAATACAATAAAAACAAATTAAATCAACTGTCCCTGCACTAAAATCCCCATTTTAAAATTAACATTCCCTAACCCCTGAGGTAGAGACTAACCTAGGCCGGCCAAGCAGAAAAAGTGAGTTTTTAATTTCTGACGGAAGGAGCGGAGGTCCGTAGTTGTTCTAATGTCGGGGGGAAGGTCGTTCCAGAGGGCTGGGCCCGCCACAGAGAAGACCCTTCCCCTGGGCGTCGCCCGCTGACAAAGTCTAGTGGACGGCACCCGGAGCAGTCCCTCTCTGTGGGAGCGAATCGGCCGGGAGGATGTATGGGGCAGAATCCGATCCCGCAGATAGCTAGGTCCCGAGCCATGGAGCGCTTTAAAGATGAGAACTAACACCTTGAAGCGCACCCGAAAGACGACAGGTAGCCAGTGCAGCTCGCGCAAGAGCGGTGTTACATGGGTATACCTTGCGGTACCCATTATTGCTCGCGCGGCTGCATTCTGGACCAGCTGAAGTCTTCGGGTGCACCTCAAGGGGAGCCCCATGTAGAGAGAGTTACAATAGTCCAGTCGGGATGTCACGAGAGCATGGGTGACTGTGCGAAGGGCGTCCCGATCCAATAGGGGGCGCAACTGGCGAACCAGGCGAACCTGGTAAAACGCCCTCCTGGCCACGGCTGTCACTTGATCTTCCATGGACAGCCGGGCATCCAGGAGGACACCCAAGTTGCGCGCCCCATCCACTGGGGCAAGATGTTTGCCCCCAATGGCCAGCGATGGAGTCAACTGGTTGAATCGGGCAGCCGGAAACCACAGCCACTCGGTCTTGGTCGGGTTGAGCTTGAGTCCGTTTCTTCCCATCCAGATCCGTACAGCTTCCAGGCACTGGCACATCACCGCTACGGCATCGTTGGGGTGGTTTGGGGTAGATATATACAGCTGAGTATCATCAGCGTAGAGATGGTACTCTACCCCAAAACCACGGATGATCTCACCCAGCGGCTTCATATATGTGTTAAACAGGAGAGGCGAGAGGACCGACCCCTGAGGCACCCCACATGTGAGGGGTCTCGGGGTCGACCTCTGCTCTCCTGTCAACACAAATTGCAATCGGCCAGAGAGGTAGGAGGAGAACCACCGTAAAACGGTGCCTCCCACCCCCAACCCCCCCAGCCGATGCAATAGGATACCATGGTCGATGGTATCGAAAGCCGCCGAGAGGTCTAATAGAACCAGGATGGAGGAACAACCCCCATCTCTGGCCCTCCAGAGATCATCGACCAACGCGACCAATGCCGTCTCGGTGCTATGCCCGGGCCGAAAGCCGGACTGGCGCGGGTCTAGGGTTATGTTCTCACAATCGTTTTTGCTTCTTTGCCTTTGTATGACTAGACATCAATTGCATTTTGCATGACACCATGGTGCAATCTTCCTTCATCAACTGGACCCCAGCATGCTACAATATAGCCCTCATCCTATGGCATAATACTTGTTAAGTAAAAATAACATGATACTTGTGTGATGAGGCAAATACGAGCAATAGCACCATCTACTCTCTTTGCAGAGAAGTCATCAAATGACATATCTAGATTATTTTTTAAACCATCTATTTGTTTTGCCTATTTACTTTTCTATCCTGTGACAGATCATCAAATCAAATCGGATGGAATAGAAAAAGAAAGAAAAAGCTGTTGCTTGAGTTTTTATTTTATTTTATTGTTTCTTTCTTAGCTTATCCCAAGTGATTGCTGAGTGGCCGATTGCTGTCTTAGTGTTCTGTTCGGTGACTGTCTTGATCTGTACTTTGGTGGGCCTACTAGTAGGAAATGTGCCAGATTTTTCAGAGCCCATGTGGGTAAGTTCATACTGATTACATAACTTGGGAGTTTGTTTGTGATTTCTAAGAGCCATGCCCAATTTGATACTCCCCAGACTACAACTGAACTATGTTTTCACAGAGCTAGGAGATGGTGAGGATATTAGTCTTTTGGAGGATTACTGTTTGAGGGTGCTTTAAAAGTTTGCTATCTGCTCTCCACGCAGTAGCATGCAGAAGTAAATCTCAGGATGATTACGGCATTTTGTCATACTTTCCCAGAAACTTGATTTTAATGAATTTTGAATGCTTTAAGAATCCTTAAGTTAAAATGTTAAGGGAAGGTCCACATAGTTCAGTGCTTTGTATATAAAGAAGCTAAATTCAATTGCCAAATAGAACTGAAAGTATGTTTGAAGGCCTTTAGTCAGACTAATTAATACTGAACTAGATTCAAAATGCTTAACTTTTTGTTTGTTGTTAGCTACTTTGTCCACTTTTTTCCTCTTCCTATAGGGTACAAGTGAGAATGCTTGGGAAAAAAGCTAGAGTCTAACTTTAAAGTACTTTTTTAAAATTAGATGGTTAGGAACAATTAAATGATTTGTCCTTTATACATTCTGGGATAAATTACAGCCTTTTCTAGAATGGGAATGGGAATCTTGAATCTTGCTTACTATATATTTAGTAAACAAGATTCTTAAAGATTCCTTACAAGGCTGCATCAACATAAAAAATAGTCAAAACAAGGAAGTGGATTCATTCACATATTACAAAAGGTGTCAAAACAGACAAGATAGAAGTTAGGAAGCCCAGTGTAAATCTCTCGTATCTACCCACATAAAATGATCCCACCTGGCTTGGATGGTGCCACCATGACTGCCATCTTGCCTGTTTTGAACCCTACCCTCTGTAGATTGCTCTTGCCTAAGGCCCACCTGAGTGAATTAGAGTTACATGGTTTGAAATGAAACTTAAACTGTCTGAAATGAAAGAATTCTAGATTATTTAAAACTGGATGATAACGAGAATGTTAAATGACACTCTGAAAATCTTGATTAGAATGAAACAGAACTATTCCAATTTTTCTTTGGGATCACAAGGCTGTACGTATTTTAAAACACAAGATTGATTTGGACATGTACCAAAATACCTGTGGTAGCTGATAAAATATCACACTTTTAATGTTTTTTAAAATCTTCCTTTCTTCGTTATAAATAGGGTTTTGAACCACGAGACACAGAGATTGGCAGAAAGCTCACAGTTTGGAAGAATATGAAAAGCCAAACAGGCTATAAAAAGATGCTTTCCCTTTCTCCCTTCATTGACAACAGGTTGCTATTATTGTTATTTCTATTATTGTTGCTGTTATTCCAGTGGCAATAACATAATGACATGCATTAAAATAATGAGAAAAAGGTGTTCCCTCCCATCCCTTCTCTATGAATTATTTTTTTGCATCCTGCTTCAACAGTCTTAAGATTATTGCTTGAGAATTCTGTGGCCATTAAATGAATGCAGACCTTAGGGGTGGGTATGATTCTGCAGTTTGGAAGATATGAATGGCATTCTCTCAGGGCCAGGTGAAGAATATATATTGTTGTTGATGATGATCGCTGCAGGAAGCATAGATTAAGGATCACACATTTTTAATATGAATGTAAGTGGTTGCTATTCGTAGGCACCATTGAGCCCATGAATAGTTTCCCTCTGTCAAATGGAACGTGATTTAAAAGCACTAACCAGCTAGAATTTCTGGCCAGTAGTTGGCTGCTATCTTTACAACTTACTTAAAGTTTCTAGGCCCCATACCTGCATACAAGAAAGTGTGTAATTGTGAGAAGCTTCTTCTGGAGACAGTGTTGAATCCTGAAAGAGAGAAATGACTCGGTTGAGTATGGCTCCAATATGCTGAATGTGTGGCAGGAAATGACATTCTCAATGAGAGACAATGGTGTGTTTAAAGTCCGACTTAGTATTTTAAGGCACAGAACTCTCTTTTAATAGGTATTCCTTTATTAATTTTTAGTTATAGTCATTTGCCTTTTTGTCAAAGAGGTATTTTATGATGGCCCACATCTATCATGACAACCATGTTGAATGAGCATCCCTATGGTAGCCAGTTCTTGATAGTCCCGATTCCTAAAAGTACTGGTCTCATTTGCACAACAGATGCTCCAATATCAGAAAAGCCAATGGCTATCAAACATTTTCTATCACATTGTTGTATAATAATCCTGATATATTCAGCTATCAAAAATGGAATATAAATTCCTAATAGATAATTTCTCTAATGTCATTTTTATCATAGCACCATCAATATATATCAATACATGATACTTCCACATGTAGCATGTAGTTCCGTATTAATTTTTATTTTAGTTAAGGCATGGAAGTCAACAAACATTAACCAAGAATTGAGCATGTCGCCGAAAAGGCTCAGTAATTCTTTTTTAAATTAGATTAGAATTAAAATGCCCACTCGTAATGGAGTCCAATTAAAGGGGAGCTTTTCTTCCCACTTAAAAGGACTTTGCTGCATGACAGAAGTAATTTTTATTTTGATTGTGCTGGAAACTATAGCTATGCATTCAGTGTATTCTAAGAGAGGACGGTTGCCCCTAAATATACCCTGAAATTAATTAATTGAAATAAATATTAGATCCATAATGGCAATCTATGCATCTATATATTCCAAATCAGAGATATCATTGGAATCACGATAGGAAAGGCTTATCTTCCATCTCTGTAATGAAATTATGTCAATCAGCTGAGCTGATACAGAACAATGCTCAGCTGCAGTTTCGTAAAGATAACCTTATTTCTTTTGTTAGCTTTGGAGATCTGGGCATCAGCAAAGGGCAGAGAGCTTTACAAGGAGAACGAGAAGCAAGAATAAGGAGGATGGTGGAGCCAGACTACGAACAAGATGGCTTCTTCTGTAGTCCTCCAGGTAAGATTAATTTGAATTGAGACTTCACAATACAAAACAGCAGGAATGGCAACATTTTACTTAATAAAATAATCCTAGCAATGAAAGATGCCATTTTGGCCACTATTTTAACACACATAAACAAACTATATAGAAATTCAAGGTAAAGCATTCCCAACAGATGGCTGATCATTCTCTGTTTAAACATATTCTGTGAAGGAGAGCTTAATATCTCCCTTGGGAACCAGTAACCTGTTAAATATTGGGGGGAGGGGGTGTTAATAAACAAGAAGAGTCTTTTTGAAATGAAAACCAATTTACTCTGCATTCTGGATTGATAGCAAATAGGAAAAAAGGAGAATGGTAAAACTTCCCCCAAAATAAGCAGTTGGCCTTATTTTCAGGGAGGTCTTATTATTTTTGAGGTGCAGGAGGCCCCTTTATTTTGGCCCATGGATCAGCTGATCCAGAGAGGGTCAGAAGATCTGACTCTAGCATCTCTGGGCCTGCCGCTCTTTTTGCGGCTGCCACTAAGAGAAGGGGCGCAGTAGCTAGGATTTGCGATAGTGGTTTCCATGAGGCCATTCCACGTGGATGGCAGGTGCTTATGGGGTGCATGAGGCATGTTCCCAACCCTCCTCCCAGGAAATGGCGGGGACCAGCTGTACTTGAATTGAAATATTTTAGGGGAGGGCTTATTATCCAGGGAGGCCTTATTTTGGGGAAACAGGGTAGACTCTCAAAAGGATATTGGGCGGGGGGGGGGGGTTCCTGGTGATGCAACCAAATTTTCTTTTTGCAAATTGGGCATCCAGACTATGAAACGGAAAAAAAAATGGAGTTTATTTATTTAATGCAAGGAGCTGTCAAAGACTTTTATATACCCATCCAATAATGTTTATTTTGTATAAATGCATTTAAATATAGATCTAAAACCAAACAAATGTTACTGTTTCCAAATTTACAAGGAGCTGGGAAAATTTTGCATGCATGCAGAAGAGGTATCAATGTCTTGTCTTTTCCTTAGTTAAAAAATTGTTATAGTGTTAATAAAATTCTTTTCAACCACCTCAGATTTGAAGGTTTTTACAGGCTTTTATAGGCTTTCTACAAAACATCTCCACTACTAGTTTTCCTGGATTATTTGCCCAATATCTCCTGTCCCACCCAGTTGCCTATTACTATCTCACACACAGAGATAATTACTTCTTCTGCTGCTGCCATTAAAATCAATAATTCCTGGAAACACAAAGAGCAGATAAATGTTTGGGTTCTTAAAGTTGATGAATTACTACAGTTATTATGGGTGGGGCTTAGGGCTTTCCCTGTGGACTGATTACACATCCCAAAAGGTAACATATCAATAATTTAGCAATAAACCATTGATGCTTCCAGGCCCAGTTGTCTGCTATTATTTCTTGCCTTTGGGGTCTTCTTGGACAGGAGACCCCTGAACCAGCACCTCTAAAACTAGATATAAGTGCATTTGTGATCTTATTTAAAAGCAGAAACTTGACTTTGATACCAACCCATTTCAACAATGTAAGATACTCATTGCATACATATCTCAGATTCTGAATTGTATGTCATCAATGACACATAAAGCTTTGCTGAAGACACTCTTCTTCTTGTGCCATATCCATCATCGGGCGTTGGCAATGATGTTGGCAATCCTATTTTTATCAACAGCTACACGAAAAAGAGCAATTGAGTTTTGTCCAAACCAGTCCCTTAGATTTTGAAGCCATGATGTTCTTCTTGTGTCTGGACCTCATTTGCCTTCAATCTTTCCCTGGAGGATTAAGTGAAGTATGGTGTATTTTTCTGGGTGTCGCATCACATGTCCAAAATATTCTAACTTTTGCTTTTTATGGTTTTGATGACTTCCCTTGGCTTTCCCAGCTGGCTTATCACCTCCTTATTTCTGATTTTGTCAACCCAACTTATATGTAACAGCCGCCTGTAAATCAAACATTTCTGAAGACACAGGAGGTTGTATGTGCATGCTAGACTATTCTGATTTAAAACATCATTATTTAAAAATGTAAAAACCTAGCCTAATTTACATGAGGCTATTTCATTACTTTTCCATAACATGATCACCGTTCCAACCACCATTATCTAGCAACAATTCATTCATGTCCTCAGTAGCTAACCTACTGGAGGAAAAATGAGGAAGCATCCGCTTATTTAAGATGACCTCGTGGGTTTTTTTTTAGCAGAAAGAAAACTCTAAGGAACCATAACAATAAAAATCCTTTTAAAACAGCTCAGTTATGAATGAAGGCATGCAGTGATCACAAAATTCTCTGCATGATTCCATATGAATACAGTAGGAAATGGAATAATGTATCCCAGATGATAGAATGGCTGGTTGGCTGCCATGGAAATTTCCACGAGAAAATTTCCAAATGTTTCTCATTTTAATTTGCTCAGATTGCTAACACTGCTGTTCTCAAAATATCCTGTGGCAGTTCGGTAGGATCTCATTCCAAAGCTTCCTTCGGATTTGAGTGTAGAATGTATAATTCACTTATTATTAATATCAAGGTACCAAGGTTTTTTTAGATGTACTTCTCTCCTATGCATTCAATTTTATGCATGTCTGGATGGAAATAAATCCTACTAAGATCAAGGTGATTTACTTATAATTAAAGGTGTACCGGAACACAATATGCCCTGGTTTCATTGTTGTGATTAATTGAAATATATATAAAATCTAGCAGCTACCTTGGAAAAGAAATACCAGAAAGCAAGCAACAGGACATATACTAAACAAGAAATACAACTAGATTTAAGATTGTTTCTTTCTCCATTATATACACTCCTCTAGATGTTCTGGTAGCTGAATCAAATATAAAATTTAATTGAAAAAAAAGCAATAAATAATATCAATAAAGGCAGGAACACTGACCATACTTTATATTTCAAATATGAAGCAACTCTGAGTCATTTTCTTCTAAGAACAAATTTACATCAATAGTGCTACATTAACAGAATAACAGAGTTGGAAGGGGCTTTGGAGGTGCACTTCTGGTTCTAGTTCCTGCTTAGGCAGGAAACCCTACACTACTTCAGACAAATGGTTAATCAATCTCTTCTTAAAAACTTCCAGTGTTGGAGCATTCACAACTTCTGGTGGCAAGCTGTTCCACTGATTAATTGTTCTAACTGTCAGGAAATTTCTCCTCAGTTCTAAGTTGCTTTTCTCCTTGATTAGTTTCCACCCATTGCTTCTTGTTCTACCCTCAGGTGTCTTGATGAATAGCTTGACTCCCTCTTCTTTGTGGCAACCCCTGAGATACTGGAACACTGCTTTCATGTCTCCCCTAGTTCTTCTTTTCATTAAACTAGACATACCCAGTTCCTGCAACCGTTCTTCATATGTTTTAGCCTCCGGTCCCCTAATCATCTTTGTTGCTCTTCTCTGCATTCTTTCTAGAATCTCCACAACATCAAAACAAGTTATATTTTTTATACAGCTCTTCTTTTGAAAACGATAATCTCTACTGATAAAGTCTAACAGT
The DNA here is from genome assembly GCA_039707465.1 of Rhabdophis nuchalis. Classification (NCBI taxonomy): domain Eukaryota; kingdom Metazoa; phylum Chordata; class Lepidosauria; order Squamata; family Natricidae; genus Rhabdophis; species Rhabdophis nuchalis. The sequence continues at coordinate 88,492,516 of CM077643.1, forward strand.
TCTTGTTATTGTTCAACTTTGGAAAAGCTGTGGAGAGGTTTTTTTTAATATTAAATATACTATAGAATCTTTTTTTCAAATCCAGCCTAAACATCTGTCTGACTGTGCAAACAACAACAACAACAACAATAATAATGGCACACTGCATACCATACCACAAAATCTTGGACAGTGCTCAGAAAATGTATCCATTGACAAAATTTCCATCTGTCTAGAGCAAAAGGAAACATTGCTTGGATCTACATATATATTACATCGATATATTCTTAGTTTCTTGGGAAGAACTTGATGAGTATGGAGGACCAACATCAGTTAACGAATTGCCATCTGTGATTTCATACTGTTATGTGTAACAATAATAATTCTGGTTGCACATGATCAAGGCTTTAAGAACAAATGCATACAAAGCCAGAATTGAGCAACAAAAAGGAAATATAGCATCAGCAAAGAAGCTGAAAAAAATAGTGGATTGCCTGATTAGCTACTGCAGAAAATCACACAGACTGACTACAAACAATGGCCTGACAAAGTAGCAACAATGGTGCATTGGAATATTTGAAAAAAGTACCCTTTGCCTGCAAGCAAGTAGTGCTGGGAACATAAAATAAACAAAAGTAATAGAAAATGAAGGAGCTAAAGTGATCTGGGATTTTAGAATACAAATAGACAAGCATTTGCCACATAAAACCCAGACTTAACAACTGGCGGTAAGAAACAAAGGTAAGTTGCAAATCCTGGTGCTACAGGTTCGCTCATGCTCACGCAACACTTCTGCGCATGCACAAAAGCGTCAGGATGGGTGGGCGGAGCCTCCCGCCACCACCACTACCGTTTCACTTGATTTGGGCCGAACTGGGAGCAACCCACCTTTGGTAAGCAAGAACGAAAAAAAGTCTGCATAGTGAACATTGCAGTACTTGGAAACAACAGAGTAGAAGGGAAAGAACTGAAGAAAATCATAGCATACAAAGAGCTGAGAATAGAAGTAGAATGCCTGTGGCAAAAAAAGCAAAGATAGTATCAATGTTAAGAGGCATCTTGGGTGCACTCCCAAAATATCTGGAGCACCACTTGAACACCAACATTGACAGAATCACCATCAGTCAATTGTGAAGGCAGCTTCACATGGGACAGTTTACATTCTGCGAGGATACTTTTAACACCATCAAATCAAATCAAATCAAATCATTTAATACTTATAAACCGCACCCTCTCCCCATCACATAACAACATCTGCTTATCCTAGGTCCTTAGGAAGAACTTGATATGCGGATAAAAAATGCAAACCCAGCCAAACATCTGGCTGATTGTGTGAATACAGGTAGTAGTAATAAGTCAACAACTTTTCTTCCTGCAGTCCTGCAACTTATGGCTCTGGGTACTCATCCAACAGTCCTGATAAAAATGCCAGATCCATTCTAAACATCTGGATGAATTTGCAACCAACATAATAAATAGAATATGTCAAAAGAAAGCAAAGATACTATGATACTACCATTAGTAATAGATGCCTTTGATGCCATTCCAAAACATCTGGTGCACCATTAGAACACTATCAGCATTGACAAAAGCACCACCAACCAATTGAAAAAGACACCTTTATTTGGAATAACATACATCCTACAATAATACCTTTAATATTATTAAGAACAACATCTACCTATCCAGGTCCTTGGGAAGGATTCATTAGGTAGACAAAAATGCAAAATCCAGGCTAAACATCTGTCTGACTGTGCAAGCAACATAAAAAAAATCAATATGATGTTCAATTCTTAAGGCAGGTAAAGAGCAGTTCAGAACAATGATAAAGTTTCTTCTTCAATTAATTGTTCACAAAAGAGAAGTTATGCAATGGCAATCAAAAGAGTCTATGTAGCATCATCATCATTACTATTACTATCATTATTCCAAATAATTTGTCTGATCTCTTCACCTTTGTTACCACGTGTATTTTGTTTTCCTTTTAGGAAAGAATTATTCTCAGCTGGTTTTCATGTCTACAACTGCTGGGAGCTTGTGGAATTTGCAAGCGATACAATCCATGTGTCAAATGGAACAGAGCAAGGTTTGTAGTGTTTTGAGGAATCAACACATTTCCCTAAAGTGAGAGATTCCACTTTCACACTTCTAAACAACTTATGTAATTCTGAGATCATTTATATGCACACAAAGGAATGAGAATCCTGCATCCTCCAATATGGAATTAACAACAAAATGTAATGATAAAATTCTCTTTTTGGCTGATCAAAACAGATTTGTGAAAAAAAATTGAAAGGGGAAAAGATAAGAATATTACAGTAGAAATGTATTATAGAAGTAATCTAGTCTAGTTCACTGTAATTGGGCAGCCAAGTAAGTAAGTAAGTAAGTAAGTAAGTAAGTAAGTAAGTAAGTAAGTAAGTAAGTAAATAAATAAATAAATAAATAAATAAATAAATAAATAAATAAATAAATAAATAAATAAATAAATAAATAAATAAATAAATAAATAAATAAATTTCTGTTGTAGGGACCAAAGCAATCTGGCAGATGAATTAACTATCTCCTTTAATAATTTCAGACTAATGCCCCAACTCATTCCTACCTAGTAGAGAACAGGGCAAGGGAAAGGAAAAGATTATTTTGAATTTCATTCTGAAATAAGCTAAAAGGAGTAGCCACTCTTAATCTAGGAAATATCTTATCAAATAATTATATTAAAAGAAACAGATTAAACAAGATCTCTCTGTCTGTCTATCTATCTAAATGGTTTTTTTTTTGTAAATGCTTGTGGCTCTAAAAATCAGAAGAGGGTAAACTACAAAAAAAGGCAAGAAAAAAGACAAAGGGCAAGAAAGTTAACCCTTTGATTATTGGATATTTCTAAAATGAAAGATCTGTATTGGGGTAATTTCAAAATGAAAGTATATTTATGCTTTGTGATACTATAGCATTTAGGTATCAAAACTTATGTTATTTTATGTTTGATGAAAAGTTAAGAGAATCTGAAAATTGTCCACTTCATTAAAATGCTTGATAATTTTTTAAAATCTTATTACAGTATTATTATGTTTGACACTACAAACTGCATATTATCAATGAAATGTATATGCATCTCCCTGATAAAGCAACTCTGGATGGCTTACGTATCTAGTATAAAAGGTAATTAGCATCTGGATAAAGGTTGAAGTGGTTACATTTATTAACTTGGGGAATAAACACACATTTTTGGCTGTCATATTACCATCATCATCATCATCTGTCTTAATGTTTGTTATGCAGCAAAAGATGATAATTAATTCCAGCTCATTGTCCTCTTGTTGCCATCAAATAATCTTTTCACAGTTTTTGCACTACAGATCTCCAGTTGCCAGCCCCCAAATTATTTGATTTCATGTTGTCATCAGCCCAACAAAGCCACAGAGTGACAGATAATGAGGATATTGGAAAACAATACAAGAAGAAAGGATGAGAGACACAGAAAAACCTAATGCATTGTTTTCTTTTTGGCCACTTTCCAGATCCGTTCACACCCACAGTTTGGGAACCTGTGTCAACGTACCGAAGCCAACGAATGCTGTCCAAGCTGGTCTCTTGGGAACTATATTGCTGCCCTACACAACCGATCTTCTTGCTTCGATATTACCCAGGCGGATGTTTCCCACACCCTGACCCTCCTACGTTCTTGTGCCCCTGACTACCATAAAGGCATTCTTGTTCCTTCGTGCGTTGGTTTCAAGACTGAAAGAGACAAACACATGCAGTGTTCTAAACTCCCAGAGAAATGCACTCGGTTCCATGCGGTTTACCAGCTCCTTCATTTCTTAGTGGACAGAGATTTTCTCAGCCTGCAAACGGTGGGATATCAAGTGCCAACCCTGAAATATAGCTTGTTGTTTTTGCCAACCATGAAGGGAGCTTCCATGCTGGGAATCTACCTAAATAATCTTGAGTCAGGGGACTTGTTTGATAATTACACATCCATCATTGGGATGGACTTGGGCCTTAAGCAGAAATTATTCCAGCACTACCTTTTCCTGGATACCGTGTATCCAATCATGGCAATACTGGCAATATTTCTAAGTATATTTTGTTATTTACACTCGGTCTTTATCACTTTTGTCATCATAATGATTGTCTTTGGTACCCTGATGATTTCGTATTTCTTGTACAAGGTGGCCTTCCAATTCTCCTACTTCCCTTTTGCAAACCTATCTGCAGTGATCATTCTCAGCAGTATTTGTGCCAACCACACCTTGGTCTTTTTTGACCTCTGGAATCGTAGCAAGAGCCAGAACCCATCTGCAGGGCTGTTGCAGTGGGTGAGAACAACCATGCATCATTTTGGTTACCTCGTGATGGCATCTTGCCTGACAACTGGTGCTGCTTTCTACACAAGCTACATGAGTTACATTATGGCCATCCGCTGTTTTGCCATCTATATGGGGACTTCTGTCCTGGTGAACTTGATATTTATGTTGACGTGGCTCCCTGCTTCAGTTGTACTGTATGAGCGATTTATAGCAAGGAAGTGTGTTTATAAACCAGAACACTACTGGAATAATACTGGGCACAAAAGGGTCCTTCTGTCTTTCCATCATCTTATCCAGAGTATCCAGACTGCGTGGTGTGAAACTTCCAAATTATTATTTGAGAAAGTTCTTCCTTGTGGAGTAATCAAATTCCGTTATATCTGGATCTGTTGGTTTGCTGCCTTGGCTATAGGTGGTGCCTATATTTCCTGTCTAAATCCTCGACTAAGGCTCCCAACTTTGGAGAGGTCCTCTATACAGGTGTTCAGGTTAAATCACCCCTTTGAGAGATACGATGCCGAATATTGTAATGAGTTCATGTTTGAAAGGTTGGAACGAGAAGACATGCACATGCCTATCACTATTGTGTGGGGTATACTCCCAGTGGACAATGGGGATCACTTTAATCCTAAAAGTAATGGCACTCTGGTGAGGGACTCGGCCTTTACCATTGAAAATCCTGAAGCGCAAAGGTGGCTGCTGCAGTTCTGCCAAAATGTCAAGAATCATACTTTTTACTACGCTGACGTGGAACAAAAATCCACGGTCTGTTTCATGGAGAAATTTCAGCAGTGGATGGACAGCAGGCAGTGCTCTAAGAGAGATCACAGCTTCAACCTCTGCTGTAACCACTTCTCCTTCCCGTATGGCAGAGAAGTCTTTCTTCATTGCATCAAAATGATGATAATGGAGCACAACAGAGAAGAAGCTGAAGATCGTGACTTTGGTCTCCGATTCGACGAGAAGGGCAATCTTGTTGCCCTGGTGCTAGAGTTTCAAACCATTTACTACTACAGCTCCAACTACAGCAAGGTGAAAAATTTTTACGATGAGGTTGGCTTATGGATAAGACAAGAGATAAAGGTAGCCCCCATGGGGCTTCAAAATGGTTGGTTCACCAGTAAATTGGAGCTCTATAATCTCCAGCACAGCACCGACACAGAGACCATGGTGGTGCTGGGGTTGTCAATAGCCATCTGTTTTGTGGTTCTCTTGCTCACAACTTGGAATGTCCTTCTTACTGCATTCTCTGTTATCACCGTAGCAGGTACTGCTCTGGTAACTATTGGACTTTTGGTTCTTCTGGAATGGCAGCTGAATGCTATGGAGTCCCTCTTCATTTCCGCAGCTGTGGGCCTCTCGGTCGACTTCACAGTGAACTACTGCATTGCCTACCACTTGTGTTCCCATTCTGACCGCCTGAGCCGGGTAGCCTTTTCCCTGAAACAGATGAGCTGTGCCACCATCATGGGAACTTCTGCTTTGTTTTCTGCAGGTGTGATTATGTTACCTGCCACTGTGCTGGCATACAGGAAGTTAGGGATTTTTATGATGATGATCAAATGTATCAGCTGTGGCTTTGCCACATTCTTCTTCCAATCTCTGTGCTGCTTCTTTGGTCCAAATAAGAATTGTGGACAGATTCTTTGGCCGTGTATTCATATTTTGAAGGACTACTCCGAGAGCCCTAACTCCTCCAACAGAACTTTCACCTGTGGAGGAAATGAGAAACAGAACCGATTAGCAAAAGATCAGGAATCCAATGGTGCAAATGAACAGTATGAACTCCAGCCTTTGGCCCGGAAACTCAGTGACAGCTTTGACAATAGCACTTCCACAAGCAAACTGTCCAATCGCCCATCTGTCTTATCTGAAGATATTCAGCTCCAGGACAACCGGTGCCCTAGAATGGAGCTTCACTCATCCTTTGAAAGAGACAGACAGAAGCTAGAACAAACTGAGGGATGCCATATATCTCTTTGTCAATGCCCTGCCTTGCAAACATCTTCTCCTTACAAGCCTGGAAGTAACTCAGGAACTGAAGCAGAAAATCATCAAGATGAGCTCTGCAGTGAGTGCAGGTGCCAAAAATATGATCCGAAAGCCTGGGAACATTCCCAGTCAGCCAGCACAATAGATGACAGACTGCTAAATAAATCTCATTATTCCAGCAATGCCAATCAACAAAAATCAGATTATACCTCAGAAAACAGTAATCTGCCAGAAGCTGAACTGTATGATCTTCACAGATGCCTTTATTCCACTGGTAGCTCTTTCAGTGTTCAGAATGTCTCCAGCGAGACCTCTCTCAGTGATTTTGAACCCAGCATAAAAATTGTGGAATCAGCCAGCTCCTGTCCAGATCATTTAGATGTCGTTGATTCTTGCTGTTCTGCTCAGAGAGGTCACCTGAATGGAAAGAGAGACACCCTGAGGCTGGACCTAAGAGAGACTGTCTTTGACACCTCTGCATCAGCATCCCAGCAAAACAATGGCTTGAGAAGAATGCGATTAGGAGGATTTGGAGGCGGGGATCCAGTTGTTCTACCAAATAGCAAACCTGATATGCCTGATGTTTGGATCAAACGGTCCGGGGTGCAAAACTCTGGATACTGAGAGTGAAAAATCTCAAAGGAGAACAACTGCTATTTCAGGGCCATGAAAAATAAACGTTTGCCTGAAATAGCAGATTTGAAACCATCAGCATGAAAATGAAGTGCATTATTGCAGAAGTGAAGAAAACACTTTTAAAAAAATACTAAGCCAGCCAATTTGAAGTAGATCAGAAGGAAGTTTTAATGCAGTGTCAGCTAATCAACTGCCTACCATTGTAGTCAGTGCCATGGTGTTGATTATATTCAGTTATCCTTGTTAAAGAGAGCCTGTTTGCTCTAGTGGCTAAGGCATCAAACTAGAAATCGGAAGACCAGGAGTTCTAGTCCTGCCTTAGGCACAAAGCCAGCTGGGTGACCTTGGGTCAGTCACTTTCTCTCAGTCCTAGGAAGGAGACAATGCAAACTGCCTCTGAAAAACCTTGCTGAGAAAACTGCAGGGACTTGTCCAGGGAGACTCTGAGAAGCCAATACAATTGAATGGAAGAGAAGAAGAAGAAGAAACAAATCCTGGTTAAGCTTAATCAAGAGAAAGAGTTGTTTGTAACCGTCTCTGGTGTAAGATGTTTTGCAATATTTTGGAAGCAGCAGATAGTCCCAGGGATCACAGAAATACATGACTTAGTAGCTACCGAACAATAGAGGGGAACTTTATACCTTGGAGGAACATTTGGTGTTGAGTCATTAAGATCTTGTATATTGTTGATGTGACAGAAACGTTTTAACTGAATCACTTTCTATGAATTATGCAAATCTCATCAAGAAATTATATTCAGATAGGGACAGAAAAAATATCTCTTGGTAATTTTTCAAATAATTATTAGTACTCTTTAAAAGTAAATGTTAAGAGTAAATTTTATTTCTAACCTGGAAGTGTGATTAAACTCTTTTCTCCAAGGAGAGCATGTTTTAAATTTCATCCAATTTTTTCATTATATATTTTTCATCATCTGATATGAGTAATTTGTCTTTCATCAAATACAGTACAGCTTTTGATTTATATTAATGTTCACGCTAGGTATATTTTATTCAACGCTATCAGTTTTCAACTAATTATTTTTGTTCAAAATTGTACCTATAATTTTAGCCTAGTGTTCTACATTTACTTTCCTTACATTTCACTTTGCAATGTCACACTTTTTCATCTTTTTATGGTTTATCTTGCATTAACTGTAATAATATCCTAGCATAACAAATAAACATTTTTTCTTAAAGTGGACTTTTTCTTTTACAATGGATACAGTGATCCCTCGTTTTTCGCGGCTTCGTGTTTCGCGGATTCACTGCTTCACGGCTTTTTAAAAAATACAGGGGAAAAAATGCATTGGTAGGAGGCAAGCGCCTCCTAGTGCTTGCTTTAAACGATGTCCACCAACTCAAGTTTCCGGTATAGTGTATTGCGAATCCTACTTCGCGGTTTTTCCGTTTTCGCGGAAGGTTCCGGTCCCCATTAACCGCGAAAAACGAGGGATTACTGTACTATTATTTACAGTACTTTTAATATACAAAAGATTGGACCCTGTAGATTTTCTGCGATTTCACGTGTTACATGAGTCCCCCCCCTCACTACATCACTAATATTTAGCAGACATGTGTAGATCCAGTAAAAAATGTATCACATCGACATCCTGCATACCCTTTTATTTAGACTTCTCCTTCTTAAAAATGTACCAGGTTATATTGAGGAGGGTGTAGTCTCCCTTTAATTGTATGCAACATAATGTATTGACAAAACAATTTTGTTCAGTATGAACTAAATAAAACTAATTGGAGTTACTTTTACAGTATCTGTCTGGCTGCCAGGGATTAGGGATTGTTAATTTTAAATGGGAATTTTAGTGCAGGGATAGTCAAATTTAATCTATTTTTATTGTATTTATTGTTCATGTATATATTTTATGCTGTTTTATTCTTCCCTGTACACCGCTCCGAGTCCCCTAGGGGAGAGGACGCGGTTATACAAATAAATATTCGTATTCGTATTCGTGCCTACTTAGAGAAGACTCTCACGAGAATTATATCACGATGTCACTAGCAGTGCAACTTCAAGTGGGTTAGAATGAGAGATTTTCAAATTCTGGCCTGCAAGTACCATTCAGCTGATTAACATTATTCAATATTTAAGACTATAGTGACTTGCCTCTTAATTTTGTAATTTCCCCCCCCCCCAATGACACAAATGATTGTCAGCCTAACTGCATTAGGTTCAAAAATTTAAGATACTCAAAATACACACTGATCTTTCTTACTACTACTTCTTTCCTATATCTTTATCTTTTAATTGTGTAATCCAGGGGTAATCAACCTTTTTATACCAACCTTTGTAACTCTGTTAGTAGTAAAATTTTCTAACCATCCATCGGTTCCACAGTAATGGTGATTTATAAAGTAGGGAAGTCAAATAAACTAGTGGGCGGTAGGGACCAGGTTGATTACCACTGGTGTAATCTAAAGACCTGAGCAATTTACAATAGTTGAAAAGGAAGTCAAGATGAGAAAAAAGTTATCCAGTGTTCCAGCAATATCCCTAATATTTTCTTATTATTAGTACTACTTAAACAAACATGTAGCAAATAAAAGGTGAAGCCTTCCTTATTATATTTGCCTACCGAGGATGTGGGGGCGGGGGTTTCATTACAAAATAAGAGCTTAATCCAGTCTAGAACCAATTAACTAGGGTCATTTATCATCCAACAGGTCAAAGTTCAGCAGACCCCTCCTGTCACTAATTATATTGCATGTGCAACTTCGGTTTCTAAAAGTTCCCAAAAGCAGCCTATCCAACAACTACAGATCCATGTAGTCCTGGGATGCTGCGATGCTGCAGTTTGTTTTAAAAAGACCCAGTGGATCCCCGGGCTGTTCTGAATCTTCCCGATTCACGTGTTATTGGATCGAAGTCGTCTGGCTCAGCTGATTTACAGGACAGATTTTCTTCTGAACAGAGAGATAATAATCGCTCTAATATTCCGTTTCTATGGAGATTCTCAGTCATCCAGACCATGGTTGTGCCAAAGGTGCTTTTTCAAAAGGCAACTGGACTTTCTAGGTTTTGTCTGAAGGAGTTTTGCTTCTAATCCAAGAAGCTTCAAAAGAAAAAGAAAATGTAAATATCACCCATCAGTGTGCAGCAGCTGCCAAAAAATCCAACACAGTTCTAGGCTGCATAAATAGAGGGATAGAATCAAGATCACATGAAGTGTTGATATCACTTTATAATGTCTTGGTAAGGCCACACTTGGAATACTGCATACAGTTTTGGTCGCCACGATGTATAAAAGATGTGGGGACTCTAGAAAGAGTGCAGAGAAGAGCAACAAAGATGATTAGGGGACTGGAGGCTAAAACATATCAAGAACAGTTGCAGGAACTGAGTATGTCTACTTTAATGAAAAGAAGGACTAGGGGAGGCATGATAGAAGTCTTCCGATATCTCAGAGGGTGCCACAAAGAGGAGGGAGTCAAACTATTCTCCAAAGCACCTGAGAGCAGAGCAAGAAGCAATGGGTGGAAACTAATCAAGGAGAGAAGCAACTTAGAACTGAAGAGAAATTTCCTGACAGTTGGAACAATTAATCAGTGGAACAGCTTGCCTCCAGAAGTTGTGAATGCCCCAACATTGGAAGTCTTTAAGAGGAGGTTGGATAGCCATTTGTCTGAAATGGTATAGGGCTTCCTGCCTAGGCAGGGGGTTGGACTAGAAGACCTACAAGATCCCTTCCAACTCTGCTATTGTATTGTATTGTAAAATCAAAGCCCAGTTACCTCTTGAAAAAGCACCTTTGGGATAACGTCCCGTTTCTTCAACAAAGAAACAAAGCTGTTTCAGAACAATATTTTTTTTTCTTCGGAAAAAAAGGCAAGGAATTAAACCCACTCCCACTCTAAATGAACCCCGCCCTGTAAAATGATGTAGGCCAGCTTCTTCCAACGGGGAGTCGCATTTTCCATGCCATTCGCGGGCTTGAACACGGGTCCCCAAAGTTGTCAACTTTAAGACTTGGGGACTTCAACTCCCAGAATTCTCCAACCAGTTATTGTATACTATGCTGGCTTGAGAATTCTGGGAGTTGAAGTCCCCAAGTCTTAAAGTTGCCAAGTTTGAAGACTTCAGCGCTTGAAGGTTTGGCGGAAGTAGTTTCCCCCATCTCGGGACTGGGCGTTTTGATTGTTCTGCGCATGCGCCCAGGAGCCTTCCCGGGGTTTTCAGCTGTCGCGTTATCTTGCGCCGAATGGAAACGCCCTTTGTGATTCAAATGACGGCGGGACGCTGTTGGAGAAACAGCCTTTGGTGGATCTGCCGGGAGCTTTTCTGAGCGCCTCATTTCACAGGTTAGGAGTTTCGGAGATCAAATTGGGGTCCGGCCTGAGTGACAGTGTGGGCACGCTGTGTGTGTATATACGTGGCTGGAAGCTTTTCTGCCGAAAACCTTTATTTGTTTGAAATTAAATAATTGTGTATTCACAAACAACTGAGTTCCTAACTACGATTCATCGCTTAGAGACCAAAGGATCACAATGTGCTAAACCGAGAGCTGCTCAAGTAAAAAAAGTTTTGAAAGTTTAAAAGTCGTAATATGAAGTTGCTAGCGATAAAGGAGAATATTTTGTAGATCGGGGTTGAAATGGGGATTGGTGCTCTCTGAGCTTGGTTGTTTTCCTGCAAGGTACCATTATCAGCCTAGCACTGATGACATACCTAGTTTGGCTAATGAGACGTTTGTAAGAAAACAACCAAGCTCTGAAGTTGTTGTGCTGTCTTTTCATACTCTAGCTCAGTGTTTCTCAACCATGTCAACTTGAAGATGTCTGGCCTTCAACTCCCAGAATTCCCCAGCCAGCGAATGGGGAAACACTGCTCTAGCTGCTAACTTCAGAGCTTGGTTGTTTTCTTACAATGGGAGTTGAAATCCAGACATCTTCAAGTTGACAAGGTTGAGAAACACTGAGCTAGAGTATGAAAAGACAGCACAGTATGTGAGGCTAGTCCTTGATATCTTTGCTTGGTCTATAAAAGTTTCTTTTTTTACTCTGAATAGTATGGAATCTCAAAACACTTTAGAAAAATCTATGAAATGTAATCAAATGAACTTAAAACCCTGTGAAATTGGGATGTATTTCAAAACATAGATAGATTACACAACGCATTGCATCAGAATGTGATTGCCTTGTGTGTTCCTCTAATGCAGTTTATACATTCATCATTGCTATTCATAAAGGTATGTTGGAAGAAATATCCTTCTGGGTTCAGTTCAGCTCCAAGGCAGCCACCATTAAACCATCTTTCCAAACATCCTCCGTGTTTCCAGTGTCTTTTCCCCCACTTAGAGCTGAACCCAGATGGAAATTTCTTCCAACAGATCTATTGATCTGCAGTACTTTATATCTTTCAGACTTTAAATATCATGGAGACAGACAAATCTAAGATCCCTGTTTACATTCCCCAACAGTCCAAAACAACTGGTGTTTTGAAAGGTCTGTTAATGCATTATCCTACAATTAGAGTAATTATCTTACTTCTTCCTATGTTGCAGTGTCTTTGCAAAGACAACTTCAAATGCTTTTCTTACCTGTCGTAGCTAATCTTAGATCAGCCTGATGTGAATTAGAATTTAATCAAACTTATAACTAGAACTATGTACTTAAAGCTCACTCATCCTTTGAAGTAAGAGTCGGGTAAGAGTGGAATTTTATATCAAGATAATAAGTATGCTGTTACTGTCAAATATTTGGGGCTGCAACCCTTTATTTATTTTGTTTGTCAAGCTTGCTGGATTTTTTTGGGATAATACTATTTAACATATCAGGATGGCATCGGGTTCTGTGCATATGTTCTTGGTCAATATCAGTTTTGGCTTTGCATTTTAAAGAAAAGGTTAGATATTCAAATTCAGGCCTTCAAATTTGGTAAAATATAAGAGTAAGAATCCATGTCTATTGAAAATCAAATCAAATCAAGCTTTTGTAAGTGGACTTGAAGAAGTGATGTCTTCTGCTCATACAGGGATTTAAAGCAATAGAATATTTTTTTTCTGCTATCTCTTGCCTTATCCAAAGTTGTGCACAAATTATTTATTTTATTTTATTTTCTATTTTATTCAAATTTATACCCCGCACTTTCTCCAAAAAAGGACCCAGGGCGGCGCACAGGAAATTTAAAAAACAATACAAATATAACAAAAATATAAAATTTTTAAAAACTATTAAATCCATGCCCTGTGCTAAAATCGTATAAAAATTAAATAAGAGTACAGGACTTCAGGAAGAAAGATACAATCTTTTTTTCTTTTATTGCCATGAGGATGCAGGTGGAATAGAGATGGGAGAGGCAGGTGGATATTGCTAGGCTTATTGCTTTAATCCATAATATTAAAATTATTTTATTCCTCTGCCATCACATTATTCCTCTTATTGTTAAATCATGTAACTTTTTCCCTTTACTTCCAAATTTCATTTCACTCTTATGTGTTATAAAACCACCCTTTCAGTTCAGATCTCCTTCTCAGTTTTTTCAACTTAATGTTAACTTGAGGACAGAAGTTTTCATTAACTAGTTGCCCAAATTTTCCTTATTTGCAGAAGTGCAGCCCTGTGACTATTCAAAGCAGCAAAACCAGAACAAAGGGATGGACTCAGTGCCCCTGAAAGCTCCTGTTTTGACTTTTGGTTCCAACAATCCTACTTCATGTGTTGCCCTCAAAGACCCAAATCAAAGGTATATATACTTTTGCTATGATCACCAAAATAGCTGTTTATTTGGCAACTCCATTCCATATATCACCAATTCCATATACCTTTCTTTTTAAAAGAGAGAATTTGGAACTTTTTTTATTACCTCCCACCAGAAAAGAAATTTGGCCTAATGTGTCAGGGCAGCTAAAATTAACATCCCAAATCAAAATGTTTTGCTCTCCCTCGCTCTCTAATTCTCCATATGTTTGTTGTATTGAAATGTTTAGATTTAAAATCCTTAAGCATTGCCAGAGGAACACGGTGGCTTAGTGGCTAAGATGCTGAGCTTGTGGATCAGAAAGGTCGGTTCAAATCCCTAGTGCCATGTAACGGAGTGAGTTCCCATTACTAGTCCCAGCTTCGGCCAACCTAGCAGTTCGAAAGCATGTAAAAATGCAAGTAGAAAAATAGGAACCACCTTTGGTGGGAAGGTAACAGCATTCCATGCACCTTCGGCATTTAGTCATGCTGGCCATATGACCACAGAGATGTCTTTGAACAGCGCTAGCTCTTTGGCTTTGAAATAGAAATGAGTACCTCCTTCTAGAGTCAGGAACAATGAGCACATATGTGCAAGGGGAGCCTTTACCTTACACTGTTGCAATATCTATTTCTTCCTCTCATATTAAGACCCCCGAAGTCATGGAAAAAAGGTGGATTGCCACCTCCTCCCAAGAAAGGAATGCCAACAACTACACGATCGTGAGTATGTCCTCCTGTTTCCCCCCCCCCCTTCCACTTTATAGCAGAATGCTTTAGAACGGCTTATAAAACGTTTTATGTTTTAAATATACCAAATTCCTCTTCGAATTTGAAAAAAAACTGTTATAGCCGTATTTCAACTTCAAAACAAACTATGCGGATAAAAATTGGAGCAATCTGTTTTGAAAATAGAACAGTTTTAGCAAGATCAGGAAAGTCCAAAGCACGCCGTGAGTAAGAATACTCTACAGCAGGGGTCTCCAACCTTTGCAACTTAAAGTCTGAAGGACTTCAGCTCCCAGGATTCTCCAGCCAGCAAAGCAAAGCTGGCTGGAGAAGTCTGGGAGCTGAAGTCCTTCAGACTTAAAGTTGCAAAGGTTGGAGACCCCTCCTCTACAGCCCAAATAAAACCTTTGGACTGTAATGTTTTGTAAGCCTCTAATTCCTTACAATAATGTACAGGTATTCCTCAACTTACAGCCACAATTTATTTATTTATTTATTTATTTATTGGATTTCTAGACCGCCCCCTCTCCACGAAGGGAATTGGACCCAGAATGTCTCTTGCTAATTGAAATATTTGTTACGTGTGTTTTGCTCTATTTTAAGACTTTTCTTGCCACAGTTGCTAAGTGAATCATTGCAGTTGGAACATTAGTAACACAGTTGTTAAGTGAAACTGGTTTACCCATTGACTTTGCTTCTCAGAAGGTCGCAAAAGGTCATCACGTGATCCCTGGGCACTGCAACTGTCATGAATATGAGTCAGTTGCCAAGAATTTGAATTTTGATCATGTGACCTTGGGGATGCGATGGCCACACGGGTGGAAAAAAAAGTCCCTTCAGTGACGTAACTTTGAATGGTCACTAAATGCACTGTTGTAAGTCGAGGACTACCTGTACTTAACTTAAATTATTGAAATCTGTATTTTCTTTTGAAAAAAAAGTGCCCTGAGTACAGCATTCGCTATGTACAATTGCAGGACTAAATACATAGTGAAAACATCATACAGCGTAAAATATTTGTTTAGATAGTATTGTGGATATTGTACCATGTAGGTTTGCGTTATTAGTGTGGATGCATATTAGCAGTTTCCAGACATTGCTCAAAGTTGGTTGATTGGAGCAGCCCACCATATATAAGCCTTGTACATAAATGAATATTTAGATACTGATACAGGCAAATCAAGTACCGTAGTAGTGCTTCTGGATGAAGGCATTATTTATTTATTTATTTATTTATTTATTTATTTATTTATTTATTTATTTAAATTTCTATACCGCCCTTCTCCCTTCCGGGACTCAGGGCGGTGTACAGGCAGCAATAAAATCAATGATAAAAAATACATGAAATATATATTTAAAAATGTATTAAATAATACGCCTGTACTAAAACCATTAATAAAACCTACTAAAAGCATTTAAAAATTATGCCAGGCCGGCCGCACGAAACAGATAGGTCTTTAAGGCCCGGCGGAACTGGCGCAGGACCGTGGTTGTCCGTAGGTCAGGGGGTAGGTCATTCCAGAGGGCAAGAGCTGCCACAGAGAAGGCTCTCCCCTTAGGGGTCGCCAGCTGACATTTCCTGGCCGATGGCACCCTGAGGAGGCCCTCTCTGTGGGAGCGCACTGGTCGGTGGGAGGTATTTATGTGGTGAATATCTTAAATTTTAATAATTTCTCTATATTCCTCTTTTCCATTTATAAAATAATGAGTGCTCTTGATCCGTTTACTAAATGCAAGCAAAATTGCCATCCATGATGCATCACTAATGTTTGATTCAATAGCCCTATGAACAGATACAGACGGGAGACCGAACTCAAAAACAAAAACCGGTTGCTGGAGGATGCCAACAGTGAACTGGGTTTAAAAGTGGCGGAAATGCAGGTAGGAAGCAAACTTGGCTTTTTCTTTTTTTTTAATTATGAGGTGCACCAGGTACAGTATGGGTGGTTCTTATAATTTTCTAATTCTAATTAGCTTTTTGAATGGGTAAACCCAGTCTTTCCTCTCCTTTGCTATTTTCAACTTTAGAGTAATGAGGGCTGCACTAGTTGTATAAGAATGACAGGCTGGAACTACTTTAAGGGTTTTATATCATCTCACAATATATCATTTTATAAGAGGATTAAAGTCTTTTTCTTCTGTTTGGCGTGAAAAATATTTGCGGATTAATGTCGTCTTCTACTTAGAAGAGAAAATCTATGTAACTATTCTCTAGTATTTCCCTCTATAGACCCATTTTCAATTCTTTCCTGTTTTGGCTTAGTCCAGAAAAAGAATTAAAAGTAGAGGGAATAGTCTATGGCAGTATTTCTCAACCTTGGCGACTTTAAGTCCTGTGGACTTCAACTCTCAGAATTCCCCAGCCAGCTATGCTGGCTGAGGGATTCTGGGAGTTGAAGTCCACAGGACTTAAAGTTGCCAAGGTTGAGAAACACTGGTCTATGGGCTGTTTTTCTTTTTCTTTTTTAGGTTATACATTTTTTAAAACATTGTTTCTCACAGTTCCACAAAGGTAGCATTCTACAGATATGTATAAATTCCATGATTTTCCAAAGTCCACATATTTGAAGGGCATCAAGTTTGGAGAAAACTGCAGTCTTCTTTCGTCAGCTCTCTTGATGTAGTTCCACTGCCAGACATGACCAAGGACAAAGTGAGGAAGCATGATAAAATAGTTTGCCTCCGTACATCTGGCTTTTAAAGGAAGTCATTTGCTTTCTAAGGGCAGTGCCCTAACCTTCCTAGGGTATTTTTGAATAGTGTCCATTTGGATATCTCCCACAGAAGAAGAAAAGAGAATTTGGTACTTGCCATTAAGAATGTATTTTCATAATCTGGATCTACTCAGTGGTGGGATTCAGCCAGTTCGCACCTATTCAGGAGAACCGGTTGTTGGAAGAAATCTTATTTTGTTTTTTTCCACTTCACAGGGCTAATCCTGTAGGGAAGGCAGGAAGGAAACCTTCTGGTGGTGTTTTTAGCCCAATTTTTATTGCCCTGCTTACAGAAACTGCCTCTCTCGTTAACCCGTATTACATTGTAACAGCAAGGGGAAGCATTCATTGACCTGAGTGATGTTGAGTTGGCCACTCCCACACAGTCACATGACCACTGAGCCACGCTTATCCAGGTGATCATTAGGGCAGAAAACTGGTTTTTAAATTATTTGAATCTCACCACTGATCTACCTTTAATGCTTAATTACTCCACCATGGGGAATGGCCATTTCTTGCACTTGAAATGTCTCTGTCTGCATATTCAAATATTGTTATGTTCATGGTAATATGTTTCCTAGCACCTCAGGCTAGTTCATGAAATAAGGGAGGAGAAGCTTCCAGATAGGAGAGGAGAAACAGATCAACCTTCCCTTTCTCAGGCTGTAGCACCTATTCCCTAAGTTTGCTATCCTACCATACCAAAATAAGAATTATCTCAAAATTCCATTCTCCCTCATACGTTTTTGAAATGATGGAACACTGGATAGGGAATGAAATTCATTCATAGAGCCAAATCCAGCCACCAACACTAAACTACTATTTATGAGATTAGCGAAATCCTACTTCATGTAACACATTTTCTAAATCTTAAGAAATCATCGTTGCTGATGATGATTTATAATAGGCATGAGCAAATAATGTCCCTGTAAATAAAAAGGTGGTTCTATTGCACCATTCTATTCTTCATCTTTTCTTGTGGCCTTATTTATTTCTTAAAGACCTCAGAAAAATAGGCGGTTTCTTAATCTGCTTTTTGGTTTGGTCTCTGCAGAAAGATATGTCAGATATGAAGAATCTGTGCGATAATCTTGAAAAAGAAAATGAGAAGCTGAAAAAATTTCAGGAAAGCTGCCTCTTGATATTAGAAGACAGGAAATGGGACCCAGGTAAAGCATTTAATATTCTGTGTTAATTGCAAACAAGACTACTACTGTATTTTTTGGCGTATAAGATGCACTGGAGTATAAGACCCACCAAGATTTTGAAGAGGTAAATTTTTTGGAAAAGTTATTGCACTCTACAGACCTCCAAAACTCTCTGCAACTCTCATTTTTTTGTGAAAAATGGGGCATGCAGAGAGTTTGAGAGGCCTGCAAAGGGCTCCTGGGGGGGGGGGGGCAAAACAAGCAAAAAATGGCCTGCTTTTTTTTCTTGTTTTTGCCCTCCCCAGCCCCCAGGAGCACTTTGCAGGCCTCCCAAAACCTGTGCACATCCATTTTTATGACGTGGGTGGGATTTCAGGAGGCCAAAAATGCTGTATTCATTGTATAAGACACACCCAGATTTTCACCCTCTTTTGGTGGGGGTGGGGGTGGGGGAGATTCATCTTATACTCCGAAAAATGCAGTTTATACAATATTATTTCTGTCTCTATATTTCCTCCAGCAGAAGGCTAAAACTCCTATGAGGGTAGGGCCCTCTTCATGTAATTAAAAATGCCTAGACCAGTGTTTCCCAAAAGGTGATCCATGAGCCATTGGTGCTCTAGGAAACTTCACCAGGTAGTCTGATACAGCCTATTTGTCACTATAGCCTACACCTGCTTTTAAACTGTCAGTCACCTGCTCAGTCTTTTTAATATTGAATAATTTTAATATTTAAAGGTATCTGCTGATCATTCTAAACCAGCGAATTGGTGCTAAAAGTAGCCATTGCTATATAGCACTTTATACATAAAGCAAGTCAAATGATTAATAAATTTTTAAGTTTAAACTTTTGATATTTAAAAAATGCTTTAAAAAATGGGAGAGGATGGGAAATCTGCAATAATTATATGTTCACAACATCCATGTTCTTGGAGATTCAAACAGAGGGTGGAAATTTAATTATTTAATTGGGTGGGCCCCACATTTTCCCGCTGTTTATTTAGTGCAGAAAGTTTGTGAAATGTTGGCCTGGACTATGTGGTGGTTCAAAGTAGAATCTAAGTCCATGATGGTGAACCTGTGTTAGAGGTGGCACGCAGAGCCATTTAGGGCACACAAGGCGTTGCCCTGTCCTTCTTTTTCCCTGAACCCTCCGGAGGACAAAAAGCAACCCAAAGTGCGAACCGGGGCGTTTTTGTGCTCCAGAGCCTTTAAGAGGCTTCCTGTAGCCTCCAGAGGGCGAAAAATGGCCCTTCAGTGACTTCCGTTTTGCACGTTGGGCTGTTTTTTGCCCTCCGGAGGCTTTGGGAGGCTTCCTGAAGCCTCGGAAGGGGAGGGGAGACTGATTTCACCCTCCCCAAGCTCCTAGAAAGCCTCTGGAGCCTGGGGAAAGGGAAAAACGGATCCATCACACACCAAAAACAGGGGGAGGAGGGAATAGCACGAATAGCATTATGTGTGTGGGCACGCCTGCGCATGCCCCCCTCCCCCCCCCCACCCCGTCTGCGCTTCTCCCGCTTTTGGTACACAATGCGAAAAAGGTTAGCCATCCCTGATTTAGGTGGTAAAAAAAGCAGGAAGATGTTTATTGTACTCTGTTTTGTTATGTATGGACTAAAAACACTTTAAAGTTCAACCGCTGAATAAATTATTAGATCATCAGCAATTCAGATAATTAGGCCAGGACAAAAAACCTTTCCCATTTTTGCTACCCAACTGAAGGTTTGATGGTTGAATGCTTTTTTCACTCAGATCATAGGCTCTGCCTCTGCAATATGATCCCTTTGTATGAAATCATTCTGATGCACGTGACACGATTCGGAAACATATGTTTGGGAATTTCTTACCAAAGGAGGCAGCAGAATAACTCCAAAGTTGCTTGCCTTCTATGCTTCCAGTTGAACGAGAAGAAATACAGCCGTATATATTTGAAATACAATAAAATATTTGAAAATCAGTTACAGGTGAACAAATTTTGGAGGAGGAAGAAATGAACAAGAAGATGGAAACTGAGATAACGGTAAAAATGTGATTCTTTTACTATTCCCAAGGAGAAATGTGATCTGAGGCAGTCTAAGATTTTGCTACTAAACTAGTAGTTCCAAAGCATGCAAATGCAAGTAGGTAAATAGATACTACTTTGGTAGGAAAGTAAGAGTTCTGTAGGCCTCAGCATATAGTACAATAATACAATAGCAGAGCTGGAAGGGACCTTGGAGGTCATCTAGTCCAACTCCCTGCCTAGGCAGGAAGCCCTATAAAATTTCAGACAAATGGCTATCCAAAATCTTCTTGAAGAATTGCAGTGTTGGGGCATCACAACTTCTGGAGGCAAGCTGTTCCACTGATTAATTGTTCCAACTGTCAGGAAATTTCTCCTCAGTTCTAAGTTGCTTCTCTCCTTGATTAGTTTCCACCCATTGCTTCTTGTCCTGCCCTCAGGTGCTTTGGAGAATAGTTTGACTCCCTCTTCTTTGTGGCAGTCCCTGAGATATTGGAACACTGCTATGTCTCCCCTAGTCCTTCTTTTCATTAAACTAGACATACCCAGTTCCTGCAACCGTTCTTCATATGTTTTAGTCTCCAGTCCCCTAATCATCTTTGTTGCTCTTCTTTGCACTCTTTCTAGAGTCTCCATATCTTTTCTACATCGTGGTGACCAAAACTGAATGCAGTATTCCAAGTGTGGCCTTACCAAGGCATTATAAAGTGGTATTAACACTTCACGTGATCTTGATTCTATCCCTGCGTTTATTCAGCCTAGAACTGTGTTGGCTTTTTTGGCAGCTGCTGGCTCATATTTAAATGGTTGTCTACTAGGACTCCAAGATCCCTTTCACAGTTACTGCTATTGAGCAAGGTACCACGTATACTGTACCTGTGCATTTTATTTTTGTTGCCTAAATGTAGAACCTTACTCTTTTCGCCATTGAATTTCATTTTATTAAATAGTGCCCAATGTTCAAGTTTGTCAAGATCCTTCTGTATTTTAAGCCTATCTTCTGGAGTGTTGGCTATTCCTGCCAGCTTGGTGTCGTCTGCAAATTTGATGAGTTCCCCATTTATTCCTTCTTCCAAATCATTGATGAAGATGTTGAAGAGTACTGGGCCTAAAACAGAGCCTTGGGGGACTCCACTGCATACTTCCTTCCATGTAGATGCAGTTCCATTGAGGGCTACACGTTGAGTGCGGTTGGTCAGCCAGTTATGAATCCATCTGGAAGTAATGCTGTCTAACCCACATTCTTCTACTTTATCTAGTAGTAGGTTATGGTCTACCTTGTCAAATGCCTTACTGAAGTCCAAGTAAACTATATCGATGGCATTCCTCTGGTCCACTAATTTTGTCACATTATCAAAGAATGTCATGCCAGCCACATGACCACAGAAGCAGCTTTGGATAATGCTGGCTTCCTCAGTTAGGAAACAGAGATGACCATCACCCCTTAGAGTCAGACATGACTAGACAGGGAAACCTTAAATTTTTTAAAGCACAGGACAAGGTTAAGGGAACAACAACTAATCTAATCGTTGAATCTTATTTCTACTTTGGCAACTATATAGTCTTATTAATTGTTTCTGAGGGTGGTAGCCTAACTGAGGGAGTGCAGAGTTAAGGCTTTGTGATATAAGGTTGTTGAATGCCTTTCTAAGTGTGTCCCTTTCCAGGGCTTGTTTCTGAGGTAGCTTCTCTATTCTATGGCTAGTTGCTGAATTTAGTTTATGACCCTAGTTATGGGTATAAATATAAAAGTTTCACTTTTAATTATGAATTAGAAGTCAATAATAGTGCTATTTCTAATGTCTTTGCCTTTCAGGTTTTATCAGACAAACTTAATGCTGATCTTGCATTGTTCATTCAAATGGCTAAAGAGGAAAAAGAAAATATTCAGGTAAAAGTAGGATGGATTTTCATCTTTGCCCCTTCAGAAATATATATTATCATATTTTAGGACTATAAGACGCACCAGAGTATAAGACACACCATGATTTTGAAGACGTAACTTATTTTTAAAAAAGTTTTTGCACTCTGCAGACCTGCCAAACCCTCTGCACGCTTTGATTTTTGCAAAGAAAAAAAAAAGGGGGGGGGGTTGTTGGAGAGCTTTGAGAGGCTTGTAGGGGCTCCTGGAAGGGGCAAAACCAAGAAAAAATGGCCTGTTTTTTTGCAAAAAAAAAAAAAAAAAAAAAAAAAAGAGGGCATGCAGAGGGTTTGGGAGGCTTGTAAAGTGCTCCTAGGGTTTGGGGGGGGGACAAAAACGAGCAAAAATGGTCCAGTTTTTGCTCATTTGTGCCCTCCTCAGCCCCCAGGAGTGCTTTGCAACCCTCCCAAACCCTCTGCATGTCCATTTTTGCAAAGGGGGCAGGGTTTCAGTAGGCCAAAAATGCTGTATTCAGTGTATAAGACGCATCCAGATTTTCGCCGTCTTTTGGGGGGTTGTGTCTTATACTCCTAAAAATATGGTACTACCATACAACATCAGTGCTTAATATTTTTAATGCTTTTATTCTAACCTTATGCTAACAACTTCTGTATATCTATAGGGAAAAAAATCTCAATTTTCTTTTGACATGTGATAGTTACTATTTATTTATGTGTATGTATCAATTCCAAAAGATTCTCACTTTCTTTTGTGCAAACAAACTCTGACAGATGTTTTGCACCTAATTGACACATGTAAGAAGGGAGATACCTGTTCTGTTGAAACTAAGGACAGAAGAAAATCTACAAGTGGAAACTAAAGTAGATTCAAATTGAATCCTGTACTAGATAGTAGCAACTATTAAGCAATAGAAGAGTGTGCCTAGAAGAGTGTGGCACATCCATTTCTTTCCTGGAAAATTTGAAAGGAGGTGGATGACCTCCTTGTTGGGCGTTAGATCCGTGGATTTGTGCGCAAAGTAGGGAGTACCGTATTTTTCGGAGTATAAGATGCACTGGAGTATAAGACGCACCAAGATTTTGAAGAGGTAAATTTTTTTTAAAAGCTTTTGCACTCAGCAGACTTCCCAAAAACAGCCCGTTTTTCACAAAAACTGGCCCAGAGAGCATGCATAGCCTTTAGGAGGCGTATAGAGTGCTTCTAAGGGTTGGGGGGCAGAGGACAAAAACAAGCAAAAATTTATTTTTCTCATTTTTGCCCTCCCCAGCCCCCAGGAGCCTTCTGGAAGCCTTCTAAAGGCTATTCACAGCCATTTTTGCAAAGGGGGCGGAGTTTCAGGAGGCAAAAAAAATGATGTATTCAGTGTATAAGATGCACCCAGATTTTCACCCTCTTTTTTGAGGGGAAAAGGGTGTGTCTTATACTCCAAAAAATATGGTAACTTAAATGACATAAAGTCAGTTCCAACTCCTAGATTTAGTTTCCTATACAGATAATCCGCTACTTATAATCATTTATTTAGCAACTCTTCAAAGTTAACAGCAGCACTGAAAAAACGGATTTACAACCAGCCTTTGTACTTATAACCATTGGAACATCCCCACAACCATGTGATCAAAATTTGGGCAATTGGCTATCCACAAGTATTTACCATGGTTGCAGCAGACTGGGGTTGCATGATCACCATTTGCAACCATCCAAGCTGGATTCTGACAATAGAGGAAGCTGGATTCGCCTTAACTGTACATATTAACCTTAATATGTGATTCACTTGACAACCAGGGCAAAAAGGTCATAAAATAGCA
Organism: Rhabdophis nuchalis; assembly: GCA_039707465.1. Lineage (NCBI taxonomy): Eukaryota > Metazoa > Chordata > Lepidosauria > Squamata > Natricidae > Rhabdophis > Rhabdophis nuchalis. The sequence goes on from CM077643.1 coordinate 88,516,411, forward strand.
CACAATTCATTTAACAATTCCCTTGCTTAGCAACAAAATTTCTTCTCCCAACTGTGATCCTAAATGGAGTACTACCTGTATATCTATTTTCATAACTCTAGAATTTATTAAATGTAATTGCAATAAAGTAGACATGGCTACTTAACCACTTTTTTCTCTACAGAATGCTCAGTCCAGATGGAAGCAGATCGAGGAAGAGAGTGCCCATTTCTTAGAGGAGCAACAGTCTTTTCATAGAGAAAAGGAAGAGTTGTTTGCTGCCTTAAACCAGGAAGTTGACGTCTTAAACTCAACAGAGACTTAGGTTGAGATTTATTAAATTTACCATGGATCATTTAAACCAGGGGTCTCCAACCTTTGCAACTTTAAGTCTGAAGGACTTCAGCTCCCAGACTTCTCCAGCTCCCAGACTTCTCCAGCTCCAATTCTGGGAGCTGAAGTCCTTCAGACTTAAAGTTGCAAAGGTTGGAGACCCCTGGTTTAAACAATAACTCATATATTAATTTACAGACAGAAATGTTTATTCTCCTATTTATCGGGGTTAAAGAGTTTTACATATGTCATGTACAGGCTCTTCCATCAGTCCTAGCTAATATGAATGATGAGAAAAGATTGTGGAAGTTGTTTCCAAAATAGGGGGAGCAATCTATACTATATTATAAAATCTTTAAGCTGTTCCATTGGCAGGCCATTTTCATGTATCAATGGGCAGCAAACAAGGGGTATTAATTAAAATCAAATAAATTCTGAGTAGTTGTATAATTTGGCTCAATAGGTAATGTGTTTATGCTGTTTAGTTGACATTTTGAGTACGTTCTTGATGTTAATGGCAATAAAAAATTACTGATTTATTTAAGTTTTACTTCTAATTGCTTATGTCACCTGCAATCTCTAGGAAAGTATAGAAAACGTCTTGGGTGCATTGTTGTATTTTAATTTCCTTCCTGATCTATTTTTGCTCTATAGAAGCTTTCTAGTCAGCTAGGCTAGGTGAAAATACCTCCGCATATTTTAGAAACATTTTTGAAGGCTTGGACAATCCACTTTCAATTTCCATTTCAGAAAGAAAAGTATTTTATTAAGCTGCATTAGATTTTATTACTGTACCTAGAAGCCCCCCATGATTGTTGTTTTCTTCTATAACCATCATCACATCCTCTGTTAAGCGCATTGGCTACAAGCGTACTCCACAGTTCTCTGTCCACAGCTACTGTCTCTACATCCTTCCATTTAAGATTGATCGTTTTTCTGATCCTCCTAAAATATTTGGCACCAGGTTTTCTTTGGCTTTCCTCATTTTCTCTGACCATCTGGTGATATCCAATTGATTGCAGACTTTGCTGGATGTTGCTCACTCATGCAGAGCACATGTCCAGTAAAACCCATTCTTCATTTTGACATTATCTCAGAGAGTCATGTTGGGGATATTTCCTTTAGGAGACAAAGTTGTGCAGCGGAATGTACAGCTACAGAAACGTTGCTAGTAGACACACAGATAGAGTCTTAGACACTGATAGTAAAAACAAGTAGCTTTACTTGTGATGGAAAACTAAACTACACAAGCAGTGATAGTAGATATTGAATCAAATACAGTCCTTAACTCACAAACAATTGCTTACATTTGCAATCCACGATTCTTCCTTATCAGTCAGTCAGTCAATCAGTCAGTCTCACAGAGAGAGAAAGATCTCGTTAATTACAGCTGCTAATTACATTCAAACATTTAAAGTAACAAAGACCATTTGTCATCATGGCTTATAATATTGCCTACCCAACATTAGGATTATACTCCTAACAAGTCTTCAGGAATTTACTTATTTGTAGAATGTCTTCATTTGTGACATGGTCCCAATATGAAATATATGAAAAATCCAAGGCAATGTTGAAAGATGCTATCTTATGAATAATTCTTGTAGATTTCCAGGTCTGACTGGCATAGATGGTCAGTATGGCATTAAATAATCTGATCTTAGTTACTGTGTTTATGGGGCACATGGTACTGAGCACATTTGACACCTATTCGGCATTTTATATCTGCTTCAGTTCCCCTATCTCAGTGATGGCTAACCTTTTTTGGTTCGCGTGCCAAAAGCAGGGGCAGCGTAGGGGGGTCATGCGTTGGCGTGCCACACCCATAATTCTATGTGCGCGTCCCCCTGCTTTTTTGCATGCTTTTTTCACCCTCCCCAGGCTCCAGAGGCTTTCTAAGAGCCTGGGAAGGGTGAAAACAGCCTCCCCCCCCCCACCTCCAGAGGCTTCAGGAGCTTCCCTGAAGCCTTTAGAGGGTGAAAAACTGCCTCAAAAGAAGGCCTAAATCAACTGGCCAGGGCACACATGCACGCTAGTGCTGACAGGGCAATGCCTCGTGTGCCCTAAGAAATGGTTCCGCATGCCACTTGTGGCACCCATGCCATAGGTTCGCCATCACTGCCCTATCTGTTTCCGTATCACCAAGATAGTTGAATTATTCCATAAATTTTAACGCCTGACCTAATGTTATTGGGGTGTTGCATTGAATATTGCCAACTTGCTTGGACTTGTCCACTGATTTCTAAACCCACTTTACCTGCCACTGCTTCAAATGCTAGCGTCATATCTTTCAGCCGTGTCTTAGTGTTTGCGAACAAAGCAATATCATCAGTAAAATATACCAATAAGTCAATTTGTCTTGTTTATTCCATGGAATGCCAAAGTCCAATTTATTCATTACCTTTTTCATGGTAGAGATAAAGGTAAAAGTTCCTCTCACATACATGTGCTAGCCTTCCCAACTCTAGGGAGCGGTGCTCATCTCCGTTTTAAAGCCGAAGAGAACAGCACTGTTCTCTTCGGCTTTAAAACGTTTAAAGACGTTTCCGTGGTCATGCAGCTGCCATGACTAAACACCGAAGGTGCACAGAACGCTGTTACCTTCCCACCAAAAGTGGTTCCTATTTTTCTACTTGCATTTTCATATGCTTTCGAACTGCTAGGTTGGCAGAAGTTTTCATGGTATAGTCTGTGGTAATCAGAAATATAACGGGGATAAGACACAGCCCTGCCATACGCCAGTATCAAGTAGGCAGGACTGCCATTTTCAGTTCTTGGGCACACCTAGTGTAAAAGTTTCTAAAGATATTAATATATCTCTATGAATACAGTATGTTTGTAGTATGTTCCATAATGATTCTATTGACATACTAAAATGCTTTTAAAAAAATAATTGTTAATTGTCATCTGTTTCTGCTATTCCTTACTCTAATGATATTTCACAGTGAAAAGTTCATTGCACATGATGTTGTCTGAATCTGGCTTGTTTTTGATGTTCAATCTTGTTTTGGAGTCTTTTAAGTAGGACAGTGCATTTTCCAGGGACTGAGAGAAGCATATGTCTACAATTATTACCTAGGTTGCCTTAGGCTTCATCTATAATGAGACGGGTCAATTATACTTACGGGTATTAGTTTGCCTAAGGATCAACAAAGTAATTGGGGGGGGAGGGGGGAATGCTAAGACTTTCAATCAAGTTAAGCGAAGTTGGGTTTTTCTTAGTCAACCTGCATAGGAATGTATTGTGCCATTCTGTCAGTAGAGAGGGGCTGTTAATTAAAACCGATCTTTCCCTATTTATGAGAATCTCTATTTTCCGGATTAATTTCCCCATTTCAGTTTTTTTTATTGTAAACTAGTAACAGAAAGAAAGAAAAAACAGAAATAGGACATTGACAAGACAAAACTACATAGATATAACTGGGAGTGACTCACCCCCTATATGTATAGTTACCAGATAACATCACATATCATCTTACTACATTTCCAGTTATTCTAGTTATTTCTCTTTGTATCTTACATTTATTAATTCTTTATAATTGTTACTGCTCCATATATTTTATTTACTATTTACATATCTACATTGTATATTTTTCCCTATCGCTAATCATCTTAACTCTATCCATTCATACCATTTTCCCCAACTTTGATAAAATATTGTTTCTGTCTGTCTTTAAGAATATATGTTAGTCTGTCGCATTTAGCACACCAGAAGATTTTGTTGATAATTAGTTGGTCTGATGGTAATTCTTTCCCTTTCCAAACTGTGCGTATACTATTCTGGCTGCAGTGATAATGTGTGTGAAAAGATACCAGTCTATCTTCCTTATGCCTCCGGGATTTATTGTTTCAGTTTTTGAAACTTTTAAACCGCGGTCTGTGCTACAAAAATGTTTGTTTGCGATGACGTAGGAGAAAGGAACCTTAAAAAGCAGAGATGAAACATCGCAGAAGACTGGAAAGCGGAGTAGCGGGGGATGGTGCCAAATCCTCCTTAATCTATATGGGCAGCGAATTCCTATTAGCCCCGCGAGGCAGCGGAGAGAAATAGGCGGCTCTGCATGCATGACAGCCGCGGCACCGTCTTGCCGTCGATTGGCTGCTCCCCTTCATTTCGAGAGTACCCAGTGGACAGTTGAGCCTCGCCCCCTCTCGCTGATTGGTCAAAGAAAGCGGTGGGACTCTACCAGGATCCGCCGGAGTGGGAGGTCGCTGCAGAGTTCGTGATGGCGGCTACCGGGCTGATCAGGAAGGGCGCCACCAGCTGCTCCCGGCGCTGCTTCCTCGGGGGTTTGTCGTCACTCTGGCGGCGGGGCTGCGCTGGGGTCCCGGTGGATGATACGGTGAATGGTTTGAACGCGGAGCAGCGGCAGGTATACCCGGCAGCTTCTTTTAATAGAAAACAAGCGTCCTCTGCTTTGCTTCCTTCTTGCAGCCTCCGCGACCTGCTGCTGAGGTTCCTGACCCCTTGTTTGTGTTGTGAGTTCGCGTAGGGATCCTTTTCCACGAGTGGGACCGGACCCATTCTGGATCCCAGAACTCTGCTCTGGAGCACACGGGAATAAGAATCCCAAAGAGGCGGACGGGGAATCCTGTATCCGGCGGCGATGAGGAACGTTCATTTACCTTGTTGGGGCCATTAAGAAAGCCTTCGCAAATAAAATTAGTTCAAGATGTGAGAAATGGTTACCTTGTTTGCAGATTTATTTCTTCAGAAAAAGTTGAATAAGCATGTTATGGAATCTGGTGACTGAAACGCTGGTAACGATCTCTAATCTGGATGGCCTTGAAGGTTTAGATCTTGTCCTCGAAGGATAAGGTTATTAACATTACTAGTCACAATTTAATTCTGCAGGCTGTTATGCACATTATTACTTGTTTGGTAATAATTTAAAGTAATTTAAAGAAATTTGAATTGAGCACTGGGAAACAATGCTAGACTATTACACTGTGGACCTTACTGTCAGCAGATGGGTTGATGAATACCAATAATTAAAAAGCAAATTATTGAGCAGTAAATCAGGATAGCTTCCAGATTGAACTACAAAGGAATGTTATAAAAAGCCAAGTAATAAATAACACTTTTGATATATTAAACGGATATATTGTTGTGGAAGGGTCATACAGAATTTTTCTGATTTTAAAAGGCTCTTTTCCTGTTTGTTCCTTCAGTTTAAAAACATCCAAGGGATATTGATATACCTTTTAAAGAAAGGAAGTTGAATTTTACAGATTCATATTATTCTTCATTGCAAAAGTAGGTTTTTCTCATTTGTGCCTAGCAATAGAAAGCCAGTTTGATGTAATGGTTAAGGCAGGGGTCTGCAAAGTTGGCTCTTTTAAGACTGGTGGACTTCAACTCCCAGAATTCCCCAGCCAGCCTCGCTGGCTGGGGAATTCTGGGAGTTGAAGTCCATTAGTCTTAAAAGAGCCAACTTTGCAGACCCCTGGGTTAAGGCATCAGATTGGAAATCAAGAGACTGGGAGTTCCGCCTTAACCATAAAGCCAGCTGGATGATCTTTGACCAGTTATTCTCTCACCACTCTAGGAAGAAAGCAAACCATGCCTGAAATCTTGCTAAGAAAAGTCCAGGGACTTGACCAGGCAGTCACAAGTAATCAATTGTGACTTGAGTTGAAGGTACCAAAACAAACACAAAACCCACCGCTAACTATAGCCCTTGCAACAGATAAAATTACAAGGTAAAAGACAAAATGTCTTCAGATTATTATTATTTTTTAATCTGTCTCTAGGGCTGATTATTTTTACTCTGTCTTTAGGGCAAGCCACCAAAATGTAAGATATTTAAAAACAAATGAATATTTTTAAGAAAACATCAGTATAATAAACAAAAGATTGTTGTAATTACTATATTTCAAAATGAGTTTTTTGAATAGATTCCGTTGCTTGACCTAGATAGCAGAAATGAATTTTATAACTCCAAGACAACTGGAATTGTCATCGTTTATATTCTAAGTTCATTTTTTGATGGTAGAATCTATGAGTGATATTCAAAATTAGCAAGGTTATTCAATGGAACTTTTTGGTGGGCATGTGGGCAGCGATGATATATACATATAAACCTCTGCTGAGTAATTGCTGGGCTATAATATGACATTGGTTTGATTTAATGTCCTTTCTGAGCCTAAATTGTGGTTTGTAAAACATAGTTTATGGCTTAGCCAGAATTGTTTTATTAATCAAAGATGGTGTAATTATATACATATACAATAGCAGAGTTGGAAGGGACCTTGTAGGTCTTCTAGTCCAACCCCCTGCGTGGGCAGGAACCTTATACCATTTCAGACAAATGGCTATCTAACATCTTCTTAAAGACTTCCAGGGTTGGGGCATTCACAACTTCTGGAGGCAAGCTGTTCCAGAGGTTAATTGTTCTAACTTTTGTGTAATCTGTATATCTGTATATCCATCTGTATATCCATCAAAGGGCATAGCAAGATATTATAACTTATCAAGTAGTCTGCTTTGAGCCAAATTTGAGATGTGGTTTGTGTAATAACTAAGTCTGAAAAGCTGCATCATTTCATTTTGGCACATGGCATATTTATTTTCTTTTGTGGAAATATCTTTGACTGCAAAGGTAAAAATAATAGATTTTTGAATTTAAAAAAGTTTTGGGAATGCCCAAATTACAGACTTTTGTAATTGGTGCTACTAAAACTTATTTTACAATGTTATGAAGTATATTTATGTGCTTAAACATACAAGGCATTGAACAATAAACCAAATTTCTCCTATGAAGTATTTGTTTTGCAATCAGTACTATTATGGATATGTTTAAACTGCATGGCATTTAGATATAAAATACCCCAGCTGAGTATCTGTAATGTATTACAGTGAAAAACAGCTGTCACATATGGATCTTTTGAAGAACTAGCAACTTCATATGCCAAATTATTTATGTATTTAGCTTTTATGCTGCTTCAGTCTACAGTCTCCAGGCAGCTGACAAATGACTGTTTTCATAATTCATTCTAAAGCATAACAGATAATAATATAGTCAACAATAAACAAACCATTACAAAATCAATAAAACAAATACAAAGTAGTCACTGTTAACCACCAGTTCATTTTGAAAACAATTCCATATTCAACTACATCCAAAAGCCCTCCAGAAGAACCAGGTCTCAACAGCCCTATAAAATTCTGAGTTGGGAATATCCATGTGCACAGGGGTCTGCTTCCCCTATATGAGTTATTTTCACTCTATATCCATTTGTTATCTGACTTGCAGTGAATGTTGCTTCTCTCCTTGATTAATGGAAGAGAAGCAACTTGGAATTAAGGAGAAACTTCCCAACAGTGAGGTGAATTAACCAGTGGACATATTGTCTTCAGAAGTTGTAGGTTTCATCACTGAAGGTTTTTTAAAAAAGGCAGGACAACCACCTTTCTGAAATGGTATAGGGTCTCCTGCTTGAGCAGGAAGTTGGATTAGAAGACCTCCAAGGTCCCTTCCAGCTCTATTCTGATCGATTGATTGATTAAGACAAATGTTACTCTTAGCAGACTTGAGCTACATCTTCACCTAGCTATCTCTAAAATAACTCTGTTGATCTTGTTGGTTTGCGTTTTTTTTTAAACTAGAATAGAATAGAATTCTTTATTGGCCAAGTTTGATTGGGCAGACAAGGAATTTGTCTTTGATGCATATGCTCTCAGTGTACATAAAGAAAAATAAAATACATTCATCAAGAATCATAGCATACAACATTTAGTGATAGTCATAGGTTACTAATAAGCAATCAAATCGTACTAGGAAGCAAATAAAACAATATAAATTGTAAAGATAGATGGCCATCTCTGGAATGGCTCTGTTATCTTGTTGGTTTGCAGTGATTTTTTTTAAAGAAAACATTTAAAACGGATTGTTTGCTTTGTTTCACTTTGTTATCTTCATTACTATGATGCATTGATTTGTTATGTCGATCGCTAAAAATCCATTGTATTTTAGTTCTCTTTCTTTGGTTTAATGCATAAAAATAAGATTATAATCTATACTTTAAGTACTTACCTACTTGACCACTAGGTAGTGATAAATTATGAAAGGCAGGTTTGAATTATATTCAATGCATCAGTGAATAAATGCTTTGACAAGCATTTTTCCTCTTTTGATTCTATTTATGGTAATAAGAAAAAAACACCAACAATATGGTGGTGAAAAGACAATATAAACATAGGTAGTCCGTGACTTACAACCATTCGTTTAGTGATTGTTCAAAGTTATAATTACTTATTTTTATTTTATTCGAATTTATATCCCGCCCTTCTCCTAAAAAAAGACCCAGGGCGGCGCACAGGAAAATTAAAAACAATACAAATATACAAAATACCGTTAATTAAAAACCAATTAAACCCATACCCTGTGCTAAAACCAATATAAAATTCCCTAATTAAAATTTATAACTAAAACAATCAGGAGCAGGTGGTTATGCTAGGCCGGCTTGTTGAAATAGGTGCGTCTTAAGACGCTGGCGGAAAAGGCTTTTTTACACTGAAAAAAGTGACTTGTAACTGGTTTTCACAGTTACAATGGTTGCAGCACCCCCATGGTCAACTGATCAATATTTGTATGCTTGGCAACTGGCATGTATCACCTTCCCAGCTAGCAATGGGAGAAGCCATATTCACTTTAATGACCGAATGATTCATTTAACAACTATAGTGATTCACTTAACAATTGCTGTAAAGAGCCAGGCACAGCCTCGGGGTTGAATGGCTGTGTTGCGCTGTCACGCTTGCGAGCAGCCGCCCAGCAACCCCCCTTTCCAGCCATGCAGAGCTAGGGGTATTCCAAAGGCGCCGAGCTGCGGGAGTCGGAGGGCAGTGAACAGCCGCTCCCGCGGCTCAGCGCCTTCGGAATACCTCTAGGTCAGCAAGTGAGGCTCTGCCTGGCTGGGGGGGGGGGTTGTCCAGGGGGCTTATTTTCGGGAGGGGGCTAATATTTTTGCCCACCCAAAATATGTGGCATGGCCTTAGTTTCAGGCCATGTTGTATTTTCGGGGAAACACGATAATCAAGAATGGACAACCCAGTGCCCACTGCTGGTTAACTCAGGGTAGATGGGAAATTGAGATCTAAAACATGTGAAGACCATGTATGTGCTATACTTGATTTCATATGTACTGTACCAGTTGTCAACATTGTTGGGCTGAGCCATCCTGTTGAGCTCTTCAGAATCTATTGAGTCTAAACCTCTAAAGAAAGTAGCATTCTTGCTACAGGGACATTTTACATTCATTCATTTGTACAAATTATATAACTATCCATCTCAGAAATCCAGATTTCCCTCAGAGGACGTTCAGGTAACTACTCAGGGACAAACCAATCCCCCAAGAGAATGTGGAAGGAAATATAGAATATGGGAATAATAGCAAACTGATTAGAACTATGAAATCATACCCTAACACAGATGTGCAGGTCCCACTGGAACTGTTGCCATTCATCACTTTTTTTTTCTTAATGACACAAATTCCATTTGTTAAATAATAAAGCTGTCCTTGCTTGAATTCACACAAGTACAAAGGAGAAGCCTCCTACTCAGCTGATAATTATATTGTATTGCAAACGAGATTTTTTTTTAATGTTAAGCAAGAAAAGGAAATTAACAATGTTGGTTTCTAATATGCATTTTTTCATTGTATTTTGGACAGCTTAGGCAAACCATGACCAAATTCTGTCAGGAACACTTAGCTCCAAAGGCTCAAGAAATTGATCGGAATAACGAATTCAAAGATATGAGGGTAAGTGCTTTCAATAGCCATGCATCTGACTCAGTGATACAGCCAGTATTTTTTAGTAATTTATTTCCTTAACCCAGGGGTCTGCAAAGTTGGCTCTTTTAAGACTGGTGGACTTCAACTCCCAGAATTCCCTAGCCAGCCTGGCTGGCTGGGGAATTCTGGGAGTTGAAGTCCACCAGTCTTAAAAGAGCCAACTTTGCAGACCCCTGCCTTAACCTAATGGCCTTCAGGAAGATTTCACAACTCCTATTATCCTTTATTGGCCAGGAAAGCATCAGCTTGGAGAAGATGGAACTATGTATTAAATTTTTAGAATGTAAATGTACATACTATAAATGTACAAATACTGTAGAATCAAGTAAGTTGTTATGAAATATTACTTGTTAGAAAGAATGAATTTAATTAAATGCCTAAGTAAAATCTTTCTTGTAAACTCAATTTGAACACTGACAAAAAAACCTCTGTCCCTGGTTTTTATGTATTTTGTTTGGAATTTACTGCAATTTTTTAAAAAAATTAAATAGATAAAAATAGGGAGGTTCAGGTTATGAAAGAAATAGCATTAAGAGTGTTAATCTAAAACATGGAATTCCATCCAAAAGTAACATTTTATAAGTGAGAGCTATTTTATGGTACATAATTTTATTGCTGTGTTTAATATTGCTGTGTCCTTTAGTATTTAAAAAGTTTATCTTCAGAATTGTGTACATCTTTTGTATTTCCTTGTTAAGTTTATTTAAAAAATACGCTTGTTTATTTATGAAATCAGTTCTGGGTGTTCTAGTCTATGACCGTAGATGCACCTTAAATAATAACTAGTTCTTAGTAGTATTGAATATGATGCTGGTTACCAATAGAGGCCATTGTATTCAGTTTCATGGAAATGCACTCACACTGCTTGTAGAAGCTGCGTTCTACAAGTAAGGCTGAGCCATTAAATAAGCCAAGCCAAGGTTAGTATGCTATTCCCCCACCTAGACTCAATCCCACACAGCCTATTAAGGGCTGTATGGGACTGCCCTTTTTCAAACAACCTGTTGTATTTGCATGCTGGGATCAGAAGAGAGAGTTATTGCTATTCTATTTCCTTTCTCCACTTGGTTTTCTCTCCTCTGACCCACACATAGCAAAATAGCTATTTGTCCTTCCTTCTAATATATAGGCACCTCCTTTGGAGTCCATCAAAAAATGATTACGGGTGAGAACAAATCCTGAAAAAGGGCTGGGTAAAATGGTAGCTCCATCCGGGGGGAAAGTTGTGACACCTACAAGATTGGAAAAAGGATTGGATTGGATTCCAATCCAAAGATTGGAAAAAGGCTATTGAAATCATGGGCTCAGAATGAAATGGGGTCAGTCTCATGTGATCAGAGGGAAATATGCCAGAGTTGTAAAGAAGAAACTGAGCATGATAATTGGAGTGGTAATGGCAAGGGATCATGGCCTATCTATTAGGTGAGGATTGAGTATGAAGTATTTGCTAGCAACTATGGTGGAAGACAAATCCCAGTTTGAGAAGGTTTTTTCCTGTGGATTGTCTTTTGTAAAACTTTGAAACTTATTGAATTATTCAGTGTTGTACCATTCTTTTTTTTATTGGTAGAAAAGTACAATCTATTGGACATAGTAACACACAAAAAGTTTCCTGTTTAAAAAAAACACTCAGCTGAAACGATTGTTTGTATAACCCTAACTCTTTACCAGTCTTGTGTTGAAGTAACTGTGTGAACCTGAGCTGTAATCGTCTACTACTAACAGGCTGAGTTTGTCTCCAGATTGTTACAGGAATGCATTATTATTAAAAAGAGATTTTAAGACTTAAAAAAAAAAACTTTGAAACTTCTATCTTCAATGCTAGCTTATTTTACTAAAAGGTTTTTTACTTGATATTTTAGGATAGTTGCTTATTTTACTCCACCCAGTCATTTCAGCTAGCAATAGCCTACTACTCTTCCAGAACTATTATTGAAAGGTATCAACCTTCACTTTTTGTACACTTTCTTCTTCTGTTTATCCACTCAAATATTCCTTCAGCAGATATAAGAAGCAACACACTGTAGGGTTATCTTTTTTCCTCTTGAGCTAAAAGTCCCAAGGGAACCATCCAGAAAGCATTCTCTATGTTTTTTCTAGCTATGGATATGAGTAAAAGTATTACTATTAGTAAGATGGGTGATAGCAGGACATTTTTCACTTACCCACTCATGATTCTAGCAATTACATACAAGAGTAGTAAACGGCACTTTTAGACACTTGAATTGTATGGTATAGTGCTTTTTCCAGAATTATGTAATATATTTTTACATTTATCTGGGGAAAATTTTAGCTGTTGTTCCCAAAACAATGGGAAAGGAAAAAAGAGTTTCCCAAAGTCTGGTGTCTGTTTTGTGGAACTAAACATTTTCGTTAAGAAGTTTGCTTATAGATTTTGGTGAAAGGCACCACTTTTTTCTGATGCTAACGTTCAGGCTAATCTATAATATTTTTCATTTCATTTATACTTGATTGTAGCTGCATTTGAGCAGCATTTTGCAGTGGTTTAGAGCAGGGGTCTGCAAAGTCGGCTCTTTTAAGACTGGTGGACTTCAACTCCCAGAATTCCCCAGCCAGCCTGGGGAATTCTGGGAGTTGAAGTCCACCAGTCTTAAAAGAGCCGACTTTGCAGACCCCTGGTTTAGAGTATCACATGAAGGCATTTGGTATGCTGAAGAGGGATTACGGGAACAAATATCTACCTGGAAAAAAAACAGGCAAATCTTATACATTAACAAGTAACTATTAACAATATACAGGTAGGCCTCGACTTACGACCACAATTCAGCCCAAAATTTCTGTTGCTAAGTGAAACATTTGTTAAGTGACTACGCCCCACTTTACGACTTTTTTTGCCACAGATGTTAAATAAATCACTGTTGTTGTTAAATTAGTCAAACTGTTGTTAAGTGAATGTGAGTTCCCCATTGACTTTATTTGTCAGAAGGTTGCAAAAGGGGACCCTCGGACACTGCAACCGTCGTAAATATGAGTCAATTGCCAAGCATCTGAATTTTGATTACATGATCATGGGGCTACTACAATGGTCATAAGTATGAAAACTGGTCATGTCACTTTTTTCTGTGATGTTGTAACTTTGAACAGTCACTAAGTGAACTGTTGTAAGTCGAGGATTACCTATACTGTGTTATAATTGGAAGAGTTCTAAATTTAGCTTTTCTTTAGTAGAATATGTGGGATATGGACCTGGTTTATAGAATTAATTCAATTTATGCTAAGATAAATAACGTACCAAGAGAAGTCCATATTAAATTTCTTAGGAGATCCACAAGGGATGAGATATTGAGGGCTCAATGGTATGGAATTTTAAAATACCAAGATAAAGAAATAATCATTTTGAAACAGATTCCGAAAAAAATTAGAGAAATAAAGAGGAAGTATTCCTTCTTGTCTAAGAAATTATATAAAAAGGGAATATGGTTCAAGTGGTTATTACCAGAGGGAATTCTGATCTTCTGGGAGGGAGGTAGAGTAAAAACCAAAACACTAAGTGAGGCGGAGGCTTTTATTAAAAAACATTCTCCCCAGTTGGGAGATGAAGACGGGGGAATGGAGGGAGCGACGGCCCCGCCCGGGGACAGGGAAGAGGAGTCAATTGCGAAAAGACTTAGATCGCAAAAATGATTTTATTTGAAATACTATTGTAATTGTTGATACAAGATAAAATGGCAAAAAAAAATGATTGAATATATAGACTATACAATGTAATCTTTTTATATGTTTGTCCTTTACTTTTAAAATTGTAAATCTATGAAATTTTGGGACGGCCACCACCAATGGCAGGGAAGCTACCAAAATGTTACCTTTACCCTATACCTTTTCCCTTGTAAAATTTTTGAAAACCAATAAAATACTTTTCCAAAAAAAAATATTAGACTGCTTTTTAAATACATTATGCTATAGGTTATTTGATATAGTAGGTTTATGCTTCCTAATGTGTATTAGGCTATATTTTGTAATCCCTTCCATCCTTCCGAGGTCAGCAAACTGAGGACTCAGGTTGTTGGGGGCGATTTGCTGACTCTGTAAAACCACTTAGAGAGGGCTGTAAAAGCACTGTGAAGCGGTATATAAGAGTAACTCAGGGGTGAAATCTCCTTCCCTTCCCTACCGGTTCGCAAAAGTGAGCATGCGTGGTCATTTAGTGACCGTTCAAAGTTATAACAGCAATGAAAAAAGTGACTTATGACTGCTTTTCACACTTATGACCATTGCAGTATTCTCATACTAATGTGATCAGAATTATAAGACGCATCCCGGTTTTGAATAGATAATTTTTTTAAAAAAAGAAGGTGGGTAGATAGCGGGATAGAGAGGGAGAGAAAGAGAGCAGAAATACAGTAGGTGGGGAGGGAGGGAGAGAGAGAGTAGGTAGGTAGGTATGTAAAGGGATATATATAGAGAGAAAAATATATATAGAGAGAAATACAGTAGGTGGGTAGGGAGGGAGAGAGGGGAGGTAGGTAGGTAGGTGGTAGGTAGGTAGGTAGGTAGGTAAAGGGATATATATAGAGAGAAAAATAGAGAGAGAGAGAAATACAGTAGGTAGGTAAGTAGGTAGAGAGAGAGAGTAAGTAGGTTGGTAGGCATGAATAGCCTTGGGGCACTTGCAGAGTGCTCTGGCGGGGGCTCAAAACGAGCAAAAAACAGTCCGTTTTTCATGAAAACGGGCCGTTTTTTGGTCAAAAAATTATATGCATAGCCTTATAGAGGCTTATAGAGTGCTGCTGAGGGCCAGGGGCACAAAAACGCCATGTTCTTTTGCTCATTTCTGCCTTCCCCAGCCCCCAGGAGCTCTCTGGAAGCCTCCATAAGGCTATGCACGGCCATTTTGGTAAAGGAGCAGGGTTTCAGGAGGCAAAAAATGCTGTATTGGATGTATAAGATGCACCCAGATTTTCAGCCTCTTTTTAGAGGAAAAAAGGTGTGTCTTATACTCCGAAAAATACGGTTGTCAGAATTAGTAAGCTAAATACCAATATTGTAAATTTTTTAGCATTCCACATGTTTGCAAATTAATTATTTGCAGTCCAAAAGGGACTAGGGAAAGGGCTTTTTAAGAGTTTTCCCTCCTAAAGTTTTGGATATAAGCCACCACTGATTAATCTGGAAAATAACAATTCAGCAAGTAAATTCTAAACTTGAGATATAATCTTACAAGACACCTCATATTAAAATGGTCTTTCAATGCAGAGATTCTACTAACTGTACTCGATAAACTATGTCAGTTTCAAAATTTAATTAATTGGTCTCACTGCATGGAAAATCTCTTTTTTTTTAATCTTAGTGAGCTAATGATTACCTACACAATGATGATAAAGTGTTGATTTAGAGTTGTACCAGATGGAACAGCAAACGAACCACTCTTCAACTGACCAATCCTTTGTTTGTAAAGTTGGGCAATAGACATTTTACCCAGCATTTTATATTGGTAGGGAGATTAAACTGGGATACTTAAGGACATTGTAAAACCTGAGTAGCCTTGCATGAGGCCAAAATCTTGCTTATAGGTTTGTTCCACTCTTTGTAGGAATTCTGGAAGAAGCTTGGGGACCTAGGAGTTCTGGGAGTAACAGTTCCAGGTAGGTACATGCATTCAGCATTGAACAAGCCTTTGTGCCCTATGGAATTGCAATATGTGGCGATATGGGTATTTTGGACTTGGGGCAATAGGTAATATTTCTAGGCTAATTAGTCTAATGATAAACTTTTCTATCTTTCCATTCTCCAATTCCTTCTAGTTGAATATGGTGGATCAGGAATGGGCTATCTGGACCATGTACTGATAGTAGAAGAAATATCTCGGGCTTCAGCATCTGTTGCATTAAGCTACAGTGCTCATTCAAATCTGTGCATCAATCAATTGGTGAGGAATGGCAACGAAGCGCAAAAGGAGAAATATCTACCCAAGGTTTGTAGAAATAAGCCAATTCCATAGTAGAACAAATGCATGCAACAACTTGAATTTGATATACAGGTAGTCCTTGCCTTACAGCACTTCATTTAATCATCGTTGAAAGTTACAACAGCACTGAGAAAAGAGACTTATGACTGGTTTTCACACTTACAATTGTTGCAACATCCCCATGGTCACCTAATCAAAATTCAGATGCTTGGCAACTGAATATGAGTATATTTATGAGTATATTTATGACAGCCACAATGTCCCAGGGTCAAGTGATCCCGTTTTGCGACCTTCTGACAAGGAAAGTCAATTGGGAAACGAGATTCACTTAACAACCTTGTTACTAATTTACAGCTGCAGTGATTTACTTAGCAACTGTGGCAAGAGAAGTCGTAAATTGGGGCAAAATTCACTTAACAAATGTCTCATTTAATAACAGAAATTTTGGGCTCAATTCTGGTCGTATGTCGAGGACTACCTATATTCATTTTGTTTTAGAATACAGCAAGCAACATTTGTCTCAATTGTTTTATTTGATCTTTATAAAATGTATTTTGTTTATATATTGTAGGAAAAAATTAAAAAAAAAACATTTGGACTAAAAACCATCTTCAACTTTCATGTCTGATTTGTTGCTGCAAATTAATGAGAAATAAAGAAAATAATCTTTAATCTGCAAAAGATATTTACCGAGTCCCTGAAAGTTTGAGAGAGAGCCTGTTTATCACTGAGGTTAGGATAAGTATCTTACATATTTAGGCAGCAGATCTGCACACACCTGCCCAGAATTAAGCTCCTGTGAATTTATTAAGGCTTAATTTTGAGTGAAGGAGAGCCCTTTCATACATGTGCTGCAGTTGAACTAAACTGCAACACATGTGTACGAAGGAGAAGAAAGCTGGAAAATTCAGAGTTTTCAGTGCATTATCACCTGGTTGTCTCTGAAGGCTGGTTTTATAGATCTGTTGGTCACTTGCAAATGATCCCATCACAGATCAAGTTCAGTTGGTGCTTCGTCTTTCATGTTGTCACTTTACGCTTTGAAGGGAGCCTTTTCCATGAACTCAGTTCATATAATCATATTACGTGGTGTCCAGGTGTATGTGAGCTTGTTCTGTATGCTTCTCCAGAAGCAGAAACTAGTATTTTTTCCTGTAATGATGAAACATACACTGCAGGCCTCTGTAGCCCTTCCTCATTGGCTTAGTGCAAGCTAAATGGTGAGCCACAGTGGCTCAGCGGTTAGTCTTCTGCTGCCTGCTGCATGTCTGCAATTTGGCAGTTCAAATCTCACCAGGCTCAAGGTTGACTCAGTCTTCCATCCTTCCGAGGTGGGTAAAATGAGAACCCAATTTTTTGGGGGGGACGGGGGGGCAATATGCCGACTCTGTAAACCATTTAGAGAGGGCTGTAAAGCACTGTAA
Organism: Rhabdophis nuchalis; assembly: GCA_039707465.1. NCBI lineage: Eukaryota > Metazoa > Chordata > Lepidosauria > Squamata > Natricidae > Rhabdophis > Rhabdophis nuchalis. The sequence continues at coordinate 88,533,868 of CM077643.1, forward strand.
AGCGGTATATAAGTCTAATTGTTTTGCTATTCACTAGGCAGTGCTTTCAAGTAGACTTCTCACACAAGGTATTTGACTGGGCTACCTCCACCTATGTTTCCTGCCATGGCTAGCCTATGGTGCAATGATGAAGAGAGGGTATTTGATATCCACAGGAGGCTTCTGAAGACTTGAAAGAGCACATTTCCAAAGCCCCTGGAAGCCATCAAGAAAAAAGAATGCAAGCCTTCTGCTAAATTATTTCATCCTTTCATTAACACTGGCACTGAAAGTGATTTTTTTTCTCTTTTATCATGCTAATTTTTTTCCTATGAGTGTATTTTTTAAAACAATATTTTACATCCTAAGCAATAGGTTTCCAGATGGTGTCTTTAAATAAATGAAGAATCTGGAACATGATTTT